>CAWUFW010000450.1:612500-1860740 GCA_963921515.1 Calotriton arnoldi | reverse complement strand
CAGGAAAGGCAACAAGGTGCAAGGCAGCGACAAAAAAAATATTGATGCACTCTTGTTCATTCCACAGGTGCATATTTATGGCCCCAGTTCCCGGCATTTCCTGGTGTGCATCCTGCAGGCTCTCTGATTGGAAGACAGTCGTGGATGACGTATTCTTTTACAATGTCCTCCAATCACAGAGCACATTGAGATGCACTATTCGGAATCCAAAACGAAGAGCAAACGTTTTCGATTCTGGACCCAGGCACTTCCAGGCAGAAGTGCGTCTGGAAATGCGCGACCCCCTTTGTATGACTCCACGCCCTTCCTGGGGGTCGCACCCCACAGATTGAAGACCCCTATTCTAAACTGTTACAAAGCCAAGGATCATTCACAGCGACAATGCAACACAAAACGATGTCAGTACAAGCCACCATTCATGTTCTACTAGGAACCTCATCTTTTGCATGCTTACTCAGTTTTGCCATAGCGCTGACATGGGGTTAATATCCCTCAACTACACCCACGCCATGGGTTTCACCCATAGTAGTAGTACCAAAGAAAGACAGTAGTGGAGCAGTGTGCATTTGCGAAGATATGCGCCAGCCAAACAGGACCATTGAGAGGGAGAGACACCGTGGTCCCCACATAGCAGACATCATCATGCAACTGAATGGAGCTTAAGTCTTTTCCTGTCTTGACCTAAACAAAGGATACCACCAACTTGAGCTAGAACAGAACTGCAGATATATTACCACTTTTTCCACTCATGTTGGTTTTTTCAGATATAAAAGACTGAGCTTTGGAGTATCTTCAGCTGCTGAGATATTTCAGGAAGTTATCCGCAGAGTAATCCAACCTGTTACACATGCTTTCAACTATAGTGATGAAATACTTGTTTTTGAAAGCACTCAAAAGGAACACAACAAAGCCCTTACTCAAATATGCCACTTACTTCTGATGCAGGTCTCACTTCGAATGCAGCGAAATGTGAATTTCACAAAAACAAACATACCGTTTTGAGCACATATTCTCTGATGGGGAAATGACTCCAGATCCAGGTAAGGTGCAAGCACTGTCATCCACTTGCCTTCCCCAAGATGTTACCATGCTGCGGTCCTTTCTAAGCATGGCCAGTTATTGCTCAAGATACATTTGCAATTTTGCCACAGTGAGCGCCCCATTGAGAAACTTGACTAAGCGGGAAGTTCCTTTTCAGTGGTCTCCTGAATGCGATCAACAATTTCAAGAACTAAAACATGCAATTGAGAATGCAACTAAAATGGCCTACTTCGACCCCAGGCTACACACCGAAATCACGGTAGATGCGAGCCCAGTAGGGCTGGGGCAATCCTTGCTCAACACAGAGGCCATCCGAATGCTCAGAGACGTATTGTGGCTGGCCTATGCTGGTCGAAGCCTGTATGAAAAAGAACGCACCTACTCTCAGCATGAGAAGGAGAGTCTGGCTGTGTTGTGTGAGCCTGCAACCATTTTCATGTATTCCTCTATTGAAAACTATTTATTGTCATTACGGACCACCAGGCATTGCTCACTATTTTTGGGAACCCGAAGGCTAAGCTGCTTCCTCGTATCAAAAGGTTAGAGCTGAGGCTGCAAGATGATAACTATGAGATTGTAAACAAACCAGGGAAGGATCAAAACCCAGAGCATTACTTTTCACGAGCACCACTACATATAATCATGGTTCGACATCCAGAAACGCTGAAGAATATCTCAATTTTATTGTGAGGTCAAGCACACCAGCGGCTTTGTCCGTGGATCAAATCATTGCTGCCACCAACACCGACAAAGACATGGCTGTCATCAAAGAACTCATTGAAACACAATCATGGAGACAAAGCACACAGCCTCTGGATGATAATGTTGAATTCCAAAAGTTCAAAAACCTACAGGATGAGTTAGCAGACACACAAGTAGGCAAATACTGATACGTTTGAGACTCTTCATACCTGAAAGCCTGAAGCAATGAGTCAGAGTTGGCCCAAGAGGGGCACCGTGGCATTGTAGTCACTAAAGGAGCATTTAGAGACAGACTGTGGTTCCCTAGACTAGATGAACGAGTAGAAAAGGAATTGAAGGCATGCCACATCTGCAATTGCCTGTCCTCCAAGGTGACTCAGCACCCAGTGACAATGTCTGACCTCCCTGCCCATTCTTGGGAAAGAGTTACAGTTGACTTCTTTGGACCATTAGGAAATGGACAGAGTCTCCTGGTAATCAGAGACGAGTATTCATGTTTACCCTTGGTGGAAACACTGTCCTCGACAACTCATGATAAAGTCATTGAGAGGCTGGATGATATATTTGCAATCTGGGGTAACCCTGAGATCCTCAAGTCTGATAATGGCCCACCCTTCACACCTTCAACAGCAAATAGTTCAAAGACTTTCCTGTACGACTCAGTGTCAAACACCAAAAGAGTGTCCCCCTCTGGCCCAAAGTCAATGGTGTAGTCGAAAGATTTATGGGCACCCTCAAAAGTGTAATTCAGCGAGCGTCCATGGAAGGAATCAACTTAGGCCAAGCTATGTGCCAGACCCTCCAGGCCTATCGATACATCACTCACTCTACAACGAGTGAACCCAGCTACCTTGCTGTTTGGGAGAGCCATCAGAACAAAACTACCTCAATGGACATCAGAGCGGTCAGTGAACACTGACAAATTTCGTGACACTGACACCTCTCATAAGAGGAAAATGAAAGAGTATGCTGATCAGCGCCGAGACGCCCTGGAAACAGTCCTTGACAAAGGAGACTGGGTGCTGGTAAAGTAGAGACAGAAATGAAAGTCACCACATTCGCCACCTATCCTCTTCAGGTGGTGGTGCGCAAGGGACACATGGTAACAGCATATCATCCTGGGAAGTCCATCACTCGAGACACATCACATTATAAAATACCTACCTCGTCACTTGCCAGCTCCTGATGCTACCTTGGAGGCAACCATGCCAACAGGTCCAGCTCCTAAGCCTATGTCTCCGGTGCCTGATGAGGGTGGACCTCGATCCCGTCGGATCACCAGAGCCGGCAGACAAGTGCGAGCTCCTCGCAGACTGATTGAGGAGATGTGATTTAAGTGAGGTCTTCCACTTTTTATGTAACAAGTGCTGAGAAGTAGCATATTGATGCTATGCGCACCAGGACCCTCGTCGTTCTGGGCAGACTCTGAACAGGAACTACGTGGTATGCGGGGGAGGTGTTAAGGTGTGGTTATGGGAAGTATGACGTAATGTGAAGCAAGCCCGGTTCTACAGGGTGGGCCAGGTGGGCCCGGCCCACCCAAAATAGCACTGTGGCCCACCCAAGGCCAATTCACAAGTAGAAAGCAAACCTTTGTTCTTTCACTTAATGAAAAAATAATACAGGACTGCATCCTTGCTATCAGTGCCTAAAGCCAATTTATCATAAGTGCTTGGGGACAGGAGTGAAGTCACAGGGGGCGATTCATATTACTGGGCAAGTGTAAATAGGAGGAATACCTAAAACACCCCCACTATATCAAGACCACAAGCTGGCACAGTAATTAAGGGATGAAAACAGTTTCTTCTCAGAAACCGTGTGAAGGATTTGCAGTTTCAAGAAAAGTGATTCAAAATGTGCATACAAGCAGGATATATATCCAAGTAGTGGTCTATTTTATTGTATTTCTACTGTGACGGTATTCCTAAATTATTACCGAGGGCCACTTCAATTATGTGGCCAGGGAAAACCAAATTATGCTATAGTATTGGCTAAATTATGTGGCAAGAAAAGGCATAGTAGTATTACTTCATTCTTTTTAGATTTGTTTTACTTTAACACTGTCTTGGCAAAGATTACACCTAGTTAGTACCAGTTTAAGATTAAAACTCAACAAAAGAAACTGAAAGGTGATTAGCCAACCTTTACGAAGGGCCATCCACTGTGCAGCAACACGTCACGGAGTTTTTAGGAACTTTTGATCTGTTTGAGCTTGAAACTATTTTTTGTTAAAATCTGCAAATTATGCAGCAGATAATGGATTATGTGACAAATGTGGCAAATCCATAAACATGTGGAATACCCTGCAGCCACATTTGCATAGTTCCAGTGGCCCTGCTTATGGCATTATGTTAAGCAAAAAAACACTGACAATGTCAAAATTTTGAGTCTTTTTAAGTGAAAAGATATGCCAAGTTTCACTAACATAGCACTGATACAGAAGGGGAAGAAGCAGTGCAAGTGCCTATTACACAAAGAAAGTACTGGCAACGTGCCGCCGCAGTCCTGCCTACTCTTACTCTCCTGAGGCGCTCGCAGAAGGCGGAGCTCTCGAACATAAATAAAAGGATCTCAAAGAACATACACCCCACTTTGGGAAACTGGTGACTGTAAATGTATTCTCACCATACAAATTCTCTCATTTTGTCACATGAGCAGACAGAAATGGATAATAGTCAGGGCCACTGGAATTATGCAACGCTGCAGCCGCAGCGCTTTACACATAAATATGAATTTGTCCCATTTTCCACACAATCCATCATCTGCTGCATAATTTGCACATTTTAACAAAAAGCCATCTTAAACGGATCAAATGTTACCATAAACGTGGACACATGTTGCTGCACAGTCTAAGGACCTTCGCAAAGCATCACTTGTCACCTTTCAGGTTCTTGCTGCTGTACTTGATTGTTAAACTGGTACTAATGAGACAAAACCTTTTTCCAGACAGTGTTTAAGTGTAAAAAACGACAAACTAATAAAATACTACTTCACATTACGCTGCAAACTTTTGTCAACCCTGCGGCTTAATGTGGTCCTTCCGTGTTGAATAATTCCAGTGGCTCTGATAATAGTGCTGCTACTACTCCTCAGGTCCTAAACTGATAAGAGAGAAGATGAGGTGGAGAGAGGGGAAGATAAAACAGAGAAAGAAGGGTAATAGTGAGGATGCTGAGGCAGGAATGAGGATAGTGAGAAAAAAGGAGGATGGTGAGACGGAAAGAAGGAGGATGAGTCAGAAAGACAGTGGAAGGTGAGGATCATAAGAGGGTGAGGTGGAGAGGGAAGGATGTGGAGGAAATAGAATGATGAAGTGGAGCGAGAGTAAAGTTGATGCACAGTGAGAGGATGACAGGTCAGGAGAAAGAAAGTAGGATAAGGTGGAAAGAGAGGAGGGTGAGGTGAGAGAAATAGGAGGGCGGAGTGGAGAAAGAGAAGAGCACGGGTGGATAAGCTGGAGAGAGTGTAGGATGATGAAGAGAGTGGTGTGTTAGGAAGTAGAGGGCGATGTGAGCGGGACAGCAAGGTGAAGTGGAGAGAAAGGAGGGTGAAGTCAGTAGCAAGGAGGGTGAAGTCAGTAGCAAGGAATGTGAGGTGGAGAAAGCAGAAAAGATCAAGCCAATAGGTTTAAACCTCTAGAACCACTAGGAATATACAGTCCAAACTAGTGTACAGAACCAGTCAGTAGGTAGCGTATGCTCACACCCGTACACGACAATCCAGCAGGCCTAGACCCAGAGAACAAACAACTGCAGCTGCGACCAACCCGTAAAAAGTGGGAGAGGGGGTAGATGGAAAAAAAGCACTTTCTTAAGGGGTTTCCTGAAAATCAAGTGGTTTTGGGTGTTACTAATAAGGATCGGCCCCCTGCTCTGACTCTCCTGACTCGGGAAACAGTGGCCACGTTAAGGTTGGCAGAGCGCAGAGATCGCGTGGGCAGAATGGATGAGATGAGGTTGCTCAGAATCGGAGCCCCCTGGGAATGAAGAATCTTAAGGGTGGTACAGAGAGTCTTCAAGTGAATGCGCTTGTCCACAGGGAGCCAGTGCAATCTACGAAGAAGACCAGAGGCAGAGCAGAACTTAGGGAGGGAAAATAGCAGCCTGGCAGCCTCATTTTGTGCCAGCTGGAGTCTACTAGCAACCGATTTGTTGGCTCCTAGGTACAAGATCTTACAATTGCCCAGTTAGGACAGGAGTACCTCCTGAATGATGATTTGACCAGCACGAGGATCTAAAATGCCCAGAATAGGTTTAAGGATCCTCAGGAGCTCAAAACAAGTGCCAACAACCGAATTGGCTTGGGCCTGAAAGGCCAAAGTATTATCCATCTTGACTCTTAAGTTTTTGATGGAAGTCTTGGGAAGGCCCAAGGGAGGAATGTGAGGAAAAATATATATCTATATGTTTGCATCAGCCAAATAAGTGAATCAATCTCAAATTCTCCCCCACACTATCTCAGACCCACTGAGCTAACTATGTCTGTCTCTGACCAAACTGCTTGCTCTGTGCTCCTAAAATCACCCCTCCTTTACAAATCTATTCCAGCCTGACCCAAGGACCTTTATTGCCCTCTCTGACCCGTCCTGGGTTAACAGCTGTCAAAAGCCTCCAATTCTTGCAGGTTTCGCTTAAACTTGCTTTCTGGTCCCTTGTGCCCTTATTTTGCTCTATGTCTTGTGCTTGCATGACAATTCTATTTGTATATGTACAACCGTATTTGGCCTTGTCCACATCTAAGGATTTTACTGATGACAGCACTTTCTGTCCTATATATGCTCCCCTGAATATCTATGTGGGGCAGAAGAAGCTTGTTCCAAGACGTGACACTGCGTCTGCCTTCTGCCTTGGCATGCCAATAAAAGGAGAAAGGTGCAAATACATTTCCTGTGTTTTGTGGCTGCTGGAGTCTGTTTGCTTTGCCGCTCTGAGGAGGGTTGGAAGATTTATTACCCAACAGAATGGCGTCAGAAGTGGGAAGTATTGAAGGACTTTAATGTCACCAGTTGGTAAGTAGGCTGTAAAACGCTAAATACCTTGCTGGAGTGACCTTTCAGTGTTTCAAATGCTCAGTTAGAACATAGCAGGCGCGGTGCGTCCATTGGGCCGTTGGGGCGTTGCCCCGCCTCCCGCCCGCGCCCGCAGCTCCCTCGGCGTCTCTGACTCAGTTTACTTAAGTTCAGAGACGCCGAGGGAGAACTGACAATGCATGTCAGTCAACATGACGCCGGACCGCCCACCCCCTTCAGAGTCTGAAGGGGGTGGGCGGTCCGGCGTCATGTTGACTGACATGCATTGTCAGACCAGCCAGGGACAGTCAGCAGCACAAGTGCGCATGAGGGGGAAGGTGAGCGAATGTTTCGCCCGTACCCAGTCATGCGCACTTGTGTTTGCACTGGCTTGCGCATGCCCATTAGGAGCCCCTCGGTCTCCTAATGGGCAGGCGGCGGGTGAAGAATAACCGTGCCCTAAGCCAATCCTGGCGCTGCAGCAGCGCCAGGATTGGCTGAGGGATTGCCACTCCAGTGCTGTTCCTGAAGAGAGGCGCCAACGCGGACCAGGAGCAGAGGCGGTCAGGTAAGTTTTCAAAATTTTATTTTCCCTGCCCCCCCCACCCCCGCGAGTACTGCAAGCCACGACTGTGTGCTTTTTTAAGGTTTCTGGATTGTAGGTTTCCAGGCTCTCTCTGGTTCAAGTTTCAGGTGCTGGAGCCTTGAGAGTGGGCATTTTCCTTTTCTGGTGTGAAAACATCTATGCGAGAATCCTTAATATGTATGAAAAGAGCTATTTACAAAATGCCGTGACAGACATTTAATTTGCACCATTACCATGTGCTTTTGTATAGCGCTAGATCTATGCAAACTTGTGCTTACAATGAAAAGTGTGAAGCGTGGCCGGGAGGACTGCATCTAACCATTCATGGATTGTTGGGTTGATGCACTCTGGAGTTCCCGCTGTATGCTGCCGGTGCCGAGGGCAGGTTAAAGTGCTGGTAGGGCTGACGGAGCATTTCATCTGCCCCAGGCCAGTTTGTTGTTTGCTGTGCTCGTTCACTTCGATAAAAAAAAAAAAGGCAGACTTTTCCTCTCATATAATTAATCCAAAGAATGACGCACATTTCTGACTTTTATGCAATGTTTAAAGAATTCCAATTTCTACGAGGAGTCCTGGAAAATTACAAAATGTGTAGTTTTCTCGCGTAATCAAATGTGTACGCAGGCAGGAATTCCACCATGTGGAAATTTCCAGGTACGGAAAATTGACACGTGTGCATTTTCAAATTAAAGATTTTTTTTTATTTCTCAACTCCAAAAATATTTTCCCTATGGAGAAATCTAGGGCCATATGTAGGTAATTTCTATTTACCGATTCCTAAATACCGAATTTTACCGATTCGGTATTTAAGAATCGGTAAATAGAATGTAGGTAAAAAAAAAAAAAAAAAATTATAAAATCGGTAAATTTTACCGATTCGGTAATATTCGTTATTACCTATTCGGTATTTACCGAATCGGTAATAAGGAATACCTTCCCATTCATTCCTATGGGCCTGGAGGCCCATAGGAATGAATGGGAAGCCATTCACTATTACCGATTTGGTAAATACCGAATAGGTAATAGGGGGAGCATATTCAAGGGTGGCAGGGTGTCAAATTGACACCCTGTTGCACCCCTGAATCGTGCATGTGTGCACATGTGGCGCACATACATGCCCTAAGGGCATGTATGTCTGCCACATGGCACTTTTAAAAAAGCACAAAATTGCTTTTTAAAAGGTATTTGGTATTTACCACCAACTTGTAGTTGGTGGTAAATAACGAATCCTTAAACCAAAAATGCACTCACTTGAGTGCTCTCTACATAGGATTTAAGGAATCGGTAATTTACCGATTCCTTAAAATAACGAATCAGTAAATTACCGACTCCTTAAATCCGGCCTCCTACATCGCAAAGGGCTAAATACCGGTCGGTAACGGGATATTTACCGATTTTCGGCCGTTACCGACCGGTATTAGCCCACCTACATATGGCCCCTAATCCCTTAAGCCCCAGCTAAATGTGGGGGGTTCTCTTCCTATTCGTGCACTGAGAAATACAGTGCTTTACAGGAGAACATTTTAGAATCTTTACACGTAGGAAACTACCTGCATGATGTAAATGAATACAGACAAACTTACAAGTGTGTGGTGCTCATCTAGTTTTGCTCATATGCTCTCTCTGGAACACTCACAAACTCACCTACTGAGCCCATGTCTACTCCATTAGGGTTTTCTTTCTTTGTCACGGAATGGCTGGATGGCATTACCATGGCTGAGTTGTAGAAAAGTGCAGGATTTGTGTTTTAAATGTACAAAATCTGCAAATGGTTTGCAAGCGCCTCTTGTTATCAGGATTTGCTACCGCTGTTTAAGTTATGGCAGTACAAAGCCGGACTGAGTCACTGTGTTCTAGATGAAACTATCATTTGTATTCAGAACCACAACAAAAACCTTTGGGCGAGAAATGCGTGAAAGGAGCACATGGGATGTTTTAAGCCGCATATGCAAATGTTAAAAGATACCGCATAAGCGCCTACACTGTATGTCGGCTCTTTTCCAGACATATTGTGGCAATACTTTATTGCAGGTGGGTTTCCTGCTTCCGGCCGTTCGTGCATCCGACCTCCCTTTTCATAGCAGCAGGCATTTTTGTACACTTTTTCGATACCTAATTTTGTTTCTTTGCTTATTGATAGGGTTCCTAGCTATTATTTAGTTCGTCAGTGTTTGTAATACTTACCAGTAAAGTCTGCAATCTGCATGCTCCCACCTCTAGGCCCTTTCATCACTACGGTCCAACACTGATGAGTTAACATTGTTTTCCAATGATCTGTATATATTCATTTCTTTACAATCAACGTCCTGCCAGATATCACTTGTCTTTCAGAGGTTTTGGTGTTTATCAGAAATTGGTGCCAAAGTGTTTTCTCCCGTTTCCCGTGACCTGTCTTCTCAGCTCCATATTTCCTCACAAGGAAACTGAATATCATAGGCGCTGAGAGGTACGCAAGTTACTTTTCTAGCCATCTCGTCAAGACGTGACAACTATCCATTCACCTCCACCCACATGTGCGGCTAGAAAATGGAAGGCAACACCCCAACCCATCACCACTGCAGTGACACAACAATCTGCAGTTGCAGATCTCCGGTTAAAATTCATGTATTGTGTTGTTTGGCAGCCTGAGTGTGTCCTAAGGTGTGGCCATTTATACTGATCAGCTTGGGAAATTGGATTAACCTGCAAAAATGATGATGGCTATGTTTTCATGGGTAAATTTGATGTGGGTGTTTTTTCCCCGCTGCACACTTTATTTGTGTCAGTAGTGGTGCTTTCATTGTCTTTT
Source organism: Calotriton arnoldi (assembly GCA_963921515.1). NCBI lineage: Eukaryota > Metazoa > Chordata > Amphibia > Caudata > Salamandridae > Calotriton > Calotriton arnoldi. The sequence goes on along the minus strand of CAWUFW010000450.1, from coordinate 1,850,615 downwards.
ATCTTTGAATTTCATTTGGTATAATGTGTTACAGTTTAAGACCTATTCAAACCTGGTGGAGATTTTTTGGTGGCAAATCCACACTTTAGACAGGCTCAACTACAACGCATAATGGCATTTTCAATTACCACACCCTGAAATACTGGGTGAGGTGATTCTGGGTGTGTTTCCACACATGGAGACACACACAGAATTAAGAGGTGTGTTTCTGCACTCTGTATTAGTGGGTGTGGAGACTTGCCTGGTAAACGTGCAGTTGTACAGAGCAGATTTATTGCCCAATTCTTAATGAGGGCCTAACTCTCTCATGTAGGTAATGTAGGCAACTGTGGGGTTGGTGTGAGTGAGCAACATGCCTTGTTTTAAATCTTTTCCCTCAGTGTGGCAATTTGGCTGTTGATTTGACTTTGGTTTCTGTATGTCAGTGTAAGCCAATAACTCCACTGTATATGTGTCTTAGTTCCTTTCATGATGTATGGAATTGTTTCAACTCTTTTCCAACCATGTAACTCAAGAGATAATGGTCTGGGGGAGTCGTTTTGTGGAATAGCCTGCCTTCTGAGTTCTACTAGTGGCATTACCATGGTCCAACTGGCCTTAGTAGGACCCACGGGGTGCGGGGTGTGGAGGGGCTGGGCCGGGGACTGGACGGGGTCATCAGACCTCAGAGTGGTTGACACCTTCCTGCTTTCTCAAATTTGCTTGAAAATGCACAATTTGCCCACTCTTTTTTCAAAATGTTCTCCCCAAACCCCCCAGAGGTGGTTCGGGCTCGCTCGCTCGCCACAGTGCAGTACGACAATTGTTTTACGCCTCACCACTTTCAAATCTCACCAACCGCCACTGGAACATAGTATTATTTAAAAATAATTTAATTTAATTATGTTTATGTGTTGATCTTTAAAAGTATTGTCCCGCTATGTTTCTTTGAAATGCTTCTTTGAGTGATATAAAAAATAGTGCATTAATGCATCAAAGAAGTCAAATTGTTTTGTGTAGTGTCCAAGTGGTCCACAACAGTTTTTTTTTTCCCCTCAAATCTCTCTATCCAAATCTTAACACATTTTTCCTTCCAGGAGACAAATCTGTTTATCTTTCAGGGTTTAAAATTGTGAGTGAATGGCACAATGGGCACCGGCAATTCTAAAGGAACTATGGAGGTGGTAAGGCCTCGCATGGTGAAAAAGACAAAACAATTGTTTAAACAACTGTCATTAGAGAAGGATTTTAAATTACCAGCAGATAGCCCTGCAGCTCAGGTTGTAAAAGATACAAATTGTTTAGAATATGTAACACCTTTTTGCGCGCTAGTATGGACGTGGAAAGGGAATGAAGGGCTGTGGCCTAGATTTGGTTCTCTTGAGATAGATGATATTCAACGCTTGACAGAAAGTATACACTTAAAGGGTGACCCATCATGGGATTCACAGTATGTAAAAGATTGTTTACAGCAGTGGCTTTCAATTGCAAAAAATAAAGCTCTCCTTTCAAAAAAGAAAGGCCAGGGGAATGCCTCCACTGAATACAGAGACTGCTCTGCAATAGCAATAATAAACAGTGAGTGCAAGAAGCCTACTAAAAAGGAGCTAGAACTAGCAAAAGATTGGCCCACATCTTATAGCCAGTGTTTATTGGAATTAAGTAACTATGTGCAAACAGAACAGCATTTGTTGTCACTATGGCAAAAGTGTGGGTTTTCAACAATTGAAGCAGACCGGGTTAAAGCAATACCAAATGCCACTACTTCTAGAAGTGCTGCTGCTCTGCTATGTATTTGGACGCACCGCCAAGTAAATATTGACATAAATAAGTTAAAGAAACTGTTTATTGCCTCCAAGCCTCAAGGCCTTTTTCTCAAACTGGGGGAAGGAATAGACAGTGAGCAAATAACTAGTAGCGCATTAACTGAGGAGGAGATTTTGTTATTTACTGAGGAAGAAAGGAAAAGACAGAGAGTAGATGCAAATAGTGAATTTAATTCCTGGGTCTCAGATAGAGCCAGCAATGAGAACAGCCACCCAACATTGGGACAAAACATCCAGTCTGCAGGGCCTGTTCCTCCTGCACCTCAATTCGCGCAGCCCCTCCTCCAGCAACTTCAATTTACCCATCACTTTCAGGCCCCTACATACAGTGTGAAAGACAACACACCTGAGCAAGCACTGGCTTCACAACCAAGCTTATCACGTGTACCTTATTTCCACATATCCCTGGAAGGTGATTTAACTAGGGTATCTGACATGCCAACTAGCCCCAGAGAGGGCAGTTTTAGAACACCAGTCCCGAATGGGCACTTATCCTTAGGAGGGGACATGCTACATGCTTTTGAATCCCCAGCCCAAACTTCCACTTTTGGTCTGAGGGAAGATTTAGGGCTGAGTGCAAAAGAGAGAAACGATGAGGAGGAACACGAGCAGTTGACACACCTGAGGAAAGAGGCAGATGAGTTCCAAGAAGAAGTGAACACTGATAGGGAGGAAATACAACGCTCCATTAATAAACTACAGGATAAGCTAGAGAGGAGGGAACGGCTGATACATACACGGTCACGCACACGGACTCTAAAGGGAAAGGGTGAGAACTCATATACTGATGACATACTATTGAACACTAAAATAACTGCACCAAAAATAGTGTTGGGGGGACAGCCATGCTAAAGCCATGGACCCCCGTGGAGGCAACTCAAACGACTAAGGACGCGCCTGACCCACTCACTGCCAGTGTGAAATATTATGAGTGGCTTCATAAAATATGTATTGCCTATACCCCCCTCCCTCGAGATGTAGAAATGTTATTAAAAATAGGATATGAGAGCAGATGGTCTTTAGTAAAAGTGTGTTCCAAATTCCACAGGAAAGAGATTGGACCACACTGACTTATAATATGGATGTCACAGAAAATAGATTGATTAACTGGTTAGAGTCTATCAGGGACACAATTAATGGCCTAGCAGTTAAACATGGTGATTTTTCTCAAGTCACTGCCACGTTGCAGAAGCCAGGTGAGTCTGATTACATCTTAAGGTACAATGAAGCATGGGATAACAGTGCAGGGGTACCGCGCACCACAGAGGGCTATAAGGTATTGGCTACGCAAACCCTTATGAATGGATTGCTAGCTTCTGTGGCCCACAGTTGTAAACTGCGCCACCCTGATTGGTCCACTAAAAGATATCATGAGTTGTGCACGCTTCTCATAACCATGGAAAGAGATGGTATTTTTAGGGTAAGGAAGGACATCGCTAAAAATGACAAAGGGATGATGTTGCAGCAAGTACAAAGAGGAGGAGCCAGAGGGAATGTACTATCAGGGGGCACAGCAAAGACAGGATAATGGACAAGGATACCAGAGGAGAGACAAGAGTAGGGATCGGTGCTATATTTGCTGGTAGGTATGGGCTCTGGGGACGTAATTGTAAAAATTATAGAGGTAGAAGGGACTGGAATGAGAGAGGTGACCAGTATAATAGAAATGATAGAAACAACAGGAATGAAAGGTTTGACAGAAATGAGATCCAGCCATCAGCACCGCCCATGCCCAGAGACCTAAAGCAGACCCAGCACTCTCTGAGGAATCCTTTCCAGGAGCAACATGGATCAGCATAGGACCACGCGGAGAGAGAAATGGGACAAACTGCAGCAACCAGAGCCCAGTGCTTTATGATGAAGGTATCAGACACACCTGAGGAGAATCCCATGTTTCAAATTAAGGTAGGAGATAAAGAGATCGATTTCCTAATAGACAGTGGTGCAACCCTATCGGCAGTAAGAAACAAGTTGGGTCCTAGTAGTGGTGAAGCAGTCACTACTATAGCAGTAATTGGAATGATGATGCATGAAGAATTGTCAGAACCCCTACCAGTTTCTGTTGATGACTTCACACTGATCCATCAGTTTCTATTGTCACCAGATGCACCCATCAATTTGCTGGGGAGAGACCTCCTCTGTAAATTGCATGCAACATTATATTTTTCACAAAATGGGATTTACTTACAAGTACCTGAGGACAGGTTAGAATTGGCTAATAGAGCACTTACTGCTTGCAAATTAAGTGAGGACTCTGTGTTATGTGCACCACCCCCAACCCCCACCCCCACCCCTCTCTCTCTCCAACACTTTACCAATGGACTCCATTACATGGAGATTTTTATGAAAACATGTTTCAAGAACTGTTTAAATACAGCCCTGACATTGAGAGTGAATTGGTCACTCATTTAGTGCAGTTGACATTAGTACCTGGGCCCATACACTGTACTGCAGCATTTTTCACAGGAGCAGTGCCTGAATGGTACGCCTACAGGGCAGACAAACATTTGTACTGGACAATGGAGTTGCTCGAGCACACATTATATGTAGGAAAAGAAGGGTGTGCAGTGAGCATTGAACTAGGACCACAGGAAATGAGGTTATTTCAAGTGCCAGATTCCGAACCACATGTATCCATAGCTGTAGCACCAGGTTACAACCCTAAGGATTTGGGCCCCATGGTCAAACGCCTTCAGGACTTACCTAGAACTAAGGATTTTACATTTCCTTTAGGAATTGTGTCTGTGTTAGGAAATGGAGCAGGGTGGTGTTGGACGTTGTGTATGAACAGAAAGGACAGGACTGCAGTTTTTGACAAGCTTGAAGGGAATATGGCTTTACAGCTGACTAAAAACAAGGTCCTAGAGCAAGTGAACTCAGAGGTTTGGGCAAAACACAAAAATGAGGCAGGATTATTGAAAACATGCCCTTCCCATAAAGTGACACTTAAAGAAAATGCTGAATTACCTTATGTCCGTCAGTACAGACTGTCACCTCAGGCAGAGGAGGGAATAAAACCTGTGATTGAATCTCTCTTGCAACAAGATATCATTAAAAAGACCTCCAGCCCCTGTAATAGTCCTATCATTCCATTGCCCAAGGGCAATACTGGGCAGTATAGGTTCATACAGGACTTACGACAGATAAACAACATTGTGGTTCCCTTAGCACCTGTTGTGCCTGACACCAATACTATATTATCTTCGATACCTGTAGAGGCAGAGTACTTGTCAGTCATTGATCTCTCCTCTGCGTTTTTCAGTATTAGAGTCCATCCAGCAAGCGAGTACCTTTTTGCTTTCACAGTGAAAGATACCCACTATACTTTCAGAAGACTAGCTCAAGGCTACACAGAGTCCCACGGTCTATGCACAGGCAATGAAAAGAGACCTGGACAGCCTACACCTGGAAGGTGGTAGCATCATCTTGCAATACGCTGATGACCTACTCGTGGCATCTCCATCACTTGAGGCCTGTGAAAAAGACACTGTTGCGCTGCTGAATCACCTCCAGGAGAGAGGACACAAAGCTTCATTGTCAAAATTCCAGTGCTGCCAAAAAGAGGTGACTTACCTGGGTTATGTGGTATCCAAAGGTACACGCCGCATATCACCTGACAGGATAAAAATGATTCAGGGCATTCTGCCTCCGTCCACCAAGAAAGGAATGCTGTCATTCCTGGGGATGATGAACTACTGCCGCCAGTGGATCCCTGAGTACAGATCCTATGATGCCATCCTGCGACAATGTACACTACAAGATGCTCCCAACAACATTGTATGGACTAATGAACTTGCAGACTGTTTTAAGAAACTGAAAGAGACTTTGTGTACTGCGCCAGCCCTGGGGCTGCCTGATTACAAACTTCCCTTCCATCTCTATGTGTCAGAGCAAAATGGCATTGCAAATGGTGTGCTGACACAGCAGCATGGCTCAGGAAAAAGACCTGTGGCATACTACTCTGTGACTTTGCCTGCAGCAGTAACTGGGCATCCAGCTTGTTTGAGAGCAGTGGCATCAGCAGCTGTGATGGTAGAGAGGACGGCTCCCATTGTGTTGGACTACTCTTGTATTGTTTATGTGCCACATTCGGTACAGTTGTTGTTGTCATCTGCAGCAACACAACATTTTTCGGCAGCCAGGCAAACAGGTTATGAGGTCACTCTGTTGCCTAACACCAATATCACCATTAAAAGATGCCCACCTGTTAATTTGGCAACATTATTACCTCCACTAGGAGATTCAGATGAGACCCCTGACCATGACTGTGTTGAAGTTGTAGGGACATGCACCACACCCAGACCAGATTTGCAGCAAACACCATTAGAAAAAACTGACTATGAGTGGTACACTGATGGTTCCTCCAGCAGACTAACACACTGATTACAGAGCAGGGTATGCTATAACAACAGTAGACACCATAGTTGAAAGTGCAGCCCTCCCCCCTGGCACATCTGTCCAGCAAGCTGAGCTGTATGCTGTAACAAGAGCATGCATCCTAGCTGAAGGAATTTTTTTTATATTTACACTGTTTCACGTTATGCCTTTGGAGTTGTCCACGATTTTGGCCAGCTGTAGCAGTATCGTGGTTTCATAACAGCAGCAGGACGCCCCATTCAAAATGGCCCCTTAGTAAAGAATTTGCTACAGGCAATACTACTACCCAACAGAATAGCAGTAATAAAATGTGAGGCACATACAGGAGCTAATACTGAGATAGCCAGAGGTAACGCCATGGCTGACACAGCAGCAAAAGAGAGCATGTTACAGCCAGTACAGATGGTGCCTTTAATGGCAAAAAGTATTCCAAAGATACAGCTGATTCAGAGACAATTCTTGCTAGCGGATGTGAAAGAAGCACAATGGTCTGCATCACCAGAGGAAGAAAGAGCGTGGATTGATGCTGGATGTGAGCCGAATGATGAGGGATTGTGGGTCCACCAGGATGGGAGGCCTGTGGCCCCACGCAGTATGTTCCTGCCCCTTACAAGGTTTGCTCATGGACCCACTCACATGGCTCAAGGAGGGATGAATGCTTTGATTAGACAAGAATGGTTTGCACCAGGGATAACAGCTTTCACTGCACAATTCTGCTCCCAATGGCTTGTCTGTGCCCAACATGCTAAAGGTCGGTCCCCCGCTACCCATGATCACTTGCCAGTACCAGAGGGTCCATTTACCAACATTCAAATAGACTGCGCCAATATATGCCCCCAGTGAATGGATTCAAATATTTGCTGGTATGTGTGGATCAATTTTCAAAATGGGTGGAGGCGTTTGCAACAAGGAAGAATGATGCAGCAAATATTGTTGTGCGATGCTTGATGATAGATTTAATACCCCGGTTTGGGGTTCCCCAGAGCATAAACAGTGACAGAGGGGGTGAATTTGTGGCTGCAGTTGTGGAAAAGATGTGTGACTGTTTGGGAATAGAGTGGAAACTGCATGCCCCTTACCACCCACAAAGTTCAGGCCAGGTGGAGAGAATGAACGCCACAATAAAACATAAATTATCCAAAACAACTGATGCAACAGGCCTGAAATGGCCAGATGCACTGCCTTTAGTGCTGCATGCCATAAGAGCAACACCATCTAGAACAACTCTCTTGTCCCCCCATGAGGTATTGATGGGGCGGCCCATGTCGGTGGGGTTGAGGTTGCCTCTCACAGCATCCCAAGCAGCACTGCTGTGGACGGATGAGCAGATTTCTGACTATGCTGTACAATTGTCGGTGGTCTTGAGGCATCACCATCTCCAGGTGAAGGAAGCTTTGCCCCAATCCTTCCTCAGAACAAACACACATGGAGACATGGTCATGGTGAGAAAAATAAAAAAATGTTTCTCTTACTTCTAGGTGGACTGGACCCCACGTTGTGCTCCTGGTTACCAGAACATCACTAAAGGTGCAGGGACGTCCCGAGTGGCTGCACGGAACACGATACAGGGCTGCACCAACAACGCCTGAGGCAGAGGCACCTTTAACAGATGAGCACCGGCCACCCGTGGAGCAGCTCGAAACACAGGACAAGGGGGGAGACAGACCAGACCTTTCCTAATAACGCTGAGGGTCCATCATCAAGTGTCCCAGGAACGGTGACACCAACTGATGCTGTTGAGTGAAGCACCCAACACAGTCTAGAAAAAGGTGATGGTCTACACCTGCCAAAAATAGGCTGAAGAGGACAACGCAGGGCAGGTCCGTGAAACCGCCCCTGAACAATGCGACTACGGACCAGGAGGAGAAGCAGATGACAGCGCACCACGAGAACTTTCATTATTGACACTTACAGAAAGTACCCTGGAACCGAGACAGAAAGACACTGCCTAACAATATTTTAAATCCTGAAAGTGATACTTACCACTGTCAAGAAAATGAATTGCATTATGCTAACACTATTTCTTAGTACCTTAATTATGTGTGTGCTACCTGTATTGCAACAACCTGCTGACCATCCCCTCGTTGCAGTACATGAGAAAGTTGCCCAGGCTTTAGGTCTTCAAAATTGCTGGATTTGTAGAGAATTATCCAGACACCCCAGCGACCCAATTGGCCTATATGAAACACCTGTGCCGATACAAAATTATGCGCAAGGAATAGGATGCCTCATATCCAACGTAACCTGGGATTGTGGAGAAGGAAGGATTGGATGGTACCCACGTTGTACCATACTGCCAAATATTCAAGCCCAATACCAAGTGTCTCCTACAGTAGAATACAAAGACAAGGAAAAAGCATTTCCTGTATGTTTAAAGCATCATGTTTCAGGATGTAACCCAGCTTCCCGATACTTAGGACATTTAAAAAGTAGCCAGTGTCCTAACATATTAGAATTTGATAATACCACAGGTAATTGTAACATAAAAGACAGACAGTTAGTAAGTAGGAACTGGACAGCTAAGGTACGAGGAAAACAAGTAAACTACACTTTGCATTACTGGAACATCACTGTAGATGGAGAGACACTATTAATAACACCTGATGGTCTTCTATACGATCCATTTATTGAGCAAAAGAATAAGAATGCTAGGGCACCAAATGTGATTTCTAAAATATTAGAATACCCCTTATGGTCAGCTCGCTGCTCATACATGGCACCATGGGCAAATGTTATGCTTATAAATTCTTCATGGATTGATTACAAATGGTGTGATCAATTCCAAAACACTTTTCCTGAAGGGGTAGGCCTTCCTCTCAGTAAATATCACACATTGGACACACAGTTACAGGGCGGAATGTATTTGATTTGTGGCACTAAAGCATACAAGGTGCTTACCCGGCACTGGGAAGGCATGTGGGCTATTTCTTATCTTACACCAAACATTTCAGTTGTGCCACACATTGCAGCCCATGAGCCACTAAATTTGGGGAGTTTTGCTCATAGATATAAAAGAGATATACATGCACCTATTCTGGAAGCTAGACAAGGTCTATTCTTTGAACTAATGCGTATATTTATTCCTGGATATGGGGTATATGATTTAGAATTGGCCCTTGTTAATATGTCTGCTGAGCTAGCCGTAGCATTTAATGCCACAAGAGATGCACTTCAACAGTTGCAGATGGAAATAAATTCAGTAGCTGCCATGACAATTCAACATCGAATTGCACTTGACCTCCTAACACTACAACAAGGAGGATTGTGTGTTTTATTAAATTCCTCTTGCTGTTATTTTTTAAACAAAAGTGGAAACATAGCAAGGGATGTGGCACAAATTAAGAATGCAGTTCAAATATTCCGTGGAACAGGGAAAATTATAGATTCTGATGACTGGTCCTGGCTATGGTCATGGCTACCAACAGGATGGTTAAAGCACTTAGTTCTAGCACTACTGGGTATCTTTTTAACAATAGTGATATTTTTGTGTTGTCTTCAGTGTTGTTGCTCCATGGGACAGCAATTGTGTAGTAAAAGCATCCATTCAATTTCTGCAGTTAAAATTCTACCTCCTACAGAGCAGGAGCTAGCCTGCAGATATCTCCAAATAGAACAGGATGTAGAGAAAGCACACAAAGAGACATTTCAATTAATGGCTATAGAGATATAATATAAATGCATTAAGTACTAGTATATAATTTTATCTATGTTGAAAAATGAATACCTCTTAGATGCGTCTACGCCAATATATGCATGTTATTTAAACACTGTGTAATGCCAGTCACAGATATGTACTTTATCGATACTTTAGATTTCTACCATATATATATATATATATATATATATTCATATTTTTCTTACAATGGTATTTGATATTGCTATCAAAAAGGAGGGATATTGTGAGGAAAAATATATATCTATATGTTTGCATCAGCCAAATAAGTGAATCAATCTCAAATTCTCCCCCACACTATCTCAGACCCACTGAGCGAACTATGTCTGTCTCTGACCAAACTGCTTGCTCTGTGCTCCTAAAATCACCCCTGCTTTACAAATCTATTCCAGCCTGACCCAAGGACCGTTATTGCCCTCTCTGACCCGACCTGGGTTAACAGCTGTCAAAAGCCTTTGATTCTTGCAGGTTTCGCTTAAACTTGCTTTCTGTTCCCTTGTGTCCTTATTTTGCTCTATGTCTTGTGCTTGCATGACAATTCTATTTGTATATGTACAACCGTATTTGGCCTTGTCCACATCTAAGGATTTTACTGATAACAGCACTTTCTGCCCTATATATGCTCCCCTGAATATCTATGTGGGGCAGAAGAAGCTTGTTCCAAGACGTGACACTGCGTCTGCCTTCTGCCTTGGCATGCCAATAAAAGGAGAAAGGTGCAAATACATTTCCTGCGTTTTGTGGCTGCTGGAGTCTGTTTGCTTTGCATCGCTCTGAGGAGGGTTGGAAGATGTATTACCCAACAAGGAAGGCCACCAGTGTTCACCCCGGGAGTGGGCTTGTTTGCCTATTCGGAGTAATTCAGCCTTGTTCGCATTGAGGAGTAGACATTTTTTATTCATCCACTCTGCAACAGCACGCATTCCTTTTTGAAAGTTGGCCACGTCTTGCTTTGGATTTTCCGAGAGTGAGAGCACGAGCTGAGTATCGTCTGCATACGATACCATTGCAAGCCCCGAGGATTTTACAATCTGAGCTAAAGGCTGGAGGTAAATATTGAACAAAGTAGGACTCAATGAAGCGCCCTGAGGGGCACCATGATGTAACACATGTGATTGTGGGGGAGAAATGATCTGAAAGGAACGCTCAGATAGGAAGGAGGCGAACCAGGCCAAGCAGCCCCTCTTATACCAATGTCCTGCACCTGCTCAAGTAGAATTTTATGAGACACGATATCAAATGCGGCACTCAAATCAAGCAGGATCAGGGTTGAGGATGTACCTTTGCCTAAGGCACTGCGAAGTTGCTCGGACACCACAAGGAGTGTGGATTCCGTGCTGTGCTCAGGCCTGAAGCCATTTTGAAATACGTCCAGAATATGATTATTTTCTAAGAACTTAATTAGAATGCCATTGACGTATCGCTCCGTTACCTTGGCGAGGAGATGTAGGAGAGAGAGATGGAACGGACATTTTCAGGCTCTGAGGCGTCTAAAGATGGTTTCTTAAGTAGGTGGATAACTTTCGCATGTTTCTACGGGCCGGGCACAGAGGCGGCGTACAAAGTGCGATTGACCAATTCCAAGCAGGGTAGAAGAAGCAGGTCCCATAGGTTGAATGAACGTTGGTGAATAAAGATCTACTCAACCGCAACTCCTGTGTGTGGCGTAATCTATTTGCAAGTTCCAGGGTTGGGGGAAGATGCTACAGCAGGATGACTGTCACTCAGTTTCCCTGCCCTGGGCAGAAAACTTTGCACCTGGGCCATTGGCAACATTGCAGGTGGACCACCTCTCAAAGGGGTAGTTTGTTTCAGTAAAGAAAAAATGAATGTTAAATGGGCATAGCAAGCATGGCGCCCACTCGGCATTCACCTGTACTGTCAGTGCATCCGCCGGATGCAGTGAAGACATGGCGATCCCTGCCAAGGAAGCATCAGTGCCCACAGAGCTCTGCAAGAAGTGCCAGGCTGCAAGGATCTCTAGACAGGGCAGCTGATTCTCCGCCAGAGTAGAGGAATGGCACTCACTGATCTGGCAGGCCACCTGTCACATTTTGCCTCCATGTCTCTTGCTCTGGGTTTTCAGTGCATTTTATGATCTTTCTGTGCTTGCTGTATTAATTTACCCTTAGCTGAAAACTGTGATTTGTTAAAAGGAAAGCCAAGGATTGTGCGCACGCTGTTCAAGGAGTACTGAGTAATCCGGGACATTTATCAGGAGTAACCAGATGATGGTACTGGACCTCAATGCTACAAATCGTCAGACTGAAAAAGTCAGAATAGGCACGCAAAGTGCATTGTAATGTTATCCAAGATGATCATTTCAAACGGCAATGGTAGGCTGTAGTCTTACATCAGCCAGAAGAAGGGATTTCTCCAAGAAGAGGCCAAAGATTGAATGGGCTTTGGCACAAAACTCTCTACCCATCATGATCTTGAATGTGATTTCCTATTGAGAAGGTTCAATTTTTAAGTGGGCATTAAGTCAGAATTTGCAGAGCAAGTGTTAACCAAACCTCCACCCGTCCTTCCATCGATCCGTCCATCGCTCCTCTGTTCATTCTACAGCCCATGTGCACTTGGGGATGTGTGTTGTCTTTGTGTCGCCTGTCTGCGTTCTTATCTGCTTCTGTTCACGGAAGCCTCCATGTGTATTGTTACTGTTTATGGGAATACACGTATGTCAGTTTACTCGCATGAATTTCTGAATGTTGTCGGTCTGCGGCAGAGATGAGTATGTATGCGTGTGTATATATATATATATATATATATATATATATATATATATATATATATATGAGTGAATGGTTTCAAGATGTCTATCGGTGTCTCAGCCTTTGGTTTTGTGGTCTGCTGGTGTGCAAACACCGGAGTTTGTGCAAAACAGGTCATTAGGTCTCGCCTAGGCAGCTCTTGCGCGGTCTCTTCGAGACATGCTGTAGTCAGGATATAGGCATTTAACACGCCCAGAGCTTCTGGTTGGTTAGTTAGCCTGCCTTTCTAAATTCCTTTACTCTGGTTGATCAATACTGTATCTGTCCCGCCTTTGTGTGCTTGGATCCCTCCCAGCACACATCCCCAATTGTTTTTTTTTGGCTGGCCATCTGTTGCCTCCTCGTACCCTATCCCGTCATTGCTGCTGTCCTTCCTGCGCTGCTGCTGACCTAATGCATTGTATTTTGGTAACTTTACCGACTGTAACGCATTGTATTTGTTGTTCGCTCGGGCATGCCACAGCCCCGCACAACACTGCATTGACTTTTGTGGCAATGGAATTGTATTTTAGTAACTTTACCCATTGTAACGCATTGTATTTGTTCGCGCTGGCAGGCCCCACCCCCTTGCATGACACTGCATTGACTTTTGTCGCAATGGCGGCTCGCCGCGCTTTAGCTTTAAACATCAGCTAAAGAGCGGCGTTCTACCATTGCTACAAAAGTCAATACATTTTAAAAAAAAGACAGTCGGACGTCGCATTTCTTTTCCATTTATTTACTTTTATAGCAATAGCGGCATGCCGTGATTTAGATTTAAACATCTAAAGCTAAAGCATGGCGTGCCGAGATTGCCACAATAGTAAATAAACAGGAAACAAAAAAGGCAGCCGCACAACTTTTTTTTCTTCTATTTATTGACTTTTGTAGCAATGGCGGCACTTTGCACTTTAGTTCTAAACATCTAAAGCTAAAGCGTGGTGAGCCGCAATTGCTACAAAAGTGATTAAATAAAATAACAAAGGCAGGCGGCCGCATTTCTTTCCCATTTATTTACTTTTAAAGCAATGGCGGTATGCTGCGCTTTCGCTTTAAAAATCTAAATCTAAAGTGCGGCGTGCTGCGATTGCTACAAAAGTAAATAAACAGAAAAAAATGTAGCCTCACAACTTTTTTTCTATTTACTTTTATAGCAATGGCGGCACGCCGCGCTTTAGCTTTAAACATATAAAAGTTAAAGCGTGGCGTGCCACCATTACTACAAAAGTCAATAAATTAAAAAAAATTACAAAAAGGTGGGCGGACGCCGCATTTCTTTTCCATTTGCAAAGCCAATAGCTCGTCATTTAACTAATGCGAGAACTATTGCATTGCAAATGCTTGTTTTAAAACATGGGATGTACCTGTAAATATATTACTGCCTAGCTAAAAAAACAAATCACTCAAATACATTCGGAAAATGCCTTTTTTATTCTCCAGTTTTCCCACATCCGATTTGAATAACCAGAGCTGTCGCTAAGCATGGGCAGTGTGGGCAGCTGACCTGGGCCCCGTAGTCAGCCCTCCAACTTGGGGCCCCGCACCGATGCAAGTCAGACCAAGGCATGAAAGGCGCCTTAGGCAGCCCCCTCCCGTAGCCTCACTGCTATGGTGTAGCAAGGGGAACCCCGAGGGGAGGGGGGGGCCCCCATTCCCAGTTGCAAGAAGACACATTCCTCAGTTTTGTCCATCAATGAGGCCTCATCCCCCACCCACGCAGAGGCACAGCTGGATAGCTATTGCCCTGCTGTTTAGCTCCCTGGCAGTATTAACCCTCTCTGGAGCTAAGCAACCCTCACACCTTGAGCCCTTGATGAGCTTTTAATGAGCTGCTTGTAGGTGGCTGAGAGGGCGGGGCTGCAGCTTCAGGAGCAGGGGCATCTATTCAGATGCAGACAGCCCTGAATGTGGCACCTCTATGCAATTTAAGCACATTCCCTTTCTGCCCGGGGCCCCAAAAATCCTGGAAACGGCCCTGTGGGTAACCTCTTACGTCTTAAAGGTTTTCTCTCACTCTCCTGACTCTAGTAGTCCTGGATTTGTTATGGGAAATACTACACGTCCCAGAATGCAAAGAGAGAGACCAGTATTGGGTGAACCATCGAGCCTGTTGTCATCCAGGACACATCAACGCGTGTCCCTTGGGGACTTTACCAAGTGATGATATCCACTTTCTTAGCATCACCCAGGGCCCCGATGACACATGACGTGCACGACGCATGACACTGATGCACAACCTCGAGTGTTCTCTGACGCAGAGCACCCATCGCTCACATTACCCAGCACCCCCTGGGGCAGCACCCGGGGACACAGCTCTTCCCACGGGTTTTATGAACTTCCTGGCAAGAACCAACTCGCGCCTGGCTTTGGAATCTGTGAGCAGGCAGCGCTTTCCATCCGTGGAATTCGGCACAAACCGGGCACATGTATATTTAAATAAAAAGTAAAAACTGAGCAGTTTAGAGACTTCTGTCTTTCTGCAGAATTATGTAAAAGTCTGTCAAATTTCTCCCATAGTAGACAGGGAAATTACAAATTAAACAACTTTAGAAATGTATGCAGTGCGCAAATACATTTAGCATCTTTGCACAAATGGGTAAAAAGACGTCAGGCGTCCGGTTCTGGAATAAGCAGTAATGCTGGACTTACATTTGTAAAGTGTTCAGTCGAAGCTGACAGTTTGGGGTACAATTGGCCTAGATGGGTGGTTTGCTCCTAGACAGCCAGGCGAGAGATGTTGGGGTGGCTTGTTCCTAGACAGCCAGGCGATGGAAGTTGGGGTGGCTTGTTCCTAGACAGACAGGCGATGGAAGTTGGGGTGGCTTGTTCCTAGACAACCAGGCGATGGAAGTTGGGGTGGCTTGTTCCTAGACAGCCAGGCGATGGAAGTTGGGGTGGCTTGTTCCTAGACAACCAGGCGATGGAAGTTGGGGTGGCTTGTTCCTAGACAGCCAGGCGATGGAAGTTGGGGTGACTTGTTCCTAGACAGCCAGGCGATGGAAGTTGGGGTGACTTGTTCCTAGACAGCCAGGCGATGGAAGTTGGGGTGACTTGTTCCTAGACGCGCAGGAAGTTGAGAGTAACAATTGAATCACTTTTCCTTGCTCTTACCAAACCATGCCGTGGATGGACGAGCAGACAGGGACAGGCAGATTCCAGCGGCGAGAAGCGGCAGGAGCGTCATGTTGGCGCTGGGCTGGCACGGTGAGCTCTCTCTGCCTTCTTCCTCTCGGGTGCAGGAACAGCCCTGTCGCTAGCGGATCTCACATTCCTCCTTCCCGCGGGTGCTGACAGACGCACTATTTGTGGGAGTGGTCACGGGTGAGGTGGGACAGGTAAATGGGCGACTGCCTTCAATCACCGCGCGGAATAGCGTGGGGCAGGCAAGTCTCCGCCTGTCCATGGCCCACGAGGGCCCGGCAGCTCCGGGGAAGATGGAAGTGGGTAATCGTGAGCACCACAGCTCTGCTTGAAGTGCCAGGCTGCAACAAGCGTAGCTGTGAGCCCCACCGCTCTGCATGAAGTGCCAGGCAGCAACAAGGATATCTGCGAGCACCACGGCTCTGCTTGAAGTGTCAGGATGCAACAAGGGTATCTGTGAGCACCACAGCTCTGCGTGAAGTGTCAGGATGCAACAAGGGTATCTGTGAGCACCACAGCTCTGCATGAAGTGCCAGGCTGCAACAAGGGTATCTGTGAGCCCCACAGCTCTGCATGAAGTGCCAGGCTGCAACAAGGGTCTCTGTGAGCCCCACAGCTCTGCATGAAGTGCCAGGCTGCAACAAGGGTAGCTGTGAGCCCCACAGCTCTGCATGACGTGCCAGGCTGCAACAAGGGTAGCTGTGAGCCCCACAGCTCTGCATGACGTGCCAGGTTGCAACAAGGGTATCTGTGAGCCCCACCGCTCTGCATGAAGTGCCAGGCTGCAACAAGGGTATCTGTAAACACCACAGCTCTGCGTGAAGTGCCAGGATGCAACATGGGCATCTGTAAACACTACAGCCCAGCATTAACTGCCAGGCAGCAGCAGGGGCATTTGTGAACACCGCAGTTCTACATGAAGTGCAAGACCTTAACAGGGGCATCTGTGAACACTACAACTTCGCATGAAGTGCACGGCTGCAACATGGGAATCTGGAAACACTACAACTCTGCATGAAGTGCCAGGCAGCGAGCAGGGGCATCTGTGAGCATCACAGCTCAGCATGAAGTGCCAGACAGCACCAGGGCCATCTGTGAACACTACAACCCTGCATGAAGTGCCAGGCAGCAACAAGGGTATCTGTGAGCACCACAGCTCTGCGCGAAGTGCAAGGCCTCAACAGGAGCATCTGTAAACACCATTACCCCACATGAAGTGGCAGGCAGCAACAGGGGCATTTGTGAACACTACAACTTCGCATGAAGTGCCAGGCAGCAACAGGGGCATCTGTGAACACCCTAGCTCTGCTCGAGGTGGCAGGCAGCAAAAGGGGCATCTGTGAACACTATAACCCCTCATGAAGTGCCAGGCAGCAACAGGAGCCTCTGTTAACACCCTAGCTCTGCTCGAGGTGGCAGGCAGCAACAGGGGCATCTGTGAACACTACAACTTCGCATGAAGTGCACGGCTGCAATATGGGAATCTGTAAACACTACAACTCCGCATGAAGTGCCAGGCAGCAACAGGGGCATCTGTGAACACCCTAGCTCTGCTCGAGGTGGCAGGCAGCAAAAGGGGCATCTGTGAACACTACAGCCCAGCATTAACTGCCAGGCAGCAGCAGGGGCATCTGTGAACACCGCAGTTCTACATGAAGTGCAAGACCTTAACAGGGGCATCTGTGAACACTACAACTTCGCATGAAGTGCACAGCTGCAACATGGGAATCTGGAAACACTACAACTCTGCATGAAGTGCCAGGCAGCGAGCAGGGGCATCTGTGAGCATCACAGCTCAGCATGAAGTGCCAGACAGCACCAGGGCCATCTGTGAACACTACAACCCTGCATGAAGTGCCAGGCAACAACAAGGGTATCTGTGAGCACCACAGCTCTGCGCGAAGTGCAAGGCCTCAACAGGAGCATCTGTAAACACCATTACCCCACATGAAGTGGCAGGCAGCAACAGGGGCATCTGTGAACACTACAACTTCGCATGAAGTGCACGGCTGCAATATGGGAATCTGTAAACACTACAACTCCGCATGAAGTGCCAGGCAGCAACAGGGGCATCTGTGAACACCCTAGCTCTGCTCGAGGTGGCAGGCAGCAAAAGGGGCATCTGTGAACACTATAACCCCTCATGAAGTGCCAGGCAGCAACAGGGGCATCTGTGAACACTACAACTTCGCATGAAGTGCACGGCTGCAATATGGGAATCTGTAAACACTACAACTCCGCATGAAGTGCCAGGCAGCAACAGGGGCATCTGTGAACACCCTTGCTCTGCTCGAGGTGGCAGGCAGCAAAAGGGGCATCTGTGAACACTATAACCCCCCATGAAGTGCCAGGCAGCAACAGGAGCATCTGTGAACACTACAACTTTGCATGAAGTGCACGGCTGCAACATGGGAATCTGTAAACACCACAACTCTGCATGAAATGCCAGGCAGCAACAGGGGAATCTATGAACACCACAGCTCTGCTGGAAGTATCAGGCTCCAGCAAGGACATCCGTGGGTCCCTCACCTCTGCTTGAAGTGCCGGGATACAACATGGGAATCCCTGATCACCTCAGCTATGCATGAAGGGCCAGGCTGCATCTTGGGCATCCGTGAGCTCCTCAGCAGCTCAGCTCTGTATGAAATGTGAGGTTGAAACACGCGTCACAGCTCTGCATGAACTGCCAGGCTGCCACGTGGGGTTTCAATGAGCCCCACAACTCTGCATGAAAGCTACACGGCACCTGTGAACAGCTGTGCTTGAAGTGCCAGTCTTAAACATGAGCATCCCTGAGCACCACAGTGCTGAATGAAGTACCAGGTGGCAACATGGGTATCTGTTAGAAATGGGGTCTATGGCTAGCAGTGGCTTGCACCCTGTACAAGTAGGGACCCTCACTCTAGTCAGGATAAGAGGATTACACAGCTAAGATAACCCCTGCTCACCCCCTGGGTAGCTTGACACAGGCAGTCAGGCTTCTCTCAGAGGCTATGAGTAAAGCATTTGTACATACACATACAGTAACACAGTGTAAACACTACAAAAGGACACCACACCAGTTTAGAAAAATAGCCAATATTTATCTGAATCAAACAAGACCAAAACGACAAAAATCCAACATACACAAATCGAGATATCACTGAGAACTACTGTAAAAATATAGCTCCTAGTAAACAATAGCTCCAACCGGGGCTATCTCGATGCCGTGATTGGTACTAATCAAACAGTTAGGAGCAGACCGCGAGGAGCACGAGATGGCCACGGAGTCTCACGGGCCCCAGTAACTGTACCTTTAAAGCAATAAAAACAAAGACATTGCATGGCATCGGGGAGGTGATGCGGTGCTAGTGCAGCGTCGGTTCCTTACTGCTACAAAGAAGGTGAGACATCTGATCCTTACTGCTACACAGGGGAGGTGAGGCATCGGTTCCTTACGACAGTGTGATGTCAATGAGTTCGGTGAGGTCACCCACGTCGGTTATTGACTCCACAATGATTGGGTTGAGGCGCTGGTGTCGACAGGCATCAGGGCTGCATTGTAAGTATGGGCAGTGCATCATGCTCTTCACGAGTGGTGCCCTCGGCTCTGGTGCAGGCAGCAGCGTCGGTGCAAAGCGCTGTCGTCAGAGAGGTCGGGCTGTGGTGCAAGTTGGGGTGGTGCATCATGCACTTCACAAGCAGGGCCCTCGGCTCCAGTGCAGACAGCGTTCTCGATGATTAAGTCAGTGTCAATAAGTTGCTGTCATCGATAACACCAGGGCTGCGATGTGCGGGGGTGCGTCGTGCTCTTAACGAGCGGTGCCCTCGGCTCTGGTGCAGGCAGCGGCGTCGTGGACGGCATCGATGTTGCTTTTCTTGTGTCGCAGCACCAGCGACATGATTCCAAGAGCCCAGGAACTGGAATTGGCACCACTTGGCAATCAGGACTCCCAGCAGAGAAGGTCAGATGCTGTTAGCAAGAAGCAGATGAAGTCTTTGTTGGTCGTGAGACTTCTTAACAGGAAGCAAGCACACACAAGCCCTTGGAGAAACTTGGAAGCAGGATTCAAAGAGCAAAGTCCAGTCCTTTCTCAGGACAGAAGCAGCAGGCCACCCCAAGAATGCAACATGCAGAGTGACAGTCCCTCCAACAGCATCCAGCTCTTCTTCCAGCAGAATGTCCTTAGTCCAGAAATGTTCTGAAGTTATGGTGTAATAGCTCCAGTACATATACCAGTTTTTGCCTTTGACGTAGGCAAACTTCAAAGGAATGTCTTTGCAGTGCACAAGACCCTGCCTTTCCCTGACCTGGCTCCAGACACAGAACAGGGGGGTGGAGGCAGCTTTGTGGGAGGACAGGCACAACCCCATTCAGGTGTCAGAGACAGCTCCTAGCACCACTCTAGCTCAGGAAGGCCCATCAGCCTGGTGATGGTCCATCAGAATATGCAAGGCACACCACAGCTCCCTTTGTGTGACTGTCTAGAGTGAATGCACAAGAGCCCAACTGTCAATTAAACCCAGACATGGATTCTACAGACAGGCAGAGGCACAGAATGGCAAAGCAAGCAAATGTCCACTTTCTAAACGTGCCATTTTCAAACACGCAATTTAAAAATCAACTTCACCAAACAATGTATTTTTAAATTGTGAGTTCAGAGCCACCAAACTCCAAATCTCTATCTGTTCCCAAATGTAAGATACTCTTGTAAGATGTTACAAGGCAGCAGCAATGATAACCTATGGGAGAGATAGGCCTTGCTGTAGCGAAAAACGAAATTAGCAGTATTTCACTACCAGGACATGTAAAACACAACAGTACATGTCCTACCCTTTAAATACATTGCACACTGCCCCTTGGGCTACCTTGGGCCTACCTTAGGGGAGACTTACATGTAGCAAAAGGGAAGGTTTAGGCCTGGCAAGTGGTGGCACTTGTCAGGTAGACATGGCAGTTTAAAACTGCACTCACAGACACTTCAATGGCAGGTCTGAAACATGTTTGCAGGGCTACTCTAGTGGATGGCACAATCAGTGCTGCAGGCCCACTAGTAGATTTTGATTTACAGGCCCCGGGCACACCTGGTTCACTGGACTAGGGACTTACTAGTTAAGCAAATATGCCAATCATGGATATACCAATCACAGTTACAATTTACACAGGGGGCACTTGTACTTTAGCACTGGTTAGCAGTGCTAAAGTGCCCAGAGTTTTTAAGAGTCCGTGACCACCATAGCTCTGCGTGGGATGCCAGGCTTTAACATGGATATTCATTTTCCCACCTTAGCTCATATGTATATAATATGCTACATGTATTACATTCATTTGTCATGTATTCATTAGGTGGAACACTGGAATGTGGGCATCCTGGGCCGTCAGGGCTAATATGGGATGTCAGGCTGTAACACAGGGAAATATGACCGCCAGGGCTTTAAGTGGGCGGGTCCGGTCCCTCCGGGTCTCGGACCCGGTAGTATTTAAAAAAGGACTTTGAAACGAGTGTCTTGCAGGCCCTTCTTTCATGCCCTTACCTTTACAAGAAAATACTCTGATCGATTTCTAAACAATAAGTGCAAAAAAGCTAATGTAATCCATGTTCTTTCTGTTTACATTTCACATGCTGTACTTGGTCTTGCAGTCCCTAAAAGTGTTTGCTTTTTCCAGGATGTGTTTTAACAGTATTTTTATCAGCAGCATATTACTCTTGTATGATGCATGCTTTGAGTTGATTTGCCTCCAGGTTTTTATAACGGGCCACGATTGATAACTCTGGAGCTGAGGCAGTACACGTTTCTCCTAGTGCCTGTGAGTGGGTCAAAAGGTGTCCAGAATCCATGCTCATCCAACCCTTGGCCTCTCTGCAAAGCACACAGAGCAAAGGTCATGTATGCCAGTTGCAGCTGTGATTCTATGCAAATGTGTGTGAAGGAAGAATACAGTTGTCAAATATTTGAAAAACTGAAAATTTAAAAAAAGCAGTGCTTACAGGTGAATGTGTGCATTGTGGGTTTGGGCTAGGGCGAGGCTACCATTGGTGTTGCAGGTGAGTGGCACCATGGCCCAGAGGATTGAAGGGCCCAATGAACCCTGTATTAAAAGTTACTTACCTTCGGTAATGCTATATCTGGTAGAGAGACAGTCCTTAACTTTGAATCTCCCCAGGCGCCAATCTGGATCTGGAAATTTTTCAGCAGTAGCTCTGCGCGCCAGGGAACGGCATTGTATGGCTCCGCTGTGATGTCGTCTTCAGATATGAAGTCAGTGGAGCCATATAAGTCCCCTGCGGCGCGGGGACATCAGTTTCTTCTGTGAAACCTTCCGTGCCAGAACGCAGAGCCACTATAGAAACTGGTTATGGAAACAGTGTGCCAAAAAAGATCAAAAATCTTTGAAACATCAATTAAAAAATAAACATCAAATGGTATGGTAATACCAGACATGGATTTTAGAGAAAATCCTCAATAAATTCAACTTAACACAGGGCTACGTGAAGCTCTGCACCCTGGTAAATAACCCCCATAAGAGGGAAAAGACCATACGCTCTATGAACCAATCATCAATGGTAATAAATGGCATGGAAATAGCCAAACAAACAACAACTGGGCAAAGATGGCCGCCGAGAGGCTGTAGTGGCAGCAGCAGCCTTGAGCTCCCCCTCCCTGGAGAGCTAAAATGAACAGATAACGCGGATTGTCATGTTATTCTGCACATATCCGGTACACTTGACCATACTGCTGGCGGATTGGCAATTATCAGGCGATTTCAAACAGCAAAACAAACAACAGCAAGATCAGCCACGTATCCCGAGTTGGGGGGAAACACAGAGGCGCAGGAGGGCTGTCTGCATTATCCGACCATCGCACATAAACCGCAGAAGCATCGGAAACGGCAAGCAGCTGATAGCGCTTAAACACTACACTGTAGCGCTTGGGATCAGGATGGCCCCCCGGACCTGTAAGCAGAAGGATCCCAAAAGTCAGAAGGATCTGAAAGATAACCCCAGGGAGCCATCGAAACTGCAGGGATCTGCATCGGGACGTGGCATCGGCCAGCAGCAGCGGCGTGCACCGCAGAAGCTAGTGGAAGCCGGGTTGAATGCCTCGCAGCGAAACAGTGCTCGGACTAGTATCTCTTTGAGACAACCAACACTGGCAGCGCACTTCACACACGCCGCGAGCCTCACCGGTGAAACCTTAACGCTGCTGGAGGGAAGTCAGGCACCATCTACGGCAATAACGGAGGACGCGTTGACAGAGCCGTTGACAGAGCCGTCAGCTGCTCTCACACTGACGGCGAATGATGTAATGCTGCAAGCATTCCCTGGGTCAGCCTGCAGGGGTGAGAAGCCGAACGAAGAGATCACGATCTTGCCTGACAGCGGAGCACAGCGATTCCCACAGGTAACGACACAGACCGGTAGCGATGAAGTGAAAACGATAACCAAACCTATCCCTTTTCCCCGCGTTCTAGAATTTGCTGGGCCTGTTGCGAGCCATCAAAGTGAAATAACAGACACTAGCTCATGTATAGGCCAATCAAAGGCGGCTCCAACGAGCGGTTACGAACAAATACAAGTTAGTTCTATGGGGGGGGGTTGGAGAGGCGAAAAAGACTACCGGTTCGCCAGATGGAGTGTTTTTTTTCTTTAAATGATGACTCTGATATCCCTCACACAAGTGAAGACAATTTTATGGATGATACAGACTCGGGAGAGACCTCCTCGGGGCACAAGGCATCAAGGGCATCAAGGGTAACAGTGGCAAGAGCTAGGTCAAGATCAAAGTCCAAAGGTAAAGGGAGTCCGACGGCCCCAGAGGGTGCAGCAGCAGCTCGTAGACTCACCTGGGATTATTCAGCCTCCTCCCAACTATACCCTGAAGATGGTACGACACCCAACCCTAATTCTAATGAGGATACCGGTCTGAATGCAACCACTACAGCTCCTGCCACTAGCCCTACGTCAGCTCCTACGATAGAACTGATATATACTACATTAAAGCAAATGCAGGGAGAAGTTAGATCAGAGTCTCGCAGGGCGCAAATGGCGACAAAGAAACTGCAAGGCTCACTCCGGAAAATAAATAAACTCTACGAAGGCCTAGAGAGCAGGGTTACCCAGGTGGAGGATCGGACTGGGAGGCTGGAGGATCAGGTTAATGAAAGGCAGACTTTCAAGAATACACAAGAAAAGATCTCCGAAGACCTGCAATGGAAGATTGAGGACTTCGAAAATAGACAGAGAAGAAATAATGTTAGACTCTTGGGCTTGGTCGAAAACATTGAGGGGAGGGATGCAAGAACATTTGTGGTTGCCCTTTTGAAGGGGGCATTTCCGGATCTTGCAGAGTGGAATTGGGACGCGGAGGTCCAGCGAGCACATCGGTTCCCATTGACCCAAAAGAGAAGAGGGGCAGAGGATCAGGGGGGGTACCCAAGGGATATGCTTGTGTATATCGGTAATTACCTCCTTAGGCAAGCTATTATGGATAAGGCGAAGCCAGAGGCCAAACGCACGTTTGATGGGAATACATTCTTTGCCCGCCCCGATTTTTGCCACGCCACTGTTGAGTGGAGGTGGCGTCTCAGGCAAATGATAAGATCGTTTCAGGAGGCAAAAAGTGAGGCTTATCTGCTATACCCTGCCCGCCTAAAGGTTATCACCAATGGCCAAGTCTGCATGTTTTTCTCTGAGATCAAAGCGCAAATCTATCTAACGGAACTTTTAAGTAAGAAAGGAGCAGATGGCACTTCTTGAGCTGTCATCAAATATTTGAAACGGACTTCCTAATAATGTTGTCACAAAGGGGGTGTTAATTTTGGGTGGTATTCTCTTCTTTATGGCTGGTGTGAATTGTGGTTCTAACGGCGGGGGGGTATGTAAGGTAGTTTAGGTTAATACTAATACATGTCCTGATCACCTTCGAATGGGAATTATGGTTGTTTTTCTAGAGCAATGTCTGATAAGAAATAGGTAGGCTAGGATCGTTTCAAATTATAGATATGGCTTATATATGGATTAGTATTATGATAAATGAATAGTATGTGCAACATGACATATGAAAAGGCAGGGATGGGGCGGCTGTGGCCGCGCTGCCCTTTTCAGATCTCTGCTGCCACACATAGGTCATTCTTGACCTATTTGCCAACAAGAAGGGTGGAGGGTGGGGGGTGGGTCTGGGGTTTGGGGGGGGGGAGTGGTTGGGGCAGTCAGGGTGGGGGGGCTTTAACACAGCACAACAGAATGGTTAGGGGATACAAGGAACAGTGTAATGGAGACAAGAGGATGGAATTTACAAAATTGGGAGAAAGAGTCTGTAAGATGATCGGAGAGGGTACCGTATGGGGTCTCATTCCCAAACCGGATAAATGGAGTTGAGAATAGCTACAATGAATGTGAATGGACTGAATGATCCAGGCAAGAGACAACGAGTCGCATCAATGTTACGAACAAAGCGGCTTGACATTCTATGTGTGCAAGAAACACACATAGAGGGGATCAAAGGCAGGCTCTTGGAGCAGTTAGGTTTTCGTCTTTTGGCATGTACTAGGCAGGGGACCAAAACCCGTGGGGTGGCTATCCTGACGAAAAGAAAGGATATAACAGTAAGACGGAAACTTGAGGATAAATGGGGCAGATGGGTATTAGTAGAGTGTGGGATGCCGGCTGAGATTTTTACTATATGTTCGATATATGGGTCCACGGAAGACGACCCTGATATTTTTGAGTTCCTGGATACAGAGCTGGCCTCCTGGTCTCCCTTGGTTATCATGTGTGGTGACTTTAACATTAACGGCTTGGGAGGATTGTGGGATGAAGGAGGAGATAGGTATCAGGGCCGGAAGAAAAAAGTATTTAGAGCACTTTCTAGCCTGGTACGCAATAATGCATTGGTTGATATCTGGGATACACTGAAGCCGGATGATCCTGGTAGTACATTTTATTCAGACCCACATAAATTAGTAGTTAGGTTGGACTACTTTCTTGCCTCTAAGTCTTTAGTTTCTCGATGCAGGATAGAAAAACTCCCCAGGGTAATGTCAGATCACAGCCCTTTAGTTTTAACACTAGATATGGCTGGGTTGGGAAGGCCTGTGAGATGTTGGACATTCGAGAGGGGACTTCTGAAGGACAACACATATATAAAATATATGAGAGAATGGATGACTGAATTTGGGAGATTAATAGAGGTACCGCCAGCGTGGGGATAGTATGGGATACCTTTAAAGCAGGAGTAAGAGGGGAAACTTTAAGTTATTGTCTGCATAGATAGAAACAAGACCGATTGCTGGACTATATAAAAAGCAATAAAGTAAGAGAGGTAGAGGAGGAGCTTTGCCAGGCAATTACCTTTGGGGTAGACCTAGATGGTATTTTACTCAGATTGGCCCTCGCTAAAGCAGATGCACAGGACCAATTCGCAGCCAAAGCGGCCACGACCTTTCTGGCTAAAAGGGAGCAGTGTCACGAACTCAGTGAAAGGGTAGGGCGCACCTTGGCGATACGTATAAGGCAAAAGGAGGCAGCTGCAGAGATCAGGGAGATTGAAGATGGAAATGGGGAATTGATTAACGACACAGTGGGGATCCAGGAGGCCTTTAGGAGTTACTATAGTAAATTGTATTATGAAAATCAGGATAAGGACCCCTCGGATATTCAAAGTTATTTAGATGAGATTACCATAGATCCGGTGGATGTAACTGACAGAGGCATTAGACGCCCCATTTACGTCGGAGGAGATCTCTGAGGCTTTATTCAGTCTTCCATCGGGCAAAGCGGCTGGCCCCGATCAAATACCCTTAGAATTTTACAAGGTCTTTATTGACGCCATAGGACCTCAACTTATTGAGATGATTAAGCAAGTACAGACCGGGGGCTTGGCTCCAAACTCTTGGGCGGGGGCAGACATTGTGGTCTTTCTCAAAAAGGGGAAACCCCCTAGGCAGCCTGGGTCTTACAGACCCATTACACTGATGAATGGAGACGCAAAGATCTTTTCTAAGACTCTGGCTTCTAGGTTAGGAAAGATAATTTCCAGAATGGTTAGTCCGACTCAACACGGGTTTATTCCCGGGCGGGGGACGATACAACATATCCGCCAGGTCATAACGCTCTTCGATGCCGCGGCAGCCTCAGGAGACCCCATGGCGGTGCTATTTATAGATGCAGAAAAGGCCTTTGATCGGGTCTCCTGGGGCTACCTCTGGGCTGTTATGAGACGGCACGGTTTAGGGGAGGGGTTTATAAGAGCGGTTCAGGTTATGTATGACTCTCCATCAGCCCGACTGAAGATTAATGGAGGATATACGGCCTTATTAGATATTAAGCGTGGCACCCGGCAGGGTTGCCCTTGCTCTCCATTGCTCTTCGCAATTTATATTGATCCTCTTATTCGGAAGATGGAGGCAAACGAGTACATCCCCCCTATGAGATTTCATGCACTTGAATGCAAAACCTTAGCAGACGCAGACGACATCGCGTTAGTCACCCCAAACCCGGTTATGGCTTTGAGAGCAATGGAGACAGAAGCGCAGAATTTCGGTCGGGTGTCAGGTTATGCTCTGAACAAACAAAAAACCCAAATAGTTAAGAACACGGTGGCAGTCTGTGCAGACACCCGAGTCACTGACTCTGCGGTGTATTTAGGGATAGAAATTACAGCTGATCTGGGGAACATAGTGGATAAAAATATGACACCAATAATCAACAAAGCCAGGAAAGACTTTGACAGGGTACACAATCTTCATTTATCATTAGTAGGGCGATGTAATGTTGTAAAAATGGTGTTTCTCCCAAAAATACTTTATCTATTCAGGGGTATCCCACTAGAGGTCGAGAAAAAGTGGTTTAGTGCATTAGAGAACTTAGTGAACAAATTTATCTGGGCTCACGGGAAAACTAGAAGGGCAGCAAGGTTCATGTCATTACCAAGGGAACGAGGTGGTTGGGCCATTCCGGATTTTAAACTATATTACTGGGCCGCTGCTTTCCAACACATGCGGGGATTACTGGGAGGAGAGGGCATAGCGGAAGGGCCTGGGGATGGCTCAATGAATCTGTACACATCTTATTGGAGAAAATGCTCAGAGCTGCTTGGTGAAATTTACTGACCCAAACTATTTCAAAAGAACGCGTTTTAAGATACTACAAGCAGCATAGAAAATTTGGGGAATATTCCGTAAAAAAATTGGCCTGGGCCGTTTGAATGCCTATACGAGATTATATAAAAACCCGACATTACCAGGGGAAATATTTGCAGACTCAACGATGGCAGAGTGGGAAAGATCGGGGATACAGAGGATGGGGAATCTAATGGGACCTAGTGGTATAGTACAATTTGCCGATTTA
This sequence comes from Calotriton arnoldi, assembly GCA_963921515.1. NCBI lineage: Eukaryota > Metazoa > Chordata > Amphibia > Caudata > Salamandridae > Calotriton > Calotriton arnoldi. Next base: position 1,822,537 of record CAWUFW010000450.1, on the reverse strand, counting down.
CAGAAGACCTATGATATAGGTCGCAGCAATTTTTTTAAGTATTTACAAATTCGTAGCTTTTTTAGTAGTAAGACAGGGGGGAGTGCTGAATTTAAGGATAATAAAATTATTGACATCATTAGGGCAGGGGAAGACTGCACCATACGGAGGTTATACACGGAGTTATCTTCCCTGAAATCGGATGATCTTGAGAAACACGGTGGAAAATGGGCAGCTAAACTTGATACAGAGCAATCCAGGGTAATGGATTCTTTAGAAATGGGTCAAACACTACTATGCTCTGCCACCTTACAAGCTCAGCATGACAAGACTGTATTCTCTCTGTATCACACACCGGCAAGGATTGCGCAGTGGGGGGGACAATCAGGAATTAGATGCCCACGGTGTAATAGTCTAGAAGCTGAGATTGTACATATGTTTGCAACCTGTCCCCAGCTGCAAAAATTAAGGAATGATATTTCAGAGTTTCTGGGTATTCATCTGGGTATCAATGTCTCCCTGACGCCATCGTTGATTTTGCTGGGAGTTATAAATGGGGATAGGCTCAACACGAATGGGAGTTTCATGTTCGTTGCAATGTCGGTGTTGAGAATTTGCATAGCAACAGCTTGGCTTGATAGAGATCCTCCAGTGTTTCAACAGTGGCTTAACAGATTGCTATCTACCTTTAATTTAGAAAAAAATATATACGAAAGAAAGGGGAAAAAGGGCAGGCAACATGGTAGACGTATCTGGGACCCTATATATAGCCTGAAGGATAACGCTTAACTTGGACAGATACCTCCATGTTTATACCTCTATAGTTTCATTGTAGGCGCCCTCCCTCTGGTTTATTTCGGGTTTTTTGTTAATTAGCTAAATTGATGTATGTCGCTGCAATATGAATTTATGATAACAGTATTGTAAAGTATATTCTGAATTAAGTTAAATCCTGTTTTTTATAATAATGTGATTTATCTGCTGTGCTGTGAAAAAAAACTATAAAAAAAAAAAAAAAGGAAATAGCCAAACAAAACCTACAACAACAGCACTAAGCTGTTTGTTAATTCACACCATTACATGATAATTTGACAGTACCAGCGTCAAGGTATATTGTTACCAAGAAGACTTTCATAGAAAGCACAAATAAATTAATACTGCTCACTGGTGTGTCAACCAGAGTGCAAGAGAAAACACACACACCCACTCTACCAACGATACACATTCAGAAAGGGATGGTATTGCAACATCTAAACAAAAGCTCAGTGGCTAGGAAAAGCAGTTTGTTTAGCCCCACATAGATTGAGATTGTAGGTATATAAACCCAGTATTGAAAGGGTATAACCCTTACCTCAAGAATCATTCGCATAGCGGGGAGAATGGGCAGGGCGTTAAGGAATTTGCGGCTAGACTGTCTCTACCAGATATAGCATTACCAAAGGTAAATAACTTTTACATCTGATAGAGACATCTAGCTGCAGATTCCTTAACTTTGAATTAAATACGATAACTATACCCCACTGGAGGAGGGTCTGCAAACTAATCCTACGAAAGTTCTAATAAACAAAAAACGGTCAAACTACAACCAACCAAGTGTACGTAGGAATAGCAGAACAAAAACTTGGCTATTAATAGAATCCATGATCACTGTCACAGAACATATAAATTAAAAACAACCTTACAGGTCCGAGAGAATCGGCCCTTGAAGGAAAAGGGCTGAAAACCCCTGAGAACCATCAGTCAGAAGACAGACATGAACCCCTGTCCCCTAAAGGGGAAAGAAAACTCGCTGACCAAAAAGGGTCAGTAAATACATGATAAAAGTCATAAAATCTGCATTGTTCATGACAATAAATAATTAGAAAAAGAACTGTCCTGCTGAAATCCCAAAACAGGACTTTCAGAACTCATTTCCCCAAGGGAAAGATGAACGACAATACCTCCTTGGTATACATAATTTAGTTTGGACAAAATTGATATACATATTCATCCTACGCACCGATTGCATAACATCTTTCCACAAGATTTATATATAAACATAAAAATATATACAAACATAAATGTGTCACCAGATACTCCAGTTAACCCAACAATTCACCGAATTTAACTGGCCAATAACTACCAGTAGGCAAGGACGTATAAAGCGTGCCTCCGTACGGCCTTCAGTGCCATAGTCCAATAGACTGAACACTGTTTCGAGCTCAGAATAAGCCAAGACAAGCAAGAAAAGAGAATTAACTGCATCCTTGACTAAAAATCTTTCTTTTCTTTTAAAAAAAACAACAAATATGTCTAACACATATGATACCGTCATGTATACACTGTGTACATAAGAATAAACTAGAACTGAGAAAACAGTTCCAAGAAACACTTTTCAATAATACTGAAGAAAGGGACGCACCTAAAAGTGCGGTTCCAAAATATCTCATAAAATAAAACCCTGTCAACAACAGGCACATACGATACCTGTGATACAAGATAATATAAGAAACACAGCAGCGCATTTTATCATGTATACACCGTATATCATCACGTACTATCTATGAAATGAGAGATGCGGCAAAAATGCACAACCCAGAGAAAAAAGGGGAACACTACCACAACAACACTGTAGGTGACTTGCCTTAAGAAAAATGCTGTCTGTCAACAGGTAGACTGAAGCCACAAGAAATGAGACCTCACTAAATGAGAAATACTGAAAGAAACACGTACATCCTCTCCAGAAGGTAGGAAATGTGGTTCAGACCCACCCACGTATATCAAGATCATAGGAAGAAGAAAAACCTATCAAAAACTGTCTTCAAGACTTTCATGGATAAATGGCAACCAAATTGATGTCAGTCCTGAGACAAATTGGACCAATCACAAACCTTTGGCTGCCAATTTTCCGCACCACAAAGCAGAGCACGGATAGGTATTGCCTGTATTTGAGGATAATAATCATGTCAACACTAGGCACTATTCCTTTACCCTAAAGGAAGAACCCATAAGAAAATAGCATCCAAAAGAATGCAAAGTATAAACCTGAACTAGAGCAACGTTCCAACCTGCTCAACCTCTCAAAGAATTGCAGCCCTCATAATAAATACGTAGTTCACTCAAGAAGAAAAAACAAACTGCACGGAATCCACTGGTTTATAAAAAAAAACAGATGCATAAAAATGTAACGGAACCCACTGAAAGAGTATCTCAAGAGGAAAAGAGCGCTCTTAGCTCACTATAATAGTCCTTAAGAGAACATAACATGAAGACCAAGTAGGACTAAGCTGCATAACAGAGAGATCTATAGTAAAGACATAGACTACCAAAGTAGTATTTCTGAAGAGCTATACAATAGCAAACCAATACTCCACATAGAGTAAGTCACATATGCAAAAAGGGGTATAAATTCTTGAGACTAAGCTCTTCCTCAGAGTTAATTTAAAGAATAAACCAGCTACCCAGCTGTAAACACCATCCGGAGAGTAAACAAGTCAAATCCGGAGACAAATTTTTTCATTATATGCAAAAGGTAGTGCTTTACACCTCAACACTACAAGACATACCGAGGCAGGGCTTAAACATAAGAACCACAGCCGTGAATATTTAAGAAATAAACAAAAAACCTGATAAGGTCAAATTACAACTTGCCAGCAATGAGGCGTTGCACTGCAGAATCCGCATGGCTGTCAAATAAGCAGGCCCCATTAAAGTGACAGCCTATTAAACTCTCACAAACTTTTTCAGGAAACCTTGATTCATGCAACCAAGCGTGTCTATGGAGAGCAACTAATCGAGCCATAGCTCTGCCAATAGACTCTGTTGTGTCCATTGCCGATTTAATATTAAACCTCGCCATCTCACAGCCATCCTGCACAAGCTGAGAGAGTTCAGCCCTGACCCCTTCAGGAAGGGAAGGAAGCAGGTGGTTGACAGAGTCCCACAAAGCAAAGGGAGCCCTTCCTAGGACACAAGATGTGTTCAACGACCTCAAGTCCAAACTAATGGACGCAAAGATATTCCCGCCACACATCTCCAAACACCTAGACTCTACCTGGCAGAAGCAAAGGAGAAGCCTTCAAACTTGGCGAAGCTGTAGCAGTTTGCACAACAAACATTTTAGCAGTAGGGTGTCGAGAAAGACAAGCAGGGTCGTCCGGAGCAGGACGATGCGAAATGGCACGCTCGACAGATTCCGGGCATCAGCCTCGCCCAAGTACCTAGGAGAATATCATATAGAGACTCTCCATAAGGTAGCAAAGGTTCAACACCAGTGACAACCTGATGAAGTAGATCCAATAACGGATCAGATGACAAAGTCACCGATGGAAACTGTAATTTTAAAATTCCAGCAGCTCTTTTAATAGCCTCGGCAAAAGCTTCTGTCGCCATTTGTGGTGGAGAAAGCAGATCATAATTAGGAGATGGTTACAGACTACTATCTCCATCAAAAGCCAAAGAACCTCCTGCCTGAGGTTGACCAAGACCAACCAAGCAGTCAACGTCACCAGTGTCTGCAGTCTTCCTGCAACACTGGAGAAATGGCCACATAAGCAGCTTCAATATCAACTTGTAGAGGGGATGGTGCAGGCACTGCCATGGCTATAAGTGGCGGCTCCGGAACCGATCGACATTGGGGCAACGTTGTATCGACGTGCACCACGAATGGTGTCTCACCACTTCACCCGACGCCACTACAGGAAAACGCACCAGGCTGTGTCCCGACGCCGTAATGACTCCTTGTACGGAGTCGAGGTCCTCGACCGGCGCTGAGGGCAAACCCACCGGCGAGCTCCCGATCAGAGTCCCTTCAACCTCTTTGGGACCCAAAGGCGCACCAGGGAGAGGTGTTGACCCAAAGAAGGTTTGCAGAGCCTGAAAATATGCCTGCATTTGGGTCATAGTCGCCCAGCCTTCAGGATAAGGAGGGAAGCTCGGGATCGACTCCTGTGCTACAACCTCCAGTAAGGACCGGGAGGAACCAGCAACAACGTCATGGCTTCGCGAGGCCGAAGTCCTCAGTGACTTGGATGCCTTCCGATGGGATTTCTGCGACTTGGACGAGCGACGCCCATGGGAACGGCTCTTTGACCGGCCCGCGCAGAAACATCAGAGCGGTAAGGGGATCAACGTCGCCTGGACTCCGATCGGGATAGCTGTGCCGTCAGCAGCTTCATCCGCCTTTCCTGCAAGGACTTAGGCTTCAGCCTCTTACAGGCGTTGCACTCCTCAGAGTCGTGGTGTTCTCCTAAGCACCACATACAGATGGAATGCGGATCCGTAGCCGACATGTGTTGAGTACAGGTCTCGTACATCTTAAAACCCGGAGGCATAGGCACATTGTTCTCAGATGCGAAAAGGCGTCGAAGTAGCCCAAAAACAAATGGCCTGAGAAATCGCTTCTCTGGATCCGCGTTGCAGTGCAGAAAAAAAGAAACTGACGTCCGCGCGCCGGATGGGTCTTATATGGCTCCACTGTGGTCATATACAAAGACGACGTCACCGCAGAGGCATACGACGCCGTACCCCAGCGCGCAGAGGTACTGCTGAAAAATTTCTGGATCCAGACTGGCGCCTGGGGAGAATTCAAAGTTAAAGAATCTGCGGCTAGATGTCTCTATCAGGTAATTGCTTAATTTTTCTATCTCAACAGCAAAGGTCCCATTTCCTTGCTTGCTCCAGGGCCCATGGCATCCTTGCTGTCTACTGGGTTACTCATGCATACTCATGTTTTTCCAACCCAGACGTGTTGCAACAGCCGGGTTGGAGAAAAGCCCCATGCTTCCTGGGCCTGAGCGAAAGCCAAGTCAGCCCGCACAGGCCAAACACGGCGCTGCTCTCATGCTGGTAATATCAGCATAAGAGAAGCGCTGTGATTGCTCCCTGGAACCCTGTGCAGCGTGACCAGTGTGGGAAGAGGAGCACAGAGGCGGCGGGCGCAGGAGCAGGTAAGGTTTTTCCAAAAAATAATCACACCCACATTCTTTATTCCGATCCAGGTGGTTAAAGAGAGTTGTCTCCTTAGGCCATGCTATGGTGGGCTTCGTATATAATCTGCAAATGAAGGTCTCCATTTTTGAGAGTTTGAGTTTGAAATGATTTTGAAGCATAGGATTGAACATTGCCTGCAGGGACCAGCGGAGTGCAGAGGTTTCTAGGTCAGAAGGCCTAATCTGTCTTAGAAGAACCAGGTAGCATCTATTGTGTCTTAACAGGTACGCTTACTAAGCAGTGACAAGCTCAGGAAGTGAGGCTAGGTAAACATTCACAATAAGGGAGCAATTGTCAAGCCTTGGGGCACTGCTTGCCATTGCGTGTAGTCAGCCTTTGGGTGTGGGGTCAGGAAAGGGTATAAAGTGCGTGTGTGGTCTTTTGTTCACTCAGAAGGTGGTCTGATGGAACTGTACCAGAGAACCAACAGGGAGAGGAGCAGCCGGCAGCACTTCAGAGAAGAAATCTGACACATCATCTCTTCCTCCTACAAATGCACACACCACGCATTCCTCTGGGACTTGGATCTACCCACCAACCCCAACATAAATTGCAGAAAGGAAGCCTTCTACACACTTTTTAACACAATGGAAAACCCCTCATAAATAACCCACCCACCCCTAAAGCAACACATACTGGACCTCAACTGATCAACATCCCTCAATATCCACTGCCAGACACCGATAGCCCATACTGGAACAACCACATTGCCATTCCCTTCACCATCACATGTACTACACCTCAGAAGCAAGGACAACCAAAAAGAGAAAAAATAACCTTCTGCTCTAATAAAGACATCGTTCTGGAAAAAAATCCAAGAACAACTAAACAACCTGCCTGACACCGACGTCAATAATATTCAATTCAACATCTACAATAGCAGTATCAGAATGCATGTTGAACGCTATGCTCCACTGAAAACCCATCCATCAGGCCAAGGCCCTTATCACCCTGCTACAATCAAGAACCTAATGAACATAAACATACTATACAAAAACAGGAACATAAATCTAGAAAATCAAAACTCCTGGATGACTTTACCCTACTCAAAATACTCTGCTCTTATCACTGATTCATCATTATCACAGCTAAAGCCTCTTACTACAAACCATTCATCAATGAGGTAACCAACAGAAACAAAGCGATCTTCAAGGCTGTCAAACATTGCACCAGTCCTCTTTCAGAACCCACAGTCCCTGCTTTGGTCAAAAAATTCAATGCAACCAACCTCTACTTCACCCAGATCAACAGAATCAGATTCAACTTCATTATCACAACCATGGCCACCTCACTTCCAGTCCCGCCATCATCTCACCACCAAACGGACCTCCTTCAAATCAGTCTCATGCATGGATATTTCCAATATCCTGAACTCTCTCAAGGTAACTTCCTTTGAAGACACCCTTCGTTCTTTCATAATCAAATTGCTCTAAGGAGAGTCTCTCACACCCCTTCTCCACACTGTAAATTCCTCTTTAAGCTAAGATCACACCCTTCCACTGCTAAAGAAACCATCCCTGGACCCGCACAGCCTTGCCAAATGTTTTCCTAATATCTACCTTCCATTCATAGGAAAATTCATTGAGAAAACAGCTGCCACCCAGCTACAAGAGCACATCAGCAAAGACTATTTTCTACAGGACAACCAATCAGGCTTGAGACGATGTTAAAGCACAGTCCCACACCAAGTATTTAACAACACCCTCCCCAACAATAACAGGAACAAACCCTGCCTCCTGTTGCTGCTTGACCTCTCTGTAGCCTCCGACTCAGTTGACCATCCAGCTTTGATTAACACCTTGAAAAGAAGCATGGGATTCTCAGGTACTACCTTGAAGTGGTTCACATCCTACCTCACCAGCTGGCACCATCTTCTGGAAATTGGGTACACAAGAACACAGCCACTACCCATCTCTTGCCTTGTACCCTATTGCTTTTTCCTTTCTCCCATCATCTTTAACCTCCACAAGGAAAGTATCAGATCCATTCTTGTAGACAGCATCATCAAAGTCGTCAATAAGCAAATAATACCCAACTATAAAAATATTCTCACCCAAAATATAGGGGCTGAAATCCTGTCTCGAACTCATCCAATCTTGAATGTCAACTACCTTAATGAATTCCTCCTGGTTGCCAACAGCACCACAAAATTCCAAGTTCAAGCCTGGGACTTGAACTTAAACCTTCCAGGTTTCACGCTACAGTTGACGGATTATGCAAAATCTCTGGAATTCACCCTTGACACAGACCTCTCATTCATGCAACGCATTGCAAGGAAGACCAACACAGCTTGGTTCCAACTCTCCCCCCCCCCCCCTGCCCCCCTTTGAAGAAAGTGAAGCAATTTCGCTCAGAAGAGGACTTCAGAAGCACTGTACACGCCTTAGTCCTCACAAATGAATGGCTCGGCTACTGCACGGCTCATCAAGGGCTCAAAGAAATTCGACCACATCACCCTCACATAGAAAGACCTACACTGGCTCCCCAGCTGATTTGATAATCTTCAAGACGAGCTGCAGAACTTATAAAACTCTCAAGAACAATATCCCAAGCAAGCAATCTAGCTACATGTGGGTGACCAGGAACCTGGATGTCGCCAGACTGGAGACAAAATACTGCAAGAAGGAAAACATCAAGGCAAGCCTTTCACTGCTGATGCTCCCATGATCTGGATCAGCATCCCTACTGACATCAGATCAGCACCAGTTCTCCTTAAATTCAGAAGAAAAGTTGAAGCCACACCTGTTCAAGGGGCACTACCCCAGACCTGACGGACTACCCTTGAACTTCCCTAAATAATTACACTTTCCCAGTGACTGTGTGCCTTGTTCAAGGCTTCGCTGCTCTCGAGCTAGGCTTTATGCACACATAAATACTCGCATAGCGCAACCAGGACTACTTTTGATGCTTGCATTAAAGCCCAAGGTAACCACCTTATTCAGTTGCTGCCTCTTTCAAAATGTCAGATAACGCATTATGGCTCAACCAACAGGTGACGGAAAATGATCAAAAAGAGTCATAAAGCATTCTTTTCTTATGTGCCAATGAGCACTCCAAATGCCGAATGTTTTTGCCTATAGAGCCAAAAACGCTTGCACCATTCTTGGCCATATGATCTGCTTCCTCCCGGCTGTGGTTGTGAGTCTCTCTCAAAGTGCCAGTACATGAGTCTTTACCTTGGTCTTTGATGGGCATCAACAAATGGATGTGTACTGACATATTACAACTGAATGCAGGTTAATATTTGGATATCCAGTCCTAAACTATGAAGTCCACATGTTCGACCCGGACACTCTTACACCTAATGTCGCAGGGTCCTTTGCACACTCAGGGGTTGTCTGCAGCTACCAAAATAACCCTTTCGAGACTCTTCCCTACTCTACCCCTCCTTGCATCATCTCATACCTCTTTTTACTATTCCGATCCCGCAAAACAAGCCTTTCTAAACCCTCCCACGGACTCTTCCCCCTCCACCTCCCTTTTACTCATCCCAAGACTCCTCCTACTGCTATGAGCTAAAAAAAAAGTTCTAAATCCTTGCCTTCTATCCCTACACTATCATTTTCAATCCAAATAACAGACTAACATGTCCACCACCTCAAATTAATTTCATATTTCACTATACTAATTCACCACTGACCTAACCCACTACCTAGATTGTAACGACCTCCTAGACTCTACCCAACATGGCTTCAGACCACGCCACTCTACAGAGTCTGCCTGATTATGGCCATAGAGGAGATTCGAAGGCAACTGGATGGGGGAGGGAGAGGGGGGGGGGGAAGAGCCGTCCTTATCCTACTTGACCTATCAGCAGCATTTGAAAACCGTTAACCATGCGATGCTAGTGCGGCGGCTGAAGGCAATAGGTATTAAAGAGACAGCTCTAACCCTACTCTCCTCCTTCCTAACATCTAGGGAGCAGAGGGTGTGCTGGGACAATTTTAAATCAGAGAAATTCTGCCTCCCATGTGGAGTACCACAAGGCTCAGCATTATCACCGACCTTGTTCAATATCTATGTTACCCCTCTGGCCAAGCTAATCAGAGAGCATGGTTTCACGTCAATCTCATACGCTGATGACACCCAGATAGTTATATCTATCTCACAGAGGGCTGAAGTCACAGCCGTCAGTTTCCACAACTGCCTGAAGTGTATCATGGGCTGGATGAATCTAAATTTTCTCAAGCTTAATACAGATAAAACAGAGGTCATGGAGTTTGGGAAGGGTCCATCCATATGGAATCAAGCATGGTGGCCAATTGAGGCAGGCAATTGCCCCCCTCCATCTACCAAGGCGAGAAACCTGGGAGTGATGTTTGACAACCAGTTAAACTTTGCAGGACAAATCAATCGCCTGATCTTCTCTTGCATCTTTTTATTGAAGATTCTATGTAAGATCTTGCCTTTCATTCCTCAGGATCTTAGGAAAACGGTAATAGGATCATTAATTCTCTCAAAAATAGACTACGGCAACAAACTATTCTTGGGCATTGACAAGTATCAGACGGCTAAATTGCAGTCAGTGCAGAACGCTGCAGCACGACTACTACTTAACGTCCCTAAATATCACTCCATTTCTGCTAGTATTAGGCTGCTCCACTGGCTTCCGATCCAACGTGTTGCATTTAAGGCTCTCTGCTTGGTACACAAGGTACTGTATGGTGGGGGAGCCATGAATATGCAGAAACTTTCTCTGGTACTCCCCGCGACGGAATCTTAGATCAGCCAACACGGGGCTAGTTCAGGTTCCCAAAATCCAAAAAGCCAGATGGGGAGGGAAAAGCCTATCCCACCAAGCAGCCAAACTCTGGAACAGACTGCCAACTACTATTAGGCTACAGCCTGATAGGCTCCAGTTTAGGAAAATGATCAAGACTTGGCTATTTCCCCCCAAATAATCTCCGTCACTGCGCCTGGACAACACACGACACATTTCTTGTAGCGCCAAGACACTTCGGCATTCGTGCGCTTTACAAATACTTTACTTACTTACCACTAATCCTTTATGGGTTCCGGAGTAGTGTGCTACTCGCCGAAAAAGCATTTCGACACCTCCTCAGGGGTAGCAAGCGCTATATAAATGCAAACCTTTTTCCCTTCTCTATCCCTCCACTATCCTTCGCAATCCAAATAACTGACTAACATATCCACCACTCAAATTACTTTCATATTTTCACTATACTTATTCACCACTAATCCTTTATGGGTTACGAGTTCGTGCTACTCGCCGAAAAGGAGCTTCGACGCCCCGTCAGGGGTAGTAAACGCTATATAAATGCAATTATAATCCAATACTCACTGTCAGCACTAGAGCCATATGGAAGGTACTGTGTCCCCTGGGATTGGTGTACTCATCCCACCTCTGCTGCTGGGCCAACCTAGGCCACAGCAGGGGGTCTGCTGGTTGTGTGGCAAGGAGTGGAATTGTGTAGTAGTGTTTGGAACATCAGTACACTTGGCACTTCATGTCGTCACATAAAAGGGATTTGAGAAAGGATCGAGCCATGGGTGTTCTTAGATTGGTGTTATTTCTGCACTTTACCAGTTATCACAGTCTATATGCTTTGTAACAAACACTTCAGGAGGCACAAGCTTTGGGGGAGGAACAGGCAAGTGAGGACAGAGTCATTGCGATCGAACCAGCCTCAGCACACAACTACGTGTACAAGAGTCAATCACCGCAGTACAATATATGAGGTTCGCACCCTCTGATTGTCCATCTTTTTGTTACAATAGCTTGTCAGTTCCTGCTTTCTAGTTTATCTGGTTGGGTCTGGTTGCTACTGCTTTGGGGCTTGAAGACAAAGTATGTTGAGCTTTATAATACCAGACGCATTGTGCTTTGGGGGTCATGAAACAAGCTACTCTTGGGGTGGATCTAGATTTTTGGGGTCCAGGATCTTGTAATAACTCATGGGAGAGCTCTTTTTTGGTGTGTTGTGGGAAAGGCCAAAACCCTCTAACTCCAGACAGCTACTTTCTTACAATTAATTTCTCTGTTATGGTTTTTGGTACAATTCCCTTAGCACATTCTCTATTTTGTTTCTCTTCAGCATAGACACAAGGAGTCCTTGGATATGAACTGAAGCAAAGGACGTAATGCATTAGATAGGGTTGTGTATGGTACAATGTGTGACGTTAGTACTAACAGTACACAGGCTGGTGTTAGTACATTAAATTGGGGAGACAATAATACAGTGTCTAGACAGGAGGAGCACATGTTGATGAATCACTGAATGGAGGTAATGTACATTACGTCAAGAATCCAGTTGACTGGGTGATACACGATGGACCAGGAATCAACATCTCCAACTACACGGACAATGTGCATCAATGGGGAATCATAACTCTCAGTCTAGGATGGAAACTGAAACCAGGTTCTCTCAAGGAAGAAGCTGCACAGAGATCAAGCATTGGCAAGGCCAATAGGTCTCGCCTATGTGAGATCGTTTGGCTTTGGTGGAGTGACTGTGTGGTGTGGAGTGGAGTGGCATTGTGTGAAGTGGAGTGATATTGTGGCATTGTGTGGTGTGGAGTAGAATTGTGTGACAGTGTGTGGCATGGAGTAGTGTGGCACTGAGTGGAGTGGAATTGCGCGGCATTGTGTTATATAGATAATCACTATATAAATACAATTACCATTGAGTGGAGTACCACTGAGTGAAATTACATTGTGTGGAGTGGAGTGGCACTGTGTAGCATGGAGTGGAATGGAATTGTGTGGAGAGGAGTAGAATTGTGTAGCATTGTGTGGTGTGGAGTGGGACTGTGTGGCATAGTGTGGGGTGGAGTGGAGTGGAATTGTGTGAGATCTTGCAGAATGGAATTGTGTGGCACTGGTTGGAGTGTAGTGGCATTGAGTAACGTGAAGTGGAATTATGTGGAGTGGAACTGTGTGGAGTGGAAAGAAAATGTGGAGTGGAGTAGAATAGTGTGGCATTATGTGGAGTGGTATGGTGTGAAGTAGAGTGGAATTGTGTGGCACTGTGTTGTGGAGAAGGGGCGAATTGTTTGGCATTGTGTGGAGTGGAATTGTGTGACGTGAAGTGCAGCAGAGTGGCATGTGTGGCGTGGAGTGACATTGAGGGTACTGAATTTGTGTAGTGTGGAGTTGAATTGTTAGGCATTATGAGGAGTGGATGAAGATAAGTCGAGTGGAATTGTGTGGCACGGAGGAGTGGAACTGTGTGGCGTGGAGTAGAATTGGGTGGAGTGAAATTGTTTGGCAGTGTGTGGAGTGGAATTTATGTAGTGGAATGGAATGTGTGGCATTGTGTTGAGTGCAACTATGTGGCGTGGAGTGGAATAAAACTGTGGAGTGGATTTTTTCTTTTTACCAGTTTTTCTGTTATTGACTGTTCTCTTCTACCTCTTGTTTTTACAAAAGCTCATAGAATGTAAATGCATAACAGTCATAATAAAACACTTTCTGTAATGTAATGCAAAACATCATAAGGAGCGGGAGAATACATGGTGTGTCCCTGGGGTCCTCCATGGATCTTCTGCTCTAATTGGAAGCCCTAGTGCACCTCCCGACAGCTTGTTTACCCCTGTGCCTGCTCTGTAATATTGTTCATGGTCAAAGGCTTTCCTTTACTCACATGAGGCAACGTCGGCGCATCCCTGGGATCATGCTGGTGTCAAATGGGTGCAGGGGATTTTCATATTACAGAAGGCCATGTAAGCATCTGGTGTCTCTTTTGTAATACCAAATTTTCCCAGGTGAGCTGTGTAAAAGACCCACAAGATACTTTAAAAAAAAAAAACATTGAGAGAAAAGAGATAACCAAAGGGTAGAGGAGTTTAATATTTAAGGAAATCCTTCAAATTTTCGAATCTGGAAGTTGAAACATGACGACATGCGGTTCCTACATTAATTTGTACGCCATTTTATAGGGAAAGCAAAACAAGAGAATTTGGTTTTTTCAGGTGAGATTAAAATATCGCTGTTGCTTAATAATAAACGTGGAAAACAGGAATTTCAGGGTAGACACTAGGAAAATCATTCAAAAGCACTGGATTCACCTTGAAAATTTGTTGGGTTGAAACCCCTCACTGAACGGCTTGAAACAATCTGGATCAAGTAATGGGTACAATAACACACCAACAGCAGTGGGAATTAGACACAATGATGCAAACAGTCCTTTACAATTCTACAGTAATCCAATATTAAGGGACATCTCAATGAGATTTGTTGATGCACGCAGGAATGTCTCACCGTCCATTGTTGTACATCGATGTCCGTATCCTGGATGAGATTTGATGATGCACGCAGGACTATCTCACCGTACATTGTTGTACATCGATGTCCATATGCTGGATGAGATTTGATGATGCACGCAGGACTATCTCACCGTCCATTGTTGTAGATCGATGTCCATATCCCGGATGAGATTTGATGATGCACGCAGGTCTATCTCACCATTAAGAGTTGTACATCGATGTCCATATCCCAGATGAGATTTGTTGATGCACGCAGGACTATCTCACCATTAAGAGTTGTACATCAATGTCCATATCTCGGATGAGATTGGTTGATGTACGCAGGACTATCTCACTGTTAAGAGTTGTACATCGATGTCCATATCCCGGATGAGATTTGATGATGCACGCAGGACTGTCATCGTTAAGAGTTGTACATCGATGTCCATTTCCTGGATGAGATTTGCTGATACATGTAAGACTATCTCACATTTAAGAGTTGCACATTAAATGTCCATATTCAGGATGATATTTCAGAATGCCCGTAAAACTATCTCACCTAAAGCTTTACACCTGTATATACATATCTTTTTGCAGACCCGCAGTCTTTCCTCTTTAATGTTACTGAAAAGAAGCCTGCAGCATGTGATACAAGGATAGCATTCTATCATGTGAGATACACACACAGGAAAACATCTTAGTTCTAAAATTATAATTTACTTTATCCGGCCAACAGTTAACATACCTATGAAGGATGCCAAGCTATATGAACTAGTTACTTAACTAGTTACTTACCTTTGGCAATGCTCTTTGTGCTGGACTGTCTGTCGGAGCACAGATTCTTACCTTGCGATTATCCCCAGGTGCTAGACTGGATCTGGAAACTCAAAAAGCAGTGCTCTTGCTTTCCACTCCAGAAGTGATGAACTGAGCTGTATTAAAGTGCCACTTTTGCACACAGATGTCAGTTCCTTTCTTTCTGGACCTTCAGACGTGGACGAATTCCTATTTTTCTTCACTCTGTGAAGTAATTTTATCTTTCAAAGATATTCCAGTGTTCAAGGTGCCATGTCACCCCTAAGACTACAAGATATAAGCATTGTAGGGCTCCCTTATGCAGATGTCTTTGACAGATCCCAACGAGATGTTGCTCTGGTGTTTGGATTCTGTATACGACACCAACAAGGCCTGTGAATACTGTGCCCACATGAATCGGAAGGCCATTCATGAACGCAAAGCAAAGCTTTATGTGGTGAAACACTGCAAAACTCCAGGCTGGTCCTGCTCCAGGTCGAAGTAGAGATGTGAAGTCATTCCCACAACATATCATCTACACCGTCGAAGTCTGCTGGTAAGTCCAAGAAGGGGAACTCAACCCACTCACACTCGTTCTCTGGAAAAGGCGCAAGGACGTCACCGTGCATCCAGGTCTCTCACTCGTTCCAATGAGGAGCCAATTATATCTTTGGTACCCATGCTCCTGGAGTGTCTGAGTCCGTCTGCCACGTTGCAGGAGGTCAAAGCCTTCGAGAGGCCATGCTCCTTAGTTTTGGCACACTTCCGCCTTCTTCTAGTGTGCATTTAGGACCCATAATCTACAGGGGCCTACAGTAGGGTTACTGCCATCTGTGCTCCTTGAACCCAACTTTGGGTTCAGCACCGAACTCTGCATCTGTCCTATGGATGTCGACTACGGCACCTGAAGAGGAGCTGCAAACAATTGCGGTTTTTGTCTCCGAGCCAAATTCGACTTGAGCGTAGCCATGCCCAGATCCCGACTAGCTGCAACCAATACTCAGCCCTTTAGACTCGGACGCTATTTCCCTACCACGCAGTCGTGCAGACAATCCACCAACTTTTCTGCTTGTACTCCGGGCCAGCCATATGAAGATAAGTCTGCCCACTTATGTTGAAGACAGATGTACATGGATCTACAGGAGGCCAGATGGTTGAATATTTCACCTGATGCTGGGTTGTGCCTCCCCCGAACCACCTACAGAAGACAGTACATCTTTTGAAACTGTGATTAGGAAGGCTTCTTAAGTGCTTGATCTCCACCTCTCCACTATGGAGGTAAAAAAAAAACAAATCTTCTCACTAAAGTCTTTCAGCCCGGCCAGGCACTGACCAAACCTCTTCTGCCCTTCAACGAGGCTCTCACGGACATGCTATTGGGCACTTGGGCAAAACCGTGTTCTGTCCTTCTTGTCAACCAACAGGTCGCCTGTGACCATAGACCAGCTCCAGGCAAATCTGACTTTTTACCTCCGCATCCAACCCCTGAAAATTTGGTGATGCAGGCATTTACCAACAGAGTCAACCCGAACGCCTTTAGGGTGACTCCTCCTGACTGAGTCCAAAGGACTGTAAATCTCTAGCAACATAATGCTCTCCTCGGTCGGTCAGCGCCACCTGTCTTGGTGGATGCCACACCCACACACTTTGGGACATGGTTAATGAGATCTTACCAGCAGTCCCGGACGACTATGGGCTTCCTTGGCCCAAACCGTTGAGGGCACCACAAATTGCCTGTGAGGGATTTGGGACTGGTGTGATGCTCAGACGCCAGGCATGGATGAGATCCTCAGGCTTCTCAGGGGACTTCCAGACATCTTTATTGGACATGCCCTTCGACTGTACCTGCGATGTCCGGCAAAAAGGTGAACTCTGCCCTGGAGTGTTTTAAGGAGAGAAGAGACATTGCTCGCTGCTCGGGCCTTTCAGCACCCCCCCTCCCCCTAACCCCCCCAAACAGTCTCACCCTTTTCAGGCAGGTGCTTTGCCTATTGATAAGGGTCAGGTCCTATCGCCCCCACAACATCCTCCCAGCCTGTAGGAGGCAGGGTCAGCCACTTGCTTCTGTGGTGGCAGAGAATATATCCAACAGGAGGGTCCTCCAAACGGGGCTACATCCTGCTATTCCTTTTCAGCCCACCACACCAGCCACCTACGTCAGAGAAGCTCTCGGAGGACCATCTGTCCATTTTGCACCAGGAGATGCAGGCTGTTTCGGCCAAATGAGCGACAGAGAAGGTGCCAGCCTCAGAAGTAGGGACTAGATGTTATTTCCGCTACTTCCTCCTGCCAAAGGACAGAGGCCTTCGTCCTATTTCAGATCTTCATCCTCTCAACACTTTCCTGCGCAAGGAGAAATTGAGGATTCTCACGCTGGCCTTGGTTCTTTCTGCCCTGGATCCCAGAGACAGGATGGCGGTGTTAGACCTGCTAGACACCTAATTTCACATCCCTGTCCTGCAGGCCAAGAGGCATTAGCTGTGGTCCAAGGTGGGCCACAAGCACTTTTAGGTTGCTGTGCTCCCTTTCGGGCTCACCAGTTACCCTCAGATGTTCACAAAGGTGATGTCAGTGATCGATGCTCATCTTCGGAGGTCGTGGGTACCAGTCGCACAAGTTACTACTATTGTAACGATATATCTGTAAGAGACATTAGTTAGTGATAGATTCCTTACCTTAGAATATACCCAGGCGTCAGACTGGATCCGGAAAGTTTTTCGTCAGCAGTACCCCTGCGTGTCGGTAGGTGGCGTCGTGCGGCTCCGCATCCGTCGCTGGCGTCGTAAGCGCCGAGATGACATCACGGAGACTACTTAGGCGCCACCCATGCGCGCTGACGTCAGTTCTGCACACGACTTTCCGTGCCAGGAACGCAGAGCCATGCAAGAAACCGACCACTGGTGCCATGATTCTAGTGCCCTGAAAGGGATGACCTTAACCCTAGAATCAGTTCGCAGAACGGGGAGGATGGGTGGGGCGGTAAGGAATCTATCACTAACTAATGTCTCTTACAGATATATCGTTACACAAGTAGTAACTTGTGCATCTGAAAGAGACACGTTAGTGATAGATTCCTCACCTTAGAATAGATACCCCAGCAATACCAAGCCCGGTGGTGGGTCTGCGAATAGATTACACCAGAAAGTCACGGAGAACAGAACGGCCAAAGAAGCCGTCTCTCCGGACTTGACTGTCAAGGCAGTAATGCTTGGTAAACGTGTGCAGCAAGGCCCACATAGCTGCCTGACAAATATCCTGCAAGGGAACGCCGCGTCCCAAGGCAGTAGTGGCTGTCGTCGCCCTGGTAAAATGGGCACGCAGCCCCACAGGAGGCTCCTTCTTAGCCAACGAGTAACACGCTTTGATGCACAGAACGACCCACCAAGAGATGGTTCGTTTGTGCACGGCCCGACCTTTTTTGGTGCCCACGTAGCCAACAAAGAGCTGCTCATCCACCCGGAACTGTTGTGTGCGCTTCAGATAGAACGAGAGCGCACGTTTTGGGTCCAGAAGGTGGAGCCTCTCTTCCTCTTTTGAAGGATGCGAAGGCGGAAAGAAGGTGGGCAAAGTGATGGTCTGCCCGATGTGGAAGGGCGTGACAACCTTTGGCAAGAAAGAAGGACGGGTCCTTAAAACCACCTTGTCCGGATGAACAGAAAGGAAAGGAGGTTTAGAAGAAAGAGCCTGGAGCTCACTCACTCTTCTGGCAGAGGTGATAGCTACCAGGAAAGCTGTCTTTAGAGTAAGAAGACGTAAGGAACAGTTATGAAGGGGCTCAAAAGGAGCGCACATCAGATAGGTCAAGACAAGATTTAAGTCCCATTGAGGCATTATGAAAGGCACGGGAGGAAACGTGTGCGTAATGCCTTTCAGGAAACGGTTAACAACCGGGGACTTAAAGAGAGAAGGCTGATCTGGAAGCCTGAGAAAGGCGGAGATGGCCGAAAGATAACCTTTGATGGTGCCCAGAGCAGAGCCCTGCTGGGCCAAGGATAGTAGGAATAGAAGGACCTCAGAAAGAGGGGAAGAAAGGGGATCCACAGACTTTGCTGTGCACCATGCCACAAACTTGTTCCACCTGCAGGCGTATACCGTCTTAGTGGAGGGACGCCTGGCTGCCAGAATGACATCACAGACTTCGGGAGGAAGATCGAAAGCTATCAACTGTCGCCACTCAATCTCCACGCATGGAGGTGGAGGCTGGACAGGTTCGGGTGGAGGACCGTCCCCTGCTGCTGCGACAGAAGATTCTCCCGAAGAGGCAGTCGGATCGGGGGATCGACCGCCATGTTGAGTAGCTCGGGATACCAGTATCTTCGTGCCCAATCCGGGGCCACAAGGATGACTTGGGCCCGGTCGCGCCGAATCTTCTTCAGCACTCTGGGCAGAAGTGGTATAGGCGGAAAGGCGTACAACAGACCGCAGCTCCACTCGCGACGAAAAGCGTCGCCGAGCGAGTGCCGCCTTGGAAATTCCAACGCGCAAAACTGATGACATTGCGCGTTCTCTTCGGTGGCGAATAGATCTAACCAAGGCTCTCCCCACTGCAGAAAGAGACCTTGCGCCACGTCCGAGTTCAGACGCCATTCGTGATCCATCAAGCACCGGCAGCTGAGTTCGTCCGGCAGCTGAGTTCGTCCGCCCTGGCGTTCAGAGAACCTGCCAGGTGTTGAACCACCAAGGTAATGCCTTGATGTTCCAGCCATGTCCAGAGGCGCAGAGCCTCCTGACATAGGGTCCACGACCCCACCCCGCCCTGTTTGTTGCAATACCACATGGCGGTGGTGTTGCCCGTGAACACCTGCACTACACTTCCCCGGACAGAGGGAAGGAATGCCTTCAGTGCAAGTCGGATCACCCGAAGCTCCAAAAGATTGATATGGAGCCGGGACTCCGCCGGAGACCAGAGGCCTCTGATCTCCGCCTCTCCCACGTGGCCACCCCATCCCAGGAGGGACGCATCCGTCACCACTGTGTGCTCCGGTTGGGGAAGGGAGAGGGATCTGCCATTGACCCTATTGCGATTCATGAGCCACCACCGCAATTGTCGTGCAGTGCCCTCTGAGATCTGGACAGGTTGCCCTGATGCTGTGCCCACTGGAACTTCAGGTCCCACTGCAGAGCCCGCATATGCCACCTGGCATGTTGCACTAGCAGAATGCAGGAGGCCATCAGGCCCAGGAGCCGGAGGGTCATCCTGACTGAAACCCGGGATAGAGGCTGAAAGATCGGAATCATAGCCTGAATATGCCGGACTCGCTGCTCGGGAGGATAAACCCGAAACTGCGTCGAATCCAGAACTGCTCCGATGAAGGGGAGCTTCTGAGAGGGGCTCAGGTGCGACTTCGGCACGTTGATGGAGAATCCCAGCAAATGCAGGAGGTCAGCCGTAGTCTGAAGGTGGGCGACGACTGCCCGGGGCGAGCCCGCCTTCAACAACCAGTCGTCGAGGTAGGTCAAGACTGACACCCCTGACCTGCGCAGATGAGCTGCGACCACCGCCATCACTTTCGTGAACACCCGAGGGGCGCTGGTAAAGCCGAAGGGGAGCACGGTAAACTGAAAATGCTTCTGGCCTACCGTGAACCGCAGGTAACGCTGGTGGGCCGGCAGGACGGGAATGTGAAAATATGCGTCCTGCAAGTTCAACGCTACCATCCAGTCTCCAGGGTCGAGGGCAGCCAAGACCTGAGCCAGAGTCAACATCTTGAACTTCTCCTTCCGGAGGAAGCGATTGACGTTCTTGAGGTCCAAGATGGGGAGGCCCCCTTTCTCCTTTTTGGGGACCAGAAAGTAGTGGGAATAACAACCATGTCCTACTTCTGGCCCAGGAACGCGCTCGATGGCCCCCTTGGCCAAGAGGGCCGTGACTTCCTGTCGGAGAAGCGCCAAGTGATCCCCCGACATGCGGTGGAACAGAGGTGGCATGGCCGGGGGGGCAGTCTCGAAGGGGAGAGAGTAGCCCCTTCGGACGATTTGCAGCACCCACCTGTCCGAAGTGACAGAGCGCCAGTGGGGGAGGTGATGTTGAATCCTGCCGCCCACCGGTGTGGGGTGCACCCCAAAGCTCGGACTAGGAAGGCTTTGAGGCGGATGATGCGGGAGCGGAGGTGGACTGACCCGCACGCTGGCCCCCTGTGCCGCCACGGCGGCCACCACACTTGCGGCCACGCTGAGGTTGGTTCTGCGCAGGCCTCTGGCTGAACGAACGTGTAGGGGCGCCCCTTCCGTGGCCACGAAAGGTAGACATGGCCGGGCGTGTGGTGGAGAGACCCAAGGACTTTGCTGTAGCCCGAGAGTCCTTAAAACGCTCCAGCGCACTGTCTGCCTTATCGCCAAACAGACGAGTACCATCAAAAGGCATGTCCATGAGGGAATTCTGGACATCCCCGAAAACCCCGTGGACCGCAGCCAGGCGTGGCGACGCAAGGCCACCGTCGTGGAGATGGCTCTCCCCAAAGAGTTCGCGGTGTCCACCCCACACCGAATGGCGAACTTCGCTGCATCCTTCCCCTCCGCAACAGCTTGGGAAAGTACAGCCCGAACCTCCTCCGGGCACTGGGTCAGAGTTTGCGCCACCGTGTCCCACACAGCGTGAGAGTAGCGGCCCAAGAGGCATGCGGTGTTGACTGACCGCAGCCCAAGGCTGGCAGAGGAAAACAACTTCTTGCCAAACTGCTCCAGCTTTTTCGATTCCTTATCCGGCGGAGCGGTAGGGAATGCACTTTGGGAAGTGGAGGCCTGAATGACCAGGCTCTCCGGTGTCGGATGATTTATTAAAAAGGCAGGGTCACCCGGTGCCGGGCGGTGCGTCTGGCCACATTTTTATCCACAGGAACCCCTGTGGCTGGCCTAGACCAGGTGCCCATCAAAACATCCATCAAGGCCTCATTGAACGGAAGCAGAGGTTCCATAGAACTTGCCGCCGGCTGAAGCACTTCAGTAAGGAGGTTCGTCTTGAGGGTAACAGTAGGCAGGTCAAGGTCAAGGGCCTCAGCTGCTCTACGGAGCACCACAGTGTACGTGGCGCCTTCCTCCATAATAGTGGGAGGAGACACAAACCCAGGCTCAGAGGAGAGGTCAAGGCCACCTGCATCCTCCGAGTCCTCCGCCCACTCCTGGTCGGACTCGCACTGCCGTGCAAGAGGGTCCTCCGACCCTTCTCAGTCATCCCCCTCCACCACGGCCCGAGGCACAGGCTGCAGCGGCGGGGGAGGCACAGGGGAAAACAAATGCTCCAACGGCGCCGGGAACGGCGCCGATCCGGCTCCATGTCCCAATTAGGGTCTCAAGCCGGAGCAAAATTGGCCGGAAACTCGGGCAAGGGCGGAGGTGGGACGAACGGAACCCAGCGCGGCGCCGGGAACGGAGCCGCCGAGGCCAGAGCCGCCGGCGGAGGACCCTGCGGCGCCGGGCCCGGACCCGCCGGCGGAGGACCTTGCGGCGCCGGGGCCGCCCCGGTGGCAAGCAAGGGCCCTCAATAGGGACCGTGGGGCCCGAAGGCGCGCCGGCGGGAGCCCTAGGCCTGAAAAGGCGGTCCATGGCGGCAAGAAACTTTTGCACCTGGGCCGGAGTCGCCGACGGACCCGGGTAGGGCGGGTAGGCCGCGGGAGCCGTGGGGGAAGGCCCCCTCGTCCGCGTCCAGAGACCGACGGGGGGAGGTCGGAGAGCGTACTCGCTTCTTCGACTTTTTCTTGTGACGTCTCTTACCCGATTCCGAGGGTGAAGACTTGGACCCCGAGGAGCGATGATGATGGCTCTGCGGTCGGTCCCTCGAGCGACCCCTGGACCTCGAACGGCGCGGAGACGACTGTCGGGCCTCCAGCAGCTTTCGGGTCCGCTCCCGCAATATCCTTCGGAGCCATGGCCAGACAATCAGAACATGACCGGGAGTCATGGTCGCGCTCCAGACAGTAGAGACAGACGCCATGGGGGTCGGCCACTGACATCGTACAGCGGCAGGCCCCGCAGGATTTAAACCCAGGCATCCCTACGTGGCACCAGGAGTCAAAGACTCAAAAGAAGTAGTGACAAAGTCCCAAAAAGAAATTAGTCAAAAAGTGACTAGGGTACGTGCTGTAACCGGATCTGCGCTTGCTGGCGCGGAAAAAGAAAACTGACGTCAGCGCGCATGGGTGGCGCCTAAGTAGTCTCCGTGACGTCATCTCGGCGCTTACGACGCCAGCGACAGACGCGGAGCCGCACGACGCCACCTACCGACGCGCAGGGGTACTGCTGACGAAAAACTTTCCGGATCCAGTCTGACGCCTGGGGATATTCTAAGGTAAGGAATCTATCACTAACGTGTCTCTTTCAGATTTACCATACCTAGACGACTCGCTGTTGAAGTGGGGCTTGCCACAGTCTGTCATGGACGACCTCTACATGATGGCAAACCTCTTGATATCATTGGAATTCTCAAACAACCTACTGAAGTTACACCTGACTCCTTCGCAGCAGCTCCCTTTCATCAGAGTCATTCTGGTTACGGTGCACTTTTCGGTCTTTCCTCTGGACCAATGAGTCCTGGGCTCCGATTCCAATGTTTCAGCCTCTGCCCTTGGTCTCAGAGTAAGTAAGGCTCTGTGGCTTCTTGGCCTAATTGCCTCCAGCGTATAGACAATGCCCAACGGCGTATGCAGGCTCTGCAGTGGTATCTGAAGTCTCAGTTGGCATAGCACCTGTTGTGGAGTCCGTCCAGGTGTCAGAGGAGACTGCAAAGGATCTACAGTGGTAGCTGCTTGACCGCAATTGGATCAGCGGCAGATTCATCTCCCTACACAGAGTTGATGGTGGTGAGGGATGCATCACTACTGGGTTAGGGAGGCTATCTGGGAGAAGTGGAGATTACAGGACTCTCGTTTCCGGCAGAGACACTAAGGCTCCATCTTGGGTTGCATCTGCTCATATATTCCATTTCACTTTGAAATATTTTCTCTTTTGGCTTCTCTTATCGTTGTGCAGATGAGAGACACAGAAATCTTTTTTTTCTTTACAATTATTCACCCTTCACCTTCCAACCAGAATCTCAAATGATTAAGCTACACCAAACACAGAAACCTTTTCCTACTGACAAACTGACTGCCTGGGAGTGCGAAACATGGTGCTGTACAAACTCTTCCTGCATGCATTTAAAGCAATCTACTTCACCTCCTTCCCCGCACTCTTCAAAAAATCTCCTCATATCCACATTTCAGCCCATTGATCAACTTTGAGACCTCCACCAGAACATTCTAGAGTTACTCCCACTCCCCCATTCAAGACGACTGTCGATGCCCAGATAATTCAGCCAGAGAACCAGTAAGGCTCACTCTTCTCACATATGACCTGGACTTGAAAATCTAGTTGTATGCTTGTAATATAGACCAGTCTATTAGATCATTGTTTCTCACTCCCTTCCTACCAGTGACGATTCATTACTGCTTCTAAATGTTTCCACCCAAACTGTTGATCTACCTGTGTACCATGTGTTGCTGCTATGCAGAGTGTTTCTGTTAGAAATCAAGGTGGTCATCCCTACAGAACTGGCTGACTAGGAGAAAATGTCCACCTAGCACTAACATTTTATTGCTAAAAAACAATGCATAATGGTGCTCTATGGGGCATGCGATATATGTTTGGTGTGTTTACATTGCTTAAAGCACAAGTTACTAACTTGTGTAACGATATATCTGTAAGAGACAGTAGTTAGTGACAGATTCCTTACCTTAGAATATCCCCAGGCGTCAGGCTGGATCCGGAAAGTTTTTTGCGTAGCAGTACCCTTGCGCGTCGGTAGGCGGCGTCGTGCGGCTCCGCGTCCGTCGTCGGCGTCGTGATCGCCGGGATGACGTCGCGGGCAGTACTTAGGCGCCGCCCCTGCGCGCTGACGTCAGTTCTGTACACGACTTTCCGCGCCAGGAACGCAGAGCCATGCAAGAAGCTGACATAGGTGTCTGAAAAATACTAGGGCCCTGAAAGGGATGTCCTTAACCCTAGAAATCAGTTCGCAGAACGGGGAGGATGGGTGGGCGGTAAGGAATCTGTCACTAACTACTGTCTCTTACAGATATATCGTTACACAAGTTAGTAACTTGTGCATCTGAAAGAGACACGTTAGTGACAGATTCCTTACCTTAGAATAGATACCCCAGCAATACCAACCCCGGTGGTGGGTCTGCGAACAAAGATCAGACAAGGAAGTCCTGGAGGACAGAACGGCCAAAGAAGCCGTCCCTCCGGACCTGACTGTCAAGGCAGTAATGCTTTGTAAACGTGTGCAGCGAGGCCCACGTAGCTGCCTGACAGATAACCGGCAGCGGAACACCGCGGCCCAAGGCCGTGGTAGCAGCCGTTGCCCTGGTGGAATGGGCACGCAGCCCAACAGGAGGCTCCTTTTTAGCCAAAGAATAGCAGGTCTTGATGCACAAGGTAACCCAGCGGGAGATGGTCCTCTTGTGCACCGCCCGACCTTTTTGGCGCCCACGTAGCCAATAAAGAGCTGGTCATCCACCCGGAAGTGTTTTGTGCGGTCAATATAGAAGGAGAGCGCACGTTTTGGGTCCAGACGGTGGAGCCTCTCTTCCTCTCTGGAAGGATGCGGAGGCGGAAAGAAGGTGGGCAAAGTGATGGTCTGCCCAATGTGGAAAGCAGTAACCACCTTTGGCAAGAAGGACGGACGCGTCCGAAGAACAACCTTGTCTGGATGAACAGACAGAAAGGGAGGTTTGCAAGATAGAGCCTGGAGCTCACTCACCCGCCGAGCGGAGGTGATGGCCACCAGAAAGGCTGTCTTCAGAGTCAGAAGACGAAGAGGACAGTTATGTAGAGGCTCAAAGGGAGCGCACATTAAAAAGGTAAGAACCAAGTTTAAGTCCCACTGAGGCATCACAAACGGAACAGGAGGGAAGAGGTGAGTAATGCCTTTTAAGAACCTGTTAACAACAGGGGACTTGAAAAGGGAGGGCTGATCAGGGAGCCTGAGGAAGGCCGAGATAGCACAAAGATAACCCTTGATGGTACCCAGGGCAGAACCCTGTTGGGCCAGAGAGAGAAGGAACAGAAGGACCTCAGAAAGAGGGGCAGAAAGGGGATCCACAGCCTTTGCTGTGCACCATGCCACAAATTTGTTCCACCTGCAGGCGTATACCACCTTAGTGGAGGGACGCCTGGCTGCCAGAATTACATCACAAACTTCGGGAGGCAAGTCGAAAGGAATCAACTGCCGCCGCTCAATCTCCACGCAAGCAGGTGTAGACTGGACAGGTTCGGGTGGAGGACCGTCCCCTGCTGCTGCGACAGAAGATCCTCCCGAAGAGGCAGACGGATCGGGGGATCTACGCTCATATTGAGTAGCTCGGGATACCAAACTCTTCGAGCCCAGTCCGGAGCCACAAGAATGACTTGGGCCCGGTCGTGCCGAATCTTCTTCAACACTCTGGGTAGAAGTGGTATAGGCGGAAAGGCGTACAATAGACCGCAACTCCACTCGTGACGAAAAGCGTCGCCGAGCGAGTGCCGCCTTGGAAATTCCAACGCGCAGAACTGATGACATTGCGCGTTCTCTTCGGTGGCGAATAGATCTAACCAAGGCTCTCCCCACTGTAGAAAGAGTCCTTGCGCCACTTCCGAGTGAAGACGCCATTCGTGATCCATCATGCACCTGCGGCTGAGGTTCGTCCGCCCTGGCGTTCAGGGAACCTGCCAGGTGTTGAACCACCAGGAACATGCCCTGGTGTTCCAGCCATGTCCAGAGGCGCAGAGCCTCCTGACAAAGGGTCCACGACCCCACCCCGCCTTGTTTGTTGCAGTACCACATGGCAGTGGTGTTGTCTGTGAACACCTGCACTACCTTCCCTTTGACAGAGGGAAGGAATGCCTTGAGTGCAAGTCGGATCGCCCGGAGCTCCAGAAGGTTGATATGGAGCCGGGACTCCGCCGGAGACCAGAGGCCTCTGATCTCCGCCTCTCCCATGTGACCGCCCCATCCCAGAAGGGACGCGTCCGTCACAACTGTGTGCTCTGGCTGGGGAAGGGAGAGGGATCTGCCCATGACCCATTGCCGGTTCGAGAGCCACCACTGCAACTGTTTTGCAGTCCCCTCCGAGATCTGGACGTGATCGGACAGGTCGCCCTGGTGCTGCGCCCACTGGAACTTCAGGTCCCACTGCAGAGCCCGCATATGCCATCTGGCATGAGTGACCAGCAGGATGCAGGAGGCCATGAGGCCCAGCAGCCTCAGGGTCATCCGTACCGAAACCCAGGATAAGGGCTGAAAGATCGGAATCATAGCCTGAATATCCCGGACTCGCCGTTCGGGAGGATAGGCCCGAAACTGCGTCGTGTCCAGAACTGCTCCGATGAAAAGGAGCTGTGGAGAAGGAATCAGATGCGACTTTGGCACATTGATGGAGAACCCCAGCGAGTGCAGGAGTTCGGCCGTAGTCTGGAGGTGGGAGACAACTGCCTGGGACGAGCCCGCCTTCAGCAGCCAGTCGTCGAGGTAGGGGAAGACTGAAACCCCTGCCCGGCGCAGATGAGCTGCGACCACCGCCATCACTTTCGTGAACACCCGAGGGGCACTGGTAAGGCCAAAGGGGAGCACGGTGAACTGAAAATGCTCGAGGCCTACCGTGAACCGAAGGTAACGCCGGTGGGCCGGCAGGACGGGGATGTGGAAATAGGCGTCCTGCAAGTCCAACGCTACCAACCAGTCTCCGGGGTCGAGGGCAGTCAAGACCTGAGCTAGGGTGAGCATCTTGAACTTCTCCTTCCGGAGGAAGCGATTGACGTTCCGGAGGTCCAAGATAGGACGCATGTCCTCCTTGTCCTTTTTGGGCACCAGAAAGTAGTGGGAGTAGCAACCACGCCCTACTTCTGGGGTCGGAACATGCTCGATGGCCCTCTTGGCCAAGAGGGCCGTGACTTCCTTCTGTAGAAGCACCAAGTGATCCCCTGACATGCGGTGGAATTGAGGTGGCATGGCTGGGGGTGGTCTCGAAGGGGAGGGAGTAGCCCCTTCGGACAATGTCCAAGACCCACTTGTCCGAGGTGATGGGACGCCAGTGGTGAAGGTGATGGCGGACCCTGCCCCCGACTGGCGTGCTGTGCACCTGAAAGGAGGGACTAGGAGGGCTTGGAGGCCGCGGACGGGTTGGAGGTGGTGGCCTGACCCGCACGCTGGTTGCCCGAACCGCCACGGCGGTATCCACGTCCTCGGCCACGCGAAGGCGCTTGCTGCGCGGGCCGTTGGCCGGGCTGTGGACGTGACTGGGCGCCCTTCCGTGGCCACGAAAGGGGCGAAAAGCAGACGTTTGCGGAGGGCGCACAACAGCAAGGCCCAGGGACTTAGCAGTAGCCCGTGAATCCTTGAAACGCTCCAGCGCATGGTCCGCCTTTGAACCAAAGAGACCGACTCCATCAAAGGGCATGTCCATGAGAGTATTCTGGACATCCCCTGAAAAACCAGTGGTTCTCAGCCAGGCGTGGCGACGCAGCGCCACCGTCGTTGCAAGCGATCTGCCCAGCGAGTCGGCGGTATCAAGGCCACAGCGGATGGTATACTTAGCCGCATCACGCCCTTCCGCAATAGCGCGGGTAAGCAGTGTCTGGACCTCCTCAGAACACTGCGGCAAAACATCAGCCACCGAATCCCACAGGGAGTGGGTGTATCGGCCCAAGAGGCAAGCGGTATTAACAGACCGCAAGCCAGCACTGGAGGAAGAGAAAGCCTTCTTCCCAAAGTGATCCAGGCGCTTGGATTCCCTATCCGGAGGGGCGGTAGGGAAGGCTGTTTGGGAGGCAGAGGCTTGGACAACCAAGCTCTCAGGGGTGGGGTGTTGGGAGAGAAACAGGGGGTCGCCCGGAGCCGGGCGATGGCGTCGGGCCACGTTCCTATCCACAGGAGCCCCTGTGGTGGGTTTGGACCAGGCACCCAAAAGAACGTCAGTGAGTGCATCGTTGAACGGCAGCACAGGCTCCGAAGAGGAGGCCGCCGGCTGAAGCACTTCAGTCAGGA
This sequence comes from Calotriton arnoldi, assembly GCA_963921515.1. Taxonomy (NCBI): domain Eukaryota; kingdom Metazoa; phylum Chordata; class Amphibia; order Caudata; family Salamandridae; genus Calotriton; species Calotriton arnoldi. The sequence continues at coordinate 1,793,592 of CAWUFW010000450.1, read as the reverse complement.
GGTTAGTCCTGACGGCCACTGTAGGCAACTGGAGATTTAAGGCTCCAGCAGCTCTACGCAACACCGTTGCAAAATTAGCCCCCTCCTCCGTTGCCACGGGAGGAGACAGCATGCCAGAGTCGGGGGAGGTATCCAGCCCACTGGCATCCCCAAGTTCCTCAACCCAGTCCGGGTCAAACTCGCACTGTTGTGTGAGAGGGTCGTCAGACCCCTCCCAGCTCTCCTGGTCCTCCTCAGGTTGAAAAGATGGAGGAGGAGGGACATAAGGGACCCAAGGCCTCATCGGCGCCGGAACCGGCGTCGGGCGACGCCGGTCCGGCTCCATGTCCGGACCCGGGGAGAACCGGGGAACGACGCCGCCCGGAGCCCCGGACGGCGTCGGAAACGGCACCGGGGACATCGGCGTCGGCGGAGGCGTGGTTAGGTCAACCGGCGTCGATGGAGGTTGCGGCACCACCGGAACCGGGGTCGAGGCCGGGGCCGGAGCCGAGGCCGGGACGAAGGCTGGTGGGACAGGCGACGCCGGGACCGGAGTCGACGGCGACGCCGGAGCAACCCCATCTGGGCCCGCGGGGCCCGAAGGCGCACCGGAGGGACCTTGAGGCCCGAAGAGGCGGGCCATGGCCGACAGGAATTTCTGTACTTCGGCCGGAGTCGCCCCCGAACCCGGGAAGGACGGGTAATGCGGGGGCAACTCGACAGGCACGTCCGGGGCCGCGGGGGCGGGGACGGTGCCGACAGGGACCTCAGCCGAGTCGCGCGACCGGCGAGGCGAAGTCTTAGAGCGATGACGCCGCTTAGACTTCTTGTGCTTCGACTTACCGGAGGAGCGCGAAGACTTGGATTCCGACGAACGGCGGGGACTCCGCGTCCGGCCCCTCGACCTCTCCCGGGACCGGGGCTTGCTGCGGCGCGGAGCCGACTGCCGGACTTCAAGGAGCTTTCGAGACCGCTCTCGCAAAGCCTTCGGATGAAGTTTCCGGCAGTCAGGGCACGACTTCGTGTCGTGGCCTCGGCCGAGGCAGAAGAGACACTCGAGGTGGGGGTCCGTGATGGACATCATACGACCACATACCTCGCAGGGCTTAAAGCCGGGCATCCCTACGACACCTTAGGAGTCGTGAAGACTCGTTGAAGAGAACAGTGAAAAATTTCACAAAAAGATAGTCAAAAAGTGACTAGGGCACTGCTCTTCCCGGATCTGCGCTTACTGGCGCGGAAAAAGAAGAACTGACGTCAGCGCGCAGGGGCGGCGCCTAAGTACTGCCCGCGACGTCATCCCGGCGATCACGACGCCGACGACGGACGCGGAGCCGCACGACGCCGCCTACCGACGCGCAAGGGTACTGCTACGCAAAAAACTTTCCGGATCCAGCCTGACGCCTGGGGATATTCTAAGGTAAGGAATCTGTCACTAACGTGTCTCTTTCAGATCACCTGCTCTTCCTGTTCTCTGAGGTAGCCATGGACATCACTGGAGATAGGTTTGGGTAGCAGCCGCTACTTCTGGCTTGCCTTTTGCCATCCCTGGCACGGTCCTTGCTACCCCTGGTCTCATGGATCATCAGTACCATGGCAATACAGTGAAGTAAACATGGTCCTGGAGGAACAAGTTACTTACCTTTGGTAATGCGCTTTCTGGTGGAAGCTCTACCTGCAGATCCCTCACCTTTTGAATCTGTCCTGGTGTCAGACTGGATCCCGAAAACTTTCCTGCAATATCTCCCACACGCCTGCTGATGGGACCATCAGACCCCATGGCATCTCCACCCACCTCAGGAAGTGATGGCACAGACCCACACATAGGCACCACCCCTGCGCGCAGCCGTCACTTTATTAGCCAATGCTTCCACGCCCTTAGATGCTGAGCAACTGACAAAATGGAATGTCAACAATGTGCGATCCTCATGACCTACTGAAGTCGACTACATAGAACGGGGAGTAAGGCAGATGGAGGGGAATCTGTGGTCAGCAGAGTATCCACCAGAAAGAGGTAAGTAACTTGCTCTTTTGCTGTATATTTCTGTAAATAACTGGAGATTCCTCGACTTTTAAATTGATACCAAAGCAGTACTACAGAGGTGGTGGATCTGAGCAGTCACCAGAAAGTCGTGAAGGTCTGAGCAGGCAAAATGGCCGTCCCTGCAGCCCTGAGAATGGACAGAGTAGCACCGTTTGAATGTATGGACAGATGCTCACATTGCGGCTTGGCTGATGTCTAGCACTGTGATGCCTCTATTCAAAGCGTAGTCACAGCTTTCAGCCTGGTGGAATGAGTGAGGAGACCCTCGTAATGTTCTTTCTTGGCCTGAACACAGCACAGTTTGATACAAAGGAAAATGCACCTCGTCCATTTCTGAACTGCTTTTCTTTCTTTGCACCAGCAAACCCAATAAAATGTGACCACCCACTCTGTACTCCTCAGTTCTATCAATGCAGAAACTAGGGGTCCTCTTTAGATCCATCAGGTGAAGCTTCTCCTCCTCTTTAGAAGGATGTGGCAGAGAGTAGATTGTGGGGAGAATGTTTGAGTGCCACACATGGAAAGGCAACACTACTTTCAACAGAAGGAAGCCCGAGTTCGCAGCACCAACCTTTCGGGGAGGCAGGTTGCATACAGTGGCCGTACAGATTCTGCCTGCGTTTCACTGATGGAAAGTGCAGCTCTGATAGCAAATAGAAAAACTGTCTTCAGTGTCAAAAATCTCAGAATATAACTGAGAACAGATTCAAGTGGTGCACGCATCAAGAAGGCGAGGACCAAATTAAGTTCCTACTGCAACTTAATAAAAGGAGCGGGTGAAAAACATAAGCAAGTCCATGCTGGGTGAATTGAATAAAGAGGGGAGATCATGTAAACGAAGAAAGGCTGAACGGGTTTATAGGTAACCTTTAACTGTGCCCACACCAAAGCCAGAAACAAAACAAACAAAAGAAAATCAGACAGCTTGGCTTGAACAAGATCACCCTGTCTGTCCTCACTCCAGATGACAAATTTAGACCAGGCGCCGGAGTAGATAGACTTCGTGGATGGGTACCGACAGCCAAAATCACATCCACAAGCAGAGGGAAGTCAAAGCCACATAGTTGGTTAAGCTCAATCTCCAGGGATGAAGGAGTAGTGTGACTGTTCCGATGATGGAGTAGGTGGACTGTTCCGATGCATGACTTTGCCCTCCTGTTGGGACAGCAGATCCTTTCAAAGAGGCAGCCAAAGTGGATGTCAGATGCACCATTCCAAGCGGATACCAAACCAAACCCTCCGAGTCCAAACCAGGTCTATCAAGATGAGCTGAGCCTGGAGCACCCTAACCTTCTTTATGACTCATGGGATCTGTGGCCGAAGCAGGAATGTGTAAAAGAGGCAGGAGCACCATCGCAGGCAAACCATGTCTACAAGAGAGCCTCGAGAAGGGTACTCCAGGGCGCAACAAGCAGGATATTAAGCTCTCTCGTCGTAGTGTACAGATGTACAGAGGGTATGCCCAAATGCACAAAGACACTGTGCACTACCTCATGAAATGGGCTCTCCCATGGGACTGACTGTCAGAGAAATACAATGTGGGGTAGACAGCCTCTAGACACAGTGTTCGGGAACGCACTCCACCGTGCTGGATGTACTACTACATGGTTGTTGTGTCTGCTAGGACTTGGAGTGACCTGGCCATGAAGGAAGGCAGAAAAGCCTCCACATTGTCCAAGTGACCTACCCAACCAAGAGAAGATGCTTCCGTCACTACAGTAAGCTCTGGAATTGAAAATGGTCTGCCACATCAAGTTGGCCTACGTCATCCATAACTGAATTCGTGGGCCACCAAGAATGAATATCCTGATTCTGTAAGAGCCATGCCCAGTGGTGGACCCATTGAAGAGCCCACAAACGTCAGCAGCTATGAGAAACAAGCTTTATGCACGAGGCCAGGAGAACATGATGCCTCAGAACCATCTAGGACGGAACAAAGGCACAAGCCTGAAACATCGAGAACCTAGCCTGAATGTCCTAAACTGGCTGTGGAGGTGGAATGGCCGTCAAGGCCACTGTGTCCAGGACGGTCACTTACAAATAGAATCTCTGCATGGGTTGAAGATGGGATTTTGGCTGTGTGCTTGAAGGATCAGTACGTTAAAGTGCGTGTCCTGGAAGTCAAAGGACACCATCTAGTTCCAGGATCCAAGGCCACCAGGACCTGAATTAATGTCAGCATTTTGAACTTCTTGTTCATGAGGTCTAATGTTGACTTCAAAACCCCGTCCTTCTTAGAAACCAAGAGGTACCAGGAGTAACAAACACCCTGAGCCCCTCTCCACATCAGGCACCAAATCGAACATACCCCTGGTCGGAGTCGTGACCCACCAAAGTCCGATCACAAACTGGGGGAACATATGGAGAGATGGACAAAAAGGGTGCATAACCACACAGAACAATTTGAAGACCATTCTAAGCAAGTGCACGCGAGGCGGGCAGGTAAATTCTGTTTCTGTCCCATACTGCCCCCAAATGACTTGTGGCGAGGGAAGTAAAGTGGCTTGGGTGTAAGCTGCTTTAAGTGAGCATAAAGAAGAGTACTGTTGCATTTGCTGGTGGCCCAGGCTCTGCCAAGGCCTCTCCCCCTGGAATCCTGAAACGGCTGCCGAAGAGGCTGTGAAGACAGCCCCGGGTCAGTAGACAAGGCCTCTTGAGCACCTTCAGAATTCCTGCTGGTGGAACAGACAAGCACAAGAAAGTAATCCCAGTGAGTAGGTCATACCTCAGCTATCCTTAAAGCGCTCCAGTGCCAAATCCGCCTTCTCTCTTAACCGCCCTTCTCTCTTAAGAGTCTAACCCCGTCGCACAAGTTACTAACTTGTGTAACGATATATCTGTAAGAGACAGTAGTTAGTGACAGATTCCTTACCTTAGAATATCCCCAGGCATCAGGCTGGATCCGGAAAGTTTTTGCGTAGCAGTACCCTTGCGCGTCGGTAGGCGGCGTCGTGCGGCTCCGCGTACGTCGTCGTGTTCGCCGGGATGACGTCGCGGGCAGTACTGAGACGCCGCCCCTGCGCGCTGACGTCAGTTCTGTACACGACTTTCCGCGCCAGGAACACAGAGCCATGCAAGAAGCTGACATAGGTGTCTGAAAAATACTAGGGCCCTGAAAGGGATGTCCTTAACCCTAGAAATCAGTTCGCAGAACGGGGAGGATGGGTGGGGCGGTAAGGAATCTGTCACTAACTACTGCCTCTTACAGATATATCGTTACACAAGTTAGTAACTTGTGCATCTGAAAGAGACACGTTAGTGACAGATTCCTTACCTTAGAATAGATACCCCAGCTATACCAACCCCGGTGGTGGGTCTGCGAACAAAGATCAGACAAGGAAGTCCCGGAGGACAGAACGGCCAAAGAAGCCGTCCCGCCGGACCTGACTGTCAAGGCAGTAATGCATTTGTAAACGTGTGCAGCGAGGCCCACGTAGCTGCCTGACAGATATCCTGCAGCGGAACACCGCGGCCCAAAGCCGTGGTAGCAGCCGTTGCCCTGGTGGAATGGGCACGCAGCCCAACAGGAGGCTCCTTCTTAGCCAAAGAATAGCAGGCTTTGATACACAAGGTTACCCAGCGGGAGATGGTTCTCTTGTGCACCGCCCGACCTTTTTGGCGCCCACGTAGCCAACAAAGAGCTGGTCATCCACCCGGAAGTGTTGTGTGCGGTTGATGTAAAAGGAAAGCGCACGTTTTGGGTCCAGACGGTGGAGCCTCTCTTCCTCTCTGGAAGGATGCGGAGGCGGAAAGAAGGTGGGCAAAGTGATGGTCTGCCCAATGTGGAAGGCAGTAACCACCTTTGGCAAGAAGGACGGACGCGTCCTAAGAACAACCTTGTCTGGATGGACAGACAGAAAGGGAGGTTTGCATGATAGAGCCTGGAGCTCACTCACCCGCCGAGCGGAGGTGATGGCCACCAGAAAGGCTGTCTTCAGAGTTAGAAGACGAAGAGGACAGTTATGTAGAGGCTCAAAGGGAGCGCACATAAGAAAGGTAAGAACCAAGTTCAAGTCCCACTGAGGCATCACAAACGGAACAGGAGGGAAGAGGTGTGTAATGCCTTTTAGAAACCTGTTAACAACAGGGGACTTGAAAAGGGAGGGCTGATCAGGAAGCCTGAGGAAGGCCGAGATGGCACAAAGATAGCCCTTGATGGTACCCAGGGCAGAACCCTGTTGGGCCAGGGAAAGAAGGAACAGAAGAACCTCAGAAAGAGGGGCAGAAAGGGGATTCACAGCCTTTGCTGTGCACCATGCCACAAACTTGTTCCACCTGCAGGCGTATACCACCTTAGTGGAGGGACGCCTGGCTGCCAGAATCACATCACAAACTTCGGGAGGCAAGTCGAAAGGAATCAACTGCCGCCGCTCAATCTCCACACAAGCAGGTGGAGGCTGGACAGGTTCGGGTGGAGGACCGTCCCCTGCTGCTGCGACAAAAGATCCTCCCGAAGAGGCAGACGGATCGGGGGATCTACGCTCATACTGAGTAGCTCGGGATACCAAACTCTTCGAGCCCAGTCCGGAGCCACAAGGATGACTTGGGCCCGGTCGTGCCGAATCTTCTTCAACACTCTGGGTAGAAGTGGTATAGGCGGAAAGGCGTACAACAGACCGCAACTCCACTTGCGATGAAAAGCGTCGCCGAGCGAGTGCCGCCTTGGAAATTCCAACGCGCAGAACTGATGACATTGCGCGTTCTCTTCGGTGGCGAATAGATCTAACCAAGGCTCTCCCCACTGTAGAAAGAGTCCTTGCGCCACTTCCGAGTGAAGACGCCATTCGTGATCCATCATGCACCTGCGGCTGAGTTCGTCCGCCCTGGCGTTCAGGGAACCTGCCAGGTGTTGAACCATCAGGAACATGCCCTGATGTTCCAGCCATGTCCAGAGGCGCAGAGCCTCCTGACAGAGGGTCCACGACCCCACCCAGCCTTGTTTGTTGCAGTACCACATGGCGGTGGTGTTGTCTGTGAACACCTGCACTACCTTCCCTTTGACAGAGGGAAGGAATGCCTTGAGTGCAAGTCGGATCGCCCGGAGCTCCAGAAGGTTGACATGGAGCCGGGACTCCGCCGGAGACCAGAGGCCTCTGATCTCCGCCTCTCCCATGTGACCGCCCCATCCAGAAGGGACGCGTCCGTCACAACTGTGTGCTCTGGCTGGGGAAGGGAGAGGGATCTGCCCATGACCCATTGCCGGTTCGAGAGCCACCACTGCAACTGTTTTGCAGTCCCCTCCGAGATCTGGACGTGATCGGACAGGTTGCCCTGGTGCTGCGCCCACTGGAACTTCAGGTCCCACTGCAGAGCCCGCATATGCCATCTGGCATGATTGACCAGCAGGATGCAGGAGGCCATGAGGCCCAGCAGCCTCAGGGTCATCCGTACCGAAACCCAGGATAAAGGCTGAAAGATCGGAATCATAGCCTGAATATCCCGGACTCGCCGTTCGGGAGGATAGGCCCGAAACTGCGTCGTGTCCAGAACTGCTCCGATGAAAAGGAGCTGTGGAGAAGGAATCAGATGCGACTTCGGCACATTGATGGAGAACCCCAGCGAGTGCAGGAGTACGGCCGTAGTCTGGAGGTGGGAGACGACTGCCTGGGACGAGCCCGCCTTCAGCAGCCAGTCGTCGAGGTAGGGGAAGACTGGAACCCCTGCCCGGCGCAGATGAGCTGCGACCACCGCCATCACTTTCGTGAACACCCGAGGGGCACTTGTAAGGCCAAAGGGGAGCACGGTGAACTGAAAATGCTCGAGGCCTACCGTGAACCGCAGGTAACGCCGGTGGGCCGGCAGGACGGGGATGTGAAAATAAGCGTCCTGCAAGTCCAACGCTACCAACCAGTCTCCAGGGTCGAGGGCAGTCAAGACCTGAGCTAGGGTGAGCATCTTGAACTTCTCCTTCCGGAGGAAGCGATTGACGTTCCGGAGGTCCAAGATAGGACGCATGTCCTCCTTGTCCTTTTTGGGCACCAGAAAGTAGTGGGAGTAGCAAACACGTCCTACTTCTGGGGACGGAACATGCTCGATGGCCCTCTTGGCCAAGAGGGCAGTGACTTCCTTCTGCAGAAGCACCAAGTGATCCCCTGACATGCGGTGGAATTGAGGTGGCATGGCTGGGGGGGTGGTCTCGAAGGGGAGGGAGTAGCCCCTTCGGACAATGTCCAAGACCCACCTCTCCGAGGTGATGGGACGCCAGTGGTGAAGGTGATGGCGGACCCTGCCCCCTACTGGCGTGCTGTGCACCTGAAAGGAAGGACTAGGAGGGCTTGGAGGCCGCGGACGGGTTGGAGGTAGTGGCCTGACCCGCACGCTGGTTGCCCGAACCACCACGGCGGTATCCACGTCCTCGGCCACGCCCAGTCCTGATCATACTCACACTGTTGTGTGAGAGGGTCTTCGGACCCCTCCCAGCTCTCTTGGTCCTCCTCAGGTTCAAAATATGGAGGAGGGACATTTGGGATCCAAGGTCTCATCGGCGCCGGATCCGGCGTCGAGCGACGTCGGTCCGGCTCCATGTCCGGAGCCGGAGAGAGCCGGGGACCGACGCCGTCCGGAGCCCCGGACGGCATCAGGAACGGCACCGGGGACATCGGCGTCGGCGGAGGCGTGGTTAGGTCAACCGGCGTCGATGGGGGTTGTGGTACCACCGGAGCCGGGATCGAGGCCGGGATGAAGGCTGGCGGGACAGGCGGCGCCGGGACCGGAGTCGACGGCGACGCCGGAGCAACCCCATCAGGGCCCGCGGGGCCCGAAGGCGCACCGGAGGGACCTTGAGGCCTGAAGAGGCGGGCCATGGCCGACAGGAATTCCTGTATTTCGGCCGGAGTCGCCCCCGAACCCGGAAAGGACGGGTAATGAAGGGGCGGCTCCATAGGCATGTCCGGGGCCGCGGGGACGGTGCCGACTGGGGCCTCAGCCGAGTCGCGAGACCGGCGAGGCGAAGTCTTAGAGCGATGACGCTTCTTAGACTTTTTGTGCTTCGACTTACCCGAGGAGCGCGAAGACTTGGACTCCGATGACCGGCGGGGACTCCGCGACTGGCCCCTCGACCTCTCCCGGGACCGGGGCTTGGTGCGGCGCGGAGCCGACTGCCGGACCTCGAGTAGCTTTCGAGACCGCTCTCGCAAAGCCTTCGGGTGAAGTTTCCGGCAGTCAGGGCACGACTTTGTGTCGTGGTCTCGGCCGAGACAGAAGAGACACTCCAGATGCGGGTCTGTGATCGACATCATTCGACCACAGGCGTCGCATGGCTTGAAGCCGGGCATCCCTATGACACCTAGGAGTCGATTAAGACTCGAAAAGAAACAGTGAAAAAATTCACAAAAAAGTTAGTCAAAAATTGACTAGGGCACTGCTCTTCCCGGATCTGCGCTTACTGGCGCGGAAAAAGAAGAACTGACGTCAGGGCGCAGGGGCGGCGTCTAAGTACTGCCCGCGACGTCATCCCGGCAATCACGACGCCGGACGCGGAGCCGCACGACGCCGCCTACCGACGCGCAAGGGTACTGCTACGCAAAAACTTTCCGGATCCAGCTTGACGCCTGGGGATATTCTAAGGTAAGGAATCTGTCACTAACGTGTCTTTCAGATAAAGGGCATATCCATCAATGATGCCAGGATGTCTCCAGAAAACCCAGTAATCCACATCCAAGTATGTAGTCGAACAATGAGGCTGGTGATCATGGCACGCCCAACACAGTCCATAGTTTTGAATGCACTTAGCTGCATCATGGCCATCACCTACGGTCTGCATTAAGGAAACCCTTAAGTTGTCAGGGACAGTGGGCAAGGTCCTTATTGCCATTTCCCATGGTATGTGCATGTAAAAGATCAAGTGGCAAACACAATTCAATAAACGCAGCGCCAACCTGTCAAAAGGAAAAAAAAACTCTCTTGCCTACAGATTCACTCTTCTTAGGATCTCCTTCGGGAGAAACAGTGGAGAAAACATTGGTGTTCCTCTTGCTCCCTGAGCCTAAATGCAAGACTGTCTGCAACTGGGTGTTGCCTTCGAAAGGCTGAGCCCCTAGGAGCAGGTCTGTAGTATCCAGTAACAGGCAGCTCATAGTCAACACTGAGCACGGTCTGGACCAGGTGTCCATAAGGGTCTCCGTCTGGGCCTCGCTGACAGGTAGTAAAGGCTCTGCAGTTGATGGCCCAGGTTGCAAAATTCAACTCAATCCATCTCAGTCTCAGGTAAGGGGGTCAGCTTACTAGCATCCTAGGGGTGGAGTTAGAGGCCAGCATCAATATAATGGGGATGGAGTGGGAAACTGTCCCCATACTCATCGTCATTATGGGCAACCTGTTTGAGTCCATGGACAGCAGCAAAGTGAGAACCAGAAATGGTTTCCAAGCTCCAATAGAACTGATATTGAGGCAAGAGAACAATAGGAGAATCATTCAAAGTTACAGTCTGCACCTCTATTACCTCACTGCACAACATAGGTTGAAATCAATCTGAAGTTGGTTCCAGATCACATATCAGAATCTGTGCAGTGTGAAACTGGCACCTCTGGAGCAGAGGCCAGCACCCAAGAAGGCACTACCAGAGGGACCTGAGGCAACAGTATCAAGGAGTGACCTGATGTCGTCCTATAATAAAGCGGAGGTCGACTGGGATTAGTTAGCGCCAGGGAAGAACCTGCCAGCAGAGGTCTGTCTGGAGGCCCCGAAAGGGTTCATGCAGCCCAAAGGCACACAAGGGGCCTGAAAGCATCCAGAATAACTAGCACTGCCTCCCTTGCATTGAGACTTGTCTTTTGAATTAGTCTTGGACTTTCCAAAGGACAACTGGAAGTGGGGACGGATCAGCACTGCTTTTTGTGCTCTGCCACATAGAACTTTGCTTCAGACGCATCAGGAAGCCCCTGTTGGAGACCTTTGAGGCATGTTTGGAGCCAAGGCACCTAAGAAAAATGTTATGCAAAACCATGCCTGGCATCCATTTCCTACGGGTGCAGCATGGCTTAAACCTTGTAGTTTTAGGGCTTCCGATCTTCGTTGATGAGCGCAAAAAAAGCAGAACAAACATAAGCACTTAGGGCTGCCCCTACAGGACGCTCTTTACCATCACTTCTGGAGATGGAATGGAGCTGGCCCAGAGTCTGGTGGCACCACTTCCCAGAGCTATTGCAGGCAAAGTTTCTAGATCCAGTCAGATGCTGGGGAAATTCTAAAGTTGAGGAATGTGCAGCTAGAAGTATCAATTAGAACAATATTTATTCTTGGTAGTGTCCAGTTCATGCCATTTCCATAACACCTTAGCAGCTAATAAGAACATGTTGAGGGGCTAAACTTGGAGACAGGAGTGACCACTATGATGCCATCTTTGGTGGATCGCCATCCATGGAGATATCACGGAGAACGTTGGAAGACTATTCATGAAGGAGTTATCCATTAGTATAATGGTAGATCCGGAAGGAGGAGTTCAGGCAGCCCGCTTAAAACTCTGCCACTACATCATGTCCTTTGCAAATATCTACATCTAGTGGTAAAGCAACCCTTTGATCATCACTTAACTAATGCCAATAGGGGAGAGCAAGAAGCATCACAGCCAATGTAAAGATGCTCACGCAATCCCTAAATCTAAAACAAAGACTCCAAACACAGTCTGACCAAATTGAGTTTTATTTCACGTCGTGTGGAGAGGGAGCAACAGAGATCTTACATTGTGCGTTTCACAGTATTCTTTGACTCCCAGAGTGTTACGTTGGGGTTGATGGTTTGAAAATGTACAAAGTGTCTGAAGTTCACAAAAGGCATATTGCAGTTATAATAGTCATCTGCTACCAAACCCACAACAACAATTCAAGGCTACCCCAACAATTATTCCACAAATTGCGGTGCCTCCTTACCTTTTAGGTCTCACATTCTATCACGTCTTAAAAACGCTCGATAAATCCAGCTTGCATCCTCCCACCCTCACACATGGTCTACACCACAAGGCACCCCAAGCACCTTATACATACACAACTCTTCTTCCGTCATCCTACTAGCAAACATCTGCTCCCACTCTCAAACCTTGATCACCACCCCTTTCAGAAGCATTCTACAACCCCCACATATACGTGTCATATTACACAAGCATCAAACTGCACTCCAATTTAGAAGCCCCACAACCCTGCTCTAATCTTTAAAAACTCAGTGTACACCCCCACCCCAAACCCCCACAATCCTTCCTCTAACACGCTCTACCTGTAACCACCTGACTGAGCTCTACATTCATAGTGGCCGACTGGACCCAAGTTCTGAGGGAGACATCAAGCACCGTAAAAAGTGCGAGTAACGAAACAACCATATTTAAAGCGGAAAAATAAAACCCCAAGTCCCAGCATGCTCAATGCGGTTGGTCAAAACCACAAACTGGCTAATTTTACCCTCATCACATGGACCAAGTTGGCAGCTATGTGATTACCCATGTCCACAAAGCTATCTCTTCCATGCTCTAACTCTTGCAAGACCCTACTCTAAAATGTCAATTATCCTGCAATTGTTACACTCACTCTACCGGCAAAAGATTGCACAACTCATCTCAAGCGCCCTCATTTTCTCCAAAATGTATGGCTCCCCTTACCCCGTTCTCGCAAACCGGCAGAATCCTGCTCTATTCCCTTACACATTTCCTAGGTGTTCTACCATGTCCTTGCAATGCCTCCTTACACCATCCATACATCACCTTGCCTTTCTATATTTTTACTATGCCACTCTGATGCTACCCTGTGTCGCATACATTGCTGTGGCCCTCAATGAGAGACCTCCTCTTCACGAGACTCTGGCATCCTTTTATCCCTAACTCATCTGCTTAAAAAATTAATCTAAAACAAACAAAAGTTAAAAAACGAGGAATCAGACCCCAGAGTTTCTGTATAATTTGGTCATTCTAAAACTCCAAGACAGGAGAAGAATATTAATTACATAAAAATTGATTAAAAATGATGTGCAATAAATTAGAGCAGCATAAGGCATCCGTTAAAAATCCCTTTGGCCAAGATGAATGAAAGTAAAAATGGCAGCTCCTTTGTTGGGCGAGGATGGACCTGGTCGGACTTCAGATGTCGTTGTGGGTTTCCCCAGGCCGCTTTATGATGGCGCTGTACTTCAAGGGGGCGGAGTCAGTCTTCAGGACCACCTCCACAAGGGTAAACACACTGATGGTCTGCATTGGGAGAGGAAAGAGAACCAAGAAGTCACCACTCATTGCAAACAACTCAAAATATTAAGGACACTGATGCAATAGGGGCTAGAACTGCCCAGCTGTCAACTGGCCCCATCTCAAAAGAGTAACTTTAAGAAATGTCATGGTGTTCAGCCAACAGTACTAAGCACGCTGGCACTTGTACCTCATACATAGAATGGGAAAGCAACTACATGTTTTAGCATTCTTAACATGGCTGAGGGGCAAAAACACACAATAGGCAAAAGATACTCGTGGGAAACACAATGACGATGGATGTGATGCTTCCAAGCGTCTCAGCCACTGGCAACTGCTTGGGTTCAGTCCATCATTTTCCACCCACTAGTCGACATCAGACATAGGCTAGCCAAATGCAAATCAGCCTTATTCCTCCTCCAGGAAGAACAATCCAGCTGAACTGCCTGGCCCGGCCCGTTCTCAACGGAAACACAAGCAACCCCAGAACCATTTTGGCCTACTCAGACTTCATCAGTGAGGTGTAACCATGACATGGGACTTTTTGGTAGCAATGGATTGCCAAGTTAAAGCCGGAGACTACGCAATGCAGATCATTACAGCACTTACTAATTTGTATAGTTACTGTACTATCTATCAACCACTAGAGCGGCTTATTAGCCTTTATCAGCCTTTTTTTAATTTATTTTTTTACTTATTCCTTCTGCCAAGAGACCCTTTGTCACGTAGGACACCTTCAACGAGACCTAGTTTTTGGCAAACCACACTTTGCTGGGCAGGGAGGGAGGAGAAGGGTTGTCTGCGAGATTAGTGATGTCTAAGCCTAGCCATCTGCGGAGAACCCTTACCTTTTGAAGTAAAACATTATAGACCCAGGTACATTGGCGTTTAGATCTAAAGCATGTCAAATTTATACTAATTTTATCCAGTAAAGTAGCCTTTAAAACCTACTAAGTTTTGAACACTTGTTCTGGCCTAATGTACCTAACGTACACTATTTGCACAAAATTCCCCCAAAATTGAGCGTGGGGGGGAGGGGGCATATCAATGCCCACGGTAAAGTAACCTTTAATCCTACTAAGCGCCTGATTTAGATCTCAGAGGGCAGGTTACTCCATTACCATGGTGACGGATATCCCGTCCACTGAAAAATAAATCCCAGTATATCCAATGGTATTTATATTTCGGCGGACGGGTTATCTGACACTGTCGTGACGGGATAACCCGTCCGTCGAGATCTAAATCAGGCCCTAAGTCTTGACCAATGTTACTACCCTAATATGCTTAAAAGTGTTGCAATTTCCATTATATTTTACAAAGATTCCTTAGGGAGTGAACATCTAAAGAACATGTTACTTACCTTTGGTAACGCCTTATCTGGTAAAGAATCTATCTAGTCGCAGATTCCTTACCTTAGAATTATCCCCAAGCTTCAAGACTGAATACGGACATTTTTTGTGAGCAAAACCCCTGCGTACCAATAGGTGGCGTCGTTCGGCTCCGCATGGTGTCGTTGACGTGGTCAGCGCCAGAAGTGACGTTCACGATGCCTATATAGGCCCCACCCATGTGCGCTGGCGTCAGTTACTTTTCGCGACTTTCCACGCCAGAAGAGGGAGTCACGGAGTACATTGACCACTAATAATGTGGAAAACTAGGGCCCTATATGAGATAAACCCTGTCCCTAAAAATCCATTCGCAGAGCGGGGAGGATGGGTGGGTCAGTAATCTGCAGCTAGACAGTCTCTACGAGATAAGGCTTTATCGAAGGTAAGTAACTTGTTCATCTGATAGAGACTTCTAACCACAGATTCCTTACCTTAGAATAGATATCCAAGCAATACCTCCTCGGAGATGGGTTTGTGAACCAATTTCACACCAGGAAGTCCTGCAGGACCATACATGCAAGATGCCCATGCCTACGGACCGGACTGTCCAGGCAGTAGTGTTTAGTAACTGTGTGCAAGGAAGCCCACGTTGCTGCCTGACAGACGTCCAGGACCGAAACTCCACTTGCTAACGCAGTGTGGCAGCTTTAGCTCTAGTGGAATGAGCACATAAACCCTCTGTGACCCGGTTCTGCATGGCCCGACCTTTCTTTGCTCCGACATACCCCACGAAGAGTTTGTCGCCCAACACGGAACGCTTGTGTGCAATCAAGGTAGAATGACAACACTCTTTTGAGTCCAGATGGTGAAGTTGCTCCTCTTCCTTAGAGGGTTGAGGCGGAGCGTTAAAAGTAGGCAGAGTGATGGTTTGACCTACGTGAAATGGAGTGACCACTTTCAGAAGAAAGGAAGCCCTCGTACGAAGCACTAGTTTGTCTGGGTAGATGTTCAGGTAAGGAGGCTTGGATGACAAGGCCTGAAGCTCACTGCCCCTCCGGGCAGATGTTATTGCAACCAGGAAGGCCGTCTTGATGGCAAGGAGCCGGAGAGGACAGTTATGTAAGGTCTCAAACCGAGCACACATCAGGAACGTGAGGACCAGATTATGGTCCCACTAAGGCATAACAAAGGAAGGAGGAAACATATGCAGATACCCTTTCAAAAGCCTGTGTACAACAGGGCACTGGAAAAGGGAAGATTGGTCATGCAAGGACAACCTGAGATAGGGGAGCAGAAACAGGGTGAACTTTTTTTTCTGCACACCATGCCACAAATTTGCCCCAACGGCAGGCGTACACCGTCTTTGTGGAGGGAAGCCTGGCTGGCAGGATAACATTACAGACTTCGGGTGGAATGTCAAAAGCTGTCAACTGTTGATGCTCAATCTCCACGCAAGAAGAAGGAGGGTTGACCGGTTCAGGTGGAGAATCCGCCCCTGCTGCTGCGACAGAAGATCCTCACGAAGGGGCAGCCTGATCAGAGGACCGACGACCATGCTCAACAGCTCGGGATATCAGAATCTCCGTGCCCAATCCGCTGCCACAAGGATGACATGGGCCCGGTTGTTCCTGATTATCTTGAGATCTCTGGGCGGAGAAGGCGTACGGGAGGCCTGAGCTCCACTTGAGACGAAAAGCATCTCTGAGCTAGAGCCGCCTTGTAAACTCCAGCGCGCAGAACTGCTGACATTGTGTGTTCTCGTCGGTGGTGAACAGATATAACCAAGGCTCTCCCCACAGCTGAAAGAAACCTTGCACACATCTGGATAGAGACGCCATTCGTGATACGCTAGGCATCTTTGCTGAGTTTTACATTCTGACATTCGGAGAACCTGACAGATGTTTAACCACCAGGGATTGGAGGCTGCAGCTGAAGGGGGTTGGTGGACTGACACGACCGCTGGCCACCCGACCCATAGGGCCAGTAGGAGCCGCGTCCACGGCCACGCACAGGCTGGTAAGCTTGTGCGCTGCAGTGGCTGGATGGGTAAATACGTGACTGTATGCCCCTTCCATGGCCACAAAAGGATTGAAAGGTAGATTGAGGGTGATGAGGTGGCATCGAAAGGCCATGGAAAGGCACAAGGACCTGGTCGCAGCCCTGCTGTCCTTAAAGCACTCCAGCGCCAAATACACCTCGTCTCCAAAGAGAGGGAGCCATCAAAGGGTATTTCCATGAGTGATGACTGGACATCCCCAAAAAAGCCAGTAGTCCTTAACCAGGTGTGGTGTCTCAGAGCTACTGTCGGTGAAACCGCTCTGCCTAGTGAGTCGGTGATGTCTAGTCCACAGAAGATGGGGAACTTAGCTTCATCTCTTCCGTCTGCGACAGCCTGAGAGAGCATGGCCTGGGCCTCCCCTGGAACCGTTGGCAGCACCTGTGCAACCATATTCCAGAGAGTGTGGGAGTAGCAGTCCAAAAGACATGCAGCGTTCACCAACCCCAAGGGCAAGCTATCAGAAGAAAATATTTTCTTGACGACAAGGATGAGAATTCAAAGCATGCTTCAAATGCTTCTTTTTGTGTTTGGACTCGACGACGACCTCGGATTCCACTCCCTGGACCTTCCTCTTGACTGGGACCTCGATCATCGAACATCAAGCCACTAGGGGCTTGAGGGATCGCTCCTTCAAGGCCTTCGGGTGCATGGCTCGGCATTCGGGACAGGCCTTCGGAATATGGCCCTGTTTGAGGCACCAGAGGCAAACAAGGTGCGGGTCCATCATCGACATCTGTTGGTGACAGGTGCCGCATGGCTTGAAGCCCCCTGCCTCGATGACATCCCTGCCACACCAGGAGGATAACCTCGAAAGGAGTAGACAAAACATCGAGAAAAAACTAGTCAAAAAATGTTCAAGGAGTAGCTCTTCTCATATCTGCGCTGACTGGCGTGGAAAGAAAAGAACTGACACCAGCGCACCTGGGTGGCGCCTATTTAGGCACTGCAAATGTCACTTCTGGCGTGGACAACGCCAACGACGCCACACAGAGCTGAATGATGCCACCTCCCACCATGCAGGGGTACTGCTCATGAAAAATGTCCGGATCCAGATGGACGCCTGGGGATCATTCTAAAGAAAGGAATCTGCGGCTAGAAGTCTCTATCAGATGCCCCTGAATAGTATGTGCCACCATATAAAATAATATCTTATTTTTTATGCAACACTTAATACTACAGTTTTGCTATTTCTAAGACTTCCAGATAATAGTTGTAAATAATCATTTGAACATTATTCAGTTTATTATCCTCAAAATTAAGTGACAAGTTGGTCCCGTGAAGATTCAAACTCATGACCTGGATGCCACACGCAGAAGTCCGTGGTATGTGCTTAAAATAGTGAATCATACTGCCATTTTTAAACACCCCCATTAGTTCATGCATCCATTTAGTCGTCACTCACAACTTGCAAGCACAACATGTGGTTTACTAAAAACACAGGTCAGAGTATTGTGCATTTTGCAAAAATTAAGTAAAACTGGGGGCACAAACAGTGTACTTTGACTACGAGGCCAAAATATCTTCATACAGCCGTGAGAGTAAAGATGGTCTCTGCTGCCACAGATGGTGCAAGGGGGCAGTCTCCTGGTACCGGTCATCTTTGTCTGCAGCCACCTTCTGCAAGTCTGTGTAAAGAAGCAGTGGACTGGAGTACTGAGCTCGGCTTGATGCCTTCAACTGAGGCACACAAACCATGAAAGCCTCCTCGCTGCTGCACTGAAATTTGTTGAGCTGAACCAGACACACTTTACTGGGGTACTGAGCTTGGCTTGATGCCTTCAACTGAGGCCCACAAACTATTAATGACTCCTCTCTGCTGCACTGAGAGTTTGTTGATCTGAACCAGACACACTTTACTGGGGTACTGAGCTTGGCTTGATGCCTTCAACTGAGGCACACAAACCATTAATGACTCCTCTCTTCTGCACTGAGAGTTTGTTGATCTGAACTGGACACACTTGCCTGGGCAAGGAGCAGAACAGGAAGAAGCATCACATGGCTACACCACTACCAGCAAATTCTACAGTTATCTTTATGGTAACCCACAGATGTGAGCCCAAACACCAAACACATCAAGGCACATGGGAGGAGGGAGAGTTCACAAGACAGACAGACAGACCACACTGATTTGCAAGGGAGGAGCAGCAGACAGCCCACCCCATAACTGTGATAAAGGGAATAGGACCTGTAACCCCAGACTACCAAACAACTGATGCCTACTATCAGTCATGTTGCAGCGTGAACACGGTGTCGGCAGTCCAAGGAGTTCCAATATGGCTGAACTCCATCTCCAGCTGAGTGAAACACTCTGCTGGTGAGCGACAAGTGTCAAAATCAGGTTGTGCACCTGACAGAGGACTCACAACACCAATATACTGCAAAGGAAAATGGAACAGGTAAGGCAAGAACTATTACATGAGAAGCATGTGCAGTAAAGGGTCCCTGGTCCGGGGACAACCTACCCTAAAACATCCTGAAGACATTTTTATTCTTAAAACTGATACCCATTTTGCGGAAAAGGGCAATACAAGTACAATAATGGAAAAATGTGATAAAGGCCCATGTTGTTGTTCCTTCTGTCTCCTCTCAATATGTATGGTGCAACACACTCCCAAACATGGAGAAACACAACGCTAACGACAGCCATCGTACAGCAATACGCATCCACTCCTTACTTCAGCAAGTAGCAATCAGGAAACAGTGCCAACCAATGACACATTTCTCAAGAAAGCCCTTGGCATAATTCAGACACCAAACATGATGGACAATGCAACACAGGAATTTGGCGTCACCTGGAGGACAGCCGGCTGCCCTGGGGTCTCTGGCTCCCAGATAAGAGTTAATTCGGGCTTCTTTCCCACTTGCTGGAAGCGGACACCTTGTAGAGGTAGAGCCTGTAGAAAAGACATCAAAAGGAGGGTATACAAGTTATGAGAGGTAAAACGCATTACAAGTCAATTTATTAGTCCACACATAGGGAAGCCAAGGTGTGACACATGCCATGCGTAAGGCTCTGACCTCTCTGCCACATTTGTGGCAAGGTTCATCTCATCAGATCCCTACCAGCTATGTATTAGGTGCTGGTTGATGTGACCCAATGGGTGAAGCTGACATCAACAGCCTACCTACATAAGACAGCATCATGCTACAAGCAGGGATGATGGTCATTCAGCAGTGATGTGAGTATCCGTATGATCCAAGAGCTCAAATAACCCCTTGCACGAAGATCTTAGGCACTCAAACAAGGGATAAGGAGGGTGGGGGAGGGTTAGAACAAGTGCTCCTCGTGATAGGGCACAGCTTACTAGTGGTTGGTAGGTACTACAGTGCAATTTAAGACCCAGACTATTACAAAGAATGCCATCAGGAGAAAACATCTAGCACAGCTGAGGAAATGTTACCCAGACATTAAGCAACCCAAAGTGGTCAATCAGCGGCAGCACTAAAGTCAAGACCCCATAATAAAGATGCTTTGGGATGGAGACTATCCCTTCGAGGGTAGTAGGCTGAAGTGTGAAGTGGTCCTTCAAGAGTAAGCTGAAGAGAAGAGCATGAAGGCTGTTTTTCTCAAACAACCCGTCACCTTTGAGCAAAATCTGACGACGCTCAATGTACGCAGTATTAACAGTCCATTGGAACATGAGGTACTCTGAGCCGCATGTGGTACGGTGTCTGACAAAAGTAAGAGCATAGTTTATAACGTAACCTCCAACGCTGTGAATATCAATGATGGTCTCCCATGGACTCATCTACCCAGTGACTCTACTAGCTGAACCCTCCTGTCTGATTCAGACTCTGGGCACCACCATTAAACTCCTGCTCAGCAACAGCTGCTCTCTGGAGAAAGTGAAGAAAGCTCAGAGCAGCATTCACAATGATGATGCAGTGCACCACCCCTTCCTGAGGCAAACTGGGCAGCCGCTGCACACCACCAATGAAAGATCCAGATGTGAAGCCTGTCCTCTCCATCTGATGGGAGCCACTATACACTAAGAGTAGAACGTACAAAGCATCGCTATGGCATGTATGGCCAACGGGAAACGACCTTAATAACGAAATTGTAACAACGAGTGGGCTTAACAACGAATCCTAAACAACTACCTGTACCTAAACCACGACCTCCTAAACCACTACTGGACCAGAACCACGACCTCCTAAACCAATAATTATAATTATATATTTTTATGTTTTCGCTTACTGTTTTCAATTTTGTAAAAAAGGTAAAGATATTTTTATTAAATTGATTTGTACATTTCCTTATTATAATTTTATGTTTTTGTTATAATAGACTTTGTTTTAATTTACCTTGTGAGGCCAGTAGATGGCACTGTAGGTTTGTTTTTCACTGATGTGATGCTGATCTGTGCTCAATACGAATGTTCTATGTGGGTGGTTGGCCGTTTTATTCGAGTCAATTCTTATTGAAAATGAAAATATGTTCTGGAATCCGATTTTTATTTTTATTTTATTTTCTGTGAGAACTTGTTTTTTTTTATAATCGCTTTAAATAGTGCATTTTGTGTAATGTTTACGTTTGTCATACAGCCATTTTAGTAAGCATTCTAGTGTGTCAATGCTGTAAAAACAGATGATGGACTTATATATCACACTTTTATACCGTCCATTACTGTCTCTTTGTAAATTCGTCTATTTTTAATAAACGATTATTTGATTGCTAATTTCAAGATTATTTACTAAAAATACTTTTCATTAGAAGTGTTGTTTAATTTAATTAAATTTTTTTGTTCGTGTTTCAATTGTGCATTGTTTTGAACGTAGTGGTAGATTCCGGTTATATGGCAATAGATGAATTTTCGTGGTTCAGTAAGTTGTGGTTGAATAAATAGTGGTTAGGCTTTTTTCGTTGTTTAGCCTTCGTGATTTAGGCACTCGTTATTAAAGTGGTAGTTGCTTAATCATACATTCCTGAACAAGCTAAAAGGTTCATGTTTATTTGACTTCCAGAAGCCTTCCTTGAAAACCATCACTACAGGCTGGGAAAAAACAAACGAGATATACAAATTCACTCGCGATGAAGGCGTTTGGTAGAGGCACTTACATTGCAGTAGACGCGTTTCTGGACTCCGTATCTCAGCACCAAGACGTCAAAGGCTTCGCTCAGCACTCCCAACACCATGGCTTCCGATTCTAGAGGTCCAGACTCCTATTGACAAGAAGAGAAGATTCAGGGCTTTCGTTGCATGGAGTATCACACGCTAGTGCCTGGGTAAAGGGAAATCTCGGAGTGCTAGTACCCCTATCAAATGGGCTCCATTAAAGCATCTGACACAGTAGAAAGGGAAGGTCAAGGAATCATTAGAAGCAAGGTGAGGGGAGAGGGTGTAGCCTTACGGCTAGAGCGGTCGACCTCGAAGCTGGGGAACCGGGTTCAAGTCTCGGCAGGGATGCTCAACATCCTGTGATTCTGGGCAAAATCACTTAATCTCCCTGCGCCTAACAAAAATGAATGTGTCCATCTGCAATGAAACTGGTGCTCATGAAAAGCGCTCCGATACCTGATACCTTCGGGTCAAGTTTACGCTATATAATACTGAAACAAAAAAAAAGGTGATCACACAAGGCGTGGAACAGGTACACGTGGGAACGGTACAATTAATCATACGACAAAAGGAACTGACGGGCTTACGCTAGGGGGTAGTGATGATAGGCAGATAGGTAGGTAGGTAGATAGATGTGCCAAGTTTAATATGCTATGTATTACCATTGTTGAGGGTGGAGAATGGCACATGAGTCATAAGACGCAAAGCCATGAGTGGATCACAAAGCACTATTCCTAATACATAGGATATTACACTCTGCTCTGGTTTATACCATGGCATTTTTAACGAGTATTTCTTTCTTTAAAAAGAAGGTATTTAACCAAAACCAGGATGCAATGGGGTACATTTATGTGGGAAGGTAAAGCCACCTTAAAGAGGCCCCCCTGGCTATTACCAGAGTTGTTTCTCTGTGTCCAGTATCTTTAACATGCAACCTGTGAGGCAATAAATAGTGCTTCTCATGTCACTTTTGCTGTACTGTGACAATGAACCGGAACTTGACCTTTGCACTGTAGTGATACAGGAGTAAATCTGTGTTTATTAGTTTATTAGTACCCTTGCTCTAAATAACGTGTTAGGCCACATTTATTTTCACTGCCATGTTGTATAAATATAAATAAAATAAACCGCTCCACATCAAATACAAAAGTAGCTGCTCCCCCCTGATAATCTCTCAGAATGATTGTGCAAATGCCACCCTGACAGGACTCTCACTCTCTTCACAAGCATCGATCACAGCAGTGTTCAATTACTCTCGAATGAGCAAACATCTCACCACATCTCGCGATCGTACACTTCAACATCAAGGGCTAGCAAGGAAGTGAGGATCAAGTTAAAAATTGTCGATATAAAGTAATCCATATGGAAAACCTTAATATCTGGAAATTTGTTGACATTCTGGTGGCAAACGAACTGTTAAAACAAAGTCTCACTGCAGCTGAAGGCACCTACGTTCAGAATGACCAAGTCCTAAAACACGCAACCACCAGTATTTTTGGAACGCTCCCTTTATACATTTAAGAACCCAACCAACCTTTTGTTCCCAAACCAGAGTTTAAAAACTAATTAAACCATAATTTATGGCGACCATAGGTGGCGTCACAAGGGGTACCAAATGGAGGCACGTTGATGCCTACCAACAACAACAAGCATTTGCAATGCAATAGGTCTCGCAGTTACCAGAGTTTAAGCTAATGGCATTGTAAATGACAATGCATTTTATTTATGTTTTTAAAACGAAAACAAAAATAAAAGGCATTGTTATTTGCAATGTCAATAGCTCAAACTCGCATAAATGCGAGACCTATTGCATTGCAAATGCTTGTATTGCCTGGGCACCCTCCTCATCTCAAAACCTCGTGGGCAGCCCCGTCAACTCTTAAAATTTGAATTCCACTGTTGGAGGTCCTTTGGTCAAAGTTGCCGAAATGCGCCCCGTTACAGTTATGTGTATGGGGGTGTAGGAAAAGCTGAGCACATAAGAGGTAAACACGGACATGGGAGAACACGAAAACAGTGGAAACGAGGGACACATCGGAAAAGGAGGCTGCAACAGAAGAAGCGGAATAAAGGAAAATACAAAGAGAGTAGGAGAGAAGGTGAGAGGTATGTTAAAAGGCTATTGATGGAGAGGAGAAAGTAGGAGGACGAGAAGAGCAGGGGCAGGGAAAAAGGGTGTAGAAACAAAAGAAGGCAAATGGCAAAGTGAGAGAATAAGAAATGGATGGGAAATAGTGATGTTGAGATAGAGGGGAAGAGAAAAGCAATAAGAAAGGGAAGGAAGCAGAATGAGGGAGTGGAAGAGAGGGGTGTGTCAGAATGAGACAAGAATTAATAAGTAGACCGCTTGGGCCATATTATAGAAACGTTGGAGTGCTGCCAAAACAGTATACAATAATTTTGCACTGTTTTTACTATGTATCTAATAAAAATAGTTGAGTCTAGGCGAAGGAAGACGAACGGAAATGATGAAAAAAGGGGGGGATAGAAGAGTAGAATTTTTTAGAGGGGTTGAACTGGCAGATTAAAAGTGTGAGCAGGACAACAGAGGAGAAAGATGGACAGGCGAGTCCGAGAGGTCACGTGTATGTCTGCGAGTAAAAGAGAACACGTGTGTGCAGAATGAAAGAGGCCAGTGCTGGAAATGGGGGGAAAAAAATACACCGGGATACCGTAAATAGGGGTAAGCATAAAAGGGGTGGGGTCACAAGGGGCAGAGTCTGACTGTCAGCGTATACACTAAAAAAAACCTGCAGCATCTAAATACATTTGCAACAAGGACCAACTATTTGCTCAGCCCCTGAGGGGTTGCAGCTCTGAACGTACAGTACACAGAAAGCAGTGCAGATGACTGTGTCCTGGTGCCTGCAAATTGCACCAGATCCGGCTCAATGACTGCCGGACCGGATCCCCCTAGATCTCAAACCCCCTCCCCTCAACACTAGAAGAGAATAAGAAAGAGAGAGAGAATAAAGTATAAAGAGAAGGACGATGTGAGAGAGCGGGAAGAGAAGTGAGAAAGAAACGAAAGAAAAGTGGGGAATTTGGAAGGTAACGAATGAGAACGAAAGGAAGCCTAAAAGAGGCTAAGGGAAAGACTTCAAGAGAGGGTTTGCAAAGAGGACATACAGGCGAACATAAAGGCAAGATTGAAGACGGCGGGAAAGTGGAAGGGGCGAGGTAGAGAGGGGAGGAGACTGAATTGAGGGAAGACAGGGCAAGAAAAGGAGGTGGTCGAGGGAAAGGAGCGACAGAGGGAGAGCATTGGAGGGAATGAAAACAAGCGCGCGCGCGCCTCGCGCTGAAAGTTTAAATAAAAAAAAAAAGGCGTGCAGGCTGCAGCTGTAGGGACGTCAGAGAGGGAGAGAGAGGCGGAGGGGTGCACCCGCGAGTGGTGCGCGCGCTTGGAAGAGCAGTCTGCTCATTTTCAAGCACTGCACTCGTGGCGCGCCCCTGCTCGCTCCCGCAAGGTGGATGCCGCCACAAGCATGATTGTGTGCTTGAAAATGACCAGAGCGACGGCTAAAGGTCCTCCTATGCAGCGCATGCGCGCTGCGTAGGCAAGACCTAAAAAGAGTGGAAGGACAAATGTTTTTGGGGGATAATTCCGGACCCAACCACTAGATGGCAGAATAATGCACAGCATGTGAATCCAGAAAAGATTCATGCTGCAAAACTAGGTTACCTTTGGCATTATTCTCTTGTTCCAGAGGAAGATACCTGCTGGGTCACAAGATCCCTCGCCCCAGCACCAGGTCTGTGGGGAAGCCTGCCATCACAATCACAGCCAGGAACACTCTTAGGAGTTCACTGGGGAAAGGACTGGCCCAGGTTCTTCTCCTGTGAAACAAACAGCATGATTCATGCACGTGCTGCAGCCTCACCTTGACAAACACAGAAAAGAAGAGGTCTGCACTCTGCTCCTGCACTCTCTTAGAGGCCGTCTTGCGATCGTTGCAGTGTTCCGCCTGCTTCTGGACACCATCCTTCGGAAGACTCAACGGGTCTCCACAGCCTTAAAAAAATACAATGACATACATTAAATTAAAAATATCAACATCCCTCCAAACAGGACTATAGTAACAGCACAGTGAACCGAGAGTGATTTAATAAGCTGCTGCATCTCATAAGCACTTAGGTGATGCAGAAAATCAAGTTTCATTTTAAGGGGCAGAAGCCACTGGGGATCTGGTTAAAAACAAAGCCATTCTTAGAAATGCACAAGAACCCCAAGAAGAAAGAAATTTAAAGTCAATGTCCTCTTCAGTTTTTATAACAATACATAAACCATTAGTTCTCATTTGTAACAAATTGTTGTGAACAATAAATTATATTTTACTTATTTACTGGTATCTATAGCACAGGTCAAGCTGTAGGGACAGAGAACACTAAAACATGAGAACATTACCAGGGGCGGCTCCTCCATTAGGGCGGAGGAGCGTCGCCCCACTTCTTTCTCTCGCAGTGCGAGAAGCAGAAACATAAAATGGTAAAACTACCATTTTATGATTCTGCTTCTCACACTGCGAGAAAGCAGAAGTGCCTGGTTGGGAGCGGGCGGGTGGGCGGGTCAGCTTGAAAGCAGGAGAGGCGTGGCTAGCCCAATACTGTGGGCCCTGACTGTTTGGTCGGCCCTCTGGGGCCGACCAAAACAGTCATGCGCACTCTCCCTTTTCTCTGTGTAGGCTGCATGCAGCCTACATAGAGAAAATGGCCTCCCCATTGCAGCGTTGTGATTGGTTTAGGGGAGGGAAGGGAGGCTGCTTGCTTCCTGTTCCTTACCGTGGGACCCGGCCAGGAGCTGTGATGGCGAGGGACCCGGAAAGGTACGTTTATTTAATTTTTTTTTTAAGTAACCCTTAAACCCCTACCTCGCGAATCCCTGCGCGACCGCCCCCACCCATGAGTCACGCCGGCCGCGACTGACATTAACAACTGTCAACAAGGAGAAGGGTTCCAAGAAGATGGAAAGTACAGGGGACACATAAGTACATAATGAGGAACAGGAAAGCATAAAGTGGGAGGGTAGGTAAATTACAAGTGGTATTGCTAACTGGAATGTGGATTCGAAAGACCATGGTTTATAGGTTTTTAACACATTGGGGTTCAGTGTCAGGGATTCAGGAAGTTGAGTCCAGATTCTTGGTTTTTGGGTTTTCTTCTAGATATTTGGGATTTCCAGAGGGAAGCCGGTGCTTCTCACACCCACAAGAGTCTGCAGTTTGTAGAAGGTCCAGGCGCGGCGCCTTATACCTGGAGCATCTTAAACTCAATCCTGGGATCCATGGAGAACAACTAAAGGCTCCTCAGAACTGGAATGACATGGTCAGATTTCTTTAGCCCCTGCGACGAGGCGAGCTGACATACGAGGATGGCTTTAAGGAGGTCAGGGGTGGACAATGTAAGGTCAGAAACAAGAGTGTGGCTTTTGTCCAGACGAGAGAACTTCGAGGCTAAGTACATGTTCTCCCGATGTGAGACAGAACTGAAATATCTGACAGCACCATTAGGCATTCCAGCCTCTACTATTCTTCTGTTATAAGAATGTTCCTACAAGCCGCCCCCCCCATCTCTTCCCGCCCTACCCTGGTAGCACAATGACACTGTGTAAATGACACTGTGTAAATAGAGTAAATGATTGTGTAGATAGCTGTAAATGACACTGTGCAAAGAGTAAATGACACTGTAAATTGAGTAAATGACACTGTGTAAATTGAGTAAATGACACTGTGTAAATAGTGTAAATGACACTGTGTAAATAGTGTAAATGCCACTGTGCAAATAGAGTAAATGACACTGTGCAAATAGAGTAAATGACACTGTGCAAATAGAATAAATGACACTGTGCAAATAGAGTAAATGACTGTGTAAATAGAGTAAATGACACTGTGTAAATAGAGTAAATGACACTGTGTAAATAGAGTAAATGACTGTGTAAATAGTGTAAATGACACTGTAAATAGAGTAAATGACACTGTAAATAGAGTAAATGACACTGTAAATAGAGTAAATGACACTGTGTAAATAGTGTAAATGGCACTGTGTAAATAGTGTAAATGGCACTGTGCAATAGTGTAAATGGCACTGTGCAATAGTGTAAATGGCACTGTGCAATAGTGTAAATGACACTGTGCAAATAGAGTAAATGGCACTGTGCAATACTGTAAATGACAGTGTAAATAGTGTAAATGGCACTGTGTAAATAGAGTAAATGACGCTGTGTAAATAGAGTAAATGACGCTGTGTAAATAGAGTAAATGACGCTGTGTAAATAGAGTAAATGACGCTGTGTAAGTAGAGTAAATGACACCGTGTAGAGTAAATGACACCGTGTAAATGACGCTGTGTAAATAGAGTAAATGACGCTGTGTAAATAGAGTAAATGACGCTGTGTAAATAGAGTAAATGACGCTGTGTAAATAGAGTAAATGACGCTGTGCAAATAGAGTAAATGACGCTGTGTAAATAGAGTAAATGACGCTGTGTAAATAGAGTAAATGACGCCGTGTAAATAGAGTAAATGACACCGTGTAAATAGAGTAAATGACACCGTGTAAATAGAGTAAATGACACCGTGTAAATAGAGTAAATGACACCGTGTAAATAGAGTAAATGACACCGTGTAAATAGAGTAAATGACACCGTGTAAATAGAGTAAATGGCACCGTGTAAATAGAGCAAATGGCACCGTGTAAATAGAGTAAATGGCACCGTGTAAATAGAGTAAATGGCACCGTGTAAATAGAGTAAATGGCACCGTGTAAATAGAGTAAATGGCACCGTGTAAATAGAGTAAATGGCACCGTGTAAATAGAGTAAATGGCACTGTATAGAGTAAATGACACTGTGTAGAGTAAATGACACTGTATAGAGTAAATGACACTGTATAGAGTAAATGACACTGTATAGAGTAAATGACACTGTGTAAATAGAGTAAATGACACTGTGTAAATAGTGTAAATGACACTGTGTAAATAGTGTAAATGACACTGTGTAAATAGTGTAAATGACACTGTGTAAATAGTGTAAATGACGCTGTGTAAATAGTGTAAATGACGCTGTGTAAATAGTGTAAATGACGCTGTGTAAATAGAGTAAATGACGCTGTGTAAATAGAGTAAATGACGCTGTGTAAATAGAGTAAATGACACCGTGTAAATAGAGTAAATGACACCGTGTAAATAGAGTAAATGACACTGTGTAAATGGCACCGTGTAAATAGAGTAAATGACACCGTGTAAATAGAGTAAATGGCACCGTGTAAATAGAGTAAATGGCACCGTGTAAATAGAGTAAATGGCACCGTGTAAATAGAGTAAATGGCACCGTGTAAATAGAGTAAATGGCACCGTGTAAATAGAGTAAATGGCACCGTGTAAATAGAGTAAATGGCACCGTGTAAATAGAGTAAATGGCACCGTGTAAATAGAGTAAATGGCACCGTGTAAATAGTGTAAATGACGCTGTGTAAATAGTGTAAATGACGCTGTGTAAATGACGCTGTGTAAATAGAGTAAATGACGCTGTGTAAATAGAGTAAATGACACCGTGTAACTAGAGTAAATGACACCGTGTAACTAGAGTAAATGACACCGTGTAACTAGAGTAAATGACACCGTGTAACTAGAGTAAATGACACCGTGTAAATAGAGTAAATGACATTGTGTAAATGACACCGTGTAAATAGAGTAAATGACACCGTGTAAATAGAGTAAATGGCACTGTGTAAATAGAGTAAATGGCACTGTGTAAATAGAGTAAATGGCACCGTGTAAATAGAGTAAATGGCACTGTGTAAATAGAGGAAATGGCACCGTGTAAATAGAGGAAATGGCACCGTGTAAATAGAGTAAATGGCACTGTGTAAATAGAGTAAATGGCACCGTGTAAATAGAGTAAATGGCACCGTGTAAATAGAGTAAATGACACTGTAGAGTAAATAGAGTAAATGACACTGTAGAGTAAATAGAGTAAATGACGCTGTGTAAATAGAGTAAATGACACTGTAAATAGAGTAAATGACACTGTAAATAGAGTAAATGACACTGTAAATAGAGTAAATGACACTGTAGAGTAAATGACACTGTAGAGTAAATGACACTGTAGAGTAAATGACACTGTAGAGTAAATGACACTGTATAAATAGAGTAAATGACACTGTATAAATAGAGTAAATGACACTGTAAATAGAGTAAATGACACTGTAAATAGAGTAAATGACACTGTAAATAGAGTAAATGACACTGTAAATAGAGAAAATGACACTGTAAATAGAGAAAATGACACTGTGTAAATAGAGAAAATGACACTGTGTAAATAGAGTAAATGACACTGGGTAAATAGAGTAAATGACTGTGTAAATAGAGTAAATGACACTGTGTAAATAGAGCAAATGACACTGTGTAGAGTAAATGACACTGTGTAAATAGTGTAAATGACACTGTGTAGAGTAAATGACTGTGTAAATAGAGTAAATGACACTGTGTAAATAGTGTAAATGACACTGTGTAAATAGTGTAAATGACACTGTAAATAGTGTAAATGACACTGTGTAAATAGAGTAAATGACACTGTGTAAATAGAGTAAATGACACTGTGTAAATAGAGTAAATGGCACCTTGTAAATAGAGTAAATGGCACCGTGTAAATAGAGTAAATGGCACCGTGTAAATAGAGTAAATGGCACCGTGTAAATAGAGTAAATGGCACCGTGTAAATAGAGTAAATGGCACAGTGTAAATAGAGTAAATGGCACCGTGTAAATAGAGTAAATGGCACAGTGTAAATAGAGTAAATGGCACCGTGTAAATAGAGTAAATGGCACTGTGTAAATAGAGTAAATGACACTGTGTAACTAGAGTAAATGACGCTGTGTAAATAGAGTAAATGACACTGTGTAGAGTAAATGATGCTGTGTAAATAGTGTAAATGACACTGTATAGAGTAAATGACACTGTAAATAGTGTAAATGACACTGTGTAAATAGTGTAAATGACGCTGTGTAAATAGAGTAAATGACGCTGTGTAAATAGAGTAAATGACACCGTGTAACTAGAGTAAATGACACCGTGTAAATGACACCGTGTAAATAGAGTAAATGACACCGTGTAAATAGAGTAAATGGCACCGTGTAAATAGTGTAAATGACACTGTGTAAATAGAGTAAATGACTGTGTAAATAGAGTAAATGACTGTGTAAATAGAGTAAATGACACTGAGTAAATAGAGTAAATGGCACCGTGTAAATAGTGTAAATGACACTGTGTAAATAGAGTAAATGACTCTGTGTAAATAGAGTAAATGACTGTGTAAATAGAGTAAATGACTGTGTAAATAGAGTAAATGACACTGAGTAAATAGTGCATCTACCTTCGACATGGAGCTCTGTCTACTGATACCACCGCTGTCATTTCATGTGCCTAGATCACAACAGTCCGTGAACTACTGTATCCATCTTCTGTTGCCTACTTTTAGATTAATTTATGTGGGACAGTTAGTGAGAAGCACACTTAATAAACCCTTCCAGTCTCCAAGATAATTTCTAAAGTTGGAAAGATCAGAGTAAAACCGTCCAGAATATAACTAGAGCCGAAAAGGCCATGCTCATTCATGGGTGGCAATGAAGATGAAACCATGGAAAACTGCGGTCTGTCCATCAGCATAATAATATCTTTTTATGGAGTGATTAATATGAGTTTTGCTGCTTGTAGGGGCAGTGAATATTGTCCGGCTTCTTTAGGGGCCCTTCCCAACCCTTCATCGGAAGTCAAAAACCTGGGCTTTCTACTAGACGATAGTCTATTTATGAAGCCTCAGGTAGCCAAGGTCACCTCCTCTTGCTTTGGGTGCTCAAGTGGGTGAGAAAGATTATCTGGATGCTCCCTCTGCCAGCTCAAAGGACTTTGATTCAAGCCCTTATTCTATCAAGGCTAGATTATGGCAATGTGCTGTATTTAGGCATTGATAAGGCTTCGATTTGACGTCTGCAGCTTGTCCAGAACTCAGCACCCAGGCTTCTCTTTCGGCTGCCAAAACATGCTTCGGTTTCTCATCTTTTCCACGAGCTCCACTGGCTCTCCATCACTAAGTGCATCCAATTCAAAGCCCTCTGCTATATGTACAGGGCTAAAGCTGGCTTGAGTCTGGAGTACATCCAGGAGCTGGTGGTGCCTTATCAGCCCACACGTATGTTAAGATCAATAAACCGGGACTTGCGTACTGTGCCTAAATTCAGACTGACCCGTATGGGTGGTCGCTCTTTCACTGTTTTGGGCCCCAAGATGTGGAGTCTCTGAGAAAGTGTACCTCACTCCTTTCATTTCGGAAAAAGCTGAAGACTTGATTATTTTAAACAGCGAATATGTCACCTTGCCTTCTTGATTAGCGCCGGGAAGCCCTATGTGGGTAGCTGTTGCGCTTTATAAGGTTATAAATAAATAAAATAAATATCAGGCATCACCTGCACCCAATTCAATGCAACTCAGTAAGAACTTGAATGCGAGTGAAAAGTACACTGGCCATGGATGACCTCTGCATGACCCAGCACATGGTCTGCTGATCTTAGAGGGGGCTACAACAGAACTTTGCACAAAGTCTAGTACAGTTAGAATGGCAGCCTCCATGTCAGTCCTCAGGCACCTACCGAGTGACGCGGCGAGCAGGCGATGGACAATGACATCAGCAAAGCGCCGGATGGGAGAGGTGAAGTGTGTGTACAGAGGCACGTTCAGGGCGTAATGCCGGTACAGGGTTTCATCTTTTAGGGCTCCGGTGCAGAAGTACAGGGCCATCTGAAAAGGTATAGAACGGGATCTGTTAACAGGCTGGATCACGTGTGAAACATGCAGGCTACATGGGAAAGGGAGCAGGCGAACTCACCCGCTTTCTAGATCATACAGTGGAAAATGATCAAGACTGCATGAAACATTATCAACAATTGCATAGCATGTGGTTGTACATGTACAGAAAGGAGCAGTGCACTTGTATAGCAGACAGGTGTACGAAGTAAGGGGGAAGAACCACTTTCGTATCTTTCCGCAACAAGCAGAACATAACCCCACTCATTTCCCTTCCCGCCTTCCTACTCCGAGGAATCTGGAGATTCAACACACACTACAGACTATGATCTTTGTTTAAGAGGGTCCGTCTCCGATTACCCTCCCATTAGTTTCATATCTTCAGCACAGGGCTATGCAAGCAGCTTTAACGTTTTTAGGTTGATATGGCATATGCCCCATAATCCCCAACAGGTAAGCATATCTCTGTGAGTTCCTTGTAAACACTGGTCAGTAAGTACCTTGTGCCATACAGGAGGTTTATGTCCTACCTGTGACTTGCTGATGTTTCCAGTTTCTTCCCCATCAGGCCCATGACCTTCTTACCTGCCACAGTGAGCTGCCGGAGCGGTGTGCAATCATATCTTACTGTTAGGTACCAGAGTCGCAAAACTACCACTCTGGATCATTAAGGGACCGGACTGGCTAAGATGCTTTTAATGGCGCTAAGATGCAAATTATGCATTACCCCCTACCCCCCATGGACACCTCGACACCCAGATCCCCGTACTGTCTCCGGCAATCTTCTACCGTGTTTAGAAAACATTCATTTCAGATTTACCAGTATGGAGTAGTCTTCACACATATTTTACCTATTTTCAATATGGTGGCTGCTTCTAACCATATCCACCCAAAGTTACCTCACCATCCCTAAGTACAAGAGCTTTTCCATTGCTTTTCCACCTCCTGCTCCAATATTATGTGAGCTCACCAGCATCTTAGACCCGGCTGGGGTCAGGAGTCCAGATTCAAGCTCAAAGGCGATACCATGTTGAGATGGTGCTGTACCCCTGGGCTCTAGGTTATGTGCAGGTTACAATGCATGAGAACTTATATGAGCCCAGCGTAGTCTTTCAGTTTTCTGTCATTTAAGTCC
Source organism: Calotriton arnoldi (assembly GCA_963921515.1). Classification (NCBI taxonomy): domain Eukaryota; kingdom Metazoa; phylum Chordata; class Amphibia; order Caudata; family Salamandridae; genus Calotriton; species Calotriton arnoldi. Next base: position 1,760,030 of record CAWUFW010000450.1, on the reverse strand, counting down.
CTCTTGGCATGCTCAAATTTCTTAACACTCCCTCTCGAGAGGCTATCAAATATATTCAGGTAATTGCTTCCTTTATGGTGGTTGACGGGGCCTTTCTATGGTCCTGCTGAGAATGTCTCATGAAAATGCATTGTTGTTATGGGAAAAAGTCTGGTTATGACGCCTTTCCACTCTTGGTGGATCTAGAGGTTCAACAATCATTTAAGGACTATGATGGCCTCCATGCCATGCACACTGTTGACATCAGAGGTGTCATTAAAAATGCTGCAGTGACGTTATCAATGATGTCATAAAACATTTCATGAGTGATGTAATATGTGAGGTCATTAGCAGTGCATGGCGAGGGCGCGAGTTATCGTTACTTTAGGGCACGAGTTGTAGTTACTTGAGATAACTATAACCGGTGAATTTAAGGGCATTTTTTTGTTAAAAACGGTTTGTTTTAACTGACATTTTCAACTAACTATAACCTAACTTTAACCTTTGTTTTTTCAGTGAATTTCTATGTTTTTTTTAACTTAAAGTGGGTTGTCCATCGCCAGCTAGGACCTGCACCCAACCCCCCGCAAGCGCCAGACCCCCCCACCCCACAGAGTATGGCTTTCGGCACTTATTATAATTACATGTTTATTTCATTAATTAACACATTGCAATGTTTAATAAAAGTAATTGTCATAATAAATTACAATAAAGTCCTATAGAAAAAATACAATGTCAGAATGTCCGAGTCTTTCTTTTACCATTTTTCAGGTCATGAAATGCAGTCATAACAACAACCACAAGGGGGCCTGCACTCCAGCTGAAGAGCATAGAACAACAACTACAGGGGGGGGGGCCTGCCCTCCAGCTGAAGAGCATAGAATAACAAAACTACAAGGGGGGCCTGCACTCCAGCTGAAGAGCACATAGAACAACAACTACAAGGGGGGCCTGCACTCCAGCTGAAGAGCATAGAACAACAACTACAAGGGGGCCTGCACTCCAGCTGAAGAGCATAGAACAACAACCACAAGGGGGCCTGCACTCCAGCTGAAGAGCATAGAACAACAACCACAAGGGAGCCTGCACTCCAGCTGAAGAGCATAGAACAACAACCACAAGGGGGCCTGCACTCCAGCTGAAGAGCATAGAACAACAACCACAAGGGGGCCTGCACTCCAGCTGAAGAGCATAGAACAATAACTACAAGGGGGCCTGCACTCCAGCTGAAGAGCATAGAACAATAACCACAAGGGGGGGCCTGCACTCCAGCTGAAGAGCATAGAACAACCACAAGGGGGGGGGGGGCTGCACTCTTGCTGAAGAGCATAGAACAACAACCACAAGGGGGGGGGGGCTGCACTCTTGCTGAAGAGCATAGAACAACCACCACAAGGGGGGGGGGGCCTGCACTCCAGCTGAAGAGCATAGAACAACAACCACAAAGGGGGGGGCTGCACTCTTGCTGAAGAGCATAGAACAACCACCACAAGGGGGGGGGCTGCACTCCAGCTGAAGAGCATAGAACAACAACTACAGGGGGGCCTGCCCTCCAGCTGAAGAGCATAGAACAACAAAACTACAAGGGGGGCCTGCACTCCAGCTGAAGAGCATAGAACAACCACAAGGGGGGCCTGCACTCCAGCTGAAGAGCATAGAACAACAACCACAAGGGGGCCTGCACTCCAGCTGAAGAGCATAGAACAACCACAAAGGGTGGGGGGGCTGCACTCAAGCTGAAGAGCATAGAACAACAACCACAAGGGGGAGGCTGCACTCCAGCTGAAGAGCATAGAACAACAACCACAAGGGGGCTGCCTGCACTCCAGCTGAAGAGCATAGAACAACCACAAGGGGGGGGCCTGCACTCCAGCTGAAGAGCATAGAACAACAACCACAAGGGGGGGGCCTGCACTCCAGCTGAAGAGCATAGAACAACAACCACAGGGGGGGGCTGCACTCCAGCTGAAGAGCATAGAACAACAACCACAAAGGGGGGGGCTGCACTCCAGCTGAAGAGCATAGAACAACAACCACAAAGGGGGGGCTGCACTCCAGCAGAAGAGCATAGAACAACAACCACAAGAGGGGGGGCCTGCACTCCAGCTGAAGAGCATAGAACAACAACCACAAGGGGGGCCTGCACTCCAGCTGAAGAGCATAGAACAACAACCACAAGGGGGGCCTGCACTCCAGCTGAAGAGCATAGAACAACAACCACAAGGGGGGCCTGCACTCCAGCTGAAGAGCATAGAACAACAACCACAGGGGGCTGCACTCCAGCTGAAGAGCATAGAACAACCACAAAGGGGGGGGCTGCACTCCAGCTGAAGAGCATAGAACAACAACCACAAAGGGGGGCTGCACTCCAGCAGAAGAGCATAGAACAACAACCACAAGAGGGGGCCTGCACTCCAGCTGAAGAGCATAGAACAACAACCACAAGGGGCGGCCTGCACTCCAGCTGAAGAGCATAGAACAACAACCACAAGGGGGCCTGCACTACAGCTGAAGAGCATAGAACAACAACCACAAGGGGGCCTGCACTCTTGCTGAAGAGCATAGAACTCCAGCGTACAATGCTTTACAAATATGATTAGCTCTCTGGGGGGTAATGGATTTAATGACTTAGGAGACTTACTGTGTGTGTTTTTTTTAAATGTTGGTGGGGGACTCCCTTCAGCCCCCCCCCAATATCATTAAATAAAATGCTTGGTGGAGCCCTGACCCTTCAAGGGACACCACCAGGCTCCAAAAAAAAAAAACATTTAAAAAGCCCTCACAGGGCATTATGGGAGCTCCATGCTGGAGAAGTGAATAATAAATGAGCGGCTTCTGCCACTCATTTATTATTCTTTTATTTTTTTACATTTTTGTTTGCTCCAGTGCCCACACCAGATCATCACATCTGTAATTTTTGTTGGGTGCCGCGGGGGTGTAGCCCCAGGCCTCCCCTCCCCCGGTGGAGCCAGCCAATTTTTTCATTGTTGGTGGGTGCCACGATGCCCACCTGGGGTGCCCACAAGTGAAAATGCTGGTGTCCGCAGGGGGAGCCAGGGTTTCTGCTGCACCTGATGACTCCCCTAGCAGAAGCCAGCCACTTTTTTAAATTGGTGGTGGGTGCCACATCTTAAAACATTGGGGGATACGGTGGGAGCCCCAGCCTCCTCTCCGGCCAGCACCATACTGGGTGCTGGCGTGAGTAGTCTCCATTACTTGGCACCCGCCAAGGGAGCAGCAGCAATTTTCACTGCTTCTGCCTAGGCAGGAGCAAAGTTGTGTTCCCTGCCTGGGAGAGCGTGGGCAGGGTATGCCCGCACTCATGGGCAGGAGGGAACTACAGGGTCCCGGGGGATGGGGTTCCCAGGACACTAGCGCTCTATCATGCCCCAGGGGAAGGGGTTCCTGGGGCCGAGTACATGGCCAATGTAAGTCTTGCCCCCAGGAGATGGGGTTCCCGGAGACTCAATGAGGCTAGGGGAGGGGGCCCACACACCCCCTCCCCTAATGATCAGGATGGGCAACGGAGGATGGGGTTCCCGGGCCTCTATAAGGCCCGGGAAGGGGGGTGGATTTTAAGAAATACGGCCCCAAGTGACAGGGTCCTTGGAGCCTGAAAAAGGCTCAGAGAGGGGGGCACGCACCCCCCTTCCCTTTTATGGAAATGAGGCCCCTGGGGATGTGGTCCCAAGGGCCTGAAATGCTTGGGGTGGGGTAAATGTACATACGGCGACCAAGGCCCACCTCAGAAGCTAATTTTGAAAATGAGCGGGAGCCAGCTTTTTTTTTCCTCATTGCCACGGATCCTCTATGGATCCACAGCACAGAGAAAAAATGATTAGGTCTTTGGTCCGAGGAGTACCTCTAGTACCTTTCCACCAGGTCTAGGGGGTTAGGATGTCCCTAATCCTGCCCCCCCTATATTTTTTTTTAACTTTGTTCTAGGACAGAGGACTGAGTACTCAAGTCCTAAAATGGACTCTACCACCAAGCACGCTGAGTCACATGTTAGTGCACCCTCCACATGTTAAGAAAACCTTTCGCAATCCGAAAATGCAGGTAAAAAACATCTTCATCTCTTCCCCAGATAGTGGTCAATTTCTTCATGTGTAGATGATATATATATATATATATATATATATATATTTTTTTTAAATAAATAAAAAAACTTTTAATATGAGTATAATTGCCCGCAGAGTAAAGGTTGCATTGAATCTTATGTTCAATGATATGATTCCATCTAACGATAGAAAAAAAAACACTAGAGGGTATGAATTGTGAAAAAGTTGAGATCTAATTTCTGCTCAAATAGCAAAACACACATATTAATTGTTAATCGAATGAAACATGATGCAAATATTGTTCATAACTAGGGCGATTATAAAATGTATTTGTTACTTGTTTTTTCACTTAATTTTCACACATATAGCACTTTTTGTCACCCTTGATATTAAGTGAAGGTGTATTATGTAATAGGAAACTACATCTCCCAGAATGCTTTGTGATGTAAAAACAGGAAGTGATCTAAATGTAATTACAATGTATATAATTGGATAGAGGACATCACGAGTGTTATCGTGAACAAGGTCTCAGTGGAGACCGAAACGCGTCAATACTGCTTTTACCCTGAAATAAATACAATGGAATAAGAAATTAACCAAAAACCTTCCGTGAGTGCGACCCATTCCTTATTGGGAGAAGTATGGATTTGTACAGGCCGGGCTCCGCCGCGGGGTCTCGCACCACTTGAGAGCGCCGGGAAGCTAGCAAAAGTTGAGCCACTTGTTGAAGAATATATATATATATGGCACAGGAGTTGGATTTTTTAGTATTCGACAGACGACAAACACTCAGGCCGCGCTTACCGAAGCTTCAAAACGCCGACGCAACCGCAGAAGGCATGAAAGAAGGAAACTCCGCAAAGCTCAAACCAGGCAACATGAGGCGAGGAAACTGGAGGCGCAAGTAGAAAACAAGACCAAAACTATCATTAACCTCAGTGACATTAACCTCACGGAGGCAGAGAAACAGCTACTCTGCCTCGGTTTAACTTTCTGCCCAGAGAGCAGTTTTGACTATAGTAATACCCGCATTGATGTCTTCAAATTTATTCGTAAACTCAAATTAATCAAGTTCTTCAAACTTAAACACAATAATAATGACACTCAGCCCACAACAGCCATTACACCAACAGTGGGAGCCAATCTAACAGTATCTGACATTTCCACAATTCGTACTCTGGTCGAACTGGAATCAGATGTAGAGCCCATGTCCACTCAGGAAATCCTGCAGGGAGAAGGAATTACAATTTCATCAAAAGTGGTTAGTCCCTTCAAACCACACTCTACCTTCATGCCAGTAATGGCACGGGATGCCATTGACATTTTCAGTGATGTCATAACTGATGAACTAAAGACACTCCATGTCAAAACCAAACGCAGACCAACCTGGCGTAAACAGCAAAACAACAAAAAATATCAAGATTTAATGACTAAATTGAACAAGGAAAACGAGGTCATTATCAACAAGGCGGACAAGGGGGCAACATTGTGCTCTGGCCCAGGAAGCTCTACCTAGAGGAAGCAAACAGACACTTGTCTGACACATCCTGCTACAAAACATCTAGCCACAATGAGGTGGCCAAAAGCAATAAAGAACTTAAAAAACATCTTAACACTTTCAAATCACAAGGGATTATCAGTAAGGACGAACATTCTTTTCTCCAGACAGATTCACCGGTGCTTCCCATCCTGTACTTTCTCCCTAAAGTGCACAAAGGTTGTAACCCCATACCTGGCCGCCCCATTATTTCTGCTAGAAAGAACGTATGTGAAAACATCTCTAAATATGTAGATTTCTTTCTACAGGACTTGGTCATCAACTTACCCACATACCTAAAAGACACCAGTGATTTTTTACTCAAGATCAAAGACATCCCATGGCATGATGACTACATTTTGATGTCACTTGACATCACCGCCTTGTATACCAGCATTTGCCACCTAGATGGCATTAAAGCCTGCAAACATTTCCTGGACAAAAACCCATTCACTGTTACAAACACAATGCATTCATTTTGTTCCTTATTGAGTGGTGTTTGTTTCATAACTATTTCATGTTTGATAAAACTGTATACCAGCAGATGAGGGGGTCGCCATGGGAGCCTGCTTCTCTCCCAGTTACGCATGTTTACATGTGGGTTGGTGGGAGGAGCAGGCCCTAATGGCGGAACACTCATTTGCATTTAACAACAATGTGGTTACCTGGATGAGATACATCGATGATGTCTTTGTGATCTGGAGAGGCAACACTGACAGCGCAATGGCATTCGTCGAGGAGATTAACAACAACCAGCTTAATCTTGAATTCAATGCCAGCATCAGTGAAACCTCAATAGAATTCCTTGACGTTATGTTGTATATATCCAATGGAGCATTACAGTCCCGACTGCACAGAAAGCCCACAGCAGGCAACTCTACTCTCCACGCCTCCAGTTTTCACCCCAGACACTTGATTACCAGCATCCCGTATGGAGAAATGCTACGCATACGTAGGATTTGCAGTGCAGAGGGGGATCTGAAAGCATGTCAACAAGAGGCATTTAGCAGGTTCAGAGCACGAGGGTACTCCAAAGACAACATTAATAAAGCCATCACTAGAGCTAACACTATTCCCAGGGAAGAACTCCTCACAGGTAGACCCAGTTTAGCCAGCACTACCGCCAGTAGTGAATTACAGGCACACACAGTGACTACCAGACTTATCATCACTCACAACACAGAGGAACGCGCGATCAGATCAGTGATTAATAAACACTGGGGCATTATTAAATCAGATCCTATCATGGGCCCCATAGTAACAGCACACCCTGATATCACCTACAGGCGTGCCTTCTCCATGCGCGATGCTCTTGTGAAAAACAGCCCTGAGATAGTCACAAAATCTAACTGGCTTTCCGACATGAAAGGTTTTGTTAAATGTCACAGCTGCAGGGCTTGCAAGTTTGGCAGAAACATGACCCAGGTAGATTCTACCTTCAGAAAACAACCCCTCATTATCAAACACCGCCTGACTTGCAGAACTGAATTCGCAGTTTATCTGCTTGAGTGTGATTGCAAGTTACGCTACATTGGTAGCACCAAGCTACAGGTGCATTTACGCATTTTGCAACATCTGAGAGCCATAGTAAATAATGACCCAGCATACCCAGTTGCCAGACACTTTAGGGAGGTCCATAACAATAATCTGGACCACCTCCGATACTCTGTTATTGATTGCATACCTATCTTAAGAAGAGGGGGAACCGGGAAAAACTGTTACGCCAACTTGAAAGCAAATATATACTAGAATTCAACACTAAGACACCCTCAGGCCTTAACACCAGTGAGGATTTGCACAATTTTCTGTAGAGTTGAAATCATGTGGCCATTTTCTGTTCTTTTTGTTCCTTGTGCCTAGTGCTCCACTGTATGTTCCCAGCAATCTTTGGTTTTGTTATTCCCCATTGGGTCTTAACTAAGTGGCACACATAGGTTAAGCATCTAATTTTAGTTTCAACTTTAAATTGTAAGTTTAATTTGTGATGTCCTCCTTTTTCCTATGACTTACATGCTGTTATCGCGCTAAATGCATAAGACTTATTGCAGTAACGCAGTCATATTTGTTACAGATACATTATCACTAACTGTCTGTCATTAATAACGCTAGTTGTATTCCCATTTGCGCATTCTGAGCCATTTCGAATTCGAATTTAACTTTTTGATTTGATTTAATTTTTCAAATTGAATTTCTGGATTACCACACTGTATATAGAACACTATGTGCGCTAACATATGGTACATAACATTTCCTTCTAACACTTAGATCTTTGTATGTTATGCGCTTACATGTTTTCTTATCATTCATGTTTTTAAAATAATTTTTCAGCTACACATTACTTTGGCACTATTTTACATTTTACCTCTCACCACAATTCAGTTAAGCACTTTTTTATTAGTAGTAGCACTCGCTTATTTGCTCAACACCACAGCTGGCATTTTATATATATCAGGCACAACGTAGATTACACAAATATACGATTATATATCCCCATGAGAACATTTCTACACAATGTGAGAACAACCACTGTGCGCACATGCGCGAAAATATACCGATAGGCAGGGCTCCACTTCTGTACTATTGCCCACCTGGGATTGTTGCCACTCTTTATTTACATGCACTAACTTGTATTTGTGACACAAATAACGCAGTGAATCATTGATATAATATGTATTATGCAGTCATAACGTATTGTTTTAACCTACCGATATGCTCATGATTCACATCCTTGAGCTATTTATAGCCGGGACAGTCACATCCAGCACTGTTTATACATGTCCATTTTTGATTGTGGTCACACGCAGCGTGAGTTATTACAGTTGATGTGCCCCATGTCTATTTACCGTTTATGGGATACTCACTGAATACCATATATAGCTCAGCCTGATGTTAAACAGTAAAGCGAAAGCCTGTTGTAAATGACCTACTCACTTACACCATTGTCGTAAAATCGCCCGGTCATGCAGGCAAACATGAAAAAGGACTACTATTATCACCTGTATATAATGCACGTACTCACCAGCAGCGCGTTGTGTGATCAAGGCCGCATGTCTGGCGGCCGAAACGCGTCACTTTTGGACATAGATGTGTGAATAAACCCATCTGTTGAATACTTCTGCCTTTGGAGTCTGTGCCTGTGGTGTTGCGCTGCTGCTGCTGCCGTAGCGGATACATTCCTGGGATTTTCGTGGTGATATATATATATATATAAAATTTTCCCACAGATGAAGTGTTTCTTGTTTTGCTAATAACTTTGGCACAGTGTGACGAATGTTCACGAAATTTTCAAAACTAGTATTCAAGTTAGTTGAGTTGCTGTCTGGAAAGTTTGAGTGATTGGTGAATTGGGGGCTGAGAAAAAAGGCGGGGTTCCAAAAAGCTTTTTCCCAATGCAATGTCTATGGGGATTCTGCAGTTTTTAGACTAGACTACAGCCCGAACTGCTGAACGGAATTACACCAAACTTTGCAGAAAGGTAGATCTTGATCTAGGAAGAGACCTTTTTGTAATTTTGTGTAAATCTGTTCAGTAGTTTGTGAGTTATTAAGTAAAGAAATTTACAGATATCTAATGACGTGATCCTCCACGGATCTGCAGGTACCCACGTATCTGAAGCCCAATTAAAAGAGAAGAGAAAAAAAAACTCACCCATTATTACTTTACGTTAAAAAAAAAAAAACATAGAAATTCACTGAAAAAAAACAAAGTTTACCGGGTCGTAATAGTTAGGCTGACGTTTTGCCCACACAAAACCACAGAAGTTCAGCAGTTATAGTTATATTTATGGTTATACCTATCTGAAGAAACTAGACCTCGTGCTGTTAAGTAACTTTAGGACAAGAGTCATAGTTTCTGAAAATAAGTATAACTAACTGCTGAATTTCTATGGTTTTGTGTGGGTAAAACGTCAACCTAACTATAACGTCCCTCTATATATATATTTACACCACAAAACCTACCAAAAATAAGAAAGGGCCCGGCACTCGCAGATGCGAGAAATTGTCTGTTTATTGTGCCAAAAAACATCGGACACAGATGAGTGACTCGTTTCTGCGGTAAACAGCCTTTATCAAACTGCAAAGCTCCATTTTGTGAGTGATTAAATACACCTGGTGACCACACAAGCATAGAAAAATACTAAAACTCGGTTCTCACGTCAAATACAAATGAATGGACATCAAATAAATGTTACAGTTCCAAAGGCGATCAAATATTTGCACAATAAATGATCAAAGTGTAACAGACTGCATAACAAATATAACTGTTACTTTCAGGGTCTCTGTAAAACATGCGTTTAATTACCTGCACATAATTTTCCTGCTCCGAATGGGAGTAAGCTTACTCTGCTCAGATATTAAAGTTCATTATTTCAAATCACATTTCTGCTCCATGCAGCAATTAAAATGTATTAGCAAGAAACATTCCTAATCCGTACGACCAGCGTCACATCAAACAGTCTGCTTCCATTTTGAAATTTGTTGTTAAAAGAATCAACTGTCTAATTTTTGTGGCATGCAACAAAAATGGACGTTATCTGCACAAATCTCGAAAGAGAGAAAAACAATTTATTCAAAATATCAGGCAACTAATTGATTGACCACCATCAATAAAGAATTAAATCCTTTTTGGAAATGCCTCATAAGAACTGTAACTAGAGCCAAAAGTTCTCAAATGAGTAACCTATTAATGTTAAAATCTACTTATACAGTGAACAAAATGGCAACTCTCAGTAGCCTGCCCCTTCCCACTGCTCTTCTGAACAATAAGTAAGCCCTCAAGGCTCCCAATAGACTACAATTTTTGACTCTGTTTTCTCTCAACGATGTAAACTGTAAAATAATTCCAAGTAGGTTTATACCAGGCACCTTCTGGTTCTTACTGCGTGTATCTCTGCGCTGGGGCTGCACACGGCTGCTTAAGCCCATGTGAATTGAAATGCCATCCAGTCTCACATCACCACCGCTCCTTAGCAGTGCCCAGCTCCTAATAGCGGTCGACATTTTGCGTAAGAAGACTTCTAGCAGGGCGAAAACACTGCCACAAGGTCTTCTGACTTGGTGCACCCATCCCCAGCAGATATATATATCTATTTTTATTCAGTTGACATTTACAGATATTTGTTGAAATTATTAATAGAAATTTTAGAATTGTTTAATAGTTTGTTGGATATTTTGGGGTAACGAGTGAGTATTTTTTCAATACTTTTTAGTACTGTAGGAATGAAATTTCTTGTTTTAAAAAAAATGGTTTGAGTGTTTTATGTGCGAGTCTTAAGGGAATTTTTTTTTAAATGTTACGTTTTTTTTTTTTTTTTTACAATTCTGACAATTTTTGAAAATCTTTTTTTCCAAATGTAAGCCAGCTTAACGATTTTTTGTTTTTCCAATTGTTTTAATTTAAAATCTTATATAATCTTTAATGGCTACTTGCATCAGGATGTACAGAAGAGGACTCCCTCCTCCCCTCCAATACATACAGTGTTTGTTAGACTGGAGTTAGAATAGTAAATTGGTCACCGCAATGTATGCCCTTTTCTCAGCATTTGTTGGGCTGGAAATAGAATAGTAAATCTGACAAGATATAAGCACGAATAGTGACCTCACTGAGGTATCCCAGTGCGACTAGATCGGCTTAGGCCAGACAAGACCAAAGTAGCAGGAAACGAAGGAGAAGAAAAGCCAGATCTTTTATGGACACCGCTGCGGGATCCTGGGTGGAAACTCACATTTTGTGCTGTAGACACCGTCCTTGCCCACCCTAAGGAATGAGGTGGGATAAATCAGTGGAATTCAGGCTGCTCTTCTCCAGAAATGAGAAGCAGATGTCAGACTAACATCACAGAACACTCTCCAAACAAGAGTAAGAGCTCCTTCCCCGGGGCACTCCAAGGATGCTGTGTCTCATGGATGCGGGCCTGCCTCGGCTGGGGGCGTAAGACAGGAGATCGTCCCAAAACCCAACTTAAATCTGGAGACCAAAAAAAGGATGAAGACAGAAAAGTGAAGAATGGAAATGCTTCAATGAATCTACATCGTTGGTGATTACTCAGATCGCATTCCATTCCATTGTTTTAGCTTGTCTGTGCCATTGTAGAAGGGGGCCAACCACACGCTTTGGTCCTGTTCTAACAGGAATAAGAAAGCCTGAACTGCTAAGCCAGGTCCCTCTGAATGGGACCACAAGGGGCCACATTGGGACGCATCAGAGAGGTCAAACGTGAGTCTATATGGCACGGCAAGCGCCTGCGCTTTTAGGAACTCAGGGACGGTAGATGGTTCTGAAAGGTGCTAATCTCTAGTGAGAAATAAGCTACAGTATTATAGTATAGTACCCCTCTAATGTAATCCCTATATATAGGTAGGTGTGTGTGTGTGTGTGTGTGTGTGTGTGTGTGTGTGTGTGTGTGTGTGTGTGTGTATATATATATATATATATATATATATATACACACACACACACACACACACACATTAACTTAGGACCTCGTTTCTATTCAAAAAGCGTTTTTTCTTTTGCCAATATCTTTGTCGCCGTTTGACGAATCTTCACGAAATTTTAAAAACTAATGGGGCGCTCCAGTCAGCTCCTGTCTTGAAAGTTTCGGGGTGATTCGTCAAGCGAAGGCCAAGAAAAAAGGGGGGCCCCAAAACGCGTTTTCTCCATGTTAATTTCCATAGGAAACTTTAGACAAAGCTACAGCCCGAACTGCTGAACGGAATTACACCAAATTTGGCAAAAGGGTGGCTCTTGGTTCAGAAAGCGACCTTTTTTTTTTTTTTTTTAAATGGTGTAAATCCGTTCAGTAGTTCCTGAGAAATTCAAAAATAAAAGATATCGATATCTGGTGGATTTGCGAACCCTCCCGAGCACGAGCTTCATTCTGATTGGCTGCCAACACTCCAAATCAAAATGTGTTGGCAATCAATGAAGGAAAGGGGGCAGGGTAGAAACACTCTGACCCCCTAGGCCTGGTCAGGGGGTCCCACAGGGACCCCAGGGCCAAAAAAAGCATTTTTAAAAATATATTTTTGGCCGGATTTGCGCTGGGTGCGCGAATCCGGCCGCCTCCCGCGCTTCGTTTTAATCAGCCCCCGGGTGGGCCAGGTCCCGGGGGCAATGTTGATAATGTATGCAGGGGCCGCGCGGGCCCCCGCATCCCCGGGGACCGCCACCTCCCCAGGGCTTTTAAAATAATATGCGGGGGCACACGGCCCCCCCCGCAGCTTCAGGGACCGCCACCTCCCCGGGGCACTAATTATTTAAATATGGGGGTCCATGGCGGACCCCCGGCCCCGGGGACCACCACCTCCCTGGGGCTATGTATACGCTGGGAGGGGGCCTCCTGGGGCCCTCCATGGCCCTGGGGACCGCCACCCCCCAGGGCCCGCTCCAGCAATGTCCTGGGGTGCCTACCCCCGGGACATTGCAGTTTGCAATGGCAGGTCATTGCAAACTCTGATTCGCTTCATGGAAGCGAGAGCAGGAAACCTGCTCTCGCTTCCATGAAGCGAAGCAGAATTGCTTTTGGACAAGGGGAGCTACATGTCAGCAGTTCCCCTTGTCAAAAACCAATGCCGGCTCCCGCAGGATGCGAGGTGCCGGCTGGGACCGTGGGGGCATTGGGGCTACCCCCGCGGTCCCCATCAAAGAGGCTAGGCCCCAGGGGATAGGGTCCGCGGGACCTGAAGTGGCCAAGGGAAAGGGGGCCACGTGGCCCCCCTCCCGTACTAAAAAAAAAACAACAACAAAAAAAAAAACGAACAAGGCCAGGCCCCGGGGGATGGGGTCCCCGGGGCCAAAAGTGGCCCAGGGAAGGGGGGCCACGCGGCCCCCCTTCCGTATAAGTGATAAAAAAAAATAAAAGAGGCCATTCCCCGGGGGATGGGGTCCCCGTGGCCGACATTGGCCTCGGGAGGGGGGCAGCGCGGCCCCCTTCCCGTTTTTATTTTTTTAAAGTAAAAAAAATGGGTCAGGCCCTGGGGGATGGTGTCCCCAGGGTCCAAAAAATACTAAAAGAAGGGGGGCCACACAGTCTCCCTTATAAAAATACAAAAAGTAAAGCCAGCATTTAGCCGGAGGCACCCGCCCCCTCCCTGCACCACTCTGCAAACGCGCCTCCTGGCGCGTTCTGGGTTGGGGGATTAAGTCCTCTAGATCCTTAAGGGTCCTTAGGGGCCAACTAGCCCTCCAGGTACCTCCAGTAAGCCCCACACAGTGGGATTGCTGAGATGTGGTCCAAGGCCACGCCCCTTTTTACACCACTCTGCAAACGCGCCTCATGGCGCATTACTGGTGGGGTGATGAGGTCCCCTTGTGTCCTGAGGACCTCAGGACTAAAGTGGACTTCATCCCCCGAGTTGCAACGAGGTGGCACTATCAACGCAAAAAAACTAATTATACTCGAAGTCTGTGGGTAAAGAGTGAAACTTTAAAAATAATGCCAATTTTCAAAGACTCTTTATTTCCGGAAAATGGCACATTACGTCGCCAGGGTATCCTACCCGTGAGGTAGTGTTAAAGAAAGTGGACAGTAGTAGTGTGTTGGCGCATTTAGAGTTAAACAAGTGTCTGATGACGATAATAACAGTAATACTGATATTATTAATAACACTAACAGTTACAAAACATTTGTAAACTTCCATAGCACTGCAATTACGCTGGCTGGAGACTGAGAACTTAATTTATTAATTCTGAGTGACGAAATGTTATACTTTGCTTTAAGTGGCACACTCAGTAGAGTCAGAATCTACAAAGTATCACAGCGCACAGAAGCTAAGGGATGCCGGGTAGGCACTAGGCCTGCTTACCACTGCAGTCGGGTGGAGACGCTAAAGGCGCGCCCCCCTGTGGAACACACCGGTGGTGCAAGGAGTATGTCAGCTTTTTATTCGCATTCAATCTCTGTGTCTGGACCTGGCAAGGAAGCCTTCAAATGTCTTACCCCTTAGGACTCCTCATCTTAGCTGCTCATGAGTTTCTTGTCTACCATCCTTAAGCACTTTGCTGTCACTCTACACATGTGCGCCTTAGAATGGTTTTAGATGCACAGATTGTGTATAAAGCTTTCATTCCAGCACGTTCTCTTCTAGAGAGAGCAGGCCCAGTGGCGGCTCCTCCACTAAGTCGGAGGAGTGTCGCCCCACTGCTTTTTAGCAGCGCTAAAAAGGAAAAATAAAATTATAATAACTCGCGTTATCCACATGACAGGGGGAGTGGTTTGCCCACTCCAAGAGGGCATGGACTGTTTGACCGGCCCTCTGGGGCCGGCCAAACAGTCATGCGCACTTTGAATGTTCTCCATGCAGGCTGCATTACAGCCTGCGTGAAGAACATGCCCAGGCCCCCCTTCCCCGGCTGAGTTCCGAACCACGGCACTCAGACCAATCACAACGCTGCATTGCAGCATTGTGACTGGCTATGGGGAGCCTGGGTGTGTTTCCTGTTGCAGCCGGAGCAGAGGGACGACGGAGGAGAGACGCAGGGAGGAGGTACATTTTTTATTTCGTTTTTTTGTAGCATCCGCTTTCCCTCGCTTCCCCCCCTCCGATCCGTGGCCGGCCGCCACTGAGAGAGCCTGCATGTCCATCAATGCCCAGAGGGAGAAGGTGCTGGCCACCCCCTGGACAGACCACCTCTGAAGCTACAGGGTCACCTGCCACTGTGGGCCGAGGATGGCCACTGAGAACAAAGCCTGTTGCAACCAACAGGAAGAAAGCAATTCAAATGTGATTGACGGAAGTGTACAAAAGTGTTAACCCTTTCAAGCACACCCATAAACTTCTTTAAAGGGTTATAGCTAAAAATCTACTGAACACATTTTCTGAGTAAAGTTCTACATTCATGCCAAGTGTGGTGTAAATCCGCTCAGCAGGGTTTGCTGTGGGCGTCAGCAAAATTTCCTATGTGAATTAAAATTGGGAAACACAACTTATTTTTACTCCCTACCCCTACTTTTTTCCCCTGCACACATCTTCACTAATATGGGCGTGCCAGACCATAGCAGACTAGGCCAAGCGACTGCCAGTTTTGGAGCAGATAAAAACACAGGGTCAAAAGCTACAGTCAAACCAAAAGATGTCTTTTCAATGGAGAGTGTCAGTGAACCCAACCCACACAGCGGCGACGGTCATGCTGTAATATATCGTGTATATGCAGCGGCGCACAGTTTAATATGCTACTTATTACAGTACGTGAGTGTGGCGGGGCAAGAATCACGAGTCGAAGCCTCGAGTGTCATGAAGCCCCTCCTGCCCCTCAACAATGAGAATAAATAGCATTTGTGCTCTTCACATCTGCATATATGGTTTATCCCATGATATTGATTTTATATATACTTGTATTAATAAAAGCTATTTAACCCAATCCCAGATTCAAGGGGTTAAATTTGAGCCGTATGGTAAAATCACACTGAAGAGACGTGACTATAAGAAAAGGCGATTCCCAGTGGAAAGTAATTGTTTTGTTACATTAAATCTATAAGGCAGTAAAGAGTATTTTTCTTGTGTAAATTGCTAAATATATATATATTCCTCCTGTCAACGATTCCTATGTATCTGATGGATATAATATCTATTTTCTATTATACAGCAGCCCAACCCCCGCTGAGGCTGGTTTGTAAGTCTAAAAGTGCATAAATAAATCACTTGTTTAATTTGTCAGTCACTAATTGTGCACCTTATTGAACTGTGCTGCAGGCTTGTGATTGGCCAGGTACCGATGAACTGACGAGGAAGCAAATGTAAATAGAGAGAGGCCAGTGTTTCCCATTGGTGCTGCCTATCCCAAGTTGGAGTTTGCGGAGAGCTCTGGTTTAATGTCCACCCCGGGGTTTATTCACAAGCATGCCTGGCTGGGGGCTTTAGACTTTGCCAGTCACTGTCACCTCTTCTCCTGCGTCTCTAACCCCTCCTCCTCCCAGTCCCCCATCTAGGCACTGTCAGACGGTTTTGTTGGGTCCAGGTCAAGAAACTGAAGCAGGGCCCTTCCTAGGACGTCCTGAGATGAGAGCTGCTCTCTGGTGCCATCTAGTGGCATTATGGGTAATTAACATACAGTGCAGCTTTACGTGTAAGTCAATGTACATAAAAGTTGCAGCACGGGCGCGAGCCCCCAAAAAGCGCTGGCCTTGCGAATCAGGACTGCTCTATAACCCTTGACAGACTTGTCTGAAGGGCCAGCCCGCAGCCCACCCTTCCTTGTCGGTTTCACACACTGAAGCGCCCTCTGGTAGAGGCACAGCCAGGGCGCCCCCCTTGCGGAGGATCAGCCAGGGCGCCCCCCTTGCGGAGGATCAGCCAGGGCGCCCCCCTGGCGGAGGCTCAGCAAGGGAGGCACAGCCAAGGCGCCCCCAGGCGGAGGCTCAGCCAGGGCGCCCCCCTGGTGCAGGCTCAGCCAGGGCGCCCCCCTGGTGCAGGCTCAGCCAGGGCGCCCCCCTGGCGGAGACTCAGCCAGGGCGCCCCCCTGGTGGAGGCTCAGCAAGGGCGCCCCCCCTGGCGGAGGCTCAGCAAGGGCTCCCCCCTGGCGGAGGCTCAGCAAGGGCGGCACAGCCAGGGCGCCCCCAGGCGGAGGCTCAGCCAGGGCGCCCCCTGGTGCAAGCTCAGCAGGGCGCCCCCTGGCGGAGGCTCAGCAAGGGCGCCCCCTGGCGGAGGCTCAGCAAGGGCGCCCCCTGGCGGAGGCTCAGCAGGGGCGCCCCCTGGCGGAGGCTCAGCAGGGGCGCCCCCTGGCGGAGGCTCAGCAAGGGAGCCCCCTTGAGGAGGCTCAGCAAGGAAGGGCCCTGGCTGGGCTTAGCAGAGCTCAGCTCATTCTCCGCTACAGGTCAGGCCGCCACCACACCACCGAAGGATAGCCGTAAGATGGGTGAGGGTCAGGGTGGCGGTTCTCAGAGAACTCATGCTGTGTAGGCGACAAGAGGATGATTTACCACTGACTCCCAGGGTCCGCGCCACGTCACATGAGGGCTTCCTCGTCTCAGAGGCTCAGGACGCAGACCGAGCAGCAGCTTCCGGTCCCACCGGGTACCACCACACCATGGCCCACCCACAGCCAACACGTTCTCAATAGGGCACCTCCTAACACAGCCAGCCAGGCAATGCACAACTGTCCGCCTCAGGACAACAAGCTGAACAGCAAGCCACCAACAGACACGTCACAAGGAGGACACGCAAACTCAGACAGCACCACAAAACAGCCTTCCCATTAACCAACAGGACACATCAAGGAACACTGCAGAGCCAACACGGCACACAGCAGGCAAAACCCCAGAACCACACTACACACCCCCCCTTAGGACTGCCGAGCGCACCACAAGGCCACACAAGCAGGAGAAACGTGTCTCACCAACTGCGAGAACATTACAAATATCTGAAGCCCTCTGCAGGCCTTGAGGGCAGGTTTCTGGTATTAGAAAGAGGAGCTTATGTTCGTAAAAGTGCCTTAGAGGCGATCACAAAAAACAGCGTGTAAAACAGTGTGTAAGCGGTCAAAAGAGAACTAGAGAACCAACTGTAATACAGAATGTTACGTGAACCTGATACCAGCGGCGGTGCGTCCATTGGGGCGCTGGGGCGTTGCCCCACTAATGCAAATGCAAGTAATACTCCTGTACGTCTGGCAGACGCACAGGTGTATTACTTAAGTCCGTGCCGGGCGGTCACTGACGATCACCGGGCGACGCCCGAGCAATCATCAGGACAAGGGGGGGGGGTGACGTCGGGTGTAGCGCACTTAGTGCGCATGCTCAGTTCTGGGCTGGTCATTTTTCTGACCAGCCCGCGGCGCACATGCGCATTAGCCTGCAGATTAGAAGAGCGGGGGTTGCTTCATGGCGCAGCCCCCGGTCTCCTAATGGGCGGGTGTGTACCCCTGCCCAAGCCAATACTGGCGCTGCTGGGGCAGCGTCTGGATTGGCTTAGTCACAGCGAGGCACGGGATTTGGGAAGCGTAAGCGTTAACTGTAGTCCGTAGTCGGACACTCGGACTGCGACACGACGACACGACACACACCTCGTGTTCTGGTGCGAGGGCCGAGGCTGCCTGCTACTACTGCTCGTCGTGGGTGGGTGGCTCCGGTAAAGAAGAGACTCACTGCTGGACGAGACTTCAACTTCACCACATAATAAAGTAAGTACTTCGTTCCAATTCCAAAGTGAGCTGATGCTTGATGCCGAGAAATATACAATGTACCTTTCACCGCGCCACCAAGCTGATTGTTGTAAGTAATAGTACATTTTAAATTACTTACAGCAATCAGCTTGGTGGCTACGAGTGGAAGGAAATGCTCCTGTTAATGTTGCTCGGCGCTCTCTAAAGTGCACAATCAAAGCGCCGGCCATTAATATACTCTTTTCCTGGAAAAGAGTATATTAATGGCCGGCGCTTTCATAGTGCACATTAGAGAGCCGAGCAACGTTATGCCAACAACAAGGCTTGTTGAAAAGAGTGGCCGGCGCTGTGATTGTGCACTTTAGAGGGCGCCGAGCAACGTTAACATGAGCATTTTGTTAACGTTGCTCGGCGCTCTCTCGATGTATGCAGTCACTTACTTATATTCCTTGTTGCTTTTCCACGCATGTGCTTTTTTCCGCAGCTCCTTGTTGCCCTGTCTGATGTCCTTTTGCTCCTCCGCTCGACCCTCCCTCCGCTCGACCCTCCATGTTCCTTCCACCCACCATGAGCCTCTGTATTCCTTCCTCCCACACCTTCATCGGATGCCTGTGGATTGTTAAGGTGAGCAGCACGCACCACGGAGCCTGCAAGCATGAGCGGAGGGGAGGTGATCTGCTCGGGTGGCTGCGAAAGTCCCAGCCGGAGAAAAAGTTGAGGAGATATGCAAGTAGTGCTGGTGGTGCGTGCGTGGTTTCTGCAGCCGGTGGGGACACCGGTTTGTGGGGGACTGACTGTTCATCTGGCTTTCAGATAGGTGTCGGTGGTGGAGAGGTGCTGATGGTCTGTTTGGTCGGATGCCGAAGGGCTTGGTCAGTGGGCTTGCCTTGCACTTTGGCGGACTCGTAGGGCGCGTCCCCTGGATCTGGTCGATTCAGACGAGGTAAGGTAGCCCCCTTCCAACTCCTTCACTCCCACTGTGTAGCTGCTGATACTGCGTGTGAGCATGGATCATGGGTATTAAGTGTTTTATTACTACAACGATAATACAGTCTGCTTTGCTATTTTTTGCAGCTGGGCTTCTTGTACTTTATCAGACACTGTTTATCACAAAACTCGCAACTTTTCAAGAAAAAGGTGTGTGAGAAAAAGCATTCCTGTCAGTCGTGAACGGTCAAAGGGCATTTATTTCCCTACTCCTGGAATATTTGGTGAAATGACCAGACTGATTGTTTTCAGCTGTCAGGCAGGATTATATATCACTCGTCCAATCACATTTGTTGCCCTCAAGCCAAAGGTCAGACTCCTCGTTTCCACATAAGACACAAAGGGGTTGAAAAGCATATATGTAAATGTGCGCACTGACCTTCGCGCGTGTGTAAATGTGCGCACTGGCGTTCCACATGTAAGTGTCATGAATGCGAGTTACGTCGCAACTGTTTTTGAGGGAAGCCCCTGAAATAAGTGTCTACAAGAAGAGTTTGTGTTTTCTCTCGGCTGCTACTCGAGGTGTTTATCTGTTGGTCCCCCAATTGACACTGCCCCAAATGCAGTCAATAGGTCGAGTGTTTTACTTTTCCCCATGTCCCTTAAAGCGGCCCAACTCTGTTTGTGTACCTTTAATTCCAGGCAGCACCACATTACTACTTAAAGCTGTTGATTCTGAGGCCACATGCATTTCTTCCCTGGCCCTTGTGGTGGATTCTTGAAATTGTTATTTATGAATTTTATATCTATGTAGTACAAGTGTATGAATGTGTAAATACTTTATAAATATGTGGTTTAACTACATGCACACCTCACTATTCATTGACAAGAGACGTGGCTCGAAAGTTGCACTGTAATAGGTTTAGCATTTAATTGTGCTTTCACTATAGTCACGGTCTGTATTGTGGACTTCCCGTTATGCAACGGTGTCACCTAAAACAGATTCAGAATGTTGTAGTGAAGTCACTGTTGCACTTTTTTTTAAAATGGCGTTTCTTGCATGAAAACAGAAAATTAATCATATTGATGTACAGCATTGCACAGTCAATGAATGTATTTATTGTATAGTTAAAACCATTACAAGTGTATCAGTGTGTTCAAAAGTTAATATGGGCAAATGATATCAGCATATGCAAAGATTGTCCTCTATAGCTCATAAAAATTGGCAATTTCTTAAATGATAAATAATTCAATCGGATTGCTTTATTAACCTTTCAGCTTCCTCAAATTTGCTTGAAAATGCACCATTTATCCACTCTTTTTCAAAATTTTCTCGGGAGAAGCCCCTCGAAACCCCCGCTACGCTCGCTCGCCGCAGTGGAGTACAGCAAGAATTTTACGCCCTACCACTTTCAAATGTCACCAGCCGCCACTGCCTGATACTGCTTTTCTGAAGCACTCCCACCTGGGATGGTTTCTCGGAGCTGGGGGCAGGGAGGGGGCGGGGGCTGCAAACTCAGAACGAACCAAAGACACAGCTATACAGCACCTCTGGTGAAGCCCAGGAAGCGGCCATAGAGAGATCAAAGAGCCGCTCACGTGACTTTAAGCGCTATGTAGCGCTTGATAAGTAGTCCATGAAGGGATAGCGGTGAGGATTTAATATGACTGACAGGAGGGGAAGGGGGGTGGGGGGGAGGCATGGTAATCATGTGCATGGTTTTTGGAGATGCAGCGATGGCAGAAACTCCAAAGTTGGATAAAAGATAACAGCAGATACAAATGCAGATTTATTTATTTTTAGTTCGGGAATTTCATCAGGAAAACTTGGAAAATTGCCAACAAGAGCATTTCAAATGCAAATGCAGTTCGGGCTGGAGTGTTCTACTGGAGCAGAGAGGATGCTAATTTGAATATTGTGGCTCTAATCTGAGGTGGCATGCAGGGCAATAGAATGATGGGCTGGAATGCGACCCCCAGTGAGCGCCAGTGGTTAGACTTCTTGCAAGCATTCCTCCCATCACTTTTTGTGTGTCTGAGTATTAATTGGTCGACAAGCCCATTCGAGGTTCAAACAGGCCTGCGCGCGCGCACACACGATGGGACGGGCTCTCAAGGCGCCCCAGCTGCTGTTATTCCACATGTTGGGCTCTGTCTGCTGACTTCTGTGGAAAACCAGCCCTCGAGGGCTGTGAAAACACGGCTTATAGGCAGGGTAGGATGAAGGTCCCAGACGGCTCCACCCATGTGTCTTCTTTCTGCGGGCGGGGCCTCAATGGCCAGCTGAAGAGTTGAAAAGGGCGCTTGGGTTCACGTCGACTCCGGCGCGCCTCCTCCTCTGCCCTCTGGCTTCCCAGCGCTTGCTGAGATGCGGTGAATTGCGCCGGGCAAGTCAACAAGACGGATATAAAAAGCCAGTTGCACATCAGGGGCGACCTGCGCTCCACGGGCCGCGTGCAGCGCCTGCCTATTCCCACAAATTAATACCGAATGAGTATTATTTCGGCTGCAGCATGAAGTGATCAGGCGGAGCTGAACATCCTACGTTCTATTCTTGTCACTGGAAGGCTCTGGACTGGACCTCCGCCTCTCTATTCGAGAAGCAAGTCCAGGTCGAAAAGGAGATCGGGTGATGGAGACCTGGGCAGCCAGTTCACGCCTCCAGGCGCTGCGCCCCAGGGGTTCCCTTTTCCCCACGGTGGCTTCGTGACAGAAGAACTAACTCAAGTCAATGCTAAAGAGACTCCTCCTAGAGGCCTCAGAGGCTGGGCGCTTCCGCACTCTAATGACGGATTTGCTGATGCGTTTTATGTAGTGTCAACATGCGTCTTCGGACACTTTGAAGCGCTTTTCAAAACAATGAAATGCTGCTCTGGAGTATACAGACTGGGGCTGGAATACAATTGTGAGGCCTGAGAGACAGCCCGCGTTCGCCAACGTGAACAGGAAAGGGGCTTGTGGCCTAGCTCATGCGGGGGACTTAAAATAATCTAGGTGCTATAAAGGCAAAGTTCAGTAATGGAGGAAAGACTGCTGCGAAGTGACTGGCCTTCACCACTCCCCACCAGGCCCGGCTCTAGAATTTTTTATTTGGTTGGGCCGTAAAGAAGCATGGGTCGGCCATGAAGGTGAGTGGGTACTGGCCAAAAAACAAAGTATTTAATCAATTTGATAGTCCGCGTTTGATATTTTTAACACAATAATCAGCACCCAAAGAGCTACATACTTTGCTTTCTTTGATGTGTTTCCGGCTTTGGGGACAGGGAGGTATGCTGCTCGTCAAATCTTTAAGATGCAGAGCTTTAAGACTCCAGCATGCCCCTGGTCAGCAACTTTACAGCTTTTCATGTTTTAAAAAATACTTTGGCAGCTTTCTACTTTGCAAAGCACTGACGTTTAAAAATATGATGCAATAAGCTCAGAATCAATCAGTTTTCAGGATATCCATGCTGGTCATTTGTGCATCATGCAAGCTAATAAACTCTGCTGACTTCACACCTCTCCTCAGGCCTGAAAGTATCCAATGTGAATGGTTGTAAATCATTAAAATAAACGATAAGGGTGAGCCCACGGGGCTGCACACCCCTGTTCAACATTAAAGTGAAAAACCTCTTGTTTTTCAGTTCTTAATGGCCTTGGGTGGGCCAGGGTATTCCTTGGGCAGGCCTGGCCCACCCTCTAGTACCGGGCCTGCTCTCCACACACCTTGTACCACGCCCCCCCAACTCCTCGTGTACTCAAAGCGATTCTTTAAGCTGATGGGAAGGTTCACACTCGGGGGGGGGGGCTGCCTATCACATAGCCCCAGGTTAGCCTGGCTTACTTTTTTTTTTGTGTGTAGTTTGATATAGTCTTTTTTAACTTTTGAAAGCTCACTCACCCAGCTGCTATTGCGCCGCTCTCCCGCCAACTTCGCCTATTCCCTGGTCCACCACGGAGCGTTCCGATTGTGTGGAGGGAAACGGCGTCAGGAGGCGGGGCACAGGGAAGAGGTCAGGAGGCGGAGCCACTGACTACTTGAGTCGCATCGCAGCGCGGACGCGCGCAGCGGGCGCGCCTAAGGCAAGCCCGTCTGCGCCTGTCCGCGACCTTCCGGGACCAGGGGCTAGGACCCCTGGCCCAAATACAGGGCTCCTAAGATACTCAGGGACCCAGCTACTGGCATTACGAACACATGACAATGAGAGATGTAGGCACTGTATTAGCCTAACCTCTGGCCTCAGAGCATGCCCAAACTGCCCCTTCAAATTAAGACACTCCCCACGGGGGTTTGCCCGGAAACAGAATACAACAGAGCTAAATATGCTCCTCCTGAACTGCAGGTCCTTACCAAAACACGTCTCAGAAATCAACATCCTACTCAGTGAAGAGCAGCCGGAGGCTCTGTTCCTGACTGAAACGTGGCTGCACAAGGATGCAGAGCCTGATGTGGTGCAGGCGCTACCCCCAGGATATCACATACTTAGGAGGGATAGGGTGTTACGGAAGGGCAGGGGGATTGCTATCATCCTTAAGGACCACATAAAAGGGCGTATTGAACCAGATATCATACAGGATTGCGAAAGTATGGGATTCTCGCTCACCTTTTCCCCCACATGCTCATTATCAGGAATTCTGATATACCGCCCCCCCAGGTCCTTGTGGGGCGTTCGTCGAATCCCTTACAGACACGGCGGCAACAATGGCAAGCTCTGCCTCGAATTTCACTATCCTGGGCGACCTTAACCTGCACTTAGAAGACCCCAACAAAGCTGAGGCCCTGAGCCCGACACAAAATCTACAGGCCTTACAACTCTTTCAAAAAGTCACTAGCCCTACCCACGATAAAGGCCACATCCTAGTTCCAGTATTTTCGAATGATGAGAAGCTCTCTGTAGACATTCCATCCCCAATTCCATGGTCAGATCACCTTATAATCCCGATACTTTGGAAACCATCAACCCTTACACCTAACACTTGAGCTACTAAGAGCTGGGACCGAACATGGGCAAAACTTGCTCCGGAAGTCTGGTCCACAACACTATCAAACACTATCCCTTCAAATGACCCTGACCCTTGTACAGCCTCCAATAACTTTAGCGATTGGATTGTATCATCCCTGGACTCAATTATTCCTCACAAATGGAGTACAAAGAGACCTAAAGAAAAACGGTTTCCATGGTAAACCCCAAAAATACGAGAATTTAAACAAAAATGCAAAAAACTTGAGAGGGCCTGGAGAAAAGATTACAGTCTAGAGAAAAAACAGAAATATAGAGAACCTATCAAAACATACCAGACAGAAACTAAGAGCCCAGGCCCAATACTATGAGGAGAAAATAAAGGGGGCAGCCAATGCACCCAGGGAAATTGCCAGAATAGCAAAGAAACTGACAAACTGCCCCCAGCCAGAAAGGTCCGCAGAATCTGCACCTCAACGCTGTATGGAATTAGCAGAATTTAACAAAAAAATTCTCGATATATACAATGTATTCCCCCCCCCTGCTCCCAGCCCCGAGAACCTGAACACTGATTCAGAAAGGGCTGAGGGTGGATCTGCTCTTTTAGAAGATCTTCCCATGCTAGACCTCGATACGCTCTCCAAACTGCTCACTACAATCAAGTCAGGTTCCCCCTGTGATGCAGCCCCAGTGCACATGTTGCACAAGGTAAAGGAGGTTATACTCCCGGTTTTATTGGAAGTTCTCAACGCATCCATAATCACCGCCCAAGTACCGAGATCTTGGAAACACGCCATGGTAAAGGCATTGCTTAAAAAACTAAACCTCAACCCGGAAGTATGGAGCAACTACCGACCAGTTTCGCTACTCCCCATGTCCAGCAAAAGTTTAGAAAAACATATAAACAAGACCCTCACTAATTACCTAGAATCCCACTCAATCTTACAAACATCCCAGACAGGCTTCCGACCTAACCATGGCACAGAAACAGCACTGTTAACAGTTATGGAGGAATCAAGGAAAATCCTTGATCAGGGAGGCACAGTGGTGATCATCCTGCTTGACCTTAGTGCCGCATTTGACACTATAAATCACAGCATTCTCTTGAACAGACTCAAAGCGTGGGAGTGTCAGGCAAAGCCCTCTCCTGGTTTAAATCCTTCTTAACGGATAGAACATTCCAGGTATTCGAAGGCATCCACTCCTCAAGAAAGGTCCCGCTAACATGTGGAGTCCCTCAGGGATCCTCATTGAGCCCGACCCTTTTTAATGCGTATCTAAGACCCCTTGCTGAGATAGTCCTCCCGTATGGGGTCCAGATTGTGACCTATGCGGACGACACTCAGCTAATTGTAACCCTTAACCACCCAAAGAAGATCTGTCGACCTAGAAGCCTGCCTAAGAACTGTGGCTTCTAGGATGGACCAGTCATACCTCAAGCTGAACGGGGATAAGAGTGAGCTAATGATTCTCGGCAATCACACTAGCAGCTCCCCCTTCTGTGAAATGGCCCAGCTGCTTGGGCTCACCTCCAAAACCCAAAGAAAGGATCAAAAGCTTAGGAATCTGGCTAGACAAATCACTTAAACTGGACCACCAAGCAGTACAAGTAGCAGCTTCATGCTATGGCATCTTAAGGCAACTGCGGAAAATTCTGCCACTGCTCCCGGTAACTGCACGCAGAACTATGGTACAAGCTTTAGTATTGCCACGGTTGGACTATTGTAATTCTCTATACCTGGGCACCCCGAAAGCTACCACAAGGAAACTACAGGTGGTGCAGAACTGCGCAGCGAGGCTGCTACACAACATCCCCAGAAAACAATCGGCTAAACCAGCACTGAAGGCACTGCACTGGCTACCCATCACAGAACGCATAATGTTCAAAGCACTATGCATAGCGCACAAAACCCTCTGGGGTACAGGTCCAAAAATTAACTGCGCTGTGATGTCTTTTCATTGCCCCTCTCGTATCCTAAGATCTGCCAATCTATTCCAAGCAACTGTTCCCAAAGTCAGGAGAGTACGTTCTGGTGGTCGTATGTTCTCATACAATGCCTCTACTCTATGGAACACGCTCCCGATTCAGCTGCGTTCAATGACCCACCACGTTGCATTCAGGAAGCAACTAAAACATGGCTCTTCCAGAACCTGCCGTGAAATTGTAGTCCTCTAGTGGTTGCTATCAGCACTGGGATGCCTAAGGGTAGCCATGCGCTATATCAAGAATGAATTAATAATAATAATAATAATATAGTGCGAACTAGACCCGAAGGTATCAGAGCGGTTTACATGAGCACCAGTTACGTTACAGACGGACACATTCATACTTCTGTTCAACCTACACCCACGGACACACCGTCCTGGGGATGAAACCTGTGGGGAGAACTGAGGCTACAACCTAAGGCTGTCTGAGCTCGACTCTGTACGGGAAACAGCCTTTACAACGCCGAAATTACCACGCAGTAATTCCAATTGTAATTGCATTTACATAGCGCTTACTACCCTGGACGAGGCGTCAAAGCTCTTTTTCGGTGAGTAGCACGCTACTCCGGAACCCAAAAAGGATTAGTGGTGAATTAGTTTAGGGGGATATGAAATTAATTTGAGCGGCGGACATGTTAATCTGTTATTTGGACTGAAAAGGATAGTGGAGGGATAGAAGAGGGAACGCTTTGCATTTATATAGCGTTTGCTACCCCTGATGAGGTGTTGAAGCGCTTTTCGGGGAGTAGCACGCTACTCGGGAACCTAAAAAGGATTAGTGGTGAATTAGTTTAGGGGGATATGAAATTAATTTGAGCGGCGGACATGTTAATCTGTTATTTGGATTGAAAAGGATAGTAGAGGGATGGAAGAGAGAAGGGTTTGCATTTATATAGCGCTTGCTACCCCTGATGAGATGTTGAAGAGCTTTTCGGCAGGTAGCACACTACTACGGAACCCAAACAGAATTAGTGGGGAATTAGTATAAGGGAATATGAAATTAATTTGAGCGGTGGACATGTTAGTCTGTTACTTGGATTGAAAAGGAATAGTGGAGGGATAACGCATTTCTAACCACGCAAAATGCCTCTACCACGCATGGAAAATCTGTTTAAGTATAAATGTTTGTATGTATATATATATATATATATATATATAACTACATATATCTATATATATCTATATATATATCTATCTGTGTGTGTGTGTGTATATATATATATATATATATATATATATATTCACTGAAAAAACCACAGGTTTCAGACACGTTATAGTTAGAAATTAGCATTTAAAAAACCTTTGAAATTCACTGAAAAAACCATAGGTTTTAGGGACAGTTATAGTTAGTTGGACATTGCACTCGTACAAAACCCGTGAAATTCCCCGTTATTGTTCGTTCAGCTAACTATAACTCGCGCCCCGCAATGCACTGCTGATGACGTCACATATTACATCACTCATGACATGGGAAGGTGCGCTCAGGGTGCACGGACCCTCCGCGGCCATAGATATACATGTGGTTTTACTTTTGATTTTCTCAGCAACTACTGAACGGATTTACACCATTTAACAAAAAGGGTTCCTTCTGAACCAAGAACTACCTCTTTGCCAAATTTGGTGTAATTCCGTTCCGCAGTTCGGGCTGTAGTCGTGTCTAAAATTTCCTATGGGAATTAACATGGAGAAAACACGTTTTGGGACCCCCCTTTTTTCTCGGCCCCCGCTTGCCGAATCACCCCAAAACTTTCAGGATAGGAGCGGAGCGCCCCACAAGTTTTGAGAATTTCGCGAAGATTCGTCAACCGGCGCCAAAGTTATTTCAAATAGAATGTTGTGAATTTCCTATGGAAAATAGGTCCTAACTATAACTATCTACTGGCGACCGCCAGTACATAATATATATATATATATATATATATATATATATATATATATATATATATATATATACACATACATACACACACACACAAAGTTTTACAATTAGGGTTGGGTAGAGATTTAGGTTTAGGGTGGTAAGGGGAATTTTAGGGTGGGTAGGGGTATTGGGTGGTAAGCGAGTTTTTAGGATATAAGGGTGGGTAAGGTTATTGGGTGGTAAGGGTATGTTTAGGGTTTAGGAGTGAGTAGTGGTATTGTGTTGTAAGGGTGTTTTTAGGGTTTAGGGGTGGGTAAGAGTATTGGGTGGTAAGGGTATTTGTAAGATTTATAGGTGGGTAAGGGTGGTAATGGTAATTAAGATAGAGGTGTTTGAGGGGTGTCCCCAAAAATATGCAAGATATATATATATATATATATATATATATGACACTTCCTTAATTATACTTACCATGCGTGGTAAAGGCATGCGTAGTAAAGGAATAACCATGGTAAAGGCATGCATGGTAATTGGCAGCATTGTATTGTCATACAATCCTCTGTACGTACCCACACCTCATGCTACTTGCCTCTGCACCTTGTCCAAAGCTGCAACTTAAGCGCAAGATGGAGCCATGCGTGGTCTCTGCCAACTTGGCCATCAGATCTAAAAAGTAAACCAACTTCTTGAAACTGATTATGCAGAAGTGAAGAATTTGGGACAGGCTCATTGAAGGCGAGAGTCCATGCACTTCCCTTGACTCAAAGTGCTTCAGAGAGGAGTATGTGGATTGAACAGAATGGCGACCAGGGTCAATGGGTATGACACGCTACACAGATTTCCTTACTACAACAGCAAACTGGAGATCTCAGGACTCAAGTCCAGACTGCCTTCATGTGCTTGTCGAACAAACAGGTTTATTCCAGGCCATGAAGAAAGCCATGTGTTGTTCAGCTCACTCTGTATGTGGTTAACAGTGTCCCATATGTACGCTTGGACACCTGACGACGTGTGGCGAACGAGTCGCTTACAGACGTAGCATGCGTTGGAAAGAAAATCATCACATGGTGTAAAAAAGTATTAAATCCACCATAATTCCTGTGCTCCACACAGAGCGGTTCATCTGCCAGACCACAGAGCCCAAAAGCGCCCACAGCTGTGCAGTACACAGCTTGCAAGGACATAAGGAGAAATGTAAGAACTTATTGTACAAGACACACTTAACAGCTCTCTATAAGCTGATCTGCAAATCTGGTGAACGTGAGGATGACTATACTAGTGCAGCATTATTTCCATGTTGAAGTGTGCAAGGAGCAAGTGTGCAGGCAGCCTGTTGCAATGGTATGTCCTGATGTAGTGCTAAACTACAGCCCAACTTCAGACAGAGTTGTAGTAAAAAACTACAGCTCAACTCCAAACATATGCAACTTCTGTCCTAGTACAAAACTACAGCTGAACCACAGGCATATGGAATTTCTATCCTGTAATAAAATTATTGCAAACTGCGGAAATATGCAGCTTCTATCCCAATAAAATATTACAGCTGGCCTGCAGACATAAGCAGTTCCTATCCCAGTACAAACTTACAGCTGACCTGCAGACATATGCAGCTTCTATCCCAGTATAAAATTACACCTGACCTGCAGACTTATGCAGCTTCTATCCCAGTATAAAATTACACCCGACCTGCAGACTTATGCAGCTTCTGTCCCAGTATAAAATTAGAGCTGACCTGCAAACATATGCAGCTTCTATTCACAGTATAATATTACAGCTGATCTGCAGACATATGCAGCTTCTATCCCAGTATAATATTACAGCAGACCTGAGACATATGCAGCTTCTATACATATGCAGCTTCTATCCCAGTATAATATTACAGCCGACCTGCAGACATATGCAGCTTCTGTCCCAGTATAATATTACAGCCGACCTGCAGACATATGCAGCTTCTGTCCCAGTATAATATTACAGCTGACCTGCAGACATATGCAGCTTCTGTCCCAGTATATTACAGCCGACCTGCAGACATATGCAGCTTCTGTCCTAGTATAATATTACAGCTGACCTGCAGACATATGCAGATTCTATTCACAGTATAATATTACAGCCGACCTGCAGACATATGCAGCTTCTGTCCCAGTAGAATATTACAGCTGACCTGCAGACATATGCAGATTCTATTCACAGTATAATATTACAGCTGACCTGCAGACATATGCAGCTTCTGTCCCAGTATATTACAGCCGACCTGCAGACATATGCAGCTTCTGTCCCAGTATATTACAGCTGACCTGCAGACATTTGCAGATTCTATTCACAGTATAATATTACAGCTGACCTACATGCATATGCAGCTTCTGTCCCAGTATAATATTACAGCCGACCTGCAGACATATGCAGATTCTATTCACAGTATAATATTACAGCTGACCGGCAAACATATGCAGCCTCTATTCACAGTATAATACTACAGCCGACCTGCAGACATATGCAGCTTCTGTCCCAGTAGATTACTACAGCTGACCTGCAGACATATGCAGATTCTATTCACAGTATAATATTACAGCTGACCTGCAGACATATGCAGCTTCTATTCACAGTATATTACAGCCGACCTGCAGACATATGCAGCTTCTATTCACAGTATAATATTACAGACGACCTGCAGACATATGCAGATTCTATTCACAGTATATTACAGACGACCTGCAGACATATGCAGATTCTATTCACAGTATATTACAGCTGACCTGCAGACATATGCAGCTTCTATTCACAGTATATTACAGCCGACCTGCAGACATATGCAGCTTCTATTCACAGTATAATATTACAGCTGACCTGCAGACATATGCAGCTTCTGTCCCAGTATATTACAGCCGACCTGCAGACATATGCAGCTTCTATCCCAGTATAAATTTACAGCTGACCTGCAGACATATGCAGATTCTATTCACAGTATAATATTACTGCCGACCTGCAGACATATGCAGATTCTATTCACAGTATAATATTACTGCCGACCTGCAGACATATGCAGCTTCTGTCCCAGTAGAATATTACAGCTGACCAGCAGACATATGCAGATTCTATTCACAGTATAAAACTAGAGCCGACCTGCAGACATATGCAGCATCTGTCCCAGTATAAAATTACAGCCGACCTGCAGGCATATGCAGCTTCTGTCCCAGTATAATATTACAGCAGACCTGCAGACATATGCAGCTTCTGTCCCAGTATAAAATTACAGCTGACCTGCAGACATATACAGCTTCTGTCCCAGTATAAAATTACAGACGACCTGCAGACATATGCAGCTTCTGTCCCAGTATAATATTACAGACGACGTGCAGACATATGCAGCTTCTGTCCCAGTATAATATTACAGCCGGCCTGCAGACATATGCAGCTTCTATCCCAGTATAATATTACAGCCGACCTGCAGACATATGCAGGTTCTGTCCCAGTATAAAATTACAGCCGACCTGCAGGCATATGCAGCTTCTGTCCCAGTATAATATTACAGCCGACCTCCAGACATATGCAGCTTCTGTTACACTATAACATTACATCCGACCTGCAGACATATGCAGCTTCTGTCCCAGTATAATATTACAGCCGACCTGCAGACATATCCAGCTTCTGTCCCAGTATAATATTACAGCCGACCTGCAGACATATGCAGCTTCTATCCCAGTATAATATTACAGACGACCTGCAGACAAATGCAGCTTCTAGCCCAGTATAAAACTAGAGCCGACCTGCAGACATATGCAGTTTCTGTCCCAGTATATTACTACAGCTGACCTGAGGACATATGCAGCTTCTGTCCCAGTATAATATTACAGCCGACCTGCAGACATATGCAGCTTCTGTCACAGTATAATATTACAGCCGACCTGCAGACATATGCAGCTTCTATCCCAGTATAATATTACAGCTGACCTGCAGACATATGCAGCTTCTATCCCAGTATAAAACTTGAGCCGACCTGCAGACATATGCAGCTTCTGTCCCAGTATATTACAGCTGATCTGCAGACATATGCAGCTTCTGTCCCAGTATAATATTACAGCTGACCTGCAGACATATGCGGCTTCTGTCCCAGTATAATATTACAGCCGACTTGCAGACATATGCAGCTTCTGTCCCAGTATAATATTACAGCCGACCTGCAGACATATGCAGCTTCTGTCCCAGTATAAAATTACAGCTGACCTGCAGACATATGCGGCTTCTGTCCCAGTATAACATTACAGCTGACCTGCAGACATATGCAGCTTCTGTCACAGTATATTACAGCTGACCTGCAGACATATGCAGATTCTATTCACAGTATAATATTACAGCCCACCTGCAGACATATGCAGCTTCTATCCAAGTATTATATTACAGCCGACCTGCAGACATATGCAGCATCTGTCCCAGTAAAAAACTAGAGCCGACCTGCAGACATATGCAGCTTCTGTCCCAGTATAATATTACAGCAGACCTGCAGACATATGCAGCTTCTGTCCCAGTATAAAATTACAGCTGACCTGAAGACATATGCGGCTTCTGTCCCAGTATAACATTACAGCTGACCTGCAGACATATGCAGCTTCTGTCACAGTATAATATTACAGCTGACCTGCAGACATATGCAGATTCTATTCACAGTATAATATTACAGCCCACCTGCAGACATATGCAGCTTCTATCCCAGTATTATATTACAGCCGACCTGCAGACATATGCAGCATCTGTCCCAATATAAAACTAGAGCCGACCTGCAGACATATGCAGCTTCTGTCACAGTATATTACAGCTGACCTGCAGACATATGCAGATTCTATTCACAGTATAATATTACAGCCGACCTGCAGACATATGCAGCTTCTGTCCCAGTATAATATTACAGCAGACCTGCAGACATATGCAGCTTCTGTCCCAGTATAATATTACAGCTGACCTGCAGACATATGCAGCTTCTGTCCCAGTATATTACAGCCGACCTACAGACATATGCAGCTTCTGTTACACTATAACATTACATCCGACCTGCAGACATATGCAGCTTCTATCCCAGTATAAATTTACAGCTGACCTGCAGACATATGCAGCTTCTGTCCCAGTATAATATTACAGCCGACCTGCAGACATATGCAGCTTCTATCCGTTTAATATTACAGCCGACCTGCAGACATATGCATCTTCTGTCCCAGTATAATATTACAGACGACCTGCAGACATATCCAGCTTCTATCCCAGTATAAAACTAGAGCTGACCTGCAGACGTATGCAGCTTCTGTCCCAGTATAAAATTACAGCTGACCTGCAGACATATGCAGCTTCTGTCCCAGTATAATATTACAGCTGACCTGTAGACATATGCAGCTTCTGTCCCAGTATAATATTACAGCCGACCTGCAGACATATGCAGCTTCTATACTAGTATAAACTAGAGCCGACCTGCAGACATATCCAGCTTCTGTCCCAGTATATTACAGCTGACCTGCAGACATATGCAGCTTCTGTCCCAGTATAATATTACAGCCGACCTGCAGACATATGCCGCTTCTATCCCAGTATAAAACTAGAGCCGACCTGCAGACATATGCAGCTTCTGTCCCAGTATAATATTACAGCTGACCTGCAGACATATGCAGCTTCTGTCCCAGTATAATATTACAGCCGACCTGCAGACATATGCAGCTTCTGTCCCAGTATAAAACTAGAGCCGACCTGCAGACATATCCAGCTTCTATTCACAGTATAATATTACAGACGACCTGCAGACATATGCATCTGTCCCAGTATAATATTACAGCTGACTTGCAGACATATCCAGCTTCTATCCCAGTATAAATTTACAGCTGACCTGCAGACATATGCAGCTTCAATCCTAGTATAATATTACATCCGACCTGCAGACATATGCAGCTTCTATCCCATTACAAATTTACAGCCGACCTGCAGACATATGCAGCTTCTATCCCAGTATAAATTTACAGCTGACCTGCAGACATATGCAGCTTCAATCCTAGTATATTACATCCGACCTGCAGACATATGCAGCTTCTATCCCAGTACAAATTTACAGCCGACCTGCTGACATATGCAGCTTCTATCCCAGTATAAAATTACAGCCGACCTGCAGACATATGCAGCTTCTATCCCAGTATAAAATTACAGCCGACCTGCAGACATATGCAGCTTCTGTCCCAGTATAATATTACAGCCGACCTGCAGACATATGCAGCTTCTGTCCCAGTATAATATTACAGCTGACCTGCAGACATATGCAGCTTCAATCCTAGTATAATATTACATCCGACCTGCAGACATATGCAGCTTCTATCCCAGTACAAATTTACAGCCGACCTGCAGACATATGCAGCTTCTATACCAGTACAAATTTACAGCCGACCTGCAGACATATGCAGCTTCTATCCCGGTATAAAATTACAGCCGACCTGCAGACATATGCAGCTTCTGTCCCAGTATAATATTACAGCCGACCTGCAGACATATGCAGCTTCTGTTACACTAACATTACATCCGACCTGCAGACATATGCAGCTTCTGTCCCAGTATAATATTACAGCCGACCTGCAGACATATCCAGCTTTTGTCCCAGTATAATATTACAGCCGACCTGCAGACATATGCAGCTTCTGTCGCAGTATAAAATTACAGCTGACCTGCACACATATGCAGCTTCGGTCCCAGTATATTACATCCGACCTGCAGACATATGCAGCTTCTATCCCAGTATAATATTACAGACGACCTGCAGACAAATGCAGCTTCTATCCCAGTATAAAACTAGAGCCGACCTGCAGACATATGCAGCTTCTGTCCCAGTATATTACTACAGCTGACCTGAGGACATATGCAGCTTCTGTCCCAGTATAATATTACAGCCGACCTGCAGACATATGCAGCTTCTGTCACAGTATAATATTACAGCTGACCTGCAGACATATGCAGCTTCTATCCCAGTATAAAACTTGAGCCGACCTGCAGACATATGCAGCTTCTGTCCCAGTATATTACAGCTGATCTGCAGACATATGCAGCTTCTGTCCCAGTATAATATTACAGCCGACCTGCAGACATATGCGGCTTCTGTCCCAGTATAATATTACAGCCGACTTGCAGACATATGCAGCTTCTATCCCAGTATAAAATTACAGCCGACCTGCAGACATATGCAGCTTCTATCCCAGTATAACATTACAGCCGACCTGCAGACATATGCAGCTTCTGTCCCAGTATATTACAGCTGACCTGCAGACATATGCAGCTTCAATCCTAGTATAATATTACATCCGACCTGCAGACATATGCGGCTTCTGTCCCAGTATAAAATTACAGCCGATCTGCAGACATATGCAGCTTCTATCCCAGTCTAATATTACAGCCGACCTGCAGACATATGCAGCTTCTATACATATACAGCTTCTATCCCAGTATAACATTACAGCCGACCTGCAGACATATGCAGCTTCTGTCACAGTATATTACAGCTGACCTGCAGACATATGCAGCTTCAATCCTAGTATAATATTACATCTGACCTGCAGACATATGCAGCTTCTGTCCCAGTATAATATTACAGCCGACCTGCAGACATATTCAGCTTCTGTCCCAGTATAATATTACAGCCGACTTGCAGACATATGCAGCTTCTGTCCCAGTATAATATTACAGCCGACCTGCAGACTTATGCAGCTTCTGTCCCAGTATAAAATTACAGCCGACCTGCAGACATATGCAGCTTCTATCCCAGTATATTACAGCCGACCTGCAGACATATGCAGCTTCTGTCCCAGTATAAAATTACAGCCGACCTGCAGACATATGCAGCTTCTGTCCCAGTATAATATTACAGCCGACCTGCAGACATATGCAGCTTCTGTCCCAGTATAATATTACAGCCGACCTGCAGACATATGCAGCTTCTATCCCAGTATATTACAGCTGACCTGCAGACATATGCAGCTTCTGTCCCAGTATAATATTACAGCCGACCTGCAGACATATGCAGCTTCTGTCCCAGTATAATATTACAGCTGACCTGCAGACATATGCAGCTTCTGTCCCAGTATATTACAGCCGACCTGCAGACATATGCAGCTTCTGTTACACTATAACATTACATCCGACCTGCAGACATATGCAGCTTCTGTCCCAGTATAATATTACATCCGACCTGCAGACATATGCAGCTTCTGTCCCAGTATAATATTACATCCGACCTGCAGACATATGCAGCTTCTGTCCCAGTATAATATTACATCCGACCTGCAGACATATGCAGCTTCTGTCCCAGTATAATATTACATCCGACCTGCAGACATATGCAGCTTCTATGCCAGTATAAACTAGAGCCGACCTGCAGACATATCCAGCTTCTGTCCCAGTATATTACAGCTGACCTGCAGACATATGCAGCTTCTGTCCCAGTATAATATTACAGCCGACCTGCAGACATATGCAGCTTCTATCCCAGTATAAAACTAGAGCCGACCTGCAGACATATGCAGCTTCTGTCCCAGTATAATATTACAGCTGACCTGCAGACATATGCAGCTTCTGTCCCAGTATAATATTACAGACGACCTGCAGACACATGCAGCATCTGTCCCAGTATAATATTACAGCTGACCTGCAGACATATCCAGCTTCTATCCCAGTATAAATTTACAGCTGACCTGCAGACATATGCAGCTTCAATCCTAGTATAATATTACATCCGACCTGCAGACATATGCAGCTTCTATCCCATTACAAATTTACAGCCGACCTGCAGACATATGCAGCTTCTATCCCAGTATAAATTTACAGCTGACCTGCAGACATATGCAGCTTCAATTCTAGTATATTACATCCGACCTGCAGACATATGCAGCTTCTATCCCAGTACAAATTTACAGCCGACCTGCTGACATATGCAGCTTCTATCCCAGTATAAAATTACAGCCGACCTGCAGACATATGCAGCTTCTATCCCAGTATAAAATTACAGCCGACCTGCAGACATATGCAGCTTCTGTCCCAGTATAATATTACAGCCGACCTGCAGACATATGCAGCTTCTGTCCCAGTATAATATTACAGCTGACCTGCAGACATATGCAGCTTCAATCCTAGTATAATATTACATCCGACCTGCAGACATATGCAGCTTCTATCCCAGTACAAATTTACAGCCGACCTGCAGACATATGCAGCTTCTATCCCAGTACAAATTTACAGCCGACCTGCAGACATATGCAGCTTCTATCCCAGTATAAAATTACAGCCGACCTGCAGACATATGCAGCTTCTGTCCCAGTATAATATTACAGCCGACCTGCAGACATATGCAGCTTCTGTTACACTATAACATTACATCCGACCTGCAGACATATGCAGCTTCTGTCCCAGTATAATATTACAGCCGACCTGCAGACATATCCAGCTTCTGTCCCAGTATAATATTACAGCCGACCTGCAGACATATGCAGCTTCTGTCGCAGTATAAAATTACAGCTGACCTGCACACATATGCAGCTTCGGTCCCAGTATATTACATCCGACCTGCAGACATATGCAGCTTCTATCCCAGTATAATATTACAGACGACCTGCAGACAAATGCAGCTTCTATCCCAGTATAAAACTAGAGCCGACCTGCAGACATATGCAGCTTCTGTTCCAGTATATTACTACAGCTGACCTGAGGACATATGCAGCTTCTGTCCCAGTATAATATTACAGCCGACCTGCAGACATATGCAGCTTCTGTCACAGTATAATATTACAGCTGACCTGCAGACATATGTAGCTTCTATCCCAGTATAAAACTTGAGCCGACCTGCAGACATATGCAGCTTCTGTCCCAGTATATTACAGCTGATCTGCAGACATATGCAGCTTCTGTCCCAGTATAATATTACAGCCAACCTGCAGACATATGCGGTTTCTGTCCCAGTATAATATTACAGCCGACTTGCAGACATATGCAGCTTCTGTCCCAGTATAATATTACAGCCGACCTGCAGACATATGCAGCTTCTATCCCAGTATATTACAGCTGACCTGCAGACATATGCAGCTTCTGTCCCAGTATAATATTACAGCCGACCTGCAGACATATGCAGCTTCTGTCCCAGTATAATATTACAGCCGACCTGCAGACATATGCAGCTTCTGTTACAGTATAATATTACAGCCGACCTGCAGACATATGCAGCTTCTGTCCCAGTATATTACAGCCGACCTGCAGACATATGCAGCTTCTGTTACACTATAACATTACATCCGACCTGCAGACATATGCAGCTTCTGTCCCAGTATAATATTACATCCGACCTGCAGACAGATGCAGCTTCTGTCCCAGTATAATATTACATCCGACCTGCAGACATATGCAGCTTCTGTCCCAGTATAATATTACATCCGACCTGCAGACATATGCAGCTTCTGTCCCAGTATAATATTACATCCGACCTGCAGACATATGCAGCTTCTATGCCAGTATAAACTAGAGCCGACCTGCAGACATATCCAGCTTCTGTCCCAGTATATTACAGCTGACCTGCAGACATATGCAGCTTCTGTCCCAGTATAATATTACAGCCGACCTGCAGACATATGCAGCTTCTATCCCAGTATAAAACTAGAGCCGACCTGCAGACATATGCAGCTTCTGTCCCAGTATAATATTACAGCTGACCTGCAGACATATGCAGCTTCAATCCTAGTATAATATTACATCCGACCTGCAGACATATGCAGCTTCTATCCCATTACAAATTTACAGCCGACCTGCAGACATATGCAGCTTCTATCCCAGTATAAATTTACAGCTGACCTGCAGACATATGCAGCTTCAATCCTAGTATATTACATCCGACCTGCAGACATATGCAGCTTCTATCCCAGTACAAATTTACAGCCGACCTGCTGACATATGCAGCTTCTATCCCAGTATAAAATTACAGCCGACCTGCAGACATATGCAGCTTCTATCCCAGTATAAAATTACAGCCGACCTGCAGACATATGCAGCTTCTGTCCCAGTATAATATTACAGCCGACCTGCAGACATATGCAGCTTCTGTCCCAGTATAATATTACAGCTGACCTGCAGACATATGCAGCTTCAATCCTAGTATAATATTACATCCGACCTGCAGACATATGCAGCTTCTATCCCAGTACAAATTTACAGCCGACCTGCAGACATATGCAGCTTCTATCCCAGTACAAATTTACAGCCGACCTGCAGACATATGCAGCTTCTATCCCAGTATAAAATTACAGCCGACCTGCAGACATATGCAGCTTCTGTCCCAGTATATTACAGCCGACCTGCAGACATATGCAGCTTCTGTTACACTATAACATTACATCCGACCTGCAGACATATGCAGCTTCTGTCCCAGTATAATATTACAGCCGACCTGCAGACATATCCAGCTTCTGTCCCAGTATATTACTACAGCTGACCTGAGGACATATGCAGCTTCGGTCCCAGTATAATATTACATCCGACCTGCAGACATATGCAGCTTCTATCCCAGTATAATATTACAGACGACCTGCAGACAAATGCAGCTTCTATCCCAGTATAAAACTAGAGCCGACCTGCAGACATATGCAGCTTCTGTCCCAGTATATTACTACAGCTGACCTGAGGACATATGCAGCTTCTGTCCCAGTATAATATTACAGCCGACCTGCAGACATATGCAGCTTCTGTCACAGTATAATATTACAGCTGACCTGCAGACATATGTAGCTTCTATCCCAGTATAAAACTTGAGCCGACCTGCAGACATATGCAGCTTCTGTCCCAGTATATTACAGCTGATCTGCAGACATATGCAGCTTCTGTCCCAGTATAATATTACAGCCGACCTGCAGACATATGCGGCTTCTGTCCCAGTATAATATTACAGCCGACTTGCAGACATATGCAGCTTCTATCCCAGTACAAAATTACAGCCGACCTGCAGACATATGCAGCTTCTATCCCAGTATAACATTACAGCCGACCTGCAGACATATGCAGCTTCTGTCCCAGTATATTACAGCTGATCTGCAGACATATGCAGCTTCTGTCCCAGTATAATATTACAGCCGACCTGCAGACATATGCGGCTTCTGTCCCAGTATAAAATTACAGCCGATCTGCAGACATATGCAGCTTCTATCCCAGTCTATTACAGCCGACCTGCAGACATATGCAGCTTCTATACATATGCAGCTTCTATCCCAGTATAACATTACAGCCGACCTGCAGACATATGCAGCTTCTGTCACAGTATATTACAGCTGACCTGCAGACATATGCATCTTCAATCCTAGTATAATATTACATCCGACCTGCAGACATATGCAGCTTCTGTCCCAGTATAATATTACAGCCGACCTGCAGACATATTCAGCTTCTGTCCCAGTATATTACAGCCGACCTGCAGACATATGCAGCTTCTGTCCCAGTATAATATTACAGCCGACCTGCAGACATATGCAGCTTCTGTCCCAGTATAATATTACAGCCGACCTGCAGACATATGCAGCTTCTGTTACAGTATAATATTACAGCCGACCTGCAGACATATGCAGCTTCTATCCCAGTATATTACAGCTGACCTGCAGACATATGCAGCTTCTGTCCCAGTATAATATTACAGCCGACCTGCAGACATATGCAGCTTCTGTCCCAGTATAATATTACAGCCGACCTGCAGACATATGCAGCTTCTGTTACAGTATAATATTACAGCCGACCTGCAGACATATGCAGCTTCTGTCCCAGTATATTACAGCCGACCTGCAGACATATGCAGCTTCTGTTACACTATAACATTACATCCGACCTGCAGACATATGCAGCTTCTGTCCCAGTATAATATTACATCCGACCTGCAGACATATGCAGCTTCTGTTACACTATAACATTACATCCGACCTGCAGACATATGCAGCTTCTG
Organism: Calotriton arnoldi; assembly: GCA_963921515.1. Taxonomy (NCBI): domain Eukaryota; kingdom Metazoa; phylum Chordata; class Amphibia; order Caudata; family Salamandridae; genus Calotriton; species Calotriton arnoldi. Next base: position 1,718,665 of record CAWUFW010000450.1, on the reverse strand, counting down.
TCCCAGTATAATATTACATCCGACCTGCAGACATATGCAGCTTCTGTCCCAGTATAATATTACATCCGACCTGCAGACATATGCAGCTTCTGTCCCAGTATATTACAGACGACCTGCAGACATATGCAGCTTCTGTCCGAGTATATTACAGCCGACCTGCAGACATATGCAGCTTCTGTTACACTATAACATTACATCCGACCTGCAGACATATGCAGCTTATGTCCCAGTATAATATTACATCCGACCTGCAGACATATGCAGCTTCTGTCCCAGTATAATATTACAGCCGACCTGCAGACATATCCAGCTTCTGTCCCAGTATAATATTACAGCCGACCTGCAGACATATGCAGCTTCTGTCCCAGTATAATATTACAGCCGACCTGCAGACATATGCAGCATCTGTCCCAATATAATATTACAGCCGACCTGCAGACATATGCAGCTTCTATCCCAGTATATTACAGCTGACCTGCAGACATATGCAGCTTCTGGCCCAGTATAATATTACAGCCGACCTGCAGACATATGCAGCTTCTGTCCCAGTATAATATTACAGCCGACCTGCAGACATATGCAGCTTCTGTCCCAGTATAATATTACAGCCGATCTGCAGACATATGCAGCTTCTGTCCCAGTATAATATTACAGCCGACCTGCAGACATATGCAGCTTCTGTCACAGTATAATATTACAGCTGACCTGCAGACATATGCAGCTTCTGTCCCAGTATAATATTACAGCCGACCTGCAGACATATGCAGCTTCTGTCACAGTATAATATTACAGCCGACCTGCAGACATATGCAGCTTCTGTCCCAGTATAATATTACAGCTGACCTGCAGACATATGCAGCTTCTGTCCCAGTATAATATTACAGCCGACCTGCAGACATATGCAGCTTCTGTCACAGTATAATATTACAGCTGACCTGCAGACATATGCAGCTTCTGTCCCAGTATAATATTACAGCCGACCTGCAGACATATGCAGCTTCTGTCACAGTATAATATTACAGCTGACCTGCAGACATATGCAGCTTCTGTTACACTATAACATTACATCCGACCTGCAGACATATGCAGCTTATGTCCCAGTATAATATTACATCCGACCTGCAGACATATGCAGCTTCTGTCCCAGTATAATATTACAGACGACCTGCAGACATATGCAGCTTCTGTCCGAGTATATTACAGCCGACCTGCAGACATATGCAGCTTCTGTTACACTATAACATTACATCCGACCTGCAGACATATGCAGCTTATGTCCCAGTATAATATTACATCCGACCTGCAGACATATGCAGCTTCTGTCCCAGTATAATATTACATCCGACCTGCAGACATATGCAGCTTCTGTTACAGTATAATATTACAGCTGACCTGCAGACATATGCAGCTTCTGTCCCAGTATAATATTACAGCTGACCTGCAGACATATGCAGCTTCTGTCCCAGTATAATATTACAGCCGACCTGCAGACATATGCAGCTTCTGTCACAGTATAATATTACAGCCGACCTGCAGACATATGCAGCTTCTGTCCCAGTATAATATTACAGCTGACCTGCAGACATATGCAGCTTCTGTCCCAGTATAATATTACAGCCGACCTGCAGACATATGCAGCTTCTGTCACAGTATAATATTACAGCTGACCTGCAGACATATGCAGCTTCTGTCCCAGTATAATATTACAGCCGACCTGCAGACATATGCAGCTTCTGTCACAGTATAATATTACAGCCGACCTGCAGACATATGCAGCTTCTGTCACAGTATAATATTACAGCTGACCTGCAGACATATGCAGCTTCTGTCCCAGTATAATATTACAGCCGACCTGCAGACATATGCAGCTTCTGTCACAGTATAATATTACAGCCGACCTGCAGACATATGCAGCTTCTGTCCCAGTATAATATTACAGACGACCTGCAGACATATTCAGCTTCTGTCCCAGTATATTACAGCCGACCTGCAGACATATGCAGCTTCTGTCCCAGTATAATATTACAGCCGACCTGCAGACATATGCAGCTTCTGTCCCAGTATAATATTACAGCCGACCTGCAAACATATGCAGCTTCTGTTACAGTATAATATTACAGCCGACCTGCAGACATATGCAGCTTCTATCCCAGTATATTACAGCTGACCTGCAGACATATGCAGCTTCTGTCCCAGTATAATATTACAGCCGACCTGCAGACATATGCAGCTTCTGTCCCAGTATAATATTACAGCCGACCTGCAGACATATGCAGCTTCTGTTACAGTATAATATTACAGCCGACCTGCAGACATATGCAGCTTCTGTCCCAGTATAATATTACAGCCGACCTGCAGACATATGCAGCTTCTGTCCCAGTATAATATTACATCCGACCTGCAGACATATGCAGCTTCTGTCCCAGTATAATATTACAGACGACCTGCAGACATATGCAGCTTCTGTCCCAGTATAATATTACAGCCGACCTGCAGACATATGCAGCTTCTGTTACAGTATAATATTACAGCCGACCTGCAGACATATGCAGCTTCTGTTACACTATAACATTACATCCGACCTGCAGACATATGCAGCTTATGTCCCAGTATAATATTACATCCGACCTGCAGACATATGCAGCTTCTGTCCCAGTATAATATTACAGACGACCTGCAGACATATGCAGCTTCTGTCCCAGTATAATATTACAGCTGACCTGCAGACATATGCAGCTTCTGTTACACTATAACATTACATCCGACCTGCAGACATATGCAGCTTATGTCCCAGTATAATATTACATCCGACCTGCAGACATATGCAGCTTCTGTCCCAGTATAATATTACAGACGACCTGCAGACATATGCAGCTTCAATCCTAGTATAATATTACATCCGACCTGCAGACATATGCAGCTTCTGTTACACTATAACATTACATCCGACCTGCAGACATATGCAGCTTATGTCCCAGTATAATATTACATCCGACCTGCAGACATATGCAGCTTCTGTTACACTATAACATTACATCCGACCTGCAGACATATGCAGCTTCTGTCCCAGTATATTACAGCTGACCTGCAGACATATGCAGCTTCTGTCCCAGTATATTACAGCTGACCTGCAGACATATGCAGCTTCTGTCCCAGTATAATATTACAGCCGACCTGCAGACATATGCAGCTTCTGTCACAGTATAATATTACAGACGACCTGCAGACATATGCAGCTTCTGTCCGAGTATATTACAGCCGACCTGCAGACATATGCAGCTTCTGTTACACTATAACATTACAGCCGACCTGCAGACATATGCAGCTTCTGTCCCAGTATATTACAGCTGACCTGCAGACATTTGCAGATTCTATTCACAGTATAATATTACAGCTGACCTACATGCATATGCAGCTTCTGTCCCAGTATAATATTACATCCGACCTGCAGACATATGCAGCTTCTGTTACAGTATAATATTACAGCCGACCTGCAGACATATGCAGCTTCTGTTACAGTATAATATTACAGACGACCTGCAGACATATGCAGCTTCTGTCCCAGTATAATATTACAGCCGACCTGCAGACATATGCAGCTTCTGTCCCAGTATAATATTACATCCGACCTGCAGACATATGCAGCTTCTGTTACAGTATAATATTACAGACGACCTGCAGACATATGCAGCTTCTGTCCCAGTATAATATTACAGCCGACCTGCAGACATATGCAGCTTCTGTTACAGTATAATATTACAGCCGACCTGCAGACATATGCAGCTTCTGTCCCAGTATAATATTACAGCCGACCTGCAGACATATGCAGCTTCTGTTACAGTATAATATTACAGCCGACCTGCAGACATATGCAGCTTCTGTTACAGTATAATATTACAGCCGACCTGCAGACATATGCAGCTTCTGTCCCAGTATAATATTACAGCCGACCTGCAGACATATGCAGTTTCTGTCCCAGTATATTACTACATCCGACCTGCAGACATATGCAGCTTCTGTCCGAGTATATTACAGCCGACCTGCAGACATATGCAGCCTCTATTCACAGTATAATATTACAGCCGACCTGCAGACATATGCAGCCTCTATTCACAGTATAATATTACAGCCGACCTGCAGATATATGCAGCTTCTGTTACAGTATAATATTACATCCGACCTGCAGACATATGCAGCTTCTGTCCGAGTATATTACAGCCGACCTGCAGACATATGCAGCCTCTATTCACAGTATAATATTACAGCCGACCTGCAGACATATGCAGCCTCTATTCACAGTATAATATTACAGCTGACCTGCAGACATATGCAGCTTCTGTCCCAGTATAATATTACAGCCGACCTGCAGACATATGCAGCCTCTATTCACAGTATAATATTACAGCTGATCTGCAGACATATGCAGCTTCTGTCCCAGTATAATATTACAGCTGACCTGCAGACATATGCAGCTTCTGTCCCAGTATATTACAGCCGACCTGCAGACATATGCAGCTTCTGTTACAGTATAATATTACAGCCGACCTGCAGACATATGCAGCCTCTATTCACAGTATAATATTACAGCCGACCTGCAGACATATGCAGCCTCTATTCACAGTATAATATTACAGCTGATCTGCAGACATATGCAGCTTCTGTCCCAGTATAATATTACAGCTGACCTGCAGACATATGCAGCTTCTGTCCCAGTATAATATTACAGCCGACCTGCAGACATATGCAGCTTCTGTCCCAGTATAATATTACATCCGACCTGCAGACATATGCAGCTTCTGTCCCAGTATAATATTACATCCGACCTGCAGACATATGCAGCTTCTGTCCCAGTATAATATTACATCCGACCTGCAGACATATGCAGCTTCTGTCCCAGTATAATATTACATCCGACCTGCAGACATATGCAGCTTCTGTCCCAGTATAATATTACATCCGACCTGCAGACATATGCAGCTTCTGTCCCAGTATAATATTACAGCTGATCTGCAGACATATGCAGCTTCTGTCCCAGTATAATATTACAGCTGACCTGCAGACATATGCAGCTTCTGTCCCAGTATAATATTACAGCCGACCTGCAGACATATGCAGCTTCTGTCCCAGTATAATATTACAGCCGACCTGCAGACATATGCAGCTTCTGTTACAGTATAATATTACAGCTGACCTGCAGACATATGCAGCTTCTGTCCCAGTATAATATTACAGCCGACCTGCAGACATATGCAGCTTCTGTCACAGTATAATATTACAGCTGACCTGCAGACATATGCAGCTTCTGTCCCAGTATAATATTACAGCCGACCTGCAGACATATGCAGCTTCTGTCCCAGTATAATATTACAGCCGACCTGCAGACATATGCAGCTTCTGTCACAGTATAATATTACAGCCGACCTGCAGACATATGCAGCCTCTATTCACAGTATAATATTACAGCCGACCTGCAGACATATGCAGCCTCTATTCACAGTATAATATTACAGCTGATCTGCAGACATATGCAGCTTCTGTCCCAGTATAATATTACAGCCGACCTGCAGACATATGCAGCTTCTGTCCCAGTATAATATTACAGCCGACCTGCAGACATATGCAGCCTCTGTTACACTATAACATTACATCCGACCTGCAGACATATGCAGCTTATGTCCCAGTATAATATTACATCCGACCTGCAGACATATGCAGCTTCTGTTACACTATAACATTACATCCGACCTGCAGACATATGCAGCTTCTGTCCCAGTATAATATTACAGCTGACCTGCAGACATATGCAGCTTCTGTCCCAGTATAATATTACAGCCGACCTGCAGACATATGCAGCTTCTAGCCCAGTATAAAACTAGAGCCGACCTGCAGACATATGCAGCTTCTGTCCCAGTATAATATTACAGCCGACCTGCAGACATATCCAGCTTCTGTCCCAGTATAATATTACAGACGACCTGCAGACATATGCAGCTTCTGTCCCAGTATAATATTACAGACGACCTGCAGACATATGCAGCTTCTGTCCCAGTATAATATTACATCCGACCTGCAGACATATGCAGCTTCTGTCCCAGTATAATATTACATCCGACCTGCAGACATATGCAGCTTCTGTCCCAGTATAATATTACAGGCGACCTGCAGACATATGCAGCTTCTGTCCCAGTATAATATTACAGGCGACCTGCAGACATATGCAGCTTCTGTCCCAGTATAATATTACATCCGACCTGCAGACATATGCAGCTTCTGTCCCAGTATAATATTACAGACGACCTGCAGACATATGCAGCTTCTGTCCCAGTATAATATTACAGCCGACCTGCAGACATATGCAGCTTCTGTCCCAGTATAATATTACAGACGACCTGCAGACATATGCAGCTTCTGTCCCAGTATAATATTACAGACGACCTGCAGACATATGCAGCTTCTGTCCCAGTATAATATTACAGACGACCTGCAGACATATGCAGCTTCTGTCCCAGTATAATATTACAGCCGACCTGCAGACATATGCAGCCTCTATTCACAGTATAATATTACATCCGACCTGCAGACATATGCAGCTTCTGTCCCAGTATAATATTACAGCCGACCTGCAGACATATGCAGCTTCTGTCCCAGTATAATATTACAGCCGACCTGCAGACATATGCAGCCTCTATTCACAGTATAATATTACATCCGACCTGCAGACATATGCAGCTTCTGTCCCAGTATAATATTACAGCCGACCTGCAGACATATGCAGCTTCTGTCCCAGTATAATATTACAGCCGACCTGCAGACATATGCAGCCTCTATTCACAGTATAATATTACATCCGACCTGCAGACATATGCAGCTTCTGTCCCAGTATAATATTACAGCCGACCTGCAGACATATGCAGCTTCTATCCCAGTATATTACAGCTGACCTGCAGACATATGCAGCTTCTGTCCCAGTATAATATTACAGCCGACCTGCAGACATATGCAGCTTCTGTCCCAGTATATTACAGCCGACCTGCAGACATATGCAGCTTCTGTCCCAGTATAATATTACAGCCGACCTGCAGACATATGCAGCTTCTGTTACAGTATAATATTACAGCTGACCTGCAGACATATGCAGCTTATGTCCCAGTATAATATTACAGCCGACCTGCAGACATATGCAGCTTCTGTTACAGTATAATATTACAGCCGACCTGCAGACATATGCAGCTTCTGTCCCAGTATATTACAGCCGACCTGCAGACATATGCAGCCTCTATTCACAGTATAATATTACAGCTGACCTGCAGACATATGCAGCCTCTATTCACAGTATAATATTACATCCGACCTGCAGACATATGCAGCTTCTGTCCCAGTATAATATTACAGCCGACCTGCAGACATATGCAGCCTCTATTCACAGTATAATATTACAGCCGACCTGCAGACATATGCAGCCTCTATTCACAGTATAATATTACATCCGACCTGCAGACATATGCAGCCTCTGTCCCAGTATAATATTACAGCAGACCTGCAGACATATGCAGCTTCTATCCCAGTATATTACAGCTGACCTGCAGACATATGCAGCCTCTGTCCCAGTATAATATTACAGCTGACCTGCAGACATATGCAGCTTCTGTCCCAGTATAATATTACAGCCGACCTGCAGACATATGCAGCCTCTATTCACAGTATAATATTACAGCCGACCTGCAGACATATGCAGCTTCTGTCCCAGTATAATATTACAGCCGACCTGCAGACATATGCAGCTTCTGTTACAGTATAATATTACAGCCGATCTGCAGACATATGCAGCTTCTGTCCCAGTATAATATTACAGCCGACCTGCAGACATATGCAGCTTCTATCCCAGTATATTACAGCTGACCTGCAGACATATGCAGCCTCTATTCACAGTATAATATTACAGCCGACCTGCAGACATATGCAGCTTCTGTCCCAGTATAATATTACAGCCGACCTGCAGACATATGCAGCTTCTGTTACAGTATAATATTACAGCCGATCTGCAGACATATGCAGCTTCTGTCCCAGTATAATATTACAGCCGACCTGCAGACATATGCAGCTTCTATCCCAGTATATTACAGCTGACCTGCAGACATATGCAGCCTCTATTCACAGTATAATATTACAGCCGACCTGCAGACATATGCAGCTTCTGTTACAGTATAATATTACAGCCGATCTGCAGACATATGCAGCTTCTGTCCCAGTATAATATTACAGCCGACCTGCAGACATATGCAGCTTCTATCCCAGTATATTACAGCTGACCTGCAGACATATGCAGCCTCTATTCACAGTATAATATTACAGCCGACCTGCAGACATATGCAGCCTCTATTCACAGTATAATATTACAGCTGATCTGCAGACATATGCAGCTTCTGTCCCAGTATAATATTACAGCTGACCTGCAGACATATGCAGCTTCTGTCCCAGTATAATATTACATCCGACCTGCAGACATATGCAGCTTCTGTTACACTATAACATTACATCCGACCTGCAGACATATGCAGCTTCTGTCCCAGTATAATATTACATCCGACCTGCAGACATATGCAGCTTCTGTTACACTATAACATTACATCCGACCTGCAGACATATGCAGCTTCTGTCCCAGTATAATATTACAGCCGACCTGCAGACATATGCAGCTTCTATCCCAGTATATTACAGCTGACCTGCAGACATATGCAGCTTCTGTCCCAGTATAATATTACAGCCGACCTGCAGACATATGCAGCTTCTGTCCCAGTATAATATTACAGCCGACCTGCAGACATATGCAGCTTCTGTCCCAGTATAATATTACAGCCGATCTGCAGACATATGCAGCTTCTGTCACAGTATAATATTACAGCTGACCTGCAGACATATGCAGCTTCTGTCCCAGTATAATATTACAGCCGACCTGCAGACATATGCAGCTTCTGTCCCAGTATAATATTACATCCGACCTGCAGACATATGCAGCTTCTGTCCCAGTATAATATTACAGCTGACCTGCAGACATATGCAGCTTCTGTCACAGTATAATATTACAGCCGACCTGCAGACATATGCAGCTTCTGTCCCAGTATAATATTACAGCCGACCTGCAGACATATGCAGCTTCTGTCCCAGTATAATATTACAGCCGACCTGCAGACATATGCAGCCTCTATTCACAGTATAATATTACATCCGACCTGCAGACATATGCAGCTTCTGTCCCAGTATAATATTACAGCCGACCTGCAGACATATGCAGCTTCTGTCACAGTATAATATTACAGCCGACCTGCAGACATATGCAGCTTCTGTCACAGTATAATATTACAGCCGACCTGCAGACATATGCAGCTTCTGTCCCAGTATAATATTACAGCCGACCTGCAGACATATGCAGCTTCTGTCCCAGTATAATATTACAGCCGACCTGCAGACATATGCAGCTTCTGTCACAGTATAATATTACAGCCGACCTGCAGACATATGCAGCTTCTATCCCAGTATATTACAGCTGACCTGCAGACATATGCAGCTTCTGTCCCAGTATAATATTACAGCCGACCTGCAGACATATGCAGCTTCTGTTCCAGTATAATATTACAGCCGACCTGCAGACATATGCAGCTTCTGTCCCAGTATAATATTACAGCCGACCTGCAGACATATGCAGCTTCTGTCACAGTATAATATTACAGCCGACCTGCAGACATATGCAGCTTCTGTCCCAGTATAATATTACAGCCGACCTGCAGACATATGCAGCTTCTGTTACAGTATAATATTACAGCCGACCTGCAGACATATGCAGCTTCTGTTACACTATAACATTACATCCGACCTGCAGACATATGCAGCTTATGTCCCAGTATAATATTACATCCGACCTGCAGACATATGCAGCTTCTGTCCCAGTATAATATTACAGCCGACCTGCAGACATATGCAGCTTCTGTCCCAGTATAATATTACAGCCGACCTGCAGACATATGCAGCTTCTGTCACAGTATAATATTACAGCCGACCTGCAGACATATGCAGCTTCTGTCCCAGTATAATATTACAGCCGACCTGCAGACATATGCAGCTTCTGTCCCAGTATAATATTACAGCCGACCTGCAGACATATGCAGTTTCTGTCCCAGTATATTACAGCTGACCTGCAGACATATGCAGCTTCTGTCCCAGTATAATATTACAGCTGACCTGCAGACATATGCAGCTTCTGTTACAGTATAATATTACAGCTGACCTGCAGACATATGCAGCTTCTGTTACAGTATAATATTACAGCCGACCTGCAGACATATGCAGCTTCTGTCACAGTATAATATTACATCCGACCTGCAGACATATGCAGCTTCTGTCCCAGTATAATATTACAGCTGACCTGCAGACATATGCAGCTTCTGTCCCAGTATAATATTACAGCCGACCTGCAGACATATGCAGCTTCTGTCACAGTATAATATTACAGCTGACCTGCAGACATATGCAGCTTCTGTTACAGTATAATATTACAGCCGACCTGCAGACATATGCAGCTTCTGTCACAGTATAATATTACATCCGACCTGCAGACATATGCAGCTTCTGTCCCAGTATAATATTACAGCTGACCTGCAGACATATGCAGCTTCTGTCCCAGTATAATATTACAGCCGACCTGCAGACATATGCAGCCTCTATTCACAGTATAATATTACATCCGACCTGCAGACATATGCAGCTTCTGTCCCAGTATAATATTACAGCTGACCTGCAGACATATGCAGCTTCTGTCCCAGTATAATATTACAGCCGACCTGCAGACATATGCAGCTTCTGTCCTAGTATAATATTACAGCCGACCTGCAGACATATGCAGCTTCTGTCCCAGTATAATATTACAGCCGACCTGCAGACATATGCAGCTTCTGTCCCAGTATAATATTACATCCGACCTGCAGACATATGCAGCTTCTGTCCCAGTATATTACTACAGCTGACCTGAGGACATATGCAGCTTCTGTCCCAGTATAATATTACATCCGACCTGCAGACATATGCAGCTTCTGTTACAGTATAATATTACAGCCGACCTGCAGACATATGCAGCCTCTATTCACAGTATAATATTACAGCCGACCTGCAGACATATGCAGCTTCTGTCCCAGTATAATATTACAGACGACCTGCAGACATATGCAGCTTCTGTCCCAGTATAATATTACAGCCGACCTGCAGACATATGCAGCTTCTGTCCCAGTATAATATTACAGACGACCTGCAGACATATGCAGCTTCTGTCCGAGTATATTACAGCCGACCTGCAGACATATGCAGCCTCTATTCACAGTATAATATTACAGACGACCTGCAGACATATGCAGCTTCTGTCCCAGTATAATATTACATCCGACCTGCAGACATATGCAGCTTCTGTTACAGTATAATATTACAGCCGACCTGCAGACATATGCAGCTTCTGTTACAGTATAATATTACAGCCGACCTGCAGACATATGCAGCCTCTATTCACAGTATAATATTACAGCTGACCTGCAGACATATGCAGCCTCTATTCACAGTATAATATTACAGCTGACCTGCAGACATATGCAGCCTCTATTCACAGTATAATATTACAGCCGACCTGCAGACATATGCAGCTTCTGTCCCAGTATAATATTACAGCCGACCTGCAGACATATGCAGCTTCTGTCCCAGTATATTACTACAGCTGACCTGAGGACATATGCAGCTTCTGTCCCAGTATAATATTACAGCCGACCTGCAGACATATGCAGCTTCTGTCCGAGTATATTACAGCCGACCTGCAGACATATGCAGCTTCTATCCCAGTATATTACAGCTGACCTGCAGACATATCCAGCTTCTGTCCCAGTATAATATTACAGCCGACCTGCAGACATATGCAGCTTCTGTCCCAGTATAATATTACAGCCGATCTGCAGACATATGCAGCTTCTGTCCCAGTATAATATTACAGCTGACCTGCAGACATATGCAGCTTCTGTCCCAGTATAATATTACAGCCGACCTGCAGACATATGCAGCTTCTGTCCCAGTATAATATTACAGCCGACCTGCAGACATATGCAGCTTCTGTCCCAGTATAATATTACAGCCGACCTGCAGACATATGCAGCTTCTGTCACAGTATAATATTACAGCCGACCTGCAGACATATGCAGCCTCTATTCACAGTATAATATTACAGCTGATCTGCAGACATATGCAGCTTCTGTCCCAGTATAATATTACAGCCGATCTGCAGACATATGCAGCTTCTGTCACAGTATAATATTACAGCCGACCTGCAGACATATGCAGCTTCTGTTACACTATAACATTACATCCGACCTGCAGACATATGCAGCTTCTGTCCCAGTATAATATTACAGACGACCTGCAGACATATGCAGCTTCTGTCCCAGTATAATATTACATCCGACCTGCAGACATATGCAGCTTCTGTCCCAGTATAATATTACAGACGACCTGCAGACATATGCAGCTTCTATCCCAGTATATTACAGCTGACCTGCAGACATATGCAGCTTCTGTCCCAGTATATTACAGCTGACCTGCAGACATATGCAGCTTCTGTTACAGTATAATATTACATCCGACCTGCAGACATATGCAGCTTCTGTCCCAGTATAATATTACAGCCGACCTGCAGACATATGCAGCTTCTGTCCCAGTATAATATTACAGCCGACCTGCAGACATATGCAGCTTCTGTTACAGTATAATATTACAGCTGACCTGCAGACATATGCAGCTTCTGTCCGAGTATATTACATCCGACCTGCAGACATATGCAGCTTCTGTCCCAGTATAATATTACAGCCGACCTGCAGACATATGCAGCTTCTGTCCCAGTATAATATTACAGCCGACCTGCAGACATATGCAGCTTCTGTCACAGTATAATATTACAGCCGACCTGCAGACATATGCAGCTTCTGTCCCAGTATAATATTACAGCCGACCTGCAGACATATGCAGCTTCTGTCACAGTATAATATTACAGCCGATCTGCAGACATATGCAGCTTCTGTTACAGTATAATATTACAGCCGATCTGCAGACATATGCAGCTTCTGTCCCAGTATAATATTACAGCCGACCTGCAGACATATGCAGCTTCTGTCACAGTATAATATTACAGCCGACCTGCAGACATATGCAGCCTCTATTCACAGTATAATATTACAGCCGACCTGCAGACATATGCAGCTTCTGTCCCAGTATAATATTACAGCCGACCTGCAGACATATGCAGCCTCTATTCACAGTATAATATTACATCCGACCTGCAGACATATGCAGCTTCTGTCCCAGTATAATATTACAGCCGACCTGCAGACATATGCAGCCTCTATTCACAGTATAATATTACATCCGACCTGCAGACATATGCAGCTTCTGTCCCAGTATAATATTACAGCCGACCTGCAGACATATGCAGCTTCTATCCCAGTATATTACAGCTGACCTGCAGACATATGCAGCTTCTGTCCCAGTATAATATTACAGCCGACCTGCAGACATATGCAGCTTCTGTTCCAGTATAATATTACAGCCGACCTGCAGACATATGCAGCTTCTGTCCCAGTATAATATTACAGCCGACCTGCAGACATATGCAGCCTCTATTCACAGTATAATATTACATCCGACCTGCAGACATATGCAGCTTCTGTCCCAGTATAATATTACAGCCGACCTGCAGACATATGCAGCTTCTGTCACAGTATAATATTACAGCCGACCTGCAGACATATGCAGCTTCTGTCCCAGTATAATATTACAGCCGACCTGCAGACATATGCAGCTTCTGTTACAGTATAATATTACAGCCGACCTGCAGACATATGCAGCTTCTGTTACACTATAACATTACATCCGACCTGCAGACATATGCAGCTTATGTCCCAGTATAATATTACATCCGACCTGCAGACATATGCAGCTTCTGTCCCAGTATAATATTACAGCCGACCTGCAGACATATGCAGCTTCTGTCCCAGTATAATATTACAGCCGACCTGCAGACATATGCAGCTTCTGTCCCAGTATAATATTACAGACGACCTGCAGACATATGCAGCTTCTGTCCCAGTATAATATTACAGCCGACCTGCAGACATATGCAGTTTCTGTCCCAGTATATTACAGCTGACCTGCAGACATATGCAGCTTCTGTCCCAGTATAATATTACATCCGACCTGCAGACATATGCAGCTTCTGTCCCAGTATAATATTACAGCCGACCTGCAGACATATGCAGTTTCTGTCCCAGTATATTACAGCTGACCTGCAGACATATGCAGCTTCTGTCCCAGTATAATATTACAGCCGACCTGCAGACATATGCAGCTTCTGTCCCAGTATAATATTACAGCCGACCTGCAGACATATGCAGCTTCTGTTACACTATAACATTACATCCGACGTGCAGACATATGCAGCTTCTGTCCGAGTATAATATTACAGCCGACCTGCAGACATATGCAGCTTCTGTCCCAGTATATTACATCCGACCTGCAGACATATGCAGCTTCTGTCCCAGTATAATATTACAGCCGACCTGCAGACATATGCAGCTTCTGTCCCAGTATAAACCTACAGCTGAACGACAAACATGAGTAGGTTTTATCCTAGAATAAATGTACAGCTGAATTGGTGACATGCACAATTTCTGCTGCTATCACAATATATTAAAAAATTGGAAAACAACAAACTTGGCACACATGAGTCGCCCACCAGCTTAGCTCACCATGCTACTTTGAATTCGCAATAGGCCCAGGCCCTTGTCTGAAAGAGCCTGCGCCAGACCTGCCAATGGTGATACAATGTACACCGTGTGATGGGAAGGGGAAGGCGGTAATGCAGCCTTAAAGAAGGGGGGCTGTTGGCGAACGAGGGTCTGCCTCCCCCCAACCCTTCTGGACACCCACCCTGCCCCAGAGCAAAGCCGCCTGGAGCTGCTCAGCAAGTCCTGGGGATGATGTCAAACCTTCGACGGTCTCTTGCGATGCAGAGACTTCACACACGAGCTGGAAACCCACTCTATGAAAGCTCATGTGACTGCTCACCCGGAGTGACAGCTCCTCTTCACCGGGTGATCGAGGAAAGAGTGTAGAAACCGGGGGTCACGCGGAGGTTTGAAGGCCTACTCAGGGCACCAATTTTAGAAAACGCACCATTTGAAATGTTCTCAAACTACGCAGTCACTGAGGGTCTCAGCCGAGGTGCCAATGAACGTATGAACAATTTCTGAAAATTAGCACCTCACACTGGAGATGTAAATCTACAGGCACGTTTGATATCAGTCTAAAGTTATTACAATCAGACAATTTTATGAGAGCTCTTTTCTAAAATAAACCACGTACAATTTCACTACCTTGAAGCACATCTGCAAAAGGGTTCGCAGCCCACTTGGGTAAAGCGCCCACGTGCATGTGAGGCACTGGGAACCCTTGTCATAGCAGCGCGGCACTGCCCTGTGACAGGTGCAACCATGGCCGACCCGCAGCTGTGCATAGCAGAGGCCCGGCTTTTCAAGGGGCCCTGGGGCCTGGTGGTGGTGACGGCACACGAACCGTGAGGCTGAAGATCTGCTTTTCCCCTCCTAGCAGCAGCAGGTGAACGGGCTCCAAAAGGCCCGCTCTGATGCTTGTCTGCAGTGAACATGCAGGGAGCAAACGCTGCCACTAGGGGGCAGTGTGAGCACAAAAAAACAGGCTTTTCCAAGACATGCACTGGGGCGTGACGGCCTGAGGCAAGCTACCTTAATGGTGTCAAAACAAACGTGAAAAATGGGATCTTAAAGTCCACGGTCAACGAGAACAGCAGCGTTTCCAGCCACAACTCTCTAGTTTGGAAGACAGACCGTGCCTGCTGAGTGTAGGAGGCGCCTTATGCGGGACATGGTGACCAGGGATGGGGAAGAATTATCACACACCACCACCTACGACGAAACAGGCAGCATACCAGGCACAGATTCAAGGAGCAACCTGCAGGTTACGGGTTTCAAGCTTGGCAGAGCTGTCTCCTCCTATCATCCTTCTAAGATTGATAAAATAAGTACAACCTAGTTAGTTAAGAAGGCCACATTTGAAGCGGCCTAGATACAGTCACTTTGTGGGATGTGTTAAATACATTATGGTCAAGTATATATATATATGGGCCTTGAGAGTGAACATTTTAGCTAGAGCAAATATTCTAATAAAACATGTATTACTAAAGTGCAAAGGTCAAATTCAAGTTTATTTTTTCAGTACAGCAACGCTGACACCAAAAATGCACTGCTGCCCACACATTACCTGCACCAATTACTTTACACAGGCCAGGAAACATCCCTCCTAATAGTCAGGAGGCCTCTTCAGTGCAAATGTACCTTACTGCACAGTTGTAACCCTTTCCACCCTGGTTTTAGGTAAATGTGTTTGTTTAAAACAAATATACAACAAAAATGCCCCAGCATAAACCATATAAACAAATAGGCACAGTATAATATGCTATTACCAGTGTTCGAGGGGGGCGGGGGGGCATTATCACCCATTCAAAGCTTGACCTCTCGCGAGTCATGCCACCTCCCCACATTCAACAATGGTGGTATTGCGCTGCACACCTGCATATATAATATTTAGGACAGGAATAATATTATTGTGAAGCAATAAAATGTCGTTTAGAGCCCTTGTACCAATCAAAGCACATTAACAAATTTACTACTGAGGTGCAAAGATCAAATTCCAGTTTATTACCTCAGTACAGCAAAGGTGACTTGAGAAAAACACTTTTTTCTACCTTACATATTGCCTGTAACCAATTATTTTAGACAGGGAAACAACTCTCGTAATTGCCAGGGGCCTCTTCAATGTGCTTTTAACACAATACACAAATGGAATCCCTTGCATTCAGGTCTTTAAGTGGGATGGAAAAAGTGTGTGTGTGTGGGGGGGGGGGGCTCTGAAAGGGGCGTGGCCAATGTAATTAAGGGTGTGGCTTAAAAACACGTAAGCTAAAAATCTGTGCTTAGCATAGTGTGCCGCCCGACTTGCATTTTGTTGTTTCTGTCATTGCATCCAGATACATGATACAACAAGTAACATCATACCTACAACAAGTCAGGACTATTGGCTTTGTCAGTGGTTGTTAGTTGCATAAGATAAATAAGCAGCAACTATGGCTTGTATATAATATTGAAAAAGCTTCCACTTAAAGCCCTGGTGACACCACGACAATGTTGCTGCTCCTGAGTTTCAAAAAGAAAAGGGAAATCCAGAGAGAAAATGACTTACTTTAAAGGATTTACCTTGCCCTACAACGCTCACCTGGCATGACGTCATCCCGTAACTTCTCCACTAGTGAGAAGTGAGCACGCGCAAATCGATGTGCCTGCTGTCCCTGCAGTCCGGAAAAAAACGGACCGCCTGTGCCAGGGCACAGAACAGAGCCGATAGAGACCCGTTTCGAGGCCCGCTTCAAAAAACTGCCAGTGCTCAGCACCGGTGAGACCCGGCCCACTTAATGCCCTGCTTGCATTCTAGTTTTGGTTAAATTCCCCTAGTGAAAGCGACTAAAACTTTAATCCTTGCCCGACAGATCTGCTCAAAACTTAAAATAGCCACCGGCAAGCTAAACGGGAGAAACTTTTGCTCGTTTTGTGTGGGTCCATCAAACACTGGCACATTTATTAGCAGGAGAATACTTCTTTCCCACCCCTCCTTTGGTGGGCCTGCCTCAAACTGAGAAAACCAACAGTGGGAAAAACATTCTAAGTCTCTGCTAAATTCTACACAGATCCATCAGATAGCGCCAAAGTTACTAGCAAACCCAAAAAAAATTCACCCCCCACTTTAACTCTCCCACCCCCACCCCCCATTGAATCAGCACAAAACCTGAAATACTGGCAATGGATGCATTCTGTTGCCTGCCTGCCACTGTTCAGGCAGATTCATGAAACTGCTAAAGTTATACGCAGTTGAAAATGTTACTGTCCCCCTCCCCCCTTAACTTTGCCCCTCCTTGATGGATTGGCACAAAACTTGCGCCCTCGCCATGCACTGCTTATGATCTCACATCACTCAAGACATGTTCCATGAGATCATTGATGACATTACAGATGACATCTGAAATTACATCACTAATGACATCACTGGGCACGGTTTCTTAACTAGAACTTGTGAATTTCTGCGTTTGTGTGTGTGTAAAATGGTACTTTTTAACAGACATTTTCACCTAAGTATAACATCACTAACCTTTAGTTTTCTAATTGAACAAATAGAAAATTATATATAAATATATATACACATATATATATATATATACACACACACACACATACAGTGGCGGTCGTTCTAGTTAGGTCAGCTGTTCTATATAAAAAGCTTTTTTTGTGTTGCTAATAACTTGGTGCCATTTGACAAATCTTCACAAAACTTTCCAAAAAAGTCCTTTTTGTCTAGTTTGTGCATGAATGTTTCAGGATCATCCGTCAAGCGGGGGCTGATAAAAAGGGGGGGGGTTCCAAAACTCCCCATGCATTTTCCATGGACTTTTTAGAACAGCAATACTGCAAAAACTGCTCAAGGAATTACACCAAATTTGGCGGGAAGCTGGATCTTGGTCCAGAAAATGTGCTTTTTGTGATACGGTGTAAATCCACAGAACTGTTGAGAGGCCAAATCTGCTTTTAAATAACGGGTATTTATACTGTTACTTATTTTGCACTTAACACTTTCTTTACGAAGTCATGACGATTATACAATGACATCGCATCTTCAGTACTGTATTTGCTCGATTTGCACATTGCGTTATACATATACAGAGTTGCTTGCAATATCAAGAATGGTATGAACATGCAGTATTTTGTTTATGTTTACGGCTACAAACCTTTTTTAGCACATGTCACTTTAAAAACAGGGCAAAAAAACTGTATAAAAAGTAGCTGCTAACTGTGATGCGCGTCATGTGATCAAGGCCCTCCGGGGCTGAAACGCGTCATGGCTATGTGAAAGGAATAAAGAAACTTACCAGCACCAATTCTGTGGTCCGTGCTCCATTTCTGTGAAGAAGTCGTCAAGTGGCGGGTGGAGTTTTCCTGATATTGTCAGCCGGTTCAGTTTCCTCCGGCTGCACACGGACCCCCTCTCCAAGCAGGGCAAGGTGGCTTACAAAGGGGGCACAGTCTGGAGACAGACATAACCAAAGCAATCCGGGAGGATTTACGGCGAGCTTGTCCCCCAGCAGGGATCGCGGTGGCCCTCATCTAACTCAAGTGTGGCAGGCCCGGGCCGGAGGACGCGAGGCACGCCGGCATCAGAGTGAAGATAGGGCTGCTACACGCAGCGCTGGGTTGAGAGGTGTGCAAGGATACGAGTTGAGCGTACGCATAACTGCTTTAAGCCCCTCAGAAGTATCCACAAGTGCAATGATATTTCCATAAGCATGTCAGCCGACGCGCTCAAGGATCGAGAGGCCGCGGCAGCAGAAATGTTCGATGACACACGCGCGCCAAACCAAAACTCACTTCCCCAGAATGCACTGGTAGGAAACAGCAACATCAGTCTTAGGGACAAATTCAGGCATTTGGAGAAACTGATGAAAAATGAGCAAAGTAAGTGGTGGGAAGGGAAATCCCTTCAGAGATATCTGGACGTGGGAAGGATCCCAGGAGGACTCAGGATTTTAATAGCACCCAGTTATGAAACCCCCGACCCCAGGATGATGAAAGAATGGGCCGAGACAAACCTAGAATCTTCAAGGAAACTGGTTGCTATTCTCGTAAAATATGCAGAATCAGACCGTATCAAACTACAGGAACAAATTGAAACATTAAATGATGAATTGAGTCAAATGGGACGGAATGAAGAGGAAATAAAATTGTGCGAAGATATGACTAAAAGACTCCGTAAAGAGGAGGAGAAAATCCGGGAACGTAAAACATTTAAATTTCATAGAGATAAGGCAGACTATGAATGCGGCCGCATTTTTACGTTTGCCAAAAAATACGATTCTCTAAAGATCTCTAAATATAGCGGAGCTCGCAGTGTCAAAGCAAGTGCTGCGAGCAACAGGGGAAGACTTGTAGATTCTTCCACCGCCGACTTAAGCTCTGCCTTAGAGAGTGAAACCGAAATAGACCCCAGAAATACCAGAGGCGCACAAATTCAGCCAAAATTGTCACTAGAAGAGGAACCTGATTTTTTATGTTTAGAGCGCCGACAGACACTACGGCCACGAGCCCAACAAAACAGACAGGGAAAAATAGAACAATCAAGCGCCGGAAGAGGCGAAATGCCAAAAGAAGGAGAACAAAAGAGACAAAATGTGCGCAGATGGAAACGGAATTAATCACAAATAAAGTTTCAAACAATACAGTAATCAACCTGGCAAACGTGGATCTGAACAAGGCAGAGGAACAGCTATTATCCCTCGGGCTCTCATATTGCCCCGAGAGCACGTTCAATTATGCATCGACGAGAATGGATATTTTCAAAGGGGTGACAAAACTCAAATTAAAGAAATTTCATCTACTCAAGGACAAGGCAATCAGCGACACTGAGACAAACATGAATATTGAAGTGTCACAATCGTCGCCCCCATACAATTTAACTGCCTCAGATCTGCCAATATCAAGGGATCTACAGGATTTAGCCCGAGAAAACACACAACTTTCAGGGGACAGTCAAATCTCTGGGCCAACAGCTGAATTAACCAGCAGCAACTATGAGCAGCACATCACAACTACTCCCTTCAAACCAAAATCCACGTTCAACCCAATAACACCTAGAGACTCAATCGACATTTTTCATGAACAAATCATTGCAGGAATCAAACGTTTGAATGACAAAACAAGAGGAAGTAGAAGAGATAAAACTAATCGACAGGTCATTCAATACCACCAACTCATGGCCAAACTAAAAAACAATACTCAAATAATCATAAGGAACGCTGACAAAGGGGGAAATCTAGTCATCTGGGGGGAAAAAGAATACGTAGAGGAAGCTATGGGGCAACCATTAGATCGTAACTGCTACCGCAAAAGTGACATGCTCTCTCTAAAAACAACTTACAATGCATACTATAACAAACTGTTAGCTTGGAAAAGTGCAGGCTTGCTAACAATGGATGAATACAAATTTTTGAAAAATGACACACCGACTACACCAGTCATTTACTTCATCCCTAAGCTACACAAAAACCCCCTCAAGCCCCCGGGACGACCGATAATTTCTGCGAGAAACAGCCTAACAGAGAAAACATCACAATACGTGGACTATTTTTTGCAAGAACATGTTCAGCAACTCCCCTCCTACATAAAAGATACGGGAGACTTTTTAGCCAAAATCCATGACTTCAAGTGGCAAAAAGACTTTTTATTAATTACTATGGATATAACAGCACTTTATACAAGCATCAATCATAAAGACGGAATGAGGGCCATACAACATTATCTTAGAAAAAGACCGGCCCAATTTGAACAGCACAGCTAGATGCTTATTGACATGATTGACTTTTGTTTAAACAATAACATTTTTCTGTTTCAGAGTGCTTTATACCAGCAGTTACGTGGCGTAGCAATGGGGGCCAGCTTCTCCCCCAGCTACGCTTGCCTACACATGGGTTGGTGGGAGGAGCTGGTCCTACGAAAATCTTTTGAATTCATACTGCATAACAATGTAAAACTGTGGTTAAGATTTATTGATGACCTGTTTCTGATTTGGCAAGGGACCTTGTCAGATGCACAAAGTTTCATAGAGGGTTTCAATAAAAACGATATTAATCTGCAATTTACGGCCAACATTAGTGCAGAAAGAGTAACATTTTTGGATGTCGAGGTAAACATAAAAGAGGGCAAGATTGAAACAAGGGTATATAGAAAACCCACGGCCGGCAACTCTGTGTTGCGCGCAGCCAGTGCACATCCACGGCACCTCATACAAAGCATCCCTTACGGGGAAATGATCAGGCTAACCAGAATTTGCAGTAACCAACAAGATTTAAGGTTAGCACAACAAGCAAGCAAAGTAAGGTTTCTTGAGAGAGGGTACAGCAACAAATGTATCAATACAGCCATCACCAAGAGCCAGGCATTACACAGGGAGGACTTACTCAAGAACTCCAAACACCAGGTACAGATTCAGGCACCTATGGAAACCAGCAACAGGCAAGAAACAGGAGGAGAAACATTCAGAATAAGTATTGGGTACAGTAAACAAGAAAAAGCAATAAACCGAATCCTTCGCAGAAATTGGCCAATTGTTTTAAATGACCCCACAATAGGCCACTTGTTATCAGCCAAATTAGCCATCACCCACAGCAGAGCGCCCCTCCATGAAAGATTACCTGGTGCATAACAACCCTGACAGCAAAACAGCCAGTACATGGCTGGCGCAAAGAAAAGGGTTCTTTACATGTAAATCCTGTAAAGCCTGTCAGCATGGCTCCAATAGAACAACCTATGTTACACCCTTCGGCAACCAGGAGCACATCATCAACAAGGCTCTCACTTGCAAGACAGATTATGTCATCTAGGTACTCGAGTGCCCTTGTGGTTTAAGGCATGTGGGAAGTACCAAACTACAGGGGCAAAAGAGGATATTGCAACATATTAGGGCCATCAAAAACCAAGATCAGACATACCCGGTGGCACGGCACTTTGGGGAAGTACATAACTCTAATCCCAAAGAACTCAAATATTATCTGATAGATGCAGTATTAGCTAATAAAAGAGGAGGCAACAGAGAAAAGGCCCTACGTAGACTAGAGACTCGGTATATCCTTGAGTTAGATTCCTAAACAACCCGGGGGTTGAACACCACGGAAGATCTTTATACATGCCTGTAGTTATAGTCAGTGGTTTATAAGGTAAAAGGCTACGGACACCACCAGGGGCGAAGACAACATGTATTTACACAATTATTGTCCTCAACCCACGGCAACAACTTGGAAATAGCTGCCCGGCCAATTGATAACACAGTCGTTTTTAATATTAAGTCATTCATTTTTTAGCTCTTGTAGTTTTTGAACACAAGGGGTTTTATCGCACTAGCACTTTATATAATAATTTAAGCACTCAACACTTTTTGTAGTCAAAGTTTACATAATGCACTTTACTTGCAACTGTTTGTGCAAGCACTTTAGGGAATCATGACAGGATCGACTTGATTACCCAGGTTAACTGGTACTGTATTTTGGCAACATTTTGCACATGTTGTATTTCATAACGATGTTCTTTTATTACAGTTTTTAGTGGGGCCGACACAATATGATTGTTTTTATTGGAAGGCAAACTGAACTGTTGAGAGGCCAAATCTGCTTTTAAATAACGGGTATTTATACTGTTACTTATTTTGCACTTAACACTTTACGAAGTCATGACGATTATACAATGACATCGTATCTTCAGTACTGCATTTGCTCGATTTGCACATTGCGTTATACATATACAGAGTTGTTTGCAATATCAAGAATGGTATGAACATGCAGTATTTGGTTTATGTTTACGGCTACAAACCTTTTTTAGCACATGACACTTTAAAAACAGGGTAAAAAAATGGTATAAAAAGTAACTGCTGACTGTGATGCGCGTCATGTGATCAAGGCCCTCCGGGGCTGAAACGCGTCATGGCTGCTATGTGAAAGGAATAAAGAAACTTACCAGCACCAATTCTGTGATCCGTGCTCCATTTCTGTGAAGAAGTCGTCAAGTGGCGGGTGGAGTTTTCCTGATGTATATAAATATACACACACATACAGTGGCGGTCGTTCTAGTTAGGTCAGCTGTTCTATATAAAAAGCTTTTTTTTGTGTTGCTTATAACTTGGCGCCATTTGACAAATCTTCACAAAACTTTCCAAAAAGTTCTTTTGTCTAGTTTGTGCATGAATGTTTCAGGATCATCCGTCAAGCGGGGCTGATAAAAAGGGGAGTTCCAAAACTCCCCATGCATTTTCCATGGACTTTTTAGAACAGCACTACTGCAAAAACTGCTCAAGGAATTACACCAAATTTGTCGGGAAGCTGGATCTTGGTCCAGAAAATGTGCTTTTTGTGATACAGTGTAAATCCATTTAGTAGTTTTTGAGATATTAAGTCTCAAAAATATTTCTAATTCTGGACGGTTGGGTTTGAGGGACTCTTGCGAGATTCCCTAGAACAAAAAAATAGAGCGTTCTGATTAGCCTAGGGGGGCTTTTTTCCCTTGGGCCAATTCGCTCCTACAGGAGGCCCACTCCTGCAAGAGCGAGCACTCTTTTTGGCTACCTGCAACATGAAAAGAAAATGTTGCAGACAACCATTACAGGACTCTCCCTGACCTTGGTAGCAGGATCGCGCACGCCGGCGGAGCGCGCCGGACTTTTAATACAAATATTTGAAAACAGAAGCGATCACTCAGGGGGTCAATCCAAAGGTTGTTGTTTAATCAAAGTTACGCGTTTCGAGAGTCACGCACTCTTGCTCTCACACTGGATGTGAGAAACCCAGCAGAATACATGCATTTCCTTCAAAATAGAAGGCGGACAAAAGAGAGCTGTAAATTACAGGTAAACATGGCCTCCATTTTGAAATGCGATAATACATTTTGCGTTGGTGCCCATTTCTTCGTTACCAGTCAACATAACACTTGTATGCTGTACACGAACATTGATATACAAAGTACATTGTTATCAATTACAATAATACCTTCACATATTACTCTCCAAAGGGTTTACCTGTGTAAAGACATTTTAAAGGGGGGTTCTGTCACAAAAAAAAAAACCGAGGGAATGGCATCCATCTTGGAATGTCTTTTCTTCTGAAGTTATCCTCATAGTGAGATATTTTTCTTAGTACAGAGATAGTGACGTGTATATGGAATCCGTTAACAACCTTTGGATTGACCCCCCCCCCCCGAGTGATCGTCGCTTCTACACACCACACACACACACACACCACACACACACACACACACACACACACACACACACACACACACACACACACACACACACACACACACACACACACACACACACACACACACACACACACACACACACACACACACACACTTTTTGTGGGGGGTGTATCAGTTGGACTATCCTGAGGCTAAAATAACATTTAAGAAAAACTGCTGCAATCCTGCCGATTGCGAATATTTTTGAATTAAAAAAAAAAAGGGGGGAGGGGTTCAGCGTTTTATTAGTAATTAAATTAATTTGTAATTGAGTTGGGCCAGGGTGTCCTCAATTATATATTTCAGGAGTGGTTCGTGAGTAGGACACGCTCCCCGTGCCACTCATGGCCTGGGGGGCCCCATCCCCCTGGGAACAAATTTAAGTTTATAGGGAGGCGGCATGTGGTCCCCTAACTGAGCCACTTATTGGCCCCAGGGACTCTATCCCCCAGTGCTTGTACTGGGCCCCAGTTGCACCATCCCCCGGGGCCAAAAGAATTACAAAAAAGGAGGGGGCTACACGCCTGCCTCCTTGTGGTGGTATCTAACCCAGGAACCGACAAGACAACTCAGAGTCCCGGGGAGCGCACCGCCTGGAAACTGTGGTTCCCTGTCCGGGAAGGGAACTTCACTTTTCTCCCGCCAGGCAGGAGCAGTTAAAAAATGCTGCTCCCGCCTAGGCATGAGCAAAGGAAAGATGACTACTCCTGCCAGCACCCAGTATGGTTCTGGCTGGGGAGCCGCCTGGGGCTCACCCTGCAGCCCCCAACATATTAGTTTGTAGGTGCCCAGGCATAATAGGCCACGTGGCCTCCCTCCCAATTATAAAAAAAATATGGCCCTGGCCTTTAAAAAAAACATACAGCTCTAGGGAATGGGGTCCCTAGGGCCTAATGAGGCTCATGAAGTGGGGAGGGCTTGTAGCCACCCTCCCTTTAAAAAAAGGGCTGGTAAAAAAATATTACTTTACATTAAAAGCACCCTAGAAATTCCCTTATAAAAACAAAAGGTGAAAATAACTTTATAGTTTGGTGTAATGAAAAGATCAGATTTTTTTTTTTTAAACTTGAAATTCACTGAAAAAACAGAAGTTAAAGTAATGTTAGAGTTAGGTGAATAGGTCAGTGACAACATTAATGTTTTGAGAGAGAAAAAAAAATCACCAGTTATAGTTAGCAGAGCTAACTATAACTTGCGCCCCACCATACACTGCTTATGACCTCACATATTACATCACTCATATGTTCTATGGCATTATTTATGACATCACTGATGACATCTCAAATACGGGGGGCAAGAAAAAAAAAAGGGGGGGGCCCAAAATCAAATTTCACCATGCAATTTCCACATGGATTTTTGGAATGCGCTACAGGCAAGACTGCTTAATGGAATTACTCCGAATTTGGCAGGCATCTATATCTTGGTACAGAAAGCGTGCTTTTTAGGTCGAGCCCAGCTGTGCGCATGCGCTGCTCTGCGAGGCTTCTTGTATCTACTCTGTGTGGGTCTGACTCATCCCACACATTGGATTGGCTTTTGTGTGTGTCTTTCTATAATGAAAGCACGCAAATGGCTAAAGGTGGGTGCATGTCCCACCTCTTTTGAAATGTTCACTCTCACGGCGTTTTGCCTCGGGAGCGAGCAGCGGTGCGCAGGGCGGCAGCTACAGTGCCTCCTTGTTTATTTCCCGCTTTCACAGCGTTTCCCTCCCCCCAACCATTCCGTGGGCATCGAGTGAGGCAGCACAAGCCCCGGGCACCCTCAGCAGCCAGCTTGGTAGTTTACTGGTATTTATCACCATGTGCTCGAAACTTGTTGTTAATTTGTTTCGGTCTGGAACAGTAGCGCTTGTGCTTTGCTGTTGCTTGCGGTGACCGCAGTCCCGGTTTCCAGGCTCGGGCGGAGGCGCTGGGAAATTCACTCCACTTGTCAGCTCATGTGTGAATTCTACACAGCTGGGCTCCCCTTGTTAGAATGTTGATTTCAACTTTGTTTAATTTTATTTGGGAGGCCGCGCCCTTTTCTTTGATCACACGGCGCCGCCAAAACGGCCGCAGTGCTTTATGTTTCAGCATGGCAGACGTGACTAACTTTACTTTTACGAATACTGTGCACGCTTCCAGGGCGTGTTTATCAAATGTTTATTTAAATGCTAATTGCTTTCCCCGTCAACTAGAGTTTAATACCCCAACTGGCCCGTCATCAGGGTCTCACAAGATCGAAGCAAATGGTTAAACGGGTAAATAAATGCATTTCTCTGTCATTTAAATAGTTCAAAGTGCCTGCTTTACACAAGAACTAGATAGCGGTCATCGTTGGTATGCTTTAGAAAGTGTCCAATTATTAAAGAGTCCAGACTAATTGTTAAATGGAATAACATCTTTCTTCATTTGCACATCGAGCACCTTAATTAGAGCACTATTAAACGGCATGGTAACATGGTGGGAGGATGTGGGCTTACGGCCAGAGCAGTCGACTTTGAAGTTGGGGAAGCAAGTTCGAGCCTCGGCGTCGGTTCAGCATTCTGGGCAAATCACTTAGGGCCAGATGTAGGAAGCCAAATAGCGAGCGCAAACGCTGAAATTCGCAGAATTTCAGCGTTTGCAATCGCTATTTGGCTGCGAGCAATGTAGGCAAGTTCAAACCTACTCGCAAAATAAGGAATCGCAAACTTGCGATTCCTTATTTTGCGCAAGCATTTAGAGAATCGTAATTTGCGATTCCCTAAATGCTATGCTGGTAGGCATCGCAAATTGCTTTTTTGCCTTAAGAAATCGCAAAATACCACCAACTTCAAGTTGGTGGTATTTTGCGATTTCATTGCAAAAACGCACTTTTTGGCTTATTTCAAAGTGCCATGTGGCACACATACATGCCCTTAGGGCATGTATGTGCGCCACATGTGCACACATGCACATTTCAGGGGTGCAACAGGGTGTCCTTTTGGAACCCTTGCACCTTGAAATGCGCCCGCAATTTGCGAGTGCCTCTTGGTGACTCGCAAATTGCGGGCGCAAATCCTATTCATCCCTATGGGCCTCTTGGCCCATAGGAATGAATGGGATGGTATTCCTTGATTGCGAATCACAATTTGCGATTCGCAATTTGCGATTCGCAATTAAGGAATATTAAGGAATCGCAAATATTTTTGCGATTCCTACCTACATTCAATTTTGCGAGTCCTTAATAGCGATTCAGTAAAAATCGCTATTAGGAATCGCAAAATTGAATTTACCTACATCTGGCCCTTAATCTCCTTGTGCCTACCAAAAATGAATGCGTCCTTGTGTGTAACGTAACTGGTGCTCATTTAAAGCGCTCCAATACCTTCGTGTCGAGTTTGCGCTATATACATCTACAAAAAACAAATAGGGCACGGATTGCTTTCAGGTTTTTAGTTCAATTTAAAGTTGTAATATGAGCGCCCTCTCTTGACCATTGATCAAAACAATCCTCTTACTATTGTTAACCGACATATTTCTAAAAGTTCCAGTTTCTGTCGAACATTGTTCCATTATTTTAAAAATACAAAAAGACCCTTTAGAACTATAGCTTTATTTGGTATTTTGTTATATTTGAGACTCGACCAATAAATCCATCTGGATTCATTAGGGAGTAATTCCAGTTCTTTGTCACCTGGGCAGTAACCTATCAATTGGGCATTAAATAATGTAAATCACAAATGTAGTAGCCACTTTAAAAGGAACCAAAAATAATAATTTCCACAGTTTGTCTCATCATTATTAAACATTTTGATACAAATATGCGCATAATAAGTTTTCGTTTACTTCGTACCTAAGAGAGCATCGCTGCACATCTATGACCATTTACCCCGCCCCTACCGCTGTTAAGTAATAATGCAAACAGGGCGCATTGGCATTTACTGCTCTGGCCACAGATAAATACTCCTACATGTACCAGCAGTAAGATTGCATCCTGCCACCTGTCTGTAGAGCTTGTGCCAGACCCACAAAATAACTGAAGTAGATAGTCCATCTTGTGACAACTAACGAGCCCATTACCATCGACAACAATAAATGTGATTGTTGACAAGATGTGAGCTTAAATGGGTTTGAGGTTAACAGTAAATGTTTAAGCACCCAGAATAATGTGTGCCATGGCTAAATACTTATAAGGTCCCAAAGTCGAGACCTATTGGCTATGCCAATGCTTGTTGTGATTTGGTGTAAATCCGTTCTGTAGTTGTTGAAAAATTAAGGTTCAAATATATTTTTTATCTGGATGGTTGGGTTCGCAAGAGTCTCATGGTCACCCAAAATCAAAAACTGAACCATCTGATTGGTCTGGAGGGCTTTTTATTTGCCGTCTGGCGGAAGTGAGCTGCTCCTGCGAGACCAGCAGGAGTTCGCGCTCTGATTGGCTGACTGATGGAAAAAGAGAAATGAAATGGCTGCCATTACAGAATATGGGTTAAAATCCTGGTGCTGTGAAAATGATCAAAAGAAGCCATATAAGGGGACAGATAAAGGCATCCTAACCCTCAAATAATAGAGAGGAGGTCTATGAGGCATTAGTAGTGTGATTAAGCAAATGTAAATTCTTTCAAAAAGAAAAGTTGCAATCCCATGGGTGTTCAAAGGAAACTCTCGCGAGACTCTTGTGGGATAGTGGGGAAAAAAAAACAATGGAGAGGCCAGTCCCTCCCAACAACCCACTATGTACATCCGTCGCCTGGGTAGAGGTTTGAGTGAAGAGGCCAGCCCCTCCCCACACCCTAAGCACACCTGTCGCCATAGGGAGAGGTCTTAGTAGAGCGGTCGCTCCCTCCACACACTCTACTGCGCACAGCTGTTGCTCTGGGAGAGATTTCAGCAGGCCAAGTCCAGTCTCACTACACACCCTA
Organism: Calotriton arnoldi; assembly: GCA_963921515.1. Lineage (NCBI taxonomy): Eukaryota > Metazoa > Chordata > Amphibia > Caudata > Salamandridae > Calotriton > Calotriton arnoldi. The sequence goes on along the minus strand of CAWUFW010000450.1, from coordinate 1,688,809 downwards.
CTATGAACACCAGTCACCGTGGTTAGAGGTCTTAGCGAGGAGGACAGTTCCTCACCACACCCTACTACACATGCCCGCCACCCTGAGGAGAGGTCTCAGCAGGGAGGCAAATGCGTGGCAGGAGGTTGGCTGCCCACAGTGGGTTGGAAGCAGGGCCTGGCGATTTGGGGTTGTCTTTACGTATGGTAATAAAATATTACAAATTAATTTAAAAAAAACACAAAGATTAAAGTGACGTTATAGTTAGGAATTGTAACTATATCCTACTTTACAATAATAAAAAAAACTTCGAAATTAACTGAAAAAAACAAAGGTTAAAGGGACATTATGGTTAGGTGAAAATGTCAGTTAAAACATACCGTTTTAAACTAACAAAACCACTGACATTCAGCTGTTATAATTATCCCAAGTAACTATAAGTTCTGCACTAAAGTAACTATAACTTACACACCCTCCATGCACAGTGTTGTCATCAATGATGTAATTTCATTGCAGTTCAGTGATATTATCAATGATATCACAGAACACGTCATGAGTAAAATTATATGGGATGCAAATAGCAGTGCATAGCAAGAGCATGAGTTATTTACTTGGGATAACTATAACTGGTGAATTTCAGTGGTTTTGTTAGTTTAAAAATGATATATTTTAACTGACTTTCACCTAACTACAACATTCCTTTAACCTTTGTTTTTTTCAATATATAGTTAGGACCTAGTTTCCATAGGAAGAGCATTTTTGTTTGGCCAATAACTTTGGCGCCGCTTGACGAATTTTCACGGAATTATCAAGACCTATGCTTTAGTCCGTTCACCTGCCGTGTTGAAAGTTTCGGGGTGATCCGTCAAGTGGGGGCCGAGAAAAAAAGGGGGGTCCCAAAACGTGTTTTTTAATGCATTTTCCCATATGGATTTTGAACACAACTAGAGATCGAATCGCTCGCTGAACGGAATTACACCAAATTTGGCAGAAAGCTACATGATGGTCCAGAAAGCGTGCTTTTTGTGATTTGGTGTAAATTCGTTCAGTAGTTTTAGAGATATTAAAGGGCAAAAAATATAGATCATATAGGGACACTGATCCATACAGTAGACTCATGGATCCACGCGCCAAAGAAAGATTGTGATTGGTTGGCTGCAACCTCACAGAAAAGTTGCGGCTGCCATTTTGTTTGTCGTATCGCGGGGTGGGGAATGAGAGCACAAAAGCACATAAGGAGTCAGGATACAGGTATCCTGACCCCCATAGGACACAGAGGGATCCGTTAGTGACCCCTCGTGGACAAAACATTGCCCTTTTTTTGTCGAACCGTGCATCTGCGGTCCACCCGCGAGTCTCGGCGCGGCCCCCGTGTAAATTCTCTGACCCAAAATAAAAACCCGGGTATTCAGAAACAAAATGAAGAAAACACTCACTGCATCCAACCCCATGATGCGCACAGCCGAAGGTCGTGCGCAGCTTGTGTTTGGGTGCATGGGGCAGGGTTGGCCAAATTGCCAGGCTCTGTAGTCAAACCCCACCGCGCACGGCCAAAGGCCATGCGCAGTGCTGGTTATATTAACGTGCGTGCTAAAATTACAATAGAAATTCACTGAACAAACCAAAGGTTACAGGGACATTCTAGTTAGGTTTTGAATTTACTCGCACAAAACCATAGAAATTTCAGCAGTTATAGTTATACTTATAGTTAAACTTATCAGAAGAAACTATAACTTGTGGCATTAAGTAACTTAAGGCAACAAGTCATAGTTTCTTAACATAGGTTTAACTATAAGTGTAACTATAACATGCTACATTTCTATGGTTTTGTGCGAGTGAATTCAGAACTTAACTAGAATGTCCCTGTAACCTTTGTTTTTTTCAGTGTGTGTGTGTGTGTGTATATATATATATATATATATATATATATATATATACACACACACACATACACACACATATATTCCAAGACGAATCCCACCAACTCGTGCCGAACTCGCAACGGGGGCTGCTGCTAACCTGAGGGTAGGCTCACGGATACATGCATTAGACAGAGAGATTGCAGCGCATTCACTGGGTCAGTTAAAAATGCCTTTAATCACAGCATACGCGTTTCAGCTACATTGCCTTCCTCAGTGCTTGTTGATTAAAAAACACCTGGCACAGAACAGTCACGATTTTAAAAGCATTCAATCTTCACTCCCATTGGAGGATCACATTTCATGAATAGCGGCGAAGGACTACAGCAATCTCCCATTTATTGTTGTTACCTACGGGAGCCATGACAGCATGGTGTAAACATTTTATTTTCCAAGTGGCAGTCTCTGTGTTTTCACTTTGACAATGATTTGCGCTCAAATGCCACAATGCGCAATCTCTCCTTAATGGATGTTGAAACACACAGGAACTCAAGTTGATATTAGCACTAGCCATGACTCGTTTCACATAGTCCTGCCGCAACATTGCGTGCCAACTGCCCCTTGTTTGCTGCACTTACTAAAAGAGTCATCCGCAGGAATCAGTTGCATAACTGAATATCCTTGAGTTAAATAACCCACCATACACGAGGACGGAAATTCTCTCCATGCCGGCATTTTTAACTGACCCCGTGAGTGCGCTGCAATATCTGTCTAATGCATATATACATATTCACTGAAAAAACCATAGGTTTCAGGCACGTTATAGTTAGAAATTAGCATTTAAAAACCTTAGAAATTCACTGAAAAAACCATAGGTTTTAGGGAAAGTTATAGTTAGTTGGACATTTCACTCGTACAAAACCATAGAAATTCCCCTGTTATAGTTAGTACAGCTAACTATAACTCGCGCCCCCGCAATGCACTGCTGATGACGTCACCTATTACATCACTCATGACATGGTCAGTGACATCACTGATGACATCTCAAATGACATCACTGAAGACATCATCCTGTGACTGTGTGTTTCTGTAAAGTTTAAATATGTTTAATATATATAGGGAAAGGCGTATTGAAGAATGAGTGGGTGTATAAGTGTCTGAATGGATGATTTAGTAGGTGTGTGAATGACTATAAGTGAGTGGTTAAACGTATCTTACTGAATGCATGGGTTAGTGACTAAACTGTGTGAATGTCTGTATCGGTCTGTCTGTTGGTGTGTAAGCGGCTGCATGGGTTTGCGAATAGCTACACGAGTGTCTATATGGGTTATTGATTGGTTGTCTGAGTATCTGTATGGGTGCCTGAGTGTTTGTGTGGGTGGGGTGTGTGTGACTGTGTGCATAGATGTGTGAGTGGGTGATTCACTGGGTGCATGGTTTCAAGAGTGCATCTGTGATGGACTGTGTGGGTGAGTGTGTGTATAGGTGTGTTGGTGAGTGAATGTATATCTCAGTGGTACATGTGTGAGTAACTACATATGTGAAAGGCAGTATATATGTGTGTTGGAGTATATAAATAACTATAAGTGAGTGTGTGATTGTGAGAGTGGCTGTATGGATGAGTGTGTGCTTGTATCAGCGATTGTATAAGAGCGTAATAATGTGCTAGTATTTGTATGAGTAATTGAGCTGGTGTGTGTATAACTGTATAGGTGAGTAAATGGCAGTGTGATTAATTATTTGCATGACTGACTAGGTGTGTGAGTACCTCTATGGATGAGTGGCGGTGTGTGAGTGTCTATATAGGTGTATGAGTGCATATGATAGTCCTGTACTGAGTGACCATAAGTATGAGTGACTGTACGGGTGAGTGAGTGGATGTGTGTGAAAACCTAAGAATCAGTGTATGTAGGTATTATTGAGTGTCTATGGTTTTGAGAATGGCAGTCTGTAATTTAGAGTGGGTGTATCAAAGGTTATATTAGGGTTTGAGAAGATGCATCTAATTATCACATGGATGATGTCATTTGAGATGTCATCAGTGATGTCACTGACCATGTCATGAGTGATGGAATTTCTATGGTTTTGTACGAGTGAAATGTCCAACTAACTATAACTTTCCCTAAAACCTATGGTTTTTTCAGTGAATTTCTAAGGTTTTTTAAATGCTAATTTCTAACTATAACGTGCCTGAAACCTATGTTTTTTTCAGTGAATTTCAAAGGTTTTTCAAATGCTAGCTTCTAACTATGCCTAAAGAGGTAGGACATGTGACGAAAGAAGAAAAAACGCACAGAAAGAAGCAAAAGAAATGCAGAAAGAAGCAACAGAAGTCCACAAAGACGAAGAAAAGTGCAGGAAGAAGCAAGACATGTGCAGAAAGAACCAACAGAGGAGCAGAAAGAGGCCTTGTTCCAAAATCATCCTGTGCCCACAACTTTTTCAGACGGGTACTGGTGGTAACTGACTGACTAACCAGGCCTAGAGCCAGTGCTATGCTAAAAGACACTTAGAATACAGTGAAAACACCTACATACACTAGGGAACACTATGCGTTGGGGTACCCCTGTGATTAGCATGACCTCCTCTGTAAGGCCCTAGTACATAATAGGGCAGGGGGATTAAAACTACCTCTTAAAACGCGCTACGGGGCGCGTTTGCACAGTGGTGAAGGGAGGGGGGGCCTGAGGTGACGTGTGCAAACATGCCCTGTGGCCGTTTTAAGTTGGGAGATTAAGTCCCCTTGAATCCTGACGGTCCCTGGGGTCCAACTAGCCCACCAGGTGCACAAGTTACTAACTTGTGTAACGATATATCTGTAAGAGACAGTAGTTAGTGACAGATTCCTTACCTTAGAATATCCCCAGGCGTCAGGCTGGATCCGGAAAGTTTTTGCGTAGCAGTACCCTTGCGCGTGTGTAGGCGGCGTCGTGCGGCTCCGCGTCCATCGTCGGCGTTGTGATCGCCGGGATGACGTCGCGGGCAGTACTTAGACGCCGCCCTGCGCGCTGACGTCAGTTCTGTACACGACTTTCCGCGCCAGGAACGCAGAGCCATGCAAGAAGCTGACACAGGTGTCTGAAAAATACTAGGGCCCTGAAAGGGATGTCCTTAACCCTAGAAATCAGTTCGCAGAATGGGGAGGATGGGTGGGCGGTAGGAATCTGTCACTAACTACTGTCTCTTACAGATATATCGTTACACAAGTTAGTAACTTGTGCATCTGAAAGAGACACGTTAGTGACAGATTCCTTACCTTAGAATAGATACCCCAGCAATACCAACCCCGGTGGTGGGTCTGCGAACAAAGATCAGACAAGGAAGTCCTGGAGGACAGAACGGCCAAAGAAGCCGTCCCTCCGGACCTGACTGTCAAGGCAGTAATGCTTTGTAAACGTGTGCAGCGAGGCCCACGTAGCTGCCTGACAGATAACCGGCAGCGGAACACCGCGGCCCAAGGCCGTGGTAGCAGCCGTTGCCCTGGTGGAATGGGCACGCAGCCCAACAGGAGGCTCCTTCTTAGCCAAAGAATAGCAGGTCTTGATGCACAAGGTAACCCAGCGGGAGATGGTTCTCTTGTGCACTGCCCGACCTTTTGGCGCCCACGTAGCCAACAAAGAGCTGGTCATCCCCCCGGAAGTGTTTTGTGCGGTCGATATAGAAGGAGAGCGCACGTTTTGGGTCCAGACGGTGGAGCCTCTCTTCCTCTCTGGAAGGATGCGGAGGCGGAAAGAAGGTAGGCAAAGTGATGGTCTGCCCAATGTGGAAGGCAGTAACCACCTTTGGCAAGAAGGACGGACACGTCCGAAGAACAACCTTGTCTGGATGGACAGACAGAAAGGGAGGTTTGCAAGATAGAGCCTGGAGCTCACTCACCCGCCGAGCGGAGGTGATGGCCACCAGAAATTCTGTCTTCAGAGTCAGAAGACGAAGAGGACAGTTATGTAGAGGCTCAAAGGGAGCGCACATTAAAAAGGTAAGAACCAAGTTCAAGTCCCACTGAGGCATCACAAATGGAACAGGAGGGAAGAGGTGTGTAATGCCTTTTAAGAACCTGTTAACAACAGGGGACTTGAAAAGGGAGGGCTGATCAGGGAGCCTGAGGAAGGCCGAGATAGCACAAAGATAACCCTTGATGGCAGAACCCTGTTGGGCCAGAGAAAGAAGGAACAGAAGGACCTCAGAAAGAGGGGCAGAAAGGGGATTCACAGCCTTTGCTGTGCACCATGCCACAAATTTGTTCCACCTGCAGGCGTATACCACCTTAGTGGAGGGACGCCTGGCTGCCAGAATCACATCACAAACTTCGGGAGGCAAGTCGAAAGGAATCAACTGCCGCCGCTCAATCTCCACGCAAGCAGGTGTAGACTGGACAGGTTCGGGTGGAGGACCGTCCCTGCTGCTGCGACAGAAGATCCTCCCGAAGAGGCAGACGGATCGGGGGATCTACGTTCATACTGAGTAGCTCGGGATACCAAACTCTTCGAGCCCAGTCCGGAGCCACAAGAATGACTCTGGGCCCGGTCGTGCCGAATCTTCTTCAACACTCTGGGTAGAAGTGGTATAGGCGGAAAGCCGTACAACAGACCGCAACTCCACTCGCGACTGAAAAGCGTCGCCGAGCGAGTGCTGCCTTGGAAATTCCAACGCGCAGAACTGATGACATTGCGCCGTTCTCTTCGGTGGCGAATAGATCTAACCAAGGCTCTCCCCATTGAAGAAAGAGTCCTTGCGCCACTTCCGAGTGAAGACGCCATTCGTGATCCATCATGCACCTGCGGCTGAGTTCGTCCGCCTCTGGCGTTCAGGGAACCTGCCAGGTGTTGAACCATCAGGAACATGCCCTGATGTTCCAGCCATGTCCAGAGGCGCAGAGCCTCCTGACAGAGGGTCCACGACCCCACCCCACCCTGTTTGTTGCAGTACCACATGGTGGTGGTGTTGTCTGTGAACACCTGCACTACCTTCCCTTTGACAGAGGGAAGGAATGCCTTGAGTGCAAGTCGGATCGCCCGGAGCTCCAGAAGGTTGATATGGAGCCGGGACTCCGCCGGAGACCAGAGGCCTCTGATCTCCGCCTCTCCCATGTGACCGCCCCATCCCAGAAGGGACGCGTCCGTCACAACTGTGTGCTCTGGCTGGGGAAGGGAGAGGGATCTGCCCATGACCCATTGCCGGTTCGAGAGCCACCACTGCAACTGTTTTGCAGTTCCCTCCGAGATCTGGACGTGATCGGACAGGTTGCCCTGGTGCTGCGCCCACTGGAACTTCAGGTCCCACTGCAGAGCCCGCATATGCCATCTGGCATGATTGACCAGCAGGATGCAGGAGGCCATGAGGCCCAGCAGCCTCAGGGTCATCCGTACCGAAACCCAGGATAAAGGCTGAAAGATCGGAATCATAGCCTGAATATCCCGGACTCGCCGTTCGGGAGGATAGGCCCGAAACTGCGTCGTGTCCAGAACTGCTCCGATGAAAAGGAGCTGTGGAGAAGGAATCAGATGCGACTTCGGCACATTGATGGAGAACCCCAGCGAGTGCAGGAGTTCGGCCGTAGTCTGGAGGTGGGAGACGACTGCCTGGGACGAGCCCGCCTTCAGCAGCCAGTCGTCGAGGTAGGGGAAGACTGAAACCCCTGCCCGGCGCAGATGAGCTGCGACCACCGCCATCACTTTCGTGAACACCCGAGGGGCACTGGTAAGGGCCAAAGGGGAGCACAGTGAACTGAAAATGCTCGAGGCCTACCGTGAACCGTAGGTAACGCCGGTGGGCCGGCAGGACGGGGATGTGGAAATAAGCGTCCTGCAAGTCCAACGCTACCAACCAGTCTCCAGGGTCGAGGGCAGTCAAGACCTGAGCTAGGGTGAGCATCTTGAACTTCTCCTTCCGGAGGAAGCGATTGGCGTTCCGGAGGTCCAAGATAGGACGCATGTCCTCCTTGTCCTTTTGGGCACCAGGAAGTAGTGGGAGTAGCAACCACGCCCTACTTCTGGGGTCGGAACATGCTCGATGGCCCTCTTGACCAAGAGGGCCGTGACTTCCTTCTGCAGAAGTACCAAGTGATCCCCTGACATGCGGTGGAATTGAGGTGGCATGGCTGGGGGTGGTCTCGAAGGGGAGGGAGTAGCCCTTCGGACAATGTCCAAGACCCACCTGTCCGAGGTGATGGGACGCCAGTGGTGAAGGTGATGGCGGACCCTGCCCCTACTGGCGTGCTGTGCACCTGAAAGGAGGGCCTAGGAGGGCTTGGAGGCCGCGGACGGGTTGGAGGTGGTGGCCTGACCCGCACGCTGGTTGCCCGAACCGCCACGGCGGTATCCACGTCCTTGGCCACGCGAAGACGCCTGCTGCGCGGGCCGGTGGCTGGGCTGCTGACGTGAATGGGTGCCCCTTCCGTGGCCACGATAGGGGCGAAAAGCAGAAGTTATGGGAGGGCGTGTAGCAGAAAGGCCCAGGGACTTGGCAGTAGCCCGTGAGTCCTTAAAGCGCTCCAACGCATGGTCTGCTTTGGAACCAAAAAGACCGACTCCATCAAAGGGCATGTCCATGAGAGTATTCTGGACATCCCCTGAAAAACCAGTGGTTCTCAGCCAGGCGTGGCGACGCAGCGCCACCGTCGTTGCAATAGACCTGCCCAGCGAGTCGGCGGAATCAAGCCCACATCGTATGGTGTATTTGGCCGCATCCCTTCCTTCCGCAATGGCGCGGGAAAGCAGTGTCTGGACCTCCTCAGAACACTGGGGCAAAACAGTCGCCACCGAATCCCACAAGGAGTGGGTATATCGGCCCAAAAGACAAGCGGTGTTGATGGACCGCAAGCCAGCACTGGAGGAAGAAAAACCCTTCTTCCCAAATTGATCCAGGCGTTTGGATTCCCTATCCGGAGGGGCGGTAGGGAAGGCGGTTTGGGAAGCGGAGGCTTGGACAACCAAGCTCTCAGGAGTGGGGTGGACAGAGAGAAACAGGGGGTCGCCCGGAGCTGGGCGATGGCGTCGGGACACGTTCCTATCCACAGGAGCCCCTGTGTTGGGCTTGGACCAGGCGCTCAAAAGAACGTCAGTAAGTGCATCGTTAAACGGCAGCACAGTCTCCAAGGAGGAGGCCGCCGGCTGAAGGACTTCTGTCAAGAGATTAGTCTTGACCGTCACCGTAGGGAGTCGGAGATGTAAGGCTCCAGCTGCCCTACGCAACACCGTTGCAAAATTGGCTCCCTCCTCCGTAGCCACGGGAGGAGACAGCATGCCAGTGTCAGGGGAAGTATCTAGACCACTGGCATCCCCTAGTTCCTCTGCCCAGTCCTCATCATACTGACACTGCTGTGTCAGAGGGTCCTCAGACCCCTCCCAGTCCTCCTTGTCCTCCTCTGGTTCAAAATAAGGAGGAGGCGGGACATTTGGGACCCAAGGTCCCATCGGCGCCGGAACCGGCGTCGAGCGACGTTGGTCCGGCTCCATGTCCGGAGCCGGAGAGTACATGGGGACGACGCCGCCCGGAGACCCGGGCGGCGTCAGGAACGGCACCGGAGACATCGGCGCCGGCGGAGGCGTGGTCAGGTCGACCGGCGTCGATGGGGGTTGCGGTACCACCGGAGCCGGGATCGAGGCCGGAGCCGGGATCGAGGCTGGAGGCACGAGCGACGCCGGGACCGGAGTCGGCGGCGACGCCGGGGCAACCCCATCAGGGCCCGCGGGGCCCGAAGGCGCACCGGAGGGACCTTGAGGCCCGAAGAGGCGGGCCATGGCCGACAGGAATTCCTGTAGCTTGGCCGGATCCGCCCCGAACCCGGGAAGGACGGGTATTGCGGGGGCGACTCCACAGGCATGTCCGGGGCCGCGGGGATGGTGCCGGAGGGGCCTCAGCCGAGTCGCGAGATCGGCGAGGCGAAGTCCTAGAGCGATGATGCTTTTTGGACTTCTTGTGCTTAGACTTACCGGACGACGAAGACTTGGATCCCGACGACCGGTGAGGACTCCGCGACCGACCCCTCACGCGACCGGGGCTTGGAATGGCGCGGAGCCGACTGCCGGGCCTCGAGGAGCTTTCGAGACCGCTCTCGCAAAGCTTTCGGGTTGAGGGCCCGGCAGTCGGAACACGACTTCGTGTCGTGGCCTCGGCCGAGGCAGAAGAGACACTCCAGATGCGGGTCTGTGATGGACATCATCCGAGCACAGGCGTCGCAACGTTTAAAGCCGGGCATCCCTACGACACCTTGGAGTCGATTCGAAGAAACAGTGAAAAAATTCACCCAAAAGTTAGTCAAAAAATGACTAGGGCACTGCTCTTCCCGGATCTGCGCTTGCTGGCGCGGAAAAGAAGAACTGACGTCAGCGCGCAGGGGCGGCGTCTGAGCTACTGCCCGCGACGTCATCCCGGCGATCACGACGCCGACGACGGACGCGGAGCCGCACGACGCCGCCTACCGACGCGCAAGGGTACTGCTACGCAAAAACTTTCCGGATCCAGCCTGACGCCTGGGGATATTCTAAGGTAAGGAATCTGTCACTAACGTGTCTCTTTCAGATACCTCCAGTAAGCGCCACAGAGCTGCGTTGCAGAGAGGTGTAAAAAGGGGCATGACCTGGACCACCTCTCTGCAACGCAGCGCAGTGGCGCTTACTGGAGGTACCTGGTGGGCTAGTTGGCCCCCAGGGACCCTCAGGATTGAAAGGGAATTAATTCCCCAACTTTAAACGCACCACAGGGCGTGTTTGCACACGTCACCTCAGGCCCGCCCCCTCCTTTCACCACTGTGCAAATGCGCCCCGTGGCGCATTTTAAGTTGGGGGATTAAGTCCCCTTGAATCCTGAGGGCCCCTGGGGGCCAACTAGCCTACCAGGTACCTCCAGTAAACCCAAACCACAGTTTGCAATGACAGGGCGGGAGCCGTGAGGCTCCCGGCCTGTCATTGCAAACAGCAGTGTCCCGGGGGTGGGCACACCGGGACACTGCAGGAACCGTCCCTGGGGGGTGGCGGTCCCCAGGGCCATCACTGGCTCCATGAGGGGGGCCGCGCGGCCCCCCTCCCACATAATACAAAGCCCGGGGGGGGGTGGTCCCTGGGGCTCGGGGGTCCGTTACGGACCCCCAAATTTAAATATTAGTGCCCCGGGGAGGTGGCGGTCCCCGGGGCAGTGTGGGGGGATTGGGCGCCCCCCCACACATTTTTTTACTGCCCCCGGGACCTGGCCGACCCGGGGGCTTCAATTAAACTAAGCGCGGGAGCCCGCGCTTTGTTTTTTCTTTATTTTCACGGCCGGATTCGCGCACCCAGCGCGAATTCGGCCGATTTGTTTTTAAAAAAATGCTTTTTTGGGCCCTGGGGGTCCTTGTGGGACCCCCTGAGCAGGCCTAGGGGGTCAGGGTGTTTCTACCCTGCCCCCTTTCTTGTTTTGCACCTTAGTTTTTCTGTTTTCTTGTGCCTCCGTTACCGAGGCACTAAGATGGCTGCCAACACTTCCTGGTTTGGAGTGTTGACAGCCAATTAGCATGAAGCTCGTGGATCGGGAGGGTGCGCGGATCCACCGCGGCCATAGATATCGAAACTTTTATTTTTTTAATTTCTCAGGAACTACTGAACGGATTTACACCATTTAAAAAAAAGGGCGCTTTCGGAACCAAGCACTACCTTTTTGCCAAATTTGGTGTAATTCCGTTCAGCAGTTCGGGCTGTAGCCGTGTCTAAAGTTTCCTATGGGAATTAACATGGAGAAAACACGTTTTGGGACCCCCCTTTTTTCTCGGCCCCCGCTTGCCGAATCACCCCGAAACTTTCAAAACAGGAGCTGACCGGAGCGCCCCACTAGTTTTGAAAATTTTGTGATGATTCGTCATCCTGCGCCAAAGTTATTGGGAAAAAAAAAAATCGCTTTTCCTATGGAAACTAGGTCCTAACTATAACTACCTACTGGCGACCGCCAGTAGGTAATATATATATATATATATATATATATATACACATACACACACATATTCCCCTTCACACCTTTACTCAGGACTTAATTTAAATAGAAAATTGCAAATCTCCTAATGCAAGGCATATTCCTATGTACTGGAGAGACTTACGACTGATTCCCTTACTCACCGTAGTCCCCGAGTACATACAAGTTACCAAGGCGATCCATCACTTACGCGCTGAAGTGTACAGCATCCACAGCACCCTTCATACACCACTGATCTAACCCTGCAAGTGGCTCAATCAATCAGGATTTGTAAAGTGCAGCTAATCACCCATAAGGGTCTCCAGGTGCTTGCAATGTAGGGCTTCTGCAGGCGTAGGACTTTAACAAATAAGGAGTCAGGATACAGGTATCCTGACCCCATGGGATACAGAGGCGTCCGTTAGGGACCCCTCGTGGGCAAAACATTGCCCTTTTTTTTGTGGAACCACGTATCTGCGGTCCACCCGCGAGTCTCAGCGCGGCCCCCAGTGTAAATTCTCTGATCCAAAATAAAAACCCGGATATTCAGAAAAAAAATGAAGAAAACACTCACTGCATCCAACCCCATGATGCGAACGGCCGAAGGTCGTGTGTGAGGTGCATCAACCGGCTCGAGATCTAAGTACACCAAGGCTTTGCTAGTCGTCTGCTATAATGCAGATGCAAGAGACACCTCATTTTTTATTAATGACTCAACTGAGTTTCCTTATATTCTGGTGCTAGTTTTAATGTCAGTCCAATCACCCATGCCCAAGTTGCTTACATTGCTTTATCAATCCTAAACGATCTTGGATTTAAAATCTCACTTGGTTAATCAAGGTTTAATATCGGGGAGGCTACTTATGGGGTCCCATCACATTTTTGTCCCCACAGAATCCAAAAACAAGGTTAATTAATAGTGCAGAAAAAAATCCTACAGCAAAACTGAAGAGTACCCTTCCTTATAGTAAAAATTAAATTTCCCAATAAAGCGATACTAGTAAGATGGAAAATCTGCATTTGTGAAGACGCTAATGGAAACAATAAAAGCAATGCCCATCATCCTTAAAGGTGCATTCAGTAGTTAAATGGAAGCGAGAACAACAAAAAGCTGCAGAGGTAGAATGTCTCAAGGAACAACCACTCAGCTTATGCTGTCCTGCAATTCCAGGACTGTACATGTGCATCTGTTCAAGATAGCATAGGTGTGTATTCCCATGTAATAATTAGTTATAATCATATCCATTTGTATGTGGCTCCAATTCTATTCATCATGCACACGCCCGTCGCCCTTGAAAGGTGCTTTCAAGGGCGACGGGCACATGCATGATTTATACAGAATTGTGACTTTATTTTGACAAAGAACGTGAAAAGATAGATATGTGTTGCTCTAAAGCCTTGAGAAAGCCCCAGGCATATCCGCCCAAAGGGGTGAAACACGTGATAGCTGTTCTTTAATCCTATTGGACATCGAACTATCCATTTGGAAATAAAATTGGAGCCACATACAAACGGATATGATTATGACTAATTATTACATGGGAAGACACTCCTATGCTATCTTGAACAGATGTACAATGGGGGTACCAAAGGTCTAAACCCCGTTGGAGTAAACACCCACCAGAAATTGGGGATTCTAAACGACAGGCAGAGGGCGTTGGACCCTTAACTTTTGTGTTTACTGTACATGTGCATATCATTTAAAAAGGGGGCAGCAAAAAAACAGAGATTCTTATGAGGTGCAGCAAGGCCTTGTAGTAAGATGGCCATGACATTTAGGAGAGTCGGTTACGCTTGCGAGTTCTTGGTAAGGTACAGCGGGTCTCCTGTCTGGCAGAGAACTGCACAAATTATCTCATAATTTGTATCCAGTCTCAAAATTATCAGAAAACGCGGCATGTAGACGTAGGTTCAACCACCACTGTGGACGATCGGGATTGATAGGAGCGGGAAATTGGGATTTCTTGACCCATATATACATCAGGTGATTTTTCTAGTTTTGATTGCAAAACAGAATGTAATATTTCTAAACATGGGGACTACTGATGAAGCAGATGCAGGAGTCGCGACGAAACATACTTGAATAAGTGTATAAGTGAACCAGAGAGAAGGGAGAGCCAGCCAGGTGCAAGAGACTAAGTTCTGCAACTGAATTTATTTGGGTAGAGTTGGCATTTCTTCGCGTCTAGTCATAATAAATGTCAACTTATGGATACTGCCCATCAGACAGGTTAGGAGGACTATTTTAGATGCGCCTTTTAATAAGATGAACATGGTTGGTCCTTCCAGCATCGGTGACATAGAGTATATTTCGTAATAGTGTTGGCGCGATTACTAGGTCTGGGTAAAGACATGTTTTAAAGTCGATACAGGTGGCTGTCTCTCCCAAAGATGGATCTGTGTTGTCAGTCCTGGCAAAGACCGAGTCCAGCACACAGCGAGAAGAGAAAGACTCTTTTTTAAATATCTTATGAGACTACAAAAATATTTTCGTACAGAAGCGAAATGCATAATATTTTTCTTTCATTTACTGACTGCTGATCCCAAGAAAAATATATTTATACCATGAGCCTTTTGCAATGAATTAATAGACTCAGAATGTAAGATTTGATTTTTCAATTTGTATTTATACCGGTAATATTCCATATCTATAAAGTTAATGATCTTTACACAGAGCTGTGAATTCTATATCGCCAGGCAATGCAGCTGTGGGTATTGGTATCGGTAGTCTTTCAAAATATCTTCTACAAATGTACTGAATTTATTTATTCATACATGTATTTCTGAAGTGCTTGCCTAGCCCAGAGCACTGAAGTGCTACACAAGACAGTCTATAGAGTATTAATCAGGTGACATTTTAGACCGCTCAGATGATGTGTCCACTCCACTCTCAGAACTTCAACCTCAGGATGGCGAAAGCTATATGCAGTCTCTGCCGTTAACAGCCCAAGGAACAACCCCTGGCCAGATGATGAAATTCTTGTAAATGTGATCAAGGAATCGGGGGGAGGCGTGGGAACAGTGATAAAACAGGACATTAGATGTCATTTTGGTCGGTAGTGGCTCACAATTCCATAATCCTTTGCCCCGATCTGGCATTTCCGCAGCCCGCTGGTCACTCGTGGACCATAGCCACGCGTACGTCTTCTGCCACTGCCCCAGTCCTCATATCGCCACGCCATCGTTCAAGCAGTGGTCTCCACCCCTGGAGCCCGCAGTGTGAAGATTCGCTATGCGGGCTTCAGAAGCCGGGCAACACATCTGGATCTAATCCTGGACATCTTGGGCCTAGGGTGATAGCAGAGGGTGCAGGGCAACACATCTGGATCTAATCCTGGACAGCTTGGGCCTAGGGTGATAGAGGGTGCAGGGCAACAAATGTGGATCTAATCCTGGACGCTTTGGGCCTAGGGTGATGGTGCAGAAGGCAGGGCAACACATCTGAATCTAATCCTGGACACCTAGGGTGATAGCCCAGTGTGCAGGCCGCGCAGGGTGCAGGGCAACACATATGAATCTAATCCTGGACAATTTGGGCCTAGGGTGATAGCGCAGAAGGTAGGGCAACACATCTGAGTCTAATCCTGGACATCTTGAGCGCAGGGCAACACCTCTGGATCTAACCCTGGACGGTGAGGGTGCAGAGCAACATCTGGATCTAACCCTGGACGCCTAGGGTGCAGGGCAACACATCTGGATCTAACCCTGGACACCTTGGGCCCAGGATGATGGTGCAGGGCAACACATCTGGATCCAACCCTGGACACCTTGGGTGCAGGGCAACACATATGGATCTAATCCTGGACACCTTGGGTCTAGGGTGAGAGCGCAGGGTGCAGAGCAACACATCTGAATCTAATCCTGGATGCCTAGGGTGAGTGCAGGGCAACACATCTGGATCTAATCCTGGACACCATGGGCCCAGGGTGATAGCAGATGGTGCCGGGCAACACACCTGAATCTAATCCTGGACACCATGGGCCCAGGGTGATAGCAGATGGTGCCGGGCAACACATCTGGATCTAATCCTGGACATCTTGGGCCTAGGGTGATAGCGCAGGGCAGTACATCTGAATCTATTCCTGAACACCTTGGGCCCAGGGTGATAGCCCAGAGTACAGGGCAACACATCAGAATCTAATCCTGGACACCTAGGGTGATAGCCCAGTGTGCAGGGCAACACATCTGAATCTAATCCTGGACACCTTGGGCCCAGAGTACCGGGCAACACATCGGAATCTAATCCTGGACGCCTAGGGTGATAGCGCAGGGCAACACATCTGAATCTAATCCTGGATGCCTAGGGTGATGGTGCAGGGCAACACATCTGGATCTAATCCTGGACATTTTGGGCTTAGGGCGATGGTGCAGGGCAACACCTGGATCTAATCCTGGTCATTTTGGGCTTAGGGCGATGGTGCAGGGCAACACATGTGAATCTAATCCTGGACATCTTGGGCCTAGGGTGGTGGTGCAGGGCAACACATCTGGATCTAATCCTGGACATCTTGGGCCTAGGGTGAGAGCGCAGGGATTGAGGGAAACATCTGAATCCAATCCTGGACGCCTAGGGTGAGAGCGCAGGGCAACACATCTGGATCTAATCCTGGACGCCTGGGGTGATGGTGCAGGGAAACACATCTGGATCTAATCCTGGACATCTTGGGCCTAGGGTGACCGTGCAGGGCAACACATCTGGATCTAATCCTGGACGCCTAGGGTAATAGCGCAGGGCAACATATCTGAATCTAATCCTGGACGCCTGGGGTGATCGCAAAGGGTGCAGGGCAACACATCTGAATCTAATCCTGGACGCCTAGGGTGCTAGTGCAGGGCAACACATCTGAATCTAATGCTGGACGCCTAGGGTGATAGCAAAGGGTGCAGGGCAACACATCTGAATCTAATCCTGGTCACCTTGGACCCAGGGAGATAGCCTAGAGTACAGGGCAACACATCTGAATCTAATCCTGGACACCTTGGGCCCAGGGTGCAGGGCAACACATCTGGATCTATTCCTGGACACCTTGGGCCCAGGGTGATAGCCCAGAGTACAGGGCAACACATCTGGATCTATTCCTGGACACCTTGGGCCCAGGGTGATAGCCCAGAGTACAGGGCAACATATCTGAATCTAATCCTGGACGCCTAGGGTGATAGCCCAGAGTACAGGGCAACACATTTGAATCTAATCCTGGACACCTTGGGCCTAGGGTGATAGCCCAGAGTACAGGGCAACATATCTGAATCTAATCCTGGACGCCTAGGGTGATAGCCCAGAGTACAGGGCAACACATCTGAATCTAATCCTGGATACCTTGGGCCCAGAGTACCGGGCAACACATCTGAATCTAATCCTGGACGTCTAGGGTGATAGCGCAGGGCAACACATCTGAATCTAATCCTGGACACCTTGGGCCTAGGGTGATAGCCCAGAGTACAGGGCAACACATCTGAATCGAATCCTGGACACCTTGGGCCCAGAGTACTGGGCAACACATCTGAATCTAATTGTGGACACCTTGGGCCTAGGGTGATAGTCCAGTGTGCAGGCTTTGACTTCGAGTGTATGCATCACCCACTGCCTGTCGGTACCGAGCGATCACCTTCTTCCAGAACCAGCCCCCGCCAGGCAGAAGCAGATCATGAAGAGTAGGTGAGCCCTACTACCCCCACAGCACGGGCAAATAGCTTCAGGTGAAAGATATACCCTTACGTTTAAGCACCTGTGTGAAATATACCCTGTGTAGGAATTTAAACTGGCTGATACACAGCCCTGCACAGGTCCTGAGCGGTACGTGAACACCTACGTTGGGTTGAACACATCCCTATGGAGGGGATGGCTGGGGATTTACCCTCCGGCCGCCTCCTACCTTTTCCCGGGTTCAAACAGCTGTGGCCTGACCTCCCTGCTTCTCCTTCCAGATTAATCGACTGGGACAAGTGAGTTTTTGTTTCCCCTAGCACAAGTGCAGCGATGAGAGTTCCGCAGTTCTACGATCTACTGCACCCGAGCCTGTTTTTATTTCTCGAGTAGGGGTAAGATCGCCCTCTTGGTCACCGCTGCCCTCCTGACCGGAATAATAACTGAAACACTGAATCACCATTGCTTGGCATCCATTCAGCCCTTTATCTGGGGTTGATTTCAAATTTTTTTTTTTGCTTTTCGCTCGGACTTTGGGTTTTCCCGCAATCCCACCATCTTGTTTATGAAGTGTTTGGGATCCTTTGTCCTGGATCCGCCATCTTGCGGTTTTCGCCAGTCCCCCTGAGTGACTCTGTGCTGCTTTCATTGACTTGTGCATCCGAAATGACCACTGCTCTATGTCGCCTATCTTGCGGTTTCTCGGCAGTCCCCCTGAATGACTCCTTGCCGCTTTTATTAACTTGTGCAGCCGAAATGACCATTGCCCTATGTCGACCCCCCCTTGAGTCTGCTTCACCCCCCTCTTCTTGTTTGGCACAACGAAGCATCCTATCACTCCCCCTTCACTCCCCTCCCATTTCTAATTTGCAAACCGTCTCAGTAAAGAAGTCCGGCACTGATTGTTTTTGGATCCCCGGACCCTCGCTGAGGTTCGACTCGCTCATCTGACTTTCTGGTTCCCCCTGAAGTGCTCTCTCCCATATCCGGTCTCTCAGACTTGACCTGTATTCAATCATCTGGTTCTTTTCCCCCCTCTACCATCTTTGCCCCTATGACTCATTTGCTATGTTATCCAAAGTTTGCTTTATTAACTGATGTATATATGTAACACTGTTTTTTTCGCTATCCTATGTTTTTCTCGAGCAACTCGTGTAACTATGTAACACTGTTCCTTTTGTAACGATATTCCTCATGTAAAGCGCTCTGATACCTCCGGGTCTAGCCAGCGCTATATAAAACTTTTCAAATAAATAAATAAAATACGTTATAGGTGACATTAAGCTGCCGCCCTCGAGAGACTCTACCCAGCTTGATGTATGTTGCACATTAGTAGGCAATTAGCCCTGTCAACCTTCTGAGCAGGGGAGGGAAAGCTTAGAAAAAAGCATCATTAACTCTGAGAAGTGCAG
The DNA here is from genome assembly GCA_963921515.1 of Calotriton arnoldi. NCBI lineage: Eukaryota > Metazoa > Chordata > Amphibia > Caudata > Salamandridae > Calotriton > Calotriton arnoldi. The sequence goes on along the minus strand of CAWUFW010000450.1, from coordinate 1,669,997 downwards.
TCAGAGCTGCATGTCCCACTACCTCAGCCCAAAGAAAGCTTTAAACTGGAGACGTAGGTGCCTGTGCCTTGTCCCTGAACACTACTCGGAGTATTCTGTATTTGTTGTAAAGAAATGGTATTTAAACTAATCTAAAAAGTGGATGTAATTTACTTAGAAAGGCATAGAAATTTAAAACAGTGAATAAGAAATTATTGAAAAATATATACGAGTTTTATATGCCTTATCTATGGGCACTACGTATGTACCACGTGAATTGTGCCCCTTAAACCAAGACTACAACACGCAGAATGCATTACTTTGTGAAATGAAAGTTCAGGACTGGATTACTGTCATCTGCTCATCCATGTTAACCACATGATCTATTTTGAAGACCCATCCATTGTTCATCGATCTATTCTCTTGTTCTTTCTGATTAGTAGCTCTCTGCCCTGATATTTCTTGAACATGCTTCGTGCTTTGAGGTGGGCGGCTCGGCGCTAACCATAGTGCAGTTTACACCACTATCTTGTTCTGCTACAGTAAGGTTTTGACGCATCTTCCTCAAGTCAATGTAGTCCACTTGGGTCTGCCTTTTCCACTTCCTCACCGCATCAATTCCAATGTTAATGGCCATCTCTGCTCATGTGTGACTCATCTCTTTTGCGTCTTAAAAACTTTACATGGTCTAACTCTCCTCAGCCCACAGAGGAGAAGTTCTCTCTTAGTTGTTCTTTTTCTTCGAGCCATCCCTGGAGGGTTCTGGTCTGGGTTGGTCCTTCTCTTTCCTCTTCTATGACTCATAGTTTAAGATGGAGTCATTTGCATTGCTTCCTTCCACTAACTTATGGGGTACCCCGTGGTTCCCTTTCCGACCTCCACGCTGCTGAAGATCTACAGAGAGCCTTATGGTCAATTCTATCAATCATGAAGATGCACTTTGGCCAGTATTGCAACTTTCCCTCGTTGGTGTCTGGCCTTTCGGAAGTCCACGGGCTTCACTTTGGACCAGTATCTCGCCTTCAACTTGAATGTTGCAGATATAATGAAATTGACCAATTAGCAACTCCACCTCCTTCGGAAATAAAGTCACGGATACCACAAGACGACTTCAGAAGACACCGCCTTCACTGGTCATTTCTCACGCGGTGTGTTCAAAAGTGATTGGACACTGAGCTGCAAAATGCATCTTTGACGGAAAAAAGATTGATCATGTCAACCTTTCCAATTTCTCTTCGTTGTCTCCATCTGGAAGCAAGAATCATCTTCAGTAGTGTTTGCATAAAATACAGGCTCCTATTCTGCATATCTTCACGACAATCACCCAATCTCAGGGGGTTGAGGTGGATCAGAAACGAGTCGTCCATGCTTTAGGATATTCTCGTAACCGGAAAAAAGCATCCAGGGACTGGTATTGGTTTCCTTACCATTCATTTCTCTCCTTGTGTTCTGCCATTTTAGAAACCCCCGAAGACTCACAAGAAATGCGTATAAGAGGCCCAGAGCCCCGCTGGCCCTGGAGGCATCCCCAAGGGACCGTTCTGAGGGACACGAATGGCACTGACTGCGGACACTTCCCGTCTTGACCCGTGGTGAACGGATCCACATATGAGCATCCCGCTCTGCAGAAGGTCCGGTCTGTCACTTCGGGGTACAGTTCCCACTCCCAGTCCTTCAAAGAGAGGTGGCTCAGGGCCTGCAAGGTGTGCAGTCACTAGGAAACCCCGCCTTTGGCGGGTCCACTGCCGGAGGTGAATCGCCCAGTCACATAGGGTGCATAGCTCCATGCTGCCTGGTCTGTGCCTATAGTGACCAGTGGGCATGCTGCCAGACAGGAGCTGCATGATGCTTTTGAGATTGAAGGGATGAAGGCCTTCGTAGCAAGGAGGATTGAACACAGCTCCTGCATGCATTGCTCTGATGCGGACCAAGTGCCCTGCGCCATCATATCGCCCAGCCCAAGCAAAGAGGCATATGACTACAGTAGCATGCACCTGTGGAGGGCTGAATGGACACGAGAAGGACACGAGGAAGTGCACCTCAGTTGCACCAATGGACTGACTCGAAGACCTGCACACGACCCAAAAGGCTCCCTTGATTTTGGACCCATTGTTGCTTTATTTAGCCATCTAGCATGTGGCACCAGCAGGAAGTATGAAGCCATTAGATCCAGCACGTCTAGGGTTTGTAGAACAATGATTTCTATCTGAGAAATATCAAAATGATCTCTCAGATATCCACAATCCTCTAAGGAGGAAAGGCCTTCATGCAGATTATGTTCTGCGCCGTCTCATGAAGATCAGCCTCTGTGTCGGGGGAGATGGTTTTTCTGGGCATTGACTGTAAAGCCGAAGCTGTGGAGGAGCACCGAAGATGTTCTTTGACCCCAGTGCTGGAGGAACCACTTTCAGTGGCCAGTCATCAGAGTGCAGAAATACTCGATCCCATGGCCTCCAGTGAGAACCCGCCACAACTGCCTGCACGTCAGTGAAAACACATGGCATGGTCATCAGGCCCAATAGTATCCTATCAACTGATCGTGCTGGGAGCCCAACAGTGAAGCTCAGATTAAAGTAGTCACCCTGTGGGCCCACACTGAGGGTCAAGCAGGACTTGACTGAAGGGCTTGATCTTGAACTGGTCTTGCAGAATCAACAAGTTTAAGTAAGAGGCTGAGGAGGAGGCTCAAACCTCCCTCCTTCTTGGGAACCCAGAGGTAAAGGGAGTAGAATCCTGTGACCCTTTCCTCTAAAGGCATCACATTTATAACCCCTTTGCTCAGCAGGGCAAAAACATCCGCCTACAAAACAAAAGTGCATGTTGGAATGCACTTTCTTTTGAAAGGAAGGTGGTCCAAAGGGTGTGAGAGGAAGGGTAAGGCCTAGTCCTTGCAGATTAGCTGGGTGGCCCAGCAGTCTGCAAAATGGGAGACCCCTCCCCAACTCCACCAGAAGATGGTGGCTTAATGACTGAATCTGAGATGTTTTGAAGCAGCAAGGGTAGATAGCAGCTACTGGGTTTGCTGCTGTTGCAGGTTACTGCATCAGACCTTCCCAAAAAGCTGGATACATTTCCTCTGGCATCTGGGTCAGCTAAGAAGGCTGTAGTGAACAATGACATCTTCAGAAGGAGGGCCAGAGGGGTAAGTGATATCCCTTTGTGGAGAAGTATCCAGACCTCCTGTATTTTCTAAATCAAGCTTGAAACAAGCACCAGTACAATAAAGAGGAAGAGGAGGTTATAGGTCTCAGACATTGTCGATGGATCCTCATCAGACTTGGCTCAGGGTCCCAACTACTGATCATAATTCAAATGAACCAACTTAGTCTGAGGCCTTTTGGTAGACCTTCTGGGCTTTGTAATGTCGAGGACAAGTAGTACCAACCACCAGTAAGAGCCACAACATTTAACACATCAGTGCTGCATGTGAAAAGGTTCAATCCCAGAGGGATTATCTCTATAGAGCCAAGCCAAGCTTAGCAATAGGAGAACAGGTCAACAGATCAGTTCAGGTGGATGCATGGGGCTTCAAACAATGAGGAAGGGAGGGCCCAAAACACACTATCGGTGAAAGGGGATTCTGAGCAATAGCAGCAGATGAGATTTGACAGTGATGGGCACTGAATAGGACAGAAAAATGAGAAAAGTGAGTCCAACTTTCTTTAGAGGCTCGGTGTCTTAGCAGTAAGTGCTCTCTGGCACCAAGCAATCAAAACTTAGCAACGACCCTCCAGAACTGAACATAAATTATATCCTTAAAGTACCAGCTATAAATACATTTCATAAATACAATCATTTTGGTCAAAATACGGTCATGCCACTCTGGCATAATGCAAAATTATGTGACATAATTGTCATTTTCGATGAATAAGCTTTAGCTTCCCCAATGAGTCGATTGACATTTTCATGGCAAAATTAAATTTTATCCCAAAATGCCAGATTTTTAATTTTTAGTAACAACATGTGTGATCCTCCCACACCGGGGACCCCCCCACAATCCCCCTCACACACGTAACCTTTGCATCATGCTGGACTCCTCGCTCACAATGAACCGTCAGATCAATGCCGTATCCTCATCTTGCTTCCACACGCTCCGCCTGCTTCTAAAGACATTCAGATGGATCCCCTCAGAATCCAGAAAGATGGTCACTCACACAGTCATCACCAGCAGACTCGACTACGGCAACGCACTCTACACTGCCGTCACCCAGAAACTCCTAGGGAAACTACAGGACGTTCAAAACGCCAGACAGACAGACTGGTCCTCAAAATCCCCCGCTACAGCCACATCACCAAACACCTTTGAGAACTCCACTGGCTCCCAGTCAACAAAAGAATTACCTTCAAGCTCCTCACACATGCCTACAAGGCTCTCCACGACGCAGGACCAGCATATCTGAGCCACCGCCTCTCATTCCACGTACCCACCAGACACCTTCGCTCCACCCAATTGGCCCTGGCCACCGTCCCACGTAGCCACAAGAAAAGAACTGGAGAAAGGTCCTTCTCCCACCTCGCTGCCAAGACCTGAAACTCCCTGCCCCGCCACCTGAGGCAATCCCCGTCACTAACCCAATTCAGGAAAGATCTCAAGACCTGGCTCTTCGACTGAACCCCTGCGCCCAGACGGATCAGCAGCTCCCCCCACCCCACCTCAGAGCCTTGAGACCCTTACGGGTGAGTAGCCGCGCTATATAATCCCATGATTGTTTGATTGATCCCCAAAAATCAGCTTGTCATTTACATTTTTAAACAATTTTCTTGTATTAGTTTTATGGAAAGAAATGCACATTACAATTGCACCCCAAAAGGCAGTCAGTGCAGGTTGGCCACTGGCACCACTTTGCAACCAGCAAGCAGCTCCCGCAATTCAGAGTAATTTGTAGACAGGTGATTATTTATATACATATACGTCTTTGGCTAGAAGGAGCCTAACAGGAGCTCAATGGAGCCCTTTACATTATAGCAATGGTGGGAGATGATGCAAGAGTAACTACTTCAAGTGGGGATTTACATCTTTGAATTACAAAATTACATTCCATATATTTAGACCTTTATTTCAAATGTATATTTTTAGGCAGAGAAAGATGAAGTAATTTGCCCAGAATCACACAGTTTTGAGTCAAGTGCCAACGTCGGCAGCTTGTCCACTTAACCAAATCCCCTCCCTGTAAAACCTAGACTGAGACCAGCACAAGACAGGGGTCTAGAATGAGGGAGTGGTTTGGTACGGCTACACAGTAATGACACCACAATGTCAAATACTCCTCCAAACTGGAGGGCAAACATTAGACTACCGTACCGAAAAGGCACAATCATCGCAACATCCGGCAGGGTAAAGTACGGTGACTTGGTCCATGCATTATCAAAAACCTTTTCCAGTGGTTTTGCAGATCACTCCTTCTGGCAATTGAGGTGGGGCTGCTATCAGGAAAAGAAAAGTCTCTTGCCATTACACACCACCATGCCCTTTACAGCAGCCCATCTCAAAAATCAGGTTATGTTGGGTATTGTCCTGTAAAGATGACAACACAGTAATTTGACCAATCCACCCACTGGGTTTACCTCATATGTGCACATGTATCATGTTCTTTGCAATAGTTTGTGGACTCCCAGCATCAAGTTTCATTTAACTTGGTTCCATTTGACTGGGCAAGAGAAATCTGCTGTGCTTTTCAGGTGGCCCTGGCACAGCGGCTGCGCTATAGAATAGAATGATTTTTATAGAGCGCATGGCTACCCGGAAGCATCCCAGCGCTGAGGATCACTAAGAGAGGGCCGGCCCTCTAAGGGAAGAGCCAGGTTTTGAGCTGTTTACGGAGGCTGAATGATTACATTGACTGCGAAGCTGCAGTGGGAGGCTATTCCACAGCTTGGAGGCATTATACGAGAAGCGCCTGCCTCCACTTCTTGCCTTCTTGACCCTTGGTACCACTGCAAGGTGTAGCTCATCCGAGCGGAGGTTTCTATTGGCTTTGTAGGGGCGGATCAATGATTCAATAATACAAGGACCGTTTCCTCTCAGGGACTTGTGGACGACGCATAGGGCCTTGCAATCAATTCTTTCCTTCACTGGCAACCAGTGGAGCATCTGTAGTGCCGGTTTTGCCGAGCTATGTTTCTGGGTGCCCGTTAGGAGCCTGGCCGCAGAATTCTGCACGGTTTGCAATTTGGATACAACATTTTTGGGGGCACCAAGATAAAGAGCATTGCCATAGTCTATTCCTGACAAGATGAGCGCTTGTACCAGAATTCTTCTAGCTTGGTCTGGTAATAGCGGAAAGATTTTGCGAATCATCCTTAGCAAGCCGAAGCAAAGTGCGGTGGTTTTCCTGGCTTGCCCTTTGAACGAAAGCTCTTGGTCCAGGCAGATACCCAGGCTTTTTATCTCTGTTTTTGGGATGGGTACTGGGCCCATACAGGCTGGCCACATAGTGCTGGCTTTGAAGTTTATCTGGTTGCCCAGAAGCATAAGCTCAGTTTTGTCACCATTGAGCTTTAGGTGGGAGAGGCTCATCCACTTGGTGACTTCCTCCAGGCAGTGGTAAAATGCGGGAGCAAATGGTTAGTCTGATTCAGAGCCACCACCAGCTGAGTGTCATCGGCATAAGTGATTAATTGGATCCCAAAGGGGAGACATCCCCTATAGACATCCTTCTAGCATTCACCATTTGTCCTTGGTCATCTCCATACCTTGGTCCCTTGCTCTGAGATATGGGTTCTGCACCACCTGAATCAGTTGCAGTTTCACCTTGCTTTACATAGCACAGGGCCGTCCCTTGCACAAAGTGCTAACAACCTCTCACTTCCACCAAGCTCCTCCTTTTGTTGAGCAAACAATGGCCGCCATCTTCAAACTGCAGCAATGTTGCATGGTTGAGGCTCTAAGGTTGCTAAAATCTCCAGGCTCAACAACTACACCAGATTTCTGATCCTCTTAAGAGGAACAGCGCTGGTTAAGTCACTAAGTGACTGGCATCTTTCCGGACAGCCTGTCTCAGGATGGTGAATTCCAAAGGAGAAGGACAGGAATGTGAAAGATTTCAAGGCAAGAAGCCTGGTGAGTAAACACCTTGGTCACTGCTCGCATTGGAATACCCTTTCAGCTTCTCATTTTCACCTGACACAATAACTACCATCACATACATACGGACTTTGCATTTCATACCATGTTATCTTCTTCATAAAATATCTGGGATGTTCATCAAAAAGCAGGAATTTTCACCGACAAAATATTATAACAGCCAGAATTATGACAAATATGGGCACCCCTGGGCCAGGGCCTCCTTTATGCAACAGATTGCCACAATTTTGTCAAGAACTCCCTCAGTATGTCAAAGATGGATACTATTTTGCTAGGCAGAGGAAGAACGTTATCATCCCTAACTTAGGTAAAGCACTCCACTGCCTTTGGGAATCATGTCTGTGCACCGATTTTCTTCACAAGGATCAGAAAAAGTACACAACATGATTTACGTGGAGCCCCAGATTGAGAGACTCAGGGCCCCAGCAGTCCAGCTGCGTCTCATCCAGATCTGATCCTGAACTGGGAACTGAAGACAACCGAAGTGCCAGAAATGAACACAGCAGTGGACTGGACATGATCGGTGACAACCTGTAAAGCTTGACACAAAGTGGGCCCTAGAGGATACTAGTGTAAAGATAAGTGTAGAGTAGAGAGAATGGACTGATGGGGCATCTTCTTGGGAGGACATGCAATGGTACACCAGAGCTTGACATCATTAGTGTAGGTCACATGTGAAGAGCTGCACACCACTAGCAAGCCACATTCTCACCAATACAATGCACCATAAGATCAAATGGTATTGCCTAGCAAAGGTGTGGGATATGAATCCGTTCGTACCTGATGTCCAGAACCAAACACGGCAGGAAGATTCCATCTGTACTGAAGAATGGGGGGTAATAAGAGGGACTACAGCTCTAGCGGATTTCAATGGCTGGGCTTCCCAAGTCTAGCCCTCTCCTCGTGGTCTTTTTGGGCTCCGAGGAAGTTGACCCATCCTTGAAAACCTCCTTACCGCTAGCTGGCAGCCGCCATCTTGGAACGTGGGACTTCCCGTATCCACAAGACCATGCAGGTTTGCAAAGACTTGGTCTCAGCAGTGCCATAAGCGGCAACTTCCAACACTGCTGCTCTGCCTACAGCAAGGGGATTTTTCACATTTGGGTGACCGGCAGAGAGGCCTTCAAGTAGTACTAGGGGAGCTAATCTAATTATATCTACAGCTCCTCTCCAAAGTACTGTATGGATGCAGAACTCGTGCATATAATTGCATTTTCTCCATGGCAGTGTCATCTTCAACAAATGACTAAGTCCCTAGCGCTTTAAAGAGCAGCTTAGAGCTCAGGGTGCTATTGTAGGATGCACAAAGAAATCTGGGGATATATTGAGACACCGCTGTGTCAAATAGCGCTCCATTCGTGATTTACCGGGAACTCCACACTGACCCATAAAGTGAAGATACGAGCTCGGAGAGACGTGGCAAGAGAGTCTAAAGTGACTTTCAACCAGAAGCACCACTTTTCCAGGCGACACAGCAAGAAGCCGGCGGGGTAATTGCCTGGAACTAGACAAAGCTGTTGTGGCCTTCTTGATAGCTTGGGGCTTCGGGCTGAGCGTGTGACTGATGGCCCGTCACAACTTGTCCCTGGTAAAATGTACTCTGTAGTAAGGGACAGAGGAGGGAGGGGCGTTCCGAATAGTCTTCCCATGTGTGTGGGACAAGTAGTGCAACACCAGAGAAACGCACATTCAGGTATTTTGTTTTAAAGAGCGCACATTCGTCAAAGAACATTAAAAGTATGGTCCTGGGAATGACACAGAAACTCACAATTAAGCAGTGTGGAACTTAGCTTCTCTTTACAGTCTAAATTGCACGTTTCAATATGAAGCAAACTCTAGGTTTGTGTTGCAAGGGGTGAAGCAACCAACCCTCCAACCCCCTTCTCCCCCCCCCCGCCTTCTCCACCTAAGAAGTACAAGTTTGACAAAGTACCATCATTTGAGAGTTGAGGCGAATCTCAAAGCCCCGGAGGGGACGTTTTTTTTCTGAGGAATTTCATCCATTCCCCAAATGAGCACAACGCCTCATTTGCATATGGCTGGTCCCTCAGATGTGGCACAGTGAACCGAAACACAACGCAGTGGAATGCACGGAGCGCAGTTACCACTGGTTAAGATGAGCACTGCAGCCATTTCTTTTTGATCTTCTCACCAAGTCATACTACGTGTCTGGGTAGGTCCAGACGTGGGTCCTATAACGCACTGTCACGTGACTGGAGCTGCAGCTCACTAATAAGGCACAAAAATGTCAAAATACCTAGAGCTGCTGGTTACCTCTCAAAAGGGACAAGCCTTAGCAGTCATTCTGTCTCTTCTGGGGCAGAGGGAAGACTGATGGAATACGGTCAGTCCCCGTCCACCAAACTGAACTAAAAAAGCAATGGAAAGTACATACTGTTGATCAAGCTTAAATCAATCATTTCTCCACCCCTGCGTATTTCTCACAATTCTTGAAGCTCCTCTGCTTCTCCGCTCGTTAGTAGCAACCAGTCGAAGGAGAGGATGACAGCGGAGGAGGGGCTGAGTTTCTTAAGTGTAAACAGTGACCGCGCAGTCACCCTCTGAACTTTCTGTAATTTTTAAAGCTTCTCTGAAATTTAAAGATAACACCAGTGTGGTAGTCTAGTCGTGGCCTCACAGAGGGATGCAGGCCAGGCTAGATGAAGGAAAGCCACAGAGGGATAAATTCTACCCAGAGTTTAGGAGATGAAAGTAGTAACTCGACAGTCATGTTATTAACACAGAACCCAAACTGTGCTCTTGTATCACTGATTTAGGGCAAGGTCTCACAGTCTAGTACTCAAACACAGAAGACCAATGTTCTGCATTTCAACACACCATAAAAAAGGTCTTTCTTTCCTGGACTCGGCTCAGCAAGCTCAGTCATTACATCTAGCTGCTGCAGCCACCACCACCACGTCTCCCTCCACCTTACAAATGCTGAAGCGTGGACATCTCCACAGGGTCAGCATCCGCCAGATGTCTCTGGATTTACTTCTGCGGTCCCTCATTGTGGCCCTCGTGGTCTAGTCTTAGCTTTACTTAAAAGGCAAGACACACATATTCCCTATAGTACCTTGTGTACGGCAATGGGACAATATCGTAAAGACCATTTCTAGGTCTAGGTTGACAGTGCAGGTCTCTGAAGATCTATTGTTACCAGTTCTTTAAAACGACGGGCTTTGGCTCCACCACAAGAGGTCCTTCTCTTTCACTTAGTTGTTTGGGGCATCAGTCCACCCTCTAGGAAATGCTTCCACTGGGATGCATTAGGAGCTTTTTACAACTTTAAAGAGCACTCAGTCATCACACTCTTATCACGTCCAATGACTGATCGCATGTATTCATTCTACACAGAAAGCAGTCCTTTTTGATACTTTTTCCTCAGATTTGGCATAGCCAACATTTCTGGCTTTAACATGCTAAACAGAATTTGTGATCAAATGTATTTGCATGTGCTAGCACGTTTAAAGGCAGACCTGTGGGCTTTGTCAATGCTTGTAATTCTGGAGAACGTTTTCATCACTCCTCCTACGCGGCTCTGAGATACACAGACAACAGCTTCTCCCTACAGCTCACAGTTGTGGAACACACACTGACAATTAGCAGTCCCTACTTCAGCGATCAGGGCCTAGAAGAGCACATCTCAGTCTCACATCTGATGTCCTCTCCTTACCTGCATAGGGCGCGAGCACAAGTTGGTCAGAACTTCCTTCCGAGCCTCAGCATATTGGTCATTGCCAAAGGTTTCATGTAGAGATTTCTGTGGAGGCAAGAGAAGAGAGGTACAAGAGGATGAGAGGCGGATACAGGCCCACGGCCACTCATGGTGGATAACAGCACAGCGGTCTGCTCTCTGATATCCATTCATACAATAATACAACATAGGTGCACGCCTCTGTGCAGCACAGTGACTCTCCCCTTCACCCACCAACACAAACCAGGTAAAGCATTCCCTCACAGGTCACATCTCTTGGCACAGCAACCTTCACCTTGTTGCCCACTTCCCTCCGGTCTCCACATTACTTCTCTTAAACGCAGGAGCACAAGATGGGGCAAATCAGATGAAATCCAGATCAGGTCTGGTCAGGAGAATTACAGCCTCTGTGAGCCAGAATCCATGAGACCTTGCACTTACACTGAGCAATCCAAGATGCACATGACACAGATACACAAAGAACTAAAGTCTAAAACAAACACCACAAGGAAAAGATTACCTATATAAGAAGGCTACACAAGCAGAGACGGGCGGAAGAAGGCAGATCTACAATCAGAGCTGCTTTTTCAATTCATGGATTTTTTATGCGAAGCAAATATGTCTATGCAGGTAGGTTTGATCTCACATTATACTGTAGAGGATCTTACTCTGGTTTGAGTCTGCCTACATCTGCTTGAAGATGGACAGCAGTAAATGATCATGATTCATGAGGCTTCTTGGGAAAGCCAAGCATGGGAGTTGCAAAGACATGAGAAGCCTTGAAGTTCTCACTGACCCAAATAAAAGGCCTGCTTTAAGTCAGCCAGATCTTAAACCACTGCTTTTTGTTAAGGAACCAGGGTGGACACCATGCCACATGGGGAAAAGAGGGAGGACACTCCATTTAGAGTATTTGTCTGGGAACAAACATGAAAGCATCTGGACATATTTTTAAAGTCAGATTTCCAAGACTCTGGGCCTGATTAAGGTCCATGTAATCAGTTCTCTGCTACCTAGTATAGCTCACATTTAGTCCAACTCGCCTTAAAGCACAAGTTACTAACTTGTGTAACGATATATCTGTAAGAGACAGTAGTTAGTGACAGATTCCTTACCTTAGAATATCCCCAGGCGTCAGGCTGGATCTGGAAAGTTTTTTGCGTAGCAGTACCCTTGCGCGTCGGTAGGCGGCGTCGTGCGGCTCCGCGTCCGTCGTCGGCGTTGTGATCGCCGGGATGACGTCGCGGGCAGTACTTAGGCGCCGCCCCTGCGCGCTGACGTCAGTTCTGTACACGACTTTCCGCGCCAGGAACGCAGAGCCATGCAAGAAGCTGACATAGGTGTCTGAAAAATACTAGGGCCCTGAATGGGATGTCCTTAACCCTAGAAATCAGTTCGCAGAACGGGGAGGATGGGTGGGCGGTAGGGAATCTGTCACTAACTACTGTCTCTTACAGATATATCGTTACACAAGTTAGTAACTTGTGCATCTGAAAGAGACACGTTAGTGACAGATTCCTTACCTTAGAATAGATACCCCAGCAATACCAACCCCGGTGGTGGGTCTGCGAACAAAGATTAGACAAGGAAGTCCTGGAGGACAGAACGGCCAAAGAAGCCGTCCCTCCGGACCTGACTGTCAAGGCAGTAATGCTTTGTAAACGTGTGCAGCGAGGCCCATGTAGCTGCCTGACAGATAACCGGCAGCGGAACACCGCGGCCCAAGGCCGTGGTAGCAGCCGTTGCCCTGGTGGAATGGGCACGCAGCCCAACAGGAGGCTCCTTCTTAGCCAAAGAATAGCAGGTCTTGATGCACAAGGTAACCCAGCGGGAGATGGTCCTCTTGTGCACCGCCCGACCTTTTTGGCGCCCACGTAGCCAACAAAGAGCTGGTCATCCACCCGGAAGTGTTTTGTGCGGTCAATATAGAAGGAGAGCGCACGTTTTGGGTCCAGACGGTGGAGCCTCTCTTCCTCTCTGGAAGGATGCGGAGGCGGAAAGAAGGTGGGCAAAGTGATGGTCTGCCCAATGTGGAAAGCAGTAACCACCTTTGGCAAGAAGGACGGACGCGTCCGAAGAACAACCTTGTCTGGATGAACAGACAGAAAGGGAGGTTTGCAAGATAGAGCCTGGAGCTCACTCACCCGCCGAGCGGAGGTGATGGCCACCAGAAAGGCTGTCTTCAGAGTCAGAAGACGAAGAGGACAGTTATGTAGAGGCTCAAAGGGAGCGCACATTAAAAAGATAAGAACCAAGTTCAAGTCCCACTGAGGCATCACAAACGGAACAGGAGGGAAGAGGTGAGTAATGCCTTTTAAGAACCTGTTAACAACAGGGGACTTGAAAAGGGAGGGCTGATCAGGGAGCCTGAGGAAGGCCGAGATAGCACAAAGATAACCCTTGATGGTACCCAGGGCAGAACCCTGTTGGGCCAGAGAGAGAAGGAACAGAAGGACCTCAGAAAGAGGGGCAGAAAGGGGATTCACAGCCTTTGCTGTGCACCATGCCACAAATTTGTTCCACCTGCAGGCGTATACCACCTTAGTGGAGGGACGCCTGGCTGCCAGAATCACATCACAAACTTCGGGAGGCAAGTCGAAAGGAATCAACTGCCGCCGCTCAATCTCCACGCAAGCAGGTGTAGACTGGACAGGTTCGGGTGGAGGACCGTCCCCTGCTGCTGCGACAGAAGATCCTCCCGAAGAGGCAGACGGATAGGGGGATCTACGCTCATATTGAGTAGCTCGGGATACCAAACTCTTCGAGCCCAGTCCGGAGCCACAAGAATGACTTGGGCCCGGTCGTGCCGAATCTTCTTCAACACTCTGGGTAGAAGTGGTATAGGCGGAAAGGCGTACAACAGACCGCAACTCCACTCGCGACGAAAAGCGTCGCCGAGCGAGTGCCGCCTTGGAAATTCCAACGCGCAGAACTGATGACATTGCGCGTTCTCTTCGGTGGCGAATAGATCTAACCAAGGCTCTCCCCACTGTAGAAAGAGTCCTTGCGCCACTTCCGAGTGAAGACGCCATTCGTGATCCATCATGCACCTGCGGCTGAGTTCGTCCGCCCTGGTGTTCAGGGAACCTGCCAGGTGTTGAACCATCAGGAACATGCCCTGATGTTCCAGCCATGTCCAGAGGCGCAGAGCCTCCTGACAAAGGGTCCAAGACCCCACCCCGCCCTGTTTGTTGCAGTACCACATGGCGGTGGTGTTGTCTGTGAACACCTGCACTACCTTCCCTTTGACAGAGGGAAGGAATGCCTTGAGTGCAAGTCGGATCGCCCGGAGCTCCAGAACGTTGATATGGAGCCGGGACTCCGCCGGAGACCAGAGGCCTCTGATCTCCGCCTCTCCCATGTGACCGCCCCATCCCAGAAGGGACGCGTCCGTCACAACTGTATGCTCTGGCTGGGGAAGGGAGAGGGATCTGCCCATGACCCATTGCCGGTTCGAGAACCACCACTGCAACTGTTTTGCAGTTCCCTCCGAGATCTGGACGTGATCGGACAGGTTGCCCTGGTGCTGCGCCCACTGGAACTTCAGGTCCCACTGCAGAGCCCGCATATGCCATCTGGCATGATCGACCAGCAGGATGCAGGAGGCCATGAGGCCCAGCAGCCTCAGGGTCATCCGTACCGAAACCCAGGATAAAGGCTGAAAGATCGGAATCATAGCCTGAATATCCCGGACTCGCCGTTCGGGAGGATAGGCCCGAAACTGCGTCGTGTCCAGAACTGCTCCGATGAAAAGGAGCTGTGGAGAAGGAATCAGATGCGACTTGGCACATTGATGGAGAACCCCAGCGAGTGCAGGAGTTCGGCCGTAGTCTGGAGGTGGGAGACGACTGCCTGGGACGAGCCCGCCTTCAGCAGCCAGTCGTCGAGGTAGGGGAAGACTGGAAACCCTTGCCCGGCGCAGATGAGCTGCGACCACCGCCATCACTTTCGTGAACACCCGAGGGGCACTGGTAAGGCCAAAGGGGAGCACGGTGAACTGAAAATGCTCGGGGCCTACCGTGAACCGAAGGTAACGCCGGTGGGCCGGCAGGACGGGGATGTGGAAATATGCGTCCTGCAAGTCCAACGCTACCAACCAGTCTCCAGGGTCGAGGGCAGTCAAGACCTGAGCTAGGGTGAGCATCTTGAACTTCTCCTTCCGGAGGAAGCGATTGACGTTCCGGAGGTCCAAGATAGGACGCATGTCCTCCTTGGGCACCAGGAAGTAGTGGGAGTAGCAACCACGCCCTACTTCTGGGGTCGGAACATGCTCGATGGCCCTCTTGGCCAAGAGGGCCGTGACTTCCTTCTGCAGAAGTACCAAGTGATCCCCTGACATGCGGTGGAATTGAGGTGGCATGGCTGGGGGGGTGGACTCGAAGGGGAGGGAGTAGCCCCTTCGGACAATGTCCAAGACCCACCTGTCCGAGGTGATGGTACGCCAGTGGGGAAGGTGATGGCGGACCCTGCCCCCTACTGGCGTGCTGTGCACCTGAAAGGAGGGACTAGGAGGGTTTGGAGGCCGCGGACGGGTTGGAGGTGGTGGCCTGACCCGCACGCTGGTTGCCCGATCCGCCACGGCGGAATCCACGTCCTCGGCCACGCGAAGACGCCTGCTGCGCGGGCCGGTGGCTGGGCTGCTGACGTGAAGGGGCGCCCCTACCGTGGCCACGATAGGGGTGAAAAGCAGAAGTCAGCGGAGGGCGTGTAGCAGAAAGGCCCAGGGACTTGGCAGTAGCCCGTGAGTCCTTAAAGCGCTCCAACGCATGGTTTGATTTGGACCCAAAAAGACCGACTCCATCAAAGGGCATGTCCATGAGAGTATTCTGGACATCACCCGAAAAACCAGTGGTTCTCAGCCAGGCGTGGCGTCGCAGCGCCACCGTCGTTGCAATAGACCTGCCCAGCGAGTCGGCGGTATCAAGGCCACATCGTATCGTGTATTTGGCCGCATCCCTTCCTTCCGCAATGGCGCGGGAAAGCAGTGTCTGGACCTCCTCAGAACACTGGGGCAAAACATTCGCCACCGAATCCCACAAGGAGTGGGTATATCGGCCCAAAAGACAAGCGGTGTTGATGGACCGCAAGCCAGCACTGGAGGAAGAAAAACCCTTCTTCCCAAATTGATCCAGGCGTTTGGATTCCCTATCCGGAGGGGCGGTAGGGAAGGCGGTTTGGGAAGCGGAGGCTTGGACAACCAAGCTCTCAGGAGTGGGGTGGACAGAGAGAAACAGGGGTCGCCCGGAGCTGGGCGATGGCGTCGGGACACGTTCCTATCCACAGGAGCCCCTGTGTTGGGCTTGGACCAGGCGCCCAAAAGAACGTCAGTGAGGGCGTCGTTAAACGGCAGCACAGTCTCCGTAGAGGAGGCTGCCGGCTGAAGCACCTCTGTCAAGAGATTAGTCTTGACCGCCACAGTAGGGAGTTGGAGATGTAAGGCTCCAGCCGCCCTACGCAACACCGTTGCAAATTGGCTCCCTCCTCCGTAGCCACGGGAGGAGACAGCATGCCAGTGTCAGGGGAAGTATCTAGACCACTGGCATCCCCTAGACCCTCTGTCCAGTCCTCATCGTACTGACACTGTTGTGCCAGAGGGTCATCAGACCCCTCCCAGTCCTCCTGGTCCTCCTCTGGTTCAAAATAAGGGGGAGGAGGGACATTTGGGACCCAAGGTCTCATCGGCGCCGGAACCGGGGTCGAGCGACGTCGGTCCGGGTCCATGTCCGGAGCCGGAAGGAACTGGGGGACGACGCCGCCCGGAGCCCCAGGCGGCGTCGAGAACAGCACCGGAGACATCGGCGCCGGCGTCGTTAGGTCGACCGGCGTCGATGGGGGTTGTGGAGCCGGGATCGAGGCCGGAGCCGGGATCGAGGCTGGAGGCACGGGCAACGCCGGGGCCGGAGCCGTCGGCGACGCCGGAGCAACCCTATCAGGGCCCGCGGGGCCCGAAGGCGCACCGGAGGGACCTGGAGGCCCGAAGAGGCGGGCCATGGCCGACAGGAATTCCTGTACTTGGGCCGGATCCGCCCCCGAACCCGGGAAGGACGGGTATTGCGGGGGCGGGGACGGTGCCGGGAGGGGCCTCAGCCGAGTCGCGAGACCGGCGAGGCGAAGTCCTAGAGCGACGATGCTTCTTGGACTTTTTGTGTTTGGACTTACCGAACGAAGAAGACTTCGATGCCGACGACCGGTGTGGACTCCGCGATCGACCCCTGGACCTCTCACGCGACCGGGGCTTGCGCGGAGCCGAATGCCGGGCCTCTAGGAGCTTTCGAGACCGCTCTCGCAAAGCTTTCGGGTTGAGGGCCCGGCAGTCGGAACAAGACTCCGTGTCGTGGCCTCGGCCGAGGCAGAAGAGACACTCCCGATGCGGGTCTGTGATGGACATCATCCGAGCACAGGCGCCGCAACGTTTAAACCCGGGCATCCCTACGACACCTTGAAGTCGATTGAAGAAAAACAGTGAAAAATTCACCAAAAAGTTTGGTCAAAAAATGACCAGGGCACTGCTCTTCCCGGATCTGCGCTTGCTGGCGCGGAAAGAAGAACTGACGTCAGCGCGCAGGGGCGGCGCCTAAGTACTGCCCGCGACGTCATCCCGGCGATCACAACGCCGACGACGGACGCGGAGCCGCACGACGCCGCCTACCGACGCGCAAGGGTACTGCTACGCAAAAATCTTTCCGGATCCAGCCTGACGCCTGGGGATATTCTAAGGTAAGGAATCTGTCACTAACGTGTCTCTTTCAGATTCTAGATGTCGGCTGGAATACCTGGATCATCACAAGTTCTGCTGGTAGTGTTGTCCTGGAGTTCTTAAGACTAAGGTGAACATCATCCACATACAGTGCTTTGAAGCTTCACGGTCAAACTAATGTTACCCTAGATCCCGCGTGATGCTGGTGAACTAGGGTTGGAAGCAGGTTTGTGCCCAAAGCACTATCCTGAACCATGGAACTGTTTGGTAAGCCAGCATGAGTAGTGTACCCAGGATAAAGAGTAGTGATTAACAGTGGTGTCGTCACCACAGGGATTGTCAACGCTGGGCCATTGGATCGTGCGGTCCAGCAGCGATCAAAGCCGTAGTCCTGCGAGCAGGATGCAGACTATATGACTAAATGCCTACATCTCTTCGGATTCATCTGGAAATGGAGAAAGTCATGCATTAAACAGCTCTCACATTAATCACTACCATACAGAGTGACTGGGCAGGATGGCGCCTTTGGCACCGGTAATGACTACTTTCTATGGTTGCCCTTTCTGTTTTGGCACATACGAGCTAGAAGGCGATGTCTGAAATGTTACCCTCATATGTTCCCTTTGGTTAAGTTTTAGTGCGGCATCATTATTATTTGTAGTATGCCCATATGAGGATTCAGAGCTTATTGTGAACTTTGAACTTCAGCTATACCTAAACAATAAGGCCACTCTTTAGGTCTTTGTGTCCCCCGTGCAGAGAGAGCTTGGCCTATTCATTTGGGATGTGCTTCTCCTTTGAGTCAGGGTGAAGCCTGATCTGTGTACAGTCGCCCATCTTTTTCACGGCACAAGCTAGTTACAAATTAAGCAATACACTACTATCAAGAGGAGTTGCTGTTGGACTCAAGCATTTTCAAACCACACTTTTTGGTTGTCTTATGTGACCAAAGGAGAAAAGTTACTCTATGTTTTGGGACCTGGTGTCACCACGTTGAGTTAGGTATTTTAAAAATACGATGAAAAGAAGACTTTAAGCCCTACTACCACAGTGGCCAGTACGGTGAGTAGCTTGGTGACACTTTCTTTTCACCATTTACCCTGCTCTGCAGGCTCTATTACTACATGGCTAAAACCACACTTTTTGTCTTCTCAAACGATTACGTGTAGTTTATGTACCTGCATGTCTAATAGGATAATTTCATCTTAACCAAATGCCAAATAAATCATCCAAGGGGTCTGAGGGGCAGTCTCTCCTTTGGGCTAATCCTCAGGGCTTGTCGCATTTTTGAGTTCAAGGATGACTACTTTGTTGAGCCTAGGATACTGACATACCACCTGAAGGCAAGGGGTTACACCTGCATGTTACGAGGGAGGCCATGAAAACAGCCTGGTTATTATCCCAGAGGACATTCTGACGCCAAAGCCCAAACGAGAAACTGACAAGTGTGTATGTGTCACAACTTTTTGCCCACTCCCACAATATTGTGGCGCTTATAAAGACACACTGGGATGTGCCAAAAACAGACAGTCTCACACTGGGGCGCCCTTTGTCTGCCTTCAAATGTGATCATAACATTTATGATAATGGTGTGCACTGCACCACTGACCTCCATACAGCAAAGAATTGGGGCTTGCCGACACACCAGGCCACTGCTGATACATGTGCTCCATGTTTTTGTTTCAGTGACTCATACTTTTGTCTGTTATTTTGGTAGCCAAATACCAATGAATAGACAATTCCAATCAGTAAAAACTTTTTCTTTGTTCTTTAGAGCAGAAAGTAATCTTTAGAATACATCCATGCTGCTTCACTGACTTTGTCCAGATGACGACTGTATAAATTATTGATAAGGTCGAAACTTTAGCAATCAGACTAGATCTTCTGTAGACTTTTAAGAGCCTATACTTTGTGATTACAATTATGGGACCAAAACTTCTACCGGATCCAAGACAACTGCATTGAAAAAAATGTTAGCAATAACCATCAGCAGTGGCGGCTGCCTCGGAACAGGGGTGGTTGGGCGGGGGGGGGTGAAGAAAAATAATAAAAAATAAACTTACATTCTTAGCCATCACACTTCTCTCCTCCGTCCTCACTCTGCAACACCGGAAGCACCCAGGCTCTGGCTCCCAGACTCTCCCAGCCAATCACAACGCTGCATGAGTCGTGATAGGTCTGAGCGGCCTGTTTGGTCGCTCAGGCAGTACCTGGGAGGCTGGGCATGCTCTCCACTGGGCTGTGCAACACGGCCCAGTGGAGAACATGCTAAGTGCGCATGACTGCTTGGCCGGCCCCAGAGGGCTGGCCAAACCGTCATGCGCACTTAGGGAGTGCAAACCACTCCTGCTCCGCCTGACGGCGGGCAGCCCAGCACCTAACATGGTTTAGCACAGAAAAATATAATGATAATAACTACTTGTTATTATCATTTTCTTTTTCTTTTGCACTGCTCAACGAGCAGTGGGAGACGCTCCTCCGCCTTAGCGGAGGAGCCGCCACTGACCATCACTGTATATCACTGTGGTGACCAGACACTATACTTGCTATTAATTAGAAATTACGCACATATTTTTATTAAATATCTGTTTATTGGCCAGCTGTTCATAATTAAGTAAATTAAAATAAATGTTTCTAATAGCACTAAAATTGAAATGGACCCTCTAGCGAACCATTGTTACTTATACATACCTTGACCCAGGTTCTTACTAGGCATATAGGGTTGCCCTTGTCCATATTACCTCAAATAGGGAACTATCATTTGTGTGAACAGCTGCACTCAGGCTTGCTTACACTCAGTGGGGGCCCCTGATGTGTGTGAGCCCGTTGAACCGTGTGAGACCATCTGGTCGGGCTGGACTGCGGGGGACTCAGGGCCCCACCCTGGATCCTGGAGCGGGGCGCTCACAGTGGTGCTGCCCCCGGCCACTTTGGCGTGCGGGTGGGGGCCAACTCTATACTACCGCCTGATCACCGAAGTCAGCCAGTTACACGGGGTCCGTGATCTGGGACCACCATCTGGGCGACTTTGACCGGTTGCTTCGATTGCTCTGGGCTGCCGGTATACGTCTTGGTATTGCCAATCCTGTTCTAGTTCTTCTAGTTGACCCCCCCCTCCCCTCGGGACGCTTAACTCCCCCTTCCGATAATGTTTGCCACTGCGAGACACCCCCTTCCGACCTATGGTGCTCCGGTGCAGAGAGTGAAACTGACCTCAGATTATGTGTTTTTTTCTATGACACTAATCCGGACTCTGGGCTCGTGGACTGCGAATTTGAGATCCCACTGATGTACTATCTTCCTTTGCCGGTTTTGACTAACTTCTGTCCGTTGCTCCTGCTGCTGGACTCCATTCCCACCAGAAAAACTGTTTGTTATTATCACGGAGCCTGAGCAACCTTGGCCGATGCCCGGTGGAGCTGTCCTATGCAGCTATAGAGGAGTCTGGCTCAGGTTCACCCCCTTGGCCGTCACGTACCCAGCCGGACATCTGACATTGTTTTCCCCGTCTCCCTGTTGTGTATCCTTCCCTCCCCAACCTCCTCCTTCCTTGATTCTTTGACTTTCCACCTGACTCAATCTGCATCCCTCCCTCCTGTTCACCATACCCCCCCTACCCTACTTTACCCGTTAAGACGTGTTCGTCTGGCTATTTTACACGCTAATAACTCATACTATTGTATAACCTCTTGTTTTTTTTGTTTTTTTCTCATATGTCTACTCTTGGAATAATGTGCAACTTGTAACTGATGTAACTTTGCAACAATGTAACCTCTTGTAAAGCGCTCTGATACCTCCGGGTCTAGCCAGCGCTATATAAAACTCATCAAATAAAAAATAAAAAAAAATAAACACGGTTTACATTTCTAGTGCTCGCTGCAGAGCTCTCAAGTTTCGAGGTCTATGCACAAGTAACACATCCAGTCCGCTTCTTTTTTCTTTGCATAGTCAGGCTTGTAGGCCTGAAACTATATTAAGGCGGGCAGCACTACAAATCCAAGAATGCAAAGAAAAATCTTTGACCGGAGATACTAGTGACACATGGAACTGGGAAGCTGGTGACAAAGTCTAGGTACGAAGCCAGTTCAGTTTCAAACCTGAGCAGGGTTGCTCCTCGTGCCGATGCCACCATTGCACTAGTGACACCAGCAACCTGTATAATGCTGGTGTCAACCCATAACCATACTTTCTATCGCAAGTAAATGTCATTTCATATTTCTGCATACTTTACATTGTTCTGTAGATGGTGGCAAAGCCAGCAGGCACATGCTCGTAGTCCTATTGATTAACACGTCACTCTGGTGCAGTGACACATACACATATGGTCACCACTACAGTTACATATGCGACGCATGCTGCGTCACACATGCTAGCCATTACGGTTTCTACATTACTCATGTGGCAGGTCACACGTGCTTGGCATTCCAGATCCATATGAGGCTCACATGGAGTGGGTCACATGTGCTACCCATTACAGTACCATGTGTAGCTCATATGGCCAAGGAGGTCATATAAGCTTGCCAATGAAGCTGCCCATTACAGTTCCATACTTGGCTCACGTGCTTGCTCATACATGATTGCCATTACGACTCCATATGTAACTCACATGTAAAGCACCAGCGTTGCTGAAGTCGATGTTGAGGCCCATCTGGTCACAAAACTCAACTAGGTCGTCCAACAGTTTGCTCTGTGGTGGTGGATGACGACGCAGCAGGGCCAGCGATGGGAATGAGCGGCGGATCTGATGGGCCACAGCCATGTTAGCCAACAGCATAAACTCCTCAACCAGTCTGTAAAAGAAAGAACAGGCAGGTGAGTCCACAGAGGGTACCACGTGCAGACATTGAATCCCCCATACCGGAGGCACTAACAAACACAATGTGTTGACACTAGGCCCAATTCCAAAACATCGCAGTGGCTCAAAACAGTGGGCAGATAGGGGAATTGTAATGAACTCATTAATATTAGCAACAAAAGTCAAGAATTTATTGGGTAGAAAAAAACAGCAATCCACTCCCATAACATGAGACCGGGCAGTGTCAGTCCTCCTGTAGGTTACTTTTACATTTTTCAAAAACAAGAGTTGTGGCAGCACAACACACCAGCATCAAAATCTCAAGTGGGCACATTAGTTTAAATAGCCTTCTCTGCTTTTGCAGTTGTATACTTCACATTTCTTCTTTCATATTACAACTGCATGATCCAGTACAAGTTCCATGTCCCGATGCAGTATGATCACTGTAACACATTTCCTCGTATGTGCTTCACGTCATCTCCTATGATCGTGACGCAAGTCTGTGTCACAGAGCCTTTGGCGCACCTACGGCAAGCAGTAATATAGATGGTCTTTTCGCGAGCATGCTTCCTTCAACATTCCCTTTCATCTCTGCCTGGCTAGGGGCTTCCTCTTAGGCCAGATCTCACTGGGGGATTCATACCCTATCAAAGGAATGTAAATAAAACTCGTCCTGAACATATATAATTGCACAGGCAGCGGTGTCAATTACCGGGTTGCTTCCCAGCAAGGCTCTACAAGTGACATGACAAGCTTATTTCGTCGTATTTCTCTGAATAAAAAAGTACAATTTTTAATGGTTTGGCTTTGCACGGCTGTGACATGGACTTTGCAGTTGCTGCCAACAACTTCCTATAGAAGCTGCTGTTACGGGAATACCCCCTACATGGTATAGAGTCGTATTCCACGCACCGAGTACCCTAACTGCAAGTATTTGGTAACCTGTTTTCTTTGATTTTGGCCCCAGCTCACACAAATCGGGAATAAAGACCTAGGCCTGTCCCTTGAAATGAGTGAGTGCCTGGACCATTCCTAGACCTGGAGGAGTGCACCAAGCGTGCCTCATTTGTCTGGCAATAGACTACTGTCCCTGTCATGGGCTAAGCATGTAGAGCGGTAGCGGCGACATACAGAGTTTATGTGAATCAGTAGTTGTGACCAGACCTTGGTGGAGGCCAGACCAGTGCGGATCCAGCCACTGACCCATCGCCATGAGCTGGTCTGCCACCGTAAAGCACCTGTGGTGGCCTCAGTGACCATAGTCCACACCAAATAAAAGGGAGAAGTGGGAAGAGAAAGACTGTGATGCATGGCAGTGAGGAGCATTTACTTTTGAGTGCATTAAAGTACTTGTTTTTCATAAAGCATTGGTTTGGACAACGAAGCCTGTGACTGCTGGCCATCGTCACCACTCAGAGGCAAGTGCTGAAAGGACTGTACTTGACCCAGTTTGCAGAACAATAGTAGGAGACACCTGGGGACGTCAGAGGTAAGCAGCCCCAGCCCCCACAGCGGAGGCCTCCAGCCCCTGCTTGCCCTGTAGCCCCCTGAATGGGGTCTGACAGAAGCCTTATCTTACGAACACTGCTTTCCACTGGGATGCCAGATCCCACAGGTGTCAAGAATGACTCGCTGTTTGTTATGGGTTTGTATATATGGGGGCTTCGAGTAATGTCTCGCACACCACATTTTGACCATGTACAGGGCTGTGCCGCCTATTGGCTGGGTTTGCTCTATAGAAATGCCATATACATTCATACCTACATATGCATTATGTCCATTATTGAAGCAAGGCTAGCCCTCACTCGGTAGCAATCTTCAGACCTCCCTCGATTCTGCTTTGTTTCCCAGAGCAGCTTGGCGTGGATGAACAGCCATGCTGGCACTCTTAGAATGGTGTACTAGGCCCAATATGTATGTATGCAAGAGGTTTTTGTAGGGTGCAAACCTGGCCATCCAGCACCTTTACAGATCTTTTTCCCTAAACCAGGGCTGTCCAGTGTAGGCCCAGGAAGGCTGTATCAATGCCAGATTTTCAGGATAACCACAATGTAAATGAGTTCCATTTGTATTAAATGTATGCAAATGGGCCCTTCGGTCCGGCCTTACTGAACCTGAGCTCCCCACAGCTTTCCTAAGCACTTTTATATAGCACAAATCATGTCCTTTTGTAAATTTTAAGATTCCGTCTTCAAACTTCATCAAACAAGAATTTGCATTCAGCTGTGACTCATTTGTTCAGGTTTGATCTTGCAACTGTCATCTTTACAATGGCTCTCGCTTGTGGACTCAACCAGTGAAGTGGCTGAAGGGCAAATGGAAACCCCGAGAACATACTACTAACCCCTACTCTTGAGTAGAGAGTCCATGTCACCCTGTAACACAAAACCGCTCCGAAGGTACAGCTCTGTTTCACAACAGATGATCTTGAAGTCCGCCTTCCAAGGAGGGGAAGGACCAATCCGTGAAGTGAGGTGACAAAAATTTAGTAGAGGGAAAGAAACTTTGAAGTCTTCAAAATCCTCACTATTCCTTAAACGAATGTGTCTCATGCGTTTAAAAAGAACTGTGCCAAAAGCTATAATGATGAACAGTGTCACCAACTTGTCAAAACAGTAATCTCACCTGCATATCACAAATGCGGCTCTCTGCTTATTATAGGCGCATGCTGCAGCGGACGCGCAGCTACGGCGGAGGGAAGCGCTAGTAGAGGCAAGCGCTAGGGCGGACTCAGTTTTTAAAGTGTTTTTAACCCTCAAATGACAGGATCGCTTTGTAGCACAGACTATCGATTTTATCTCTTGCACACTGTTTATTTTAAACTCACGTGTTCCGCTTGACTCCCAATTCTCCATCTTCAGTCCATGCCCTGGTCCGCCGTGGCTGTTTGTGCCGATTGAGCGGAGGGCGGGACTTAGCATCAGCACACACTTCCGGTCACAGAAGTTGGCGGACCAGCCTCGGCGGATCTCTGCCTATTTTAGGCGCATGCTGCAGCGGACGCGCCACCGGCGAGTCACAGGCAAGCCCGTCTGCGCCCATCAGCGCTCGGACTGCGCACAGCGCCAGCCACTATGCCGGTTTCAAACCAGATGACTCCGGTAGTTTTAGACGCCAGTATTTAAAGGAAGCCTTGCTATGTCTTAGACCCACAGGCCCCTGGTATAAGCTGATTTACTTACTTACCTGGATGTCAGATATCTTTCTGCTTACTTAGCTGGAGGCCAGGTATCTTTCTGCTTACTTAGCTGGAGGCCAGGTATCTTTCTGCTTACTTACCTGGATGTCAGATATCTTTCTGCTTACTTAGCTGGAGGCCAGGTATCTTTCTGCTTACTTAGCTGGAGGCCAGGTATCTTTCTGCTTACTTAGCTGGAGGCCAGGTATCTTTCTGCTTACTTAGCTGGAGGCCAGGTATCTTTCTGCTTACTTACCTGGAGGCCAGGTATCTTTCTGCTTACTTAGCTGGAGGCCAGGTATCTTTCTGCTTACTTAGCTGGAGGCCAGGTATCTTTCTGCTTACTTAGCTGGAGGCCAGGTATCTTTCTGCTTACTTAGCTGGAGGCCAGGTATCTTTCTGCTTACTTACCTGGAGGCCAGGTATCTTTCTGCTTACTTACCTGGAGGCCAGGTATCTTTCTGCTTACTTACCTGGATATCAGGTATCTTTCCGCTTACTTACCTGGAGGCCAGGTATCTTTCTGCTTACTTACCTGGAGGCCAGGTATCTTTCTGCTTACTTACCTGGAGGCCAGGTATCTTTCTGCTTACTTACCTGGATATCAGGTATCTTTCCGCTTACTTACCTGGAGGCCAGGTATCTTTCTGCTTACTTAGCTGGAGGCCAGGTATCTTTCTGCTTACTTAGCTGGAGGCCAGGTATCTTTCTGCTTACTTACCTGGATATCTGGTATCTTTCTGCTTACTAACCTGGAGGCCAGGTATCTTTCTGCTTACTTACCTGGAGGCCAGGTATCTTTCTGCTTACTTACCTGGATATCAGGTATCTTTCTGCTTACTTACCTGGATATCAGGTATCTTTCTGCTTACTTACGTGGAGGCCAGGTATCTTCCTGCTTACTTACCTGGAGGCCAGGTATCTTTCTGCTTACTTACCTGGAGGCCAGGTATCTTTCTGCTTACTTACCTGGAGGCCAGGTATCTTTCTGCTTACTTACCTGGAGGCCAGGTATCTTTCTGCTTACTTACCTGGAGGCCAGGTATCTTTCTGCTTACTTACCTGGATATCAGGTATCTTTCTGCTTACTTACCTGGAGGCCAGGTATCTTTCTGCTTACTTAGCTGGAGGCCAGGTATCTTTCTGCTTACTTAGCTGGAGGCCAGGTATCTTTCTGCTTACTTAGCTGGAGGCCAGGTATCTTTCTGCTTACTTAGCTGGAGGCCAGGTATCTTTCTGCTTACTTACCTGGAGGCCAGGTATCTTTCTGCTTACTTAGCTGGATATCAGGTATCTTTCCGCTTACTTACCTGGAGGCCAGGTATCTTTCTGCTTACTTACCTGGAGGCCAGGTATCTTTCTGCTTACTTACCTGGAGGCCAGGTATCTTTCTGCTTACTTACCTGGATATCGGGTATCTTTCCGCTTACTTACCTGGAGGCCAGGTATCTTTCTGCTTACTTAGCTGGAGGCCAGGTATCTTTCTGCTTACTTAGCTGGAGGCCAGGTATCTTTCTGCTTACTTACCTGGATATCTGGTATCTTTCTGCTTACTTACCTGGAGGCCAGGTATCTTTCTGCTTACTTACCTGGAGGCCAGGTATCTTTCTGCTTACTTACCTGGATATCAGGTATCTTTCTGCTTACTTACCTGGATATCAGGTATCTTTCTGCTTACTTACGTGGAGGCCAGGTATCTTCCTGCTTACTTACCTGGAGGCCAGGTATCTTTCTGCTTACTTACCTGGAGGCCAGGTATCTTTCTGCTTACTTACCTGGAGGCCAGGTATCTTTCTGCTTACTTACCTGGAGGCCAGGTATCTTTCTGCTTACTTACCTGGAGGCCAGGTATCTTTCTGCTTACTTACCTGGAGGCCAGGTATCTTTCTGCTTACTTACCTGGATATCGGGTATCTTTCTGCTTACTTACCTGGAGGCCAGGTATCTTTCTGCTTACTTACCTGGAGGCCAGGTATCTTTCTGCTTACTTACCTGGAGGCCAGGTATCTTTCTGCTTACTTACCTGGAGGCCAGGTATCTTTCTGCTTACTTACCTGGAGGCCAGGTATCTTTCTGCTTACTTACCTGGATGTCAGATATCTTTCTGCTTACTTAGCTGGAGGCCAGGTATCTTTCTGCTTACTTAGCTGGAGGCCAGGTATCTTTCTGCTTACTTAGCTGGAGGCCAGGTATCTTTCTGCTTACTTAGCTGGAGGCCAGGTATCTTTCTGCTTACTTACCTGGATGTCAGATATCTTTCTGCTTACTTAGCTGGAGGCCAGGTATCTTTCTGCTTACTTAGCTGGAGGCCAGGTATCTTTCTGCTTACTTAGCTGTAGGCCAGGTATCTTTCTGCTTACTTACCTGGAGGCCAGGTATCTTTCTGCTTACTTACCTGGAGGCCAGGTATCTTTCTGCTTACTTACCTGGAGGCCAGGTATCTTTCTGCTTACTTACCTGGAGGCCAGGTATCTTTCTGCTTACTTACCTGGAGGCCAGGTATCTTTCTGCTTACTTACCTGGAGGCCAGGTATCTTTCTGCTTACTTACCTGGATATCAGATATCTTTCCGCTTACTTACCTGGATGCCAGGTATCTTTCTGCTTACTTACCTGGATATCAGATATCTTTCTGCTTACTTACCTGGAGGCCAGGTATCTTTCTGCTTACTTACGTGGATATCGGATATCTTTATGCTTACTTACCTGGAGGCCAGGTATCTTTCTGCTTACTTACATGGAGGCCAGGTATCTTTCTGCTTACTTACCTGGAGGCCAGGTATCTTTCTGCTTACTTACCTGGAGGCCAGGTATCTTTCTTCTTACTTACTTGGAGGCCAGGTATCTTTCTGCTTACTTACCTGGAGGCCAGGTATCTTTCTGCTTACTTACCTGGAGGCCAGGTATCTTTCTGCTTACTTACCTGGAGGCCAGGTATCTTTCAGCTTACTTACCTGGATATCAGATATCTTTCTGCTTACTTACCTGGAGGCCAGGTATCTTTCTGCTTACTTACTTGGAGGCCAGGTATCTTTCTGCTTACTTACCTGGAGGCCAGGTATCTTTCTACTTACTTACCTGGAGGCCAGGTATCTTTCTGCTTACTTACCTGGATATCAGATATCTTTCTGCTTACTTACCTGGATATCAGATATCTTTCTGCTTACTTACCTGGAGGCCAAGTATCTTTCTGCTTACTTACCTAGAGGCCAGGTATCTTTCTGCTTACTTACCTGGAGGCCAGGTATCTTTCTGCTTACTTACCTGGATATTAGATATCTTTCTGCTTACTTACCTGGACATCAGATATCTTTCTGCTTACTTACCTGGACATCAGATATCTTTCTGCTTACTTACTTGGAGGCCAGGTATCTTTCTGCTTACTTACCTGTATCAGATATCTTTCTGCTTACTTACTTGGAGGCCAGGTATCTTTCTGGTTACTTACCTGGAGGCCAGGTATCTTTCTGCGTACTTACCTGGAGGCCAGGTATCTTTCTGCGTACTTACCTGGAGGCCAGGTATCTTTCTGCTTACTTACCTGGATATCAGATATCTTTCTGCTTACTTACCTGGAGGCCAAGTATCATTCTGCTTACTTACCTGGAGGCCAGGTATCTTTCTGCTTACTTACCTGGAGGCCAGGTATCTTTCTGCTTATTTACCTGGAGGCCAGATATCTTTCTGCTTACTTACCTGGAGGCCAGGTATCTTTCTGCTTACTTACCTGGATATCAGATATCTTTCTGCTTACTTACCTGGATATCAGATATCTTTCTGCTTACTTACCTGAAGGCCAGGTATCTTTCCGCTTACTTACCTGGAGGCCAGGTATCTTTCCGCTTACTTACGTGGATGTCAGATATCTTTCTGCTTACTTACCTGGAGGCCAGATATCTTTCTGCTTACTAACCTGGAGGCCAGGTATCTTTCAGTCAAGGTTCTGCTTTAGAGTCTGGACGGAGACCACCCTTCTCAACAGCACAGACGTTCTTTTGACACTAGCATTAACGGACCGCCCACAACTTTCAATATTTGTGTTCACCAGTTGCTGCTCAACTTTCTGGCTTTATGTACCAGTGTGTGAGGAAACACCCTAACATGGTTCATTTTCTTCCTAACTAAACGAAGCCCTTACATCTAGAAAGCAACCCCCATTAACTGTTAAATCCCACAAGGTCTGCCTATCTCACAAAACCTGTTTAGTATCTACATCACTCCACTGCCAGATAGCTTGGGAACCAGCTACAGTGGACATTTACTGAAAGCCAATGACCGCAGATCCAGATCAAAGTACAGGAGGTACCAGGGGTCCACAGAGGCAAATTGCCTGAAAAGAGTCTGCAACTGCATGCAAAGAAATCAAATCAGAAGACAGAAAGTCTGCTTCTGTGACCTGTACACCATTCACCTCTCTTGCATATATGGCTTGACTCATGGTAACCCTCCTACACCCCACCCAAAAGTTTTATGGAGTGCAAGTCTATGTTCTTTGATAGTGACCTTACCTTCACTCCCTATATCCAGCAATGCGACTACCATGAGTATCTTTCATTGATAACGACAACTTCAAGGAAAACTCCCGGGCTACAAGTCCCCATAAAATAGAACTTATTCTTGACATTGTCATCTCTAAACTAGATTATCACAACTCTGTCAACACACGCTGCCAAAACACGTTCTTTCCAAGCTACAAAGCGCTCAGAAGTAAACAGCTGGACTGTCTTCATCCAGATCAGAATGACATGACTCCAGCCCAGGTGGTGTTAAACTGGGCGCTGGTTGAAGAGGAAGCACCAGTTAAGACCTGTTCGCTCCATGGTTCTACGCTAGATTATAATTAAAAAGTTTCCATCCTGACCAGTCTGCCAGCATCTGAGCCCATCACACTACAACAAGGAGGAGCCTCCATGACCACGGTCCTGCACTACAGATGGGCCGCCCCTCATTTCAGCCTAGAACGTGACCCAATCAAATCCTATCTAGTACTTAAGACTCACCTCTTCTGCTCTACATGTGAGCAGGTGCCTTGCCCGGCTTTTAGTCTGAATTGGTGCTGTGCCTGGTGAGGTCTCTCTTCAAATCAGTATCCTTCAATAGCATCTTGAATCCCACTCTCTCCGCCATTGTGCCAGTTGTGTGTAAGACCACTTTGGTTACTGCCACCTAGAGGCCCTGCACCACCAAGACTTCACCACCCTTATACCTCTAAGAGTTAGCACTGAATGCATTCAGGGACACTATAGATGCCACACAAATCACTGTTCCCCACTCACTTTACAACCACATTGTTCCTCTCAGCAGCACACCTGGACGACTTTACAGTGGCATGTATTGCTCTGCAAAGCCTAAATACATGTTTTTTTCAAATGTTGGCTGCTTTTACACTTTAAGAATACTGGCATATCTTCTGGACTTCCATGTCCTTTCAGAGGTACCCAGTTGGCTGATAAGTTTACGATACACGTTGTATGATCAAGCCAATGCAAACATTTCCATCTTCCTCCATTTAGTGTTTGCGGCCCATCCTCTTTGACATTCCATATGTACCAGCTTCCCACGGTCCCCACCCCATCAATGCTGCAAACAAACAGATTTCTGATTGAGAAGATCTTTATAGTTTTGAGTCATTTTTCCTCTGGTTTGTCTTCGCGCCAACTCTTGCTTTTATTTTCCCATTCCTTTTACGCACTTGGAGAAGTATTTTATTAGAATAGCCTTCTTCATGACCACATGGGGCGTTTACAATCCAAGTGAGTGCCACTCGAATGAGGTGATCGCCAGGCCCTGCC
This sequence comes from Calotriton arnoldi, assembly GCA_963921515.1. Lineage (NCBI taxonomy): Eukaryota > Metazoa > Chordata > Amphibia > Caudata > Salamandridae > Calotriton > Calotriton arnoldi. Next base: position 1,638,776 of record CAWUFW010000450.1, on the reverse strand, counting down.
AGCATGGCTGCTGGGCATCCAAGCTCAACACCTCCTGCAAAAAGCATTTGAGCCACCCTCTCACCCGGGTACCTCCAGCACTGAAACAACACATCATGGACAGGTTGGGCAAAGGATTGAAAGTAGAGTGTTTTGCTTTTTAAGATTAGAGTCCCTATTTTTGGGAAAGATGAGAAAAGCACACAAGAGTCAATAGAGATGCAATGCGAACTTTGCTCCTGGCTACACAATCCTGAATAGGTGCGCTCTGCCACATATTATGCCTGGCGAGGAGGGTGATTTAACTACCGCCATCTTTCTTGCTTTAGTCTGAAACCAGTGCTTTCTTCCATCAGAACTCACCAAGTGAAACCTTTCCATTACTGAACCCCTGATGTACAAATCCTGCACTGCGCATGTTCCTCTCGCCCTCCACCCCAATTCTCCTGACCCCTTTGCGCTTTAAACTATTTTAATCTTGCTCTGGGCTGCAGTCTCACCAAGCACTGCCTGCGAAATAACAGCACGGTGACCATACCCAGCATGATATGCGATGTCACAATATTTATGAGCTTTTTGAACGAGTGGGAAGAAGAGAAGAAAAAAAACTGGATGATTTAAAAAAAAAAAAAAAAAATGTTAGGCTATTGCATGTTTGATTGCTGCTGGATACCTAAAGAGATGTTTCTCCACCTCTCCTGGGAGTGATGTGCTGAAGGATCTGAAGAGATGGCCGATCAGTCATCTCGAAGAAATAACTGATATTTAGGATCAAAGTGGGAAATTTGACAAAAAAAACAGCAGCGCAACAAAACCTTACGAATTAAACCATGGTTCTCCAAAGTCGGTACTGGAGAGCCGGATCCATGCCAGATTTTTAAGATAACTACATTTATCCAAATGGGGATATGCTAAAAATCTGGCATGGATCCGGCCCTTTAAGACCGACTTTGGAGAACCCCGAGTTAAAAGCACGTTAGCTGAGTGGAACAGTGTCAAGTGAAGTGCTCAGTGTAGAGCACTGTTGGCTGCGACACGGTAGGACCTGAAGATCAGAAGTGGTTCATGAAACACAATATGGACGGAGTTCACAGGGAAGTAAAAGACCAGACAATCCAGGGCACTAAACTCAATAGGCACCACAGGACGTCACGCCACTGACGAGGAACTTTCCAACACTGGAGGAGGTTCTTAGCTCCTCCTCAATAACCACCTGGAATCATGGCCTTCAACTTGGGATGCTCAACTCTGATGAGGCCAAGTATCATACAAGAGTCATATCTGACAGCACGATTACTTCACTGAAACTTTTATTGAAGTTAAAGGTCTCAACATTCTGGTTATCCGCCATCGGCAGGTAAGGGGAAAACGTACCCCCAGATAGAGCAAGTCTAGAATATACTTCTGCGGAGACCGCTTCTCTGAAAAGAGCAGCCTTTGAAGTACAGATTATAATATATAGATTAGAAGAGGCCACAAAATTCCAATGGTCAGAGATAAGATTCCCTTTAGTGGTCAGTGGCAGATTTCCAATTAAGAATTTCTCCTCCCAATCCATGTTTTCATCAAGGGATTACTCCAGTCCAGATTTACTCCTTGACGATGTTTACTCCAGTTGGAAGATCTAGTGAGGTATGGATAAAAAACTGGAAGAGCTGCTCCAAACATTGCCCCAGTAGAGAATAGTAGAAACCCCATTGCAAAGGTTTTCTAAGCAAATTATATTGAAAAGCACGACACCAACCATATTAACAGTGTTTTTGTCAAAATGCTTCTTCAATGATCTTCGCTTTGACTGTCTCAAAGAGGTCCATATTGTAAGACCAGCTCATGCTCATCCTTAGTAGTCATTAGAACTTCAGCGGATACAAGGCTCGACAGGATTGCTTAAATCCACTCTTCAATCATGCCAGTAAAAATCTTTCATTTATATAAAACAAAAGTGAAAATAACAAAATAAAAAACAAACTGAAAACATTATGGTTCTCCTTAATTTTCAAAAATAAATTAGGACATTAAGTACATTTTGTAAAACGAAAATTTTAAAACATGGGATGGCGGGAAGAGTGATTTAGGGGTAGGAGCATGGACCTGAGAGGAGGGTTGACGAGACTGGCACAAACGGCAGACATAAGGGGAAAAAGTGGAGACTGGGTAGGGTACGTGGGAGAAGAGACTAGAATAAGTCGTGGAACGCAGAGAGGTAATATCTAGGACAGATAGAACTGTACTCGATAGCGAAGGATTAGTACCTAGGGGGCGGGACAGGAAGTCAGAAAGGTGAAAGCACTCACTGAGCAGAAGGCTATGGAAACAGATGAAACTGGAAGAAGTAGGACACTGAAATAAGAGAATAGGACCGCAACAAAAATAAGTTATTTTATGATTCAGCTGCAAAATGTGCTCTAGGAAAGGGCGGGTTGAATGCGGTTTTATTTCAGACAACACATTCCAAAAGTACTTTAATCATTTCAATATTTATTTTAAAACAATTTACATGGCAAATTACTTTTTGTTACCATAGATGTAAAGGTATAAATACAGATAGGGTTTTGTGGAGTTGGGTAATACCTACCAACTGAGTGCCTCAAACTTATGGTCATTACACTTTAGGGTGGTGCTTCAGAGGCACCTGCTCTGCCCAGCATTCCTCCATCGAAAAGACTGGCCCGGGCTGATCAATGCAAGTCATAGGAAAGCCATGTTTCCGGTGTTTTCATTTAAATAGCAGCAGCATCCTGGGTTACTTAGAACCAACTAGACTCAGATACATCAACTTGAGACACAGTGTTCCAGTGACTTGGAGTGGTATAGCCCCCTCGATTGTGCTAAAATCTGAGCCCTTCCTGTATGCGGAGAGAACACATCCAGCAATGCTTGAGGGTGGTGGCTACTAACTCTTAATGAGCAGGATAAGAAAAACTGACTTTCAATCTTCTGGCATAGTCAAAATCAGGAAACAATGGTGTTCCCCATGGACGGGGCCGCCAGTGTTTGTTGAGCTGAAACTGCATCCATTTTTTCACATTGGTATCGAGGGACGCCACAGCCGAACAAGCAATGGAACCGCTCAGCCTTAGCGGATTGCTCTATTTGCTTTTCGCTTACAACCGCTAACACAAAGGCCTGCTGGGAAAAGCTGGGAGGCAAGTTTCACATTTCCTGCTGCCATCTTATTTTCTAATCAGCCCTGCCCCCGCTGGGGTGTAACGACCTCCTGCAAAGCGGCCCCATTTCAGATAATAGCTGCTGTAGTACTGGGCGATGCAGGCAAAGCTCTGATGAGTGGCTCCTTACAGAAGCAGGACCAGGCTTGTCGCCTTTGAAGGAAAGCGAGAAAGTTTACCACAACAGTCCCCAGTGTGTGCTTGCAATGATTACCAATGACATCTGTCAACAAAACCATAGTGCAGGTTACCAGCTTGGGCAATGAGCGAAGGAGTTCAAGAGACCAATCACACTGCAGGAAAGGGTTGGGTCTTCAACAACCATTCTAAAACCTGTCTGGGGGATAGTCACATGCCGCAGTGTCAGACAGGAGCAGTGGATCTGGACTTGCGTTCCACTATTGGTTCTGCTTCTTGTACACGGTGAGGATTCCTCACGGCTGACTATTATGACTATGGTAACCTGAAGTGTTTCCAAACTGATGCCTTTCAAATATGTTACTGCAGATATAAAGCAAACACAAAGAGATGATGGACGGAGTGCTGAAACTTTTCAGACACTCACCCCCAGTCACAGATCTGGGTTGAATCCATCATCGTTCTTTAGCTCACTTTGCCACCTCAGTTCAGACCCAGCTATATGCAAATCAGTCTTGACCCTGTGCCTCATGGAAACAGTCCAGCCTGAACTGCCAAGCCAGATCTTCCCTGAACCGGAAACAAGCATCCTGGGACCGGTTTCGGGTTAACAACCCTCATCAGCCAGGCTATCTTGAATCCAGTGGCAAAGTGAGCAAGGGACCCACGTCTGGGCATACCCTGCCAACTTAGGGCGAACAAAGCAAACACAAAGAGATGATGGACGGAGTGCTGAAACTTTTCAGACACGGCGGCGGCGGAGTGAGCTAAAGAATGATGATGGATTAAACCCAGATCAGTTGACTGGGGGTGAGTGCTTGCAATGTTCAACACTCCGTCCATCATCCCCTTTGGTTTTGCTAAGTTCGCCCTAAGTTGGCAGGGTATGCCCAGACGTGGGTCCCTTGCTCACTTTGCCACTGGATTCAAGATAGCCTGGCTGATGAAGGTTATGAACCCGAAACCGGTCCCAGGATGCTTGTTTCCGGTCCAGGGAAGACATGACTTGGCAGTTCGGGCTGGACTGTTCCCATGAGGCACAGGGTCAGACTGATTTGCATATGGCCGTGTCTGAACTGGGGTGGCGGAGTGAGCTACAGAATGATGATGGATTAAACCCAGATCAGTTTGACTTTGGGTGAGTGCTTGCAATGTTCAACACTCCGTCCATCATCCCCTTTGGTTTTACTGCAGATATAAACCCGCGACTGTCTCATGGGGACGCAACTACAAAAATGTACCCCATAAAAAACAAATTTAAAGAAAATACAAGTTGTAGCTACAGGGGTGTACAACTCCAGTTGTCAAGGGTGAGAGCATGACACATTTTCTGAATATTTACAAAAGAGAAATGTACATACAAAAATCATTTTCATGGGCTGCAGGGATTCAGAAAACAAGGTCAATTACATCCCTCGAGGACAAGAGTTGCAAACACCATCTGTGGAAGATCTTCCTGCCTTCTACTAGGGGTTCTTTCTGTGCTTTAGTATCACACTTGGAGCCCACCGAGGACTTGGACCTGTGTAGCTGCTTGTCAAGTCCTCAAGTGCTTCTGTGTGAAACGAAAATCTAATGTATAAATGGGACTTGCCTTGGTAAACAATAACAGAATCCTGTGGCACAGCCCTTGACAGGCCACAATGCTTTCAAAAGTGCATTATAGGTAGGTGAATATGTATCTAACATTTCCCTTTGCTGTGTGCACACAGCAAAGAGTCGTCATGATGCCAATGGACTGTCGCAAATTGTTTTCACCACAGTTTGAGTTCATAACTATGTATCTAGACGTCTGCATGGTCCAAATGCACCATTGTCTAGAGCACAGCCAACACCATTAAAAGGAAGTATAATTCCAGGTTAGTATCCTCTTGAAACTATTTCTGACGTCAAGTGAGGAATTATGACATTAATTACCACTTTGCCCATTCTCCTTCTCCTAGTGTTGAGGGTGGCACCCCCACCAGACACAGGTACCATGAAATTAAACATCTGTTTTTCTAACATTGCTTTCCTTCTCCTGGGAGGGCATATCTTGGGCACATTTCAGACGAATCAACCTACTACAGTCAGTCTACTTAGGCACCGGCCCATCTCCTCAGTGTCTTCACTCCAAATGTCTTCATTGCTTCCATTTCTACGGGAGGAGCGTGCTGTGCAGGATCCATTGAGGCCCGCATTTTGGTAACTATCGGCGACACTGTCGAACGTCGAGGAAGCAACCTTATTGCACCATTTTTAATTTAAGGACAAGGGCCAGGCACTGAGGGTGCAAGCCAACTCGATTTGTGGCAAGGCTGGCTTACAGATCTGCTTCACTCCTTGCCACCGCCACCATCATGAACGACGGGAATGACATGGGCAGGGTGACCCACCTTTTTTGGAACATGATTGGAAACGGAATACATCTTCGATAACAAGAAATGAAATTTAGAACCAGAATTCAGATGGCAATCTTGAATGCCTCAATGCCATATAGAAGGAGAATATGACAAATGGGCAGTAGGGTAATTTGGGAGAGGGGGAAACTACTAAACCAAAGGAAAAGACATCAATCAAGAGGGTTTGATAGAAGTAAAGGTACACCTTAGGAAGAACTGGTTAAATATCTGGCAGGAGAAGGAAAAGCTCAACTGTGGATGACAGCTGCACAGCTAGCTTATGAGGACCCCACCTTCCTGAGTCCCGGTCTCCTCTGGAATCCGTATTTTTTTGTAAAGCGCGAACTACTCACCCTTACGGGTCTCAAGGCGCTGGGGGCCGTCGTGGAAATTAAGTGAGCTATTGCCCAGAGTCACAAGGTGCTGAGCTGAGCTGCCGCCGGAGCCGGGGATCGAACCGTGAGCCCTGTGCTCCGAAGTCAGCTGCCCTGGCCGCTGCACCACACCTCTCCACTCTGGACCCACCTACCTACCAGTCCCTAGCTCCTCGGGACCATGCCTACAGCTGCCTGCAGCTTAACTAGAGGAGACGAAGCTCCCTGAGAGGACAACACTCATCCGGGGGCAAGATAAGCAATGTTAGCTGCTGGGGACTCCAGAGTCTCCAGCTTTTCCGGACCCCGGAGGGCTCTGTCACAAGACCCATCCTTTGACTGTGTCCACTGGTTGGGTAAGTCGACATCACCGCCTCCTTCTTCCTTTCCTCTTTTTTAACCCTAGGTCTGCAATTCCATTTTGATATCAATTTTGTATTTACATTCACACAGACTCGTGAATTTTTACCTGAGTAATTAAGTTTTAGTCTTCTGGTTCACGGTAAATTCTCACAAGTTTCTGAATGGATTAAATTGCCGTTTGATCGCCTTGACTGACTGGGTATGTGGAAGCGCAAAAGTGAAAGTGCTGTTGAGAGCGGACTCAGGAGAGCGCACTTAACCCCAAGTTCCCAGCTTTCTAAACTAGCAAATATTCTTGATGAATATTCACGTCTTGAGGATGTGTCCCTTGTAGACCACACCCCCGGACAAGGAGGAGGAGCCGGGATAATGACCGGGTGCTGCAACTTAGTAATCATACAGTAGCGGAGCATGGTACCACCAAGCAGAAGGCTCAAACCAATCCTCCTCAGTCATGTCATGTCATGCTGGTAAACAGCCACCCAAGGTTCAGTTCAGAGGGAGGGGACTTGGAAGCACAAAACTGCTATAATGGATCGAAAAACATCCAAGCGCGGGCTGGGAAGGACCCAGCACCCGCCTCAACTGATGGAAGCCAAATGACTCCTGATTGGTCATCAGTATCCCGTATGCACATGACAACACTGCTCTGCTGGAGTTAGAGAAGACTTTTGTGAAGACCTATGAAAAGAACAAAACATTATCGACTCTCTGTTTAAATATGGAAAATATTTCCAGGTCCCTGTGCAATGTGGGGTTTAGCCTCATAAGGACAGCTTTTAAACCACACTGCATAGCTTTATTGTTGTCAGGATTACAAGATTAGGGGGTGACTTTACGTTGAGGGGTTACCTAATTATGCGGCACATTCTCTGGCAGTATTATTTTGATCGATTTGATCTGGAAAAAGCATGTTTCTAAAAATCTGAGAATTGTGTGGCAAGAGTAATACATACATAATTATGTGGTAAACGTCACATCCACAAAGTCACATCATTCAACTGGAGCTGTTTAGTAAACAAGCAATTCATGAAGCGTAAATAAAAATAAAACTTTCTAATTGGAATCAGTGTTGATTGTAAGGTCAATCTTGAAGAGAACAGCGTCAACAATCTTTAACTTCCAGAGACGGAATTTATTTTTGATAACGCAGAGGGCGTGTTGCTTTATAAAAATCAACATTTTTAACGAAATAATTAACTACATAATTACGTATTGTGCTCTTTTCACTGTAGACTGCCAAACAATATAGTCTGGTATTACATGTACTATTTTAAATAAAGATATCCCGTTTTGAAAAATACCATTTTCAAGTCCGCTGCCACAACATAAAACATAGCATAAAAAAGACATAGTGAGTATCACAGTAACATGGGTAATATTATCCTACATTCTGGTATCGGGGTTCCGGGCCCATTTACAAACCACTCGGCCTCCAGCTTTGTGGTTTATTATTTCACCAGAACCCCTCAATGGCAATATTAGACCCTGTAACACAGCTAACCATTATTTAACATATATACACACTTATATATATATGTATTTAAAAAAAGATATATATATATATACACAACATATACATATATATTTATATACACACACATATATATATATATATATACACACACACACATGCATATATACACACACACCACATGAACCAATACCAGCAGTAGGAACAACAACATTAACACTACCCAGGAACTAAATTGTTGGTCGGAAATAATCCTTCTCTATGGGATAATTTTTCAAGGCCTTTATGCCTGGGCGACCGTCCTACTCCAAAAGATGAGGTCAAAAGCCTGGGAGTATTCTTCGATAAGACCGTAGTCATGGCAGCACAGGCCAGGAAACTGGTGGGACCACGTTTTGTCTCTTTTGAGCCCTCAGGAAGACAATCAAATGGCTTCCCACCGATATTCGTAGAATAGTAATACAAGGACTTATCCTGGCACGTCTAGACTACGGTAACTCTCTTAATCTTGGGAGCCCTGTGTATGTCACCAGAAAGCTGCAGGTCATACAGAATGTCGCAGCTAGAGTCTTGCTGAATATCCCTAAATCCCATTCAGCACAAACTGCGCTGGCGCGCCTTCATTGGCTGTCTGTGAGGAAGAGAATTGACTTTAAGACTCTCTGTATAGTTCACAAAGTAAAGCATGCTTAGAGACCACATATTTGGAAGCAATTCATCGTTTCTCACCATAATGCACAAGACCTACGATCAAACAACCAATTTCTTCTGGCAATACCGAGAATAAAAGAGCCAGAAGTGGAGTGTGTTCCTTTGCCTATCCGGCACCCAGGCTCTGGAACTCACTTCCGCTATGCCTAAAATCTAATAATAATCTGCTCAGCTTTAGGAAGCAACTGAAAACGTATCTGTTCTCTTGATTTGGTTTGTCATCCCTCAGGTCTCCTGTTAGCGCTGACAAGCCCTTGTTTGGGTAGCCATGCGCTCTACAAGACCCTGAAATAAATAAACTGACATTTGACGAGTCCTGGTCACCCCGCGGAGCTCCTTTCTCTTCATGGGAAAGCCGCGGGGGCTCGCTGGGTGTAGGTGATGCTAAGCCGCCGCGGCCTAGCGAAGAGGTTGGAGCTTCATGACGTTCACGGCGTAGCCCACTGTTTTTCTGAATGGAAAGCTCCTTCTGAGACGCCATGCCTGACTCTCGGAAGATTAAAAGGGCGGCCAGGAAGGGGATATTTCCTTAACTGGTCCAGCAGGGTGATAACGTCCTACGCTTATGTAAATATTAATCAACAGCTAGAGCCCTTCTGAGAAGTCGAACCCTCCCCGGTGTCCGGAGACTTTGTTTTAATTTGATCCATATTTATGTAGGGCAGAGGAAATGGCGGCAGCTTTCAACCCTCTGGAGTCTCACTACAGGGGAGATCGGCAGCCCATGCTGCTGAGATGCTGAGGACGTGTCCTGTATATTAATTGGCTCTTCGACGTCACTGCCGCCCTAGAGTTGTACGACGGAAGGATCCTGTGCAAGGCTGCTCCAGATCTCAAACTGTGGTGTTTCTGCACTGAGCAGAAACACCACAGAAACATTTGAGGTCAAGTCAAATCATGTGTGTGCACAAAGATGGTATGTACACACAAAGATATTGTACATGAGCGTACCGATTGTAGGCAATTTATGTTTAAATTACCCACTTAACTTTCGCAAGGGTATCCAAAAAAGGTATTCCAAAGAGTGTCAGAGCGCCAAGAAAAAGAAATAAGGCAAATGTTGTTGATGGCCACAAAGTAGTAACTTTCTGGATGTTTATCAAACTTTAGACGTGTATTAGCGACACTTATCAGGGATTTAGGGCCATATGTATGAAGCTAATTTGCGATCGCAAACGCCGAAATTCGCAGAATTTCGGCGTTTGCGATCGTAAATTAGCAGTGTGCAATGTATCACACTGAAACCCCCTTGCAAAATAAGGAATCGCAAATTTTGCGATTCTCTATTTTATGATAGCATTTAAGGAATCGCTAATTGCGATTCCTTAAATGCAATGTAAGAAGCACAAAAAAGTGCAATTTGGGCTTAAGGAATCATAAATTACCACCAACTTCAAGTTGGTGGTAACTTACGATTTCACTTAAAAATGCACTTTTTTGCATTTTTTAAAGTGCCATGTGGCGCACATACATGCCCTTAGGGCATGTATGTGTGCCACATGTGCACACATGCACATTTCAGGGGTGCAACAGGGTGTCCTTTTGACACCCTGGCACCCTTGAAATTGCATTCTCAATTTGCGATTCTCTAATTGCTAATCGCAAATTGAGAATGTCTTCCCATTTATTCCTATGGGCCTCTAGGCCCATAGGAATGAATGGGGAGGAATTCCTTAATTGCGAATCGCAATTTGCGATTAGCAATTAAGGAATATGAAGGATTCGCAAAATTTATTGCAAATCCTACATACATCTCGTTTTGCGATTCTCAAATAGCGATTCTCTAAAATTCGCTATTTGAGAATCGCAAAACCAAACTTTCATACATATGGCCCTTAACTACTACCCAAATTATCCTGCTGTACACTTTGCAGAAAAAAACACTATATATATGCAATTACAATCCATTAAGTATCACGAGAAAGAGTGAGTGTGTACGTGTGAGTGTGTACGTGTGAGTGTTATGTGGGCTTACCTTAGAATTGAACATCATTTACAGTGAGTACACTGTGCAATCATAGGGTTAGGAAATGTACCAAGTCGGGTGAATAACATGCAGTAAAGCATTCAGACTACAACTTGCATACGTCACAGGAATGTGGCCTAGAGGCTAAGAGGCTGACTGTGAAACCTGGAAAGCGGGACCTGACCCCCAGCTTTGCTATTGGGCCAAAAATCAAGAGATGCTGAGCAAACACAGTCATCTCCCTGCGCTTCCAGCTGTAAAGATCTTTAATCTATCTGTGTAAGTCTCTTAAGACTTCCTACGAGAGCAGCATTGGAAGAGGAACCACTGCCAACTCAATCTTGTTGCTCAAGGACATCTTAGGAAGGGGTAACTATGACTACTGATCTTTTAAAGAAAAAGCTAGTCACTTTGGTAATGTTGACTCATCATTACTATGTTGACTCATCATTACTATGTTGACTCATCATTACTATGTTGACTCATCATTACTATGTTGACTCATCATTACCATCTTCCCTTCACCGATTTTTTCATCTTCAAAATATCCCAGATGCAAGGTAGATCCCCAAAAACATTCTACACGTATGCGGTGCTGCATGATGCCAATCAGACAAGACGACACGGAGTACATATATGACCTAGCCACCTCTTCAGTGCACCAGGCATCTGAAAATTTGAGGACAGATAAGGAATCCGACGCTGGAACACAGTATCCCTTAGATCCAACTTTACTCAAGGTACCTGATTTTCTTGCAATTTATATTCTTCTTCCTGCGATTTTTAATCTATTAAGGATTACCCGGTAATACACAAAAAACGCCAAATTGAACCGCGATCAGATCTTAAATCATCGCATCGCGTTGAAAGCAGTAAGAATTTTCCAAAGCAAGGAGAGAATTCCAGGTTGCTGCCTTGCAGATCTCCTGCAATCAACCACCTCAGATATGATGCAGAGGTTTCTCCGCTCTCGGTACTGTGTGTAATACCGACCTCTCTCTGGCCACCGTCCCTCGTTTCGACAAGACCAGAGCTGGTGGAAGATCCTTCTCCTACCTCGCAGCCAAGACCTGGAACGAACTCCCCTTTCACCTCCGACAGAGCCCGACACTGCACCAATTCAGAATGGACCTCAAGAGCTGGCTCTTTGATTGACCCTAACGGAGCTGCACTGACGCCTTGAGACCCTCGCGGGTGAGTAGATCGCTCTACAAAACCCCTGATTGATTGATTGATACTAATCCAAGGGCAATCTTGTAGTGCTCCTTGATGCACCACAGTATTCACCTTGAAACAGCCTGTCCGGTAACAGCCATGTCATTGAAAGTACTCCCACAGGCCACAAAAGATGTCTGCCCATTCTGTATTAATGATACCTGGGAATGTTACGATGGAGAGTCTTGTTTAGGTCCCTCAATGTAGTATTTCATACGCCTTTGACACAAGGCGGTGGTACGAAAGCTGGCAACTGGCCAAGATGAAATTGTGTAAACATGTTAGGAAGAAAAGGCGTCTGTACTCTCACAACCATTGTGTATTTGGAAAGGACTGTACAGAAAATGCACCTGAACTACTTGCAACATCAGAACTATGAACAGGTCCAAAGGGCATTTCCGTTCATTGAGCCAACACTGAGTTAGGGACCTATTTAGCAGTAATGTATGGCTCAAGGATACCGTCGAAACTGAGAAACAATTGGGTCTCCAACAGAGAAGGACCACCAGCTTTCCTCAAAAAGATAGAAAGTTATGTCAACTAACTTTTAACTATTGTTCAGTAAAATCTTAGTAAATCTTCAGTAAAAAACTTGAAAGTGACGAAAAACAACAGAGTACTTCAGACAATAAAGAATTAAAGAGCTCAACATTCGTCCGGTTTCTCTACCCACAGAAACTCAAACACCTACATGTATACCTCTCCATCTGGTGCCCCCATTCCATGCACCTGCAGGCTGTTCCTTTACAGATGCATCAGGCAGCATCATCTTGCAACAGAGGCGATGGAGAGACAGGCAGAATGAACAACATTCCGGTGCTGAGAAGCTGGGGTTCAGTGGTCCAGATCCTCCTTGCCAGTCTGAAACCACCAGCAACATTGTCTGAAACTTCCTGATATTTCTTCAAGCCCATCTCAATTATCTGAATCTGAGGAGAGGCAGATCAGAATTTGAGAGGACCAGCAATGTATTCCAAGTGCACCCACCCCTATGCTGAAATCCCTGAGATCAACAAGCACTTTCTGCTCGCATGAAGTGCAAAGAGAGTCCCCTGTGGATCCCTTCACATCTGGAAAAGTTTGTAACTACATCTGGATTAAGACTCCATTCCTGAACCTATAACTGAAACAAGAAGAGAATATCACCTTGAACATTGACCGAATCAAAACATCACTGCTTCACTGCACAAAACCAAGGTGCCCGGTCGACCACACTTGTTGGCCCAGGGCACGGCTATGGTATTGTCCCTGAATACAGAGGCTGTCTACTGGTGTAAGTGTAACACTGTTTGAAAAAATCTGGCTGTTCTGTATTCTGTCACACTGAGGTGGAATTGCCTATGAATTTCTGACCAAAAGGACACCGACGCTAAGCGCCCCCACGATGTAGGGAGGCATCAGACATCACTTGAGCAGGACATTCGAGGATGGCACACTCGTGGCCCATAAACCAGCTGACTTCCTGATTCCAGGACAGGACATCGCTTCACGCATTCTGCCTCGTTAGTAGGAGAGCTGCATGTTGTCTTGATACTGCAACCACACACAATCACACGGCCATCACACAAGCTCATTCAAAGGTTAGCCAGAAGTACCAGAAGAACGCATGGTAGCATGAAACCAACCAACCTCATAGACTTGTGTTGTAATCGTCAACCCCATTACGAATAAAGAAATAATCCCATTTATAACCAGAATCCTCTCTGGTAGGAGGAAAGCCTTCTTCAGAGAAGTGCTCAAATAAACAGATGCCTTGTTGACATGAATCTTGATTAGCAATGCTCAGGGAAAGCCCCATTGTTGTATGTATGGTAGGAAAGCATTGTTCCCGAAAGACATCCTTCATGAGTCAGTCTTATAGGTAAGGGAATATCTGCGGTTCCCAGAAATGTAGAAGACCAGGAGCCACTGCCAACACCTTTCTGAACACTAGAGGTCCTGATACGACCCCAAGAAGGAGGACTGAGTCTTACAAATGTCCAACATTCACTGCACTGGCAGAGCGGGATGTGGAAACATGTATTGTGAAAATCCAAGGGCAGAGCCAGGGACCGAATGACATCTTTTATTAACAAACTGAGTAATATGTCCTTGGAAACTGGAGTTGTACCACAATTGAACAAACATATGATGGCAACACCTCATCAAAAAACTCTCTTCACCTAAATGCCCACAGAACAACCACACATTGCGGGCACTCCATGGCTGGCCAAGATCTTGGAAAATGTTCTATTCACAACATGAGATGGAAAAGGTTCTTGTTTCTCTGAAGACATTTCATTTGCAGGAGAGGACAGCTTTCCCCCACTTCTTCAATTCGGCTTTCAACACAGTACACTTTAAGCTGCTGTTGAAAGTCGTTGAGATCTTTTCAGTCGCCGGAGAAATGTGCCAAACTGGGGAGTTAACTTTCTGCTCAATCCCATGTAGTCTGTGGAGACTCATACGGGTCCCCACATAACCCCTGCTCTTTAACGATTTAATTTGACCACATAATGAGGGCCTTGGGTTTACAGTTCAAGTCACATCCTGACAATCCGCAAATGTAACTGTCTACAGATGGTTTCTTGCGAATGACCAGGGTTGGTTGAGCTGGCAGCACAGAAGAGCATTCGCTGCCTCAAACCGAGTGTCTCACAAACTGGGATGCAAAGCCGACTCCATCTGAGAATCTCCACCGGTCCTTTTTGGATTTTATATGTTCTGTACTAAAAGGCCTATAACTTGAGACTCATCAAGGACCCCGAAGCAAACTTTCATTCTTTGAACGGAGCCATGGTCCAGGCGCTTTGTTGAGCGTCTTCATCAACTCGCGAGTGCGCTTGCGTTGATAATCACCATCAAGGTGTGGTGGGTCCTTTGGTCAATTTCAAATTGGATTATGCTGACATCCCTTTGGGAGGACTGCCAGGCACACAAGTGGCCTGGATGCCAAAGTTGCCACGACTTCTAGTTAATGTTACCAGGATCACCCAAGCAATCTACAAACTGCACAGGCTGCCAGTTAAGAAGGTTTTTGTTTTTTTTAGTTTCTACAAGAACAAATTCAGTGATGCAAAAAAAAAACAACCCTCCTAAGATTCTATCGTTTTAAACCTCAAGACATATCTAGGCTTCATCTAGTCCTCCCCAAGGCCTAAGAGTAGATAAACCTAATGTGACTAACAACACACACATTTCATTTTCTCATCACTTTTTAAGCAAAGAAATTAGCCAAGGTGAAGAAAGCTCGAGTGAGGAAGTAATATCAGTTCATATCAGTTAAAGATGGCATTAGAAGCTGGTGTTAAACAATTTTACAGGAACACTTAATCATAAGGAAGTGCTACTCGTTATACGTAAAATCCACAACAGCTTCAGTTTGGTGAAGAGCATCCAGAAATGTGGTAACACAATATATCTGACAGTATCAGAGAAAGAACTGCTTCTTATCAGTCTGGGAAGGGTCATAAAGTCATTTCCAAATACCATCAAGATCATTGCTCTAAAATGAGAACGATTATTTACAAATGGATTAACATCAAGGCATTTGGGTGGGCGTCACAGACAATGGCCCCAAGATGAACAAGAAGCCTAAACCTACATCCAGCTGTGGGCTGGCATCTGCCAATATGGCACGGGGGGAGTTCACTCCTGCACCATTAGGAAGAGGTTAGACGAGCACTGCTTTCATGGAAGGGTGGCCAGGAGAAAACCCCTCCTGGGCAGCATGAACAATGCTGCTCTGCTTAGGAAAGCAAACCAGCACCTACATGAACCACAAGATTTCTGGAGCAATGCTCTCCGACAGATGAAACAAAAAAGGAGTGTAAGGGTTGTAATGCACGACGTATACGTCGAAAACCAAGCACACTGCATCACCACAAGAACCTCATGCCAGCAGTCAAGCCGGGTGGTTAAGAGGAGATGATTTAAGCCCCCTCTATAGCCGCAGAACTTAGACCCCTCACAATCACCGTCTATGTTCCAGTGCCAAATCCTCTCTGCAGAGTAGCGAGGCCCAAAATCCCTAAAGTATGAGAGACTTTGGCCATAACTGAAACCTATGCATTCGCCTTTCATTGACTTCGTGCCAGTGAAATTTGCTATCTGAGGAGTGCCCGCATGGACATCATTTAGAGGTCGCAGCTGCGACCTCTGGCTTGCCCCTTGTGACCCATGGCACTGCAACATGTCAAATGGCGAGTGATGTGGCGAGTGATATGGCTTCCTCTACCCCTGGCATTTTGATGAACTGACGTCCATGAGTGCCCGGGGCCTGAGCCCTAACCACCGCTGCATGGAAGGTAGCATCGTGGTGGGGCAGCTTTATATATGGGCTACTACTTCCACCAACAACAGAAACAAAGGTGAAGTGAGGCGTCTGGCTGAGCCATTAATCATGAATTGATTCACTGAACTGACACACTGGGAGTGACCCATCTCACACAAAGCAAGGAAAGGGAAGAAGTAGAAGGGTAAGCCTGTAAGGGAGAAGAGTGAAAAGTGAAATGGTCTTCAATGGTTTAGAAAGGACACCTTGTTGAGAATGTAATAAAATCTCTCACTAGGGAGAAGTGGCGGCTGGTGGAATTTGAAACTGGTGAGGCGTATGGAGAACGAATCAACGCATGCGAGCGAGCGCAGCGAGCGAGCCCGACGGCAATTAGGGGGGTTCGGGGGGGTTCCCCCCGCGAAGATTTTTTTTTAAAATTGGCATCTTTTTGGTGCGATTTTCAGCACTATTTCTGTGATAAATGGACTAAAAATTCAGTTCTTCTAGGCATTCATAAAAGAAAACTCATACATTATTTCAGAGAATTTCTGGGTTGCCAAGCAAGTCTGACTTCTGAAGAGGGCTAGGGTACTAAGCAAGACTGCTTTGGCTCTACCCTTTCCAATAGAAAACACTAGTTAGTGATGTGAACAAGTTCAATGGACAAACCTGGGGTCTAGGGAGAGTCCCTCTCCTGAGAAAGAAATTTAAAAAAGATTTTCAAATGGTGCATTTTAAAGCAAATGAATGCAGCGATAAAGCAAGGCTTATTAAGCAGTGGGAACGTATAGTCTTGAAATATTAAACACATTAAAAACCGCCCCGTATCTTCTTGCATTAATTTGTTCAACAGTTACTGTAATATGTAAATTGTTCTGCATGACAACTTTAGCCCTTTAAAATGTATGCTATTGTTTTCCAGTGTTCCGTGTTGGCTGTGAATAAGAAAATGTGCATCAACCTCCCCCCCCCAAAAACTCAAAGCATGGATGTCAGCCAGTCCAGCCCCCTCCTTTCTCCTCCGTCCCTCCTCTCTCTCTCTCACACCCGTCTCTCTGTGGTCTACTCTTCTCTTCCTCTGTTCCTTTTCCTTCTCCTCTGGTCTTCCTTTCCCCCACGTCCCTCTAACACGTCTCTTTGTACTGTCCTCTTCCTCTCTGGTACTCTTTCTGCTTCCCTTCATTGACTGATTTTTTCTTGCTCCCCTATCCTTCCCCCAATTAGTATTTTCCTCCCCTCTTACCTCTCTCTTTGTTCTCTCTTCTGTTTCCTCTTCCATGCCCTTTTAGCACAGTCGCATTTCTATTTGCCGTATTTCCCTTTGTCTCTCTGCCTACATGGTTATGACAGGATGAGCCAGGGAGATGCCTTTTCATGGGGCAACCGTCCACTTGCAACAATAAATCAGTCATTTCGAAAGGTGTATCTCTCTGACAGGAAAGGTGCATTTTCATCACGTCTCACAGAGCAGGCTGCCATGACATGGCTGAAGCTCCTGGCCCGATCTAAAAAGGGTAAACCTGGGGACCCCACGCAATGACTGTCTAGGGCAGCAAAGTATCATTCATCCCAGTATTCTGAGCAAAAAACAGGCAGCAAGTGCTGTGCAAGCCGGGTGTGCGCGTCTCCGAGCTTGGCGGCGAGGCACACAGGGCGTCTCAGGTGCTCAAATTCCACTGGGGGGAGGGTGGCGGGGGAAGAGGGGTCTCCTCCGGCCTCAGGCACCCCGCCCCCCAACACAGCTAGATCCTCACGTGCTAGGCTGGCCCTGTTGTGGACACCCGTCAGAAGAGGAAGCAAACTCAAAGGCAAAGGCAGTTACCAGAAAATTATATTTTAAGACGTCTGTCATTATACCCTATACAAAACGCGCCAATTCTCCCGAATTCTGTCACATAGACCGTATTTCTATACGACGGTCTCTCAATCTGATTCAAGCATGCGGCACCACGTCAGACAGGGTGCACACCACCCAGCTCCACCCACCGAGAGACCATCTACCTCAGAGCAGACAACCACAGAAACCACCATGTCAGACAGGGTGCACACCACCCAGCGCCACCCACCGAGAGACCATCTACCTCAGAGCAGACAACCGCACAAACCATCACATAATACAGGGTGCACACCACCCCGCGCCACCCACTGAGAGACCAGCTACATCAGAGCAGCAGGGTCAACCACACCAGCGATCAATCCTGCTCCAGTAAGGCGCAGGAGCGTGCCACCCGGAGCAGCCCACCACCAGCACCGCAAGTAAAACACACTCTACCACAAAGCAAACACCTAACAGTACCACCGTCCCTGTTGGGGAGAAAGCACGGTTTCACCTCTGCGCACATTGGCGCTGTCTGTGCCTCACTGACAAGCAGCTCTGACCGGCCTCAAGCCCACCAACTAGAAGCCCCAGCCTTCGGCACTCGGCTCCCTGCCCGTGCCACTCAACGTCATCTATGCGCATCCGGCCCAATTACTCTCTGTTCCCTTATCTTCCAAAAGAACTTGGGGCAGGATCAAACAGCAAGGCATCACACAACCGGTTCAAGAGAGACAACGTAGTCCAGGTTCAGGCATTCCCCGCCAAAGTCAGTTTTTTACCCTAAACCTCAGCGCTGTACACCACACTCCAACGTGTACAGATGCATCCCCCCCTTGAGCTCGGCACCAGTCGCGGCCAGTAATACTCGCGCGCGGGGGGGTGTTGGGTCGCAAGGGAGTGGGGGACAAGGGGGGTTTAAAAAATAAAGTTAAAAAAAAGAAGACTTACCACCGGGTCCGTGCCGCCTCTGCGCCTGGGTCCGCGTTGGCTCCTTCAATGTCTTCTGCGTGGAGTGGCAACTCCTCGTTCTCAGCCAATCCAGACGCTGCTCCAGCTGCGCCAGGATTGGCTTGAGCAGGGACTGTCCCCGCCCATAGGAGACCGGGGGCTGCGGCCACTGGCCACTAGCAACCCTCGCTCTCGCTCGATGCTCACCGGCACTGCAGGCTAGTACTAGTGCGCATGTTCGTGCTGGTCAGAAAAATGACCAGCCCAAACCTGAACATACGCACTGCCTGCTGTCTGCTGTCAGTCAAACACGCAAACCCAACCCTGCAGTGCTGCCCCACCCCCTTCAGCGTCCTGACTGACTCGGCCGTGGCCTGGCGACCGGCCGGCACGATTTCGAGTCAGGTCAGGACGGTGAACCGGTGAAGTGTTAACGAGGAAGAATGTGGCCATGTGCATTAGTGGGGCAACGCCCCAACGGACGCACCGCCACTGCTAGGGAGTACCAGAGACAAGGCATGCTGTGGAAAGGACTATGTTTAAACGGTTTAGGTTCAGCAAAATAAGTCTTCCAGGCATTGGAGTTTGGGCTTGAAGATGATTCCAAGTGTTGCCAATTCTGCCAGAACGGAAAACTGGAGAACCAAGAATTTGGTGATTTGTCCAGGATCATACAATTTGGTCAAGCAGCAAAGACGGGATTAGAATGTGCTCTCCATGTTCCAAAGCAGAAAATGTTATGGCATCTTCAGCCAAGAAAATACTAGATAAAAAACTTTCCTGACAATCAAATCCAAAGTGACCTCAAATCTGTCCCTAAATTTGAACTGAGGGGGTAAATTTTAAGGAATGCAACTAATTTGCCCGCCATCCTGCAATTTGATCGAGTGTTTCTTTTTAGTTGACATGTGTATTTTTTTTTGCATATTACTAACATATCTACAGGCTCCACAGGGCTACTGATAGTGCTCATTTGACTAGACTCGTCAAGCGGCATAGGGTGGGATTAACACACCAGCTGGGGTTAAACCTTTTAATAAAGAGGGGAGCGGGACCAACTAGCCAAAGGAAATGTGGCAGGGGAGTTTAACTGACCCAGTGTCTCTACTCCAAAAAGCCCTGCTATACAGATTTGGCAGTACGAAACCTTCCAACTTTCATAAGATACCTCTCTAGAAAAAATACGTTACTGGATGGCCAGTGGGGAGGAAGTCGATTGATCAGAAATTCTGCATCTACTAATCTTATGTTCAATCTATCCAAGAGTTCCCTTATAAAGTAGACACATGTTAAACGTCAAGCCATTTCTCCTGGGAGCCAATGAAGTTGCCTAACACTGGTGAAACATTGTGACAATGCGGCCGAGAGACTCCAGGTGCGCTGAACACGTAGGACATAGAGCCTCCTGACATAGGGTCCACGACCCCACCCCGCCCTGCTTGTTGCAGTACCACATGGCGGTGGTGTTGTCTGTGAACACCTGCACTACTCTCCCCTTGACAGAGGGAAGGAATGCTTTCAGTGCAAGTAGGATCGCCCTGAGCTCCAAAAGGTTGATATGGAGCCTGGACTCCGCCGGAGACCAGAGGTCTCTGATCTCCGCCTCTCCCATGTGGTCGCCCCATCCCAGGAGGGACGCGTCAGTCACCACTGTGTGCTCCGGTTGGGGAAGGGAGAGGGATCTGCCGCTGACCCAACGCTGGTCCGTGAGCCACCACTGCAAGTCCTGTGCAGTGCCCTCCGAGATCTGGACGTAATCGGACAGATTTCCCTGATGCTGCGTCCACTGGAACTTCAGGTCCCACTGCAGAGCCCGCATATGCCATCTGGCATGATTGATCAGCAGGATGCAGGAGGCCATGAGGCCCAGCAGCCTCAGGGTCTTTCTGACCGAAACCCAGGACCAGGGCCGAAAGATCGGAATCATAGCCCGAATGTCCCGGACTCGCTGTTCGGGAGGATAAACCCGGAACTGCGCCGTATCCAGAACCGCTCCGATGAAGAGGAGCTTCTGAGAGGGAATCAGGTGTGACTTCGGCACGTTGATGGAAAACCCCAGCAAATGCAGGAGGTCGGCCGTAGTCTGGAGGTGGGAGACGACTGCCTGGGGCGATCCCGCCTTCAACAGCCAGTCGTCGAGATAGGGGAAGACTGAAACCCCTGATCTGCGCAGATGAGCTGCGACCACCGCCATCACTTTTGTGAACACCCGAGGGGCGCTGGTAAGGCCGAAAGGGAGCACGGTGAACTGAAAGTGCTCGTGGCCTACTGTGAACCGTAGGTAACGCCGGTGGGCCGGCAGGATGGGAATATGAAAATAAGCATCCTGCAAGTCAAACGCTACCAGCCAGTCTTGCAGGTCTAGGGCAGACAAGACCTGAGCAAGCGTGAGCATTTTGAACTTCTCCTTCCGGAGGAAGCGATTGACGTTCCGGAGGTCTAAGATAGGACGCAGGCCCTTGTCCTTCTTTGGAACCAAGAAGTAGTGGGAATAACAACCACGACCTACTTCTGGTGTTGGAACGCGCTCGATGGCCCCCTTGGCCAAGAGGGCCGCAAATTCCTGCTGGAGAAGTGGCAAGTGATCCCCCGACATGTGGTGGTACTGGGGCGGCATGGCTGGAGGGGTAGAGTTGAAGGGGAGGGAGTAGCCCCTTCAGACTCTCTGTAAAACCCACCTGTCTGAGGTAATAGTGCGCCAGTGGGGAAGGTGATGGCGAACGCTGCCACCCACTGGCGTCTGTTGGGCGTGAAACACCGGTGGTGGTGGATTGACTCGCCCGCTGCCCTCGGGACCCCCCCCGGCGGGCCCCACGACCGCGGCTGCGCTGAGACTGCGGCTGCGCAGGCCTGCGGGTCTGAAAGTAACGTGCTTGGGCGCCTCGACCCTGACCTCGAAAGGAGCGAAAAGCGGGCCCCGAGGAAGCACGTGTGGTGGCGAGACCTAAGGACTGGGCTGTAGCCCGAGAGTCCTTAAAACGTTCCATAGTGCTATCCGCCTTGTCACCAAAGAGGCGTGTGCCATCAAAGGGCATGTCCAACAAAGTGTTCTGGACATCCCCGGAGAAGCCAGTAGTTCTGAGCCAAGCGTAGCGGCGGAGCGCCACAGTTGTGGAAAGTGCCCTGCCGAGGGAATCGGCCGTGTCAAGCCCACAACGGATAATAAATTTAGCAGCATCCCTCCCTACGGTAATGGCCTGGGAGAGTACCGCCCGAGCTTCCACTGGACACTGAAGCAGCACCTGTGCCACGGTGTCCCACACAGAGTGGGAATAGCGGCCTAAGAGGCACGCAGTATTCACTGCCCGCAACCCAGAACTGGCAGAAGTGAAAATCTTTTTGCCAAACTGCTCCAGTTTCTTAGATTCCTTGTCTGGAGGAGCAGAAGGGAATGCGCTCGGAGAGGCAGAGGCCTGGACAACCAGACTCTCAGGTGTCGGGTGTTGTGTGAGAAAGCTGGGGTCGCCCGGCGCCGGGCGATGACGGCGTGCCACACCCTTATCCACAGGAACCCATGTGTTAGGCTTACTCCAGGTGCTCAACAGGATATCAGTGAGTGCATCGTTAAAAGGCAGCAGCGGCTCCGCGGAGGATGCTGGCTGCAGCACCTCGGTCAAAAGATTGGTCCTGATAGGCACGGAAGGGAGTTCGAGGTTAAGAGCCTCAGCAGCCCTACGCAGCACCACTGAAAAAGTCCCAACCTCCTCCGTAGCCACGGAAGAAGGGGACAGCGTGCCAGGGTGTGGAGAGAAATCCAGATCCACCGGACCCTCCAGGTCGTCTTCCCATTCAGGCTCGTTCTCGCATTGAGCTGCAAGAGGGTCCTCAGACCCCTCCCTGTACTCCCTATCATCCACCGGTTTCGGGAGAGGCCGGTACGGACGAGGTGCCTGGTGAAATGGGACAAACTCCCCACCAAGAAATGGAATCGGGGGGTAAGAGACCAATGCTGGTTCGGCGCCGTACGGCGTCAGTCGCGGCGCCGGGGGCGGTGCCGATGTGGGCGCCGGAGGCGGCTCCGAGGCCGGATCCGGCGCCGAGGCCGGAGTCGGCGACGCCGCAGGGTATTTTGCCGGCGTAGCCGAGGCCAAAGGCGGCGGCACGGGGGCAGACCCGCCCAACGGGTCCGCGGGGCCCGAAGGCGCTCCGGAGGGAACCGATGGGCCAAACAAACAGCCCATGGCCGACAGGAAGGCCTGTATCTCGTCCGAAGTCGCGTGCGGGCCCGGAAAGGGCGGGTAGGCCGCAGGCAACAACGGAGGCTCCAGCGGAGCCGCGGGGGAGTGACCCCCCGCCCCCTCCACCGCGTCCCGCGACCGGTGAGGGTTAGAAGACGAGCGACGTCGCTTCTTCGACTTTATGGCGCCGTGACTTACCTGTCCCC
This sequence comes from Calotriton arnoldi, assembly GCA_963921515.1. Taxonomy (NCBI): domain Eukaryota; kingdom Metazoa; phylum Chordata; class Amphibia; order Caudata; family Salamandridae; genus Calotriton; species Calotriton arnoldi. Next base: position 1,615,602 of record CAWUFW010000450.1, on the reverse strand, counting down.
GAGTCCGACGAGCGATGGTGACGGCTCCGCGACCGGTCCCTGGACCTCCCACGGGAGCGGGACCTCGATCGGCGCGGAACCGATTGCCGGGCCTCCAACAACTTTCGGGAACGCTCCCGCAAAGCTTTCGGCGCCATGGCCCGACAATCGGGGCACGCCTCGGGGTCATGGGTGTGCCCCAAGCAGAAGAGACACGTCGTGCGGGTCCGCGACCGACATGTTCCGACGGCAGGCCCTGCAGGACTTAAACCCGGGCATCCCTACTGCACCAGAGTCGAGTACTCGACAAACAATTACCAAGTTAAAACTTTTAACTAGGGGTACCGCTCTCTCTCGGATCTGCGCTGCTGGCGCGGAAAAAGAAAGAACTGACGTCAGCGCGCGTGGGACGACGTCATCTGGGCGGCTACGACGCCAGCGACGTACGCAGAGCCCTACGACGACGCCTACCGACGCGCAGGGGTACTGCTGACGAAAAACTTTCCGGATCCAGTCTGACGCCTGGGGATATTCTAAGGTAAGGAATCTATCACTAACGTGTCTCTTTCAGATTTCCTTATTACAGTCCAGTGTTTACCTCACTGCTCACTTGCAACAAGAAATAATCTTGGTATAAAAACTTGCCCAAGTTACTTATTACAGCCTAGTTGTGACATCAACTGTAATAAGAAAGTGACATCTCTCGATTGTAATAGTTTATCACAGTTGAGTTGTGACATCCCAATGCCTCCTATCACATGCAGATCACAGATCAGAATTACAACTGCCAGGTTTCAGGCCCCTCTTCTGAGCTTTTTCTCCTGAATGCCCCATTCATTACCTGTTTATGGCATATAATGTGTGTTAGAAGGTGGTTCTGACATCTGAGCCGCCCGGATTTTTCGCTTTTTGAACACCTAATTGTTGAGCTTTTACTGTGGGAGAGCAAAAGACACACAATTGATGGACGGAATGCAGAACAAATCAAAACATTCACACCCAGTCAAAAGATCTGGGTTAAATCCATCATTCTTTTGCTCACCATGCCACCCCAGTTTAGACCTGGCCATATGCAAATCAGTCTTGACCCTGTGCCTCATGGGAACAGTCCAGCCCGAACTGCCAAGCCAGGTCCTCCCTGGACCGGAAACAAGCATCCTAGGACTGGTTTCGGGGTTTCACCCTCTTCAGCCAGGATAGCTTGATTCCAGTGGCACAGTGAGCCCAGGACCCACGTCTGGGCATACCTGGCACACTTAGGGCGAGAAAGCAAAAGACACACAATTGATGGACGGAATGCAGAACAAATCAAAACATTCACCCCCAGTCAAAAGATCTGGGTTAAAACCATCATTCTTTTGCTCACCATGCCACCCCAGTTTAGACCTGGCTTGTTTCCAGTCCAGGGAGGACCTGGCCTGGCAGTTCGGGCTGGACTGTTCCCATTGGGTGCAGGGTCAAGACTGATTTGCATATGGCTGGGTCCAAACTGGAATGGCATGGTGAGCAAAAAACGATGGATTTAGGCCCAGATCATTGTACTGGGGTGAATGTATGACATTGTTCTGCATTCTGTCCATCAATTGTTGTTTTTGTATTTGTCACCCCGAGTGGGACGGGTATGCCCAGACGTGGGTCCCGTGCTCTCCATGCCACTGGAGTCAAACTATCCTGGCTGATGAGGGCTGAAAGCCTGAAACCGGTCCTAGGATGCTTGTTTCCAGTCCAGGGAAGACCTGGCCTGGCAGTTCGGGCTGGACTGTTCCCATTGGGTGCAGGGTCAAGACTGATTTGCATATGGCTGGGTCCAAACTGGAATGGCATGGAGAGCAAAAAAACGATGGATTTAGGCCCAGATCATTGTACTGGGGTGAATGTATGACATTGTTCTGCATTCTGTCCATCGATTGTTGTTTTTGCATTTACTGTGGGAGAGCCTCATAAGTTGGGACTCGCCCACAGTGAACTCATGATGAAAGAGTCTGCATGTGGATTTTACCGGTGTCCCCCTGGTGAGAGTAGGCTGCTGTGCTGCAGCCAGAGTAAGGGGTACCGGGCTGGTTACATGCAGACACATGTGTACATGCGTGTGCACACGTGTAGGGGCTGCGTGGGGGAGATTCCTGGCGTGCGCAGCCCAGGAGCAGGTACAGATAGAATGGTGTGGCAGGAATTATGCAGAGCTGGGTGGTGACATGGAATAGGCACTAAATAATGGGAAGAAACATGTAAGGGAAAGTCAGTGTGCTTTACTGTTTTCACTGAAGGAACACTCCATTATTCTCCTATGAGGATGGGGATCACATGGGATAGTTTCACTTCCCTAGGGCCTACAAATTCCAGACACGCACCAAAGTCCACTGTAACTTAGGTGAGAAGAAGTAGTCTGCGGAGTCCAAAGCCATATCTGAACTGCTTTTGGGTCATTCAGAAATGTCATATTCCTCTGACTCAGCTCATAACCAGAGCCTGGCTGGGTGTGACCCTGCCAGGCTGGATTAATGACCTTCCTCCCCAAACTGAAGCATCAGAGGCCTAGCCCTTCACGGCAAGCATTCCAAGGGCGAAGGTCTCCTCTCCAAAAGGGAGAGATGGTGGGTGGAGCTACAGGTCATCCATCAGCAGCTGTCACCTGGTGCCAGGCACCAAGCTGCTCTGGAGAGAAGGCAGCAAGGGGGGAAGGGGCTTTTCAGAGACCATGTGGCATGAGACCCCTGGACGACGCCATTTTGAACTATCCCAGAGGCCTGGGCAGGAAGGAGGGAGCAGGGGCAGAGATGTGATCTGTCACTGCCTGATAGGGCAGGCAGAGCCTTCCTGCCAGCCCCCTCCAACTTCTGTTAAAAGGTCTTGCACAGGAAGAGGAGCTCTCTCTGGGGTGTGGTCTGCTGAGGAAGACTGGTGCTGGAGCCTGGCGCCATGGGCAGCTGGAAGGAAGAACCCCCTGACTGTCCCAGGTCCCTGAATTGCGACAGGAGGGGAGTCCAGGACCAGGGAGCCGAAGCCTGGGCCTCTGCGCAAGGAGAAGAGAGGCCCAGGAGGAGAGCCAGGAGAGAGGCTGGCGCAGGGAGCCAGTGAAGACAGCTCCCTGCGGAGTTCACCCTCCTGGAGACCAGGAGGGCGAAAGAAAGTGCTCCCAGTGGCTGGGGCGCGCCACCAGGAGCAAGAAGAGGCCAAGATGGTGAAGATCGGTAACCTGGGGGCTGAGATATGCCCCCTAGAAGGTAGGCGACCTGTGACCTCTGAGAAGACCGACGACGAAGCGCGTGAGGCTCCGCCGCCGGTCTCGAATGGGCCCCCGGGGTTGGGCTGGTCTTGGGGACTGCCCCCAGAAGAAGTAAAGTCGGGGTGCGCCGTCGCGCTCCCCGTGAAATTGCCCATGAGGGGTGCCAGGAGCCGACCCTGGCCCCCAATGACATCGGGGGAGGGGGAGCGCCGCCGCGCCCCCCTCGAAGAAAGCTCGGGGGCCCGGGACCCCAAACTCCGGGCCCCGGTGATGGTGGTGAAGAGGAGGGGGCGTGGTATCGCGCATCCCCCCTCGCGCGCCCTATGAAGATTTACCAGGGGCCCGGTACCCCAACTCCGGGCCCCGACGAGAAGGCATAAGTCGGGGAGCGCCGTCGCACTCCCCGTGAAGATGGCCCGGGGGGGGGGCGGGATCCCCAACTCCGGGCCCCCGTGTGGTGGAGAAGGAGGGGGGAGTGCCGCTGCACTCCCCCACAGCAGCGGGAAGGCGGGGGGAGTGCCGTCACCCCCCCCCCCCCCCGAGGACCCGCCGAAGAGGCCGCCTCCGTGTCTGCCCGCCGGAGCAGGCAGACCAAAACGGACACTCCAGCTCCCGTGGCCGCACACGAGGGTGCGGGTCGGGCGGGGAGCCGGCGGGAGCCACCGGGGGTGGGCTCCCCAGGTGGCTCTCCAACACCTGGAGGTGAAGAGGTGCAAGGGGCCCGGGTGGGACCGGGCCCCCGAAAAGCCGCCGGAGCAGCCGGGGGTGGGCTCCCTGAGCTGCAATCACTCACCTGGCATGAGGGGTCCGGGTGTGACCGGCCCCCACCGGCCAGAAGATGCGGCGTGAGGCCGCCAGCAGTGCGTCACGGCTCTCCCCGGAGCAGCAGGGGAGCCGCTGCTATAATATTCACGGGCAGGAAGAGAAACAGCCCATAATGCCTTGCAGGCCCGGAACGGCCTGCAAGGAAAGCGGATGGTGCTCTGCATGGGATGGCCCCAGGAGGACGGGGTCCCCGCTAAGTGCCTATAAAGGTGCAGGGGGAGCTGCAGGAGCAACGCAGTCTCCCCAGCACGAAGAGGTAAAGTCCCCCCACTAAGTCTCTGGGGACTCCATAGAAATAACCCCTCAAGGGCTCAACTAGCAGTCAACAACATCTTGGGGCTGGAATTTTTGTTCTACAGCTGGGGGTGCGTTAGGGACTGCACCAAGGTATGGAGGGCTGAGCTGGGGATGTCTGGAGAAGGGCATCCCCTGGAGGTGAAGAGGTGCAATTGCACGAGAAGTGCATTTACCAATGTTATTTCTACTGAGGGACTGAAAGTCACATGTGTAATGTGCAGTCATAAGCAAAGTGGGGTTATGTTGCTGGATATTCCTGCTAGGGTGTCTGGCTGTATATGCTTAATCCTGTGATTATAACTGTGATGCCTTTTAGGGGCTTTTATTGCAATGCATTATAATGGTTATCAGCCATGATAAGTACTGTCATTTTAAGTGATGCTTAAACATGTATTCTTGCTGCTGCGTTAGGTGAGGAACAACCCAGAATGTTAGCCCCTAAGATGTAGCGGTGTTTACTGTAGGGTCAGTATGAGATGCTCAGTCAGGGTTATGTGTCACCAGGGCAGGTGTGCCCATTTTAAAATGCTTGTTGAGATAAAGGGGGTGGGTCGCCACTGGGAGGGTGCCAGTGAGCAAGGCCCTCACCCCCGGTTATGGTCAACCTACTGCATTGGGGGCAAGATGCTGTGCATACATGGGGGTGGTGGTACTAGACCCCGCCCCCCCTGCGGGAGGTGTGGGAATGTTAAGCAATGTCACAAAGTAATGCCAACAGCTTATGTATATTTGTAAATTGTTGCATAGTATTGAGTAGTGTGTGTGTTTAATAAATGTACTCTTCCTTTTATAAAGGAAAGTACAGACTGGACAATCAATTATTGAGTGTTATTTCTGCGTACTGGTAAATGGCGATTACTAGCCCACACCACCTCCCTTGAGTAAGCCTTATACTGCTCTGCAACGCTACCCTCAGAGTCAAGCGCTACAATGGGGTGTTTGGTTCCCAGTAAAGGACAAATGTAGTCATGTTATTTGTGCAGACCTCACAGATACTGCCTCGTTTTCCAACAATGTGTGTTTGTTGCACATCTGTGGTTCACAATACAGAGGAGGTGCGGGTTTGCCACACATTGTAAAGCTTTGATACTTCCTTACATTCATGTGTACATGTTTGAATAAATTACAAGCTGCTTATATCTGTGTTTTACTTTTACAGTGCAGATTCCACATTCATCATCTGCAACCAGAAGACCTCTTTGATTAGAAGAACAAGAGTTTAATGGGGATATGGAAGGTGGGGTTGATGGCTCGGTCCTGCATAAGAAGAAAAAAATACATCATGCTGTATGTAAAAGGAAATTACAAGTCACCACAGAGTTCTATGACCTTAAAAAGTAACTTAAACTTCTGCCTCTTTCCTGTAATTGGTCCCGGAAGTCCTAAGTGACATGTAATATCTTTACAACACCCGCTATGGTGTACTTCAACACATATGTCATCACAACTTGCAGAAATAATTTGTTTAGGTAGGTTTCGCCTTTTTTCTTCATGCCAGACGAGAGACAACATTAGCAAGTAGTAACAGGATTGTTTTCCACTAGGGTGTTCTGGGTAATACCATGGGCAACATGCGTGAGCTCGACTTGCCTTTCTTGGCAGCTGAACCCGAGGTGGCAAACAACCTCTTAGTAATGTCCAGGCATGCCCAATGCTAAGTTATGTCTCAGACCTCAACTGGGCCACAGCTCAAGCAGTCCTCATGGACAAGCAAGGAGAAGGGTGTGTAAAGATGCCAGAGGTCGCCATGGAGGACACAGGAGGCAGAGGCAGTGGAATGTGATGCAGAGGTTTTGTGCGAAACGAACAAGTTACTTACCTTCGGTAACGCTTTTTCTGGTGGATACAATATCTGCCTGTGGATTCCTCACCTTTTGAATACCCCTTGCGCCAGCAATTCCGCGGAAAATCTTTCCCAGCTCTCCCACGACGACGAGGACGTCACAATAGCACGGCTCCGCTCGCGACTCCGTAAGACGTCATCGGAGCCATAAGAAGACCTCGTCGGCGTGCTGACGTCAGTTCCACCCATTTTTTCCGTGCCACCGAGGCAAACGGGCGGACCGACACATTTTCAAATGCAAACATGGCATTGCAAGTATATACACATATATAAATTCACCATTACATAATCAATAAAGACATAGTGAAATAGCATTTCTCACTATCAAAACTTCAACATGATCAAGACTTATTAAATTCAACATATTTTGGTAGAAACAGGTGGACAACGGGGAGGCGGGTGGGTCAGTGAGGAATCCACAGGCAGATATTGTATCCACCAGAAAAAGCGTTACCGAAGGTAAGTAACTTGTTCTTCTGATGGATACTTCTGCCTGTGGATTCCTCACCTTTTGAATAGAATCCCCAAGCCATACCTCTCCAGGAGGAGGGTGTCCACCTGACTAAACCAAAAATCTTGCAAAACAGAACGAGCAAAATGGCCATCCCTCCTAACCTCAGAGTCTAGGCAATAATGCTTTGCAAAGGTATGGAGGGAGGCCCAAGTTGCTGCCTTACACATTTCATGCACTGGTACACCTCTAGCCAAAGCAGATGTAGTAGACTTTGCTCTAGAAGAATGAGCTCTGATACCTTCAGGAGCTTCCTTGTTGGCCAGGGCGAAGCAGATCTTTATGCAGAGGATAATCCATCTTGACAGAGTCCGCTTGAGCACAGCTTTACCCTTCATCCGACCAACATAACCCACGAAGAGTTGGTCATCAAGTCTCAATTCTCTGGTCCTGTCCAGATAAAAACTGACCGCTCTCTTTGGGTCCAAGCGGTGAAGTCTCTCCTCCTCCTTGGAAGGGTGAGGGGGAGGATAAAAGGCAGGAAGGGTAATGGACTGCCCCAAATGAAAAGAGGTAACCACTTTGGGAAGGAAAGCAGCCCTGGTCCTCAGAACCAACTTATCTACATGAATGGTCAGAAAAGGAGGCTTAGAGCTAAGAGCCTGAAGCTCACTTACCCTCCTAGCCGAGGTAATGGCAATCAAGAAAACCGTTTTAAAAGTAAGAAGCCTCAAAGGGCAACTATGAAGGGGCTCAAATGGAGAACCCATAAGAAAAGTGAGTACCAGATTCAAATCCCACTGAGGCATGATGAAAGGAGTGGGAGGAAACATGTTTGTAAGTCCTTTAATAAATCTCATCACAACCGGAGATTTGAACAAAGACGGCTGATCCGGCAAACAAATAAAGGCCGATAAAGCCGATAAGTAACCTTTTACAGTAGCTACAGCAAAACCCTGCTGCGCTAAGGAAAGTGAAAAACTCAAAACATGAGATAAACGAGCCTTCAAAGGGTCAATAGATCTCTCTCCACACCATTTAACAAACTTAGACCAACGGGAAGAGTAAATGGACTTGGTGGAGTGTCGCCTGGACGATAAAATAACATCCACCACATCAGGTGGGAGAGAGAACGAACTCAGGTTGCCCCGTTCAATCTCCAGGCATGAAGGTGCAAGCTCTGGAGGTGGGGGTGAAGAACCTGCCCCTGCGACTGCGAGAGGAGGTCTGCCCTGAGAGGGAGACGGAGCGGAGGGTGCGAAGAGAGGTGAAGAAGATCCGTGTACCACACCCTTCTCGGCCAATCCGGAGCGATCAAGATGACTTGGGCCCGGTCTTGGCAAATCTTCCTCAGAACCCGAGGAATCAAGGGTATGGGAGGAAACGCATAAAGGAGCTGAGAGCTCCAACTCAACTGAAACGCGTCCCCCAACGCTCCCTGCATCGGAAACTGGAGACTGCAGAACAACGGGCAGTGTGCGTTCTCGTGAGTGGCAAATAGGTCCAACCGAGGAGACCCCCACATCTGGAAGACGTGATGGACCACCTCTGGATGAAGCCGCCACTCGTGATCGGCCGAGTAATGCCGACTGAGACTGTCCGCACGAACATTTAGCACTCCGGCTAGATGATTTGCAAACACACAAATCTGCTGGCCCTGAGCCCAGGACCAAAGTCGCAGAGCCTCTCGACAGAGACGAAATGACCCTACACCTCCCTGTTTGTTGATATACCACATCGCGGTCGTGTTGTCCGTCAGGACCTGAACTGACCGACCGCGAAGGGAAGGAAGGAAAGCCTTTAGTGCCAAACGTATCGCCCGCAATTCTAGAAGGTTGATGTGAAACAACCTTTCCTCTGGAGACCAAAGACCTTTGATCTCCAGATCCCCCAGATGAGCACCCCACCCTAGAGTGGAGGCGTCCGTGATTACTGTGGCCATCGGTGGAGGAAGTTGAAAGGGCTTCCCTTGAGACAGGTTGCCCTGCACACCCCACCAAGACAGCTCCGCCGCAGCGTCTCTGGAGATTCTGACCTTCTCCCCGAGATCCCCGTTGAGCTGAAACCACTGCTTGCGGAGGCACCACTGGAGTGCCCTCATGTGCCAGCGTGCATGACTGACCAACAGTATGCAGGAAGCAAACAGACCGAGCAGGCGTAGGACCTTCAGGACCGGAACAACCGCCCCGTTGTAAAACAAAGGAATCATTTCCTGAATGTCGAGAATCCTCTGTGGAGGCGGGAATGCTCGACAAACAGTAGTGTCCAGTATTGCCCCTATGAACAGGCTGCGCTGAGAAGGCACCAGGTGAGATTTGGGCACATTGATCGAAAAACCCAAATTGAACAACAGTCGTGTTGTCACCTGCAAGTGACGCAACACCATCTCCGGAGATTTGGCTTTCAACAACCAATCGTCCAGGTAGGGGTAGACAGGAACCCCTGATCTTCTGAGATGAGCCGCTACCACCGCCATCACCTTTGTAAAGACTCGCGGTGCGGAAGTCAGACCAAACGGTAGAACCGCAAACTGGTAATGTTGCGACCCTACCGTGAAACGCAGATACTTCCGATGCGACTTCAGGATGGGAAGATGAAAGTACGCATCCTGGAGATCGATGGACACCCATCCAGTCTTCCTGTTGCAGCGCAAGAAGAACCTGAGCCAGAGTCAACATTTTGAATTTCTCCTGCCTGAGGTAAAAATTCAAAATCCTGAGGTCCAGAATCGGCCTCAAACGTCCGTCCTTTTGGGAATCAGGAAATACCGGGAGTAGCACCCCTGACCCCTTTCCTGCTCTGGAACAACCTCTATCGCACCTTTCTGTAACAAGACAAGAACCTCCTGTTGCAAAAGCAACAAGTGGTCTTCTGAACAACCACCTTGGCGAGGAGGGTAAGGAGGTGGATACTCTAGGAAAGGAAGGGCGTACCCATTTTCCACAAGATTCAAAACCCAACGATCCGTTGTAATCAGTTTCCAATCCTGTAGAAATTGGGACACCCGACCCCCAACAGGACCAACATGCTCTAAGATGGGGGATCTAGAGCTGCTTCCCAACGGTGAGGGGAGGAGAGGAGGAGGAGGAAGAGGACTGCTGCCGTGAGGCTCCCCTGGAATGGCTTCTGTTCCTACCCCTGTAGGACTTGTATAAAGGGTTCTGCTGTTGCTGCTGCTGACCCTGTTGATACTGTTGACGGCCACAAAAGGAAGAACCCCTTCCAAATCCACGAAGACGTTTGTAACCAAAACCCCTGGGCTGTGTTTGAAGGCCCAGAGATCTAGCAGTGGCCCTACTGTCTTTAAACCGCTGTAAAGCAGAGTCAGCCTTTGATCCAAACAGTCTTGTGCCATCAAAAGGTAAGTCCAACAGAGTCGCCTGGACATCCGGGGAAAAACCAGAAGACCTCAACCAGGCCTGCCTTCTTGTTGCCACAGAAGAGCCCATCACCCGCGCAACAGAATCAGCCGTGTCCATCCCAGACTGGATCACCTGGCGAGCAGCTGCTTGCGAGTCAGAGAGCACCTCCATAAAGCTTGCCCTATCATCCTCCGGGAGCTTAGGAGCCAGCTGTTTCACAGAATCCATCAAAGCATGGACGTATCTTCCCAGAAGACACGTAGCATTAGTCGACTTCAGCGCCATGCTTGCAGACGAAAATACCTTTTTGGCTGCCTGCTCCATCTTTTCGAGTCTCTATCACCCGGAGTAGTAGGGAAAGCACTCGAAGATTGCTTCGAACAAGAAGCCTGTACCACCAAACTCTCGGGAGTCGGATGAGTAGACAGAAAGGCAGGATCCCCAGGAGCTGGCCTATATCTCCGTGCAATTGTTCTAGAGACAGCAGGAGCGGACAAAGGCTTCTGCCACACCTCCAAAATTGGCTCAGCCAAGGCATCAATGAAGGGTAACAGTGGCTCTGAGACCACCGAAGAGGTATTGAGGACCTCAGTTAAAATGTTGGCCTTCAACTCAGATGATGGTAACTGAAGACCCAGCAAATCAGCTGCCTTCCTCACGACCACATGATAAGGCAAATTTTCTAGAGGAAGGCCAGCCCTTGGTGATGAAAGATCGTATTCTGGAGATGTATCTAAACCACTGGCCTCCTGCAGGCCCTCAAAGTCATCAAGAGAGTCCAAAATCTCTCCCTCCTCTTGCTCTTGCTCTTGCTCTTGCATATACTCCTCCTCTTCCAGCAGCCTCTGTGCATCCCTCCTGGAGCGCAGCTTTGTCTTCAGTGCCGGCGCCAGTGGAGCCTGAAACGGAGTCGACGGCGCCGTACACGGGGCCGTGCGCGGCGCCGGTGACGATGGCAATGGAACAGAAGGTCCCTCCGGAATATCCTTCGGCGTCGCACGAATCCGAGACGACGCCGACCCCACATCCGACGGAGCTCGAGGTGCCGGAGTCGACGACCTCGGCGTCGGGAAATGCCACGCCGGAGCCGATGGCATAAAGGGTACAAAGGGTGCCTGAGCATACTGGTGTGGAACACCCAAATTGTAGGCCAAAGGACCTGAAGGTACACCCAACGGGATACTGGACCTTGAAAACATCCCATACATCGCGTTCAAGAACTGCGAAGGGTCAGCACCAGGCAAGGGAAAAGCAGGATAATGATCCGTACCTTCTCGCCCGGGGACCTCCTGAGGTCGAGCTGGACCCAGCGGAGCCGGTGGAGACGGCGCCCGCTCAGGCGACCCCACAGGAATCGGAGACACCTCCTGAGGCGTCGGCGAACCTCCCGACGCCGAAGAGCCCTTCGACTCCGGCATCGGAGCCGGGGAATGTTCCGACTCCGCTCTCGGCGAAGGAGACGGGGAGACAAAGTCCTTCCTCCGAAGTCGCTCAGGAGGTGAAGTCGGCCTCGAAGCCCTAGACTTCGACGAATGGCGCCGGGATTTCTTCGACTTCTTATGCTTCTTAGATTTTGAAGTGTGTGACGAAGAAGACTTCCCCCGCTTACGACCCCTCTCTTCTCCTTCTTGGCTTTGGCCATAAAAAGTTTAGCCTCACGCTCTTTAAGGGCCTTAGGGTTCATCTTCCTGCAGGAACGACACTCTCCGACGTCATGGTCAGAAGAAAGACACCATAGACAGTCCTCATGCGGATCCGTAATCGACATATGTCCTCCGCACTCCCCGCAAGGCTTAAACCCGGACTTCCTAGAAGTAGCCATTTCCAACAATAAGATGAAACAAAGTAGTAAAATGGAGAGTCCCTGGAAAAACCGTTACGCGTCGACGGCGCAGAAAAAAGGGAACTGACGTCAGCACGCCGACGAGATCTTCTTATGGCTCCGATGACGTCTTACGGAGTCGCGAGCGGAGCCGTGCTATTGTGACGTCCTCGTCGTCGTGGGAGAGCTGGGAAAGATTTTCCGCGGAATTGCTGGCGCAAGGGGTATTCAAAAGGTGAGGAATCCACAGGCAGAAGTATCCATCAGAAAAAATGATTAATCCATTGCACTGACTTCACAACAGATTAAAACAAATGACGGACAAGTCTGTTTCTTATAGAAGTCAGGAAGAACGTTCAGAATTAGAGATGAAAGAGTAACAGCGAATAACAGGGATGTTTTTCACCAAGAGGTTCTGAGTGGAATCTAAGAAACAATAAGCGTGAAGTTCGAGCTGACTATGATGTCACTGAGAACCCCTCAGTGAAAAACATTCCCGTTATTCAGTGTTACCCATCTATAATTTTGTGCTATGTATGGCTTCCCCAAATAACCTGGCCCCGCTTTCAATGTATACACAGGAGCAGACAAGTAATGGGGGAGCTATACAAAACAGGGTCTCATGCCTAAAGACAAACATCCTGGGTAATTTGCACTCAGTCCATCACCTTCAAGATTTACTCCCCCCCTCCCCAGCCAAATTGAAAAAAAGACATGGCCATTATCACCCACCACCCTCTACACTGACCCATCTCACCCTTGCCACAATTAAAAAAAAATAAAAAAATACCTGGCCTTATATGTCACCCCCCCCCCACCCGGCACTCTACATTTAACTTGCCTCTTGACACCCCCTCCACCAGCTCTCTGTGCCAGCCACCCTCCCAGCTCAAGGCTACCCTATCTGCTCTCACATTCAGCCAACAGCACATGGGCAATGGCTCTGCGAGAGCTGCTGGCCAGAGCAGATTTTTTTCCCCTGTGAGCAGGGCCACTGGAATTATGCAGCAAGAGAGGGCCAAATTATGCGGCATGGTTGGGTAAATTATGCGGGAAGAAAAGGCAAATTGTGTGACGTAATGCGGCACATTTCTGGGTAGTATTACTTCATTATTTTGTACATTTTACACTTGTTAACACTTTCTGGGCATTGGGTGCACCTCATTAGTACCAGTTTAACACCCAAATATAGCAATAAGCAACAGAAAGGTGACCCGTCAACCTTTGCAAAAGGCCTTCCACTGCGCAACAACACGTCAATGCGTTTTAGTACCTTTTGACCCGTTTAAGCTAAAAAATAATTATTTGTTAAAATTTGCAGATTATGCAGCAGATGATGGATTCTGTGGCAAATGCAGCAAATCTATAATTATGTGAAAATCGCCGCGGCCTCACAATCGCATAATTCCAGTGGCCCTGCCTGTGAGCGCGTGTCTGCAGGGACCCCCGGTGACGGGGAAACGTGCTGCTTTCTCCTGCTTTCCTCAACACCGTGGAGACCCAGGAAGAGGGAGTAGAAAGCTGCTGAGGATACTAGCCACCATTTTGCTTGAGCCCCCAGAGAAGAGGGCGAATCGGCAGAACACGAAGGAAGCGAGTGCTTTCCTTTATGACGTAGCAATAGATGGAAAGAACTTACCTTGCCTGCTGCTGTTACGTCCCATCAGGGGATGGCCAGATCTCAATCTAGTTGTTCACGCTAGGGGGTTCCATTGGAAACCTTGTGTATCCCGTAGAATTATTGATAGGCGCATGTCAATAGGGGGTGCTTCCAACTGCAGGGAGACGTCATGGACAATGAGAGCAGGCCTTGACTTGTCCATGTTATGTGGAAGCTCAAGGCTCCCTACTACTGACACTTGACCCTTCTAGTGCCCCATAAGGGATAACTTGGATCAGCACACAATATTGTCTACTGGTTGCTCCTGCCTTAATTATAAATATAATTTCTAAGATGTGCTTCCAACATCTCCCACATCCCCCTTAATTGGCCCTTCCGCCTCCCTTCAACACTTGTTAATAAAGATAATAACTGGCGTTCTATCACCCTCCCCACCTCCATCCGTAGCTCTCCTACATCCCAAATATAACCACCAGACATCTTTCCATTCTTCTCATCACCCCTCTGACATTCTGTATGCCTTTATACTCCCCGAAGGCGTTGCTCATTATCTATGAGGGAGGGGAGAGCTGCGGACATGTTGGCAGCGGACCAGCATGACAGAGCTCCATTGTCCCCCAGAGGTCTGAACAGACCAGTAGAAGGCAGAAGAGAGGGCAGGTGGCCATCTCCCGCCTCCCTCAGGCCAACGCTGACCAAGCACGGAAACTGAAGACTGGAGTCCTTGATCCGCCCTTTCACCACCTCCCTCAGACCAACGCTGACCCGACCAAGGGAACTGAAGTCTGGAGTCCTTGGTCCGCCCTTTCACCACCTCCCTTAGACCAACGCTGACCCCACCAAGGGAACTGAAGTCTGGAGTCCTTCATCCGCCCTTTCACCACCTCCCTCAGACCAACGCTGACCCCACCAAGGGAACTGAAGTCTGGAGTCCTTGATCCGCCGTTTCACCACCTCCCTCAGACCAACGCTGACCCGACCAAGGGAACTGAAGTCTGGAGTCCTTGGTCCGCCCTTTCACCACCTCCCTCAGACCTACGCTGGGAACTGAAGTCTGGAGTCCTTCATCCGCCCTTTCACCACCTCCCTCACACCAACGCTGACCCCACCAAGGGAACTGAAGTCTGTTGTCCTTCATCCGCCCTTTCACCACCTCCCTCAGACCAACGCTGACCAAGCACGGAAACTAAAGTCTGGAGTCCTTGATCCGCCCTTTCACCACCTCCCTCAGACCAACGCTGACCCCACCAAGGAACTGAAGGCTGGAGTCCTTGATCCACCCTTTCACCACTTCCCTCAGACCAACGCTGACCCCACCAAGGGAACTGAAGGCTGGAGTCCTTGATCCGCCCTTTCACCACCTCCCTCAGACCAACGCTGACCCCACCAAGGGAACTGAAGTCTGGAGTCCTTGATCCGCCGTTTCACCACCTCCCTCAGACCAACGCTGACCCCACCAAGGGAACTGAAGTCTGGAGTCCTTGATCCACCCTTTCACCACCTCCCTCAGACCAACGCTGACCAAGCACGGAAACTGAAGTCTGGAGTCCTTGATCCGCCGTTTCACCACCTCCCTCAGACCAACGCTGACCCGACCAAGGGAACTGAAGTCTGGAGTCCTTCATCTGCCCTTTCACCACCTCCCTCAGACCAACGCTGACCCCACCAAGGGAACTGAAGGCTGGAGTCCTTGGTCTGCCCTTTCACCACCTCCCTCAGACCAACGCTGACCCCACCAAGGGAACTGAAGTCTGGAGTCCTTCATCCGCCCTTTCACCACCTCCCTCACACCAACGCTGACCAAGCACGGAAACTGAAGTCTGGAGTCCTTCATCCGCCCTTTCACCACCTCCCTCAGACCAACGCTGACCCCACCAAGGAACTGAAGGCTGGTGTCCTTGATCCGCCCTTTCACCACCTCCCTCAGACCAACGCTGACCAAGCACGGAAACTGAAGTCTGGAGTCCTTGATCCGCCGTTTCACCACCTCCCTCAGACCAACGCTGACCCGACCAAGGGAACTGAAGTCTGGAGTCCTTCATCTGCCCTTTCACCACCTCCCTCAGACCAACGCTGACCCCACCAAGGGAACTGAAGGCTGGAGTCCTTGGTCTGCCCTTTCACCACCTCCCTCAGACCAACGCTGACCCCACCAAGGGAACTGAAGTCTGGAGTCCTTCATCCGCCCTTTCACCACCTCCCTCACACCAACGCTGACCAAGCACGGAAACTGAAGTCTGGAGTCCTTCATCCGCCCTTTCACCACCTCCCTCAGGCCAACGCTGACCCCACCAAGGGGTCTGGAGTCCTTGATCCGCCCTTTCACCACCTCCCTCAGACCAACGCTGACCCCACCAAGGGAACTGAAGGCTGGAGTCCTTGATCCGCCCTTTCACCACCTCCCTCAGACCAACGCTGACCCCACCAAGGAACTGAAGGCTGGTGTCCTTGATCCACCCTTTCACCACCTCCCTCAGACCAACGCTGACCCCACCAAGGGAACTGAAGGCTGGAGTCCTTGATCTGCCCTTTCACCACCTCCCTCAGACCAAGCACGGAAACTGAAGTCTGGAGTCCTTGATCCGCCCTTTCACCACCTCCCTCAGACCAACGCTGACCCCACCAAGGAACTGAAGGCTGGTGTCCTTCATCCGCCCTTTCACTACCTCCCTCAGACCAACGCTGACCCCACCAAGGGAACTGAAGTCTGGAGTCCTTCATCCGCCCTTTCACCACCTCCCTCAGACCAACGCTGACCCCACCAAGGGAACTGAAGTCTGGAGTCCTTGATCCGCCCTTTCACCACCTCCCTCAGACCAACGCTGACCCCACCAAGGGAACTGAAGTGTGGAGTCCTTGATCCGCCCTTTCACCACCTCCCTCAGGCCTCGCTGACCCGACCAAGGGAACTGAAGTCTGGAGTCCTTGATGCGCCCTTTCACCACCTCCCTCAGACCAACGCTGACCCCACCAAGGGAACTGAAGTCTGGAGTCCTTGATCCGCCCTTTCACCATCTCCCTCAGACCAACGCTGACCAAGCACGGAAACTGAAGTCTGGAGTCCTTGATCCGCCCTTTCACCACCTCCCTCAGACCAACGCTGACTCCACCAAGGGAACTGAAGTCTGGAGTCCTTGATCCGCCCTTTCACCACCTCCCTCAGACCAACGTTGACCCCACCAAGGGAACTGAAGTCTGGAGTCCTTGGTCCGCCCTTTCACCACCTCCCTCAGACCAACACTGACCCCACCAAGGGAACTGAAGGCTGGAGTCCTTAGTCCGCCCTTTCACCACCTCCCTCAGACCAACGCTGACCCCACCAAGGGAACTGAAGGCTGGAGTCCTTCATCCACCCTTTCACCATCTCCTTTGGGTGTCTGGAGACCAGTCAGTGGGGTGAAGCCGTGTCCATCCTTCCATCACTTCCTGTGGAATACTGGAGACCCAAGCAAGGAAGGAGAATGATAAGGAAGAAGCCCCTCCCCCACATCATGTCAGAGCACTGAAAAACACGTTTTGTTTTTCACAGAAGTGAGGTAACAGCACTGAATTATTGGGTTTGTAACACTTATTCAGGCTAATTGCTTCTACTGGAAGCCACACACAATGCAATCTTAGGCTGTCACCGAAGCGGACATAAAATCACCCCCAGCAATGGAGATGTCTTCTAGGACACCAACAAGATGCATACAAAGAGGAACCAATGACGCACCCGGCAAACCCTGGACCAGGGCAGGGCAGCACAAACCCGGGCCTGGCTGGGTTCAGCAAAGGAAGATGGATGAAACACCCTTTTCTCCCACACCTCAAAGCACTCACCCTCTCTTGGGCCCTGATAACGATCACCTAAATGGGCCACAGAAAAGGAAGAGGACACCGCGACCAACAAAGGAAGTAAGTTTAATGTGTGGAGCATCAGCCAAAGAGACCAGTGTGCGACCAGGAATTAGCAGGTTTGAAACAGGAAAGGGAAGAGTTTGGAAAATACATCCTAACTACTGAAGAGCAAACACATGCTGCTTTTGTCGTGTGCACAATAAAAATGATAGTTTTTTTAATAATAACATGAATACCCATTTTGAGTGTTAATCGTGCTAGTGAAAGGGACCAGACCAGGCTTTAGAAATCAACTCGTACCCGGGAGGGCAGGTTTACTAAGGCTGCTCAGCAGCGAGGCCTCTTCACTCCTCATGAGGGGTTTGAGTCTCTGGACTCTCTTTTGAGGCTGCCTCAGAAGTGTGCCGGTCACTACGCACTACAATGGTCTGGTTAGCAACAAATACCCGTACCAGCCAGAACTGTTGCAGACCAACAATCACACCCGTAAAAGAGTAAGGGCCTAATGTAGCAACGTCAAGTCGCTGATGGGGTCGCCATACTGGACTTAAAAAGCTACAGAAAGCCTTTTATTTCCCCAAGCCCTTTACCACCAATATAAGGGACTGTGCCTTCAATGAACGAGCCACTCTCAAAACAAAACATCACCTAGTTCCTCTAATAGATAGCCCAACTTCCCCTCAAATCCCACAAGTGACGACGAACTGCCCTGAAGGCAGGGCTGATAACACTCTTCTACAACCTAGCAGAGCGAGTGAATCAGGGCACCGTTGCACCATCCATTGGGGCACAAACACAGATTCAGGCCCTGTTAATGAACCAAGGAGAGAGACA
This sequence comes from Calotriton arnoldi, assembly GCA_963921515.1. NCBI lineage: Eukaryota > Metazoa > Chordata > Amphibia > Caudata > Salamandridae > Calotriton > Calotriton arnoldi. Next base: position 1,597,505 of record CAWUFW010000450.1, on the reverse strand, counting down.
GAAGACAGGCGAATGGCTGCAGTATTACACACGCATATCAGTCAACTCTATATTGTGGATGACGACGGACAACCACTGCCAGATCTAACACAACTACTAGGAAAACAGTACTTCAACAGCTGCGTCCCCGCAGAGATACCAAACACTGGAGGGCCGCACAGGTCCAAACTGTGTGCAGTGTACACAGGCACAGACTACATAAGCAACTAAGAGTTGTTGCAAGAGCACAACGAGTAGAGAGGACCCTCAAGAGCCTGCCGCCTGCCAACCAATGCCCATCTACACCTCCTGTGTACTTGGGCACAACTTCCTTCTATGCCCACCTACTGTTGCATCCAGGGAGGCATTACTACTCTGACCAGAAGGAGACAACAGAAGAGCAGATGGAAAGGGAAGGGAGGTACTTAACTAGTCTAGCATGTGCAGTAGAACAGAATTATTCCCAATACCTGACAAAAGAGATGCTTATAAGTGGGCTGAAGAGGGAAAAGGCCACTCTCACCAACCACCAGACCACTACTTGTGCCCTTACTATCACTATCCCTGGGACGTGCCCGCTAACGATGCCACTTGCTACAACCCCCGTGCTCTCCAATGAGGCCTACCCCAACATTTCCTTGTCTCATACCATTACTCATTTTCCCGAAACACAACCAGATTTAAAATACCACTTTCAAGATCATGCCCGCACCCGAAGCTCTTCTGGCACCTACCCCGGGCAGTCCACAGCTGTTTAACACCATCATACACAAACCAGGCGAGGTGGCCTCCTAAAGTCAGGTGACGGACTTTGGGTGCAGGTGCTGAGCCAGAACCAGGCGACTTCAAGTGCATATGAGGTTGTGGGAGCCACTCGCTAGCCGGGCAGCCTTCGAGTCTTGTATGAGTGAGGGCCCAGGTCTGAGGGAGTCTCCTTCGCTATGCCGTGACTTTACGGTGGAGGTGGAACGTCCTAGCTACAGACCATCCTGTCGTCCATGGCCAGGGTGATCGGCTCCAGACCTCTAGCTTCACTCTTGAACACTAGCTGGACTCAAAACACACAACATGCTGGTGCGCACATGTGAATTACAATAATTAATCTTTCAGTGCCAGGAAGGGGGGGGGGGGGGAGGGAAGGCAGTGGTTTCCTGTACGGATAGTCACTGCAGGAGACAAGGGTGTTCACTTTCAGGGGGTTTTGGTACGGTATTTGGGGGTCAGGAATACACAGTGCTGCCAGAGCATCCGCTAATAAACTCGTCAAGCTGTGATAAATCATGTACTCTAAGTGCCAAGAGTCCGTTGTATTTGTGGCGCATACTCTAAAATGATCATTATTATTGTAAATCCAACCTGGATCGACTCTGAACTGGTGACCTGCACCTGAGAGGCCATCGAGACCCCACTGTGGCCCTCGTGACCTATAATCAGGGCTGCTGGAATTATGCGGTTGTGCGGCTTCGGCGATTTTTGCATAGTTACAGATTTGTCACATTGGCCACATAATCCATCATCTGCTTCATGATCTGCAGATTATAACAAAAAAAAATTGTTTCTAGCTTAAACGATTCAAAAGTTACTAAAAACACAGCAGCACATGTTGCCGCGCAGTGAAAGGCCTTTTGCAAAGGTTGACTTGGTCATCTTTCTGTTGTTTATTGCTATATTTGAATATTAAACTGATACTAAGGAAGTGCACCCAAAGCCCAGACAGTGTTAACAAGGGTAAAAAGTACAAAATAATAAAGAAACACTATTACGCCGCATAATTTGCTGTTTCTTGCCGCATAACTTGGCCCTCTCCGGCCGCATAATTCGTCCAGGGCTCTGAACCCTCAAAGCAGGCAGCAGACGCCATGCTTGATCCGCGGTTCTCACGCTTCACGTGCACATGCGCTGAACACGTGCTCTGCGATCCGCCGTCCAAGAGCGCCGACCCCGACATGATCCTGTGCGATTCCACTGGGCCCCAGATGTTCACAACTCGTGAATGAGGGAAGTAAAACTCTCCGTGATCGTCAGCAGGGCTCTTCCAGACAGGTCTCAGGGCGGGAGAGCGCACTTGGCCCGGGCCCAGCCGTCCAGGCCACCACGGTGACTGACAGCTCCTGCAACCCGAGCTGCCCATCCTCTCCCTCGGCCGCAGCGGCCTCTCCCCGGCGTAGGTCGGCTGGCTGCTTCAGAGCACCCTCTTCCCGCCAAGAATGTTCTCATTAAACCTGCCGCTGATTTGGGAGCTTGTCGATGGCTGGTGGCCGGGAGTTATTCGCTGCATAACTGAGTTCCAAGTGCAGAGAAAGCCCCCGGCGTCTGGACCAAAGCGGCTCAGTGTCTAATCTGAAGCACGCAGCTGATCCGGTAGAAGGAAAGCTCAGTCAGTGCACCTCTGTCCTAGCATGACGAACCACTGCCTATTCATAGCAGAGACCTCGCACACCTGTCACTGCACCTCCATCCTAGCATGACGAACCACCGCCTATTCATAGCAGAGACCTCGCACACCTGTCACTACACCTCCATCCTAGCATGACGAACCACTGCCTATTCATAGCAGAGACCGGGCACACCTGTCACTGCACTTCTGTCCTAGCATGCAGAACCACTGCCTATTCATAGCAGAGACCGCGCACACCTATCAGTGCACCTCTGTCCTAGCATGCAAGATCTGTGGCCCTGTCGACTCATCGCAGAGGCCCAGCAGTTCTATCAGCTCCCATCACTGCACCTCCATCCAATCACGCCGAACCACTGCCTATTCACAGCAGAAACTGCGCACACCTGTCAGTGCACCTCCATCCAATCATAGCTGAGACCGCAAACACCAGTCAGTGCACCTCTGCCCTAGCATGCAGAACCACTGCCTATTCATAGCAGAAGCCACGCACCCGTGTCAGTGCACCTCCGTCCTAGCATGACGAACCACTGCCTATTCATAGCAGAGACATGCACACCTGTCACTGCACCTCCGTCCTAGCATGACGAACCACTGCCTATTCATAGCAGAGACCGCGCACACCTGTCAGTGCACCTCCGTCCTAGCATGACGAACCTCTGCCTACTCATAGCAGAGACCACGCACACTTGTCACTGCACCTCCATCCAATCATAGCAGAGACTGCGCACACCTTTCATTGCACCTCCACCCTAGCATGCAGCACCACTGCCTATTCCTCGTAGAGACCGCACTCACCTCTGTAAGTGCACCTCCATACTAGCATGCAGAACCACTGCCTATTCATGGCAGAGACACGCACACCTGTCAGTGCACCTCCGCCCTAGCATGACGAACACTGCCTATTCATAGCAGAGACCGCGCACACCTGTCAGTGCACCTCCATCCTAGCATGCAGAACCACTGCCTATTCATGGCAGAGACACGCACACCTCTCTCAGTGCACCTTCGTCCTAGCATGCAGAACCAGTGCCTCTTCATAGCAGAGACCGTGCACACCTGTCAGTGCACCTCTGTCCTAGCATGCATAACCACTGCCTATTCATGGCAGAGACACGCACACCTGTCAGTGCACCTCCGTCCTTGCAGGACGAACCACTTCCTATTCATAGCAGAGACCGCGCACACCTGTCAGTGCACCTCCGTCCTAGCATGACGAACCACTGCCTATTCATAGCAGAGACCGCGCACACCTGTCAGTGCACCTCAGTCCTAGCATGCAGCACCACTGCTCATTCATAGCAGTGACCGCGCACACCTGTCAGTGCACCTCTGTCCTAGCATGCAGAACCACTGCCTATTCATAGCAGAGACCGCACACCTTTCAGTGCACCTCCATCCAATCATAGCAGAGACTGCGCACACCTTTCATTGCACCTCCACCATAGCATGCAGCACCACTGCCTATTCCTCATAGAGACCGCACTCACCTCTGTAAGTGCATCTCTGCCCTAGTATGCCGAACCACTGCCTATTCATAGCAGAGACCGCGGACACTTGTCACTGCACCTCCATCCTAGCATGCAGAACCACTGCCTATTCATGGCAGAGACACGCACACCTGTCACTGTACCTTTGTTCTAGCATGCCGAACCACTGCCTATTCATGGCAGAGACACGCACACCTGTCACTGTACCTTTGTTCTAGCATGCCGAACCACTGCCTATTCATGGCAGAGACACGCACACCTCTGTCAGTGCACCCCCGTCCTAGCATGCAGAACCACTGCCTATTCATAGCAGAGACCGGGCACACCTGTCACTGCACCTCCGTCCTAGCATGCAGCACCACTGCTCATTCATAGAAGACACCGCGCACACCTGTCACTGCACCTCCGTCCTAGCATGCACTGCCTATTCATAGCAGAGACCGCGCACACCTGTCAGTGCACCTCCGTTCTAGCATGACGAACCACTGCCTATTCATAGCAGAGACCGCGCACACCTGTCAGTGCACCTCCGTCCTAGCATGACGAACCACTGCCTATTCATAGCAGAGACCGCGCACACATGTCAGTGCACCTCCATCCAATCATAGCAGAGACTGCGCACACCTTTCATTGCACCTCCACCATAGCATGCAGCACCACTGCCTATTCCTCGTAGAGACCGCACTCACCTCTGTAAGTGCATCTCTGCCCTAGTATGCCGAACCACTGCCTATTCATAGTAGAGACCGCGGACACTTGTCACTGCACCTCCATCCTAGCATGCAGAATCACTGCCTATTCATGGCAGAGACACGCACACCTGTCAGTGCACCTCTGTCCTAGCATGCAGACCCACTGCCTATTCATAAAGGAAAGAAGATACTGGACAGAGGATCCCCATAGGCCTCAGCACCTGACCCACTATCCCCAATATATATATATATATAATCTGGAACTATCCAGAAATGTGTGTGCACACTGACAAAACACCCACTGTCACTGTGTGATTCCCATACAGGAATATAACAATTTAAACATAATAGCACAGGGGCACCACATAACAAGTTAGACAAAAAGATGTATAAAATTCATGTCCACAAATTTTCTTCACAGTTTCTTCCTTTATTTTCAATGAGGTCTTTAAAACACAATCAAAAGTGATTTGAGATACAGCCGACGCGTTTCGTCCTTGTCAAAAGGACTTCCTCAGGGCAAGTTATTATTTAATACTATTTTTGTTTGTTTGAAGGGTTTAAGTCACCTAGTATGCCGAGTATGGGACACAAAAAGACTTCCGTCCTTCAATGTATTATATAACAAAAGTAATAACCGATGCCTTAGTATAAATAAGATATGTAGGTGTATGATAACTCCCAGTTTTGTTAGTTCTCTTTCCCAGGTCAGGGATTTAGGAAATATGCAAAAGTAATGACATCATTTACGATGACCAACCAGAATCAGTCGGGGCAATCCTCTCCCAGTTGGGGAATAGACGCATTTCATAGCAGAGACCACGCACACCTGTCACTGTACCTTTGTCCTAGCATGCAGAACCACTGCCTATTCATAGCAGAGACCACACACCTGTCAGTGCACCCCCGTCCTAGCATGCAGAACCACTGCCTATTCATAGCAGAGACCGGGCACACCTGTCACTGCACCTCCGTCCTAGCATGCAGAACCACTGCCTATTCATGGCAGAGACACGCACACCTCTGTCTATGCACCTTCGTCCTAGCATGCAGAACCTGTGCCTATTCATAGCAGAAACCGCGCACCCGTGTCACTGCACCTCAATCCTAGCATGCAGAACCACTTCCCATTCAAAGCAGAGAATGCGCACACCTGTCACTGCACTTCTGTCCTAGCATGCAGAACCACTGCCTATTCATGGCAGAGACCGCGCACACCTCTGTCACTGCACCTCCATCCAATCATAGCAGAGACCGCGCACACCTGTCAGTGCACCTCCATCCTAGCATGCAGAACCACTGCTTATTCATAGCAGAGACCGCGCACACCTGTCGGTGCACCTCCGTCCTAGCATGCAGAACCACTGCCTATTCATAGCAGAGACCGCGCACACCTGTCGGTGCACCTCCGTCCTGGCATGCAGCACCACTGCTCATTCGTAGCAGAGACCGCGCACACCTGTTAGTGCACCTCCGTCCTAGCATGCCGAACCACTGCCTATTCATAGCAGAGACCGCACACCTCTCAGAACACATCCGTCCTAGCATGCAGAACCACTGCCTATTCATAGCAGAGACCGCGCACACCTCTGTCACTGCACCTCCATCCAATCATAGCAGAGACCGCGCACACCTGTCAGTGCACCTCCATCCAATGCTGCGGGACTACTGCCTATTCATCGTAGAGACCACGCACACCTGTCACTGCACCTCCATCCTAGCATGCAGAACCACTGCTTATTCATAGCAGAGACCGCGCACACCTGTCGGTGCACCTCCGTCCTAGCATGCAGAACCACTGCCTATTCATAGCAGATACCGCACACACCTGTCGGTGCACCTCCGTCCTGGCATGCAGCACTACTGCTCATTCATTGCAGAGACCGCGCACACCTGTTGGTGCACCTCCGTCCTGGCATGCAGAACCACTGCCTATTCATAGCAGAGACCGCGCACACCTGTCGGTGCACCTCCGTCCTGGCATGCAGCACCACTGCTCATTCATAGCAGAGACCGCGCACACCTGTTAGTGCACCTCCGTCCTAGTATGCCGAACCACTGCCTATTCATAGCAGAGACCGCACACATCTGTTAGTGCACCTCCGTCCTAGCATGCAGAACCACTTCCTATTCATAGCAGAGACGCACACGAGAAAGGCGGGGCCGGCATCGGCCACGCCGAAAGTATGGCGGTCGTGCCGGCCCCTGACGACCACATAGAGGCGGGCCTGTCGCGCACAGTGGTGATGCGACAGGCGCGCCTCGACCGTAATTGGTCGTGGGTCCTGGGCGTGACCCGGAAGTGATTATAATCACTTCCGGGTCACGCGTTGGGCGAACGCCAGGCCGGTTAGAACTGGCCTGGCAGGAAACTGCGATAAAAGGCTGGGGAGCGTAGGAGTCTGCCTCTTTGCTCCCCGCTCCCCCAGCTTGCTGCACCAGCCTCGCTAGGAGGCTGTAACGTGATTTCTTCTTTTTCGCTGCAGGTCGGTGGCACCAGGAAAAAAGCGGCGGGGAAGAGCGGTAGAGAACGGCTGATCGGAGGCTCGAAGCTGCGGTAAAGCGGAGCATCGCGGGTCGGCTATTGAGAGTGCGGTGAGGCTATCGGATCTGGTCGGTGGCACCAGGGAAAAGCGGCGAGGAAGAGCGGCAGAGAACAGCTGATCGGAGGCTCGAGGCTTCGGAAAAGCGGAGCATCGCGGGTCGGCGATTGAGAGCGCGGTGAGGCTATCGGATCTGGTGAACACGGCAAAAAACAAACGAGCGTGTGCCTCGTGGTATATGCGGGGAGGGGGAGCGTCAGTTTATCAGCGCGCGCTCGCTAGTGAGAGGGGCCGGGCAGCGCTCATTGTACATGGGGAGTCAGCTATTGGGAGCGTGGTGAGCGAGTGCGTCCCGTTTTGGTAGTCAAGCAGGGTCGGGCCGGGTTAATACTTGGTAGGGAGACCGCCTGGGAGCATCAGGTGCTGGGGACATATGCGCACTGTTGATTACTTTGGCTGCGGTTAAAAGTAGGCAGTGTCAATTTATTTCTGGAACAATTGTGGGGAGGCTGCTGGTTGGGAACTTTTGAACGCCACAATTAGCGGTAATTATCAGGGTTTGTTCACCAGTTGTGTTTTGAGGGGGAACTCGCAATAGCGTGGGTGCTTAAAAGGTTGGTCTCCAAAAATTGGAACAGTTTTAGGGCATTCCTGCCCCAGCCTCATGGGAGGCTGCGCTTGATCTGTCTTTTGCTGTGTTTCCAGGTTACAAGCAAGAGTATCTCTGCAACGTATACGGAGTCGCACGGAAATCCAAGTGGAATTTCCGGGATACAGGGACAGCTGGTGCTGATCAAAGGAGGACCTTAAGGGGACACCGACAGGCCGGCATTCCAGCGCTTCCGGGAGCCACGCGGGTTCGAGATTACTCACCTGACCCACTGGACTAGCTGGTGTGGAGTGGCTCCGGTTGCGTGGGTGCTTACGGCCGGTTGTGTACCTCCTGCGTTGTAAGGTAAGGGCTTGGACAGTGTGCCAGGTCATTAAGGTGCGGTGGGGGTGTGTGTAAGTTAGGCTTTTGCACGGTTGCCTGTTCTTAGTTTTGGAGGGCATTGTATGTACTTGGGTAATAGTCAGCACATTACCAGGAACTACTGCAGTTTGGATAGGTGTAATGGCCGGTAAGGCAAAACGGGGTGATCAGCGTTCCCGTATGGAGAAACTGATGAAAGCAATGATGAAGGTTGACGAGTTGGGGCAGGGTCTCGCTGACCTCAGAGAAAAGGTGGATGGGCAAGAAGGGACAGAGGAGAGGGCTAGGCGTAGCATGGTGCCCCCCAGGGCGGCATTTCCCCCCTCCCCAAGCGGGTTCGGACGAAAAAAGGGATGCCAAATGAACCTGTTACACCTGTGGCCCATGAACCAGTCCCCCAGCCCAGGGAGGAGCCCGGACCTTCAGGGGTGGTCCCTTTAGAGAGTGTCCCACCTGTTACACCTGCGGCCCCGGTGCCAGTCCCCCAGCCCAGGGAAGAGCCCGGGCCTTCAGGGGTGGTCCCCGTCCCACAGGCCCCATCTGCTCCTGCGGGGGGGGGGGTCCCTAAGGGTAGTAGCCCACAATCTCCAGTGGTCCCTGCGGGCGGGAACCCGGTTCCGCAAGACTTAGTGTCACAGTTAGTCGCAGTCCTTCCTTGGTTAGGGAAGGTAGGAATTTTGTCACCAGCAGTGGGGGCGAGGGACATCGGGGAGGATGTACTCGCTGAAGCAAAGCGGATAGTAGCTCGGTTTGAAGGGACACCTGGGGAGAAGGCAGTTGAGGGGCAGGGTACACCTTCCCCTGTCATTCCAGCGGGTGGGGCCACCCCACTTGAACCCACCGGAGGACTACCAGTGCTCAGCCTGGCAAAGGAGAAGCTGACGGAGCCAACCGGGGCAGCTTCAGTAGGTAAGCGGCAAACATTGCCTGTGTTAGGTGTGGGGGAATCCCGCACCGGGAGGGAACACTTAGCGAGACAGGTCACACAAGAAGTGAAAGAAAAAATATGGTCTGGGAGTTATGTTAGTATGTTCTCATTGCTTCTTGATGAAAATGAAAGGGAGGAAGCAAGGAAAAAGAAGGACTGGATGCTCCCTAGGGAATGGGCAAGTGAACTCCAAAAGTTCAGGATTGAGGAGAATTTGAATAATTGGATCAGAGGTTTCTCAATATTCATGGCAGTGATGGCTGAACGTTTTCCTAATATGCAGGCAGAGATGGCATGTTACCAGAGCAGGATCACTGGGGCGCATGACAAGTATGGTGGGATGGGATGGAAGGAATACGACAAGAATTTTAGGAGAGCCAAAGTGTCGGACCCATCCCTCTCTTGGGACCGCATTGACACGATCGCCTGGTTGGACCAATTTGGTGGGGGGTCTCAGGACAATGCAAAAAGCCAGTCCTTTCAGTCCTTTCGGCAAAATTCATCCACAGGCTCCTCCAACAGTGCAGGTAGCGGGGGAGGAAGAAAAGGGACATGTTGGGACTTTAATAGGCGCACATGCACTAGGCCTCAAGGCACGTGCAAGTTCAAACATGCTTGTTCTATCTGTGCCAACCCATCGCACCCTGAGTCCAAATGTTTCAGAAAGTCAAAGGATAGGGGGAAGAAGAAGCAGGAGTGAGGGTATTGCAAGCGCGTTCACCCATTAATGTAACAGCTCTGACACCCTGGCTAAACAAATACCCTTGTCATTCCACTGCTAGGACATTGCTAGATGGTTTCAGGTATGGTTTCAGGATTCCAGCACCTGAATATGTGGGGACACCGGAATGCAAGAATCAACTCTCTGTTAGGGCCAACCCAGGTGTAGCAGCAACAAAAATTGAAAAAGAATTGCGCTTAGGCAGAATAGCCGGGCCATTTGATTCCATCCCGGTGGAGAATTTTATCTGCTCCCCTTTGGGAGTGGTTCCCAAGAAGGAAAGTGGAGAGTTCAGGTTGATACATAATCTGTCAGCACCCAAGGGCAACTCATTGAATGACGCTATCAGTGATGAGATTTGTAGTGTAAAATATGCCTCCTTTGATCAAGCAGTGGAGATGCTCAGGGGGTTGGGCCCGGGAGCACTTTTGGCTAAGTCTGACATAGAGTCCGAGTCCGCCTTTCGCTTGTTGCCAGTTCACCCATCTGACTTTCATCTCCTTGGTTTTCAGTTCCAGGGTAGATTCTACATGGATATGTGTATGCCTATGGGCTGCTCGGTCTCCTGTGCTTATTTTGAAAAATTCAGTTCATTTTTGGAATGGGTCTTTAGACAGGTGACAGGGCACCAGTTTGTCATGCACTACCTTGATGACTTTCTTATCTTGGGGTCACCGGGCTCCCGGGAGTGTGTGTGGGCACTCCGAGAATTTTGCACGCTCATGCAGGCTTTTGGGGTTCCCTTGGCACTGAAGAAGACAGTTGGGCCAACAACAGCGATAGAATTCTTAGGGATTGAACTAGACTCCGTTCAAGGGTGTTTTCGGTTGCCAGCAGACAAGATTGCCAAATTCAAGGCAACATTGCAGCAATGCTTGGCAAAAGAAAAGGTCACCCTGCACCAGCTACAGCAGGCAGTAGGACAGTTAAATTTCGCTCTGAGGGTTATCCCTATGGCACAACCATTTTCCCGGTCCATCTCACAAGCCATGGCCGGCCTCGAGGAGAAACACCACCACACCAGGCTGTCTGCTGAGGTTAGGCAGGACATGCAGATTTGGATGGCATTCCTGCGTGACTTCAACGGCAGGGTGGTGTGGCCCGGTCCACCCACTACTTCCGCGGAGTTAGGTTTAATGACTGACGCTGCGGGTAGTGGGGGATTTGGTGCCATACTCGGTACTGAGTGGGTGGCACAGCGATGGCCGGCCTGGTGGGTGGAGACTGGTTTGACGGGTAACATCGGTTTCTTGGAGCTGTTCCCCATCTGGGTGGCATTAACAGTATGGCCAGAACGATTGCGTAATCAATCTGTGGTGTTCTGGTCAGACAACATGACTGTGGTCGAATGCATCATTCAACAGGCAGCACGGTGTAAAATGATTCTCCGCTTGTTGAAAGAGATAGTTTTACTATGCATGAGACTGAATATGCAATTTAAAGCTAAGCATGTGCCAGGGGTGTTGAATCATGCTGCTGATGCACTTTCTCGCTTCAAGATGCAGGTTTTCAGGGCACACCTCCCGTCGGCAGCAGCGACTCCCACACCCTTCCCAGAACTACTTTGGCAGATTGGTGCCCCCAACTACCGGACCTCGTGGCAGCTAGCCTAGCACCCAGGACCAGGAAAGCGTATGAAGGGGCGTTTTGGGCATATTGTACCTTTTTGGGAAGGGATTGGGCAGTGAAGTGGCATGACATGGGGGCACTCCTTGTCTACTTAGGGGCCTTGAAAAGCGAAGGACGCTCTGCGGCAGCAGCCAGGCGGCATGTGGCGGCAATCTCTTTCTTTGCTCAAACAAGAGATAGGGGGGACCCTACCAACAGTTTCACAGTTAGGAAAGCTTTGAAGGGGTGGCAGCGCCTACAAGGGTCAGCACCGGACACGAGGCGTCCGATAGGGGTGGAGTTGCTAGCATCTTTATTGGGGGCTCTTCACCTCATCTGCAACACCACAGAGGAAGCTCTTTTGTTCAGCGCCGCCTTTTCATTGGCCTTTTATGGTGCGTTTAGTATTGGGGAATTGGTGGCCCAAAACAAACAGGATGATCATGGTGGTTTGCAGTTTGACAGAGTGAAAGTACAAGGTGATGCTTTATTGATATCCATTAGGAAGTCCAAGACTGACCAGGAGGCCCGTGGGGAAGGAGTAGTATTGCATCGGGCACATGGTAATCCTTGCTGCCCCATCACACATTTAGAGGCATTCCTACAGCGTAGACCCAGTAATAGGGGAGGGGCATTGTTAATTCATGCTGATGGTACTCCACTCACAAGGTTTCAGTTTAAAAGAGTCATGGATATGGCAATACAGAAGGCAGGCTTGGATCCTAGTTGCTTTGGGACTCATTCTTTCAGAATAGGGGCTGCCACTGAGGCAACGGCAAGGGGTTTCCCCAGCAGCAACGTTCAAAGGATTGGGAGATGGTCCTCCAATTGTTATAAGCGCTATGTGCGGCTGCATATGTTGTGAGTGGGACATTTGCCCGGTGCTGATGCATGTTCCTTCTCTGCTCACATTTACAGTTTCTCAAACCTGTCACGCAGGGGGTAAACTGGAGGCGGCGCGACAGCAACATCAAGCAACGCAAGGACGTGCACATCCACAGAAACCAGGACCACATGTCGTCTGGATTATTGGCCATTCATATGTGAGGCGGTTGAATAACCTTTTTCTTGCAGGTAATTACAGGTCTAGAGCAGAGCAGGCGGGTTGTAGGGTGTCATTCCATGGAAAAGGGGGTCTCCGCTTCAGTCAGTTCAGGGGTTTTGTAGGAGAATTGTTGAACAAGGGTGGGGCTCTTCCCAGTATTATTATCCTGCACCTGGGAGGGAATGACTTGGCAAATCTGGGTAGAAGGGGACTTGTAGAAACCATAATCACTGAAGTGGGTTGGTTAGCTCGGACATGTCAAGGGTGCACCATCGTATGGTCACAGATGGTGCCCAGATTCCAATGGAGGGGGGGGGGGGAGCGGGGAGTCGGTGAGGGCACTGAATCGGTCAGTAAGAAGGATCAATAGTAAGATAGAGAGGCTGTTCAGGGCTCCTCATTTACAGACAATCGCCCACAGGTGTATCAGGGGGGAGCCGTGCTTCTTAAAAGACGGTGTCCACTTGTCTAAAGTAGGTAATGAAATCTTCCTGGAGAATCTGCTAGCTTGGTTGGGTGGCTTCAGAAGCAGAGGCAGGACATGACCCTCTAGTTAGCATTTGGGGGGGGCCAGATAGTCGGTCAACTATGCTGGCCTGTGGCGGTAAGGTCATGATTGGTGAGCAGTAAATTTAAGGTCCTTCGAGGGCGGTGCCATTCTTGAATGGGGTCGCCCAAGGGGGAGGGACAAGTGGTCTCTCCTAGAACTCCAGGGGCAGTTACAGCCGGTTGGCTGGATGGGTGCGGGGGAGTGGGGAGTAACGCTTTCCCTAGGCTGGTTGGCCACCCGGCACGTGCACAATGCACAGAACTGCAAGGGCCCCTTATGGAGATAATATACAGAGCGTACAGGGGTAACCGGGGGGGGGGGAGGGGGAAGTACCCTCACGGTGAACGGGCCCTCTGCGCATGCGCACTCCGGTTGGAGGGCGGGCATAATGTGATAAGGATCTGACACCAGTTATTGACCTTGCCGTAGGCTCAAATAGGGATACGCAGAAAAATTAACTGCTATGATGATTATTGTTGATATGTTTTAGATTCGGATAGGAATACCTTGTATTAGAGATATGTTAAGGTTAGCCATCTGACATCTGTACTTATCAATGTAATGCAATGTTTTCTGCGTATTTTGTAAATTTGTATATATTAATTATGTTTAAGTTTTTTATGTTAATAAATACGGCCGGGGTTTTTTTACGACCCCCTCATCCAAAACTCTTCTCATGTTATTATCTGGGTCTTGATAAGGGAGGAGGGGGTGTAGGTAGTACCTGGCCATAGAGAAAGGCGGGGCCGGCATCGGCCACGCCGAAAGTATGGCGGTCGTGCCGGCCCCTGACGACCACATAGAGGCGGGCCTGTCGCGCACAGTGGTGACGCGACAGGCGCGCCTCGACCGTAATTGGTCGTGGGTCCTGGGCGTGACCCGGAAGTGATTATTGTAGGAGAGTAGGATCTGCTTCACATGGGTACCCCCACTTTTTGCTGATGCTTCACTGTTTTTCGACATTAGTCTGGCTGGGGCCCTGCTAATCAGAACCCCAGCCTAGCTGCTTCCTCTCTAAAATGGTTTCCATGTGCCTTAGGCACATCACTGATTGGAATCTGGAGTGCCCTTATAAATCCCTAGTATATGGTATACTATGTACCAAGGGCATAGGTACCTCAGAGGCCTACCAGGGGCTGCAGCATGTATTATGCCACCCCTGGAAGGCCATCCAAACTGACACCACAGGTCTGCTACTGCAGCCTGGGTAAGGTGGTGCATGCACCCTTACTATGATATAGGTTACCTATATCACTAAATACATACACACATATAAACCTATAAGTCACTCCTATGGCAGGCCTTATCAATCCTGAAGGCAGAGTGCGTGGTTCCTATGTGAGAGGGTGCCCCTGCATGAGCAGGGCCCCTCTGCAGCGTTCGGAGACCCTTCTCTGATGCTGTTTGTAGTGCAGCCTGACCATATACTCTTAAGCGCATTATAACCTCGCGTTAAATGCTAACTTTGAATGGCTGCACCTAAACATGTCGTGTTTGGTGTCAAACATCTTGAATACTACCCCCCGCCAATTCTGGCGGCGGGGGTAGCATTCCACCCTTCTAGAGGGAGAGACATGTTAACCCTGGCCTGGCCGGTAAATTCTTTCTAAAGCCCTGGCATCACAAAATGGATGCTGCTGCCACAGACACGAGTCTGGCCTCCTGCTGCTGGACGAAACTCCGGCAGGGGAGGCCTGGACAATATGGTTCCTGTCCCAGGGAGGTGTGACCACCTCCCCAGACAGGATAATGTGTATTGGGGCTGGGCGGGAGCACTTTCGGGTGCTTTGAAGTCCTGCACTGGGGGCACACTTGGTGTCCCTAGTGCATACCCCAGTTCAAACCGGATCAGGGGCTTGCAGCCCCTGCTTTGGCGCGAACTGGACAAAGGGAAAGGGGTGTAGCCACCCTCTGTCCTGACCCACCCATAGGTGGGGCCACAGAGTAGTCCAACCCCTAAACTTGGTATAAGTATAGGAACCCAGTCCTTAGGACTTTAGATTATCCCTGGATGAAACTCAAACAGAATCCTGGACCTTCGACGCTCTACTCAAGACTAGAGGACAGAAGAATCTCCCTTGGGGTCAAGGAGTGACTCCCTGCTTGGCAGGCACCAAAGAAGCAATTGTCCGGTCTGCATCGCCTAAGCTCCTGTCGGACGCCGAAGTCTTTGCATCACCAGAGGTGGATTTCCAGACTTCCCGAGGCTGCCCTGAGTCCCCAGCAAAGCTGAGGCCCGTAGCTGTCGTGGGTAACGTGGAACCGTGACCCCTGGACACCGCACGCATTTGCTAGTGCATCCTCTTCTGGGTCTCCCACGAAGTCGTGCTTTGGGCTCCGAGTAGCCCTATCCTCCAGCACCAACTGCACCGAAGATCACTGGCCTCCACTCCACGAGTGTCCTGTGAGCCAGCTCCACGTGCGACGTCTCGAGGCTCCTTCGCGGTCGCTAGCCAGTTGGCTAGTAGCCCTTCACGAAGGCCAATCCTTTTCTGCTTGGGCTCCCTGGTTGCTCCAGGCTTGCTCTCTCTTACCCTTGCTGGGTGAGTTCCTCAGACCTTGCTGGTCTGCATCATCGTCATTCTTCACTTTCATGGAGACTTGCCGTTGCCAAGGCTTGTTGGGTCCAATCCGGTCGCCGACGCCGACAGACATCGTGTACCAGCCTGAATCCTGCTCCTGGTCGCCGACAACGCCTCCTGGACCTCGTGGCTGAAGAGTCAAGACGACCGTCAACCTACCTGAAGCACTCGACATCGGTGGGCATCCGCTCATCGCCTTCCTGGTCACTGGCTAGTGACCCAGACTCTGTCCCCTCTGCTTTCAGGTTCTTCAGATCTCCGATCCACTCTTGGATCCACCCGGACACTTTCCACTTGGTCGCCAGCAGCACTTTGCAGCAGATCGCCATTCAAATCGACGACGAAACCCGACCCCGAAAGGCACCTATGCACCCGGCTTCCCTGGGTGAGGTAACACGAGTACTCCGGTGCTCCCGTGGGTAGAGACTCTAGAACGACCTAGTTATCAAAGGGTTTGCTCCAAGTCCTCCTTTAAGTGTCCCTTTTCTTTAATTTCCTGATCGCGACTTTCTCCATAGAAGTTAACGGCGTATCGCGGTTGTGTATTTACACTGCACGCGTCCCCCGTGGGTCCCCTGTGTCACTACCTTTGGTGGTTCCTTGTGGTCCAAGCACTTCTAGAGGCTCTAGGCCTAGTGTCTAGTTCAGTCGTGGTTCTTATACCACTTTATTGGTATATGGTTTGGTACGCCCCTAGGGCCCAAACGTGTATTTGTGCTATTACGGTGTTTAAATAACTTATAACTTGTGTACTTCGAACTCTAGCCTCATAAAGAGACTAGAGGAGTGTGTTTAGCAATAAATACATATATTTTGAATATATACCTGGTGTGGTGCTCTTTCATTTGATCACTCAAGAGATTATAGACTGGTAAAACAAGCTGCTTTACATTCCTTCAAGACTTAGCCTGAAGGCTGCTCTCCATAGCTACCACTAGGATAGCTTTCAATAAGGTTGTCTTTAACCTATCTCCAATAAGGGGTTGTTTGGACTGGTGCAAGGTGCCCACTATAATTAGTGGACAGCATATGCCAGGCCAACTTCTCACAATTATAATCACTTCCGGGTCACGCGTTGAGCGAACGCCAGGCCGGTTAGAACCGGCCTGGCAGGAAACTGCGATAAAAGGCTGGGGAGCGTAGGAGTCTGCCTCTTTGCTCCCCGCTCGCTGCACCAGCCTCGCTAGGAGGCTGTAACGTGATTTCCCCACCCACCATCCCCTAAAGCAAATAAGTTTGTGGTGAATTCTGCTGTTTTTTATTCACATATTGGCGTTAATATTGTTGTATGGTGTGTATCATGTTCTGTCTTTTGTTTGAATTTCTCGTCTAGGACAAGTTTGTTCCTTTTACAGGTCGTCTATCGTCGTATTTAGTGCTATTCCTTGGTCAGGCGGTAAGGTCATGATTGGTGAGCAGTAAATTTAAGGTCCTTAGAGGGCGGCGCCGTCCTTGAATGGGGTCGCCCAAGGGGGAGGGACAAGTGGTCTCTCCTAGAACTCCAGGGGCAGTTACAGCCGGTTGGCTGGATGGGTGCGGGGGAGTGGGGAGTAACGCTTTCCCTAGGCTGGTTGGCCACCCCGCACGTGCACAATGCACAGAACTGCAAGGGCCCCTTGTGGAGATAATATACAGAGCGTACGGGGTAACCGGGGTGGGGGGGGGGGGGGAGTACCCTCACGGTGAACGGGCCCTCTGCGCATGCGCACTCCGGTTGGAGGGCGGGCATAATGTGATAAGGATCTGACACCAGTTATTGACCTTGCCGTAGGCTCAAATAGGGATACGCAGAAAAATTAACTGCTATGATGATTATTGATGATATGTTTTAGATTCGGATAGGAATACCTTGTATTAGAGATATGTTAAGGTTAGCCATCTGACATCTGTACTTATCAATGTAATGCAATGTTTTCTGCGTATTTTGTAAATTTGTATATATTAATTATGTTTAAGTTTTTTATGTTAATAAATACGGCCGGGCGTTTTTTACGACCCCCTCATCCAAAACTCTTCTCATGTTATTATCTGGGTCTTGATAAGGGAGGAGGGGGTGTAGGTAGTACCTGGCCATACTGTCACTGCACCTCCGTCCTAGCTTGCAGAACCACAGCCTATTCATAGCAGAGACCGCGCACACCTCTGTCACTGCACCACCATCCAATCATCGCAGAGACCGCGCACACCTGTCAGTGCACCTCCACCCATTGCTCGGTCAGTGCAAGTACATAGCAGTATACAGAGCCACTGCCTATATAGCAGAGGAAGACATACACGGCTCTATTACTGCACCTCATTCCTAGCATGGAAACCCTTGCCCACCTATCCCAGAGAAAGTACCTTACCATGATCACCGTGTCCATCCAGTGCGCTGCCATGGTTACCATTCAAGTCCATCAATCAGCTGTGATAAATGTGTCAATATAATACGCTGCTGTGATCACCATGCGCACATCCAGATGGACTGGCAATCCAGCACCATGGCTCATGTATGACGTGTCAGACTCGAGATCTACATTAATAGTAATCGCAGTGCCAGACCTGAAAGACTGGTCAAAGCCCTGGCATTGGCCAGAACATTAGCTATAATCCATTATCGAAGCCCTGCAAAACAATTTTGCAAACTAGCTCTTTAGTTCTGCGCTGGTGAAACAGTCCTGACATGATTTACATAGGACCATAATAGTTCCACATATGAACAAAAACTTCTTCCATAAAAAAACAAGTTTTTAAGGCAGCACTAGTAGCTGGGGTGGCAGATATGTTGCTTCTCCATCGCAGAGGATCTCGCTCTTCTGGAAATGCTCGAACCAAGATATCAGAGGATGGAGTCTGGTTTGACCAAGCTAGTGGCATCAGTCCTGAAGAGTGGTTCCTGCAGCATATGGAGGTTTGTTTAACTTGGGTCAGTTATCGAATAGGAGAAAAAGGAGTCCATATACCTGCTTAGACAGTTTGTCAAGACGCATTCCATTGAATCCAGTTTCCATCCTTCCAAGGATGAAGCATTTGATTACGCCTTTGCTGGCAGAGCACTAAAGTGGGGAAGCACGCGTGTGCACGATTGATTTAGTTATAAAATTCGAATAAGGTCCTGTGGTTTTTGGGTGAAGCCATGGAGCTCTCCGCTCATGAACTCTACGGAGCAGCCTTGATCGATCTTTCAGAAGATCAAAGAAGCCTCTCATTGCCTTGGTTGGTCTTCAAAGGTGGCATCTTCTTCAATCCGGGCTATGCAACGTCTGTGGTCAGATCGCTCTTCGAATATGATAAAGGTTCTGAAGGATGAACTTTGTGGTGGTACAGAACTCGGGCATTGCGATCCCATGGGCACCAACTGATGGTTACTACATATCTGTATATATATATATGATATATGTATTAAAATCAAAAGGTATTCACCACCGCCAGACCTAAGGAAATACAAATCCAACCTCTCCTCTGAGTACCGACCCCTAATTTCCTTGAAGTGACGGCAAGCACCGTCTGCCAGTGCTCCCCTGTTCTCCGCGGACCCTAGAGCAGGGGTCTTCAAACTGTGGGGCCCGACCCCCAGGGGGGTCGTGGAGTGAAAGAAAGGGGGTCGCACATTACCAGTCACACGTCTGCCTATTATTATTATTTATTCTTTATTACTGTTTTTTAAGATCCTTTGCTTTCGGTTTTAAAAATGATTGTTGTTCCAGCGTGCATGTTTTATGGCAGCTAGAAAGAAATACAAATACACACTATTAACAATCATAGATAAGGAGAGACAGGATATTTTCACCACAGGCATACCGAAAGCTGTTTCGCAGAATGTCCAGGTATGACAGGGCCGACCCTTAATTCTCTGCATGTAGGCTTTTTCATTATTTATCTCTCAAACTAACCACAAATGCTCTTGCTCACACCTTCATTTTATCAGCATTGCAGGATTACATGGGAGATTTTGCTTCTAAATTATGTTTCCATTATGATCGGCATATTCGCATGGTTCTAATCCGTGATTACATTTCCTGGTGTTTCCTATTTCTGTTCCTAAATAAGAAAGATTATGTAATCACTGAAAAACAATACTCCTGGAACAATAAGCATCCTCCTGTTTTTGAACAACTGAAGAATTTTCTGTTCCGGATCCTAGAGTTTCTTTTTATCTGCTTCTGGCTTAAGCTTAAGACAAGAATTTAGTTTACCTTTCATCAGTATACCGTGTTCTACCACAGTTCCGAATTTTTAATACTGATCGACAACTGTGTTGAGTGCAGAATATAAATAACTATGTTGTCATGGTAAGTATATATATTAATGTTCAGATTTACTATTCTTGGGTCCACCCTATTTAGGGGACCCCTGCTGCTCCCGGCCAGGGCCAGGTGAGCTTCTAATGTGTCAACAGGTATTCCTGCGGAGTGGAAGGCCCTTCACAAAGGTTGACTAGACATCTTTTTGTTGTTTATTGCTGTATTTTCGTTATAAACTGGTACTGATGAGGTGAAATCTTTCCTTGGTGTTAGTGTGTAAAAAAATGTCAAAATAATGAAGCAATACTATCCCAAAATATGCGGCATCACATAGCATTATTTATATTTACATACCATATAATTTAGTCGAGCTTGTCGCATAATTTGGTCCTCACCTGCCTCATAATTCCAGTAGCTCTGCCTATAGGTTTAGAATTTTTTGTCAGGAGGGGGTCCTTACGCCAGAAAATTTTGACTGGGGGGTCTCGGCATCCAAAAGTTTGAAGACCTCTGCCCTAGAGTGATATACCAAGACTGGTCGTCATTTCGACGTAACAGAGTTGTCTCACGGACTAATTGAGCACCTAATCTTTGTGTAACCCTAAGCCCTCCCTGTGCAGCGCTATTTGCATGATATTCAGATCCCGCCGAAAGTTGGTCATTCACGGCGGTATTAATAGCCGAGCAGCCGAGCGTCACTGGCGGGGCTCGTCAGCGCATTATGCTAATGAGGCCGGGCGCTTAGCATACACTAAGCATATAACTGCAGGGTATTAAAGAGCTGACGGCCCTGTACATCACACGCACATCTCGAAGGCCATCGCCAGCTAGTGTTTAGTACATCATTTTAACCCTCTTCCTAGTTTTTAGGTTGTGATAACATCTAAAACTCCTATAGGGTGCCCAAGAACACACATCTTCGGCTAAAGGCCTCTTCCCGGGGCGGAAATGAGGGATGGAAGGGACAGCTTTTGAGCAGAAGGTGTCTGAACTCGAAGGCTTTACATTCGATATGCAGATATAGCAGTATTTTATTCTAATACGTTTAATTATGAGTTTTTGCAGCGCGCAGAAAACCGAGATCAAAGCAACCCTGAAAATAAGTGAAAATACTTAACAAACCTGTCATTGACAAAGATGCTTCTGCGCGCGGGTGACGAGTAGCGGCATTAATCCGTGCAAAAATAAACTTGATAGTCACAAAACGGGAATTTGCATATGGCCAGGTACGGCCCAGACCCCCTCCTCCCTTATCAATACTAAGACAGTAACACGCTTAGCACAAGGAATTTTTGGATTAGGGAGTCGTAAACCCCCGGCCGTATTTATTAACATAAAATTAAATTCAACAATTTTAATTATAATATTTAAACAATACGCAGAAAACCATTACATTGATTACTTGGATAGGTACAGATGTAATTTTGCTAACCTTAACATATCTCTAATGCACAAGTTACTAACTTGTGTAACGATATATCTGTAAGAGACAGTAGTTAGTGACAGATTCCTTACCTTAGAATATCCCCAGGCGTCAGGCTGGATCCGGAAAGTTTTTTGTGTAGCAGTACCCTTGCGCGTCGGTAGGCGGCGTCAAAGCGGCTCCGCGTCCGTCGTCGGCGTCGTGATCGCCGGGATGACGTCGCGGGCAGTACTTAGACGCCGCCCTGCGCGCTGACGTCAGTTCTGTACACGACTTTCCGCGCCAGGAACGCAGAGCCATGCAAGAAGCTGACATAGGTGTCTGAAAAATACTAGGCCCTGAAAGGGATGTCCTTAACCCTAGAAATCAGTTCGCAGAACGGGAGGATGGTGGGCGGTAGGAATCTGTCACTAACTACTGTCTCTTACAGATATATCGTTACACAAGTTAGTAACTTGTGCATCTGAAAGAGACACGTTAGTGACAGATTCCTTACCTTAGAATAGATACCCCAGCAATACCAACCCCGGTGGTGGGTCTGCGAACAAAGATCAGACAAGGAAGTCCTGGAGGACAGAACGGCCAAAGAAGCCGTCCCTCCGGACCGGACTGTCAAGGCAGTAATGCTTTGTAAACGTGTGCAGCGAGGCCCACGTAGCTGCCTGACAGATAACCTGCAGCGGAACACCACGGCCCAAAGCCGTGGTAGCAGCCGTTGCCCTGGTGGAATGGGCACGCAGCCCAACAGGAGGCTCCTTCTAGCCAAAGAATAGCAGGCCTTGATGCACAAGGTAACC
This sequence comes from Calotriton arnoldi, assembly GCA_963921515.1. NCBI lineage: Eukaryota > Metazoa > Chordata > Amphibia > Caudata > Salamandridae > Calotriton > Calotriton arnoldi. The sequence continues at coordinate 1,575,556 of CAWUFW010000450.1, read as the reverse complement.
CAGCGGGAGATGGTTCGTTTGTGCACCGCCCGACCTTTTTGGCGCCCACGTAGCCAACAAAGAGCTGGTCATCCACCCGGAAGTGTTTCGTGCGGTCGATATAGAAGGAGAGCGCACGTTTTGGGTCCAGACGGTGGAGCCTTTCTTCCTCTCTGGAAGGATGCGGAGGCGGAAAGAAGGTAGGCAAAGTGATGGTCTGCCCAATGTGGAAGGCAGTAACCACCTTTGGCAAGAAGGACGGACGCGTCCTAAGAACAACCTTGTCTGGATGGACAGACAGAAAGGGAGGTTTGCATGATAGAGCCTGGAGCTCACTCACCCGCCGAGCGGAGGTGATGGCCACCAGAAAGGCTGTCTTCAGAGTCAGAAGACGAAGAGGACAGTTATGGAGAGGCTCAAAGGGAGCGCACATTAAAAAGGTAAGAACCAAGTTCAAGTCCCACTGAGGCATCACAAACGGAACAGGAGGGAAGAGGTGTGTAATGCCTTTTAAGAACCTGTTAACAACAGGGGACTTGAAAAGGGAGGGCTGATCAGGGAGCCTGAGGAAGGCCGAGATAGCACAAAGATAACCCTTGATGGTACCCAGGGCAGAACCCTGTTGGGCCAGAGAAAGAAGGAACAGAAGGACCTCAGAAAGAGGGGCAGAAAGGGGATTCACAGCCTTTGCTGTGCACCATGCCACAAATTTGTTCCACCTGCAGGCGTATACCACCTTAGTGGAGGGACGCCTGGCTGCCAGAATCACATCACAAACTTCGAGAGGCAAATTGAAAGGAATCAACTGCCGCCGCTCAATCTCCACGCAAGCAGGTGTAGACTGGACAGGTTCGGGTGGAGGACCGTCCCCTGCTGCTGCGACAGAAGATCCTCCCGAAGAGGCAGACGGATCGGGGGATCTACGCTCATACTGAGTAGCTCGGGATACCAAACTCTTGGAGCCCAGTCCGGAGCCACAAGGATGACTTGGGCCCGGTCGTGCCGAATCTTCTTCAACACTCTGGGTAGAAGTGGTATAGGCGGAAAGGCGTACAACAGATCGCAACTCCACTCGCGACGAAAAGCGTCGCCGAGCGAGTGCCGCCTTGGAAATTCCAACGCGCAGAACTGATGACATTGCGCGTTCTCTTCGGTGGCGAATAGATCTAACCAAGGCTCTCCACATTGTTGAAAGAGTCCTTGCGCCACTTCCCAGTGAAGACGCCATTCGTGATCCATCATGCACCTGCGGCTGAGTTCGTCCGCCCTGGCGTTCAGGGAACCTGCCAGGTGTAGAACCATCAGGAACATGTCCTGATGTTCCAGCCAAGTCCAGAGGCGCAGAGCCTCCTGACAGAGGGTCCACGACCCCACCCCGCCCTGTTTGTTGCAGTACCACATGGCGGTGGTGTTGTCTGTGAACACCTGCACTACCTTCCCTTTGACAGAGGGAAGGAATGCCTTGAGTGCAAGTCGTATCGCCCGGAGCTCCAGAAGGTTGATATGGAGCCGGGACTCCGCCGGAGACCAGAGGCCTCTGATCTCCGCCTCTCCCATGTGACCGCCCCATCCCAGAAGGGACGCGTCCGTCACAACTGTGTGCTCTGGCTGGGGAAGGGAGAGGGATCTGCCCATGACCCATTGCCGGTTCGAGAGCCACCACTGCAACTGTTTTGCAGTCCCCACCGAGATCTGGACGTGATCGGACAGGTTGCCCTGGTGCTGCGCCCACTGGAACTTCAGGTCCCACTGCAGAGCCCGCATATGCCATCTGGCATGATCGACCAGCAGGATGCAGGAGGCCATGAGGCCCAGCAGCCTCAGGGTCATCCGTACCGAAACCCAGGATAAAGGCTGAAAGATCGGAATCATAGCCTGAATATCCCGGACTCGCCGTTCGGGAGGATAGGCCCGAAACTGCGTCGTGTCCAGAACTGCTCCGATGAAAAGGAGCTGTGGAGAAGGAACCAGATGCGACTTCGCCACTTTGATGGAGAACCCCAGCGAGTGCAGGAGTTCGGCCGTAGTCTGGAGGTGGGAGACGACTGCCTGGGACGAGCCCGCCTTCAGCAGCCAGTCGTCGAGGTAGGGGAAGACTGAAACCCCTGCCCGGCGCAGATGAGCTGCGACCACCGCCATCACTTTCGTGAACACCCGAGGGGCACTGGTAAGGCCAAAGGGGAGCACGGTGAACTGAAAGTGCTCGAGGCCTACCGTGAACCGTAGGTAACGCCGGTGGGCCGGCAGGACGGGGATGTGGAAATAAGCGTCCTGCAAGTCCAACGCTACCATCCAGTCTCCAGGGTCGAGGGTAGTCAAGACCTGAGCTAGGGTGAGCATCTTGAACTTCTCCTTCCGGAGGAAGCGATTGACGTTCCGGAGGTCCAAGATAGGACGACGCATGTCCTCCTTGTCCTTTTTGGGCACCAGAAAGTAGTGGGAGTAGCAACCACGCCCTACTTCTGGGGTCGGAACATGCTCGATGGCCCTCTTGGCCAAGAGGGCCGTGACTTCCTTTTGTAGAAGCACCAAGTGATCCCCTGACATGCGGTGGAATTGAGGTGGCATGGCTGGGGGTGGTCTCGAAGGGGAGGGAGTAGCCCCTTCGGACAATGTCCAAGACCCACCTGTCCGAGGTGATGGGACGCCAGTGGTGAAGGTGATGGCGGACCCTGCCCCTACTGGCGTGCTGTGCACCTGAAAGGAGGGACTAGGAGGGCTTGGAGGCCGCGGACGGGTTGGAGGTGGTGGCCTGACCCGCACGCTGGTTGCCCGAACCGCCACGGCGGTATCCACGTCCTCGGCCACGCGAAGGCGCTTGCTGCGCCGGGCCGTTGGCCGGGCTGTTGACGTGACTGGGCGCCCCTCCCGTGGCCACGAAAGGGGCGAAAAGCAGACGTGAGCGGAGGGCGCACAACAGCAAGGCCCAGGGACTTGGCAGTAGCCCGCGAGTCCTTGAAACGCTCCAGCGCATGGTCTGTCTTTGAACCAAAAAGACCGACTCCATCAAAGGGCATGTCCATGAGTGTATTCTGGACATCCCCCGAAAAACCAGTGGTCCTCAGCCAGGCGTGGCGACGCAGCGCCACCGTCGTTGCAAGCGATCTGCCCAGCGAGTCGGCGGTATCAAGGCCACAGCGTATGGTGTATTTAGCCGCATCACGCCCTTCCGCAATGGCGCGGGTAAGCAGTGTCTGGACCTCCTCAGAACACTGCGGCAAAACAGTCGCCACCGAATCCCACAGGGAGTGGGTATATCGGCCCAAGAGGCAAGCGGTGTTGACAGACCGCAAGCCAGCACTGGAGGAAGAGAAAGCCTTCTTCCCAAAGTGGTCCAGGCGCTTGGATTCCCTATCCGGAGGGGCGGTAGGGAAGGCGGTTTGGGAGGCAGAGGCTTGGACAACCAAGCTCTCAGGGGTGGGGTGTTGGGAGAGAAACAGGGGGTCGCCCGGAGCATGTCGATTGCGTCGGGCCTCGTTCCTATCCACAGGAGCCCCTGTGGTGGGCTTGGACCAGGCACCCAAAAGAACGTCAGTGAGTGCATCATTGAACGGCAACACAGTCTCCGAAGAGGAGGCCGCCGGCTGAAGCACTTCAGTCAGGAGGTTAGTCCTGACGGCCACAGTAGGCAACTGGAGATTCAAGGCTCCAGCAGCTCTACGCAACACCGCCAGACCTAAGGAAATACAAATCCAACCTCTCCTCTGAGTACCGACCCCTAATTTCCTTGAAGTGACGGCAAGCACCGTCTGCCAGTTGCAAAATTAGCCCCCTCCTCCGTAGCCACGGGAGGAGACAGCATGCCAGGGTCAGGGGAGGTGTCCAGACCACTGGCATCCCCAAGTTCCTCAACCCAGTCCGGGTCAAACTCGCACTGTTGTGTGAGAGGGTCCTCAGACCACTCCCAGCTCTCCTGGTCCTCCTCAGGTTCATAATATGGAGGAGGAGGGACATTAGGGACCCAAGGTCTTATCGGCGCCGGAACCGGCGTCAGGCGACGTCGGTCCGGCTCCATGTCCGGAGCCGGAGAGAGCCGGGGAACGACGCCGTCCGGAGCCCCGGACGGCGTCAGGAACGGCACCGGGGACATCGGCGGAGGCGGAGGCGTGGTTAGGTCAACCGGCGTTGATGGGGGTTGCGGCACCACCGGAGCCGGGATCGAGGCCGGGGCCGGGATGAAGGCTGGTGGGACCGGAGTCGACGGCGACGCCGGAGCAACCCCATCAGGGCCCGCGGGGCCCGAAGGCGCACCGGAGGGACCTTGAGGCCCGAAGAGGCGGGCCATGGCCGACAGGAACTCCTGTACTTGGGCCGGAGTCGCCCCGAACCCGGGAAGGACGGGTAATGCGGGGTGACTCGACAGGCACGTCCGGGGCCGCGGGGGCGGGAACGGTGCCGACAGGGGCCTCAGCCGAGTCGCGAGACCGGCGAGGCGAAGTCTTAGAGCGATGACGCCGCTTAGACTTCTTGTGCTTCGACTTACCGGAGGAGCGCGAAGACTTGGATTCCGACGAACGATGGGGGCTCCGCGACCGGCCCTCGACCTCTCCCGTGACCGGGGCTTGGTGCGGCGCGGAGCCGACTGCCGGACCTCGAGCAGCTTTCGAGACCGCTCTCGCAAAGCCTTCGGATGAAGTTTCCGGCAGTCAGGGCACGACTTCGTGTCGTGGTCTCGGCCGAGACAGAAGAGACACTCGAGGTGCGGGTCCGTGATGGACATCATACGGGCACAGACCTCGCAGGGCTTAAAGCCGGGCATCCCTACGACACCTTAGGAGTCGTGAAGACTTGTAGAAGAAAACAGTGAAAAATTAATAAAAAAAGGTAGTCAAAAAGTGACTAGGGCACTGCTCTTCCCGGATCTGCGCTTACTGGCGCGGAAAAAGAAGAACTGACGTCAGCGCGCAGGGGCGGCGTCTAAGTACTGCCCGCAACATCATCCCGGCGATCACGTCGCCGACGACGGACGCGGAGCCGCACGACGCCGCCTACCGACGCGCAAGGGTACTGCTACGCAAAAAACTTTCCGGATCCAGCCTGACGCCTGGGGATATTCTAAGGTAAGGAATCTGTCACTAACGTGTCTCTTTCAGATACAAATATATTCCTATCCGAATCTAAACATTCCATAATCAATAATCATAACAATAACATTTCATTTTCTGCGTATCCCTATTTTGAGCCTACGGCAAGGTCATTAACTGGCGCCAGATCCTTATCAAATTATGCCCGCACTCCAACGGAGTGCGCATGCGCAGGGGGCCCGTTTACCGTGAGGGTACTTCCCCCCCCCCCCAGGTCACCCCCGTACGCCCTGTAAATTATCTCCATAAGGGGCCCTTGCAGTTATGCACCATTTACTTGCGCCATTGTGCACGTGCGGGGTGGCCAAGCAGCCTACTGGAAAAGCGTGACTCCCCCTCCCCCGCACCCATCCAGCCAACCGGCTGTAACTGCCCCTGGAGTTCTATGAGAGACCACTTGTCCCTCCCCCTTGGGCGACCCCATTCAAGAATGGCGCCACCCTCTAAGGACCTTAAATTTACTGCTCACCGATCATGACCTTACCGCCTGACCAAGGAATAGCACTAAAATACGACAATAAACATAACCTGTTCAAGAAAACAAACTCCTAAAATGATGGGAAAGAAAACTATCACACATATCCATAGACATAATCCTGTCAACTTGAAGAAATAGCACTAAAATACAACAATAAACATGACCTTTTCAAGGAAACAATCTCCTAACACAATGGGAAAGAAAATCATCACATGTCAACGTAACCATGGCAACCTGCAAATTAACTTCCTAACAATACACCCTGTAAACCCTGCTTTTAGGGGACGGTGGGTGGGGAAATTAAAATACAGCCTCCTAGCGAGGATTTTGTCCTTCGGGGCAGGCTGTGGGAGCGGCGAGCAAAGAGGTAGACTCCACCGCTCCCCAGCCTTTTATCCTAGACCTAATCAGGCCAGGCCGGTTCTAACCGGCCTAGCGTTGATGCGACGCGTGCCCCGGAAGTGATTACAATCGCCTCCGGGGCACGCACCAACAACCCGGAGACCAACCATTGGCGGGGAGCGCCTGTCGCGTCACCATTGCGCGCGACAGGCCCGCCCCTGTGTGGTCATCGGGGGCCGGCACGACCGCCATAAATGCGGCGTGTCCGATGCCGGCCCCGCCTTCCTAGTTGCACATATATTTAATCAGAAGCTACTTCCCAATGAATTAGTTTTACTGGTGAGTGGTGAGTGCTTCTGGCCTGCGGTGGATTTAGGGTAAAGTGCCTGCAAACTACATGTGAATGCCAACACTCTGTGGGGGTTTACCTCTGCCGAGGGCAGGAGTAGATATGCTTTCAGGTTCGGAGCTCTTAAAACCGTTGGGGTGTAAATGTTTACGCATGCGAGTGCTTCTTGGGAGCTGCCATACTCACCCCTTCCCATGATCCTTCCTGAGGCTTTGTGGTGTTCCCATGATGCACTGGGGCAGAAGAGGACTGACACAATATACATAACTCTGAGTGAACGCATGAGCTGCAGACAGAGCAGAGGCCTCTGTCCCATGGGAGGCAGTCGGACGTTCTTCACCAGTTTGAGGCTCACGAGTTGTTTCACTACTAATAAAGAGGTCTGCAACCCTCAAATGACGCAGAGGGTACTATTCACCGACCACGCGCATGTGCCACATGGAAGATTCACTGCTACAAAACATACTGCAACACCAGTGCTTAATTTGAGCCGGTGTTGTAGGTGGGGCCCCCCACGGGCACTGGTACTTATTGACCTCAACAGCCTTTGATCCATAACAGGAGAGAGAAAAACACAAAAGCAGGAAAAGAGGAAGAGGAAGACGGAAAAACAGTGAAAAAGGAGGAAAGCAGGTATAAAAAAAAAACCTTGAAAAAGTGAGATAAAGGCAGGTCTGGTGGTGGATGAAAGAGGCATCGGGTGGAATCAAGACTACGCAGCTTGGTATTTTGCACCCCGACCCTCGACAGAGCCAGCCGTAGGCTTTTGAGCAAACCCTTGGCCCCGGTACTTATTCTTTTACAAATAAAATACTGAGGGCCTAAATTCACAAAGCGCCTCCACACTTGTGGCGGAGGGCCCGCAGTCGTGGGGAGCCTCCGCACTCAGGGTGGAATATCCGCAACAAGGATTCTCACTGCGGAGATTCCCCCTTGAGTGCGGAGACTCCCCACGACTGCGGGCCCTCCGCCACGAGTGCGGAGGCCCTTTGTGAATCTCACTGCGGAGATTCCACCCCGAGTGCAGAGACTCCCCCACGACTGTGGGCTCTTGGCCACGAGTGCGGAGGCCCTTTGTGAATCTCACTGCGGAGATTCCACCGCGAGTGCGGAGACTCCTCCACGACTGTGGGGCCTCTGCCACGAGTGCGGAGGCCCTTTGTGAATCTCACTGCGGAGATTCTGCCCTGAGAGCGGAGACTCCCCCACGACTGTGGGGCCTCTACCACGAGTGCGGAGGCCCTTTGTGAATCTCACTGCGGAGATTCCACCCCGAGTGCAGAGACTCCCCCACGACTGCGGGCCCTCCGCCACGAGTGCGGAGGCCCTTTGTGAAACTCACTGTGGAGATTCCACCCCGAGTGCAGAGACTCCCGCACAACTGCGGGCTCTTCGCCATGAGTGCGGAGGCCCTTTGTGAATCTCAGTGCGGAGACTCCCCCACGACTGTGGGCTCTTCACCACGAGTGCGGAGGCCCTTTGTGACTCTCACTGCGGAGATTCCCCTTTGAGTGTGGAGACTCCCCCGCGACTGCGGGCCCTCCACCACGAGTGCGGAGGCCCTTTGTGAATCTCACTGTGGAGATTCCCCCTTGAGTGCGGAGATTCCGCCACGACTGTGAGCCCTCTGCCATGAGTGCGGAGGCCCTTTGTGATTCTCACTGCGGAGATTCCCCCTTGAGTGCGGAGACTCCGCCATGACTGTGAGCCCTAAGCCACGAGTGCGGAGGCCCTTTGTGAATCTCACTGCTGAGATTCCGCCCTGAGAGCGGAGACTCCCCCACGACTGTGGGCTCTTCGCCACGAGTGCAAAGGCCCTTTGTGAATCTCACTGTGGAGATTACGCCCTGACTGCAGAGACTCCCCCATGACTGCGGGCCCTCTGCTAGGAGTACGGAGGCCCTTTGTGATTCAGGTGCTTCTTGGAGCCAGCCAGGTTGGGGCGGGGCTGGCCTTGTTACATCCTGGGAGAGTGAGGAGGAGCAGTTCCTGCTGCACCTTAAGTGTGCATGATGGTTTGGCCGTCCGTCTTGGCCCGGCCAAACAGTCATGCGCACTTTACATGTTCTCCACCGGCCATATTGTACAGCCTGGGTGGAGAACATGCCCAGCCTTCCAGTTCCCATCTGAGCGCCGAACTACTGCACTCAGACCAATCACAACGTTGCTGTAAGGCAGAGTTGTGATTGGCTAGGGGAGCCTGGGAGCTTCCTGCGTCGGAGAGGCGGCGTCAGGACACTGGTGATGACAAGGTAAGTCTCTTTTTTTTCTAAACCGCCCCCGCACCACCGTTTCCAATCAGCCATCACTGCCCGGATAACCATTAATGCTCTAGTCTGACACACAAATGCATTCCAGGAATGCCCTCTGTGATCACTGAACAAAACCAGATGCCAAAATACACATTTGTTGTTCAGCGCCAAGATGCCCACGGGTGAACGGGTGCTTTACAAATACACGTTATGTTATAAACCTTAATATGGAGGAGGGAGACGCTTCCAGGTACAAGGCCCTCCTCTGTCGAATGTGCTCCTCGTGGGCCCGTATTCGAAGACGACCATCTCGTACTAGGAGAAAACGTAATGTCATCATTTCTGAACGGTCCGTCCACACAGTGCCACGAAGACAACAAAGGTATCATAGCACCTGGCTGTGAAGCTCTGCATATACAGGGGACCTGTCATAGGGAAATGGTTAATATGGTCCCATAATGCCACTGCTGGGGTCTGGTGACATCATGAACCACACAACTCAGGGGTTTGCAAATGTCATTAGAAACCCAAAGAGCATTCGTTAGCTCGTATTTAATGAAAACTCTTAAATGCCTGGCTCTGATGTTTAAATATAGTGAAAAGAAAAGAGGAAACAATGCTTACACTGAGAGTGGGGTTGATGCGTTATAAAGAACAGTTCTTTGTAGATGTGGATGATTGTGAGGCTGCTCTCTGCAATGTTCAGCTAACAAAGGCTCTCGCTTTACACTTACAATGTTTAGAGCGTGTTCACCTTTGTGTGTTGACCGTGCTTAATTTGTAAAAACATTAAGTGCCAGGGCCCTTTAAAGAAAGCCACTGCAGCTTGCACCACCCATACCTTGCCAGCACTGCCAATGGCAGTACCAACATGTTAGAAATGGGGGTCTCTAGTTGGCAGAGGTGGGTACCTTTGTCCAAATAGGGACCCTTGCTTCTAGTCAGGGTAAGGGGAATACACTCCTAAAATAACCCCTGCAAACCCCCTTGGTAGCTTGGCACGAGCAGACAGGCTAACACCCAACCATCACACTCCTAAAAGTGTGACAATTCAGGCTATTTCAGGCCACACAAAGCTATAATAATGGCACGAGAGGCTGGTATTATTCATTTTCAGGGTATATTGACTTAATAAACACGGCTGTTGTGCTCATCTCAAAATTAAAAAGACAGTGCCACCATGTGGTGGACTGTCACTAGAACCGGTCCTGACAATTAAGTGCCGGTGCCGAGCACCGGAAATCACCGGCGCAAATTAAGCACTGTGTGTTGATTAAACAAACGGCAATTGTGAAGCAGATTAGTGTTATCTAAATGGTCTGCTGTGCTTACACACCAATTCTCTGGTAGCAAAAACATAAGAAAGGCAATCCCTTCAATTGGATAAAATCTAGGATTCCTTAAAAAATTCATGAGAATTGTGCAATTTCCCAAAATTAGGCAAATCGTTCCTGGGAATGGCGTCAACCCTGTGAAATGCGGGTTTTCAAATCACTGATTTTGGTGTTCTAAAAGTGGCCAAGCATGCAATATAAATCTATTGATTCATTCAAAATCCCGAAAATCATAGTAAAATACATATTAAAAAATAATTACACTGGAGCAAAAACTGGGCAGTCACCATTGACCAATGAGCCACAGCAGCAGAGAGCGTGTGACACAACCCCAAAACAACTGCCTACAAAAGATGGTGCTCAGCCAATCAGAGCCCAATCGAATTTGAGGTCCCAACAAATGAGTCTTAAAACCATGGGGGCTGAAGAAAGCCCATCTGTTGAATCAAAGTTTGGGAAAGAGTTTGAAGTGCCCAGCTCCATCGCCTGAGAGTGTTTCCTGCAGTAGCCAGGAGATGCTGCGGTTTGGCAGCTCTTGGACTCCCAGGGTTGCTCTCCTTTCAGAGCTACACTCCATGGAGAGCCTTCTCGGCTGCTTCTCAATGGCAGAACACACACTGCTCGTCTTTCCAACACTTGCGTCCCACTTGGGAAGCTTTAGTAAGTGTTGTTGCCAGGAGTCGCGATGAGTCGAATGAGACCGCGGATGCTAACTTACTGCTCAGATGATCTTCCCAGGGCCCTGTCAGGTTGAGAGATGTTCTGTACTGAAAAGAAAGCAGTGATCTGGAAAAGCCACTGATTTCCCTCCCAACCAGTCTGGTTTCTCATCCCTCAGATGTGGTTTTGAAGCTCCTGAGAAAGAAGCGAGCGAGTTGCGTGGTCATGAATAGACTTCAGGCTCTCAGCAGTGACATGAATCAAGGAGAGATTTGTGTTCTGCTTAATGGGTTTACAGAGTTAAAAAACTTCAAAGGCTGACACTTGCCAACCTACAAAGATAAAGGTCATCATTCATTAGGAAAGAGGGTATTGAGGGGCACATGGACAAGTCCTGAGTAATTTCAAGTGGGTAGGGCTTTCATGAAATATAGTCTATTGCATGGGTCTGCAGCCAGCTCCAAGAATGGATAAGACCTGTCCATGACTTGTATCTTGGGCTGCCAGGAGAGACCAAAATCACTGTCAATTATATTCCCATGGCCTGCATCGGGGGATATCGTCCTACATCTTGCTACACCTAGAAGCCAATCCCTTCTTAATTCTTTCGTAGATCTCATACCAAACTATTCGGAGAGCCCCAGTTCTTCTCCCAAAACGCATCGTAAGTAGGGCTCCCTGTTTTCCGTTTTTGCTGATTTTGACAGATAATTACATACAGAGACCCATTTCTTTTCCTGTCTGTATTTATTATTAAATGTGGATAAAATGAAACTTGGGTTGAGTTTTGAGTGATTCTAAATGCTGTCAATCATGGCTGCCAGGCCAATAGCTCTGCAGAATGACAAGCAAGGGGGTTAAAAAAGAAAGGAATTTTAGTAAAGAGGCTTAAACAGCAGTAGATATGCACAAGGTTGATACTGAAATGGTATGTTACCATAGAAGTTCATTGATTTATCATCGGTGGGTTTTCATGTCATTGAAATCTCTCAGGCGTTCAAGCATGAGTGCACATTTATCAATTAAATAAATGTGAAAATATACTAGTTTCAGCTTCTTTTTCCACAAAATCCAAAAGAAATATGGATAAATACAGATAAAATTAGCGAAAAATAGATATGGATAAATTCAGATGGAAAAGTGAAATAAATAAACATAAAACCGGGAGCCCTAATCGTAATCCAAGAGTTCCAATTGGGAAAGAAATACTCCTACTAACTGGCCATCTTTATGATTAATCTTTTTTTCTTTTTCAACCAGGTAATTTTATTTGCATTAAAACAGACCCTCTGCAATTAGTATCAAACACCAACCCTTCCTAAATGAAATTTTAATTTGCATCACAACAGGTGGAGTATTAGTATAGGTAAAACATACTATAGACTGCTGTAGCCCGGATGTTTGTAAAATCATCATTACTTATCAATTCAACCATTTTTCAAAACAATGATGGAATTATGGACTTTTTTTTGAACGAGTTGCAAACCAGGCAACCTGCACTGGAACCATTCCCCAAAGATCCCTTTTCCTTTTGTTTTATGGTCCTTTGCATATGTTAATTCCTTCTCTACTGCTCATCCTACTTGACTTTGCCATACTTCAGATAACGGATGAGTTACCGTTGTCCACTGCTAGAGGCCGATCCCAATATGCCGTCCCACAAGGCGAATGCAATGGACGCAGTTAGGCGCGTCCTGTGGCGTGAAGTAGGCGTGGCGAGGGTCACTGTGCGGACTGCTGGCCCTCCGTATGAGGCTGGAGCAGACTGGGAGGTAGGAAGGGGGCGCGTTGTGTTTTTTAAAACAAGCAGAGATAATCCAATGAAGGTGCCAACAAAGGAGAAGTGACATTGAGATGAAGGACATACCACCCAAAATTAGAAAGTTAGAGACATGTTGAGTCCAAAACTGGCAGATGCATCACTTCCTAGTTCAAGAGTGCATGGGCAGCAGGCCCGCCCTAAACGCCAGAAGTCAACCAATACACAGTGTGGAACGTAAGGCAATTCTAAGGGCAATAAGCAGTCACATTATCAGGGCGCGACACAAATCACCCCTCAGGGTGAGACACAATCCAATCCTCATGGTGGGGAGCAATACAATCCTCAAAGTGGGACGCAATCCAACCCTTTGGGTGAGAAGCAATCCAATCAGCAGGGTGAGGAGCAATCCGATCCTCAGGGTGAGAAGCAATCCGATCCTCAGGGTGAGAAGCAATCCGATCCTCAGGGTGAGAAGCAATCCGATCCTCAGGGTGAGAAGCAATCCGATCCTCAGGGTGAGAAGCAATCCGATCCTCAGGGTGAGAAGCAATCTGATCCTCAGGGTGAGAAGCAATCCGATCCTCAGGGTGAGAAGCAATCCGATCCTCAGGGTGAGAAGCAATCCGATCCTCAGGGTGAGAAGCAATCCGATCCTCAGGGTGAGAAGCAATCCGATCCTCAGGGTGAGAAGCAATCCGATCCTCAGGGTGAGAAGCAATCCGATCCTCAGGGTGAGAAGCAATTCAACCCTCAGGGTGAGAAGCAATTCAACCCTCAGGGTGAGAAGCAATCCAATCGCAAGGGTGGGATGCAATCCAACACTCAGGGTGAGAAGCAATTCAACCTTCAGGGTGAGAAGCAATCCAATCACAACGGTGGGATGCAATCCAACACTCAGTGTGAGAAGCAATCCAATCCTCAGGGTGGGATGCAATCCAATCCTCAAGCTGAGAAGCAATCCAATCCTCAGGGTGAGAAGCAATCCAACCCTCGGGGTGAGAAGCAATCCAGTCCTCGGGGTGAGGAGCAATCCAATCCTCAAGGTGAGAAGCAATCCAATCCTCGGGGTGAGAAGCAATCCAACCCTCGGGGTGAGAAGCAATCCAGTCCTCGGGGTGAGGAGCAATCCGATCCTCAGGGTGAGAAGCAATCCAATCCTCAGGGTGGGAAACAATCCAATCCTCAGGGTGGGAAACAATCCAATCCTCAGGGTGGGAAACAATCCAATCCTCAGGGTGGGAAGCAATCCAATCCTCAGGGTGGGAAACAATCCAACCCTCAGGGTGAGAAGCAATCCAACCCTCAGGGTGAGAAGCAATCCAACCCTCAGGGTGAGAAGCAATCCAATCCTCAGGGTGAGAAGCAATCCAACCCTCAGGGTGAGAAGCAATCCAACGCTCAAGGTGAGAAGCAATCCAACCCTCAGGGTCAGAAGCAATCCAACCCTCCGGGTCAGAAGCAATCCATCCCTCAGTATGAGAAGCAATCCAACGCTCGGGGTGAGAAGCAATCCAATGCTCATGGTGTGTGTTCTGTGGGTTAGCTTTTCAGCTTTCTACACTGATGTTTTCTACAATGCAGCCTATGTGCTGGCAATGTTTCTTTCATTCCTTTTTGCAGGATTGTGTTTTCTGCTGTGCATTAAAGCAGTTTTCAAATGTGTTTTATTTTCTCCCTGCTTTATTGGAATTGTATTTCTGTGCAAGGGAAATTCTTACAACATTGCTCAGCGTTTTCTAGTATTGGAAGGCTGCATTGTGTTTTTATATATATATGGATATATATATAGAGCTACATATATGGTTTCCACATATATGTTTTATATGTTTCCGGGGTCCCGCGCATGGGCGGGAATATTCATGTGCTTATGACTATTGATGAGGATCCCCTGGAAGAGAAGCAATCCAATCGCAAGGGTGAGAAGCAATCCAATCGCAAGGGTGAGAAGCAATTCAAACCCCAGGATGAGAAGCAATTCAACCCCCACGGTGAGAAGCAATCAAACCCTCAGGATGAGAAGCAATTCAACCCTCAGGGCAGAAGCAATCCAATCGCAAGGGTGGCAGCCAGACCAAAAGCAATCCTTACTCATGTGTAGAGTCTACAAAGCACTATAGGCACAGACTCGCGCCAACATGAACAGGAAGCCACAAAACAGCGGTCTGTACAACCACAGAGAAATCATTCGTTGGCAGAAGAGTTGCAGTTGTGTTTTCACGCGAGTGGGTGCGCCAGTGGTGAACCCGGTTGTGCAGAAGGCTATCAGTGTCCATGGTGAAGCTGGCTGTATGTGAGGTGATGAGGATCTGAGGGCGCAGGCAGTGGGATTCTTAATTTCAGAAGCATCAGACTTTGGTAAAAGGAATGCAAGGTAGTTCACTGAAGGTGTGAACTGGGCATTCCACTTCTTACTGTAAGGGATTTCCTGACCTGGTCCCTTTATGGCTTGGATGACAACAGGACGGAGGTTGTAGTGTTGTGAAAAGTAAAGGGTTCGCCAAACGGAGTGAATCTTCTATTGTAAAATGCTCTATTCCAGGATGTTGGGTTTCCAAAAGCATTTCTTGAAAACGTAAGTTTTTGGGAATTTTTGTCAATTTTAATTCCGAGAGGTTCAAGGAAAGTGCTTCAGAATCCCAGATTGTGCCAGGATCACCTTTTCTGCAGGGCGTACCTCCAACACGTGAAGTAACTGCTGTGGTCTTTACAGGTTACCATTTTCTTTTCTCTCCAAGAAGAAACCCTACGCCAAAGACTGATTCATTTCTTTATTGTATTTATGTATTTCTGAAGGGCAGGATCTTCCAAGGATATCTTGGCAATAAGACCACTAAAACATAACTGACCAGTGATAAATACGAAAAAAGGTTTCCAAACACCTATGAAACTGCCCAAAATTCAAGACGTGGTAAATAATCAGACAAAGCTGATTTTAGAGTTGGGGACTCAGAAACCTGAAGGATCCTTGGCTGCACCAATCCCACTTGAAAGAGAAGGCAGGGTTTTTAGGCACCTCTATGCTCTGCTGGACTAGTGTAGGTGACAGAGGGAGATATTGACTTCCGCTGCAATGACTTAGGCCCTCAATTAGTTTGGCAGACAGGGTACCCTGCCCGCTTTATTTCGTGTCGAATGGATCGTCGTGCACCCACCTGCAGCGCCCCCAATGGCAGTACCTTACACCAAACCCCAGAGAAACTGGCGGCTGTCTGTGTAAGCACTTCAGTCCGTCCACCCTATTTACAGCAGACATTCTGATTTTTTTTTTCTGTTGGGGATATCCAAGTTAAGCCTGGTGGGCCTAAACAGAAACAAAGAAATGACTCCTACACACTGAGAGAAAACCCCCAAAGTGTCAGAATCATTGATTTTTTTCCCATTTTTTAAAATTAATACATTTTTTTAAAATCCCACTTTGAGAGTCTGTTTTTGTAAATCAAAAAAGTTTGATAAATAGCACCATGAAACATGGTGGCCACTCAGCAAACTTTCAGTGCCTTCAAAGGAGCCATAGAGCCACCTCTCAAGTCAAAGATATCTCCGTCAGGCAGTCAAAGACCTCTAAATATGGCTTTCAGTAGGGCGGCAGGGCTCATCATCTCCACACCCGGTGGGAAGGCGGGCCACCTTCCAAACTCTAAATGAGGGCCTAGTGTCTCCATTAAGAAACACCGTTGTGCCGGCTCTTCCTTCATCTGTACCCCAGGAAGAGCTCTCCTGTCCTAATGTCTGCATGGTATGGAGTGATGGCATCTGGTGGCGAAGTCAATGTCTTCCTGAGGAGACATAGGCCCCCCCTTTCTTTAGAGTATTTTTTAACTCTTCTAATTATGATGATTATATATTATAAATATCACAATCTATAGATTAATTATCTACATATGCCCACCTCTTTCTTCTTCGACATTAAATTAATCCGCGGCTCCTCCGCTATGGCGGAGGAGCGTCGCCCCACATGCCAGCAGCCGAAAAAATGAAAAATAAAACGATAAACTCGTTTATTATCGTTCTATTTTTTTCTCTGAGTCGAGGCTTGGGGGCGGGGCCAGGGACGTGACAGGCTGGAGTGTTGAGCACTGCCTTTACTGTGCATGTGGGTTTTGCCGGCCGTCTCAGGCCCGCCAAACCGTCATGTGCAGTGAAGCTCTCCCCAACCCCAGCTGCACTGGTGGGTTGGAGAGAGCAGGCACAGGACCTCAGTGAGTGGGCGCGCAAATCATCGGCACTCAGGCCAATCCTGACGCTGCTTTCAGCTGCATGAAAGCAGCGTCAGGACTGGCCGCAGTGCACTCTGGGAGCCTGTGCCTGGAGAAGCGAGGAGTGCAATGCGGCGAGCAGGTAAGTGCTTTTTTAGGGGGGAGGGTTAGTCTCCCTCTCCCACCCCGTCCTGGTTTCCCACCCCCTCCGCACCCCCGCCACTCTCAATTTGCCGGCTGCTACTGGTTAAATTGATCTTCCTCCTACTCTTGGTGAGGTGTGAGTGTAGTCTTATCTTTAATTTTTGTCTCAATACTTCACTGACTTTTATGAGTCTTTTAACTCCTACATGACTTGGGATCTAATAGGAAAAGCAGGCTTCTTTGAAAGACTATTTCTCTTTAATTTATTCACCTATCTCTGCTTGAAATGCATTGTCCCTCTTTTCTGCTTCAACCGCTCTCTATAGTTTTTGACGTTCGATGGGCTTCACTATAGTATTTGTTTCTTTCGAAGCTAATAACCGCTCCTTCTTCCAATCATCTTCCAAAGTTGGATCCATGCCTTTCAGTTTTTCCATTCCGGTAGCCTTTGGTTTGGGCCCAGAAGGAAGGGATCCTTCGACATCTCCCTCAACGGGTGCTTGTTTTTGCTTCAAGTGTTTGTATGTCTTGATTTTAGCATTAAAAACGGCAACTACTTAGTGGTAGCCACGCCTTCCTGCTCCAAGCTGGCACTGCAGACTTTGGATCTTGGTTTCACTTTAAAGCATTTTTACAGGGACAGACTGAGACTACATTGTATGAGGAGAATTCTCCTCAACCTCTAAATTATATTGGTGTCCACCCAAGTCTCCTCTGATGACTCTTCATCCTCCATTTCTGAAAACCCAGATGATTGACAGGAGATTATTTTTCCTCTATTTTTAAGAGATCTTATTCTCTCGACATCTCCATCTCGATCATTTCGTCTCAATGTTTTGCAGGGTTCTCCTAAATCGATCATGGATGACGGATCCAAGCCAGATTTTTAACATATCCCCATTTAGATAAATGTAGTTAATTAAAAAATCTGGCATGGATCCGGCCCTACAGGACCGACTTTGGAGAACCCTGTTTTAGAATTTTCCACTTAAACAGTGATCATGGACAGCAGTTCTCTGACTTATGGTCTTTTGGAAGACAAAAAACCATGTGTTCGTCTTTTAACACAAACTCCTGGTGGGTGTTTGGACAGAAATTAAACACCATGGACATGGGTTCCAAAATGGCGCAGAGAAGACACTAGGTTACCAATTTACCCTGTATTCGTAATCTGGACTGGGCGACAAAAAACACGTTTTTTTCCAAAGCACTGTAAATACCAATTGCAGTTATCACCTGAATATTGCTGTGCATGCACCTCAGAAAGATGAAAGGCAGAGCAGGCCCCAATCATAATACAATCTGGTAACATGCAGATAACTAACTAACTAACACACTAACTAACACACTAACTAACACACTAACTAACACACACACAAGCGCGCCCCAGAGTGGGAGGTGGACCACACAAAAGTGTCTCAAAAGGAAACTGTTTAATAGTAATTTAATCCAAATAAGAAAAGACTGTTGTTTCTCTTAGCCAAAAGTTTTTGAAGGTGATCAGCGACTTTTTCAAAAATACATCTGGAGTGATGTTTCGGGGCCAGCACTCAGCTAAGAGGCCCGTGTCCTGCAGAGTTAAAAGTCACCAAGGCATATATTTGCACTTATTAATGTCTACTTGAACGGTTAATAAGCACATTCTGGAGAATGACGAGTTTCTCTAATTCATCCATGATTATTCCAAATAAGGCGCTCGGCTTTAAATCAAGTACTTCAGAGGATAAACGGTGCGTGCGTTAATCATGATGCGAGGAGAACAGGGGGTTATGTGAGCAGAGCAGACTCCACTCGACGAGAGCGGGAAAGCAGGTCTGACCTCGACACCCCTAAAAAACACCCCTCTTCCGCCTCTCCGTGAACCATCTCTGCAGGAGGTCCACTCTTTCATCAGTAACACAGGTGCCGAAAATCAGCGCTTCCTTAAGAGTGCTGAGGCGCTAGGGCTCCGTGTGCCATCACCAGTCTAGTGGCATTTCTTTTATCGACCTCGGGAGGATGAATGGTTGAGGTGCACTGTCAGGATTCCACCACGTGACATGCGACTTGTACTCGGATGTCTGCAGCAGAAACCAATGGGCCGTGCTCAATCCACTCTCCTATCATGTTAATGAGCGGCCACTGTCCACAATATATATATTTTTTTTTTTGCAGTGAACAGACTATTTCTATCATAATTAAGCAAAAGTGGAAACAGGAGCAGCCTAGCGGGTCATAATTCCAATCATGTTATACAGAAAGAAAGAACAAATGCCAGGCACGACAAAAGTTAAGAAATGAAAAATTCTGCTGAGGCATGAATGGTTTCAAAAATCTGATTACGAATAACACTGCACAGGCTTTTTCCCCCCCCCCTTCGTCTGCCCCCAGAGAACCAAAAATATCCCGAAATACAACCAAACAGCAGACAGTACATGACAAACAACAAACGCAGAGAGCAGAAGAGGGTGGGTAAGAGAGACGGCCTGCAATAATGTAGGGTTTTAAACCAAGCTTTAAACATGGAGGTCCTTAAATGCTGACCCCACTGCATCTGTACAGGGCATGTCTGCACGGTGCAAACTGCCCTGCAAACTGTGTCATAATTAAGGCTCCAAGTTTTCCGTTTTTACTGATTTTTACAGATAAATACAGACAGAAAACAATGTGTTTCCTGTCCGTATTTATTTTTAAAAGTGGAAAAATACTGAAAATTGCGCTTTTTTAGAAAGACTCCATGCTGCCTTTCGCGAATTCCAGGCAAAAGCTGAGCAGACAGAAAGCATGGGGAGTTACAAAACAGGATCGGATTTCCTTAAATTCAGACATATGTTAACATATATTTGTAATATAACGCTAATATGCACCTATGGGTGTAGTGTTTTGTTGTATCGTGTTATGTGGCTGCTTAATTTGCTAAAATGTGACAGGCATCCACGTATGAGTGCAAGTCTAGGAGTTAAATAAATGTGAAAATATATCATTTTATGACTCCACTTGTTCTCAAAACACAAAATATATATGGATAAATACCAATAAGATGGCCAAAAAATAAATATGAATAAATACAGACGGAAATGTTAAAAAAATAAATATCATAGAACTGGGAGCCCTAGTCATAATCCAGGCTCGAAGGCGGCAGGATTGAGGGGTTAGAGTGTTCAGTGTCTGCCTGCGGAGAGGTCTGGCTCCAGTAATGTAGACTACCGCAGCAATACCGCAAGAAGGCACTTGGAAGGGACCAAAATGGCCGACACTCTGCGCATTCTAACCAGGTGCGTCACCGGCGGCGCTTCCAGCCGCGCCGTAGTTTCACATAAGCGTTGTGTGGCGCACGACTGCCACTCAAATGTATGTTCTTGTTAAAAATAGATGAGCAGCTCTTTTATTAGCAGAGATCCACCGCGAACAAACAAAAGGTCGCTTTTCATTTCTTTTATTTGAATTTTAAAATTAGGAAAACTAAGTCCAAACTAGAGTCACATCGAGTCCTGCGGCCAATGTCCATTGATACCCGTCAATGTTCGGTTTGGTTCTATCTACGGGAACACAAAACATGTTTTTTTCTTCAGATTGGAATCAGTGCGGTCCAAGAAGTGAACAGCTCTCTACACTTGCAGGCTCGTTCAAAGTGTCTCCTGTCCCAGGCACGGGTCTACATTGTCACCCTGCCTTTCACTCATGCTCTCTTTCCGTCTCTTCCCCTCAAACCCTAGTTCTAAAGCTTCCCCTCCGGCCCTTGTTCCATAGCTTCCCCCTCAAACCCTTGTTCCATAGCTTCCCCTCAAGCCCTTGTTCCTTAGCGTCCCCACGAGATCTTGTTCTATAGCTTCCCCTCAAGCCCTTGTTCTATAGCTTCCCATCGAGACCTTGTTCCGTAGCTTCCCCTCGAGATCTTGTCCTGTAGCTTACCCTCGAGCCCTTGTTCCGTAGCTTCCCCTCAAGACCTTGTTCCGTAGCTTCCCCTCAAGACCTTGTTCCGTAGCTTCCCCTCAAGACCTTGTTCCGTAGCTTCCCCTCAAGACCTTGTTCCGTAGCTTCCCCTCAAGACCTTGTTCCGTAGCTTCCCCTCAAGACCTTGTTCCGTAGCTTCCCCTCCAGTCCTTGTTCCGTAGCTTCCCCTCCAGCCCTTGTTCCGTAGCTTCCCCTCCAGCCCTTGTTCCGTAGCTTCCCTCCAGCCCTTGTTCCGTAGCTTCCCCTCCAGCCCTTGTTCCGTAGTTTCCCCTCCAGCCCTTGTTCCGTAGTTTCCCTCCAGCCCTTGTTCCGTAGTTTCCCTCCAGCCCTTGTTCCGTAGTTTCCCCTCCAGCCCTTGTTCCGTACTTTCCCCTCCAGCCCTTGTTCCGTAGTTTCCCCTCCAGCCCTTGTTCCGTAGTTTCCCCTCCAGCCCTTGTTCCGTAGTTTCCCCTCCAGCCCTTGTTCCGTAGTTTCCCCTCCAGCCCTTGTTCCGTAGTTTCCCCTCCAGCCCTTGTTCCGTAGTTTCCCTCCAGCCCTTGTTCCGTAGTTTCCCTCCAGCCCTTGTTCCGTAGTTTCCCCTCCAGCCCTTGTTCCGTAGTTTCCCCTCCAGCCCTTGTTCCGTAGTTTCCCTCCAGCCCTTGTTCCGTAGTTTCCCCTCCAGTCCTTGTTCCGTAGCTTCCCCTCCAGCCCTTGTTCCGTAGTTTCCCCTCCAGCCCTTGTTCCGTAGCTTCCCCTCCAGCCCTTGTTCTATAGCTCCTTGATCCATAGCTTCCCCTCCAACCCTTGTTCCGTAGCTTTCCCTCCGGCCCTTGTTCCGTAGCTTTCCCTCCGGCCCTTGTTCCGTAGCTTTCCCTCCGGCCCTTGTTCAGTAGCTTACCCTCCGGCCCTTGTTCCGTAGCTTCCCCTCCGGCCCTTGTTCCGTAGCTTCCCCTCCGGCCCTTGTTCCGTAGCTTCCCCTCCGGCCCTTGTTCCGTAGCTTCCCCTCCGGCCCTTGTTCCATAGCTTCCCCTCCGGCCCTTGTTCCGTAGCTTCCCCTCCGGCCCTTGTTCCATAGCTTCCCCCCCGGCCCTTGTTCCATAGCTTCCCCCCCCGGCCCTTGTTCTATAGCTCCTTGATCCATAGCTTCCCCTCCAACCCTTGTTCCGTAGCTTTCCCTCCGGCCCTTGTTCCGTAGCTTTCCCTCCGGCCCTTGTTCCGTAGCTTTCCCTCCGGCCCTTGTTCAGTAGCTTACCCTCCGGCCCTTGTTCCGTAGTTTCCCCTCCAGCCCTTGTTCCGTAGCTTCCCTCCAGCCCTTGTTCTATAGCTCCTTGATCCATAGCTTCCCTCCAACCCTTGTTCCGTAGCTTTCCCTCCGGCCCTTGTTCCGTAGCTTTCCCTCCGGCCCTTGTTCCGTAGCTTTCCCTCCGGCCCTTGTTCCGTAGCTTCCCCTCCGGCCCTTGTTCCGTAGCTTCCCCGGCCCTTGTTCCATAGCTTCCCCCGGCCCTTGTTCCATAGCTTCCCCCGGCCCTTGTTCCATAGCTTCCCCCGGCCCTTGTTCCATAGCTTCCCCCGGCCCTTGTTCCGTAGCTTCCCCCGGCCCTTGTTCCGTAGCTTCCCCCCCGGCCCTTGTTCCGTAGCTTCCCCTCCGGCCCTTGTTCCGTAGCTTCCCCTCCGGCCCTTGTTCCGTAGCTTCCCCTCCGGCCCTTGTTCCGTAGCTTCCCATCCAGCCCTTGTTCCGCAGCTTCCCATCCAGCCCTTGTTCCGCAGCTTCCCCTCCAGCCCTTGTTCCGCAGCTTCCCCTCCAGCCCTTGTTCCGCAGCTTCCCTCCAGCCCTTGTTCCGCAGCTTCCCTCCAGCCCTTGTTCCGCAGCTTCCCTCCAGCCCTTGTTCCGCAGCTTCCCTCCAGCCCTTGTTCCGCAGCTTCCCTCCAGCCCTTGTTCCGCAGCTTCCCCTCCAGCCCTTGTTCCGCAGCTTCCTCCAGCCCTTGTTCTATAGCTCCTTGTTCCGTAGCTTCCCCTCCGGCCCTTGTTCCGCAGCTTCCCCTCCAGCCCTTGTTCCGCAGCTTCCCCTCCAGCCCTTGTTCCGCAGCTTCCCCTCCAGCCCTTGTTCCGCAGCTTCCCTCCGGCCCTTGTTCCATGGCTTCCGCCCCAGCCCTTGTTCCATAGCTTCCCCTAAGGCCCTTGTTCCGTAGCTTCCCCCTCCAGCCCTTGTTCCGCAGCTTCCCCTCCAGCCCTTGTTCCGCAGCTTCCCTCCAGCCCTTGTTCCGCAGCTTCCCTCCAGCCCTTGTTCCGCAGCTTCCCTCCAGCCCTTGTTCCGCAGCTTCCCCTCCAGCCCTTGTTCCGCAGCTTCCCTCCAGCCCTTGTTCCGCAGCTTCCCTCCAGCCCTTGTTCCGCAGCTTCCCTCCAGCCCTTGTTCTATAGCTCCTTGTTCCGTAGCTTCCCCTCCGGCCCTTGTTCCGCAGCTTCCCCTCCGGCCCTTGTTCCGCAGCTTCCCCTCCAGCCCTTGTTCCGCAGCTTCCCCTCCAGCCCTTGTTCCGCAGCTTCCCCTCCAGCCCTTGTTCCATGGCTTCCGCCCCAGCCCTTGTTCCATAGCTTCCCCTAAGGCCCTTGTTCCGTAGCTTCCCCTCCGGCCCTTGTTCCGCAGCTTCCCCTCCAGCCCTTGTTCTATAGCTCCTTGTTCCGCAGCTTCCCCTCCAGCCCTTGTTCCGCAGCTTCCCCTCCAGCCCTTGTTCCCCAGCTTCCCCTCCGACCCTTGTTCCCCAGCTTCCCCTCCGACCCTTGTTCCGCAGCTTCCCCTCCGACCCTTGTTCCGCAGCTTCCCCTCCGACCCTTGTTCCGCAGCTTCCCCTCCAGCCCTTGTTCCGCGGCTTCCCCTCCAGCCCTTGTTCCGTGGCTTCCGCCCCAGCCCTTGTTCCGTTGTTCCTCTCCGGCCCTTGTTCCGTAGCTTCCCCTCCGGCCCTTGTTCCGTAGTTTCCCCTCCAGCCCTTGTTCCGTAGTTTCCCCTCCAGCCCTTGTTCCGTAGCTTCCCCTCCAGCCCTTGTTCTATAGCTCCTTGATCCATAGCTTCCCCTCCAACCCTTGTTCCGTAGCTTTCCTCCGGCCCTTGTTCCGTAGCTTCCCCTCCGGCCCTTGTTCCGTAGCTTCCCTCCGGCCCTTGTTCCGTAGCTTCCCTCCGGCCCTTGCTCCGTAGCTTCCCTCCGGCCCTTGCTCCGTAGCTTCCCTCCGGCCCTTGCTCCGTAGCTTCCCTCCGGCCCTTGCTCCGTAGCTTCCCTCCGGCCCTTGTTCCGTAGCTTCCCTCCGGCCCTTGCTCCGTAGCTTCCCTCCGGCCCTTGCTCCGTAGCTTCCCCTCCGGCCCTTGCTCCGTAGCTTCCCCTCCGGCCCTTGTTCCGTAGCTTCCCCTCCGGCCCTTGTTCCGTAGCTTCCCCTCCGGCCCTTGCTCCGTAGCTTCCCCTCCGGCCCTTGCTCCGTAGCTTCCCCTCCGGCCCTTGCTCCGTAGCTTCCCCTTCGGCCCTTGTTCTATAGCTTCCCCTCCAGCCCTTGGTCTATAGCTTCCCCCTTCAGTCCTTGTTCTATAGCTTTCCCCTTCAGTCCTTGTTCTATAGCTTTCCCTCCAGCGCTCCTTCGCCTGCCTCTTGTCGGGCTTCTTGGCCCCTCACCTTGACCTCGTAATACACCAGCCCTCTCTCCATTTGCCACATAACCATCAAACACCCTTTTCAATCCCAGTTCAGCCTTCAAAGACAACCTCAGTGCAGCAGAGGGTTTAGGAAGGAAAATTTACTAATGTAAATCCAGACTCCAAAATAGTCTAGGGGGCCTATTTATTATTCTAACTGCAGTCCTGGAATATTTTGGGGACAGTTCATATCCTTCCACCGCTATTTTAAATGTCATTTTAGAGAGCCTGCAAGGTCTGCACTGAGGGCAACAGTGAAGACGAAAAACTAGACGTGCAGCTCAAGAACCAGCTACCTTTTTTTTCCGATTCCCGCCGCTCTTCCAGCTCTGTCCTTCCCTCTTGGTCATCTCACCCGAACTAGACCAGACTATCCGAAGATTCCAATACATATCTTGCCAGATGAGTCACTTGCAAGAGTTCCCTCCAACCCCCACTGCCAATGATCCTGCCTGTGATATACGCACAAAGAACAGATAATGGACGGAATGCTGAACAATGCAAACATTCACCCCCAGTCAACAGATCTGGGTTTAATCCCTCGTTTTTTTGCCCGTCCATGCCACCCCAGCCAGTTTGGACCCAGCTATATGCAAATCCGCCTTGACCCTGCTCCTCATGGGGACAGTCCAGCCCGAACTGCCAAGCCAGGTCCTCCCTGGACCAGAGACAAGCATCATGGGACCGGTATCAGGGTATCAACCCTCATCAGCCAGGATAGCTTGAATCCAGTGATGCAGTGAGCCCTGGACCCACGTTTGGACATGCCCATCCCACTTAGTGAGACAAATGCAAAAAGAACAGATAATGGATGGAATGCTGAACAATGCAAACATTCACCCCAGCCAACAGATTTGGGTTTAATCCATCGTTTTTTTGTCAACCACACCACCCCAGTTAGGACCCAGCCTGGCTGATGAGGAGTGATACCCTGAAACCAGTCCCAGGATGCTGGTTTACGGTCCAGGGAGGACCTGGCCTGGCAGTTCGAGCTGGACTGTTCCCATGGGAAGCAGGGCTGACACTGATTTGCATATGGTTGAGTTTTAACTGAAATTTTTCAGCATTCTGTCCATCGATTGTCCTTTTTGCATTTGTGATATACGCACATCATTCAGTTAGCTTCAAACAGGCACTGGACAGAGTATTGCAGTTTCCCAACACCGATAATCACCAAGTGCCAGCCTCAGCTTTGGATCAACAGAAGATGTCTGCTTCATCTTCACACCAATAATCTTAAAGCCTTCACCGATGAATACAATGATGATGATGATGATGATGACAGACGATGATGGCCTTGTCTTGCTTTACCTCGGACCACTCCTCGGCAGGACGACATCATGAATTTCAGTATACAACTCAAACTGATCGGCACCAGGTAGAAATCTGTGCCCTAGAATGGTACACCTACTTAAGGGTACCAACCCAGTCTTCTGTCAAGGCCACCACACTCTTGCATCTCTAACACTTAAAAAAAATATTCCAAATGGACTAAAACTACTTCAAGACACATCTGGCAAAATGCACAGACTTAGTGGCACCACATAAGTTTCTTTATGAAAATCAACCCATACTTCTCCCACAATCCTCCCCTACACTTCAAGGAACAAACAGTTCAAGCCTGGCCTTCTCCCGCCCAAATATAGTATTCGCCACTGTAAAGGCAGTCTATGTTGCCCATACCTACCAATGGAATGCGCAAACTGAACAACACTACAACTATCAGCTTCACTGTCCCCTCCTACTAGTATCCAGTTCATGACACCACCCATAGTCTAAAAGGCTGGCACTACAAAAAATACAGACACCTCAACCAAAAAAACAATCTGCGGAGGACGTAGATTTACTCGTAGCCATAGACGGCAAAACTGGAAACAGAGCAGCAGGAAAGAAAAATTTACAGGCAGGGGTTCTCTTACTTCCCCACTCTACATAACTATTTTCTACAAAACATCAGACTCACTTTCCGAAATAGAACAGTAGTTTCAACTGTTCCAACACTACTGTGTCCTAACAAATTACCACAGACCACCTTCAAACTGCTACCGCCAACTTGAAAACAGTGTCCTTGTCCGGCAGCAATTGCAACCGATTGCCCCCAAACATCAAGATAAATTTAAGTCTGCAAAACCTTAAACTCGAATTGAAGCACATGGTCCAGCCCAGGACTCCAAAACAGACCATCACCCTCAACTGAACTCAAGTCCAACACCCAGTAACCACCAAGAAGACTGCTCTTCAGATTGGGACCAACTGGACATTACTCTGCACCTAGTTACATGCGAAGCTCTCTGTAATGGTTAACTGTGTTAGTCCATCTGAACATGGATACTGCCATTCAGTCCCAATACGCCTCACCTGCCCCATACAATTGGTAACTCTCTCGGTGGCAGGTTCCAACTGGGACAGAAAATCGACCGGCACCAAAATAAAAGTGAGACCCATAACTGAAATAGACAGCTAAAAATAAAAGACCCAGGTTTGCAAATTGTGGCAGTTCTGAACTTATAAATGCATGCTGTATAAGGGCTTTGCACGGTATGGAAGACTGCATGGATTTGAGCTTGGCACACACAATGTTTGTTTTAAAAACAGGGAAATCACAGTAAAAACCAGCCCACCAAATCATAAACCAGGCCCACAAACATCCAAAAAACCGGCCCACACTGAGGCTGTCAGACCAGCCCTTCGGGCACTGTCTGATTGCCCTATAGGCCGGTCCAACCCTGCTCGATGGACAAACCTGGTGTGGGTCACAAATATAGAGACATCACCTTTACTGCACTTCGCCACAGATCACAATGCATCCAGCTGTAGGCACCAAGCAGTGGTCTACATCTGGTATAAAGGCTGAGGGAAGAACAGACACTGTATTACCTTTCACTCCCAATCATTTGGCTCAGGCTCCTCCAAAAAGTGGAACCTGCCAGCAAGAGAGTCACCAAAAAACAAACATACCTCTTCGTTAGCCCTTTGTGTGATTGGCTCCCAAGTAGAACATGTCCAACTCCATCAACATGGCATTCCAAAAAATAGAAGCTTTTTAACAACATTGTTCACAGCATTTATATAAACAGGTAGTACACTTTATCAAATTACACAATTGAAGCAAACTGGTATCAAAGTGGGAGCGTGAAGCGTGGTAAATCGCAATGCAAGCAAGACATTCAACTCGATGACATCAGACGGGCTTATTGAGCAGTCTAAATGCCAGAGACCGCCAATGGCATAAAGTTAGTCGAGTAGTACTATTTCGCCGAAGCATGGAACCTGCCCCAAATTTGTACCGGCTTAGCATGATGGTGGCGCACAAACACATTGCAAATCTGGGACCAGCAGAACTACGGAGAGAACAGGTGCACAGCCATATAACCCTCATCTATTAGGGCGAGAGGAGGATTCTGGGTAGTGAGTTCAAAGCACAGACGTCCTGTTAATCCAAACTGCCTTATAACAACCTAACTACTGGATCAAGAGGAAGGAGGGATGACTTTCGCATGGCTGAGCATTTCCCTCCAGAACGCATTTACATCATTGACAGCAGAGATTTGACAAATTACGTTTATAGTGGATTGCAAGAATAAAAGATGGCCGCCGCTCTGGCCCTCCCGGTCAGCCTGGTGGTCACGTGAACAGCGCCGCCATGCTGGCAGGGTAAACAATCCCTCGTGAGCTTCATTTACTGCACAGGAAGCCAGGGTGGGAGTATTTTGATTCCCCGAAAACGAGGCCCTCTGGCACAGGCCAGGGTCTGCGGAAAGGCGAGCTTGTCGAGTGTGCAGGAAGCCTTCGGCAGAGGGCAGGAGGCGGGAGAACACGAGGGAGGGATGAAGCAGAGGACAGAGTGCATCTCGCAGTCAAATGCAAAAAAAAGCACGGGGTTTCTACTGAAGTCACCAAAAAGGGGGTGACTGAGGCACTTTCCTAATCACATGCCCCAAGAAAACAGCACCTCCCGCAGGTTCAGGAGCCGGAGTGGGTGACTGTGGGTCCATACACTTTCCACAACACAAGGTAAGGCTGCCAGCATAGTATGGCCGTGGCTAGTATCCATGTGGTGTTGGAGCACAAAATGGCCCCTGACGAGCAATCCAAGGCCACCGAATGCATGCATTCAGGTGCCATGCAGGAGAGTTTCTGCTAAGGTTACGTGATGACGTTTTATTACATATATTTATATGGCGCCTCTTCAGCACCATTGGTATAGCTCTGAGTATCAATCTGCTTTGGTGCCTTCTAACTTGGGTCTCAAGGACTCCATCCCAAACAGGGATCTGTGTTGTCTGCATTTGTGAAGTATTGTGAGTAGCAGAATCTTTGATGTTTTGCTGTTGACAATGACATGCTTTGTAAGGTTGTCAAGCACAACCGGAGGTCTCGGCAAAATGTTCTTGCTTGGCTTGCACACTGCCCGTGGGTATGCAAACCAGCCATCTTGTTGCAAGGCAAAAACGTAACTAATTGGCAAAAGCTTAGCACAACCCTGACTACCACATACTTATGTGGGGTACGAACCCCACACTGGGGCAAGAAATATTTAAAGACGCAAATCTTGCCTGCCTTCTCTTTACAGCCTGCTAAAAAGCAGCATGAACGTCTAGCACAGTTGAGGGACACATGGGTTGACCCGGAGAAAAAGGCATGGAACCCAGCCGAGGCAATGCACATACGTGAACTGGAGATTACCGTTGGTGACGTGTCTCACATGCGTATGCGACAAATCTCTATTGACAAAGGGTGGTATTAAGAGATGTTCAGAGAGCACAGGGGAAAGCTGGGGTTAGGAGAGTGGCTCCTCTTCAAGTGAGTCAAGAAAACACAACAAGCCCAAGAAGAGGTGGCCATGGAGGTACCACAAGGGCAGCTGCTGGTACCTACGGGCAGCATGTAAGTATCCGCACAGCGCAACAGATGTTAGAGGAAACCATGCATTCAGGGTAGGCCCAACAACAGCCAAAGAGTAACCCTGGGGATTTGTTCACAACGAAAAGGAACTCGTCTATGACTACAGCGAAACCGCAGCCTGGCCAAGAAGCTACACAATAAGCATCTGGGAGACATTTTGAGCACACGCGAGGAAGCACTACCTCACTAAGTATAGCTCATGTCGAGAAAGCATGGTCATAGTTTTGACAAAGAGGCAAAGCAGATTAAGGATTACAAGTGGTTTCTGTCCTATCCACTGAGGCTGCAATCGCAAAACATCTGAAGTCAGCCAACAAAATGCTCCAGCAGATGCTGAAAAAGATAGACAAGGAAAACAGACTACGCGGGTGGCAGATGTGTTCTATGTACATTCATCATCAAATCTCAGCCCTCTCCCCCGCCCAGTTCATACAATAATCCTTTGAAACAGCATGTCAGCGCTGTAAATAACAGGCATTACTATCATCCTATTTAATGGCACTCACTTTACAGACCTCTGTGCGATGGAAGCCTGGGGTGGCTTTCCTAGCGTTGAAGATCTCTGCAGAGAGCAGGGGCAAATGTTCGCTCACTTAGTCAGCAGGAGCAACTGGTGACCTTTCAAAGTGGTGGGGCGAGCGAAGTGCTCCACCACCTCCAAAAAAGACAAAAACTAAATTTCCCTCCCTACAAAAGCCCATACTAAAATAAAACCCTCCCTCAAAAACCCAAATAAAAACAACCCCTCCCTCCAAAATAAAACAAACACAAACTAAAGTACATGCATTACACATTTTATATTAATGAAATAAAATGAAAATGTACTTACCTGCAGGCTTCGCGTCCTCCTCGCTGTCCTTCCAAAGACTGTGGAACGAAGAACTCCTCTAACCAATCCAGACGCTGCTCTCATGCTGCATGAGGGCAACGCCAGTAAAGGATGGAGGGAGTTTGCCTAACGCTCCTTCAGGCCCTAGCGGCCTGTGCTTGGTCTCCATCCATCTGTCTAAGGCAGCTAGGTGGAGATCTTCAAAGTGCGCATGTCACTTTGGCCGGTGCAAGACCGCCAGCCAAAGTGACATGCGCACCTTGAAGTGTGTGACCACAACTACTCCAGTAGTACTGCTGCCAATCGGCAGCAGAGGACACGTCCTCCTGACTTGGAGGCAGGCTGCAGCGCGCCTTGGTTAAAAATAAAATGGCAATGAAATAATTTCATTGCCATTTTAATAAAGAAACTGCAGCTGTAAGTCACCTTGGTGAAGTTGTAGACTTTCAGCACAACAGTGAATTATTGTGAGTGAAAGGCGCTCATGAGTAACATTATCTGCATTCCTATGAACTTGCAAGAATGGTCAGCAATGTCCCAATGACAAACGTATTTTAATTACTTTTTTGCCTAGGACACCTGGAAAAATAACACAGGGTTAAACTAAAATGGATGGAGACGCAAGAGAAGACACAGAAAAAAAAAAAAAAAAAAATCAAACATGGAAGAACAGGCGCTAGGCTAGAATGGGAAGAGGGTATTTTCTATGACATCAAAATAATTTACTGCATGGCACTGATAACTGGCACTTTGATGAAAAAAACACAGTGGCGGTTTCTTCACTTGAGCGAGGGAGCGTCACCCCCTCCCCCCGCCAGCTGCGCAGGGAAAAAAAATGACAATGATAAGATTTCATTGTCATTTTATCTTTTACCGTTGTGCGCGCTGCAGCAGCCAGCCTGCCAATAGACATGCGAGGCATATCCTCTACTGCTGATTGGCAGCAGAGGACAGGAGCTGTGGTTGGCTGGATGCTCCAAAGTGCGTATGTCACTTTGGCCGGCTTTCTTGAGCTGGCCAAAGTGACATGCTCACTTTGAAGCTCTCCATCTAGCTGTCTTAGACAGCTGGTTGGAGACCAAGCACAGGCCTAACAGGCCTGAAGGAGCGTCCAGCCAGGACGTTCCATCCAATCCTGGCGCTGCTCTCACAGTGTGAGAGCAGCGCCAGGATTGGTTAAAGAAGTCAGCTGGTCCCATTCTGCAGAAAGAAGAAGATCGGGACCGAAGCAAGGCAAGGTAAGTGGCTTTTTTCTTTTTTTTGTTTATGTATATTGAGTATATGTTTTGTGTTCCCTGCAGCGGTTCGTCTGTCTCACCACTCCTGATAGCTGGCAGCCGCCACTGAAACATGTTTCATCACCTGATATGGAATGCTGCGATTGTCTCAGTCAATCAGAATGCTTAGCACACACAATCCCAAATTGTGGAAGGGCAATCTCTTTAATTGAAACGTCTATTTAGTCGGCAATTGTAAACCTCATATTTAAATAAATTCTCAGATACGGATGTTCAGGGGAACATTAATTTTCCTAATGTCCAAATGAAAGAGTGCATGCTCAAGGATTTTTCAACTTCTTTATTCATTCAAATACATATTCAATGACCCAGCCAACACGTTTCATCATTCCCTCAGGACTTCTCAGGGCAATCGATATTCTTGAAATTCCCTTGGTATCATGGTGTGTCTGCGATGTCCATACCAAAAAGTCATATTTCTGGCTTTAAAAAATGGTATGATGTCTTTTTTATACTTCTAGATGTTTGTAATTGCTTTAGGATGTCTTTCTCGAGATGTTGGCTCCGAATCTCAATGGCCGTGTAGAGGCAAAATGTTAGATCATTCGATTTGTTTAAGTGTCTTCTACAGCAAATCGGTTTCAGCAGATCACTGTGCGTGTGCGGGTACACACACACTTACTTTTCTAGTGATGGATGAGATCGGGGGAAAGCAGTGCTTATTCTGAGCCAGTGGTTGCAGGTGGGGCCCACTGGCTCACATTTCTGGGGACTGGGACTTATTTTCCATTCATCAGAATCCGACCCAGAGCAAGAGGGTGAAGGGAGAAAAGCAGTTGCGTCCGACATGCCTCGCGGGTGGGGGGACGGGCGCGGGTGGAGGGGGGGTCATAATATATTTATTTTTTTAAACTAACCTTTAGGCCCGGTCCCACGTCTTCTCTGCTCCTGCTCTCCTGCGTCCGACAGGAACAGGAAGCAGGCAGCCAGGCTGCCTCCCCTAAGCCAATCACAACACTGCAGTGCAGCATTGTGATTGGTCTGTGTGCCGTGATACGGCGCTCAGCCAGGGGCTGGAGGGGTGGCGATGTACTCCATGCAGGCTTTAATGCAGCCTGCATGGAGAATGGGAAAAGTGCTCATGACTGGTTTGGGCGGCCCGAGAGGGCCGACCAAACAGTCATTGCGCATTCAGGAGTGGGCAAACCACTCCTCCCCCGCCCTGTTCCGTAAACAGAGAAAAGCAGCCCCGCCCACCACAAAAGTTATAACCATTTTATGTTTTTGCTTCTCGCACTGCGAGAAAGCAGTGGGGCGACACTCCCCCGGCATAGCGGAGGAGCCGCCACTGAAGAAAAGGGCAAAAGAGAATGACGGAAAAACAGAGAGAAAGGGATGAAAAAGAACCTGCAGAATTAAGATAAAGGGTCAGGGAACCCAGGGTGGTGGAAGAAAGACTCATGAGTTGGAATCCAGGCTAGACAGCCATGGTGTTCAACAGAGATGATCGCGGGCTTCAGAGAAAACACTGTGGGCACTGGCACTTATTATTTTACAAATTAAGCAGTGGAGGAGAGATTATGATAGTCTTACTTCTGAACCATTGCCAGGCAATAATAGGTGTTAATTGCCCTTCTCTGCATGATGTGCCTCATCTTCAGCTTCACCAGTAACTACAGGACAGGCAATTAACAGCAGTTAATACTCAGAGCATACAAGGAATACGACTGATGTAGCAAGCCCCTACAGCAGAATTGCTGAATAAAATGTAAACTGCTAACACATTTATACAGCAGAACACTGGGAATGTGATCAAGACATTTTCTGTGACCCTTAAATATATAAACACCGAAAACACATCAAGAGATTTCCAGAGGTTTCTCATCATTGGCCCAGAAATATGGAAATCCTCTTGATAAATGGGACTTTTCTTCCACAGAGAGAAAAGTGCCACCTGGTGAGCCCTAAACCTTCCTTGACAAGAAGGCAGGCTCCTCTGCCAGAGACCAAACATCAGGGAAGGGATTCAGAAACAAGCCATGCCCAGAACAGTGGTTACGCGTCAATCCAGGCAGCTGCGGAAGCCGCAGATACTGAGCAGGCCTGCAGGACCCCATCAGAGGAGATCTGGTGCGGCTCGAAGTGGTAAGGGTGAACAGTAGCGGAGTGTGAGCGCGCCAGACAGGAGGTGGGGGGAGCTGTACTCTATGGTCCGCCAAGCTTCAACCAGTAACAGAATAAGGAAAGCAGGCAGGATGGAATTTACCAGTCACCCATGCAACAAGATGCTTTGTTCTCCAACGCGCAGCTTCTGTTGTATACGTCAGCCTGTGGACATGCTTCCTATCAAACTATGAACAACTCTTCTCTCAAGCTGAACGAGACCAGCATCACCATATAGCCCGTAGTATCTGGGACTTCTAGTGAACCTCATTGAAGGTGGAGGCTGTCTCGGACAAGAGAATGGACCTCTTGTTTATTCAAGACACTCTAAGAAGTTACAGGTCAAAGACATTCAGGTCGAGATGTTCCTCAACCCCCCCACCTAGGTGTTATTTCACCTTAAATTGCATCCTGTAGTGACCAATGTTCCTTCAAATAAGAACTCTGCCATACCACCTTGGTCCCGACCAATAGCAACTCAACACTTCTAGCCCTTAGGCGCCTACCACCCAGCTCAGCAAGTACACCTTGCCCCTGCTACCAGGGTACAGCCCACTTTGATTCAGTGTCTCAATCTTGGGGTGGTAGGGACAAGCGTGATCCTAACATGCAGCACAGCCAATGTTAGTCTGCCCTAGTATGCTGAACTGAGTAACCCCGGATACTGTGCAGCATCTAAAACTTCTCACATTACTAAAAGCCGTAACTGTGTAATGTTCATGAGGATGATCATCGAGATTGCTATGCTAGGAAAGGCTTAACATGCTTACTCAAGTGTGTGTGGCCTCCACACAGTGTTTCAATGCAACCTGCTTAAGGGCATCACATACGCAGTAGCCACAGATTGGGAAGGAATAGTGGCGGCCGACAGTTGTTTACACAAGGAGTGTTTGTGGTTCATCCTGGCCTCTACATCGGTCTCCAGTCCTTTCTGGTCTAGCCTACCCCCACTTACAGGTTAATCGAGACATCTTAGAACCTTCTGTTCTGATATTGTAGCTTCAATCGAGGGAATAGAGAATGTCGATCTCCAAGAATACCAGTGTGCTACTGATGCACCACCCAGCTGTTTTTCTCCTTTATAACCATCATGTAACAGCTTTTGTGTTTTCAATCAGAGTCATAGCATCTACTGCTCGTTCACAACACAACTCGGCTGTTGTCGTCCCTACCCGATGCATAATATCTTCTGGCCTTCCACTTCAACAAAACAACTGATGCATTGTAGCTGCAGCCACGGCACAGCAACTACTGCTGTTCCACAATGCAACTCAACTTTTGCAGATCAAACTAGCTTCATTGTATCTGCAGCTCTTCTAAGATGAAGCTAGTGTAAGTCCCGAGCCAGACATCTACGGTTCTTCTACAACATGCTTATCGCACCCCTAACCTCAATCACAGTGCATTCTGCTCTTTCACACTCAAAGCACAAATGGCTATTGTAGCTGCAAGCTACCTTTCTTCCACAACAAAATTCAACCAGATGAATGGTAGATTCTCCTCTTTCAGAACTCAGATCTTGTAGCCACAATGTGACGTGATGCATCTTCTGCTCTTCCGCAACACAACTCCGCTATCGGACCAGCAAGTACAAGAGAGAGTCATCTGTTCTTCCACATCAACACTACTATTGACCAAACCGAATGCACAGCATCACACCTGTGATATTCCACACCACAACTGAGCTATAGCAGCCCTTAAACTAATTAAAAGGGTCTTCCTGCCATCTACAAAACGAAGCTGTTTTATAACATTGCTCCTGTATCCACATCTGATGCAAAATATGGTCTGTTCTTCCACAATACAGGTAAGGTACAACCTGCTGCATGGTGCCTTTAGCTCTTGTAGGACTTCAGCCCGAGGTGTAGCATCCACAATACTACTCGGCCCTTACAGCCTCAATCATAGCTTCTATTCTTCCACAACTCGGCTGTTGTCGGTACAAACTCATGCACAACACCACTATTGTAGCTCCAGGCGAATGGATAACATATTGTTCTTCCACAACAGCAGTACTGTGGCCACAATCTAAGACAGTATCTTCTGGTCTTTGAAAATACAACTCAACAATCGTAGCCCTACCCAGAGGAATCGGATCTTCTGCAACTCGGCTACTGTAGACCCACTTGCACATCGGCAGCTGTAACACTTGTAATACACCGCTCGCTTACTTGAAGACCGGTTCATATCTGCTGCTCTACTAAGATACAGCTAAGACACAGTAGACAAAGATGTTCAATTACCTTCCTCAACCACTGCAGACTGGTTCATATCTGCAGATGTGCTGCTCTTCTCATAAAAAGGTCAAGCCTGGCAGCTCCATCATGTCTGCATATCAACTGCTTTTCCATGCACCAGCTCAATCATCCCACTTAGATGTCTACTGGCAGATGCACCGCTCTGCTGATACACAGCTCAATCCCTGATGCCTATTTCCGGTCTGCATATCCACTGTTTTCCATTGCACAGCTCACCCAATGCAGCTGCTCACATGTCCGTGTGT
The DNA here is from genome assembly GCA_963921515.1 of Calotriton arnoldi. Taxonomy (NCBI): domain Eukaryota; kingdom Metazoa; phylum Chordata; class Amphibia; order Caudata; family Salamandridae; genus Calotriton; species Calotriton arnoldi. Next base: position 1,539,752 of record CAWUFW010000450.1, on the reverse strand, counting down.
AGTTCATGTTCTCTACACGGTGGAGCCACTGTAGACAAACCCATATCAGTAGATCTGAAGCTCTTCTATTACACAGCTCAGCCACATCCTGATAGAAGGAACACAGGATTCCACCATCAACAGTCTCACTTCACCCCAAGCAGGAGCTAGACCAGCTGCAGACGTCCTTAAGTGTGAGACTGCGTGCGGCTGATCAACCGCAATGTCCAACCATCAAAGCAAAGCACTTCTTGCTATGGTTATTGGTCGTGGTAGGGCAGGACTGGAAAAGAGGCTTTTTCTTCAGAAGCCACTCAAAAGTGTGGAAGTCATCCTGAACCCTGAGCATGCATGAGAGTGACAGATTACACAGCTGAGGGCAGTGAAATGGCTTTTCGAGTCCTACAGGGTTTCCCAAATCTTTCACTGAAACAATACATGTCTTAATAAGGATTGGCAAAGCCAGTAGACCAGGCCCTGGCAAACTGGTGCAATAGTTAATTATTTTTTTAGTGGAAACAGAATGCCACAAAATTAGAAGAAAGAGAAACAAAAAAACATGCCACCACTTAAACTTAGCAGCAATTTGCTGGCAATAAAAATGTAATGAAAAAATAAATAAATATCCATTGCATATAATTTTTATAGAAGAGTGCAAGCGCTTTATAGCAGGCAAGTCTATTTAGACCAATGACAGAAACCCTTTCTAATTTTAATGCACATCACGGAAAAATGATTGCTATTGGTAAAAAGAAAATGTACCTTTGGCATTGAACTTTAACCCATAAGGATGACTGAAAAAATAAAAAGGATAAAGAACGGGACAAAAGAAGCATTGGCAAAGTGAAGTATTAGCCCACTAGCCCTCGGACTAAAGTGCACTTCGTTTTAGGCAGATGTGTACATGAGATCTGGAAAACATGCCTTCCCTCACAGTGGAAAACACACAAGGTGATGGACGGAATGTTGCACATTGGCAAACATTCACCCCCAGTCACAGATCTGGGTTTAATCCATCGTTATTTTGCTTCACCACGCCACCCCAGTTCAGACATAGCCATATGCAAATCAGTCTTGACCCTGTGCCTCATGGGAACAGTCCAGACCGAACTGCCAAGCCATGTCTTCCCTGGACCGGAATCAAGCATCCTAGGACCGGCTTCGGGCTTTCAGCCCTCTTCAGCCAGGATAGCTTGACTCCAGTGGCGTAGTGAGCACGGGACCCACGTCTGGGCATACCCTTCCCACTTAGGGCGAAATGCAAAACACACAAGGTGATGGACGGAATGTTGCACATTGGCAAACATTCACCCCCAGTCACAGATCTGGGTTTAATCCATCGTTATTTTGCTTCACCACGCCACCCCAGTTCAGACATAGCCATATGAAAATCAGTCTTGACCCTGTGCCTCATGGGAACAGTCCAGACCGAATCGCTAAGCCATGTCTTCCCTGGACCGGAATCAAGCATCCTAGGACCGGTTTCGGGCTTTCAGCCCTCATCAGCCAGGATAGCTTGACTCCAGTGGCGTAGTGAGAACGGGACCGACGTCTGGGCATACCCTTCCCACTTGGGCGAAATGCAAAACACACAAGGTGATGGACGGAATGCTGCACATTGGCAAACATTCACCCCCAGTCACAGATCTGGGTTTAATCCATCGTTATTTTGCTTCACCACGCCACCCCAGTTCAGACATAGCCATATGCAAATCAGTCTTGACCCTGTGCCTCATGGGAACAGTCCAGACCGAACTGCCAAGCCATGTCTTCCCTGGACCGGAATCAAGCATCCTAGGACCGGTTTCGGTCCAATAACGATGGATTAAACCCAGATCTGTGACTCGGGGTGAATGTTTGCCAATGTGCAGCATTCCGTCCATCATCTTGTGTGTTTTGCATTTCGCCCTAAGTGGGAAGGGTATGCCCAGACGTGGGTCCCGTGCTCACTACGCCACTGGAGTCAAGCTATCCTGGCTGATGAAGGCTGATTGCCTGAAACCGGTCCTAGGATGCTTGATTCCGGTCCAGGGAAGACATGGCTTGGCAGTTCGGTCTGGACTGTTCCCATGAGGCACAGGGTCAAGACTGATTTGCATATGGCTATGTCTGAACTGGGGTGGCGTGGTGAAGCAAAATAACGATGGATTAAACCCAGATCTGTGACTGGGGGTGAATGTTTGCCATGATGTGCAACATCCATATTTTGTGCCTGTTGTCTTAAGGATTGACTTTCTAATTTGACTATTATTTGTAGATAAAGTTTTTGTGCAACAAGGCGATCCTTTCTCCTGCACACTGTGGATTATGCACTTGCTGTATCTACTGCTGAGATTGACGGATCCCAGGGGGGACAGACAGACATTTATGGGAACAAAACATGAAGAACGTAAATGCCTATGCATTTTCAGCATAGTGTAAGTTACATGGGCGTAGCAAGAGTCCGACTGGCTGAAATGTAAGCGAGGAAATCCCCAGTCCTTCTTTTGGGTAATAACGGAAACAATTCAGGCAGAGTGGCCCCTAGTTCCCAGTGCCACTGCACCTGCTGTACTAATGAGAACTACATCCCAAAGGCACAGGAAAGGTAATTGCTCAGGACAGAGGGCCACCACCTCTCACTAGGATGGGCACAAGTACAGAGAACAGTTTTACAGACGCATCTCTCCAAATGCTGACCACCACTTCACAATGGCGCAGGAGGAAATGAGTAAGACGACGTAATTCCCAATGTCTCCCCTGAATACAGTCACTCGCTGCCTCGGCTGCCCTGTGCCTTGTGCCTAGCCTCCCTACAGCCCCAGAGGACAGCTTTCCTTCTGCAGTTTACAGTAGGACATCTGCACTACGTCTGCTTGACAATTTACCACGCTCTGAACCTCTCTGGGAGAGCGGACAGACTGATGGGGGGGTGAGTAGAGTATATTTACCCCGTCAAGTAGGACCCATTACAGCTCCACAAAACTTCACTCACTTGGCGAACTCTGTCCTTGTGCAGACGTCATCACCAGTTGTGGGCAAACCTGATGCCAGAACAGTTAAGCGGGAAGAAACATTGCTCTCCAAACCGCAGCTGACAGGTCCCCTGGTCTTCCTCATCCTTCAACAGGTCGCCTAACTCGATTATGGATTCTCACCTTCTGGTACATCAGCGGGTTTTCACGCAAACATCTTAAGATCAGAATTTTGTTTTACTCAAAAGCTGCCTTTTGTACTTCTGCTGCGTACTTACAAACCCACTTTAGCAGTGAGTGTTGTGTACATATCTGCAGAGTTGTGTGAGGACAGCAGGATGTGGAGGACTTGAAGATCTGCCAGGGTGAACTTCAGCACTGCAAACATTGGTGGACATCTACAAGTCAAGAGGACCGAGTCTCCGGTCCAGCCACACGTGCAGTAGATACATAAAGGAGGTGCACTTAATCAAGGGAAGAAGACTACGCGTAAACGAAGGTTACGGTCATCGTGTCCACAGGGTTCAACTTTCAGCAGCACACCTTGGTGAAAACCGTTTGTTAGGTTTTATCCATCTGTTGAAACCAGAAAATGCAACTTTCCCGAGTCTTGTAAACCGTAGTTCAACATGGCAGACCTACTGTAACTGGAGAGCATCAGGCTTCTTAAGAGGTAAAAATAAAACTCTGATCTGAGCATCATCTTAGGGAATGACTTGTCCCTTCTCAGATTCGTGAGAGCTCCACATTTCAATGTACCTGGTTAGGATGGATTTTCACCTCATCTGGCCAGAATTGTAGCTTCGGCCATTAGCTCTAGGCTGGACTACATTTATACTTATTGATCAAGCTTCAGAAGCCATAAAACTATGGAGTTAGGCTAGTATAGAGGGTGGAAAGGAAATGGTGTTCGAGAAGTCAAAAACACAGTGCCCTCGCATTGGCGAAGAGAGGCCTAGAGAAACGATGGGGAAGCCCATGGGTGCCCACTAAAAACATTCGGGTAACGGGCATGACACTGCATGGAGGCAGAACGAGTGGTGTATGAAGCAAGGGGATGTCAACGAAAGTTCGATAAGGTGGAGGGGCGTTGAATATCCCACTATGTACTTGACAGGGACATGGGGGTGACCCTGGAGTCCCCCACCAGTGAGAACTCACGCACACACCGAAAGGGTGGGTACGGAATGGTGAGAGACCTGGGGTGCCCCCTCTGATGAAGCTGGAGACTGCTGACTCCCACCATACCAGAAAACGAGATGATTACTGTGCAATTGTTGGAAGATTGTGACCCATCCTGGAAAATGTACTGTATCACCAGTAGTAACAATGTATTATCAATGATGGACAGTTGCGAGTTGTTTCTAAGCAAAAAAAAGTGTAATAAAATAGTTTAAAAAGCACAGTGCCCTGGCTGCCAGCATCAAGCACAGTGGTAGAAGATGGCTGGCTTGGTCTTCGAATGCCTCACTAAAGCACTCCCTCCAAATTTGTACAGAAGGCCGCTACTATATGTGCACATGAGTGCAGCAGACATCTTCGCTGTATCGCTTAGGAAGCTGTGCCTTTCACGAGCTGCACCATCATCTTGGGCTTCTCCACCTAAACTATGCTAGTGGACTGCATGCAGATGCTGCGGTCAATGTTCTCCAGAGACCCCCAGGGATCCAATACGTAGCCGCCCAACAGCTTTTACACCTCTTTCTCCATGATTACGTCATCCCAGCTCTTTCAGCTCCACACTCTTTGCCTGTTGCAGGTTTTGTTTTCCAGGCACTGCACAAGCCATCCATAGTACTAAAGAGATTATCCTACACCTAAGAACAATCCCTATCACTCAAGCAGGACCTCACCGCCACATCGCCGCCATGTTTAGAAAGTCCTGCACTGGTGGGACATCTTTTGTGGTACAGAAAACCAGACTCTGGAAAACTCTCCAGAAGGAATAGGAGACCAGTGCAACCACACAGAGCTCTAAGGAGCAGTAAACAACTGTTTCATCCAACCAAGAACAGTCACAACATATAAGTGGACACCAAATGCTTCAAATATTTGACCACCAAAAGATAGTAACTGCAGTGCAATCCTATCTTCCTTATACTTTTCTGCGTCACAGACCTGTTGAAGCGCAGCAGCAACCTGGGTTACGTCCCCCCCCCAACCACCTTGAACAGCGTTTTAGGACCATGACAGTAGTAGAGAGTGCTATACAAGCACTACAATACAATCTAAAAGTGGCAAAACATTTGCGGTCCAAGTGACTACAATTTGAAATTAACTACGGTTGGCCTTTCTGAAAAACTCACCCCGTTATGTTATTTTTTGAAAGCACATGGGGTTTGTGATGGCTGAGGAATTATATTGTGAACAAGCCCCAGCCTCTAGGGACCGTGTGGATGGGTGCATCTTGCTTTATAGGTTTGCATAACCAGTTTGCACAGTTCTAAAAATTACAGCCAATCTCCTAGCTAGTGGCAGAAATTTACTGAAAGCATACGGGTAGCAGCACTGACACTGCCGATGACAACGCGGGAAGTAATTGAAGCATTCCTGAGTGCGATGCTTATGCCCTGTCATGGGTCCCCTGGCCATTGTGCCACAGTGTTCAAGCTAAACTTCAGTAACAAGACCTAAATAGTCCAACAACGATCTGGGGTCGCTTGTGTTTCCATCTGGAAGGGACCTGGCTTGGCACTTGACTGGACTGTTCCTATTGGAGCAGGACCCAGGCTGATTTGCGCATGGCTGGCTGGTCTCTGCCCAGAATGGCTTAGTGAGAAGAAATAACAATAGATTGGACTGCAGCCCCCAATAATTACCAGTGGCTGAGGTTCATTCAAGCATTCTACCCTTCACCTTTCTCTTGTCTCATCACAGGAAGTGAGAGCACCTGACCTTTGACCTCAAAGTCAAGTGTACTCAACAAAAGTCTACAGAAGGTTCCGGAAGAGAGATTGACAAGAAGCACAAACAACCGGCAACCAAAGAACAAAATTGATAAATACGTATGCACTTAAAAACTGGAACTAAGCCCATAGAGGTTGAAAATAAGGGGAGAAATTGCAACCCCTTGTGTCCAGTAAATGATGCCATGAATTTTCTGCAAGTTCCTAAAATATGTCCCATTATTCAGTGATTCATGTAGCCTAGTTGTCGATTTACACTTTTTTACACTTGCATTCCAGCTCAATTTCCATTTGACTACTAGGAGTTGGCTACAGTAAAGGCCATCGGACAGCATCAACAGGCTGACTGGTCATACACCGGCTACCAAAGCCGCTGAGAAGGCCTTAGTGCCTCAGGCTGGACCAAGGGCAGCACCTACTTGCCTTATAATCTTAACAGTCTAACCAACATTTCCAATGGTTTAATGGAGAGCGCACCGCAATACATCTCAACTGAATCAATGTAACTAGACACGTCTACAACCTGAAATGTTAAAAATCAGATCAACTGAATCAATTTAACCAACATCACTTCTACAACTCGAAACATTAAAAATCAGAGGAATGTATTTGAAGTAAAACAACCAAACTAGTGCTTTTTAAAAACACTTTACGATTCAAATCATTGTCCTATTCTTTGCATCCTCCTTGAACATATCAAGTACTACTGACAAACTGTCCAAGCTCGTAGGTGTCTTTAAGTCCACATGTAACAATCTGGATCACATATCCTGCATACTCTTGATGCTGTCACACAGTTGTACAACACATCTGTACTGAATCATCAGGTGACTGAATGTTGATTACAGCCAACATGTTTTTCATGCTCTTACACAGCTTCTTCAGGGCTTGAAGATAGGTTACATTAGATGCAATAAACCTATGGGCCACATATATTGCGATACTACGCTTCCATCCTGATCCTTTTATTTAATAGAATCTGAGCCGCAATACGGATTCCCGCAATAAATTTGATTATTTAAGGTACAGATCACAGATAGGTGCTTCATAACTTTACGTTTGGTTTTCAAGCACCTTTGCTTTGTCAGTCGTCGAGGTTTATGCTTCGTACTAAGCATACGATCTGCCTAATGAGGTACAGAAACTTATGTTCTTGTCGCTTAAACCCAGTTTGCTCCAGGAATAAATGCCATACAGTTAATCCGGTTTACTTACGTAAGTACTTGCAATTAAGTTTGATTTACATTTTACAATACATGGGGGTCTATTATTTTAAAAAGACATTGTCAGTAATGTATTCATGTATATCAACACCAATTCTGAGTAAAATGTACATTTTAGAGTAATTCGCAAGGAATTCCAGAACACCTGTGAATTTGCAACTGAAACAGATAATTAAAAGTCACATGCACATTCAATTACACACATGGAAAAATACAGATGTGCATTTATGTACAAAGAAACTGGACACTAAAGGCTCTTCTCACCTACCCCTTCAATTTCACTATTTTGGGATGTTACCTCTGCATTTCTATGCTGAGGAACAAGTAACTTACCTTCGGTAATGCCTTTTCTGATCGAGACTAAGTGCAGATTCCTTACCTTGGAATATTCCCCAGGAGTCAGACTGGATCCAGAAAAATCTTGAGCAGTACCACTGTGCGCCGGTCGGGGGTGCCGACGGCTTCGCATAGACCTTGCCCACGTAGGATGTGATGTGCGCGTCACCTACATAGGTGCAACCTATGCATGCTGACTTCAGTTTCTTTAGTGACATATTCCGTAAGCACAGATGTAGAGGCAAGTCAGTATGGTTGTGACCAGAGTGCAGAATCTAAGAAGGACCTTTTAAAAGAAAGAGCCCCGTTCACAGAGCAGGGATAGTCAGTAAAGAAGCTGCAGTTCGAGAGAGTCTATACCAGAAAAGGCGTGACCAAAGTTAAGTATCTTGCTCTTCTGGAGCAGACTTCTAACTTCAGATTCCTTACCTTAGAATAGATGAAGCAATAACCTCCCCGGAGGAGGGACTGCAAACTGACTCAAACCAAGTCCTGCAGGACTGAGCAGGCAAAACACCTATCTCGACGGAACTGAATGTCCAGACCACACTGTTTGGCAAACGTATGAAGCAACGCTCATGTAGCCGCCTGGCAAATGTCAATGACAGACACCTTGTGATGGATTTAACCCAGATCCTTGTGACTGGGGGTGGATGTTTGCATTGCCCAGCATTCCGTCCATCAATTGTTTCTTTTGCATTTGTCGCCCTAAGTGGGAAGGGTATGCCCAGTCGTGGGTCCCGTGCTCACTACACCACTGGATTCAAGCTAGCCTGGCTGAAGAAGGGTGATGCCCTGAAACCGGTCCCAGGATGCTGGTTTCCGGTCCAGGGAGGACCTGGCTTGGCAGTTCGGGCTGGACTGTTCCCACAAGGAACAGGGTCAAGACTGATTTGCATATGGCTGGGTCCAAACTGGGGTGGTGTGGTGAGCAAAAGAAGGATGGATTTAACCCAGATCCTTGTGACTGGGGGTGAATGTTTGCATTGTCCAGCATTCCGTCCATCAATTGTTTCTTTTGCATTTGTCGCCCTAAGTGGGAAGGGTATGCCCAGACGTGGGTCCCGTGCTCACTACACCACTGGATTCAAGCTAGCCTGGCTGAAGAAGGGTGATGCCCTGAAACCGGTCCCAGGATGCTTGTTTCCGGTCCAGGGAGGACCTGGCTTGGCAGTTCGGGCTGGACTGTTCCCACAAGGAACAGGGTCAAGACTGATTTGCATGTGGCTGGGTCCAAACTGGGGTGGTGTGGTGAGCAAAAGAATGATGGATTTAACCCAGATCCTTGTGACTGGGGGTGAATGTTTGCATTGTCCAGCATTCCGTCCATCAATTGTTTCTTTTGCATTTGTCGCCCTAAGTGGGAAGGGTATGCCCAGACGTGGGTCCCGTGCTCACTACACCACTGGATTCAAGCTAGCCTGGCTGAAGAAGGGTGATGCCCTGAAACCGGTCCCAGGATGCTTGTTTCCGGTCCAGGGAGGACCTGGCTTGGCAGTTCGGGCTGGACTGTTCCCACAAGGAACAGGGTCAAGACTGATTTGCATATGGCTGGGTCCAAACTGGGGTGGTGTGGTGAGCAAAAGAATGATGGATTTAACCCAGATCCTTGTGACTGGGGGTGAATGTTTGCATTGTCCAGCATTCCGTCCATCAATTGTTTCTTTTGCATTTAACGCAGTAATAGCAGCCTTGGCTTTGGTGGCCTGAGCCCTCAAGTCTTCCGAAGGCTACTTTTTTCAATAATGCGTAGCAAATTGTACTGCAGAGTACAATCTATAAAGAGATGGTCCTCTTCTGCACTGATTTGCCCTTCTTTGCTCCAGTGATTCCAATGAAAAGCTGATTGCCCAGACAGTGTTTTTTGGGGTGATCGATATAAAACCTAGGAGCTCTATTTGGATCCAAGCAAGGAGTCTCTCCTCCTCCTTAGAAGGTTGAGAGGAAGCAAAGAACGTCGGAAGGGTAATGGTCTGACCGACATGAACATGAGTCACCACCTTTGGAACAAAGAGGCACGAGTCCGAAGAACCAGTTTATCCGAGTAAAAGTTGGTATACGGCGGATTAAGGGAAAGGGCCTGAAATTCACTCACACTACGAGCCGATGTAATTGCAACCAACAAGACCGTTTTAAGAGGAAGAATTCTGAGATAACAGCTATGCATGGTTTGAAAGCGAGAACTCATCAGATAGGTTAAGACCAAATTCAAATCCCACCAGGTCATAATGAAAGGGGAAGGCTGCAACAAGTGCTGCAAACCTTTCAAGAAACAAGTCACAAAAGGAGACAAACCAGGAGGGACGATCCGGCAACACAGAAAGGCCAAGATAGCCGACAAATACCCTTTAACAATGCCCAGAGAAGGCTTTTGCTGGGTCAACAACAAAACAAACCGTAACATCTCAGACAGTTTGGCGTATAGAGGGTCAACATGCTTGGCTGAACACCAAGCCACAAACTTGCCCCAATGGCAGGTGTATACAAGGGACGCCTGGATGCCAGAATAATATCAGCAATCTCAGAAGGAAGATCGAAAACATTCAGTTGTTGCCACTCAATCTCCAAGCATGAAGACGGAGAGTGCGCAGGTTGGGATGCAAAACCCTGCCCTGCTGCTGCAACAGGAGATCCTCTCGAAGAGGCAACCTGGTCGGAGGACTGACGCTCCCCGTCCAGAGCCACTAAGATGATTTGGGCCCCGTAGGTCCTTATATCTTCTTGAGAACTAGGAGCTAGAGTGATATGAGGGGGGGGGGGGTGGGGGGAGTACAGGAGTCCCAAATTCCACTCCAAGCAGAATGCATCTCCAAGCGAGAGCCACTTTGGAAGCTCCAACAATCAGAAGTGATCACAATGCGCATTCTTCGTGGTGGATAATAGATGGAGCCAAGGTTCTCCCCCTTTTTGGAAGAGATCTTGCACCACCTCTGGGTGTAGATGTCAATCGGCATACGCAAGGCGTTGTCGCCTGAGTTCATCTACTGTGGTGTTCAGAGATCCGGCCAGGTGTTCTACAACCAGGAAGATGTCCTGGATGTTCCCTTCATGTCAAGAGGCGCAAGGCCTACTGGCACAGGGCCCACTACCCCACCTCGCCATGCTTGTTGCTGTACCACATGGCGGTGGTGTTGTTTGTGAACACCTGAACCAGCCTCCATTTACAGGATGGCAGAAAGGCTTTTAACGCCGACCAGATGGCCCTTAGCGCCCAGTAGGTTGATGTGAAGCCGGGGCTCCGCAGGAGACCAGATTCCTCTGATCTCCACCTCTCCCAGGTGGCCACCCCATTGCAGAAGCAATGCATTGGTCAATACTGACAAGTCTGGATAGGGAAGGTAGAGGGGTATGACACTGACCCAATTGCAATTCAGCAGCCACCACTGCAGATCTTGCGTAGTCTCCTCCGAAATCTGGACCCTATCAGAGAGATTCCCCTGGTGTTGTGCCCACTGAGACCTCAGACACCACTGCAAAGCCCGAATATGGCATCTGGCGTGCATCACCAGCAGCAGGCAGAAGGCCATTAGACCCAGCAGCATCAGTCAGTCCCACCAAAATCCAGGACCAAGGCTGAAACATGGGGGGATCATAGCCTGAATGTCCTGCACTCTCAGCTCTAGAGGGTAGGAGTGAAACCACACGGTTTCTAGAATGGCTCCGATAAAAGGGAGTGTTTGAGAAGGTGTCAGGTGTGCCACGTTGCTAGTGAACCCCAACAAATGTAGAAGGTTTGCCGTTGTCCAGAGGTGGGTGACAACTGCCTGGGGCGAGCTCTCCTTCAGCAGCCAGTCATCGAGGTAGGGGAAGACTAGAACCTTAGATCTCCAAAGGTGAGCTGCAACCATTGCCATCACTTTTGTGAACACCCGAGTGGCACTCGTGTGGCCAAAAGAAAGCACAGCGAACTGGAAATGCTCCTGGACCTCCTTGGACCACAGGTAGCAACTGTGGCTTTTCAAGACGGGTATATGAAAGTATGTGTGCTGCAGGTCCAATGCTACCATCCAGTCTCCAGGTTCTAGGGCAGACAGAACCTGGGCATGGGTGAGAATATTGAATATGTCCATCCTCAGGAAGGCATTGACAGGGCGAAAGTCTAGAATAAGGGGGAGGCCTCCATCATTTTTTGGCACCAGAAAGTAGCGGAAGTAGAAACCATGCCCGACTTCTGGCGTCAGCAGCCTCTCAATGGCTCCTTTGGCCAAAAAAATCTGCACCTCTTGATGTAACAAGGGCAGGTAGTCCTCTGACAGCAGTTGAAAAGACAGTGGGCGGGGCTTCTAGGAATGGAAGAGCGTAACCCTCGAACAATCTGTAGTACCCACTCGTCTGAGGTGATAGCCTCTCACTCCAGTAATCGGGTCCTGCCTCCTACCGAATTGTGGTGCGTTGCGGAGGGCACACTAAAGAGGTCTGGAGGGTGCAGCAGCTGGTGGGGTGGAGGACTGGGCTGCAATGTGTCGCTGGTGTCCAGGAGATTTGTGGAAACCTCAACCATGGCCGCAAAAATGCTGGTAAGCCTGCTGGCCCTGAGGATATGGCTGGTGTTGTGGACAAAACTGAAACCCCCTCCCGTTGCCATGGAAGGGGAGGAAAGAAGAGAGTGTTGGCAGGGACAGTAGACAGGCTCAAAGATCCAGCTGTGACTATTGTCTTTAAAGCGCTCCACCGGTGTATCTGCCTTGTCACCGAACAGGTGAAAGCCAAAACGCATGTCCATAAGGTCCACATGAATGTCCCCAGAAAAGCCTGTTGACCACAAACAAGTGTGTCGTTGAAGAGCAGCTGTGGAGCCCATGGCTCTGCCTAGCGAATCTGTGGTGTCTAACCCATACCTGGCAGTGAATTTCACTGCATCCCAGCCATCAAGCATAGCTTGTGTAAGGATTGTACAAGCCTCCTCTGGTCTGGAACCAAGGGCAGCACCTGCACAACCGAATTCTACAATGTACAGGAGCATCAGCTTAAAAGTCTCCAACCTCTTGTACTTCTGCCTGGGGGGGTGGGGGAGGAGGGGGTGGCAGGGAATGCACTTGGTTTAACCTTGGCCACTGAAACCTGCACTACCAGACTTTCGGGGGTAGGGTCCTGGGTGAGGAACGCCTGGCACAGGGCGATGGTGATAGGCAATCTGTCTGTTGACCGGGACTCCTGAACAGGGCTTGAACCAAACGCCCAGTAGAACTCCAGGAGAACTTCCATGAGGGCTTCGTTGAATGGGAGCAGGAGCTCCGCACTGGTGTTTACCACGACTGATGCACCTCAGTTAAAACATTAGTTTTAACTCCACTGATGGAAGCTGAAGATCAAGGACCTCCTCCTCACCATCACAAAGGATGCACTGCACTCAGTGGCTTGGCCAGGAAATTCTGGGAGACGCGGAGTATGATTAGGCACCAGGTCCACAAGAGAAGAGCGGAGCGGGGTCTAGAGGCACAACAACACACTTCTGCCCCATTTGGGGACATGGAGGGGTGCGGTAAATAGATGATTCAACGTCTTCTTCAACTTGTGTGATGACGACTTGAACTTCGAGGACAACCGGTTACTGGAACAGATCCGTGAATGGGCCAGAGATCTTCCATGAGACTGGGAATGGCACGGGGCTTTGTTATGTTAAAATTATGTTATGTTAAAATTCATTTTTAAAGCGCTCGTTCACCAGACGGTTTCTTGGCGCTGAGGGCAAAACGTCAGCAATTCCAGACAGTAGGTGGGTGTCGATTGTAGGCGTGGGAAAAGAGCCAGGTTTTTAAGTGACTTCCTAAATTGGGTGTAGGAGTCCGCCGTGCGCAAATAGAGAGGGAGGGCGTTCCAAAATTGAAGTGCCACAAGGAGCTTGGCCTCCTGCTCCCGAATCGCCTTCTGGTGTATCGACAAGCAGTCGGTGCAGGACTTGGAGCTGTGGCTTGACCCCCAAACACTAAAGACAAAGTGGGTGCCAGTCAGTTCAGTTCAATAAACTTTATTCGGTTTTTGTTTAAAAAACCATAAAAGTTACATAGATACAGTACATATGAACAACAAATTAAAACATATCAAACTCCGCTACCACACAAAAATCATCTAAAAGCATGTCTAGATTAATAGACTCTACGTGTCCATAAAATGCCTGGAATTCATAGATGCCTTTAAAAACCCTGCAATAAAAATAATACATTCATCCTTCAATAATTGTAAATACATTAGTGCTGGTCTAACCTGATTAAAATTCAATTTCTTTAAAATAGGGACTAAAAAATGCCCCCTGGGGACTTCATATAGTTTACAAAAAAACAAAGTGCAGCAGGTCCTGAGGAGACTTTCCGTCGCAGCCACAGGAAGCTAGCACTTGACCTCTGGAAGCCCCCTTGGGTCTTGCTAACAGGAGATGGAAGAGATTCATCCGGAACCTAGTTAAAAGAAATTTTTCATGTGTCGTCAGGGACCCCATGAGGTATGGTTCAGTCAATGGTGTCGATTTAAGTAATAAATATGCCCGAACACTAGGTTTCCGAGCCTCTTCTGCTTCCCGATCAGCTTGCCTTCTGCTCAAAAAAGCTGCCTTAGTTATTTCCACGTCCTTTCTAACAATAACGCCTGGTTTAAAGAATAAAACTCCCCGCCCAATCCATTCAAATCCTCTTTTAATATAATTAAGCCAGGGATACGAGCCACATTATCTAGGGACAGGCATTCTCTTAAGATCAAGTGAGTGAGGGTTAAATCTTCATTTAACCAACACGTTAGCCAAAAATCAAAGGACGTAAGGCAATGGTGTCACTTAGGTAGGAGACCCCCAATTCCTCATGTACCACCAAGTTCGAGGTTCCTTATGGACACATAATAACCTTTTAGAAACCCATTTTCCACGACCTGGAGGGGTTCCACTACCGTGTATCCCCAGATCTCACTGCCATAAGTTGCTATAGCTAAGCTTTTTGCTTGGTACACTTGAAGCATAGCTCCTGTCGGTTTCTTTCCCACTTTAGAGGCAAAGTTAAAAATTGCAGCATTGACCCGCGCCAGTTCCCTTTTTTTCTTTTAATTAAGGGGTCCCACCTGAGTTGATCATCAAATAAGACCCCTAAATAAGAGAAAACATTTGTGCGTGGGATCTTGTCGTTACCAGTTCTAAACAAAAAGTTCCTCTTCATATCTTTCCCTACCTTCATGACGTAGGACTTTGAGTTATTAATGGTCAAGTCCCGGTCTGTCATGAATTTAGAGAATGCAGTTAAAAGGGATTGTAGGCCCAATTCAGTTCTGGATATTAGGACGGCGTCATCCGCGTAGAGCAAAACGGGAATGCCCCGCCGTCCTACATAAGGAAAATCTGCTCCAGTTGCCCTCAGCTCGCTCTCTAATTCATTAATATAAAAGTTACATACATTTATCTTTGACATTCCCCGCAAGATTTAAAATCCATAGGGTTTGTTGGAGACATGTCCCTAGCACACTGGAGACAATGGAAAAAATCATGCAACAAAAAGTCGAGAAAGCATTTCTAAAAAGGTGATCAAAGTAAGCTTTCCGGATCCGCAACCTTTGGCGCAGAAAGAAAGGAACTGATTTCAGTGCGTTGGGGTGGCACCTATATAGGACCTGCGCACATCACATCCGATGCGTAATTGGGGAGCCATAGGCCCCACCTACCGGTACGCAGGGGTACAGATCCAGTCTGACGCAAGGGGAATAGTCTAAGGCAAGGGATCTGGGGTTAGAAGTCTCTTCCAGAAATCAGATTTACTAAAATACTCAATGGGATTAAACCTACGAAATCTTCAGAGTGGAATACTACTACTTATGTGCAAAAGGTTTGACAATAGGCATAACCTTGCAAGTATGCGGGTGTTCCTCACCCTTGAGCTCCCACAAATCATCTGCTTGAAAAGATTTACACATGCTTAGAATTCTGCCATAATGCTGTAATTTCAGTATGCTGTAATGAGAAAATCCAATGAACGCAGAATCCCACCATTCTTGATTCTGTGGCCAGGAATTGGATTTTATCATCCTAAATGTCTGCATTTCCTCACCTAGCATTTACATAAGAGCACAAATACCTTTGAGAAGATTCTACACATGCAAACTGAATCGTAAATATGGTGCCATTTCCAATCCAACCTTTACTCCCGGGAGCCTAGAGAAAATGAACAATAAGGGCCGGATTAAGGGTCTGGCGGTCCGAGGACCACCAGACTTGTGGTGGTGCGGCAGTGGCTGATGCAGCCACCGCCGCACCGGTGGTCCGACCGCCCCATTAGGAGTTAGGCGGTCAGACCGCCCTGGGAACACCGGCTCCTCAAGGGAACCACCGTTCCCTGGCATTGGAGCGACAGTCAGAGGCTGCAATATGCTTGGCCACGCCGCGGTCCCGCCATGCATATTACGAGTTTCCTCTCCTCCAGGGTTTACATGGAGGAGAGGAAACAAAGGGGAACCTACAGGGCCCCCTTGTGCCTCAACCGCATGTGGAGGCACACAGGGGGGCATAACATGTGCCCCCCTGTGTGCATGCACATAGGTTCTTGCATGGCATGGACTTTCGAGTCAATGCTGTGCAGGAACCTTGTAGTGCGCTCCCATTGCGGTGCCTTTTTCAAAGACATTCAAAAGAGGCACTGCCATGGGACCGCCATGCCGCCTGCCTGCCAGACTACTTAAACGTCGTAATCTGGCGGGTGGGCGGCGTCGACCTTCAGCGGAGCGGTGGCGCGGCGGTTTGCACCGCCATTCCACCACTCCGCCAAAAGTCGTAAACGGGCCCCAAGCCTGGATGCTACCCACAGTCCCTGAGCTCAGTGGGCAATGTCAATATTCTTCTTACATCACCCTACACTGTAAATGTGCAGGTGGTCACCAATATATAACTTTTAGGAGACTCAAAGGAATCTCTGAATCTTTCAAAGGCTGGTATGCACATTACTTTAAATTGTTATTGTGGTTGTTGTGCAGACACTTCACAACTTAGTAATCCTCTACAGAAAAGGCTACAGTTTATTTATTTTTTTAAATCATCTTGTTAGATTTGAAGACAAAGCGTGTGCAACATAGTAAGCTCATCAATTGCATCACCTGGGTCAATATAACAAAAAGAGAAATAATGCTGCTCTTCCACTGAAAGAAACCTCATATTCGAACCATAACTTCTCAGGTCTATGTCTATGAAAGAGAAGGAGAATTATGGGACAGGGCTGGGGGAGGAAGTGTGGACTAGATTTCACAGTTTTAAAAAACTATCAATCCTGCACTATAAAGTCTAATGGTCTGAGCACATTCAAAGGCCATGAAAGCAATACTAGTAGAAGAACCTATTCTGCAGAGACAGTAAGGCAAATTATTATGCAATCACCCACCTTTATGAGCCCTCACTATCATCCTAAGTCTATGGCCCTAGGGTCTACCATCATTAAAGACAGTCACCTGCACCCCAGGACGCACCAGTTCATTCTCAGGTTTTCCATATTCCTTATACCCTCCATGGCCACAATTCTGGGGAAGAATAAAATCCTGTGCCCTTGGAAAAAGTATCTCATTCCTTCCTGTTCCTGACGTCAGCACTTCCTCTTGTGCACCTTCTTCCTGCAAAACAGTCAGTATTGTGCTCCTATTCACATCTCACCTCATTAATGTTTCACAATTAACTCTATTATTAACTCGACCACAAAGAAACTGGAGTAAACACATTAGTTTCCTTGAGACCATAAGAATAACACACTAACTAGCAAGGATGATGTAGACCAAGCTAACCAACTACTGAACTATCACTAACCAGGGGTTCTGGAGTAGGGTGTTACTTGCTGCAAAGTGCTTCAATACCTCATCAGGGGGGAGAAAGCGCTACAGACATGCAACTGCAATACAATGCTTAGACGTATCTTTCACTGTTCTGAGGTAAGACGTGAGACTGAGCTACCGATGTCCAAACTGACAAACCTAAAAAGTACAGAGGAATGGAAGAACCTTCTGCCACATTATCATTGTGAAGCTTCAGCTGAGATTATACAGATGGTCCACTTTGAAAAGCAAACACAAGGAGATGATGGACGGAGCGCTGTAACTTTTCAGACACTCACCCCCAGTCACAGATCTGGGTTGAATCCATCATCGTTCTTTAGCTCACTTCGCCACACCAAGTTCAGACCCAGCCATATGCAAATCAGTCTTGACCCTGTTTCCCTGAAACTGGTCCCAGGATGCTTGTTTCCAGTCCAGGGAAGACCTGGCTTGGCAGTTCGGGCAGGACTGTTCCCATGAGGCACAGGGTCAAGACTGATTTGCATATGGCTGGGTATTAACTGGGGTGGCGAAGTGAGCTATAGAACTATGATGGATTAAACTCAGATCTGTGACTGGGGGTGAGTTCCTGAAAAGTTTCAGTGCTCCGTCCATCATCTCCTTGTGTTTGCTTTGTTCGCCCTAAGTTGGCAGGATATGCTCAGACGTGGTCCCTTGTTCACTTTGCCACTGTATTTAAGCTAGCCTGGCTGATGAGGGGTGAAACCCGAAACTGGTCCCAGGATGCTTGTTTCCGGTCCAGGGAAAATTTGGCTTGGCAGTGCGGGCTGGACTGTTCCCATGAGGCACAGGGTCAAGACTGATTTGCATATAGCTGTGTCTGAACTGGGGTGGCGAAGTGAGCTCAAGAACAATGATGGATTCAACCCAGATCTGTGACTGGGGGTGAGTATCTGAAAAGTTTCCGTAGTCCGTCCATCATCTCCTTGTGTTTGCTTTGTTCGCCCACTTTGAAAAGTGCCTTTAAAAATAGCCAATTCAGTGTCTTGCGGTTTGGACTTGTCAGTCACAAATCTAGTTAAGATTATATGGTGGTTGTAGTCCATCACTGAGGGCTTATCCAGCAGCACCTGGTGAGATTGGAAATGTTGATGGAAGGTCAACATCAAAGGCAATCATGCCTTAATGGTAGTGTCCATGGTTGTGGTACACAGGATTCCCACCCTGCCCCAGCCTTCCTTCTTTTATCTACACCTCTCACTCTGCAGAGCAGCTCACAGGATGTCCTTCCAGTTTTGTAGCACAGACTGGACAGGAAGCAATAGATCTGTGGTAGGAAGCAGGCTTTACACACGCCCACGTCTACATGAAAACTCCCTGGTGATTTCACTTCTACACCATCGCTTAGATTTGTGACATAATGTGTTCAAAGTTTCTTTTTCCAAGAGCTGATGCTCGCTGTGGAGCTGATAACCACAGGGGACGTTTGCGCTGAAGGTTCAAGGGTTGCAGTGATTTCAGACAAGGAAACTATATTGTTGCGAAATTCAAAACCAACCAGCTTTCCAACTCTACAATTAGCTGCGCTATCGGTACAAAAAATGACATCATAAAAAGATGATAAAAAAAAAGGAAAAACAGTGACCTAATGGGGAGGCTGTAAGTGACTAGACTTTGTTAAACAATGACAGGAACAGCTTGAGCTTGCACGATCAGTCCAACCTTTGCACCCATCATGACTTCACCATGTGCACCTTGAGATCTCAGAGACCATCATTCACCAAGAGCACTGCCTGGTGGGCGGACACGCATCACAGCAGGTTGTACCTGCCCAGGGGTACCACCGATCCAAAAAGCCGACTGTCGGCTGCGCAGCAAAAGCACCACCAAGGCACAATGACCGAATGGTTTGCAATTTTCTGGGTTTGCAAAGTGTGTTTGCAAACACAGGAGTAACTAACATTGGTGCAGTGGCACCGGAGCCCTGAGGGGCGCTTGGACCCCGATAAAAGCTGTATATACTACCCAAACAGCAGTCAAAGGGGCCATTATCCTTGCTTGCACCAGGGCCCATGGCATCCTTGCTATGCTACTGCTTGGAAAGCACCCAGAGACCTCCCATCACCGCCGCAGGGAGTGCTTAGGGTAACAGTGGCACGCCCTGTCTGCGATGCATAGGGTGCTTTGTGTCTGTTAAATTGAGCACCGGACTGTTTGTCGAACACGCACAATGCACAGTGACACCCTGTGTGGTAATGTCAGCGCAATGTTTAGAAAGTGAACTCTTTATCAGATTAGGAAACACATTTTACAAGAGTAGGATGGAAAAAGAGCGAGCCCAACACAAACAATTCATCGGATGAACACAGTTGGCACCCACCAAGCTGGTATTTCCAGGAAGGTTTTCAGCAGGTGCAGACAAAGCAGGCCCTTCCGTATAAGTCAGCTAACTACCAGCTTCACTCGCAATGGCCATGATCCGGCCTGTTACGTGTGCCCAGGAAATCGCAACATACTCTCATAGGGCATAAATGTACCCCGCTATCACCACCTAGTGTGAAAACTAATCTAATCTAGGATTTATATCACTTTGGAGTGGTACAGACCTGGATTCGGAGCATCAGATCTATGCTCCACAAAGGACTCCTTCCAAATGAGGAGCGATCATCACACACATCCGCCAGGTTAATGACAACAAGCCGCGGCCAGGGCGACTGACGCTGGAATCTGGGGCTCACAGTACGATCCCCGGCACCGGCGGCAGGTTACCCCAGCACCATGTGACTCTGGGCAATAGCTCGCTTAATCTTCCCGACGGCCCCCAGCACCGGGATGCCTTCGGGTAGCTGTTCGCGCTTTACAAATACTGGATTTACATTTACATGGCTGCTCAGCGTAAACAAAATGGTGGAGCTTCACCTACCCACAGAAACAAAGCAAGCAGGCATGTCTTGCCTCAGTGGTCAATTTACATGGTCAGTTTGCATCCTAAAAATTGTTTTCTTGCATATTTACCAGAAATGAAATTGACTGCAGCTTGATTTCTTAATGAATTACACGATTTACACAGAAAGATTACATTTGCATCATCTCAAATGGTTATTTATCAGGTGGGACCTTATATAAATCACATACGGTCAGGTCGTGCCCACTTATCCCCCCATCCAAGTACATTCTGAGAGGTACCAAAAGAAAGGACAGTTGTCCTTTTCAGTCCTGCTCCTCAAAAACCAAAGCTCCCGGCAAGACGAGTCTAAAAGAGGCGCCAACGATGGTTTGGAAAAGCCTTGGTGAGGGTGATTTTCTCTTCAAAAGTCGAGAAGCTTCCCACTTAGAAGAGATGTCTACAGCTCTGGACAAAGTTAGATTTTTTTGCCATTTTTTATAGATATAGTGACCGGCCCACCATTTACAAATGTGAGTCGTAAGACCTTGTGCGTCATTCTCAAGATGCAACAAGGTTTCTTAGTGCTACCCTGGAGATGCTGGGACTAAAGGAGAGGTCTTAAAACGGGGAACAGTGAAAAGAAACAAAAAACTGACCTGGAAATAATAAACAATGAAAGAATCTGCCATTCCTCAAAGACTTGTTTAATCTTATAAAACATAAAACAAGGCTGACTAGTAGAAGAATGAGCTCAGCTATTCTTACACCCAAAATGCAAGCCAAAAGCAAGTCTAATTCAGGCTGACTCAGTCCACAGACAAAAAAATGTCTATACAAAGGTGAAAAAACAACCATAACGTCATCAATAGGTCTTGAACGCTGTAGCTCCTCAAAGAGAGCACGCAAGAGAAATGCCTAAATGGATATTTTAAGGCTATAATGACGACCAAGGCAATAGCTCCTTAATAAGACCATTCCTAAATCTGAAATAAATGAAAATAATTACCAGAAAGGCGCAGGAACTCTTCAAACAATAGTGCACAGAAAGCCACAAGCATCCAGTCAAAGAAGCAGGCAGGGGGTTAAATACCATTCATCAAATGCAGCAGGAGATACCAACCATAGTCCACCTTACTGGGACCCACCAAAGGCTTCTGGGAAGCCTGGCAACTGGAGACGAGTCTTGCAAAGGGGCTGCGTGAATCCTCCAGGCTTCTAGGCACTTCGGAGTCTGTTCCACTCCCCAATAGGAGTAGGGATGGACGCTGGCCCTTCCGTACCCTGTACCCTCTTCTCATCAGAGGCTGCCACATGAACTATCTCTGCACACAGAGCGGAAGAACATCTTCAGCACTAGTATTTGTCCACTTGTCGGGTTGTCGTACAAGTAAAATAGTCTTCGTTGAGGATGTCCCCCCCAGCGGACTAGGATTGGTCAGAGGTTTAGGACCTGGACAGCAGGCTCTTCTGTATGATGTTAACATCACTACCAGGTAGGTTGATATTTTAATAATTCATTTGTACACAGGAGGTAGAACATAATAGTGTGAAAGGAAAACGTTTTCGTTGGGTACCATGTCAATCAATCAATCACAGAATTTGTAAAGCGCACTACTTACCCGCGAGGGTCTCAAGGCGCTGGGGGAGAAAAATGGGGGAGGGGGGGGTGCTGCTACTGGTCGAACAACCAGGTCTTGAGTAGCCTCCTGAAGGTCAGCAGGTCTTGGGTCTGTCGTAGGCTTAGTGGAAGGGTGTTCCAGGTCTTGGCGGCGAGGTGGGAGAAGGATCTGCCGCCGGTGGTGGTTCTTCGAATGCGAGGGACGGTGGCGAGGGAGAGGTCGGCGGAGCGGAGTTGGCGGTTGGGGACGTAGAAGAGGAGTCGTCTGTTGAGGTAGGCTGGGCCAGTCTTGTGGAGTGCCTTGTGTGCGTGGATGAGGAGTTTGAAGGAGATTCTCCTGTCGACGGGGAGCCAGTGCAGGTTCCTCAGGTGGGGGTGATGTGGCTGTGGCGTGGTACATCGAGGATCAGGCGTGCGGAGGCGTTTTGTATGCGTTGCAGTCGCTGGATGAGCTTGGCCGGGGCTCCCGCAGAGGGCGTTCCCATAGTCGAGTCTGCTGCTGACGAGGGCCTGGGTGACTGTTCTTCTCGTGTCTGTCGGGATCCACCTGTAGATCTTGCGAAGCATGCGGAGGGTGTTGAAGCAGGAGGATGAGACTGCGTTGACTTGCTTGGCCATGGAGAGCGTTGAGTCGAGGATGACTCCCAGGTTGCGTGCGTGGTCGGTGGGTGTCGGGGCTGCTCCCAGCGTCGTTGGCCACCAGGAGTCGTCCCAGGCTGAGGGGTTGGAGCCGAGGATGAGGACTCTCTGTCTTCTCCGTGTTCAGTTTTAGTCGGCTGATCTTCATCCAATCGGCGACGGCCTTCATCCCTTCATGGAGGTTGGATTTGGCGGCGAGGGGGTCCTTGGTGAGGGAGAGGATCAGTTGAGTGTCGTCGGCGTAGGAGATTATGTCGAGGTCGTGCTGTCTGGCGATGCGTGCGAGCGGGGCCATGTAGATGTTGAACAGTGTTGGGCTGAGGGACGATCCCTGGGGTACGCCGCAGATGATCTCGGAGGCTTCGGATCGGAATGGTGGGAGGCGGACTCTCTGGGTTCTGCCGGCGAGGAAGGAGGTGGCCCATTCCAGGGCCTTGTCTCGGATCCCTGCGTCGTGGAGGCGTGCGCGTAGAGTGCGGTGGCAGACAGTGTCGAAGGCGGCGGAGAGGTCCAGCAGGATGAGGGCTGCGGTCTCACCGTTGTCCAGCAGGATCCTGATGTCGTCGGTGGCGGCGATGAGGGCAGTCTCAGTGCTGTGGTTGCTGCGGAACCCCGATTGGGATGGGTCCAGGATGCTGTTTTCTTCGAGGTATCGGGTTAGCTGTATGTTGACGATCTTCTCGATGACCTTGGCTGGGAACGGAAGCAGGGAGATGGGCCGGAAGTTCTTGAGGTCTCTCGGGTCATGTGGTAGCAGGATTGATAATTCACATAGGTAGAGAGTGGGAAGGAAGGTGAACACCACCCTCAGAGATGAGAGGGATATTAAGAAGATTAAATGTGCTAGGGTCTTCAGAACAGCTTGTATTTTAGTTCCTTTCTACAGCCTTCATGGGAGGGACTGGTTTTGCCTGCGGGTGAAGGTAAGTACCACAAGCTGGCTGCTCGCCCTGAAAAGGCTTATTTGAGTGTCCTTTATATTGAAGAGTGGGTTTTAAGAAGGTTGCCAGAGCTCCAAAGGGAACAAGGTCCACCAGAGATGGTGGGTTTTAGGGACAAGAATTGTGAAGTTCCAAAGGACAGAAATGTTTAGATGTTCAGCAGCAATATATTCTAGGCGGATCCTCTGCATCACCTTGAGAAGTTTGAGCTAGCAGTTTGCACCCGTACCCCCTCAAGTTATCAGCAAAAATGGTTCGCTACAGGCAATCTAGTTTCAAGCAAATGCCACGCCTTCCAATACGCCGTATTACATGCAGAGCCTAGCCGGAGACAACACGACACCTTGAAGCCACATATAATGTTGCTCAATAGAGATTAAATATCGCAACCAGGGGGCGTGGCCAAGATAGCGAGCGGGTAGGACGTGTTTCCCCGAGGCTCCCCGCTCCTGTCGCCCAATCCGGCCCAAAATCAGGCAATTTTCCACCCAAGATCCAGCACAGAGGGACCTCGCTATTGCGGTCGCCACTGGTGGGGACTGACCGAAACGACACCGCACCGGCAGGCTGCTAGGGGTAGAAGAAGCGGAGCCCCAACGCGCCACGAGGCTGAGGGAGGAAATGGCGGCCGACTCTCACCGAGCTCGCTGAGGAGGTGGCTGTCTAGTCATCCTGCGGCGCCGAGATCGATACGGCTGAGGTCCCCCCGGGTGCCGCTGTCGCTGGGGAAGCGACCTGAGCTGTGGGGGCCGTAGACGAGGCAGAGAGCATGCATCAGCTGCCAGCGAGGAGGTGCCGGAGGTGAGGCTCCCTGGGCCGCGGCCTGCCGCAATCTACGCCAGCGGGAGCCGGGAAAGCGCGCGGAGTGCCTGTCTCGGATCTGGGGGCATTGGCTGGTCGCTGGAGGGGCGGGGGCAAGCAGACCAGGCCCCGGAGCCAGCGCACAAGGCGAAGAAGCGGGCCACGCGCTGTGCACCACAATCTTGATCTAGCGGAGTGGGCCCAGAGCACAAGACTGAAGCCCCACATAGCCGCGGAGGCGCTGCCTTCGACCTGGCGCGGCAGAAGGAGGCGAGAGGTGGTTGGCGCGCTCGCAGGCGCTGACGAGGGCCCACAAGCGAGGGGACAGCGGAGAACGTGGCTCTGGGCTCGGGCCGAAAGGAAGCGGGGAGAGATACAGCGCAGCGGCCCCGGCCCCGGCCCCCCGCCCTTCAACCACGCCGGTACGGGCCAGAGATGGGGCCCGAGGAGACCTCAGGTGAGAGGCGCCGCTTGAGACCGCATGCTGGCGGAGCATACGCATCGGTGGGGCTTGACCCAGAGAGGACGGGGCCTGCAGAGGCCTAGCAGAGTGCACTGACAGCGAGGCCCTAGCGGCAGCCGAGCGACCCTGCCCGGTGGAGGGCCTACCTTGCAGCGTATCGGCCAGGGTCTTTGCCTGGCGAGCAGGGGTCTGGGAGAGATAAGTGCGGAGGCGTGACCGGAGCACGGATCACCCGGCTGTGGGGGGCAGCGGAGGCCAGTGGGGACAGACGGGCGGCCAGACACACCGGCTGGCGGGAGAAGTATACTACATCGGTCTGGTGAAGACATCGGGGAGCGCTTCCGCCACCAGTATCAGCATTATTCCCCGCTGGCCCCAGTGGCATCTCCAAGAGAATAAGCACCGGGCTACCAAGGCGCCCATAGCGTCCCACCCTGCACAGCAAGCGACCGGGAGCAACGGCGGATCGTTGCCCAGTAGCAGCTTGGGCGTGTTAAGGAGGGCCCACCCCGGAGAACGCGCCGAACGCCTCAGGCATGTCCTCGCTGAGAGGGAAAAAGGACAGGTCCCTGAAGGACATGTTGACCAAGACGCCGCAGTTGGCCGGCGGCGGCGGGGGCCGCCCGAACTCGCCGTTACACCGTTCCCCCGTGACGGAGGAGGTGGAGGCCCCGATCAAGCGCACCTTCCTGGAGACACTGTTTAATAGTCTGCGAGAGGACTTTCAGACACTAAAACAAGAGGTGGCTGGGGAAGTGAAAGAAATTTGACGCGATGTGGACGCGATCGGTGAAAGAGTGGCAAACATGGAAGATCAAGAACAGGCCAGAGAGGAAGAGGTGGCGCAGCTTCAGCAAGAAGTGATACGGTTGCGGGACCAACAGATCGACCTCCAGACACACGCGGAGGACCTCGAAAACCGCTCCCGACGAAACAACATCCGCGTGAAGGGGGTCCCTTCGGACGAGGAGGGGGCGGACATGAACCAGTACTTGCAGGAGATGTTTCGGGACATTTTGGGGGTCCCGCCGGACTTCGAGATCCATATAGACCGCGCACACAGGGTGGGGCTGAGAAGGAAAGCACCGGTGCCCCCACCAGACATCCTGGCCTTTCTCCCGGACTTCCCCCTCAAGGAGCGTATTCTACGGGAGGCCAGAGCTAAGCAACCGGTCAAATATATGGGACACTCGGTAGCCTTATACCAGGACTTGTCTGCCATCACGTTACAGAAAAGGAGAGAGTTCAGGGAGGTGACCACGCATCTGCGGGATAAGGGTGTGGCGTACTCCTGGGGGCACCCATTCAGACTGATCTTTAAATGGGACGGCAAGCTTCAGCAAATTAGGTCTATACGGGACGCTTGCCAGATGCTCAGCCTGGAGCAGCGGAGCCAGGAGACTACGGCCAGTCAGGAGCGCAGACCCCCACGAGAGCGCTGGCAGAGAGTCGGAAGGAGGCGCTCATCTGCTAATTCCATGGGGCCAGACCCCACAGCCATGGCGCAGGAAAGGCAGTCCGTCCTAGAGACGGTTCTCAAGGACACAGCATCTCAGGACAGCTCATGACCTGTGGGAGGATGCCACATACAACTGAGATAAGCACGGCCGGGGGGGCAGCGGGGGGGCGGGGACTGCCGAGCCACGGTATGCCCCATCTAACCTTTTCTTTCCAGGTGCTCGCGATGATGTCCGGTGGATTTGGGACACCGTGGCTGCACACTGCAGCTCCTGGACAATACTTTGGGGTGACTGTTATTGGGGATGTTGGGGTTAGGGAGGGGGGGTCCGATGTCCAAACAACATGCATATACAGAGTCCCTGGGACCCACTGAGTACCTACGCCAGGGTTCACATACGGCCTTATATAACTCTGATCCTCAGAATAGTGGCTCCCACTCGACGGAGGACTTTATTCACTGTGGTGGCCAGCATAGATCAGATCAGCCTATACCCCCTCATTATGGCTCGGGAGGTAGTGAATATCATTACACTTAATGTCAAGGGGCTCAACAACCCAGTGAAGAGACGTGCGATCCTTTCATACCTAGAACACGCGGAGGCTGATATATGTCTCCTCCAGGAGACACACCTCCTCACTAAGGATTGCCACCACATGCGCTCGAGGGCGTTCCCGCAACAGTACTACTCTTCCACAGGGGAGAAAAAAGCCGGTGTACCATTCTAATTTCCCACCGTTGCCAAGGGATAGTGAAGGAGAAAGTAGCTGAACTGAAGGGGAGGCTCCTGGCGTACACTATTCAGCTCGGCACCCAATCCCTAGTGATAGGTTCACTCTATGCCCCTAACTCAGGACAAGAAAGATTTCCTCAGACGGCCATAGCGGACGTCATGACCCCACAGAATCGCATGACATTGGTAGGGGGGGACCTAAACTTGGTCATGGACTCGTCCAGGGACAGATCCCATACTTCCTACTTTCACAAGGGAGAGATGTCAGGCGATGGGAAGAAGTGGCGGAAAGAAATGGGTTTTGTAGACATTTGGAGGGAGGCTCACCCAAACTCCACACACTACACGTTCTACTCTCAGGCCCACAAGTCCTATGCACGCTTAGACTACTTCTTGGGTACGGAGGAGATTAACAGGGTGGTGCAAGCGGCGACTATTGAACCTGCAGCCCTCTCAGACCACGACGCATTGACCATACAGGTACGTATACCGCCGAGATCACGCCCCTCTGGTAGCTGGAGACTCAAAGAATCCATTCTCCATAACAAAATGGTAGAACAACAAATCTCCAAATGCATCACCGACTATTTCACTCTGAATGACACACCAGGCATGGCTACCACCACACTCTGGGAAGCAATGAAAGCGGTAGTACGGGGGGAGCTCATAGCGATCTCCGCGACCCATAACAAAGAACGTAAGGAGACACGGACGAATTTAGTGGCTCAGGTGCAGGAACTAGAGAGGGTGCAAAGTAGGACAGGGGCGCCAAGCGTCTGGCGACAATTGAAGGCGGCTAGGGCACAGTTGGCTGGCATCGACTTAGATAGAGCGGAGTACGCAGCAGTCCGATTGAAACACTCCTATTACATTGGGGGCGACCGCACAGGCAGACTATTGGCAAATAGGCTTCGGGCCCAAAGACAGAGGACAATGGTCTCCTCACTGCATAGGAGTGGTCAGACGGACGCCATGGGGGACCAAGAGATAGCCCAAACTTTTAGAGAGTTTTACGAGAACTACTATGCCGCAGATACACCATTGGAACAGGACATCGCCAACTATTTGCAGTCTGTCCAGATGTCCTCATTAACTCCGGACCAGGCAGCACTATTAGATGCTCCCATCCGCATAGAGGAGGTCATCACCGCGATCTCGCGCCTCAAGGTACTTAAATCGCCAGGCCCGGATGGGTTTTCCGCTCTTTTTTACAAGAAATTTTGTTCCATTCCAGCCTCGGTGCTGACAAGGTTGTTTAACTCCCTTGGAAGCACACACCCGATACCGGCCTCGATGCTGGCAGCGGCGATAGTGGTTTTACCCAAGCCGGGTAAAGATAGTCAACAATGCGGCTCGTACCGGCCGATCTCTCTACTCAATGTAGATCTCAAACTATTTACTAGTATACTCGCAACACGCCTCAGTCCCCACATGCCGAATATAATAGAACCTGACCAAGCCGGGTTTATCCCATCCCGCCAATGCGGAGACAACACCAAGAGGATACTCCACCTAATAGACAAAGCCCATCAAACAAGAATGGATGCGCTTTTACTAACGGTGGACGCTGAAAAAGCGTTCGACCGGGTGGACTGGGGATTCCTGGGGCATGTGTTGGTAAAGTTTGGGTTGGGGGAGAGATTTCGGGATTGGGTGCGGTGCTGCTACAACGGGCCTACGGCCTTCATCAGAGTCAATGGCACCACCTCGAGACCATTTACCATTCAAAGAGGAACTAGACAGGGGTGCCAGTTGTCTCCGCTCCTATTTGCTCTGTACATTGAGCCGCTGGCGCAGAGGGTCAGGGATAGCCCTGGTATTAGAGGCATACCATTTGGAGGGGAAACGCACCCCATAAGCTTATATGCGGACGATGTGATAGCGGCACTGTCGGAGCCGAAGTCCTCACTCCCTGCCTTCCTACAGGAGTTAGAAGCATTTGGTAGGGTTTCGGGTTACCGGGTCAATGTAGGTAAATCGCGGATCTTAAATCTGGCCCCGACACGACCGGCACCGGATCCAACTGCGGGGTGGCTATCCGGCATCAGAGTGGTAGACACTATCCCATACTTAGGGCTGGAATTAGCGGCCACAGTACGCCAGACGACCTGTCTGAACTACGCTAAATTACAACGGCAGACCGAAAAGGACCTGGGAACCTGGAGCAAGCATCGCCTTTCCCTATTAGGGAGGGTAGCGGCAGTTAAAATGTCGCTGCTACCAAAAGCACTGTACTTGTTCCAAACCCTTCCAGCGCTGCCCCCCGAAGGGGTGATTGTCTCACTACAGCGCAGCATCAACAAATTCGTGTGGGCGGGGGGCCCGCCCGCGGATGGGCAAAGCTCTAGGGTACATGCGCCTGAAGACGGGGGCTTGGGGATTCCAGACCTCCTCAACTACTATAAAGCAGCCCAAATGCGATACCTTGTGGAATGGACGAGACCGGAATCTGAGAAACGTTGGTTGTTTCAGGACTGAGCGCTGGCAGGTATTCCACTGTGGAAGGTTCCCTTTCTGAAAAGGCCACAGCGCCCTTGCGGCCTGATGGGCTCGCCAGTCACCCGGTCAGTGCTGAAAATATGGGACGAAGAAGCGAGCTCCAAGAAACTTACAACATTTCCCTCTCCCCTGAACCCCCTATTTGGGAACAGCGAGTTCTCACCGGGAATGTCCGACAAGGCGTTTGCGGAGTGGCAGAGAACCTCATGCCGATCGGTGGGACATCTCTTTGACATCTCAGGCATACTCTCATTCCCTCAAATGAAATTAGAATATGGAATTCCCGAAACCGAAAGGTTTAGGTACCTGCAACTGAGACACTGGGTGCTTCAGGAGGGGACTAGGGAACAGGGGGGCCGCAAACTGACCAAATATGAAAAATGGTTAATTACCAAACTCACTGATAAAGGGCTGATCTCCGAAATGTACGATGTGATTCGGTCCCGCCCGCCGTCCCAGGCCACGCCAAGTCAAAAGAGGTGGGGGAGGGAACTAGGAGGTGACCTCACACGAAAGGATTGGGAAGGAATCGATTACTGAGCAAAACACACCGCCCGCAACGTGGCCAGTATCGAAACAGCTATGAAAATAGCTACGTACTGGTACCTTACACCAGCGCGTCTTCACAGAGGTAATCCGAATAGAAGTCCCACCTGTTGGAGATGGTGCGATAGGGAAGGTACACTGCTTCATATTCTATGGGAATGCCCAGTGTTGTCCAGCTACTGGACTAAAATCTTAGATGAGGTGGATGCACTATTTGATACAGAGATTCCGCGGCTCCCAGTATACGTGGTTTTGGGTCTCCCTAATCCGATCACATTCCCACTCAAAAGTGTGAGAGGTCGTCAGATGGGGCTGGCATTGGGGGCAGCTTTACAGAACATACTGACACACTGGGGGACACCCACTTCCCCCACACATGTAGGCTGGCTACACCGAATGTGGCACATACTAGGGATGGAACGAATATTGGCCACACTGAATAACTCCGAAACCGCTTTTCAGAAAGTTTGGAGCCCCTTCTTGAAACTGCTTTCAACAGAGTTCAACGAAATAACACAACCCAAATATCTCAGAGTGTTGCGGCTCACAGATTTAGGGACGGAACAACGAACTTCCCCAACGGCCCCGTAGGGGACATTAAGGTCAAGAGGCAGGGACGGGAATACACCACGGACTATCGGACAGGGAGGGGGGTGGGGTGGGGGGAGTTTAAGTTTAAGTTTTTGTTTTGCCGTACTAGGCTGACTCTTCAACAAAGCAATTCATGTGCCGCTTCAGACGGTTTTCATTGCTTGACATACGACAATGGAACTATGTCCAATCTGGCACAAGAGCATGTGAGAAATGTAAACCATGCAGCAAGTCAATGCCAATGACTGTGAATTGTGTTGTCTTATTGAAAATGCCAATAAACCCATTTAAACATAAATATCGCAACCAGAGTGAAATGGATTTAATCCGTGCAGCTAGTTAAAATCTTAGTGCCGAAAAGTACTCAATGATGGCGTGTTAGGCATAAAGCGGAGTTCCTATCTTGACAAGTCCAGACCTAAGGAAAATGACTAGGTTATTCACATTTGCCATATCCCGCAAGGTTTTCTAAGATTGCCCAACGCAGGGAATAACACTTCATGGGACGGTTTTCCACGATTCCTCCTGAGTTCAGGAAGCCATGCAGCAGCAGGGAAGGCTCAGTGCCACATGGTGCTTTTAAAACATCACAAGCGCAGGAAAGATATTTCCATCCCCAGGGGTGCAGAAAGTCTTTGGAGGGCTAGAACACAAGCCAGGAATGTGTCACCTCCAGCCTCGATGGGTATCAACGCAGCCATAATTGGGGTGCAGTAGTAATAAACAAAAGAGTGGGGAACCCAATAGACCCTTGGAGGCTTGGGCAATCTTACCTGATAATAATAGGGGTGCAGGCATCTAATGCCAAGACACTATACAGTCCGGGTCACACTGCACCCGCTAGACTAGTTCTATGACTACGCCCCTGTACAGCCAGAGCAAGGTTCTATGGGTAACAAATCGCCTCACAATCTGATAAATTCCAGGGCTAGCATTATACGAGGGTCGTACACCAACATGACACAGATATCCTAAATATGCCAAGGAATAGCACCTGCCTGCAAGCATTTTTCTAAGAGTGCGCGTTGCAATAGCGCTCAGGATCACTCCATGCCTTGGGCATCAGAAGACATAGGGCCAATGAGGGGTGGAGGGATGGGGGCTGGGTGAAGGGGGGACTAGCAAGCCAGAAGTTCCAAACCTCCTCTTGCGGCGCAGATGCTGACTGCACAAAATCTTACGCTACTCGACACAAACTACGGAGAACAACCACACACTGTGCATGCAGCTCAAAGCGTGAAGATGAAGGCTGGCAGGCCCCATGGGAGGTCCGCCTCTGCTGACAACCTGCTTATCTTTCCAGTTTCCATGTTATTTTTAGGCTGTCAACACTGAAGCGCTTCAACTGCTTCCTACTGTCTGAATCCTTTTTGGGGCGGATTAGCGCTCGGCGGACTTACTTATTGCTGTCTCGGTACTGGTACACGTAGCATCCCTGGGGCATCCCGCTCTCCTTGTCCAACGTGAAGGCCAGCTTCATCTGTAGAGGGAGAGGAGGGAAGAGTTAGCTGAAAGCAGGTGACAGTACAACCACCTCATTGTAGCACAGCTCCTGGAGCAACCGTGGATCCTCAGACCATGGAAGACATGATGAGGTGTCCGTAGGACAGAGCGAGAGAGAAAAAATGCAAAAGGAGGGGGAAAGGAAAGATGGAAAACAGCGACAAAGGGAGAAAGCAGCGATGAGAAAAACACAGCAAAAGTAAATAAAAGGGGCAGGAAGTGTAGGGTGGTGGACGAAAGAGGCCTGAGGTGGAATCGGCTCTATGCAGCCTTGGCATTCGGCAAACCAGACATTCATCAGTGCTAGCTGCGAACGTCTGAGAAAAAACATTGAGCACCAGCAGTTTAATTTACAAATTAAGCACTGGACAGTCACACCAAGTAGAAAACATTAGACACAACCCTTACCAGCGGCGGCTCCTCCGCAATGGCGGAGGAGCGTCGCCCCACTGGTCAGAGCCAGCATATGAAAAAAATGATAAAACAATTTTATTATCCTTTTATTTTTCACTGTGAGCCGAGTCTGCTGAGGTTAGGGCGGGGCGGAGCCATCCTCAATAGAGAGCAGAAGGGAGGAGGAGTGGTGGGCACTGTTATGCGCAAGTCGATTTGGCTGGCCGTCTTAGGACGACCAAAACGACATGCACACTTAGATTTTTCCAACCCAGCTGTGTTGCACAGCCAGGTGGAGAAAAGGCACAGGCTCCCTGTGCCTGGGTGAGCATCAGACCAGCTCACTCAGGCCAATTCCGGCGCTTCTCTCATGCTTGGTATAGCATGAGAGCAGCATCTGGATTGCCTGTGCAGAGACCAAGACGTTGGGAAGGAGCACTGAACCGGCAGGCAGCAGTGGCAGGAGTGCTTTTTAAAAAAAAATGTATTATTGTTCCTCCCCCACCCCCTTCCCCCAACCCCCGCTGCCCTACCACTCTATTGGCAGCAGCCACTGCTGACCCTTGCACAAAATGGTGTACCGGCTTCTCCCAAAACCAAGGGTAAACCAAGATCCCGTCATAACCAGCAAGGAATCTCAGGAACAAGCGCAATAGTGCAGTCTCCAACCAGTTAATAGTCCTACCGGGTACAGAGAAAAAAACAGAGCAAAATTACTCCTGCAAGCCGCCACAGGGCCAACAACTTCACACCTTAACACACCATCTGGCTGAAATAGGAACAACAAACTTGCCAACTCAACACCCTACTACCTCAAACAGAGCACACAAGAAACTAAACATGGCAATTCATGTGCAAAGTAACTGCAAGATACAGTCAACTGCAACACTTGACGCTCCGCTAGCCTGGTATAGGGACACATGATCATACAAGATCATCGACTTTTCACATTAGACAGCTTAATGACTCACCTGTCCAGCAAAGGACAACTCATAACACACAATATCTGCCTCAGACAGCAACACATCCTACCTGCCCGACACAGGCATACAACTTGACAAAAAAAAAAACCAAACTTAAAAATTTGAAAAACAATTCAGGTGACAACACAAACATACGCTCACAAATACTTACAATGAAGCAATTATGAGGTCACCAGCAATCATCCGCACCGTGAGTGAGTAAATGGATGAATGAAAGGCATTTGTAAAGCACAAACAATCACCTCAAGGGGTGTCTAGGCGCTAAAATCTGGGAACAAAGAGGAACTTTTCCAACCACAACGGAAAAGAAACAAAATGAAGCACAATAACCATTAAAGCTGAGAAAAAAAGCCAAGTTTTCCGGAGCTGTCTAAAAGCGTACATGTTCATTCACCTGATATCCTCAGAGAAACAAGTTTTAAAATTAAGCTCAGAGGTGGAAGAGTTCCTATTAAGAGCCAAAATCAATTGGGTCTCATACGCATTAGACATAACGGAGATCCCAAAAGATTTGGTAAGAACTATTAGGGGAGTCATATATACAGTGAATAAAGTAGGGCTAAGGGAAGCTACTGGAGGGATGCCATATTTGAGCAGCTTTCCTCAGATTTAAACGGTCCTATAGTAATGACCTGCCTCCTTTTTTCTAAAAAAAGATTGAAACACCTCCAAACCCAGCCACCGATACCTATGTCAGCCAAACGCTGAAGACGATGTTGTGACAGATCGTGTCGAAAGTTCCCTGCATATCCAACAGAATCAGCACCACACATTTACCACTATCTAGAATAAACATCAACGATTCTGAACCTTCCAGCAGTGTGGAATATGTAGAATAATTAGGTCTGAAACCAGTTTGAAAAAAATAGAAGATGTTGTAGGTTTTTAAAAACTCCACGAGTTGTTGATTGGCCAGTTGTTGATTGGCCATTTTCTCCGCCGGAAGCGGAGGGATGGGTCTAACATAAGACAGGCTCGTCGGGTCAGAATTAGATTTCTTTAATAATGGTTTAACAAATGCTAACTTCCATTTATCAGTAACAGAAGGAAAGACAAGGGATAGATTAAGATATGGAATTCAAGAACGAATTGATGACCTCGATAGCATTTTTTAAGACCAAAGGAGGACGAAGATCTAGCAGGGATCCTGATTAGCAAAGCCTACTTGCCTGTTCGGACTGCTTCAGAGTTATCGAGCTGAAATCAGTGAGACTGGATTCCATGGAGTCATCCAACAGGACCCTTTAAATCAGCCAAATTGTCACGCAATTCTAGTGACAAGTAAGGAACAGGTGTGCAGCTATGGGGCTGAAGAAAGTCTTTGGAAATTTCGAAGATCGCGTGAGAATCTTTCTTAGCTGCTTCCATCTTAGAAGCAAAGTGAGTTCTCTTAGCTTCTAAAATTGATTTATAGTATTTTTTAAAAGCAGTCTTGTATACCTCTCTATCTACATTGGAGTACATTGGCTACCAAGTGCGCTTAGTTGTCTAGGGGGTTATGGCCTCTAGCAATGAGTCCAAAAATTGAGTATAGGGATCAGGAGGACGATAAACCAAAAATCCGGAAAGGGCATCTTGCTGTGAAAGCTTCAGAAAGTAACCCAGGCTTTCTGCTCCTACTAATTCATCAATATGGAACCCCGAGCACTGCAGAGTATTACAAAAAACAATAGCAAAGCCTCCTCCCTGGCTCGCCATTGTGTCAGCACGTGTATAGTATAAACCTCAGGGTTCGCCAATGCTATAAGTGGATTGCAAAATTCATTTAACCACATTTCAGTGAGAAAAAGAAAATCTAGATTTTTGTCTATCAACAAATTATATATATATCCAGGGGGTGTTAGGGAGTGATCTCACATTCATAAGTCCGCCAGTAACTTCATGCTTCTCTAGCAGTTATTAGACAGGCCCTAGTTAACACCCCGACCCCTGCCCTTAACTGAGAGGTCATCTCAGTTAAGGGCAGGGATCCAAGATTCCCATAAATGTATTAGCAAGCTCACACTCTGTTGGTGGCCTACCTGGCAGCAGAACAGAAAAAAACAGCCACTACAGAAAAAAAGCAATATTCTGAGCTCTGATGAACTTTTCTATTTGATTGGCGAGTTAGACAGTAAACATTCTGTTATCCACACAAGGCAACAACATTGTGTTCTCAATAGCAATGCAGTCCACAGACTGGCAAATATCACAACACAAATGATGAACAAGGGCCACAGGCACCCAATATGGATCCCGAACATCACGCAGGTGCGCATCTGACACTCCGGAAATGCACATTCTTGGAAGTCTCACGGAAATCGTTCAACATTCCCAGTTCAGTCTAATGCAGCTTCTTAGAGAAAATCACATTATACCACAAGTGTAAATTTGACTCCTTTGTGCACAAGACCATTAACGTATACACCTTTAGATATTCTCAGTACAGCAGACCAAGTGGTCCCCAATAACTCCAGTCCACAGATAGCGGTCTGCCACTTACCCCCCATGTGTCCAGAGACCAGAGAGAGAGGGTTGAATGGAGGTGGCACTCCCGCTCTCCCGACCTCCATCTCCTGCCAGCCACGGTCTCTGCAGTCCTCACTGACGGTTGTGACGCGGGCTACACTGACAAGCGACACTCGCAGACGTGGGTCCCGTGCACACTGTGCCACTGGAACCAAGCTGTACCCGGCTGATGAACCCATAACTAGGGCGAAACCAGTTCTGGATTGCTTGTGTTCCGATTCAGGGAGGACCTGGCTTGGTAGTTCTGTTCTGATTGGAGCAGGGTCAAGATTGATTTACATATGGCTGGGTCCAAACTGAGGTGGCATGGTGTGCAAAAGAACGAAGGGTTGGGATGCAGCCCGAGTTATTACCAGAGGCTGAGATTAATTCAAGCATTCCAGCCATCACTTTTTTGCATACTTTAGCTATGACAAAGCCTTTATTTCCTCCAGTGACCCATCTCCTCCTTCAAAGCCCTAGCCTCCTTTCACCGCTATTCCTTCAATGCTTTGACCTTAATACTTCATCACCCTTCCAGCTCATTCACCTTCCATCTCACTCCCTATGTCTACCATCTGCCTCAAATATTGGAGCGGATGAGTGTGTATATCTGTATACTCCTACACTTACATTTTCTTTTTCCAAATGTCACTTTGACTTGTGTAGTTAATGACTTTGGAAACTTTTCTCGATTGACAGCAGCACTGTGTTTGTGGTAGGAGATCTAAACCTCTCTTGCACCTGTAATCAGCCACCTGACATGGGTGAGGCGGACATGGAAATCCGCCTGAGGCTTCTTGTCAGGTCCCGAGATTTATGTAAGGGGTTTAGTGCGTCTGGTTTCCAAACCTCAGGTATTCTACCTGTGTAAACACACCTCCTGCGCACCGGGAGCACAGGAAAGCACACCCAATGCATCGCCTTGGGTGCCGGCCTTTACAGGAGGGGGAGAAAGAGTCACGCAGAGTTTTCTGCACTCTAGAGAGGGTGAAGCCTTGCACATAGTGGTACATGATGGGGCATCATGGACAGCTGCAGTGCCTTACAGGTGAAAGAGTTGTTTTGGTACCGTCTTTGGCAGCGATGACAGCGCAATGGGTGGTGCAAGCTGCAGTGGCCTCCTGGTCAGGGCCCTGGCACTTATTATTTGACAAATTAAGCACTGAAAGTATTGCATTCTAATTGTATTGGGCATTCGTCTAGCACAGGGTCTCCAACCTTTTCCGCAATAGGAGCTACTTATGTTCAATGAAAATCATCCCAAGCTACTAATATGAGTGTTGTAACAGTGACCACAACAGAGAAGCTTATATCAGTGGCCACCACATGCAAGATTAGCAGCAGTTCTAACCTTGGTGCAGGTTTGTCAGCAGCAATGTAAAAAAAAAAAAAAAGGCTTGGTCAATTTGGAATGCCTGTATGAGTGTAATATATAACAGCCACAGTGGCAATTTCCCTTCACCACGGTATTAATATTGAAAATATGTCTACCCAACTCTGCATGATTTATTACCCTGCAATCAGCTTTAATTATGTTAATTATAATTTGTAAATTAAACAATTTTTACCAAACATCAGCTTATGAGTTCTCAAAAAACACACGTTCTCGTCTCACATACATGTTTTTCAATGTTGGTATACATACATGAATTTAACCAAGTAAAACCTTCTAATTGAGTAGGCCGGGCTGCACACAGGAGAGTTACTAACAAGTAGCTGGAGAGCTACCAGTAGCCCAGGAGTTAGCAACTCGCTGGAGAGGCCTGATTAGCACATGCGCCACTGTTTCATCCATCAAATACAAGGGACAAGTCATTATAAAAGTCAAGTGCACTTATTTTATCAACCTAGAATAAATAAAAGGCTGAGTCGATTCTGCCCAAATTTACATCTTTAACTTGCAAAACGCAAGTAGGTCTATGTTCTCTCTCTGAAAAATAGCCCAAATGTCTGAATTTAACAACAGTGAACGAAGCTCTAGTCTAAATAAGTACTAACTCCCTTTAGCAAAGCCACTGGTCACCCTACACCGTAATCCCCACTACTACCCCCATTTCCAAAGCACCATTGCACCTGTGGAACGGCATTGGCCACTGTGGGATATCTTTTTCCCACGTTTTGGTTGTTGCCCTGAAATATCATTAAGTACTAGCAATTTATGGACAAATCTCCATTTTTATGGAGTTTATGGATAGATCATTATGTACTTGCAGTGTGTCTAGTTTGATATCTTTTGCACAGCCTTACTCCGTCTCCAGCTCTCCCTTGCCTGTCAGACAGCTTTGACTACCCTTCCTGATCAGAAGGATTCTTTGTATTGCATTGGTTTGCTGCTCTTTACTTTCCTACATATGCTCCATTTTCACATTTGATATAGGGAGATAGCTGACTATGACTTGCTCTGGACAGAACAGCTCAGGGCAGCATCTTTTGCACTCTTGTAGCCTTTTCAATATTGCCATTTTCTTACAATTTGTTCTGGGTCAGTCCTCTTCAAGATCTTACTCCACACCCAGCCTGGTGTGTGTGTGTGTGGCACAGGTGAGCGAGGCTGGAAACTTGAGGTAGGCCCTCTGCTGTCGCCACCTCGGCTCTGACCGTGCGAGTGGGTAATGGTGCAGTTTGCTGCAGATGGTGATGGTGCAGCGTGCTTTAGGTTGTGATTGCACTATACCACAGGCTGGGGTGCGCTTGTTAGAGGGTGATGGTGCTCTGGGCAGCGCATGGTGATGAATTGTTTGGCAAACCCCTGGTTTGAGTTTTGAGGAGTACATGTGTGGGATTTTTGTATATGTCCTTTTGTGTCTCATTCATGTTTTTAGGTTGGAAGTGGAGGGTGAGGAAATCCAGATTTTGTTCAACTTGCCTTAGCTGAGAGAAGGCGAAGGAGTCACTCAATAATTCCAAAGGTTGTGGACATCTGTTTTTGTAAGTTTATAAATAATCAACAGTTTGCTGTTTCTCTCTCTCTTTCCATGAAAGACTTCGTAGATTCTGGTAGGGATGATTCCATTGAAGCTTAGCACAAAGTCATCAATTTACTATTGAACAAGTATGTAATGCACCACATGAGGGTAATGTGCTTAGCAGCAATCACAGCAAAGCACAGTGAATAAACAGTACAAAATAAAGTACAGTTATTAAATACACTGGTAAAGTAGTGGGGTATGGCCTTCTCCTCAAACAGTGTCAGTAAAAGTGATCTTCCTAATATTGACCATTTTTCCTTAAATTTTACTAGCACTGTCCAGAATATCTCTCCATGCCAGGCGGTCACCCTAAGAAGTGCTGTTGAGCATGGCTACTCCCACATAACTTGGGAGGACTAACTTGAGGTGCTGCTCCAGAAACATGAAGGGTGCCTGGGGAGGAACAGACATGCACCCCCATCAGCTGAGAAATGTGAACCTTTGAGGTAAGGTGCAATAATCAAACACACACACACACACACACACACACACACACACACACACCCCCACACCCACACCCACCCCCCTTTTTACATCGAAGCTCCATTTCGATCAAAGGTCGTCAATAGTCAGAAAAAAGATTAGACTTGTACTTTCTGAAGAAAGTGTGGTCCTGTGGAAGAAAGTGGTGGGTCTGTGGATGAGGTTTGACTCCAGAGAATGTGTGGCTCGCAGAAAGAGGTGTGGCTCGCGGAAAGAGGTGTGGCTCGGGAAAGAGGTGTGGCTCGCAGAAAGAGGTGTGGCTTTCACGAAGAGATGTGGCTTTCACAAAAAGAGACGTGGCTTTCACAGAAAAGGATGTGGTCCTGTGGGGAAAAAATGGCTCCTGTGGAGGAGGTCGCCTGCACGAAAGGGTGTGTCCTGCAGAAAGAGAAGTGGCTTGGTGGAAGAGGCATGGCCTCATGAAAAACGGTATGGCCTCCTGAGGCATCTCGGAAGTATTTAGGAAGACAAGGGTGCCCGAATATATGAACCTGGGGTAATATGTAGTTTAAAGGAACAATGGTTCTAGAGTGGCCTAAAGGGTCCAAGGGGAAGTAACCATGTAAAGGGCACTGAGATAAGTAAAGGAATAGAAACTTAATTCATAAAAGAGAGCAGTAGGAAATATAACGAGGGACATATAGGTCAATGTATGACAAATATTTATTACACAATGAAGGTATTCAGGTGCTCACACAGTAAGTGACAATAAGCGTGACGTGAGAAGTGAGGGTGAACTTAAAATAATGACATCGCATTGACAACAGAAATAGAAGCTCCTTTAAAGATTTTTACAGAGTATAAGGAGTTCATGTTGTAGGGGTCGACGACGTTTCGAACTCAATTATTCGAGTTCATCTTCAGGACAAAAAGTGTGAGCAACTTGACTTGAGCTGAAGAAGGAATTAATATCCTTGGTAAAGGCGTCTGCGTAGCGCTGTGCTTCTTAAGGTGACCGGGATAGCCTGCGAACTAATGCGCGTTATGGTGGGGCCCGGTAAGGGGGAAAACAAACTGAGTGCGGATTTTCCTTTGAGCAGGACACGCTCCTTTCATCTCCCAGGCCTCCATTTACTGAACTGTGACCGGCCAATTTAATTAATTCCCCGGCACAGCACATTGCCATTTAGCGGCGAAGGAGTTCAAGCATTTGCTTCCAGCAAACTAAGTTTGTTTTCCCCCTTACCGGGCCCCACCATAACGCGCATTAGTTCGCAGGCTATTGAGTTCAAAACGTCGTCGACCCCCTACAACATGAACTCCTTATACTCTGTAAAAATCTTTAAAGGAGCTTCTATTTCTGTTGTCAATGCGATGTCATTATTTTAAGTTCACCCTCACTTCTCACGTCACGCTTATTGTCACTTACTGTGTGAGCACCTGAATACCTTCATTGTGTAATAAATATTTGTCATACATTGACCTATATGTCCCTCGTTATATTTCCTACTGCTCTCTTTTATGAATTAAGTTTCTATTCCTTTACTTATCTCAGTGCCCTTTACAGGGTTACTTCCCCTTGGACCCTTTAGGCCACTCTAGAACCATTGTTCCTTTAAACTCCTGAGGCATCTCTGCACTGCTTGCACATATGGGTCAGTGTTCTAATCTTGGCTGTTGCTTTTCCACTTAGTCAAACTGTGTGCTCCTGGCAGACAACCATCTCCCCTGGACTCTGTTAATATTTCAGTGCTTTCTTACAGGCTAAGCCCCAATGTCAACTACCATAGAAAAACTAGAGACTTTCAAATCCTGTAGTGCATTAAAAGCAGCGTGAGCACAACCTACCACTTCTTGGCGCACTTTGTAATTCTGAGTGATACATGCAGTTCTTAATACCTACCGGGCAGCATCCTCTATCAGACTGTTCAATGATTGAGGAACTTGAGAGGGAGCGCGAAGCAGTGAAACCTACAGAAGGCAGGCCAGGGGCAAAGTGCTGCACACGGCTTCATTTCCTATCTTTAGAATGTTAATCACCAAATTAAGTAATCAGATACCTATTACTGCTTAAAAATAACAATGACTTGTATTTGTCCTCATGTTTGTAAGCCAAGCCTCAAATAGCTGCTACTAGGAGTGATTAGCATTACTGAACTCACTTTACTGACTTCAAGCTGGAGGGAACCGGCCTGATTTTAAGAGGCCACTAACGCCCTCTGCCACTGACAGCCTAACCCACTTAGTTACTTTAGCTTTAATGCTTAATACAGGTCACTCCCACAGAGACCATTTAAAAATAAAAGGGCACATTTTAAACAGCAGCTGCTTGTGGTAAGAAACCAAAGGCGGACACTGTAGGGACGCCAATGAGACAGAAATGTATTTCCCTCTTGCACCTTGCCTACTAGAGAGAGGATTTGGTTTACTGGCCAGTGGAGGACTTTAACATCAGTACTATCACTAGATGACATTTTATAGTGTCCTTACTGTTCACTTCTAAAAGACCAACCAACCCTCCAAAAGACGGGTCCCAAACGCTTTGCAATTCGTCACACAGGTTGGAACTCAACATGTCCTTGTATCCAACTCTGAACCTCGCATGCAGTGCTACCTGCAAGTCAAGTTTTCTTTACATCGAGAACATAACAGAAGGGTCTCGAGCTCTCTGGCTCCTGCGCCTGTCCTCATGCTCCTCCGTTAGATGCTTGCAGACGCCCGCTTTAGGAGGAAAGCAGCTTTTTGGTCTCAAGTGACCAATGACAATGAAAAAAGTTTGCGAAGACGATTCCTCAAAAAGGATGCTGTTCTCCTGCAGCAAAATACAATGTTCAACACTTGCCCCTTCCACAAGAATGGGTCAAAGGGGCAGGTGCACGATAATGCACATTTTAAAGATCAAAGACCCTACTTGTGCAGTCGTATAGCTAATGCTCCAATCAAATGTTAGATTTATTTTCTTCTCAATGGGCAGCTTTGAAGAATACCTACTTGGCAATAGATTGTTCTAAAAAAGGCAAATACTGACGATTTAGGTAGAAACAGTATTATTATATTATTATTGGGGCGTGCTTGTCTGCGGTGTGGTATTAGTCTTGCACACTCGAGTGATCCCAGCTGTAGGTTATCTGGTATCCTGATATTTTGTGGCCCAACACACACAACAATCATGCATGCACGCTGAAGCCTAGGCTTTTTATCCTGGTTCTGAGAACCAAAGCCTAGACCTGTGGTCTGGAGGGGAGCATTTAACATGCTCGCTAGTCGACATGGAACTAATATTCATGTCCAGAGTCATAGATTACGCGGGGAGGCTAAATACCATTTTTTTTTGGTCGACAGTACTGACCAGGCATTTTTTTTGTTCATGGATAATCGTGCTGCCTAGAGTCCGCGCACATGTAAAGTTCTGCTACATGTAATTGCCCGACACCCCCACATGCATATCATGAGCATGTTGTGTGACTTGTAGCAGAACTCTTTATTGTTTATCAAGTGTGACTGCAGAGATGAAATGGGATCCATTTAGGATATTCCTGGTAAATATAGCACAAGATTGAGGTTGACGTACCGCCTTCACAGACAGTGGAAGAGTACTACTCAGACAGTGAAGTGTGGGAGGATGGACTGCCTTAGTTACTCAATTGTGGCATTTCAGCAAAGTCGGACAATTCTCTCTTCTGAAGACATGACAAATAGGTTGATAAAGGCGAAGAGAAGGTGAGTCAGCACATTCTGTTGCTAAGGAGGAGGATCCTTCTAGGCAGGGCCTGACCCTTTCGCATCTCCACTGGGTGCTTCCTTAAGGCTGATGACAGCCAAATACAGAGTTTCCACATTTGATTGTGCTCATGTTTTGGGTGCATCTTGGAGTTAAGATAGTCACTATGTGCTGTGAGAGCCATCACCTTTGAAAAAGAATGTGTCTGTTCTGCAGAAGGAAAAATGAACTGAAAAAGAACCACTCCAAAGTGGTTCATGTGAACTAACAGTGGGATCAACATAATGTGTATAGAAATGGTAACCAAACAATCCAGCATTGTTCCAGTTCCTAGTGTTGTACTGACTAAGGAAGGGTCAGCTCTGCAGAGTACTCCGAGGACTTCTGAAATCCAGGGATGGTATCTCAGACAACCAGCCTCGCAGAGGTGATGGGACGTCACCTGAAGTATGTGCATCTTGCTGGAGAGCTGTGGGTAGGCTTGTGGACTGGCATAAGAAAGTAGAAGAAGCGGCTGACCCTGCAGGAAAAGCCTGACCGAGGAGTACCCCAGCCACTGTGCCCAGAGTGCGGAGGCAGCCCAGATGGAGCAGACTGAACTGAGTGTAGCCTCTC
This sequence comes from Calotriton arnoldi, assembly GCA_963921515.1. NCBI lineage: Eukaryota > Metazoa > Chordata > Amphibia > Caudata > Salamandridae > Calotriton > Calotriton arnoldi. The sequence goes on along the minus strand of CAWUFW010000450.1, from coordinate 1,496,357 downwards.
TGGTGAGGTTCGCCTAGTCTCCCTATGAGTTTCCACACCAAGCACACTGAGCGAAACCATCCTACGACCCCAGTACAAGTCAGTCAGTGAGACCGTGATGTGCCGGTCATCTTTCAGAGGACACAGTACTGGAGAGGAAAAATGAAAACTTGCAATTGGAGACTTGAAACTAACACAGGTGAGGGTTCCTTTTGTCAAGAGACCTTAGGGTGCAATTGAACCTATGCTGTGCCCATCTGCAGCTACCATCCTCAAGCACCAACTGTGAGAACTGGATGAGGCAGGGCGCTAGCCCGCACTATTGATATATGCGAGCAGGACTGCTCGCCAGTTCTTCGGTTATCAGCTGCTACGCATTTGCGTGTCCCCAGCGCCTGATCCACCACGTGTCTTATACTGCATGAACTTCAACATTGACAGTGTCTCCCAAGGTTAAACTCCAGTGGGTCATTTAAGCCAATGGGATCGGCTCACCGCAATGCAGTGTAGTATTGAGAGACAAAAACTGGCTTATAGGTCGCAGAACCAGGTAAGCTGCTTGCACCATGTTACAAGCGAGCTCTCGAATGCCCCAGGTTCACGCCTGAATATTTCTGCGTTTATAACACCAATAGCTCCCCATCTTGGAACAGCGTAGATGCCTAACTTTCCAATGTGTAACATTACACTTTGCTGCATGTACTTCTCTTTCTACCAAAGAAAAGCACTGGGCTGGACAGTGTTTATTGTGTCTGTTGTTTGAATGTGAGTTCTGAGTCTCTACCCGCAAATTACCACTCTGAGAAGCCCTGGACTGCTCCCCCCCACTACCCTGAGAGGCAAGTACCGAAAGGATGTACTTGCGCCTACTTCAAGTGCCATAATAGGTGATGCCCCAGGACATCAGTGGTAAAAGCCCACAACCCCCACGGTTGTGGTCCAGTAATCTCTCATTCCCTAGGGCCCTCCGAAAGGGTTCTGACAATTACAGACTAAACTCCTCACAGGATTGGGGCTCTGGCGGTGGAGTGTACAAAGGTTACGAATTTATATGTGACACTTTATGTGTTTTAGGTATAATAGCCATTTTTTAATGTCAGTGGAGGCTTCATTTCGCTCTTAGAAATCATTTGTGGGAGTGTGAAATGTCTCTCCCCAAAGTACGTGAGATAAGAAAATGTTAAGGGGGAAAAAGGGTTTTAAGTAAAAGAAATTCCTATTGTTGATGTCCAAGGTCAGGTTATTTTATTAAAACCTTTCGCTTATTTGTAGTAACATATTTTAAAATGTTAATCTGCAGACTGCATTATTAGAACATTTCATTTTAGAACAAATACTACTTTTTAATAATGTAATAAATACGGCCGGGGTTTACGACCCTTAATCCAAACAGGTGTGTTGTTTAAGTTGTTGCCTTGGGGGAAGAGGGGACGGCAAGCTGCGCTCGAACTGGGAAGGGCCCCCACCCCAAGGGTCTAGATTTAAGGGAGGAGGGGGAATCGGCAGTACCTGACCATATAGCTTTTAGCCAGACCCAGACACCACTAGACACAGCACGGCCAGCCAACAAGTACCTCCTAATCCAGGCAACAAAACATGGACCTGATCCCACACCGAAAGGTGGAGCTCAGCAGAAGACTAATCTCATTCAGTCCAGAAAAATAAATTATGGGATGGCCAGGAAGTGGAAGGAAGTTAAAGTTTGGACAGCTTCCAAGGGGGCTCCGCTCCGCCTTGCTCAGCGTCTACAGCAATAGCAGCCATTTCATTGGCTAGATCTGCGCACGGGGTTACCTCAGGTGAAGGAGTTCAAGCTGTAATAAGAAGTTTTGTCACAATCCCAGGTGCACCGCGTACATGGCTGGTTGATCCACCCCGCGGAACATGCCCTGATCCCTGGACACAGCACCCGGCGTTAAAGAAACAAACATCTAAGAAACTTGCATGGTGTTTATGAAAGCCATCGCCCAACAAGCTGCTGTTAATCAGCCCTGGTCTCTGGACCTTCTCAGTCTAGATGAGTCCGGGCACCTGACGTCAACTCTGGATGCTTCGCAGCCAAGGTAAAGCCGTAGTGCCAATACTTCCAGATTCTTTGCCTTTTGGCAACCAAAATTCTGAAATTTTCTTTAGTGCAAAGTAGTATTCAAGTATGAATAACTCAATGAAATGCTGCCGTATGCAATAGATCCGGTTCACTGTCGTCACTGGCCCCGTCACAGATGTAGCCATGTTCCATAACTTGACCCCCAAAAAACAATCCAACATTACCCATGCCAAAGAAGGGTGGCTTCAAATGTGTTATCTAACCAAACAATCTAATGGGGAATTGATCTAATTCATGAGCGGAACTGAAGATGCCCAAATGACTGGAATCCATAAACTGTAAACAGGACAGCAACTTCATAAAAAGAGGCAATTCTCTACTAATGAATAGTTCCCATTTCTAGTACAAGAAACAGTGAAGAAACCTGAAATTATAATTTCATTTAATCTTTCTCACAGGGAAAATGTGTGGCTACTTAAGATAGGAATAAAAATTCTACATAATTAAAAGAAAATGTGTAGTGCCGTATGTATACATTTTATCTTTGCTCATTCGCAAATGCTCTAAAAGTATACAGAAGCCACTTACATGACCTGACTTACAGGCAAGTACACAGGGAGATGTTGCATGCCTTTCTCAGCCAGAAAACCAACTCACAGGGAGAACTGGGTAGAAAAGGTGGACAATTAAGTGGTACAGTTCGTTGAAATGTATTACAAAGATATTGATTCTCTGGATTTCCTGTAAGAAGGTTACCTGTCCATTATGCATGTCATATTGTTCTTCTCAAAAAAAACTTTAGTGAAGATGAACATCTATTGGAACCTAACCCAAATGTGTGCTCCGAGAAGACGCTATTCATGGTGCACGTGGTTCCCACGCACAAGCGCAACCACAACCACACAGGGTACACTAGGGGAACTGAAAGACACAGTTACGAGGCACGCAATGGATTCTGTAAGTCGGCATACAACTCTCCTAGGGGTGTAAGTACAAAAGGCCTAGACACTTGTGAGGTAGGAGTACACACTACCCAGCACTGGTGGGGGTACATACTTGGAGCACCCCAAGGACCAGAGGAACATGCTCTGCTGGCGGAGCAGAAGAAACAACACAAACTCATCACTGGGCTCAAAAAAGGTCCTGTTCAGTAGGGAGACAAAAGGCATAATGAGAAGTAGATAAAGAGCAGGATGGCACTGTTGTCTGCACAGCACAGCCACTCCCATTCCTATGCTACCCGCCACCATAACACACTGCTGGTAATCTCATGGTCCTCACATAAACGGCACTCTTACCTGGACCATCACATGTTGGAGAATTTCTCCTACTTGACGACATGAGCCATCACAAGCCTTCAAAGGTAGGAGTATTTAATGCTTCAGTGCCAGGACTTCCTGTGGGATTCTGCCTTCTTAAGCACCTTTTCGTTCATAAATCACTTTCTCACTTCCCAGGTTGTTCAATATTTCTACCCTCCTAGGGGATACTGACCATCAAACTCAACCACCACCATTTTGAAACAGGTGCATGGGAACCTCCATACAGCTATGTGCCAGGAAATATCAGAGAATGCAACTAGGTAAACACCACAAAGAAGTAAGAGGTTCTTTTATATTATTTTATCCATTTTCAGATTGCACCAGATGCCTCCTGTTTGGGCATCTAGCTGACCTCCTTGTCTATCATTCACATGCCCTGTGGTGCCTTGTTAGTACTGAACAAAGCCATTCAATAATAATTTTAGCAAAAAGATGGCAAAAGAGGTCTCCTTCCTTGTCCAGAACATCTTCACTTGGCCACTGTCCGAAGGGAATATAGCTATGAAGTTAAGGTGCTGCAGTTTATCCTGAGAGCGTGTTCATAGCTCTGCTACATGGGAGCCAGAAACAGAGTCTACAGTAGAAAAAGATCCTTTAGTTCCAATAATGTGCGTTTCACCCAAAATCCTTAGCTAGAAGCATTCCTTTGGTAGCACTAATGAAAGAAGGAGGGACTTAGAAGAGGTTTAGATGAGCCAACCCATCACACCGGGAAATGATGGAGAAAAATTGTAATTGCATTTATATAGCGCTTTCTACCCCCGATGAGGCGTTGAAGCGCTTTTCGGCGAGCAGCACCATACTCCGGAACCCAAGAAGGATTAGTGGTGAATTAGTGGCGAATTAGTATGGGGCGATATGAAATTAATTTGAGCGGTGGCCATGCAAGTTTATTTGGATTGAAAAAGGATAATGGAGGGATGGAAGTGGGAAGGGTTTGCATTTATATAGCGCTTGCTACCCCTGATGAGGTGCTGAAGCGCTTTTCGGCTTGTAGCACGCTACTCGAACCCAAATGGGATTAATGTCGAAAGCAAGCATCATTTCTGAAATCAAAATCTCATAGGCAACGTTTGGAGAATGCATGCACAGAAGACCACAGAGTTTGCCTGATAAATGTGCAAAGGGAGAACAACTCACAGAAGGGTTAAGTGCCAGCCGTTCCACTGGCAAAGTGAGTCACAATACACTCTGCAAGACCAATCTTAGTTAACTCAAAACAAAGCTTAAAACAAAGTACGTGCCCCCTGGAGAGAGAGTGCTTCAAAACAGGCCGCTCTGTCGCAGCACCTAAAAATCCAACTAAGAATTTGGTGTCTGAAATGTATTCCTTCAACCAAGTAATATAAAACTCAAATCCCTTCTAGGGTCCAGTTCGATTAAGAGTTCTTTACATGAAATACCACAAGGAATGAAACTAGGCAGATCTATAAATTTGTTTCTGAAAAGTCCACAGTCAACAAGTTGGGTTATCTTGCGTTAACTTTCTCCACTCAAGTTGGGTGGAAGGGATATATTAAAAAGATTTACAAACCACTTAGGCTGAAATTCACCCATCATATCAGAGACCTATTATAAGTTAAATGATGGGGCAAAAATGTGGGGTGGAGTGGAGTGGCCCAATAAATTACAACATCTGATTTGAAAGAAAATTTGGGCGAAAACATCTCTAGGTCTAACATGCATGCCTTAGCTTAACACGCCACAAGAGGCTGAAGGTGGCTACACCCCACTTATAGTCCGATGCCGCCCCATGCAGCACATCCCACCTGAATCATCTGATTAATTGATGGGCGGAGATCAGGAACTGGCCAAATATTTTAGGACCAGAGTAGGCTTCCAGCATCTACACAGCCCTGGACCGTCCAGAGGGCATAACTAAATGAAAAAAAGAAGAAAAAAAATGCAACCTGGGCTATAACCTCGATGAGTTTAAGTTAAAACCCCTTCAGACTCAGAGCAATAGTACCTGTCAGCAAACAACCTACAATGCTTGCCTCTGGGTTTTTTGCATAAAGCCCGATCTCATTAAATGCAAGGGATGCCCTTTCTTCATTCTTCAAGTGACAACTCTAAAAGAACAATGCAGACCTGCTTGAGATTTGGACCATAAACTGGTCCCGAAAAGAAATAGAGTACAGAGCTGAAAAGGAATGGAATACAGAGTTGAAAAGGAATGGAGTACGGAGCTGAAAAGGAATGGAGTACGGAGCTGAAAAGGAATGGAGTACGGAGCTGAAAAGGAATGGAGTACGGAGCTGAAAAGGAATGGAGTACGGAGCTGAAAAGGAATGGAGTACGGAGCTGAAAAGGAATGGAGTACGGAGCTGAAAAGGAATGGAGTACGGAGCTGAAAATGAATGGAGTACAGAGCTGAAAAGGAATGGAGTACAGAGCTGAAAAGGAATGGAGTACGGAGCTGAAAAGGAATGGAGTACGGAGCTGAAAAGGAATGGAGTACGGAGCTGAAAAGGAATGGAGTACGGAGCTGAAAAGGAATGGAGTACGGAGCTGAAAAGGAATGGAGTACGGAGCTGAAAAGGAATGGAGTACAGAGCTGAAAAGGAATGGAATACAGAGCTGAAAAGGAATGGAATACAGAGCTGAAAAGGGGCTAAAGGCCAAAGCAGGAGCTGAAGCTGGTACTGGGCAACAAGTACAGAAAATACCACCAAGGTCTATTGGTTAAAGATGCTGAATTACTTCTAGCCACACACATATATTAAGGTTCAATAGATTAATCTCTAAGAAAAACCAAAACAACATTTAGAAACTGTTAGACCTGGCATCCTTGGCGTGGGTCTCCCTTCCATTTTTTCGTAATGCCTCCACTGTTGCCGATATGTTTTTGCTGGACTAGATGCTCATGGGCACTTTGCCGCTGCTAATCAGTGCCAAAGTGCAAGTGCTCCCTATCGTGAATAGATGTATGTATTAGTGACTCCATGATTGGATGATTGGTTTACTTGTCAGTCCCTAGTACCGTGCACTGAGTGTGCCCAGGGCTTGTAAATCCAATGCTGCTGGTGGGCTTGCAGCACGGGTTGTGCCACCCACAGAAGCAGCTTGTAAAGTGTGTCTCAGGCCTGCCATTGCAGAGCCTGTGTGCAGCCTAGGGCTGCCATGTCGACTTGGTGAGTGCCCCCACTTACCAGTCCCTAAACCTTCCCTTTACTGCATGTTGGTCACCCCTAAAGTAGGCCCTAGGGCAGGGTGCATTGTAAGTATAAGGTAGGACATGCCCTGGTGTGTGTGGCATGTCCTAATAGTGAATTACAGCCATTTTCGTTTTTCACTATTGCAAGGCTACCTGCTCCCCATAGGACAGAATGGGCAGACTGACTATTACACCTTATAGTCAGAACTGTCCCAGGGAACATGGTAGAAAAACGAATTTAGTATGCCTGAACTCAGGATGATAAAATACATCTTTTAGTGAAGTTGGTTTTAACATTCTGTGTTTGAAAATACCACTTTTAGAAAGTGGGTATTTTCTTGCCTAACTATCCAAGCCTGCCTCTGCTAGGTTGTGTATTCCTTGTCTGGAGATTGAGTGACAGGGGCTGGGGGTGGCTACAGGAGACAGGGTGAGTCAGCGCAGGGCTGAAAAGAGAGATCTGCATCCAGAGTGGAGGGAGGAGTTGCACCTGGGTCTGAATAGGGCTGTGCCTGCCTTCCACAATGCTGGCTCCACCCCCTGCCGGGCGGCTGAGCACTCTGCCCCACATTCTGAAAGGAAAGAAGGAGTCAGAAAAACAAAGTGCTCCAGAACTGACCAGAACTGGTTTTGGACTAGGCAGAGGCCTCTCTGCCTCCAGAGAACACAGAGAATCAGGGTATAAGAGGGGCACCCAGACCCCAGGAAATTAGATCACTTTTGGGAACAAGAAGAAACCTTTGCCGAGGAGCGGAACCAAGAAGAAACTGAGGAGAGTCTATCCCTAAGCTGAAGTGCTGCTTGGGGGATTGGCCTGCAGTGGTTTGCCTGACTGCCAAAGAAAGGAGAAAGGAACTTTTGCTTTGCTGTGACTTTCATCAACTTGTGAAGGATCTCCAAGGGCTTGGAAGAGAGCTTGCCCCCTGACCGAAGTCCCAGGACCATTGGACTTCACCCCCTTTGTGAATTGCTGCTGGAAACACTGTTTCAGTGGCTGCAGAGGTAGGGAACTGTGACCGACTCTCACGACCGACTCGGTGTCCTGTAAGCACCGCATCGAAGCACCGTCTCGCCCTGCAACGCACGGCCCTGGTCTCACCGACTCAGTCAACGAGCCGCTGCCTGCACCGCATCGAGGGACAACGCGTCCTGCAACGCTTCGCTACGCCGAATCGAACTGGTCCGACCGACACGGTCTCTGCTGCTGAGTTCGAGTCCTGTGACCGCACCGGAGTTGGGCACCGCTCGCACGCTTTGCGACGCACCGCCCGACTCGCACCGCTGTCCGGACTGATCGACGCCAGCTCCTGAATCCGGCTCCGTCGCCGCACCGCAACCTGCCAGCACCGCATCGAAGCACCGTCTCGCCCTGCAATGCACGGCCCTGGTCTCACCGACTCCGTCTCGACGACGTCAACGAGCCGCTGCCTGCACCGCATCGAGGGACAACGCGTCCTGCAACGCTTCCATTTTTGCATCGCGACCGCGACGAACAGCCATCCGGCTCGCACGCCCGTGCCTGCCGCTTCAAGTAAAAGGTACTGTGACCGAGTCTGTCTACGCTGTGTTGGCCCGTCTCGACGCGGTCAGCTGGATTTGTTAGACTCTGTTTGTTCTCAACATCGCCGTAGCCGGAGGAGGCTACCGACTCGCACAGAACCTTGAATTAAGCCTTTTTGATCAGAACTAAGCACTCTTGACAGTATTGTGGATTATTTTTGTCGTTTATGGTCTTGTGATAAATCTATATAAAGTATACCTATTTTTATAAATATATAACCTGTGTGGTGTCCATTTGTAGTGTTGTCACTTGATTACTGTATGTGTTCACAAATGCTTTACACACTGCCTCTGAACTAAGCCTGTCTGCTCGTGCCAAGCTACCAAGAGGGTGAGCAGGGGTTATTTCGGGAGTGTACCTACTTTCCCTGACTAGACTCAAGGGTCCCTATTTGGACAAAGGTACCTGCCTCTGCCAACTAGAGACCCCCAAATCTAACATTGGTGGTCAGCGGTGAGGATTCTGGACTTGCATTTGTGACTCATGTACAGTGATTGGTGAACACTACTTAGTGAGTGCAGACCAAAACGCAACCACATACTTTTATAGCATTTTTTCTGGGATTTCCTATTTTTGCAAATGCCAAGTTCAGTCACTATGGAGAAACCAGCATCAGTAGCCTCTGTTGAGTGTGATTGGGAAGAAGAGAGGCTAGAATGCTACACCCTTAAGCAGCTCAGGCAATTCTGCAAAAAGTTTAAAGTTTCCATGACCGGACTCTCCAGGAAGGAGGACCTCCAAAAGGCGCTGAGGGCCTGGGCCGAATCAAGGAGTGCCCCTGTGGAGGGGGCTGAGAATGCAGAAGGGCAGCTGGAGGGGCTATTGGGTCTAGGGGATAAAAGACCACCTTCCCCAGTAGGTAGCAGTGTTTCTGCCAGAGGACTGTCTCCAGAGGAGTTGGAGGACAGGAAAGAGAGTAGGATGCACGAAATGGAGCTGACCAAGCTCAAGCTGAATGGGCAGTTAGAATTCCAAATGCAAACTAGGAAATTGGCCCTAGAGGAAAAGAAAATGCAGTTTGAACATGAGAAAGTTTTGAGGGAGTTGGAATTGAAGGCCAAGAGCTTAGAGATTACTCCCTCTGGTGGCAGTGTACCGCCTGTGCCTGTTGAAGCTAGGGTGTATATTCCCAAAGATGTGGTGAAGGAGTTCTTTAAAAATGATGACATTGGGCAGTGGTTCAAAGCCTATGAGGTAGCCATGTCTTCCCACCGGGTCCCTGAGAAGGATTGGGGAGCGGGGTTGTGGGGACGGTTCCTCAGTGAAGGGCGGGATACCTTGTTGGATTTGCCCTCTGAAGTCTATAATTCGTACAGCCACATGAAGGATGCCTTAATGACTAGGTATGGTTTGACCCCTGAGCTTTATAGGCAAAGGTTCAGGAACTGTAGTAAGATTGAAAGCAGTACCTGGGTTGAATATGTGACCTTCTTTTGCAGAGCCTTGGATGGTTGGGTAAAGGGTAGCAAAGCGACTGATTTTCAGGCGCTCTTTGATTTGATTGCCTGGGAGCACTTGTCCGGTAATTGTTTTCCTGAGCTACGCCAGCACCTGATTGATAGTAAGCTGACTAACCCTAGGCAGCTTGCTGAGGAGGCGGACCGCTGGGTGAGTACCCGGGTCCACAAGGGTCACGTGGGAGACTCCGCCAAGGGTGGGCAGGGTCCCCAGCAGAAGAGTGGGGGGACAAGGGTAAACAGAAGGAGTTCCATAAAGGGCCCCAAAGTAAACCCCAAGGGAACCAAGGGAAAGGTTCCCAGCCTCCCCTGAGAAGAAGCCAGTGGCCCTGACAGGCCCCCTGTTCACCAGGGACCACTGGTATGTTACAAGTGTGGCGCCCCTGGCCACAAGGCAAACGATCCTCGTTGCCCTTTGCATGGAAAACCAGCACCCACCAGTGCAGTACCCCGGCAGTTGGCTAGTGTAGCCCTGGGGGAGGAGTTGGGTGCCCAAGGTGGGGGGATCCCACAGTGTTTTCCCTTGTCTCATTAGGAGACTCTGAGATGGTCCCTAGGACCCCGCTGCCTGAGAACACTAAGAAATACAGGCAGTGGGTGACCATCAATGGCCTTAGGGTGGAGGCTCTGAGAGACACAGGAGCCAGTGTGACAGCTGTCAAGTGTCACCTGGTGTCTAAAGAGCAGGTTATCCCTGATGCATTCTATCCGGTTGTTGCCGCTGACAACACAGAGAGTCACTGCAAGGTGGCTCAGGTTCCCTTTGAGTGGGGGGTCTCGGGTACTCTTCAAGTAGCTGTGAGGCCAGCCATGCCTGTTGACTGTTTGTTAGGGAACGATTTGGAGAGCTCACCTTGGGCTAAGGTGGAGCGGAGTGCGCATTTAGAAATGTTGGGCTTGCCTGATTGGGCATGTGTGACCACCCGGTCAATGGCAGCTAAAGGTGTTCAAGAGGACCTGGAGCCTGAGAGGGAGGCCCAGGTGCCTGCCGGAGAGAGAGGAGGCAGGGGGCACGGGAAACCGGCCCCCGAGGTTCCCACGGTCCAGGAGGAGGCAGACCCTGAGGGGGATGCCCTGGAGCCTACAGGGGAACAGGTAGCTGAACTGGGGGACCTACCTGAGCTGACCCATTGGCAGCAAGAAGGAGGACCCTCCAGGGAAGAGTTCTGCGAGGAGCAGAACGCATGCCCCTCTCTCGTGGGTCTGAGGCAACAGGCCACAGACCAGGCAGCAGGTGATCAGTCTGGATCACATTGGGTTTACTGGGAGAATGGTCTCCTGTATTCAGAGCCTAAGGTTGCTGAGCCTGGGTCAGCCCGTGTGCTGGTGGTACCCCAGCGCTTCAGAGCCTTCCTACTGGGGTTGGCTCATGATGTACCGTTAGCAGGACATCTGGGGCAGGACAAGACCTTTGACAGGCTTGTTACCCATTTCTATTGGCCCCAGATGCGCAGGAGTGCCGCCACTCACTGCAGGACATGCCAGACTTGCCAGGCAAGTGGAAAGAGTGGGAGGAAGCACAAGGCTCCTCTCCAGCCATTCCCTGTGGTCAGCACCCCCTTTGAACGGGTGGGTATTGACATTGTGGGGCCACTGGACCCCAAGACAGCCATGGGCAACAGGTTTATCCTGGTCTTGGTGGACCATGCCACCCGGTACCCTGAAGCCATCCCTCTGAGGACAGTGACGGCCCCCGTGGTGGGACGGGCACTGATGGGAATTTTCTCACGTGTGGGATTCCCTCAAGAGGTGGTGTCTGACAGAGGTACCAACTTCATATCCAAGTACATGAAGTCCCTGTGGCAGGAGTGCGGTGTAACTTACAAGTTCACCACTCCTTACCACCCTCAAGGAAATGGGCTGGTTGAGAGATTCAACCGGACCCTCAAGGGCATGATTATGGGTCTGGAAGAACCCATGAGGCGTAAATGGGACGTCCTCTTACCATGCCTGTTGTTTGCATACCGGGAGGTGCCACAGAAGTCTCTAGGGTTCAGTCCCTTTGAGCTCCTCTATGGACACCCGGTGCGAGGACCTCTGAGTTTGGTCAAGGAAGGCTGGGAGCAATCTCCCAGGAAACCTCCCCAGGATGTATACAGTTACATGCTGGCCTTCAGGAACCAGACTAGGCGTTTCAGAGAACTTGCTGAGGCAAATCTGGAAGCCAGCCAGGAGGAGATGAAGCGGTGGTACGACCAGAATGCCACTCTGGTAGAGCTTCAGCCTGGTCAGAAAGTGTGGGTCATGGCCCCTGTGGAACCTTGTGCGCTCCAGGACAGGTGGACCGGCCCTTTTACGGTGGTGGAGCGCAAGAGTCCAGTTACCTATTTGGTGGACTTGCAGTCTCCCAGGAACCCCTTGCGGGTCCTGCATGTGAACCGCCAGAAGCCCCACTTGGAGAGGTCCCAAGTGGTCATGCTCTTAGCTACAGATGATGGAATGGAGGAGGAGACCGAGCCTCTTCCTGACCTCCTGTCAGCCCGAGAGCAAGATGGATCAGTGGAGGGAGTAAACCTCTCTACCTCCCTGACACCTGAGCAGCAGGGTGACTGTCGCCAACTGTTGGGACAGTTCCCTGACCTGTTCTCCCTGGTTCCCAGTGTCACTCATTGGTGCGTCCATGATGTAGACACTGGGGACAGTCTTCCTGTGAAGCACAAGGCTTACAGGGTGACTGACAGGGTCAGAGCCTGCATCAAGGAGGAGGTCTCCAAGATGTTTGCGCTAGGGGTGATTGAGTCCTCTAACAGCCCTTGGGCCAGCCCAGTGGTCTTGGTTCCAAAGGCTGCCGCGCCTGGTGCCACACCAGAACTCCGGTTCTGTGTGGACTACAGGGGACTCAATTCCGTCACCAGGACTGACGCCCACCCCATCCCCAGAGCTGATGAGCTCATAGATCGGTTAGGGGCTGCGCGGTACCTCAGCACGTTTGACTTAACGTCTGGATACTGGCAGATCGCCTTGACTGATGGGGCAAAAGAGAGGTCAGCATTCTCCACACCAGATGGGCACTACCAGTTCCGGGTGATGCCCTTTGGGATGAAGAATGCCCCTGCCACCTTTCAGAGGTTGGTCAACCAGGTGTTGGTTGGACTGGAGGATTTCAGTGCCGCCTACCTGGATGACATCGCAGTGTTCAGTGCCAGTTGGGAAGAGCATCTGTGCCACCTCTGGGAAGTGTTGATGGCGCTGCGGAGGGCAGGCCTCACAATCAAGGCGAGTAAGTGCCAGATTGGGCAGGGTTCTGTGGTGTACTTGGGACACCAGGTTGGGAGCGGCCAGGTGGCGCCCTCCAACCGAAAATTGATACCATTCTGGCTTGGGAGCCCCCAAGACCCAGACAGAGGTGAGAGCCTTCCTAGGACTCACCGGGTATTACCGGAGATTCGTCAAGGGGTATGGCAGCATTGTTGCCCCCTTGACAGAGCTGACTTCCAAGAAGCAGCCCAGGAAAGTGATTTGGACTGACGCCTGTCAAAAAGCTTTTGACACCTTGAAGACTGCCATGTGCACGGCGCCTGTGCTCCAGGCACCCAACTTCTCCAATGAGTTCATTGTTCAGACGGACGCTTCAGAGCATGGTGTAGGGGCTGTTCTATCACAGATCAATGAGGAGGGCCTAGACCAACCTGTAGCCTTCCTCAGTAGGAGGTTACTTCCCCGGGAACAGAGATGGAGTGCTATTGAGCGTGAGGCATTTGCTGTGGTCTGGGCACTGAAGAAGCTGAGACCATACCTGTTTGGGACTCACTTCCGGGTTCAGACAGACCACAGGCCCCTCAGATGGTTGATGCAGATGAGGGGTGAAAATCCAAAGCTGTTGAGGTGGTCCATTTCCCTACAGGGGATCTACTTTACGGTGGAACACCGCCCTGGTACAGAACACGCCAATGCTGATGGACTGTCCAGATTTTTCCGCCTTAGCGATGAGAACTCCCTAGGGGTAGGATAGTTCTCCCCACATTTCAGCTGGAGGGGACACGTGTTAGACCTGGCATCCTTGGTGTGGGTCTCCCTTCCATTTTTTCGTAATGCCTCCACTGTTGCCGATATGTTTTTGCTGGACTAGATGCTCATGGGCACTTTGCCGCTGCTAATCAGTGCCAAAGTGCAAGTGCTCCCTATCGTGAATAGATGTATGTATTAGTGACTCCATGATTGGATGATTGGTTTACTTGACAGTCCCTAGTACCGTGCACTGAGTGTGCCCAGGGCTTGTAAATCCAATGCTGCTGGTGGGCTTGCAGCACGGGTTGTGCCACCCACAGAAGCAGCTTGTAAAGTGTGTCTCAGGCCTGCCATTGCAGAGCCTGTGTGCAGCCTAGGGCTGCCATGTCGACTTGGTGAGTGCCCCCACTTACCAGTCCCTAAACCTTCCCTTTACTGCATGTTGGTCACCCCTAAAGTAGGCCCTAGGGCAGGGTGCATTGTAAGTATAAGGTAGGACATGCAATGGTGTGTGTGGCATGTCCTAATAGTGAATTACATCCATTTTCGTTTTTCACTATTGCAAGGCTACCTGCTCCCCATAGGACAGAATGGGCAGACTGACTATTACACCTTATAGTCAGAACTGTCTCAGGGAACATGGTAGAAAAACGAATTTAGTATGCCTGAACTCAGGATGATAAAATACATCTTTTAGTGAAGTTGGTTTTAACATTCTGTGTTTGAAAATACCACTTTTAGAAAGTGGGTATTTTCTTGCCTAACTATCCAAGCCTGCCTCTGCTAGGTTGTGTATTCCTTGTCTGGAGATTGAGTGACAGGGGCTGGGGGTGGCTACAGGAGACAGGGTGAGTCAGCGCAGGGCTGAATAGAGAGATCTACATCCAGAGTGGAGGGAGGAGTTGCACCTGGGTCTGAAGAGCGACCCCTGACCTTGACTGGTAGGTCGCTCCCCCACCACACAGCTCCGTCTGTGTGCCCTGCTGCTGCCCCTGATTGTGCTCGTTTTTCCTTTCTGTGCCCCCTTGCTGCCCCTGATTGTGATCGTTTTTCCTTTCTGTGCCCCCTTGCTGCCCCTGATTGTGATCGTTTTTTCCTTTCTGTGCCCCCTTGCTGCCCCTGATTGTGATCGTTTTTCCTTTCTGTGCCCCCTTGCTGCCCCTGATTGTGATCGTTTTTTTCCTTTCTGTGCCCCCTTGCTGCCCCTGATTGTGATCGTTTTTTCCTTTCTGTGCCCCCTTGCTGCCCCTGATTGTGATCGTTTTTTTCCTTTCTGTGCCCCCTTGCTGCCCCTGATTGTGATCGTTTTTCCTTTCTGTGCCCCCTTGCTGCCCCCGATTGTGATCGTTTTTCCTTTCTGTGCCCCCTTGCTGCCCCCGATTGTGCTCGTTTTTCCTTTGTGCCCCCTTGCTGCCCCTGATTGTGATCGTTTTTCCTTTCTGTGCCCCCTTGCTGCCCCGATTGTGATCGTTTTTCCTTTCTGTGCCCCCTTGCTGCCCCTGATTGTGTTCGTTTTTTCCTTTCTGTGCCCCCTTGCTGCCCCTGATTGTGATCGTTTTTCCTTTCTGTGCCCCCTTGCTGCCCCTGATTGTGATCGTTTTTTCCTTTCTGTGCCCCTTGCTGCCCCTGATTGTGATCGTTTTTCCTTTCTGTGCCCCTTGCTGCCCCTGATTGTGATCGTTTTTCCTTTCTGTGCCCCCTTGCTGCCCCTGATTGTGATCGTTTTTTCCTTTCTGTGCCCCCTTGCTGCCCCGGATTGTGATCGTTTTTTCCTTTCTGTGCCCCCTTGCTGCCCCGGATTGTGATCGTTTTTCCTTTCTGTGCCTGTTTCCCGCCGCTGCGCCCTGCGGCCCCGCCCCTCACTGCCCATTCGCTGCCCCATTCCCTGCTCCTCCCTCCCACCTCCCCATTTATGGCGGCCGCTGCGCGGCCGCGCCGCTGGCGCGCCAAAGGCGCGCCTAAGGCAAGCCCGTCTGCGCCCGTCCGCGCCGTGGCCGCGCCCAGCGCCAGACCCCCTGGTCCGGGCATCCCCCGCGCCCGCCACATCAACAGACGCCGATACGACGCCAGCACCCTCCACGCACTCAACCCCGGAAAAGATCACGCCTGCTACCAGGCCACCCCGAAGCGCACCCAAGGGCCCTTCACCTGCCGGAACTGCAGCTTCGCCAGCACCCGCCCCGCCAAACCACCGCCCAGGAAAGAACCCAACTACCTCAGATGCATCCTCCTCAACACCCGCTCCGCCCGCAAACACGCCATCGAACTCTGGGACCTTCTCGACTCAACCTCCCCAGACGCCGCATTCCTGACGGAGACCTGGCTGAATCCCGCTTCAGCCCCCGGCATCGCCATTGCCATCCCGGACGGATACAAGATCACCCGCAGGGACCGCACCAACGGAGTCGGAGGAGGCATCGCCATCGTCCACAGGAACACCCTCAGAGTCTCAACCAACACCGACGACACCCTCAGCACCGCCGAACACATGCACTTCCAGATCCACACCGATCCCAACACCACCCTCAGAGGAACCCTCATCTACAGACCCCCGGACCCCGACCACAGTTCAGCGATTCCATCGCTGACTTCGTCAGCACACACGCCATCGCCTCCACGGACTACATCCTCCTCGGGGACCTGAACTTCCACCTCGAGAACAACAAGGACACCAACTCCACCACCCTGATCGACAACCTCGCCACCCTTGGACTCAGACAGCTCGTGACTACACCCACCCACGCCGCCGGCCACACGCTAGACTCCATCTTTTCCGCAAGCCCACAAGTCTCCTTCAACCACACCTCCGAACCCCACTGGACTGACCACCACTGCATCCACTTCACCTACAGGAAGCCCACCACGCACCACCGCACCGAACAAATGCCTCGCCGCTGCTGGAGCAGAGTCACGGAAGTCCAGCTAACCACAACCCTCGCCCTGAGCCCACTCGCCGAACCCTCCGACCCCGACACCGCCGCCCGCAACCTCAGACAGTGGATCGACGACTGCGCCAACACCTCGCCCCGCTCAAGAATCCGCCCAACAGCCACACCAGCAAGAAAGCCACCTGGTTCACCGAAGACCTCCAGGCCTCCAAACGAACATGCCGAAAACTGGAGAAGGTCTGGCTCCACGAACGGACAGCAGACAGCTACGCCCCCCACAAGAGCGCCACCCGCAATCACCATCACCTCATCAGATCCGCCAAAAGGGCCTCACTCAAAGACCGCCTAGACAACAATGCACACAACAGCAAAGAGCTCTTCAACATCGTGAAGGAACTCTCCAACCCCAGCTCCAACACCAACGACATCCAGCCGTCGCAAGACCTGTGCGACTCACTGGCCACCTCCTTCCACCGCAAAATCGCCGACATCCACGACAGCTTCAACACCACGACCGCCCCGGCAACCACCGAGACCACTGCCCCCACAACCACCAACCGCCTGCTCTCCTGGACCAACATCAACGACGAGGACACCAGCGAGATCATGAACACCATCCACTCCGGTTCACCGCTAGACCCGTGCCCTCACCACATCTTCAACAAAGCCAGTACAGCCATCGCGCCCCATCTCCGGAAAATAATCAACATCTCCTTCGAGACAGCAACCTTCCCGGAAAGCTGGAAGCACGCCGAGATCACCGCCTTACTCAAGAAACCCAAGGCAGACCCCAAGGACCTCAAGAACTTCCGACCCATCTCTCTGCTCCCGTTCCCCGCGAAGGTCACCGAGAAAATCGTCAACAAACAACTGACCCGCTACCTCGAGGAGAACAACATCCTGGACCCTTCCCAGTCCGGCTTCCGCAGCAACCACAGCACCGAAACCGCCCTCATCGCCGCCACCGATGACATCAGGACCCTGCTAGACAACGGAGAAACAGCAGCCCTCATCCTCCTGGACCTATCAGCCGCCTTCGACACGGTCTGCCACCACACACTACGAACACGCCTTCAATACGCCGGGATCCAAGAGAAGGCCCTGGACTGGACCACATCCTTCCTTTCCGGCAGAACACAAAGCGTCGGCCTCGCCCCCTTCCGATCCAAGGCCACCAAGATCATCTGCGGCGTACCCCAAGGCTCCTCCCTCAGCCCAACGCTGTTCAACATCTACATGGCACCCCTCGCCCACGTCGCCCGACAGCACAACCTCAACATCATCTCCTACGCCGACGACACCCAGCTGATCCTCTCCTCACCAAAGACCCTCACACCGCCAAAGCCCACCTCCACGAAGGAATGAAGGCCGTCGCCGAATGGATGAGGACCAGCCGCCTGAAGCTGAACTCGGACAAGACGGAGGTCCTCATCCTTGGTTCCAACCCTTCAGCCTGGGACGACTCCTGGTGGCCAACATCACTGGGAACAGCCCCGCCACCCACCGACCACGTACGCAACCTAGGGGTCATCCTCGACCCCACCCTCTCCATGACTAAGCAGGTCAACGCCGTTTCCTCATCCTGCTTCAACATCCTCCGAATGCTCCGCAGGATCTTCAAGTGGATCCCCACCGAAACAAGAAAAACAGTCACCCAGGCCCTCGTCACCAGCAGGCTGGACTACGGAAACGCCTCTACGCAGGAACGACGGCTAAGCTCCTGAGACGGCTGCAACGCATCCAGAACGCCTCTGCACGTCTTATCCTCGACATCCCCCGACGCAGCCACATCACACCCCACCTGAGAGACCTGCACTGGCTCCCTGTCAACAAGAGGATAACCTTCAAGCTCCTCACCCACGCACACAAAGCACTCCACAACTCCGGACCAGCCTACCTCAACAGACGACTCAGCTTCTACACCCCCACCCGCCAGCTCCGCTCGACCAGCCTCGCCCTCGCCACAGTCCCCCGCATCCGGAAAACGACCGGCGGCGGAAGATCCTTCTCCCACCTCGCCGCCAAGACCTGGAACACCCTCCCCACCAACCTCAGACAGACCCAAGACCTACTGGCCTTCAGAAGACTCCTCAAGACCTGGCTCTTCGATCAGTAGCAGCACCACCCCCCTCTTCCCCCAGCGCCTTGAGACCCTCGCGGGTATGTAGTGCGCTTTATAAGTGACATGATTGATTGATTGATTGATTGATTGAATAGGGCTGTGCCTGCCTTCCACAATGCTGGCTCCACCCCCTGCCGGGCGGCTGAGCACTCTGCCCCACATTCTGAAAGGAAAGAAGGAGTCAGAAAAACAAAGTGCTCCAGAACTGACCAGAACTGGTTTTGGACTAGGCAGAGGCCTCTCTGCCTCCAGAGAACACAGAGAATCAGGGTATAAGAGGGGCACCCAGACCCCAGGAAATTAGATCACTTTTGGGAACAAGAAGAAACCTTTGCCGAGGAGCGGAACCAAGAAGAAACTGAGGAGAGACTATCCCTAAGCTGAAGTGCTGCTTGGGGGATTGGCCTGCAGTGGTTTGCCTGACTGCCAAAGAAAGGAGAAAGGAACTTTTGCTTTGCTGTGACTTTCATCAACTTGTGAAGGATCTCCAAGGGCTTGGAAGAGAGCTTGCCCCCTGACCGAAGTCCCAGGACCATTGGACTTCACCCCTTTGTGAATTGCTGCTGGAAACACTGTTTCAGTGGCTGCAGAGGTAGGGAACTGTGACCGACTCTCACGACCGACTCGGTGTCCTGTAAGCACCGCATCGAAGCACCGTCTCGCCCTGCAACGCACGGCCCTGGTCTCACCGACTCCGTCAACGAGCCGCTGCCTGCACCGCATCGAGGGACAACGCGTCCTGCAACGCTTCGCTACGCCGAATCGAACTGGTCCGACCGACACGGTCACTGCTGCTGAGTTCGAGTCCTGTGACCGCACCGGAGTTGGGCACCGCCGCACGCTTTGCGACGCACCGCCCGACTCGCACCGCTGTCCGGACTGATCGACGCCAGCTCCTGAATCCGGCTCCGTCGCCGCACCGCAACCTGCCAGCACCGCATCGAAGCACCGTCTCGCCCTGCAACGCACGGCCCTGGTCTCACCGACTCCGTCTCGACGACGTCAACGAGCCGCTGCCTGCACCGCATCGAGGGACAACGCGTCCTGCAACGCTTCCATTTTGCATCGCGACGAACAGCCATCCGGCTCGCACGCCCGTGCCTGCCGCTTCAAGTAAAAGGTACTGTGACCGAGTCTGTCTACGCTGTGTTGGCCCGTCTCGACGCGGTCAGCTGGATTTGTTAGACTCTGTTTGTTCTCGACATCGCCGTAGCCGGAGGAGGCTACCGACTCGCACAGAACCTTGAATTAAGCCTTTTTGATCAGAACTAAGCACTCTTGACAGTATTGTGGATTATTTTTGTCGTTTATGGTCTTGTGATAAATCTATATAAAGTATACCTATTTTTATAAATATATAACCTGTGTGGTGTCCATTTGTAGTGTTGTCACTTGATTACTGTATGTGTTCACAAATGCTTTACACACTGCCTCTGAACTAAGCCTGTCTGCTCGTGCCAAGCTACCAAGAGGGTGAGCAGGGGTTATTTCGGGAGTGTACCTACTTTCCCTGACTAGACTCAAGGGTCCCTATTTGGACAAAGGTACCTGCCTCTGCCAACTAGAGACCCCCAAATCTAACAGAAACGAATCTAATATGCACTGCAAGGGGCATGGAATACATTCAAATATCCTGATATAATTCATTTGGATCACAAAAAGCTAATTAATAAAGCGTATATGGTTTGAACACTTGTGCAAAAAATACTCCAGCATCCTTTAGTGAATAGGTGACTCTCGAACAACATCTACTCAACACCAAGTATAACAATATTACCATGAAACTCGTTACAAGAGGGCAGTCTGGTTCAGATACAAAAAACAGGATTCATTAATTGAATTAAATTGGATGACTCCGAACTGATGTGCTCGGGCTGGTGTTATTAACACCTGTGGGGCAATGCTACTTAATGCTGTTTTGATTTAATTAACAGGCCGCCAGGAATAGTCCTCCACTGTTCATTTATTTACATTTCAAACTGACACATGAATCGTGGACATGTTTCGGCGTGCAGGTTGTTCACAAGGGTCTCACCAGAACATGTGACTGACCAGGAGTATTGGTTAATTTACCGTGAATCAAAGCGATTCCTCAGTAATCTCTATGTTGACTCCTTTTTTGGTTATGAGACAGTGCTTGCCCCAAGATGGTCTAGTCTTGTTAACTAAACTTTACCCACTCTGGAACAAAATATGTGTGGCCTTTCTTGAAGTCTTTTTACAAAGCTGCATGCTGTATCCAGTTGAAATGTGCTGGAATGACATTCTCTGCTTGCCGGCCTCCGTCTAGCTCTCAAGTGGCTTGCAAGAATCTGGTTGCGGTGTCAGTGGTTTATTAAAGAACAGCATGTGGTGTGAAGCCTTCCAGATTCAATTTGGTTAGTGCCCGAGTGGGAGCCACCAGCCTGAAACTGGACGTTAAAGTCACAGAGCCAAATGCCATATCAAAATTCCACAAGAACTCTCAAAGGTTGGAGTATGAGGAAACACCATCTCTTTAAAGGCTCTAAGGTTATCCTCTACTAGACTTCTTTGCCTATGAAGAGCTGACCATTAAAATGCAGAGCATGGATCAGTTTCCTGTTTCGAGATGGAGGGTTTTTTAAATCATTGTTGGCCCCTAATTTCAGGCTCTCGTGGAGTTTCCATCTGTGCAAAATACATCCATACGCTCCTAATTCCAAGAACCAATAAAGTTAGAGCAGGACAGAGGGCATCCAGAGCTGCAAGCCTCGAGACTCTGGAATGAACTCTCTCACCATCTAAGGGAAACACAGCAAGCTTGTAAGACCTACTTGGCTCAGTTCAAAGAAAGGCTGATAACCTCTGTAGGTTGTATTCTCAGTTCAAATCCACTCTAGATTCTTATACTGAGACAAGATACTCTCCATACGTGCCTGGGTGCAAGGAAAGGTACCAGAGCCTTAAATTTGTGAAGAGCGAGGACAGGTTTGTCAAAGGAGGGAAGGAAACATCTGAGGTACAGGGAAAGGTCTCAGTTATGGCACGTCTGCGAGCCAGAAGAGGCGCAATGTTCAAAGGTGAACTCTCTGGAGACTCAACGGGCCCTTGTGGAAGAAAAAGAACATTTTACAGATATACCTTATTCCTGGCAATATTTTTAGATGCAGAATCAGTAGCTAGGAGTACCATGTCCAGAACAAAGAGGTTGTTGAGTTCTAATGATGAGTGAAGGTTTGAAACAGATATTATGTACAGGGTAAAAGAGCCGCAAAATGTTATGAAAAAAACAAGTACATATAAAGAGGTTTCTCTTCAGGTTGCAATGTTCCTATAAGAAAAAAACTACAAGTAAAACCACAAAAATAAGACTTAATGAACAGTTAGGAGGATGCTTCCACAAGTGTAGGTCCATCTATGTGCTGGAGTGAGGCTCAGTTAATAACAGTATTTCATCAAGTTCCCACTAGAGGCCATATATTAAACGTGCTAGTGGTTAAGAGTTACTTGCCCCCTTGCTCTGTTCATTTAGGCATATATCCTACCTCGTGCCCAACAAACTCCTGTGGGCCTTTAGTAATGAGCATTTGGGGCAAGAAGGCACACCACACTACACTTTCCTACTTCAAACACAACAGAACAGACATACCTGCATGGATTTATAGCGAGTAGGCAGCTGGCACAATGCCTCAGTAGGGAAAGCGCTCACCACTGGCCTGTACTATGATAAGTGGGTCTCGTGCAAATTACTGCAAAGGCTACCTCAGCTCTTAGTCTTTCTGTAGCTGTAGCATTAGAAATCGTGAATAGCAAGAACTAACTAGTACTTAAAAACAGCAGAAGCAAGTTAAGAAGCTCTATCTAAAAAAAAGGCTATTTTTTAGAAGCACCCAAAGATTTGAACCACTGCAGAAGACAACAAAACCTTGACATAGGAAAAGGGCCAAGGAGTAAAGGAATTCAAAGCGTACACATAGGTTAATCAGCACTGTGTAAATGCTGACTTTATTATGAGATCACAGGTCATCAATATATGCATTAAGGTCTCTTTGGCTTTCTGGAACGAAACTCCTTCATTCTGTTTTAGGGTAGTTGTCAGCGCCTTGCCACCCTCTCACTAGCTTTTTTTCAATAAATATAACTGGAGACACACAAGCGTGTTGATGTTATCCACAATTTCCAGTTGAGCACACGGACATGTTCTGAGTGTCTACAAGATGCTTGGACATCTCTGCCACTGCTGTAAGACAAGTCCTGGAAGAAAGAAGAACCCAGCCTTCCATTCTGCATCGTACCACAGGCACCACAGCACACCACCGTATCTGGATCTCCACTCATTTAGTTGCTAATAGTTGGTCCTTCACAGCCTTTGTCCAGAAGGAATCGATTTTTTGTTAAGACCTTCATTTCCCCGTACAAGGAATAACAGATCATCAAATTTTAATTAATCCAAATTCACATTTCAGGATAAAGAAGGCAGAAAGGGAGTGGGCCATGAGCCAGCTAGACACCTTGATCCATTTCCATCGACTCTTGTGGAACGGGTCACTCCAAAGCGGGGTGAACCTGCCTTATTGCGTCTTATGTTCACCCAATGGGCGGCCATCTTGTTCGTATTCATGGGCTCCTGGCCAATTTCCTTTTGATGGGGAACACAAGGCGAGGCATTAAGTGTCCTGATGAAATCAAACGGTGCACGGCTACCCAACAAATCTGATCATCACTCAAGGCGCAGACAAAGAGGGCGGCCACAATAGGGAGCGCCCCCCAAGAGGTCACCTCTAACCACATTAGACATGGTCTTCCGAAGCGGGGACCCCAGAACAGCTAATGCACCCCTGCACCAATATGGGGGGCCAGAGAGCTTATTTACTGAGGCACTCGACACAAACGGCTGCTATACTTTAAAAGGATGCGGCGGGGGCCATTGAAACCAGGACAAACATGCCCATTGAGCCCGCCTTGTGATGAAGTGAAGGGACATTGTTCGAAGCCTGGGACGGCAGCGGCGGGGGGGACTTCAGAGGGTCTGCACCACTATGGGTCACCCACGAGCTCCCTGGACCCGTTCCCTGCATTCAGCACAGACATCCGCCCCCCAGCCCCCACCTTTGAAGTTTGGGAGAAAGCCTGCCTCATCCATCAATGACACGAAGGGTGTCAAAAGGCCTTGGGAGTTCATTTAGCTCTTTACAACTGCAAAGTGTTGCCTGGGGGGAAACAACAGAAGGGCTGCGAAGCGGGGGCGCCCAGGAGCCGAAATGAAACGGCAGTAAAACCCTGCGGACGACGAGTGGATTCAGGGAGCTCCGAGAGGGAGGGCCCTTCCCTCCCGGCGCCAGCTCTCGCTGCTGAGGAGGGACGTGGCCCGCTGCGGTTCGTGAACGAGAGGCCCGTCTGTGCACGGGACAGTAATGCACCACACGCACACACCTCACACTTCGCACGTACCACTGCCCCAGCACGTGCTGCAGAGAGCAGGACTGGCATGTACAAGGGCGGTGGCCCAACTAGGACACCAGAGTATCACTGGCTCTAGCTGACACCTATATAGAGCATGGACAGAGACAGATTCCAAAGGTCTGAAAAGTACACAGGCCTATCAAAGTACAGGCAAGGTGCACATGTGAACCTCACAGCATAGATGATGCTAGTCCTATCAGAGGGGTTCGTGCATGAGCCACAGGTGGTCCAGGTAGGGGGCATACGCAAGACCAGAGGCAGGAGGGCCATATACAAAGACCAGGAAGTCCACACAGCGCTGTGAGCTACAACGTTAAGGGCTAAGTGGCACTGAATCAAAAGACAAGGGCCACCAGGTCACCACCAAAAGCGGGGCTAAGTGGCAAGGGATTACAGGCCACTGAGCAAAGGCTGGCGGGGCCATCAGGCAATGGCTGGCAGGGCCGGTGGGCCACAAAGCAGTGGCAGACGGGGCCACAAGGCAGTGGCAGGCAGTGGCAGACAGGGCCACAAGGCAGTGGCAGACAGGGCCACAAGGCAGTGGCAGACAGGGCCACAAGGCAGTGGCAGACAGGGCCGACGGGGCCACAAGACAGTGGCAGACAGGGCCGACGGGGCCACAAGACAGTGGCAGACAGGGCCGACGGGGCCACAAGACAGTGGCAGACAGGGCCGACGGGGCCACAAGGCAAGGGCCGACGGGGCCACAAGGCAGTGGTAGACGGGGCCACAAGGCAGTGGCAGACGGGGCCACAAGGCAGTGGCAGACGGGGCCACAAGGCAGTGGCAGACGGGGCCGACAGCGCCACGAGGCAGTGACAGACAGGGCCGACAGCGCCACGAGGCAGTGACAGACAGGGCCGACAGCGCCACGAGGCAGCGACAGACAGGGCCGACAGCGCCACGAGGCAGTGACAGACAGGGCCGACAGCGCCACGAGGCAGTGACAGACAGGGCCGACAGCGCCACGAGGCAGTGGCCGACGGCGCCAGGAGGCAGTGGCCGACGGCGCCAGGAGGCAGTGGCCGACGGCGCCAGGAGGCAGTGGCCGACGGCGCCAGGAGGCAGTGGCCGACGGCGCCAGGAGGCAATGGCCGACGGCGCCAGGAGGCAATGGCCGACGGCGCTGCAAGGCTTGAACCCGGTGGGTTTCTTTGGGGACATCTCAGAAAAAAGAAGGGAAAACGGCACACTAGACTTCGACAAAACGTCAAAATAAGTCAGTCAAAAAGGGTCTAAGGAGAGCATGATGCGGATATGCACTGATGGGGCGGAAAAAATGGAACAGTGGTTAGAGCTGGGGCGGCACCTATATAGGCACCGCACACATCAATTCTGATGCCAACGACTCCATGCAGAGCAGAACAACGCCACCTACTGGCGTGCAAATGGATTGCTAAAAAATGTCCAGATTCAGTCTGACGTCCGAGACTATTCTAATGTAAGAAATCTGCGGCGAGAAGTGTCTATTAGATAACTGGAGTAACTTTAACAGGTGGGGGTTAGGAGGTGCTCTGCTGAATATTCATGTGGCATGTTGTCTTTTACTATGGAACAAATTTTCTGTCAAAAGATAATAAGAATATCAGGGTTCACTGGACCGGACCGTACCTAAAACCAAGCATATTCACGATGCGTCTGCTGTCAACCTAGGCCTTTTAGGCAAGGGATTGGGTGAGCGCTCAATGTAAATCAAGTCCTCCCAAAGAAGGCCATCTACAGCATGGTGTCGCGGTCTAGGAGCCCAAATCGGAATTACCAATATCCACGGGAGCGAAGATAGAATCTCTCCTCTCCCCTGAGATACTGTCTCCGTCTATTCATAGACTCAGAGCGGTAGAGCAGTATCCCCAGGGAGCGAGGAAACAGGGAGGGACCACCAGGGGCTTCCAAATCAAGACACAGAGGTAGAGGGGACGTCTCAGTAGATATAAAAGAACCTGCAGTAATAGAAAATGAGAAAGAACAGGTTAAGGAAAACTCTATACTTTCCCCACTAATATCTTCTATCAGACTTAGGTGTGTTCATTGTGCTCTCACATACTCACGAGGGGGTTATTGTCAGGGAACTTGTTCGTGGCTTTTATACCCAATTCCAAACAGCAGAAAGCAGATAAATCAAGCCTTCAAGAGACAGGAGGAGTTTGATGTGCCACTAGTTTCTCCACCAAGGCACAAGACGTCGCCACCTCTGTTTTGGCAAAAGTCACTTCAACAATGTAAAAGTACTCACGTTGCTCTACCTCCGTAAAATCAGGAGCAGCGCGTCCGAGCACTGCGACGAAGGTTTCGTTTTAAGGTGTTGGAAAAGGGGGAGACGTGAGAGTCCCTTCACTCCGTAAAATAGGAAACAACAAAATAATTGAAGTATGACAACGCTTCCTCGCGTTTTGTGGTTAAGGGATCAAAAATAAACAGAAAAGGAAAGACAAAAAACAGCTCTTCCTCGAGATGGTGGGAGAGCGGTGAAGGAAACAGCGCGGGCTCGCGCTGGCTTCTGTAATTAGAACCAGGTGAGAGTAGCGAGTCAAGGCGCTGATAGAAGCGATCCGTAGAGGTTGAGCACCACGCTTCCTCGAGATGGTGGGAGAGTGGTGAAGGGAACAGCGCGGGCTCGCGCTGGCTTCTGTGATTAGAACCAGGTGAGGGTAGCGAGTCCAGGCGCTGACAGCAGCGATCCGCAGAGGTTGTGCACCGCGCTTCCTAGCACTGGCGGTCACAAAGGTGATTCCACGAAGAGGCAGATTGTGGTTACCGGGAACAGGAAGGTCCGAGGAAATCCAAACAGGCAAAGGGCAAGGTCCCAACTGGAAGTGAAGCCAAGCATCATAGATTGGGTGCTCACGGCTTATAAGCCGAGTTTGTCAGCTGATCAGTCCCTGTGCAGCATGGGAAGGCACAAAGCAACACACCCTTCTGAGGCATTATGGGAGATGTAGTTTCTGGAATTATACCTGGAATAGGGTACAGGGAACCTGACGTCTAACACATGGTATGCATTCCCTGAAAATCAAGGCCTTCCAAGGAAGGGTACGCGGAAGCACAGTTTGTGTTCGCTGTGAACCAAGGCCTTCCAAGGAAGGGTACACGGAAGCACAGTTTGTGTTCGCTGTGAACCAAGGCCTTCCAAGGAAGGGTACACGGAAGCACAGTTTGTGTTCGCTGTGAACCAAGGCCTTCCAAGGAAGGGTACACAGAGCAGTTTGTGTTCGCTGTGAACCAAGGCCTTCCAAGGAAGGGTACACGGAGCAGTTTGTGTTCGCTGTGAACCAAGGCCTTCCAAGGAAGGGTACACAGAGCAGTTTGTGTTCGCTGTGAACCAAGGCCTTCCAAGGAAGGGTACACGGAGCAGTTTGTGTTCACTGTGAACCAAGGCCTTCCAAGGAAGGGTACGCGGAAGCACAGTTTGTGTTCGCTGTGAACCAAAGCCTTCCAAGGAAGGGTACACGGAGCACAGTGTGTTCGCTGTGAACCAAGGCCTTCCAAGGAAGGGTACACATAGCACAGTTTGTGTTCGCTGTGAACCAAGGCCTTCCAAGGAAGGGTACACGGAGCACAGTTTGTGTTCGCTGTGAACCAAGGTCTTCCCAGTAAAGTTAGAAGGAGCAAGGTGTATGCTCGTGGTGTACCCAGGCCTTCCAGAAAGAGAGCCGGAGCCCGATTTGTGGCAAGGACTCATCTTGCTGCTTACCCCTCTGCTCAGCCAACGTGCCTAGCTCCCTCAGCTAGCACCAAGTGCTACGAGGCACACAGCAGCACTGCTGCCAGGCGCTCTCTAGGGGGCAGAGCACGCACTCCACCACTCTAACGACCACATTATGCTCCTGCGGCATGACGGAAAACCCAATTACATGGACTGGGACAGTCAGCAGGCTCCCCTTAATGTTTATCATTAGTTCCTGATTTCCATTCCCTCCTCCCCACAGCCTAATAATTATGAGGTTTGAAAAACATCCCCTCTTGTACTAAAAGACTGGTTAACTCCTTCGTCGCAGGGCGACACGCAGCTTTTCAGATGAGGTTATTTGTTAGAAGAATTCTCTGAGACATAATAAAACAGCAGCAGCATCAAGGACCAACATTTACAGCCCAGGGTAAACTGCAGAAGTTTGGGATATCTGCTGTAGCGGCCATTTAGTGGCATCTTTTCTAAGCTCTAAATCAGCCTGCCTGGGCCTGCTCACTGGAAGGGCTTCAGGTCTTGCACCTGTATGTTCATCCCATCTCTTTCCTTACCCCTTGGCTATTCACTGACCCACAGAATACTCCCGCCCTACCCCTTGGAGGCCTGTCCGTCATACAGTCACCTAGGTGCTTTCCGCTCAACCCACTCACTATATGTAAGCTCACTTTCTGTTTCTGCCCCACATTCACTGGGATTTTAACCTGTTTTAATTGCTTGACTTCAGGCCACATCCTCCCATAACCTGTTCTCTGAGGTCACTCAAGACACTCCTACTGCTCTAATACGAGGCAATATCACTTAAATACCCTCCCTCAATACTCCCTCGGCTTCTTTGTCTATTTATCTAGAAAAACACTTCCCTTTTCACACATTTAGTGCATTTTCAATTACTACAAAACATGATGTCTCCTTTTGCCGCATGTCTCACTTTACATTGTTTTAGGTCTCACCTACAACAGCTTTAGGTGTCTGTTGGCTAGACCCATTGATTCCACGTTTTATAGTGGCCTTTGGGTCAGCCCCTTTCTCATGATTGGATGACTCTGTTGTCCATACCCCTTCCCAGTTCTTGATTCGACAGCTTTCCTCCCCATTCATCTGTATGTCCCACTCAGAATTTTCTCAAACTTAATCTGGCAAGTATGGAGACGGTACCCATTTCAAACAAAATAAATTAGTGGGACATCACACTATGGCTTTCAAAATTGAGAGACTGCCCTCGACCAGCATCGGCAGTGTACTATCTTGGAGTCACGGCAGACGCCGAGCGGAGTCTTGAAAATTAAATCTCAAATGTTCCGAAATCATCCTTTTACCAGATTTGCACCTTAGGATGCATCATGCCACCCTTTTCACATAAGGCCTCGGTCTCCCTCAAATATCCATAAATCGCCTTCAGAAGATTCAAAATGCGCTAGTGAAGTCAATTTTTTATGTGAAGAAATCTGACGCAGGCTCAAGTTGCATCCAGCAATCACACTGGCTGCCAGTGAAAAAAAAGTGTCATGTTCAAAGCATCTTGAATTATGTAAAAAATTTATCAGGGCACAGCACCTAAATTCCTTTTTAACTAATTCAGGAAATACATTCCTGCAAGAAATCTCACATCCACAACTAAGGCAAATATTCTAATTCCTTAATTCACGTTCACAAAAAGAGGCAGCAGAGCCTTCAGAATAGAAGGAGCTAAGATCCGGGACTCAATCCCACTGCAATCCGTAGTGAACCGTGGGTGATAAAATTTAGGAAATCCTTAAAAAATTGGCTCCTCTCCATCTAACCTATGTGCTCTCTCAGCTCTCGGTTTCTAAACTATTCAGCAGCAAAAGACTTCTGACAGAGCGATAGCTGCACTTAATTAAACCCCTAAATAAATATATTTTTGAGAGGGCACAGCAGTTGCACGACGATGGCAACTTTGTGCATCGCTTGCATTTAAATAAAAATTTTAAAAAATTTTAAAAAATTTAAAAATTACGATTTAGTGATCTAACATGGCTTTCCACCATGTTAGACCTGGTAAATTAAAATTGTCAGCCGATGACCCGTGTGTGTGTGTGCATGCACCATGACGTGTGCTTGCGCACGTCTCATGATGTCAATGGCCATCCTAGAATGTGTTTTCTTTATTATAAATCCCATTCCAAAATTGCAATCATGTGTGTGCATATGAATCTTTATGCATATGCATGCAACCAATTACAAAAAAAGTATTGGCAAAGCCAATAGCTTTCCCAAAGCTTAAGTCTATTTTCAAGCTTCTGTTCCTTGTTGATCGAGGCATAGTAATTATAAAAGACACACAGAAGTAATAGGAAACATAAAGATGGAGAAGAAACTTCATTTAGGACCTGAAACATTAACTGAAGCCCACTGGTGGCAAAAGGATCCTGCAGACACAATACAAGGAACTGAATCTACTGGCTCACACCCAGCTTACAGCTGGACTTGTTACTCTGCCAATCGGGCGTTTCCCAGTAGGTTGCAAGTTAAGGGGCTGCTTTCAAAGCGGGATTGGCTGCCCTGACTCAACTACGCCCACATAGCCGTATTCCATTCACAGAGTCCTGCAGCATGGGGCTGGTTTAATTTTTTTTGCCTGGGCGGATAATGATTTCAAATTCAGCCCAGATATAGTTCAATACTATCCTTCAATATTTACATTAACAACAAAGATAAAAGTGCGTGGAACCAACTACACCTGCTTCGAAAAGAAAGACAATTAACCCACCCTCTGCTTTCAGAAGACTTGTGACCTACACACCCCTCCAGCTCAGAGTCACAGACTGCCCTGATGCTGGATCAACAAAACCCATCATATCGAATAAAAGCCATCTCAAGTGCCTTTATATAACATACAATCATCAACCAACCCCGCAATCACATAACCTCATCTTGATGCAACTACACTGGAGCTCAGCTGACCCGTAAACCACTGTTAAACACCAACCACACCAAGGCCATGGCTCAAGCCTTTGCCGGAACTGGTCCACAGGGCTCTACACCACACCACGCACTATTTTTAATATTGACATTAATGTAAAACCACTGCTTCGATACTCAACCAACCAACACACATCCAGTCTCAAAATTCACTCTGGTGCATTATATTCTGACTCATTCTCTTTTCGCGGCCTTCACCCCTCTCAGCAGCAATCCCTGAATTTGAGCTATCGACGGTCTCAAAAACACTCTGGGAACCTTAGAAGTTCGGCAGAGAACCATCCTTGCGGAATCAACTATGGGCGGAGTCCTGCTGGGTCAAGAGAGATCCCCTGCATGTGTAAAGTAGTACAGAGCGATGTCCGCAAAGGGGAATATTCATCGTTAACCATACACTTCAGATTCCAAATGCAGCTTTATATGTCACAAAAACAGGAATATGGAAGGTAAGTTTGCAAAAGTTTGACAGGCCTGAGGCCTCTTTCTGTGCCAAGCCCATTACTCACATCTTAAGTACTATCTGGTAATGTAAGGCATGGGAAATTATCTGTAAACCCAGCAATGAAACAACAATTTGAAGAAGCTCTCACAAAGGTACATCCCAGGCAGGAAGAGCTAAAGAGCATGGGCGACTCTCTAGGAACCATGGCATGCTCTCTAGCCCTACGCGCTTCAATCTTTATGTCACACCATTGGCCAAGCTTATAAAGGCATTTGGCTTTACAGTCGTATCTTACGCCAAAGATACACAAATTGTAGTATCGCTGACCAGTGACCTGGAGGGCACGGCTCTCAGTTTTCAGGATTGCATGCGAGAAATTGGTAACTGGATGTCAGACAATTGTCTTAAATTGAATTCTGGAAAGACAGAGGTTCTCTTGTTCGGGAAGGATACCTCCTTTTGGTCACCAAATTGGTGGCCTTGGGAGATGGGTTAAGTTCCCATCCCGGTCAGGAAGGTAAAAAATCTGGGAGTCTACTTTGATGATAAGCTCTCTTTTGAGGGCCAAATTAATTCTATAAGATCCTCCTGTTTTCTAGCATTAAAAATTCTCAGGAAAGTCCTACCATTTATCCCTCTGGATTTGCGGAAAGCAGTCATCTCCGCTTTAATAATATCAAAAATGGACTACTGCAGTGCACTGTTTTTTAACATCCAGATAAAAATTTTAAATAAACTTCAAGTTCTGCAAAATGCAGCTGCCCGGCAGCTTCCCGGGGTACCAAAACGTCAGCCAGTATTCCATCTTCTGCCACAACTGCATTGGCTTCCTATAAAAAAAAAAACGTATTCAATTTAAGTCCCTGTGTATCGCCTTTAAGGCACTGCACGGTCATAGTCCTGACTATTTCAAACACAAATCCCTCCGGTATGTTCCCACAAGACATCTTCGATCTACATTCGCCCTCAATCTTGTGATTCCCAAAGTCAAAACAGCCTCCGGGGGAGGGGGAAGTTTTTATAGTTGGTACAGCTAGACTCTGGAACTCCTTGCCAATTTCTCTCAAGGTAAAATCTGATCTTCTCTCTTTTCGTAAATCTTTAAAAACCTGGCTGTTCAATAATTAATACCCAACTTCTATTTCCATCTCTGTTTTCTCTTTAGTCAGAGTTATGGCGCCTAGACACCTTCGGGTAGTAGTACGCGGGATAAATTACATTTTCATTTCTCTAAAGAACAGTCTCATCACCTCTATCAACAATCAACACCATGACGGCAGTCACGATTTGCAGAATTTAAGTTTTGTTTATGTGAGAGGTCAAAAGAAAACATGGAAATCTTGAGAACCAGACACCTCCAGCTGCTGAGGTTCAATGTTAATGTGCAAATAGCTTTCTAAGATCACCTTACAAAGATGACATTTGACATCAGCCAATCTATCACTGTGTTCCAGAGCTCAGATGCCCTCTAGCATGACTTGAGGGTTTGCACGCGTGCATCTGGGTCCAAGCCACGGGGCTCGCGTAGTGCTGTCCATGACTGTAGTGCCTCTTCAGCCAGACAGACCCCCCTCACCATCTTATAATGCATCTTCTTATCACTTGCATGCTGTGAGGCTTTGTTCGACACCCCGGAGCCCTACTGGACCCCGTGGACATAATGAGACGGCCACATATGTCTGAATCTGCCCCCCAGCTGGCCGGGCATGCAGTGATCTCTCATTCTGATGGCTGGAAGCAGTCTCACAAAAGAACAGTAGCGGGGACGACCTTATTGTGGGGGGCAATCCCAACAGATGCCTGTTTGCGGAGAAGCGGCCACAGGCCACTGCCAAGATTTGCTTTACATTTGCAAAGCAGAGGGGTATGATCCCTGCTCCAACAGCTCAACAACAGAGTCTGAATCATTTAAATTGCTGAACTACAGCATAAAATACAGGATTTACCTACTGTTGGCAGAAACCTTACAGGCACTAATGAACTCAACAAAAACACGAAGGAAGGAAATCTATGCATAGCTAAAACAATTAACTCCGCACAAAAGCGACATAAAAAGCAAACACAAAAGAGCCACAATTGGTAGGGAGTTTCAACATGCATCTTTTCCATTCCAATAAACTCTGATGTGGTAAGGTACAAAAAAAAACATGGCAAAATACACATGGGAAAATTACTTAAGAGGACAATGTAGAAAAGCCAACCACGTACAGCAACTACAGTAACAACCAGCGATCATCCCTACCCATCCCAAGCCAAACAAAGATGAGTGGCTCAGCCAGGCACACTTCCTCTTTCAATACTATCAATTTTTAACGGAGTTTCCATTCACTCGTCCAAAAAACCACTGTCTCTTGGCTGTCTCGGGGAGTTTTGTTGAAACGACAACCGCATGCACTGCGAGTGTCCGTCACACTCTTGTTAACCTCGTATATTGTGCATGAAGTAGATCTGCCTGCGAAACATTGCAAGATATGGCTCCCATCTTTGGCATCTGAGGCTAAAGTCTTTGAAGAGGTAAGTGTGGACACTAAACCGAGTAGTAGCAGAAT
The DNA here is from genome assembly GCA_963921515.1 of Calotriton arnoldi. Classification (NCBI taxonomy): domain Eukaryota; kingdom Metazoa; phylum Chordata; class Amphibia; order Caudata; family Salamandridae; genus Calotriton; species Calotriton arnoldi. The sequence continues at coordinate 1,462,833 of CAWUFW010000450.1, read as the reverse complement.
GGTATCTCCGTTCCAAAGACAAGAGCTTCTTGTTTTACACGGGTTAAAAAGGCGCAAAGTGAAGCGCCAAGTCTGACCACTAAATTCTGCAACCTAGCAAGGGAAGAGGAACTCAGACACGAGTAATTTGGGGTTGAGGCCCTTTAAACCACTACTCTTGAGTTACTGATCTAGCAGCAGTTGGGGACATCCGTTTTGGATGGAGTTTAGGCAGCTGGCAACCTGTGTACACAATGTATCCCCTTGATCAGAAAAAAACCTTTTTCATCGTTGCCATACTGAAGGATTGGGAGACCATAAACTGAGTGAGGTGCAACTTTGGGAGGTAGGGCTTGAGACGTTTACAGGAAAGTAAGAAGATGGACCCTCAAGAATCTCTGCAGATGGGGCAGGAGGTCCACGGATCAGCATTAGATTCCCAGACGGTCTGGCTTCTGTCTACTAGGAAGAACTGGAAACAGGCCAGGCCACTGCCTATGGACCTGGAGCAGGTGTCTGAGGGGGCGATTGTGTGTACGAGGGCTGCTACCTCGCTGCAGTCCATGGTCAGCAGCAGCTCATCAGTAAGAGACAGGAACACGGTTCAGTGCCATGGAGGGGGGGGCGGTGGTCAGGTCACAGGCACCAAGGAGGCTACACAGTCAATGCTGTGCGGATTTTGTACTTGAGCTTTCTTTTCAAAAATAGGACAAGGAATGGTGGGTTGTGCCTCAGCAGTAAGCGTTAATGTGGATTTCCGCATGTCAATAGAACTTTGGCTTGGTGTGTACGCATTCAATGTGCAGTACCTGGAATGCATTTTACCACTGTTTTTTTTATTTTACTTATTTGTGTTTTGTTTGTATAGCACTCACACTGTTTTACAGTCAGTTTTCAGAAAGGGCTGGATTAGAGGTCAACGTGGGAGGAAAAGGATCGGGAGCCGGGCGGAGTCTGCTGGAAGCTCCTGCCATAGTTGGACAGAAGGCCGTCAACTGATGTGGAAAGATTGTTTTTCAGCCTGCTCTGAAAATGAAGAAAGGACACTCACTCCAGAGAGTCTGGCCTTGTGGATGAGATGCACAAGAAGAAACCGAGAGAGGAGGTAAACAGAAATTGGTGATCAGAAGCCTGAATACCCATGACAATAGACATGTTGGTTAGGAAGCACAAAAAATTGTTGGCTTCGCCGATCTAGTCGTTTCACCTGTTTAGTTCTGAGACAGACTGTGGAAGTCCATGAGCGGGACAGGCTTTTGATGGAAAGCACATCACAGTGTGGTTTTGATGAGGTTAATTCAGAAATAAGCTTTTGCTTGAACTATCATTTGGTCACATCTTCATTTTTTATACAATTTATTTTGGGGGTTCAGGAAGGTGAGTGGATTTTTGAGAAGGGAGGTTCCTGTATTTCTGCTTTGCAGATGGCTCGTTTGAAGCTCATTAGAGCAAAGGAACAACCAGTGTTTGGTGAAGCTTGCGTCTCCCTCAGTGGTGCATGTGTCCAGTGTGTGGAACAGGCTCCAGTTATAGGCCTAAACTTGTTCCACTCTGGTTCAGAGGAGGGGGCAAGGGGTTGGTCTCGTGGTGGACAGAATTAAGGCAATGAGTGCTTTGATGGGGATGGCTCATATTATGGGCGTGTCAGTAGCCGACACATGAAATGGGAGGAGATAAAACAAACGTAGAGGTGGGGAGAACTTCCACAGAGCCCCCGCTGAAGGGAAATAGCAGTCGAAGTGGCTTATGTGTTTAGGAAAATCCAGCTACATGCATGGGTTGAAACCAGTGTTTAATTCCCAAGTCGGCCAGCGAAATGTGATCATATTTAAAGACGGATTGTGTCAATACAGAAGTCCAACCAGAGAATAAAGTCTTTGGGGATTATGAGCTATGAAGAGCTGAGCAGCGGGGGATGGTTTGAAGAAGGTGAAGCAATGTCTGAGAGGTCAGAAGAATGCAGGTCAGGACAAACAGCAGGCTACAAACAAGTATCTGAACAAAGATAATCATATGGTTATGTTTAGAGCACTGGCGATAATCATGGACAACTGACAATTCAGGGCTAGTAGTGAGGTCACTCAGAGCAATGAAGGCAGTGGGCCTATAGTGCAATGGGTATCTCTCTGCATGCCTTACTCCACAGGCTGCAATGTTTCAGGCATGCAAGAAGTTAATTACTGGTGATGTCACATGAAGATTTGCATCTGACCTGTATGTGTCTCAGTGGAAAGGCATTTGAGGACCACTTATGTTGGAGCTGGTGTGAGGCAAACTGTGACGGGCAGCTGACACTTTGCTAAGGAACAAATCAGTTTATGATCTCTGGTTGCAGTGTGTTTTATGTCTGCCTTTGCTCGCATCAGTTTTGCAGTAGCGGTCTATAGTAAATTGGGTACAAACTGTAGGTAGATGCAGTCAATTATTGGCGTTCGAAAGAGGTCAGCCTTCACTTACCCAATCCCACAGTTTCCCAAAGTTACAAGCAGCGATAGATTGAACATTCCAAATGTGCATCATAATAAGAGAGTTCTACATTAAAAAAACGGATAATGACAATTCGGAAGAATTGCGGTAGCCAACAAGAAAAATGTATGTAACTGGACAAGTGTTAACAAGAAAAAGAAAAGAAAATCTGTTTTAAAATAATAAGAGAGTTCTAATACTTTAGTTGGATAAAGATCCCTCAACGTGGGTGTAACAGAAGTACTCTTTGTCTAAGTCCGGTCGCCTAAGCTACAATGTTTGGCTGTATTCACTATTACTGTGGGACACGGAAGCGACACTTGATGTGAAAACGTTTGCTAGGTAGATATAGTAATAGGACTCAAAAATACACAACTTTTGAAAGCCCAAACTGAGAAATTCCTTTGGTGAAAAGAAAAAAGACATTGTAGAATTTAAAAAAAACACAAAAAACAAGCATTGACAAAGCTAATTAGTCTGGCATTATCTGCTGCGTTTTGGCTTGGTCAATGCTTGTTTTGTTTAGCCATAGTTCTTACAAAACATTGTTTTGAGAGCTGCAAGTCCATCGCCATTATTTAAAAAAAAAATCAGTCTTGCTCTAAAAAAAAATAAACACACATACATTACCACAGGGTTGTATGATGATACAATGCATGCCTGAACAACCCATGCCTGTATGTACCACGCGGTCTCAACCAAGATCGTGTCTTTACCACGCAATTTCGTGGTAAAGACATGATGGGTAAAGAGACATGCATGCTAAAGATCATACCCTGTCATAACTACTTCTCTTACAGATATATCGTTACACAAGTTAGTAACTTGTGCATCTGAAAGAGACACGTTAGTGACAGATTCCTTACCTTAGAATAGATACCCCAGCAATACCAACCCCGGTGGTGGGTCTGCGAACAAAGATCAGACAAGGAAGTCCCGGAGGACAGAACGGCCAAAGAAGCCGTCCCTCCGGACCTGACTGTCAAGGCAGTAATGCTTTGTAAATGTGTGCAGCGAGGCCCACGTAGCTGCCTGACAGATATCCTGCAGCGGAACACCGTGGCCTAAAGCCGTGGTAGCAGCCGTTGCCCTGGTGGAATGGGCACGCAGCCCAACAGGAGGCTCCTTCTTAGAAAAAGAATAGCAGGCTTTGATACACAAGGTTACCCAGCGGGAGACGGTTCTCTTGTGCACCGCCCGAACTTTTTTGCCGCCCACGTAGCCAACAAAGAGCTGGTCATCCACCCGGAAGTGTTGTGTGCGGTTGATATAAAAGGAAAGCGTTTTGGGTCCAGACGGTGGAGCCTCTCTTCCTCTCTGGAAGGATGCGGAGGCGGAAAGAAGGTGGGCAAAGTGATGGTCTGCCCAATGTGGAAGGCAGTAACCACCTTTGGCAAGAAGGACGGACGCGTCCTAAGAACAACCTTGTCTGGATGGACAGACAGAAAGGGAGGTTTGCATGAAAGAGCCTGGAGCTCACTCACTCCGCCGAGCGGAGGTGATGGCCACCAGAAAGGCTGTCTTCAGAGTCAGAAGACGAAGAGGACAGTTATGTAGAGGCTCAAAGGGAGCGCACATAAGAAAGGTAAGAACCAAGTTCAAGTCCCACTGAGGCATCACAAACGGAACAGGAGGGAAGAGGTGTGTAATGCCTTTCAGAAACCTGTTAACAACAGGGGACTTGAAAAGGGAGGGCTGATCAGGAAGCCTGAGGTAGGCCGAGATGGCACAAAGATAGCCCTTGATGGTACCCAGGGCAGAACCCTGTTGGGCCAGGGAAAGAAGGAACAGAAGAACCTCAGAAAGAGGGGCAGAAAGGGATTCACAGCCTTTGCTGTGCACCATGCCACAAACTTGTTCCACCTGCAGGCGTATACCACCTTAGTGGAGGGACGCCTGGCTGCCAGGAATTACATCACAAACTTCGGGAGGCAAGTCGAAAGGAATCAACTGCCGCCGCTCAATCTCCACGCAAGCAGGTGTAGACTGGACAGGTTCGGGTGGAGGACCGTCCCCTGCTGCTGCGACAGAAGATCCTCCCGAAGAGGCAGACGGATCGGGGGATCGACACTCATACTGAGTAGCTCGGATACCAAACTCTTCGAGCCCAGTCCGGAGCCACAAGGATGACTTGGGCCCGGTCGCGCCGAATCTTCTTCAACACTGGGTAGAAGTGGTATAGGCGGAAAAGCGTACAACAGCCCGCAACTCCACTCGCGACTGAAAAGCGCCGCCGAGCGTGTGCTGCCTTGGAAATTCCAACGCGCAGAACTGATGACATTGCGCGTTCTTCTTCGGTGGCGAATAGATCTAACCAAGGCTCTCCCCACTGTAGAAAGAGTCCTTGCGCCACTTCCGAGTGAAGACGCCATTCGTGATCCATCATGCACCTGCGGCTGAGTTCGTCCGCCCTGGCGTTCAGGGAACCTGCCAGGTGTTGAACCATCAGGAAAATGCCCTGATGTTCCAGCCATGTCCAGAAGCGCAGAGCCTCCTGACATAGGGTTCACGACCCCACCCCGCCTTGCTTGTTGCAGTACCACAAGGCGGTGGTGTTGTCTGTGAACACCTGCACTACCTTCCCTTTGACAGAGGGAAGGAATGCCTTGAGTGCAAGTCGGATCGCCCGGAGCTCCAGAAGGTTGATATGGAGCCGGGACTCCGCCGGAGACCAGAGGCCTCTAATCTCCGCCTCTCCCATGTGACCGCCCCATCACAGAAGGGGCGCGTCCGTCACAACTGTGTGCTCTGGCTGGGGAAGGGAGAGTGATCTGCCCATGACCCATTGCCGGTTCGAGAGCCACCACTGCAACTGTCTTGCAGTCCCCTCCAAGATCTGAACGTGATCAGACAGGTTGACCTGGTGCTGCGCCCACTGGAACTTCAGGTCCCACTGCAGAGCCCGCAAATGCCATCTGGCATGATCGACCAGCAGGAGGCCATGAGGCCCAGCAGCCTCAGGGTCATCCGTACCGAAACCCAGAATAAAGGCTGAAAGATCGGAATCATAGCCTGAATATCCCGGACTCGCCGTTCAGGAGGATAGGCCCGAAACTGCGTCGTGTCCAGAACTGCTCCGATGAAAGGAGCTGTGGAGAAGGAATCAGATGCGACTTCGGCACATTGATGGAGAACCCCAGCGAGTGCAGGAGTTCGGCCGTAGTCTGGAGGTGGGAGACGACTGCCTGGGACGAGCCCGCCTTCAGCAGCCAGTCGTCGAGGTAGGGGAAGACTGGAACCCCTGCCCGGCGCAGATGAGCTGCGACCACCGCCATCACTTTCGTGAACACCCGAGGGGCACTTGTAAGGCCAAAGGGGAGCACGGTGAACTGAAAATGCTCGAGGCCTACCGTGAACCGAAGGTAACGCCGGTGGGCCGGCAGGACGGGAATGTGAAAATAAGCGTCCTGCAACTCCAACGCTACCAACCAGTCTCCAGGGTCGAGGGCAGTCAAGACCTGAGATAGGGTGAGCATCTTGAACTTCTCCTTCCGGAGGAAGCGATTGACGTTCCGGAGGTCCAAGATAGGACGCATGTCCTCCTTGTCCTTTTTGGGCACCAGAAAGTAGTGGGAGTAGCAACCACGTCCTACTTCTGGGGTCGGAACATGCTCGATGGCCCTCTTGGCCAAGAGGGCCGTGACTTCCTTCTGCAGAAGCACCAAGTGATCCCCTGACATGCGGTGGAATTGAGGTGGCATGGCTGGGGGGTGGTCTCGAAGGGGAGGGAGTAGCCCCTTCGGACAATGTCCAAGACCCACCTGTCCGAGGTGATGGGACGCCAGTGGTGAAGGTGATGGCGGACCCTGCCCCTACTGGCGTGCTGTGCACCTGAAAGGAAGGACTAGGAGGGCTTGGAGGCCGCGGACGGGGCGGAGTTGGTGGCCTGACCCGCACGCTGGTTGCCCGAACCGCCATGGCGGTAGCCACGCCCTCGGCCACGCGAAGACGCTCGCTGCGCGGGCCGGTGGCTGGGCAGTGGACGTGATTGGGCGCCCCTTCCGTGGCCACGAAAGGGGCGAAAAGCAGAGGTTAGCGGAGGGCGCGCAACAGAAAGGCTCCAGGTACTTGGCAGTAGCCCGTGAGTCCTTAAAACGCTCCAGCGCATGGTCTGCTTTGGAACCAAAAAGACCGACTCCATCAAAGGGCATGTCCATGAGTGTATTCTGGACATCACCCGAGAAACCAGTTGTTCTCAGCCAGGAGTGGCGACGCAGCGCCACCGTCGTTGCAAGCGATCTGCCCAGCGAGTCGGCGGTATCAAGGCCACAACGTATGGTGTATTTAGCCGCATCTCTACCTTCCGCAATGGTGCGGGTAAGCAGTGTCTGGACCTCCTCAGAACACTGGGGCAAAACAGTCGCCACCGAATCCCACAGGGAGTGGGTATATCGGCCCAAAAGGCAAGCGGTGTTGACGGACCGCAAGCCAGCACTGGAGGAAGAAAAAGCCTTCTTCCCAAACTTGTCCAGGCGTTTGGATTCCCTATCCGGAGGGGCGGTATGGAAGGCGGTTTGGGAGGCAGAGGCTTGGACAACCAAGCTCTCGGGGGTGGGATGTTGAGAGAGAAACAAGGGGTCGCCCGGAGCAGGGCGATGGAGTCGGGCCACGTTCCTATCCACAGGAGCCCCTGTGGTGGGCTTGGACCAGGTGCCCAAAAGAACGTCAGACAGTGCATCATTAAACGGCAGCACAGTCTCCGTGGAGGAAGCTGCCGGCTGAAGCACTTCTGTCAGGAGATTAGTCCTGACAGCCACAGTAGGCAATTGGAGGTGCAAGGCTCCAGCTGCTCTACGCAACACCGTTGCGAAATTTGCTCCCTCCTCCGTAGCCACGGGAGGAGACAGCATGCCAGTGTCAGGGGAAGTGTCTAGACCACGGGCATCCCCAAGTTCCTCTGCCCAGTCCTCATCATACTCGCACTGCCGTGTGAGAGGGTCTTCCGACCCCTCCCAGCTCTCCTGGTCCTCCTCTGGTGTAAAATATGGAGGAGGAGGGACATCTGGGACCCAAGGTCTCATCGGCGCCGGAGCCGGCATCGAGCGACGTCGGTCCGGCTCCATGTCCGGAACCGGAGAGAACCGGGGAACGACGCCGCCCGGAGCCCCGGGCGGCGTCGGGAACGGCACCGGGGAGATCGGCGCCGGCGGAGGCGTGGTTAGGTCAACCAGCGTCGATCGGGGTTGCGGTACCACCGGAGCCGGGATCGAGGCCGGAGCCGGGGCCGGGATCAAGGCTGGCGGGACAGGCGACGCTGGGACCGGAGTCGTCTCGCAAAGACTTCGGGTGTAAGGCCCGGCAGTCAGGGCACGACTTCGTGTCGTGGTCTCGGCCGAGGCAGTAGAGACACTCTAAGTGCGGGTCTGTGATCGACATCATTCGACCACAGGCGTCGCATGGCTTGAAGCCGGGCATCCCTACCGACACCTAGGAGTCGAGAAGACTCGAAAAGAAACAGTGAAAAAATCACCCAAAAATGTAGTCAAAAATTGACTAGGGCACTGCTTTTCCCGGATCTGCGCTTACTGGCGCGGAAAAAGAAGAACTGACGTCAGCGTGCAGGGGCGGCGTCTAAGTACTGCCCGAGACGTCATCCCGGCGATCACGACGCCGACGACGGACGCGGAGCAGCACGACGCCGCCTACCGACGCGCAAGGGTACTGCTACGCAAAAACTTTCCGGATCCAGCCTGACGCCTGGGGATATTCTAAGGTAAGGAATCTGTCACTAACGTGTCTCTTTCAGATTCTACCGAGACCCCAGCATTCCCCAGCTCTAAAAACTGTCTCCTACATCCCTAAAGTACTCCGACCCAGCCGCCCACCCTGAGGCCTAAAACTCCCCAGCCCTTAAAACAGCCCGTTTTCCCCACCCGAGCACTAAAAACTGTCCTCAAGCCCTAAAAACTACCCTAAACCCAGCCCCCCCTGCCCTGAGCCCTAAAAACTGTGCCCTACACCTGTAAAGTACCCCGACCCAGCCTCCCTGCCCTGAGCCCTAAAACTGCTTCCTGCCTTATAAACAACCCCGACCCCCTCCTGAGACCTAAAAACTACCCCCCTGAAAAACTACGCCCCCCCCACAAGACCCTGCCCCAGCCCCACTTAATCCACTGCTCCTCTTCCTGTGCCCGCCCATCCGCTCTGCAACTAGACCGCCCATTGCCTTAACCATGCATATGCATTGTTAAGGCATATGCGTGGTTAAGGGATGCGGGGAAAGATAACGCGTGGCTGAGTCCGCGTTGTTAAGGCCGTTTCCCTTACCACAGCAGTCACTGGTACTAAAAAGAACTGCTTTTTATCTGGATATGCTTTTTGTAAAAGGGAAGAATCCTGTCACTCACAGCAAAGTTAGCCAATAGCTGAAAGGGGCTGGGCCACTGCCCCGCTGTATGGTGTAGTGGGCAAAAGAAAAATGTAACTGACAACAATAGACCAATGGATGAAGTGGATTGGCTCAAAGCCTCCACAAGTTAATGAAACAATACATATAATTTTACTGAAATCAAAAGTCTTGGCTAACACCAGACCTAAAAAGAAAAGGGTCAATAGTTACTTTCCAGGTCTTTGGCGAACTGCACGTCAGAGAAGGAGGCCAGGAAGATTGTTCAGGAGAGGAAAGAGAGCGGGATGAGGGAGGGAAAGAGGGCGAGGAAAGAGAGCAGGATGAGGGGGATGGATTGTGTCAGGGGAGGAGAATGAGGGATGGTGTTTAGGGGAGGGGGATAGGGGTGCCTAGGGAGTAGAGGACGGAGGCAGGAGCAACACCAAAATAGGAATGGGGAAAAGGTGTGTGGGTGGAAAGTCTGTAGCAGGGAGTTAATTTTATGTTAGGAGCAAGAGGAGAGAGGCAGCCTGGAGAGATAGGAGGCTTAAGAAATGGGGTGCTGGTGTTTTACATTGGTGGGTCCAGCTGCTTCCCCAGCCATACCCACAGTGGAGGGTGACCGGGGAGCAGGACAAATAAAATGCCGAATGCCTCCCAACACATGCAAAAAACTAACTTTGACAAAAACTAGATATGACAAAATGACCTCGCGAGAAGAGACATTCCGTGATAAAAATGGACGGAAAGTAGCTGAAAGCTCGGCTAAGTCAAGCTGGCAGTGTGTCAAGAAAACCTCTGCCCCGTTCATCTAGAGTTCCTCGAGGTACTAGTCCAACCGCAGGGTAAAGAAGTGCAAATGCCTGTGATAGGGAGGAAGGCGGTGTGTCTGGTTTGATGGGGACCAGAAAAGAGGCGTAGGGGCACACCAACAGAAACAAAGGATTGTATGCTGTCCAGCTAGGAGGCAGAAAAATATATTGATTAGCCCCAAACTAGATCCAACCAAATAATCTAAAAGGGAAAGTCTGATTAAAAATCATTTGTTTCTTATTTCTTACCCCCTTACAGACCAGGTGAAGGGCAGAGCCCAGCAGCACAGAAGTACAAGCCGCCACAGTGAGCGGGCGCTTGCTTTATCCAGAAGAATAACAAAGACGTTGGATGCCACCACCAAACCACTGGCACAATGGATTTACTCACACTCTGGCAAACCCACATACAGGCGAGCTGCGACCACTGATTAAAAGTTTCTTTTTAGCTCTGGCTGGTAGGTGGATTTCAGACGCATGCTTGCTTCATGGTGAGCAGAGCCATGGTTGTGTTTTTGAATTTCTCTCACCCTTGGGTAAAGGGACTCTGTCAGACTTCCCACGCATGCACTTAAAGGTCACAGACAAACTTCAAGCGGAAAAGGTCCTCTCTGCTGAAAAAAAAGCTCAAACCTTATTTGTCGGACAGCTTTATGGTCAACTTTATATCAGTGTTCAAATCCCTTCCAGGAACGAGTACAAAGTTAATTTCTGGTAAATTAGCTTTCAATTATATTTATTTAATGCCCAGTCTGATTCACTTATGCCCTCGTTATTTTAGGTTTGGTCGAGTTGCCATTACTTTAACTCTAAGCATGTTTATTTAAAGTCATGTTCGTGGCATTTGGAAAGACCCGCTGGTGTCCCTTTCAGAGCAGACTCTATAAATCACAAAGAGATAATGTAAAAATACCTGTCTGTGAGGTCTGTTCAGGGGAGGGAAGCCTCTGCGGGGATATGTGGACTACTCTTGCAAAAAACATGTCACACACCAGCCATGGATGGCACTGCGACTACTAGCCCCTACGTCTACACATTAATACTGAGTCCTAGGGCAACACAGCATAGGTAAGCGATTGGTAAAGTCTGGAGCTGAAGAGGCGTGGCATATAGTGAAACAAAGACCCCATGCTCACGCTGAGGACATATATAAGTAAAGGTGTGGCCTCACCTTGTTACAGTGGTCTGCTAAGACTACACTTAGAAAGCACACAACAGCTTTAGTGTACACACTATAAACATTTGTATGAGGCGGGGAGCGGGGTGCATTAGCTGCGGGTGTTCCCCCAGGATGATGCATTGAGAGCACCCCCACATATCTTGCTCTGTATGCATCCCAAACCTATCTGCACTTGCAAAGGTGCACCTAAGTGATTCAGGTGTCAGCCAAGGCACTGAAAGAATGAGCACGCAGGGGGCGCCCGCTGTATTTTTAAGCGCTCTGGCACTAGGGGTAAAGGTCTCAAATGAGAAAGACTGATACAAGTGAACGCTAGAAATCTCAACATCTGGAAGAGGGACTTGGGGTAGGTTGCTCCCTTGGAACACAGAGATCTACACTCTTTCCTGCAGACTGACAGGTCTGCCACTGTACTCCAATCCTGCAGGGCCAGACGGGCATTTCTGCTACTGTACTTTAATCCTGCCTGGGCCAGACTGGCAGTTCTGCCACTGTACTCTAATCCTGCCAAGGCTAGACTGGCAGTTCTGCCACTGTACTCTAATCCTGCAGGGCCAGACGGGCATTTCTGCCACTGTACTCTAATCCTGCAGGGCCAGACGGGCATTTCTGCCACTATACTTTAATCCTGCCAGACTGGCAGTTCTGCCACTGTACTCTAATCCTGCCAAGGCTAGACTGGCAGTTCTACCCGTGTACTCTAATCCTGCAGAGCCAGACGGGTATTTCTGCTACTGTACTCTAATCCTGCCAGGGCCAGAATGGCAGTTCTGCCACTGTACTCTAATCCTGCCAGGGCCAGAATGGCAGTTCTGCCACTGTACTCTAATCCTGCCAGGGCCAGACTGGCAGTTCTGCCACTGTACTTTAATCCTGCCTGGGCAAGACTGGCAGTTCTGCCACTGTACTCTAATCCTGCCTGGGCCAGACTGGCAGTTCTGCCACTGTACTCGAATCCTGCCAGGGCCAGACTGGTAGTTCTGCCACTAAACTCTAATCCTGCCAGGCCACACTGGCAGTTCTGCCACTGTACTCTAATCCTGCCTGGGCCAGACAGGCAGTTATGCCACTGTATTCTAATCCTGAGAGGGCCAGGCTGGCAGTTCTGCCACTGTACTCCAATCCTCCCAGGGCCAGATTGGCAGTCCTGCCACTGTACTTAAATCCTGCCAGGGACAGACCAGCAGCTCTGGCACTGTACTCTAATCCTGCCTGGGCCAGACTGGCAGTTCTGCCACTGTACTCTAATCCTGAGAGGCCAGGTTGGCAGTTCTACTACTGTACTCTGATCCTGCAGGGACAGACTAGCAGCTCTGCCAATAAACTCTGACCCTCCCAGGGTCAGACCGGCAGTTCTGCCACTGTACTTCAATCCTCCCAGGGCCAGATTGGCAGTTCTGCCACTGTACTCCAATCCTCCCAGGGCCAGATTGGCAGTTCTGCCACTGTACTCCAATCCTCCCAGGGCCAGATTGGCAGTTCTGCCACTGTACTCCAATCCTCCCAGGGCCAGATTGGCAGTTCTGCCACTGTACCTAAATCCTGCCAGAGCCAGACTGGCAGATCTGTCACTCTGACACTTAGTTTACACTGTTGGCTGCAGGCCAAGGGGATGATTTCAGAGTTATGAGGGCTGTCATGATCCAACCAAGAAAGCCCGCCTACCCACTCGTCACAGCTCCTGCAGGACTTTTTATTCTTGGATCGTCTATACGACAAGCTTGGGCCAAAGAGATCTTGCCAAGAGATTGGTCACCTATAACCAACCTGATATTCTTCGATCTATAAAGAATGGCGCAGGGTTTATATCTGAGCCAGTGGAGTCTTAACCAAGAGAAGATCTCAATCACTCCACCTAAACTGATGTTCTCCTAAACATAAACAAGTCCCAGTGAGGAGGGAACCAGCACTGTGAAACAGATTCGACAAAATAGTTAATGTGGAAAGGGTGACCCGCCTCTGCCCTTCCACAAACCAAATGCCAGGCTCTTCAAGGCCTTCCATACGCATGGGAGTAGCCCTAAGCTATACTGCAATGTGTTGTGACTATGTGGCCCAATAATAAAACAACAGACCACTTCAAATTCACAATAGCAATGTCTCAGCAAAGCAACAGTAAGATGAAGTGGAAAAAGCAAGGTGTCAGAGGCAACAGCCATGACTGCAACACAAAGCTACAGCAGCACAGACTGGCCAAAACTGGGCAAGACATCAGACAGAGGAGGGGAAAAAAGAAACACATAATGCATGCAGAAAAACCCCTGTCTAGGGTTGGCCCCCGCTAAAAAGGATTCCTACACCCTATTAGCTGTAAATGTTTAGAGTACAACTGATTACTGTTCCTTGCAACTTCAGCTTGGTTTAGCAGTTCACCCTTTTAGGATCCTGCTTCAATGGCCTTTTGGCTAGAAGATTGGAACCGAGCATAAAAGCACCAGGGTGAGGCGAAGGGCTGTCTGCCCTGCTCTTCGTAAAACAATAACTGGACCAAACATCACCTAGACAGTGCCAGCCACTCAAACAAGGGTACACAGTCCTTGACATTACGCGGCTTGACAGACTCTGATGCCAACTGGAGTAAAGGGGAACTCCACTGAAAAGTCCAATTTTGCAAGAGTGCGAAGTCTTCCTTCCATTCCCACCTACTTCCCACTTTTCTTTCTAGCATTCTAGTTAATCATCTGCTTCCAAGGGACGGTACCAACCCAAGCGGGCAACAGTCCAAAGTGTGAGGTGTAACCTCTGTGGGCTCCCATCAGATCACAGAGCTCCAGAGTCTGTCCTTCAATGCTGGATGGAGTTGACAGGCCTAGAAAAGCTCTGTAGGGTTACTCTATGGTGCACCAATTGACAACTCTCATGGCATGGGAAGTGGCGATGGAAAGAATAGCGATCAAAAGCCATAAATACAAAGGATTCATGCCACATGACTTTAAAACAAGAGTCCAAAGGCCTGAGAAATGTATTATCAAACAACAAACGCGGCTGATGAAAATGGAAAAATGGCCCAAAGGAACTAGGGAAACCACAGGCAAGTAGAAGAGATACAGGAAGTTAGTTAGACAAGACTGAGGCCACTATAAAAGGCCATAAATCGGACACATTTTTCAAACAAGCACTGGCAAAGACAATAGCAATGGTTATTTTTTATTGCAAGCATATTCCATTAAAATAAAAAAGGAAAAAACATGTCGCTGCCAAAACATGGCGGCCATATGCCTTTGATTAGAGTTTTACATGAGAAAAAGAGAACCATCTCATGTAATTTTAACAAAACAGTGTTGTGCTTCTTAGCAGACAGGTGTACGTAGTTGGAACTGGTATAGATTTTTTTTTTAATGTTGATGAACATACATACTTATTGGTGTAAAGTCTATTAGCATCAAATTTGTGTAACCTGAAGACATAGTTTGAACATAGATGACTAAAAAAAATGATAGGGAATGGAAAGAAAACAGCGTTGCCACAGTGAGTGTTTGCCCACATGCACTACTGTGGTAGATGTGCATATAGAGTCAGGCAAAATGCTGCCACTCTCTGCAAAAGGGAGTCAGTGGCTCAAGTGGACTTACCCACGGCCCTATTCAGTTTGCTGTGGTGAGTGGAAGCAAAATGTGAATGACAGCTAAACAGACCAATGGATGAAAAGAGCTGACCGAAGCAAAATGTTAATGACAGCTAAACAGACCAATGGATGAAAAGAGCTGACCTAACGTCCCTCAACGGTGTATATGTATTTTTATGTTTTTTTTTCCTCAATTGGATGAGGATTGCGAAACAGCCTAAAGCTGCCTCTAGACTCGACCTAAGAGGAAGACGCTGTAGGGGTAATTAAGAGGTGTTTAGTCGATTTTCACTATTTCTAAGAGTAGTACAAGAGGAACCTCTCTAATTTAATTGATCCCAACACTGGGAAAGAGCAGGTATGGCTGAAACTTTGAGGTGCAAAAGTAGCCTATGAAGTTTTTCCATAATTTTTAAACCATTTCAGATCACTGTTTTGTGATGGTCAATAAAGTTTATTGAAGATTTTTTGTCACACGCCCAGTACGGAACAGTCTCTATCCACCTACCATTCTATTATCTGAGCTCTGTAGACTGACCTCAAACAAGGCAATATTAACAGGTAAGAACACAACCCATGGCTAAACCATTTCGTCTTAGGGTGAATTCTGTGGCTCCTTCGACGCTGGTGCCTCTACATGGGAAAGGATAAGATTCCCTTTGTCGTAAATCAAATATTCACATCTCTTGCCCCTTGGCTGTGCATCGGTGCCTTAGATGTCATTAAATTTCCTTTGAGCTGCTTTTTGACTCATTTCTTGCTTTCTTACTCTAAAAGTTGTATTTGGAAAATTTGATTGATATGTCCTAGACAGAAACTGTTGTGGGTCTGATGTAATTTCTCACGTGACTGTGACCTTTACCGTTGGTGCAAAGGTGTATACCCTCTTGGCGACCAGATTTCCATAGGCAGCGACTTCTACTGATCGATTTCATCATTTATTTCCACCTACACACTTTACATCACTTGAACCTTCTCCCATGGTCTTCAATCTTCACAGTGAACGGTTTTCTAGTAGGTTTGTATTTACCACTTGCCAGTCATCCTTGCAGTCCTCCTGGATTGCTCTTCCGTTTGGTTCCTTTGTGAAGTTTTCATTGTAACTTTGGCTACTTATAGGCCGACTGTGGGAAGAGAGGGGTCCCTCTTGGGTTAAAGTCATACTCAATCAATTCAAAAGCCAGACTCGCTTAGGCAATCCAGGAAACGGCCTCCACTGCACTCGCCTTGGCTCCAACTCCTGCACTTTGGCCAACAAGTCCTTTGAATTTCTCGAAGTCAAAGAATGAAGGTTCAATATGACATCAGAATGGAATGTTAACAGTTAGAGCAGCTGCACTTCTCCAACTCTGCACTCTTTTTTAGATTTTTGGGTGGGATTTCCATCTATGTCCCTGCTCTGCCATCCTCACCCGCAAGCCACGTGCATTCATGTTGGGTTTTGAGGGCAACGCTCCTTCATCCTTCTCATTATTTTGTTTTAGATTATCGCCAGTACCACCAGGACACTTCCCTTCTTGTTTGCCCTCGCTGCTTTGCTTCTGCAGCACCCCCTTCACGTCATAGCCCTACTCTCTACCTGAACCACTCCGATCTTCTGCTTCTAGCGAGCAGCTTCCCTCTGCAAATGTGGCCCTCGGAACCTTCGATTCTGCCCGGGGCTTGTGGCTGACAGCTCTAGCGGTTAGTGTAGCGGACACTGCGAGGAATTCAGGGCAAAAGAAAAGCTGTGGCGAGTTCACCACTGGTTATTTTACAATGGAGTGATACTTTCGCCAACCTCACTGGATAATTGCAAAATGTCACAACTTGGAAGATGTGACTTAAAACATTCAATGTTTGAATACGATCCTTATGTGACAAAAATGCCAGACCAGGGAGTTATCCCCAGAGACACCTGTCAACATTGCAGAGCTTGGGGCTAGATCTCACTCTGTGTCCACATTTTAGGCCATGCTGGTTTCTTTACCAGCAAAGGCATTTCATGACACTCGTATTCCCTCTTCTCGAAGCTACCCCACGCAAGCCACCAGCAGAGTGCTACCAGCCCTTCAACTGCAGATCGTCTTTGTCAATCACACTGTTTGAGCCTTTGAGGAGTTGAGATGCACAGAAGACTCTTGTGGTCATACTTCACCTAGGAGCATCCATCGCTGTTCAAACATGTGAAGATTAGATTACAGGATTACTGTACCAGGACTGAACTCCCTGACAAAGGCCAGGCTCCATTTCTGTCACACAGAGTTAGTAAGAGGGACGATAGAGGCAGTAACTACAGGCTTGCCTAAGTTCAGGAATGTCATAGGAACGTCAACAGAAGCAGCAAAACACGAGGATGAATTGAGATGCAGATGACAAGTACCATCCAGTGATAAAACCACTTTAGGTAAAACGCCTCCTGCCAAGTAAGTTGTTAAAAAAAATTTATATTTCTGTCCATATGGCTCGTTGTGCTGCTGTGTTGGGGGACACACACACATGGGACACATGCCTATCGACTTGTGCTTGTAGAAGGAGATTTTGATGGCACTTAAATAGTCACAATTTGCAAAATCGTATCGCATCTTGATAAATAAAGAACAAGTTATTCACTTTTGGTAATGCTCTTTTTGGTTGAGACCATCTAGCCGCAGATTACTTACCATCTGAATATTCCCCAAGCGTCAGACTGGATCCGGAATCTTTTCCCTAGTACCTCTGTGAGCCGGAAGGTGCAGCCTTTTGGCTGGGCACTGACTCCATTCTGCTCTAGAAATGACGTACAGGGCCTATATCGGCGCTACTCCTGCAACGTTGCTTTAAAGACAGTTCGCACCCCCTGATGTTGAGCCTCAAAATTAAATTGGTAGACAGTGTGCGGATTCCTAGACTTGGGATCTTATTAAAGGTAAAGCCCAACACAGAACTGGGAGGATAGGAGGGTTGTTGAGGAGTCTGAGGCTAAAAAGTCTCTCTGCCAGAAAGAGCATTACCAAAGGTAAGTAACTTTCTTCTGATGGAGACTTCTAGCCGCAGATTCCTCAACTTTTGAATAGATACCATAGCAGTGCCTAAGGCGAGAGGGCATGGATGGACTCCAACTAGTAAGTCCTGCAAGACCAAGCGAGCAAAGTGCCCTTCTCGGCGGACTTGGCTGTCCAGACAATAGTGCTTTGTGAATGTATGGAGGGATTCCCACGTAGCTGCCTGGCAGATGTCTAGGACAGGGACACGGGATGCTAAGGCAGTGGTAGCAGCTTTGGCCCTGGTGGAATCGGCTCACAGTCCTTCTGGAGGCTGTTCCTTCGCCTATGCATAGCAGATCTTAATGCAGAGCACGATCCAGCATGAGGTGGTGCACTTGCACAACCTTGCTTTTTTTCCACTCTGGAGAACACCACAAAAAGCTGATCGCCCACCCAGTGGTCTTTGATGTGATCGATGTGGAAACTGAGCGTTCTTTTGGTGTCTAAAAGATGAAGCCCCTCCTCCATGTTAGAGGGTTGAGGCAGAGCATAGAATGACAGCTGGATGCTGGTTTGTCAGACGTGGAACAGCAGCACAACTTTCAGGAGAAAGAATGCCCTAGTATGCAGAACCAGCTTGTCGGGGAAGAAGGTGGTGCCTGGCGAATGAACACAGAGCCTGTAGCGAGGTGATGGCAATGAGGAACACAGTTTTGATGGTAAGGAGCCATAAAGGACAACTGTGGAGTGGCTCAAAATGAGCACAGATGAGTTAGGACATGGTCGAGGTCCCACTGGGGTATCCCAAAAGGAGACGAGGGAAACCTATGTTGCAACCTTTTAAAAGAACACATCACAACAGGTGAGTTCAATAAAGAGGGCTGACCAGGCAACAGTAAGAAGGCAGAGAGTCGAAAGATAACTTTTAGATGTGCCCAAAGCAAGGCCTTGCCGGGTGAGAGAGAGAGAACAAATAACAAAACATCAGAGAGCTTGCCGAGTAGAGGTCAATCTGGTGAGTGCAACACCAAACCAAAAGCACAAGTTACTAACTTGTGTAACGATATATCTGTAAGAGACAGTAGTTAGTGACAGATTCTCTTACCTTAGAATATCCCGCAGGCGTCAGGCTGGATCCGGAAAGGTTTTTGCGTAGCAGTACCCTTGCGCGTCGGTAGGCGGCGCCGTGCTGGCTCCGCGTCCGTCGTCGGCGTCGTGATCGCCGGGATGACGTCCGCGGGCAGTACTTAGGCGCCGCCCCTGCGCGCTGACGTCAGTTCTGCTACACGACTTTCCGCGCCAGGAACGCAGAGCCATGCAAGAAGCTGACATAGGTGTCTGAAAAATACTAGGGCCCTGAAAGGGATGTCCTTAACCCTAGAAATCAGTTCGCAGAGAGCGGGGGAGGATGGGTGGGGCGGTAAGGATCTGTCACTAACTACTGTCTCTTACAGATATATCGTTACACAAGTTAGTAACTTGTGCATCTGAAAGAGACACGTTAGTGACAGATTCCTTACCTTAGAATAGATACCCCAGCAATACCAACCCCGGTGGTGGGGTCTGCGAACAAAGATCAGACAAGGAAGTCCTGGAGGACAGAACGGCCAAAGAAGCCGTCCCTCCGGACCTGACTGTCAAGGCAGTAATGCTTTGTAAACGTGTGCAGCGAGGCCCACGTAGCTGCCTGACAGATAACCGGCAGCGGAACACCGCGGCCCAAGGCCCGTGGTAGCAGCCGTTGCCCTGGTGGAATGGGCACGCAGCCCAACAGGAGGCTCCTTCTTAGCCAAAGAATAGCAGGTCTTGATGCACAAGGTAACCCAGCGGGAGATGGTCCTCTTGTGCACCGCCCGACCTTTTCGGCGCCCACGTCAGCCAACAAAGAGCTGGTCATCCACCCGGAAGTGTTTTGTGCGGTCAATATAGAAGGAGAGCGCACGTTTTGGGTCCAGACGGGTGGAGCCTCTCTTCCTCTCTGGAAGGATGCGGAGGCGGAAAGAAGGTGGGCAAAGTGATGGTCTGCCCAATGTGGAAAGCAGTAACCACCTTTGGCAAGAAGGACGGACGCGTCCGAAGAACAACCTTGTCTGGATGAACAGACAGAAAGGGAGAGGTTTGCAAGATAGAGCCTGGAGCTCACTCACCCGCCGAGCGGAGGTGATGGCCACCAGAAAGGCTGTCTTCAGAGTCAGAAGACGAAGAGGACAGTTATGTAGAGGCTCAAAGGGAGCGCACATTAAAAAGGTAAGAACCAAGTTCAAGTCCCACTGAGGCATCACAAACGGAACAGGAGGGAAGAGGTGTGTAATGCCTTTTAAGAACCTGTTAACAACAGGGGACTTGAAAGGGAGGGCTGATCAGAGAGCCTGAGAAAGGCCGAGATAGCACAAAGATAACCCTTGATGGTACCCAGGGCAGAACCCTGTTGGGCCAGAGAGAGAAGGAACAGAAGGACCTCAGAAAGAGGGGCAGAAAGGGGATTCACAGCCTTTGCTGTGCACCATGCCACAAATTTGTTCCACCTGCAGGCGTATACCACCTTAGTGGAGGGACGCCTGGCTGCCAGAATCACATCACAAACTTCGGGAGGCAAGTCGAAAGGAATCAACTGCCGCCGCTCAATCTCCACGCAAGCAGGTGTAGACTGGACAGGTTCGGGTGGAGGACCGTCCCCTGCTGCTGCGACAGAAGATCCTCCCGAAGAGGCAGACGGATCGGGGATCTACGCTCATATTGAGTAGCTCGGGATACCAAACTCTTCGAGCCCAGTCCGGAGCCACAAGAATGACTTGGGCCCGGTCGTGCCGAATCTTCTTCAACACTCTGGGTAGAAGTGGTATAGGCGGAAAGGCGTACAACAGACCGCAACTCCACTGCGACGACGAAGCGTCGCCGAGCGAGAGCCGCCTTGGAAATTCCAACGCGCAGAACTGATGACATTGCCCGTTCTCTTCGGTGGCGAATAGATCTAACCAAGGCTCTCCCCACTGTAGAAAGAGACCTTGCGCCACTTCCGAGTGAAGACGCCATTCGTGAACCATCATGCACCTGCGGCTGAGGTTCGTCCGCCCTGGCATTCAGCGAACCTGCCAGGTGTTGAACCATCAGGAACATGCCCTGATGTTCCAGCCATGTCCAGAGGCGCAGAGCCTCCTGGCAAAGGGTCCACGACCCCACCCCGCCTTGTTTGTTGCAGTACCACATGGCGGGGGTGTTGTCTGTGAACACCTGCACTACCTTCCCTTTGACAGAGGGAAGGAATGCCTTGAGTGCAAGTCGGATCGCCCGGAGCTCCAGAATGTTGATATGGAGCCGGGACTCCGCTGGAGACCAGAGGCCTCTGATCTCCGCCTCTCCCATGTGACCGCCCCATCCCAGAAGGGACGCGTCCGTCACAACTGTGTGCTCTGGCTGGGGAAGGGAGAGGGATCTGCCCATGACCCATTGTCGGTTCGAGAGCCACCACTGCAACTGTTTTGCAGTCCCCTCCGAGATCTGGACGTGATCGGACAGGTTGCCCTGGTGCTGCGCCCACTGGAACTTCAGGTCCCACTGCAGAGCCCGCATATGCCATCTGGCATGATTGACCAGCAGGATGCAGGAGGCCATGAGGCCCAGCAGCCTCAGGGTCATCCGTACCGAAACCCAGGATAAAGGCTGAAAGATCGGAATCATAGCCTGAATATCCCGGACTCGCCGTTCGGGAGGATAGGCCCGAAACTGCGTCGTGTCCAGAACTGCTCCGATGAAAAGGAGCTGTGGAGAAGGAATCAGATGCGACTTCGGCACATTGATGGAGAACCCCAGCGAGTGCAGGAGTTCGGCCGTAGTCTGGAGGTGGGAGACGACTGCCTGGGACGAGCCCGCCTTCAGCAGCCAGTCGTCGAGGTAGGGGAAGACTGAAACCCCTGCCCGGCGCAGATGAGCTGCGACCACCGCCAACACTTTCGTGAACACCCGAGGGGCACTGGTAAGGCCAAGGGGAGCACGGTGAACTGAAAATGCTCGGGCCTACCGTGAACCGAAGGTAACGCCGGTGGGCCGGCAGGACGGGGATGTGGAAATATGCGTCCTGCAAGTCCAACGCTACCAACCAGTCTCCAGGGTCGAGGGCAGTCAAGACCTGAGCTAGGGTGAGCATCTTGAACTTCTCCTTCCGGAGGAAGCGATTGACGCTCCGGGAGGTCCAAGATAGGACGCATGTCCTCCTTGTCCTTTTTGGGCACCAGGAAGTAGTGGGAGTAGCAACCATGCCCTACTTCTGTTGTCGGAACATGCTCGATGGCCCTCTTGGCCAAGAGGGCCGTGACTTCCTTCTGCAGAAGTACCAAGTGATCCCCTGACATGCGGTGGAATTGAGGGTGGCATGGCTGGGGGTGGACTCGAAGGGGAGGGAGTAGCCCCTTCGGACAATGTCCAAGACCCACCTGTCCGAGGTGATGGTACGCCAGTGGGGAAGGTGATGGCGGACCCTGCCTCCTACTGGCGTGCTGTGCACCTGAAATGAGGGACTAGGAGGGTTTGGAGGCCGCGGACGGGTTGGAGGTGGTGGCCTGACCCGCACGCTGGTTGCCCGATCCGCCATGGCGGAATCCACGCTCCTCGGCCACGCGAAGACGCCTGCTGCGCGGGCCGGTGGCTGGGCTGCTGACGTGAAGGGGCGCCCCTACCGTGGCCACGATAGGGGCGAAAAGCAGAAGTCAGCGGAGGGCGTGCAGCAGAAAGGCCCAGGGACTTTGCAGTAGCCCGTGAGTCCTTAAAGCGCCCCAACGCATGGTCTGCTTTGGACCCAAAAGACCGACTCCATCAAAGGGCATGTCCATGAGAGTATTCTGGACATCCCCTGAAAACCAGTGGTTCTCAGCCAGGCGTGGCGTCGTAGCGCCACCGTCGTTGCAATAGACCTGCCCAGCGAGTCGGCGGTATCAAGGCCACATCAAATTGTATATTTGGCCGCATCCCTTCCTTCCACAATGGCGCGGGAAAGCAGTGTCTGGACCTCCTCAGAACACTGGGGCAAAACATCCGCCACCGAATCCCACAAGGAGTGGGTATATCGGCCCAAAAGGCAAGCGGTGTTGACGGACCGCAAGCCAGCACTGGAGGAAGAAAAACCCTTCTTCCCAAATTGATCCAGGCGTTTGGATTCCCTATCCGGAGGGGCGGTAGGGAAGGCGGTTTGGGAAGCGGAGGCTTGGACAACCAAGCTCTCAGGGGTGGGGTGGACAGAGAGAGAACAGGGGTCGCCCGGAGCTGGGCGATGGCGTCGGGACACGTTCCTGATCCACAGGAGCCCCTGTGTTGGGCTTGGACCAGGCGCCCAAGAGAACGTCAGTGAGGGCGTCGTTAAACGGCAGCACAGTCTCCGAAGAGGAGGCTGCCGGCTGAAGCACCTCTGTCAAGAGATTAACCTTGACCGCCACAGCAGGGTGTTGGAGATGTAAGGCTCCAGCTGCCCTACGCAACACTGTTGCAAGAATTCTGCTCCTCCTCCGTAGCCACGGGAGGAGACAGCATGCCAGTGTCAGGGGAAGTATCTAGACCACTAGCATCCCCTAGACCACTCTGTCCAGTCCTCATCGTATTGACACTGCTGTGTCAGAGGGTCATCAGACCCCTCCCAGTCCCCTCCTGGTCCTCCTCAGGTTCAAAATAAGGGGGAGGAGGGACATTTGGGACCCAAGGTCTCATCGGCGCCGGAACCGGCGTCGAGCGACGCCGGTCCGGGTCCATGTCCGGAGCCGGAAGGAACTGGGGAACGACGCCGCTCGGAGCCCCAGGCGGCGTCGAGAACAGCACCGGAGACATCGGCGCCGGCGGGGTGTGTCGTTAGGTCGACCGGCGTCGATGGGGGTTGTGGAGCCGGGATCGAGGCCGGGGCCGAAGCCGGAGCCGGGATCGAGGCTGGAGGCACGGGCGGACGCGGGGCCGGGAGCAGTCGGCGACGCCGGAGCAACCCCATCAGGGCCCGCGGGGCCCGAAGGCGCACCGGAGGGGCCTAGAGGCCCGAAGAGGCGGGCCATGGCCGACAGGAATTCCTGCACTTTGGCCGGATCCGCCCCGAACCCGGGAAGGGCGGGTATGGCGGGGCGACTCCACAGGCATGTCCGGGGCCGCGGGGGCGGGGACGGTGCCGGGAGGGGCCTCAGCCGAGTCGCGAGACCGGCGAGGCGAAGTCCTAGAGCGATGATGCTTTTGGACTTCTTGTGTTTTGACTCACCGGACGAAGAAGACTTCGATGCCGACGACCGGTGTGGACTCCGCGATCGACCCCTGGACCTCTCACGCGACCGGGGCCTCAGCGGAGCCGAATGCCGGGCCTCGAGGAGCTTTCGAGACCGCTCTCGCAAAGCTTTCGGGTTGAGGGCCTGGCAGTCGGTACAAGACTCCGTGTCGTGGCTCTCGGCCGAGGCAGAAGAGACACTCCCAATGCGGGTCGGTGACGGGGACATCATCCGAGCACAGGCGCCGCAACGTTTGAAACCGGGCATCCCTACGACACCTTGATAGAAAAACAGTGAAAAAATTCACCAAAAAGTATGGTCAAAAAATGACCCAGGGCACTGCTCTTCCCGGATCTGCGCTTGCTGGCGCGGAAAAAGAAGAACTGACGTCAGCGCGCAGGGCGGCGCTAAGTACTGCCCGCGACGATCATCCCGAGGCGATCCACGACGCCGACGACGGGCGCTGCAGGCCGCACGGCGCCGCCTACCGACGCGCAAGGGGTACTGCTACGCAAAAAACTTTCCGGATCCAGCCTGACGCCTGGGGATATTCTAAGGTAAGGAATCTGTCACTAACGTGTCTCTTTCAGATATCTGTCCCAAAGACAGGCGTATACAGTTCTCATCGAGAGATGCCTGGGTGCCAAGATGACATCAACCACCTCAAGAGGAAGGTCGAAGATGGTCAGCTGTCACCGCTCAAACTTCACGCGAGAACGGGACTGTTGGCGCCACCCACACTTTGTCAGGGGAGAGGTAAGAAGGAGCGGAACTCAGCTTAGACTTCTTATGCGTCTTGTGCTTACCTGAGGATTTGGAGCGCGATGAAGATCAACCTCTAGAGCAGCTCTGTCAGCTCCGGGAACAAGAACGGGAGTGGAACCTGGAGTGGTCCCGACGCTGCATCTTCATATGCTTAGCAATGTTAAGTTTCGCCTCACGTTACTGGATGGCCTTCGGGTTTATGGACATGCAGTCTCCACAGGTCTTTGGAGTCGTCGCTCGACTCCAGACACCGCAGGCACACCTTGTGGAGATCTGTCACAGACATCTGTGTGCAACAGTCCCTACAGGGATAAAAACTTGTAATTTTAGGAGGTGGCATCGCTTGCAAACAGAGAAAATTTGGTTGAAAATCGTAGGTAAAGATGTTTCTGACAGACGAGAGGAAGCTCTAGATCTACAGCTGGTGAAACAAATGGAAGAAATTCTATCAACACGCGGGAGAGGAGCCGATAAGCCCTGCATGTCATTCCTGGAGCGGAAGGGTGTCAGTGCGGAGCCGCAAGGCGCCACCTTCCGGTGTGCAGAGGTACAATGAAAAAGTTTCTAGATCCAGTCCGACACCTGGGGAACATTCAAAAGGTAAGGATAGTCTACTCAATATGGCGTTTTCTAGGGTCTGAGACATTGTCTGGCACCCAGTCAGTGGCTTGGCCTTTGCGCTACTTGATTTTGTTTACCTAACCTCTGCATCCACCTCAACCCTTTTTTAGTAACTAGTTTCTCAACATACAGTGGTCTAGTGGATAAGTCCATGCAGTGAACCCAGGAGCTCAGAGTTCTAAAACGGCTGCCATCAGGCGCACAACGGCCATAGGGCTAAAAGAACTTCAGCCCCCCGTCGTATGTCTCAGCCCGGGCTGCTGCAGTGCGAGCTGCTGTGGGCTCGGCTGGGCAGTGTCTGGAGTCTTACCTCCGGCACGTCCGAGTTTTTCACATGCCTTTAAAGACCATTTGCATATTTACATACCGTTGTAAACTGGTTACCAAGGCTTAGTGTATTTTTCTGGTTCCAGTACCCCCTGGGCCCCCACTCTGCCTAGTCCTTACATTTGTATATTACATTTACTGCCGTAGTGTGAGAATGCATTTCATGGAAAGGAATAGAAAGTAGGGTTGCCAAAAGAAAAATGCCAGCCATGTGTTTTTTAAAGAGCCTGCTAAGACCTCGTCTTGACACTAAATAGGGTTATAAACAAGCATTGGCATAGCCAATAGGTCTCGCCTTTGGGACCTTAT
Source organism: Calotriton arnoldi (assembly GCA_963921515.1). Taxonomy (NCBI): domain Eukaryota; kingdom Metazoa; phylum Chordata; class Amphibia; order Caudata; family Salamandridae; genus Calotriton; species Calotriton arnoldi. Next base: position 1,437,309 of record CAWUFW010000450.1, on the reverse strand, counting down.
AAGTATTTAGTTATGCAGCACAATACAATGCAATAGATCTCGCATTTGCGAGAGTTTAAGCTATTGGCATAGTAAATGACTTAGCCTTTTATTTATGTGTTTTTTAAAACAAATAAAAGGCATTGTCATTTACAATGGCAATAGCTTAAGCTCTCGCAAATGTAAAAACCTGTTGCATTGCAAATGCTTTGTTTTGGCTGTTTGTGGGCCTGTTTTATGATCTTCTGGGTTTTTACTGTTAATTTCCCGGATATTAAAACAAACACCGCCTGCAAATCCACGCAGTCTTCCATACCTTGCAAAACACATATACAGCGTGCCTTTATAAGTTCAGAATTGCACCAAATTGCAACCATGACCCACTTTTTAGCTTTTATACTACTAATTCTACCCGTCAAGTGTCTTTGGATATATATTCTCAAAAGACTGCAGAAAGGCGAGGAATATTCTCTGTGCCAAATGATTTGCTTATAGACTTGTTTGCACGCAACCAGTGCTTGATTACTCAGCTCGCACTTTGCATATGTCTGCTTGCATGGGAAGATGGGTTTGTATTTTTTTACTGAACGCTTGCTGTGTACAACTGTCTCCATTTCTTTGTAAGAAAAGTCACATTTCACACTTTCTTTCTGGATTAATTTAGAACAAGCCCCTCCCACTCCTTTTAAGGAAAATCCCGCGAGAAAAGTGTGTACGAGAAAATGAATGAGTAAGTTGGTGTGAGAGAGTGAGTGAGTTGTGTGAGAGACTGAGTGAGATGGTGGGTGAGGTGGTAGCTCGTGAATGAGTGGCTAGGTAAATGAGAGGAGGTGGGTCCATGGATCAGTGAGTGAATGAATCATTGAATGATTGGTTGGTGGAGTGAGACAGATGATGTGTGAGTGGATAGTGGGTGGGGAGCGAATAAGTGGTGGGTAAATGGGCTTGTTCTAGAGTGAGTTGACTTGTGTACCACACAGTGCCAACTGAATGGCCACTAGGCGCTTCTGTGAATTGGTGGCTTGTTTTTGGTGCTGGTGAAATGGGCTGGATTGTGAGCACTGGGTTAAGCGAGTCTACACTGCTCTCTGATAGAGATATTTTGGTTCAGAGCCCTCGGACTGGTCTGGTGTAGAACACAAGACCCCTATAGACGTTTGTTGTATAGTGCCCTAAAGATATGTTGGTGTACATTATAGATAGATTTATATTTGTGTGTGTTTACAGAGATTTATGGATGATTGTTTTAAGTGTGTGGATCCCATAGATCCTAGGCATACAGAGCTCCATGGTTGTTTTTTAGTTCCAGGGGGACCCGCGCATAGTAGGTATTTTTGGTATACAGAGCACAATAGATACGATGGTGCAGACAACCTTTTGGATATATATGTACTTGTGTGTTTTGTGCAGTTTCCGTGGCTGCTTGGTGTGCAGAGAGGGCCCTGCAGATGGAGAAGCCCTATAAATATGCTTGTGTGTTTTAGACATACAGAGCCCTGTAGATACTTAGGTGCACGGATCCCTATAGATGCTTTGGTGTGCAGGGGTCAGTGGGATGGTCAGTACTCCTAGTGATATTTCGTGCACGGAGACCTGGTGATTGTTTTGCACACTGTGCCCCTTTAGAATGATGCTTGGGTGTACAGAGAGCTCTGTGGAAGGTCATGGGCACAGAAGACTGAAATATTGTATAATTCTCGGTGAGGCTGGCATTCTTAGTACTCAGACTGTGAGAACAAGCAGCCCCGAGGCAGCATCTGCGATTCATTGGACAGTGGCTGGCATGAAGCCCTACAACTGGCCGGGGGAGTCTTATCAGCAGGCCTTGGGATACCTGAAAGAGAAGGGGGGAGGGTGAGGGGGTAGGCTGCTGCTGAGGGAGGCTGGACGAAGGAGGGCGAATAATGGTGGACAGAGAAAGGAATGACGAGACAGAAGAGAGGAGCGAGAAAGAGCAAATGCAGAAGAAAACAGCAAATGAGAGGAAAAGATGGAGGAATGTATGAAGGTGTTTCTGAAGGAGGAAAGAATGGATAGATGGAGTGAGATGAGAAAACAGCAAAGAGGCGAGGGAGTGGGGAAAGGTGTATGGGAGAATGGAGGAAAGGGGAGACCTGTTGAAGAGGGAGGCAGTAGAGGTTTGCAAGATTCGAAGGCCTTCGGGGGGGTGGAGGGGGCGAGGAGAAATGACCTGAGAGAAATGAAGACGGAAACTGAGCAGGATGAGGAGAGAGGAAAGGGAAAGTTGTGGAGCAGACATGGAGGAAAGATGGAGAGCATAAGAGGCAAGAACAGAGAGGGGTTCAATGAACGAGGCCTCAAGTAAGTCAAGCATTGGCCGCGCGGCCGTAAAAGTAACGCCGTGCGGTCGCGAGATAAAAATAATTTTAAAAAACGCGAGTGGTGACGCGAGTTGTGCGTGCGCGCGCGGCGAGAAAAAGTGCTGTGCACGTGCGCCGCGCTTGTGCGCGTAACCGCACGCTGGTGGCCGCTTTCGGAGCACTTTCAAAAGCCCCTTACTAAAGTCTCGCAGAGCAGCGCATGCGCGCTGGCTCAGCGAGACCTAATAAAAAAGTATGTATTCATTTTGTAATATGACTTTTATGTATTTGTTCCCTTTAATTATCAGTCATGGATCATTCAGGCAGCTCCTAGAACACAATTGAAAGTGTTTTCTATTTATATTTGCTGTTCGAAATATGCACAGATAAGTGCTGAAAATAAGGCTTAAGGTGACTGTTTATTTTTGTACCATCTGGGACATCAAAATAATGAGCTGGCAACCCTAATCATAAGACTGGAAGTTTGTTGCAGGATCAGCACATTATTTCCTCCACCCTCGATCCCTGATTAATGTCATAATAGCAATAGTTTAACTTGTATCTGAAACCCTACGCCGCCGTCAATAACATGCTGAGTTACTTCAAGTGTCTGGGAATGCACCCTGCATTCAGACAACTCACTCCTCACTCTCGCCCTTCACTTTCTTGCTCACCCTGCACTCTCAGCGATCACAATGCACTCAAACTGATCACCATGCACTCACACCATTCACCCGCTCACCCTGCACTCACAGTGATCACTCTGCACTCACAATGCACTTGTGCTGCTCACCCTGTACCTCACCCTGAAGTCACACGAGCACACTACTCACCCTGCACTCATGTGACACTTCACTCACCTGTCCCCCTCACTGCTCAATCTGCAAACTCACTCAAACAAGCCCATCACTAACCATGCATTAATTCGTCCCACTCTGCACTTACACCCGCACCCAAATTCATATGGTCACCTCACTCACCCTGCAGTCACTCCTCTTACCCTATTCTCACACTGTTGCATCGCTCGCGGTGCACTCACATGGGCACTCCTGCCACCCACACAACGCAGAGGGTTAATGTGCCTGCTACAAAGAACGTGTACCATGCAGATCACAGAACTGAGTGTGAGTAAACTATGAGTAGCGCTATAAAAAAATGAAATGTTTGTCAGAAAGGTGCCATAGAGAGATGAGGTGCATTGTTGGTGAGTGGTAGTGAGAGAATTCATGGAGAAGGAGGAAATGGGGGAGGGGGCGCCAAAAAAGACTGTTGCACCGTGTGCGACCAGTGCTAGAGCCAGCCCTGGCTGGGAGTATTAGCGCCCCCCCGAAGTTCGGGTCTAGTTGCGTCCCTGGCTCCCATTGCGCTCAATTGTTTGATCCTCGTCAAATCTCTCCAGTGGACAATGTGTTATTAACACAATCTGAGGACTAAGAAACAGGCGAGCAGTATAAACATACACAAACATTTATTCTTTTGTGGACCTGTGGTTGATGGCCCCCTTGCCTCAGCTTTGGAGCGACAATTTGTGCTAGCCTGAAGCATGCCGACATACCAAGTGTTAGCAGTACCCTGCAGGTGGTAAGCCTTGGACATGAAAAGGGGTTAAGTCTTTAAGTGACACCGATTTCACATTTCCTTTTATTAATGGTGCACTTGCTGCCAAGTTTTTTCCGGCAGCCTAATCCTCTTCCACCCCATAGTTACCGAGCAGATACACAAACGCGTTCTTTGATTCCAACCTGTCATTTGTTTCCACCTATGTAAGAGCGATCATTTGTGAATGAGCACGCGGGCAGTGATCTCACTCACCAGGCCCAGAATTCAAAGCGAAGTGAATGATGGATGGGCTGTGCAGTCAGCAGCGGGGCTCCCCCCGGGGCGCCCCGCTGCCTCCCTACACATAAAACGTGTCAATGCAAGGCTCGCAGGCTGCTGGGTGAGGCTGAGAACAGAAGGGCCTCTGTGGCCCCCCCATCCCCACCCGGCGTGTACTGCGGGAGCGGGTTATTGTACCGAGGGCTTCTGTAAATAAACCCACTTCTCCGTCTGCCCCCCAAGCTCCCTGTGCAGCGGATTTCATTACTTAATCCTGCGTTTACTCCCTCCCGCCCTCTTTCTCCCACTCATAACACTGCTTCCCTCGACTCCGCCTCTTCTCATCGCCGCACGGTTCAGTTCCAGACTTTTCTCTTCCATCCTCGCTCCTTGGTACTGTGATACGTACCTTAAAGTGCTTCCCACACCAGGGGTTCATGTATCGGCCCCACCACATGGGTGTGCAACCCACTCTTCTATCACGTGCCCCCACTAATGAAGGACAGCATTCACAGATGGTTTAGGGTTAATATAATGGCCCCACCATATGCTTGTGCACCCCACACATATTGTGTGCACCACTAGCGACCTAGCGCTTAGAAATAAAGTAGGGTTCATGTAGCGCCCCGCCACATGGGTGTGGAACCCACACACAGATACTGCATGTCCCCACTAACGAAGCATAGACTTAGAAATGACGTAGTCCTCATATAGCGCCCCAACATATAGGTCTGCAACTCACCCCTATATTGTGCGCTGTACTAACGAAGCAGAGCACTTACTTATGAAGACGTGTCACAAAGTGCCCCACGACACAGGTGTGCATCTCACACCTATATCACCAGCCCCCACTAACGAGGCAGGGTACTTGGAGAGAAGGTAGGGTTCATGGAGTGGAAAGAGCCAGTTCTTGGACTGTAAATCTGGTGGTGACACCAGTTTTATTGTGAATGCTTTGTTTCCCCTATTGAGGGAGGAAGGTGCACAGCGCAAGGCACACAATCACCCACTACCAGGGATAGGGAGCCCCTAGAGTTAGATCACACGCACAGAGTCTGAAAGATGGCATTAAAAGCGAACACGCTTCGAAACACATGTGAACAGCAGCAGCAATAAGTAAACATCCGGGAGATCAGTGAAAGGTCCACAACCCTAACCATTCCAGAACTTTCAAAGTAAGAAGCTTCAGAGTTTGGGCTACTGCACCACACTCTTCGGTGGTCCATGTTCATTCTGGGATATGCTTCGAGGAAGCAGTTCTCATAGACTTTAATGGGGCCATGTAACCCTATGGGAGTTCAGCACCACGGAGAGCTCCAAGGGTGAGACCACAGGAGGCTATGGTGGTACCGCAGGGAGAAGGACGCTGCCACAGAGAGGAGACGCTAATAGGAATAACACCAGCGGTTTAGTCAACTTTCCATTAGATTTAAGGAAATAAGGATGTCACAACTTTCATATGAAAACCGAATAACTTCAGTTATCTCGGCTCCCAATGGATGTAGTCAAAATAAAAGGCCCTTCCACACGCCCCCAGGACCACTATTCTGAAAAAAATCACTCAATAGGTCCAGCAGCAGGACTTCCACCAGATCTCTTCAAATCTGGTCTCTTGCTTGGGTGACATGCAGAATGCAGCTCGCCATTCAAGAAGTACCAGCACATGGGACGTGTAGGTCCAGATAGGCTTACAAGTAATGGTTCAAAGGAATTACTACGCATGTAGTTCTTGGGAAAGCTTTACAGGGACCCAGATCCATACAGTAGACAGATTAGATTTGTGAGCTTTCTCCAGAGCGAAGTCACAGGCACTTTCTTAGACTTGAGAAGGATGTAGACACCGGCCCAAAGTCAGACATGAAGAAAACAAGCTCACATATGGGCAAAAAAACTAAAGCAGTGGTATCGAATATAGAGGACACTTTCATGGGCTTCTTTCAGGACATTCTGAAGAGAGCTGGCTGGGAGGGAAGTGCTGTGAATCTCCTACTGAGCAGAAGGCTGCTGCAAGGTAAGGGAATGGTGGGTGGTCAAAAAGCGCTGCCTTTACCCAGAACCCACCGGGTAAGTGGGATAGATGCTGGTATTAACTTCAGGGCAGGAGGTGTCACTTTTTGTTGTCTCCCTTCTCCCAGCAGAAGTCTGGAACTGGAACTGGAGATCTGGATTTAGGACTACCATAGTTGACATAAATAGGGAAACATCAGAGAAAAGCAAGGACAAATAATTTAATAAACAAACTCTGGTTGGAGCAGCAGTGTCACTGTCTCGCTTCTGCCCCTTCACAGGAGATCACAACAAAAAGCAGGAAGACGTTAAAAAACAGGTAAAGCCACTGAACAGTGTAGGGAAGAGGCGAGATGTAAACTTAGGTACCAAAGCCTGCTGATTGGGTGTTAGGTTTAGGTTCGTATGTAGCATAGGCTCACCTTATTGCTGAATGACACCCACAGACAATTACACTGGGTTAGAAGAGGAGGAGACACTGAACACAGCATCAATACTTCAAACTAACTTCTGATTGATGAATGACAACTGTTGAGAAGGGCGAGTAGAAAGAATACCAGTGAGACTGTGAAAGATGAGATTCTGAATCCTAGAGACTCGATCAAACTCATCTGGCAGAGGTTTTACGAAGTCGGAAAGGAGATCTCCACTATTCAAACTGTTCCCAGAACTGCTTGGACACCCACTTCTTCTGCACTATGTACAAAACAATGCATGCTCATTTCTTCACTGCTTAGAAAGGTTCATTTCATTTTCTTTTTGTAGTTGGCTCAATAATCCATTTGGAGGTCCAGGCAGAACTATGGCTGAGTTTTGGGGACTGACTCTGTACAGAAAGATTTCAGATGCTCAAAATCAATCAAAAAAACCCTCAGAATGAATTCACAGATTTTGCCATCCACATGTTAAGCCACAAGTTTACTTGGAGATCCCAAAGAAGAAATGTAAATCTTCAAGCTTGCTACACTGACTTATGTTCTAACCCGCATTTCTTCTCCTGAAAAACCAATCTGAAATAAAGATGCATGTACCTAGTCAAGCACATAGTTGTATTCAAACAACACCATCTTACTGTCTCAGGGCTGAAGGGATTGTATCTTCCACAATGGGCCTGCACAAACCTTTGAGATGGTTTGTATCAGACGCCCTTCATTTCACCCTTGGAACAAACTTCCAACACCGTTGTTGTGCACTCCATGAGATGTTGGAACAGCAACCTTTGTCCTGAAAAGAATATAGCCACTAAAAAGATTATTGGTCCATGACAAACATCTCTTTACTCCAATATCCCCCAGTAAGTAACTCAAGCAGCCTTCAGCAACGTCAGTTAGGGACAGTCATGCGTAGCAGCTGCCACCCTGTTATGTTTCATATAGAGGCCCTAATGCACAAGTTACTAACTTGTGTAACGATATATCTGTAAGAGACAGTAGTTAGTGACAGATTCCTTACCTTAGAATATCCCCAGGCGTCAGGCTGGATCCAGAAAGTTTTGCGTAGCAGTACCCTTGCGCGTCGGTAGGTGGCGTCGTGCGGCTCCGCGTCCGGCGTCGGGATCGCCGGGATGACGCCGCCCATGCGCGCTGACGTCAGTTCTGTACACGACTTTCCGCGCCAGGAACGCAGAGCCATGCAAGAAGCTGACATTGGTGTCTGAAAAAATACTAGGGCCCTGAAAGGGATGTCCTTAACCCTAGAAATCAGTTCGCAGAACGGGGAGGATGGGTAGGGCGGTAAGGAATCTGTCACTAACTACTGTCTCTTACAGATATATCGTTACACAAGTTAGTAACTTGTGCATCTGAAAGAGACACGTTAGTGACAGATTCCTTACCTTAGAATAGATACCCCAGCAATACCAACCCCGGTGGTGGGTCTGCGAACAGATTCAGACAAGGAAGTCACGGAGGACAGAGCGGCCAAAGAAGCCGTCCCTCCGGACCTGGCTGTCAAGGCAGTAATGCTTGGTAAACGTGTGCAGCGAGGCCCACGTAGCTGCCTGACATATATCCTGTAGCGGAACACCACGGCCTAAAGCCGTGGTAGCAGCTGTTGCCCTGGTAGAATGGGCACTTAGCCCAACAGGGGCTCCTTCTTAGCCAAAGAATAGCAGGCTTTGATACACAAGATTACCCAGCGGGAGATGGTCCTCTTGTGTACCGCCCGACCTTTTTGGCGCCCACGTAGCCAACAAAGAGCTGGTCATCCACCCGGAACTGTTGTGTGCGGTTGAGGTAAAAGGAAAGCGCACGTCTTGGGTCCAGACGGTGGAGCCTCTCTTCCTCTCTGGAAGGATGCGGAGGCGGAAAGAAGGTGGGCAAAGTGATGGCCTGCCCAATGTGGAAGGCAAGTAACCACCTTTGGCAAGAAGGACGGACGCGTCCGAAGAACAACCTTGTCTGGATGGACAGACAGAAAGGGAGGTTTGCACGAAAGAGCCTGGAGCTCACTCACCCGCCCGAGCAGAGGTGATGGCCACCAGAAAGGCTGTCTTCAGAGTGAGAAGACGAAGAGGACAGTTATGTAGAAGGCTCAAAGGGAGCGCACATTAAAAGGTAAGAACCAAGTTCAAGTCCCACTGAGGCATTACAAACGGAACAGGAGGGAAGAGGTGTGTAATGCCTTTAAGAAACCTGTTAACAACAGGGGACTTGAAAAGGAGGGCTGATCAGGAAGACTGAGGAAGGCCGAGATGGCACAAAGATAGCCCTTGATGGTACCCAGGGCAGAACCCTGTCAGGCCAGAGAAAGAAGGAACAGAAGAACCTCAGAAAGAGGGGCAGAAAGGGGATTCACAGCCTTTGCTGTGCACCATGCCACAAACTTGTTCCACCTGCAGGCGTATACCACCTTAGTGGAGGGACGCCTGGCTGCCAGAATCACATCACAAACTTCCGGAGGCAAGTCGAAAGGAATCAACTGCCGCCGCTCAATCTCCACGCAAGAAGGTGTAGACTGGGCAGGTTCGGGTGGAGGACCGTCCCCTGCTGCTGCGACAGAAGATCCTCCGAAGAGGCAGACGGATCGGGGATCGACGCTCATACTGAGTAGCTCGGGATACCAAACTCTTCGAGCCCAGTCCGGAGCCACAAGAATGACTTGGGCCCGGTCGCGCCAAATCTTCTTCAACACTCTGGGTAGAAGTGGTATAGGCGGAAAAGCGTACAACAGACCGCAACTCCACTCGCGACGAAAAGCGTCGCGAGCGAGTGCCGCCTTGGAAATTCCAACGCGCAGAACTGATGACATTGCGCATTCTCTTCGGTGGCGAATAGATCTAACCAAGGCTCTCCCCACTGTAGAAAGAGTCCTTGCGCCACCTCCGAGTGAAGACGCCATTTGTGATCCATCATGCACCTGCGGCTGAGTTCGTCCGCCTCTAGCGTTCAGGGAACCTGCCAGGTGTTGAACCATCAGGAATATGCCCTGATGTTCCAGCCATGTCCAGAGACGCAGAGCCTCCTGACAGAGGGTCCACGACCCCACCCCGCCTTGTTTGTTGCAGTACCACATGGCGGTGGTGTTGTCTGTGAACACCTGCACTACCGTCCCTTTGACAGAGGGAAGGAATGCCTTGAGTGCAAGTCGGATCGCCCGGAGCTCCAGAAGGTTGATATGGAGCCAGGACTCCGCCGGAGACCAGAGGCCTCTGATCTCCACTTCTCCCATGTGACCGCCCCATCCCAGAAGGGACGCGTCCGTCACAACTGTGTGCTCTGGCTGGGGAAGGGAGAGGGATCTGCCCATGACCCATTGCCGGTTCGAGAGCCACCACTGCAACGGTCTTGCAGTCCCCTCCGAGATCTGGACGTAATCGGACAGGTTCCCCTGTTGCTGCGCCCACTGGAACTTCAGGTCCCACTGCAGAGCCCGCATATGCCATCTGGCATGATCGACCAGCAGGATGCAGGAGGCCATGAGGCCCAGCAGCCTCAGGGTCATCCGTACCGAAACCCAGGATAGAGGCTGAAAGATCGGAATCATAGCCTGAATATCCTGGACTCGCCGTTCGGGAAGATAGGCCCGAAACTGCGTCGTGTCCAGAACTGCTCCGATGAAAAGGAGCTGTGGAGAAGGAATCAGGTGCGACTTCGGCATGTTGATGGAGAACCCCAGCGAGTGCAGGAGTTCGGCCGTAGTCTGGAGGTGGGAGACGACTGCCTGGGACGAGCCCGCCTTCAGCAACCAGTCGTCGAGGTAGGGGAAGACCGGAACCCCTGCCCGGCGCAGATGAGCTGCGACAACCGCCATCCCTTTCGTGAACACCCGAGGGGCGCTTGTAAGGCCAAAGGGGAGCACGGTGACCTGAAAATGCTCGGGGCCTACCGTGAACCGCAGGTAACGCCGGTGGGCCGGCAGGACGGGGACGTGAAAATATGCGTCCTGCAAGTCCAACACTACCATCCAGTCTCCAGGGTCGAGGGCAGTCAAGACCTGAGCTAGGGTGAGCATCTTGAACTTCTCCTTCCTGAGGAAGCGATTGACGTTCCGGAGGTCCAAGATAGGACGCATGTCCTCCTTGTCCTTTTTGGGCACAAGAAAGTAGTGGGAGTAACAACCAAGCCCTACTTCTGGGGTCGAAACGCGCTCGATGGCCCCCTTGGCCAAGAGGGCCGCAACTTCCTTTTGAAGAAGTACTAAATGATCCACCGACATGCGGTGGTATTGAGGTGGCATGGCTGGGGGGGGTAGTCTCGAAGGGGAGGGAGTAGCCCCTTCCGACAATGTCCAAGACCCACTTGTCCGATGTGATGGCACGCCAGTGGTGAAGGTGATGGCGAACCCTGCCCTCCACTGGCGTGCTGTGGACCTGAAAGGATGGACTAGGAGGGCTTGGAGGCCGCAGACGGGGCGGAGGAGGTGGCCTGACCCGCACGCTGGTTACCCGGCACGCCTCGGCGGGAGCCACGTCCTCGGGCACGCGTAGACGCCTGCTGCGCGGGCCGGTGGCTGGGCAGCGGACGTGACTGGGCGCCCCTTCCGTGGCCACGAAAGGGGCGAAAAGCAGACTGTTGCGGAGGGCGCACAGCGGAAAGGCCCAGGGACTTGGCTGTAGCCCACGAGTCCTTAAAGTGCTCCAGCGCATGGCCTGCTTTGTTGCCGAAAAGGCCAACACCATCAAAGGGCATGTCCATAAGTGTGTTTTGGACATCGCCCGAGACACCAGTGGTCCTCAGCCAGGCGTGACGGCGCAGCGCCACTGTCGTCGCAAGCGATCTGCCTAGCGAGTCGGCGGTATCAAGGCCACATCGGATCGTTTACTTCGCTGCATCTCTTCCTTCCGCAATGGCGCGGGAAAGCAGGTCCTGGGCCTCCTCAGGACACTGGGGCAGGACCTGCGCCACCGAATCACACAAGGAGTGGGTATATCGGCCCAAAAGGCAAGTGGTGTTGACAGACCTCAAGCCAGCACTGGTGGAAGAAAAAACTTTCTTCCCACATTGATCCAGTTTTGGATTCCCTATCCGGGGAGCGGTAGGGAAGGCGCTTTGAGAGGCAGAGGCTTGGACAACCAAGCTCTCAGGGTGGGGTGTTGGGAAAGGAACAGGGGTCGCCCGGAGCAGGGCGATGGCGTCAGGCTACGTTCCTATCCACAGGAGCCCCTGTGGTGGGCTCTGGACCAGGTGCCCAAAAGAACGTCCGAAAGTGCGTCGTTGAACGGCAGCAGTGGCTCCGAGGAGGTAGCCGCCGGCTGAAGCACTTCCGTCAGGATGTTAGTCCTGACAGCCACTGTAGGTAACTGGAGGTGCAAGACCCAAGCAGCCCTACGCAACACCGTAGCAAAGTTTGCTCCCTCCTCCGTTGCCACGGAAGGAGGAGACAGCATGCCAATGTCAGGAGAGGTGTCCAGACCACTGGCCTCCCCAAGTTCCTCAGCCCAGTCCTGATCATACTCACATTGGGCAGTGAGAGGGTCCTCAGACCCCTCCCAGGTCTCTTCATCCTCCAAATCAGGGTCAATGTAAGGAGGAGGGACATGTGGGACCCAAGGTCCCAGCGGCACCGGAGCCGGCGTCGATAGACGTCGGTCCGGCGCCGAGTCCCGGATCCGGAGAGAACCTGGGGACGGCGACGCCCGGAGCCCCGGGCGGCGTCGTGAGCGGCACCGGGGAAAACGACGCCTGTGGAGGTGTTGTGAGGTCAACGGGCGTCGACCGGGGTTGCGGCAGCACCGGAGCCGGGACCGGGGCCGGGGCTGGTGTTGCTGGCAGCGCCGGGGCCGGAGCCGCCGGCGGACCCGCAGGAGGAACCCCACTAGGGCCCGCGGGGCCCGAAGGCGCACCGGGGGGACCTTGAGGCCCGAAGAGGCGGGCCATGGCCGACAGGAACTCCTGTATTTCGGCCGGAGTCGCCGCCGAACCCGGGTAGGGCGGGTAATGCGGCGGCGGCTCCACAGTAACCCCCGGAGCCGCGGAGACGGTGCCGTCGGGACCCTGAGCCGAGTCGCGCGACCGGCGAGGGGAAGTCGTCGAGCAATGACGCTTCCGACTTCTTGTGCTTTGACTTACCGGAGGAGTGCGAAGACTTTGACCCCGAAGAACGATGAGGACTCCGCGACCGGCCCTCGACCTCTCTCGTGACCGGGGCTTGGATTGGCGCGGACCCGACTGCCGGACTCTCGAGGAGCTTTCGAGACCGCTCCGCAAAGCCTCTCGGATGCAAGGCCCGACAGTCAGGGCACGACTTGGGGTCGTGGTCGCGCCCGAGGCAGTAGAGACAATCCTGATGCGGGTCCGTGATCGACATCATTCGACCACCGGCGTCGCATGGCTTGAAGCCGGGCATCCCTACTGACACCGTTGGAGCCGAACGACTCGAGAAAACAGTGACAAAAAGTTCAGTCAAAAATGACTGGGGAACTGCTCTCTCCGGATCTGCGCTACTGGCGCGGAAAAAGAAAAGAACTGACGTCAGCGCAGATGGCGGCGTCTAAGTACTGGCCGCGGCGTCATCCCGGCGATCCAGACGCTCGACGACGGACGCGGAGCCGCGACGACGCCGCCTACCGACGCGCAAGGGCATTGCTATGCAAAACTTTCCGGATCAGCCTGACGCCTGGGGATATTCTAAGGTAAGGAATCTGTCACTAACGTGTCTCTTTCAGATATAGACGCGTTCATATATGCCGTATATGGTCATATTCGCATATGCCCCATTATGGTCATAATCGTATATGCCCTATTTTGGTCATAATCGTCTATGCCCCATTACAGTCATGATCTCCTATGCCCTAATGCACAAGTTACTAACTTGTGTAACGATATATCTGTAAGAGACAGTAGTTGGTGACAGATTCCTTACCTTAGAATATCCCCAGGCGTAAGGCTGGATCCGGAAAGTTTTGGGTAGCAGTACCCTTGCGTAGCCGGTAGGCGGCGCCGTGCGGCTCCGCGTCCGTCGTCGGCGGCGTGATCGCCGGGATGACGTCGCGGGCAGTACTTAGACGCCGCCTGCGGCTGCTGACGTCAGTTCTGTACACGACTTTCCGCGCCAGGAACGCAGAGCCATGCAAGAAGCTGACATAGGTGTCTGAAAAATACTAGGGCCCTGAAAGGGATGTCCTTAACCCTAGAAATCAGTTCGCAGAACGGGGAGGATGGGTGGGGCGGTAGGAATCTGTCACTAACTACTGTCTCTTACAGATATATCGTTACACAAGTTAGTAACTTGTGCATCTGAAAGAGACACGTTAGTGACAGATTCCTTACCTTAGAATAGATACCCCAGCAATACCAACCCCGGTGGTGGGTCTGCGAACAAAGATCAGACAAGGAAGTCCCGGAGGACAGAACGGCCAAAGAAGCCGTCCCTCCGGACCGGACTGTCAAGGCAGTAATGCTTTGTAAACGTGTGCAGCGAGGCCCACGTACCTGCCTGACAGATAACCCGCAGCGGAACACCGCGGCCTAAAGCCGTGGTAGCAGCCGTTGCCCTGGTGGAATGGGCACACAGCCCAACAGGAGGTTCCTTCTTAGCCAAAGAATAGCAGGCTTTGATACACAAGGTTACCCAGCTGGAGATGGTTCTCTTGTGCACCGCCCGACCTTTTTTGGCGCCCACGTAGCCAACAAAGAGCTGGTAATCCACCCGGAAGTGTTGTGTGCGGTTGATATAAAAGGAAAGCGCACGTTTTGGGTCCAGACGGTGGAGCCTCTCTTCCTCTCTGGAAGGATGCGGAGGCGGAAAGAAGGTGGGCAAAGTGATGGTCTGCCCAATGTGGAAGGCAGTAACCACCTTTGGCAAGAAGGACGGACGCGTCCGAAGAACAACCTTTTCTGGATGGACAGACAGAAAGGGAGGTTTGCATGATAGAGCCTGAGCTCACTCACCCGCCGAGCGGAGGTGATGGCCACCAGAAAGGCTGTCTTCAGAGTGAGAAGACGAAGAGGACAGTTATGTAGAGGCTCAAAGGGAGCGCACATAAGAAAGGTAAGAACCAAGTTCAAGTCCCACTGAGGCATCACAAACGGAACAGGAGGGAAGAGGTGTGTAATGCCTTTCAGAAACCTGTTAACAACAGGGGACTTGAAAAGGGAGGGCTGATCAGGAAGCCCGAGGAAGGCCGAAATGGCACAAAGATAGCCCTTGATGGTACCCAGGGCAGAACCCTGTTGGGCCAGTGAGAGAAGGAACAGAAGAACCTCAGAAAGAGGGGCAGAGAGGGGATTCACAGCCTTTGCTGTGCACCATGCCACAAACTTGTTCCACCTGCAGGCGTATACCACCTTAGTGGAGGGACGCCTGGCTGCCAGAATCACATCACAAACTTCGGGAGGCAAGTCGAAAGGAATCAACTGCCGCCGCTCAATCTCCACGCAAGCAGGTGGAGGCTGGACAGGTTCGGGTGGAGGACCGTCCCCTGCTGCTGCGACAGAAGATCCTCCCGAAGAGGCAGACGGATCGGGGATCGACGCTCATACTGAGTAGCTCGGGATACCAAACTCTTCGAGCCCAGTCCGGAGCCACAAGGATGACTTGGGCCCGGTCGCGCCGAATCTTCTTCAACACTCTGGGTAGAAGTGGTATAGGCGGAAAGGCGTACAACAGACCGCAACTCCACTCGCGACGAAAAGCGTCGCCGAGCGAGTGCCTCCTTGGAAATTCCAACGCGCAGAACTGATGACATTGCGCGTTCTCTTCGGTGGCGAATAGATCTAACCAAGGCTCTCCCCACTGCAGAAAGAGACCTTGCACCACTTCCGAGTGAAGACGCCATTCGTGATCCATCATGCACCTGCGGCTGAGTTCGTCCGCCCTGGCGTTCAGGAACCTGCCAGGTGTTGAACCATCAAAGAACATGCCCTGATGTTCCAGCCATGTCCAGAGGCGCAGAGCCTCCTGACAGAGGGTCCACGACCCCACCCCGCCTTGTTTGTTGCAGTACCACATGGCGGTGGTGTTGTCTGTGAACACCTGCACTACCTTCCCTTTGACAGAGGGAAGGAATGCCTTGAGTGCAAGTCGGATCGCCCGGAGCTCCAGAAGGTTGATATGGAGCCGGGATTCCGCCGGAGACCAGAGGCCTCTGATCTCCGCCTCTCCCATGTGACCGCCCCATCCCAGAAGGGACGCGTCCGTCACAACTGTGTGCTCTGGCTGGGGAAGGGAGAGGGATCTGCCCATGACCCATTGCCGGTTCGAGAGCCACCACTGCAACTGTTTTGCAGCCCCCTCCGAGATCTGGACGTGATCGGACAGGTTGCCCTGGTGCTGCGCCCACTGGAACTTCAGGTCCCACTGCAGAGCCCGCATATGCCATCTGGCATGATTGACCAGCAGGATGCAGGAGGCCATGAGGCCCAGCAGCCTCAGGGTCATCCGTACCGAAACCCAGGATAAAGGCTGAAAGATTGGAATCATAGCCTGAATATCCCGGACTCGCCGTTCGGGAGGATAGGCCCGAAACTGCGTCATGTCCAGAACTGCTCCGATGAAAAGGAGCTGTGGAGAAGGAATCAGATGAGACTTCGGCACATTGATGGAGAACCCTGAGCGAGTGCAGGAGTTCGGCCGTAGTCTGGAGGTGGGAGACGACTGCCTGGGACGAGCCCGCCTTCAGCAGCCAGTCGAGGTAGGGGAAGACTGGAACCCCTGCCCGGCGCAGATGAGCTGCGACCACCGCCATCACTTTCGTGAACACCCGAGGGGCACTTGTAAGGCCAAAGGGGAGCACGGTGAACTGAAAATGCTCGAGGCCTACCGTGAACCGTAGGTATCGCCGGTGGGCCGGCAGGACGGGGATGTGGAAATAAGCGTCCTGCAAGTCCAACGCTACCAACCAGTCTCCAGGGTCGAGGGCAGTCAAGACCTGAGCTAGGGTGAGCATCTTGAACTTCTCCTTCCGGAGGAAGCGATTGACGTTCCGGAGGTCCAAGATAGGACGCATGTCCTCCTTGTCCTTTTTGGGCACCAGAAAGTAGTGGGAGTAGCAACCACGTCCTACTTCTGGGGTCGGAACATGCTCGATGGCCCTCTTGGCCAAGAGGGCCGTGACTTCCTTTTGCAGAAGCACCAAGTGATCCCCTGACAGACGGTGGAATTGAGGTGGCATGGCTGGGGGTGGTCTCGAAGGGAGGGAGTAGCCCCTTCGGACAATGTCCAAGACCCACCTGTCCGAGGGTGATGGGACGCCAGTGGTGAAAGTGATGGTGGACCCTGCCCTCTACTGGCGTGCTGTGCACCTGAAAGGAGGGGACTAGGAGGGCTTGGAGGCCGCGGACGGGTTGGAGGTGGTGGCCTGACCCGCACGCTGGTTGCCCGAACCGCCACGGCGGTATCCACGTCCTCGGCCACGCGAAGACGCTTGCTGCGCGTGGCCGGTGGCTGGGCAGCTGACGTGACTGGGCGACCCTTCCGTGGCCACGAAAGGGGCAAAAAGCAGAGGTTAGCGGAGGGCGTACAACAGAAAGGCCCAGGGACTTGGCAGTAGCCCGTGAGTCCTTAAAACGCTCCAGCGCATGGTCTGCCTTTGAACCAAAAAGACCGACTCCATCAAAGGGCATGTCCATGAGTGTATTCTGGACATCACCCGAGAAACCAGTTGTTCTCAGCCAGGCGTGGCGACGTAGCGCCACCGTCGTCGCAAGCGATCTGCCCAGCGAGTCGGCGGTATCAAGGCCACAAAGTATGGTGTATTTAGCCGCATCTCGCCCTTCCGCAATGGCGCGGGTAAGCAGTGTCTGGACCTCCTCAGAACCCTGCGGCAAAACAGCCGCCACCGAATCCTACAGGGAGTGGGTATATCGGCCCAAAAGGCAAGCGGTGTTGACGGACTGCAAGCCAGCACTGGAGGAAGAAAAAGCCTTCTTCCCAAATTGGTCCAGGCGTTTGGATTCCCTATCCGGAGGGGCGGTAGGGAAGGCGGTTTGGGAGGCAGAGGCTTGGACAACCAAGCTCTCGGGGTGGGATGTTGGGAGAGAAACAAGGGGTCGCCCGGAGCAGGGCGATGGCGTCGGGCCACGTTCCTATCCACAGGAGCCCCTGTGGTGGGCTTGGACCAGGCACCCAAAAGAACGTCAGTGAGTGCATCATTAAACGGCAGCACAGTCTCCGAGGAGGAAGCCGCCGGCTGAAGCACTTCCGTCAGGAGATTAGTCCTGACAGCCACAGTAGGCAATTGGAGATGTAAGGCTCCAGCTGCTCTACGCAACACCGTTGCAAAATTAGCTCCCTCCTCCGTAGCCACGGGAGGAGACAGCATGCCAGTGTCAGGGGAGGTGTCTAGACCACTGGCATCCCCAAGTTCCTCAGCCCAGTCCGGATCATACTCACACTGTTGTGTGAGAGGGTCCTCAGACCCCTCCCAGCTCTCTTGGTCCTCCTCAGGTTCAAAATATGGAGGAGGAGGGACATTTGGGATCCAAGGTCTCATCGGCGCCGGAGCCGGCGTCGAGCGACGCTCGGTCCGGCTCCATGTCCGGAGCCGGAGAGAGCCGGGACTGACGCCGTCCGGAGCCCCGGACGGCGTCAGGAACGGCACCGGGGCGTCGGCGGAGGCGTGGTTAGGGTCAACCGGCGTCGATGGGGTTGCGGTACCACCGGAGCCGGGATCGAGGCCGGGGCTGGAGCCGAGGCCGGGATGAAGGCTGGTGGGACAGGCGGCGCCGGGACCGGAGTCGACGGCGACGCCGGAGCAACCCCATCAGGGCCCGCGGGGCCTGAAGGCGCACCGGAGGGACCTTGAGGCCCGAAGAGGCGGGCCATGGCCGACAGGAATTCCTGTATTTCGGCCGGAGTCGCCCCCGAACCCGGAAAGGACGGGTAATGCGGGGGCGGCTCCATAGGCATGTCCGGGGGCGGGGACGGTGCCGACTGGGGCCTCAGCCGAGTTGCGAGACCGGCGAGGCGAAGTCTTAGAGCGATGACGCTTCTTGCTTCGACTTACCCGAGGAGCGCGAAGACTTGGACTCCGACGACCGGCGGGGACTCCGCGACCGGCCCCTCGACCTCTCCCGGGACCGGGGCTTGGTGCAGCGGGGAGCCGACTGCCGGACATCGAGTAGCTTTCGAGACCGCTCTCGCAAAGCCTTCGGGTGAAGTTTCCGGCAGTCAGGGCACGACTTCGTGTCGTGGTCTCGGCCGAGACAGAAGAGACACTCCAGATGCGGGTCTGTGATCGACATCATTCGACCACAGGCGTCGCATGGCTTGAAGCCGGGCATCCCTACGACACCTAGGAGTCGTGAAGACTCGATAAAGAAACAGTGAAAAAATTCACAAAAAAGTTAGTCAAAAATTGACTAGGGCACTGCTCTTCCCGGATCTGCGCTTACTGGCGCGGAAAAAGAAGAACTGACGTCAGCGCGCAGGGGCGGCGTCTAAGTACTGCCCGCGACGTCATCCCGGCGATCACGACGCCGACGACGGACGCGGAGCCGCCTACCGACGCGCAAGGGTACTGCTACGCAAAAACTTTCCGGATCCAGCCTGACGCCTGGGGATATTCTAAGGTAAGGAATCTGTCACTAACATGTCTCTTTCAGATATAGGCATGATCTTTCACCTACATTAGTTCCCTACAGTACACAACGAGCTTTGAGGGTTGAACGTTATCAAGTCTGTGGTTAGAACACTGCAGGGTTTTTACCAAACACAGGCCTACAATGTACTCATAAATTATGCATGAGCATTCACCAGCTACATCTCCCACATAATATGCATGTACAAAGTTCACCCCTGACGTCTTCCTCATGTCCAACAAAGACCAATACAAACCATACTGAGGGACGAGACACTTTAGGGTATAAATACAGCACATCTCGCCATGGTAAGACAGAGGGAACCGAGACTTCCATGCTGACACACTGGCCAGAGACGCTGAGGCTCCTGCATGCAGTCGCTCCAGCTGACAGCGGTCTAACACAGCCCTTGCGGAGTGTCCAACTCGAGACCAGGACGGGGTCCCACACTCTCTCTATTCAGGTAATGGGGTTCGACTAAATCCTAGAAGGATTCTTGGCTCTTAGACCTACACATATGCTAGGTACACTCAGGTACATCTAGTTAGGGATCGTAGGAGTACGCGCACTTTTCATAATGCTTTTTATATTCATGTATGTATTCATGATTATTGCAATATGGTAGAACTGTTCTATCCCTTCACTTTTATCGTACTGCTGATAATATATCTCTGGTATTGTCTGCTGGTTGCTGCAGAACATATATTCTACACCTGAATAACAACTGTTCAATAAATACTTATTGAAACGCCCAGACTGTTTATTCTGTGTAACTCTCTGAGACAAACCGAACAAGTAAGCACGAGTGACTGAGCGCAAAGTAGTACATTGTTTCCACGATTCTGAGGGATCAGGGCTGTCATGACCTAAGGTTGCCAGGAACTAATCTCTCCCCGATAAGAGGAGATTCTAGTGGCACTGTGAGCTAGATAATGCAAATCCGGCTAACATACGCGGTGGGAGTGCACAGAATCAGTCTAACACCAAGCCCACGGTTTATGTTATCCAAACGCGCAGGTCCTGCAGGGGTACCATAGGAACTACACGACAACCCCTAGGCTCAGGGGACCAAAGGAAGTGCCAGGAACCCTCAGTACAAAGAGCACTATTTACTTTCTATCCCTTTATCCCCCCTTAGTCCCTAAGCAGCAAAGAGAAGACTATTGAAGGATTACAGGTAGGATACTAGTGTCAAAGAGAGCATGATGCCCCTGTCACTACTCTGGGACTTTAGTGTAACAACTTCTATGATAGCCCAGTACAGGGCTCCTGCATGAACCATAGTGATTCCTATAGATTTGTTCTTTTTTTTCATAACCAACTTTATTGAGTTTAAACAACACCATAACATTACTTCGGAGAGTTCTATTCCCACCCAATTGGGGTGTCCCCCCACTGCAGATTCGTTTTCCCAGAGCATCTCCAGCCATCCCACTGTAGGAATGGTGACTATTTGTTAAGCCCAAAATACGCCACCACTGTCCTCAGATTTTGTCATGTGTCCACGGCATCCTCTGGCCTTATTGATGGGTTCCTTGATTTTGGAGCACCAGTCCATAGGGGAAGTCCATTTACAGATGCTAGGGGCTGCGGATTGGGTCCAGTATCGAGCAGGTCTCTTTTAGCCACAATTGTGGCAATTCCAACCATGGTCTGCTCGGGTAGGCCCAAAAACGCCACAATGCCCAGCAGAGCAACCCTTGGAGTAAGCTCCACAGTTTCTCCAAGATGCCTGTTAAAGTATCTGCAATGGCACTCCAATATGACACTAAAACTTGGCAAGCCCACACCATATAGAAGAAATTAGTGTCAGCCAGGGGGCAGTTACATGCAGTGCTTTTACCAGACAGCCAGAGCCACCTGAGTGTAAGATAGGTAATATGTAGGCAATTTAACTGGATGCGCCTGAGGCAGGCCGGGATGGCTATATTACGGGGAGCCATTCGTGAGTCACACCAGTATGCATCGTTTAACGAGCCCACCCACTGTTCCCACTTTTCCTTCAGGTCATCAGATTTGGTGGGGGAATTGTATAGCAGTGATTTATAAATCTTGGAGATTCCCCCTTTTTCCAACGTGCCCTGAAGGAGTCTTTCTTCAAGCGGGTTAAATTTCGGGATGTCTGACAAGGCCTTTCGGTGGCAAGTTAATGTGTGCCGTAATTGTAGATACTTATGAAATTAGGTGGGGGTAAGCGAAAATGTGGACTGTAGCTATTGGAAAGTTTTCATAGGGGAACCCTAGCAGACATCACTAAGCAGTGTGATGCAAATCTTGTCCCATTTAGTGAAGCTCTCCGGTCAGAACGCCAGAGATATCCAGGTCCCGCACCATAGAGGGGTCTGATGCATGACTCGCTTGTTCCAGCCCATCATCCGCATGGCGCGCCATGTCTGAACCACCATGTCGGTGGGCTCAGGGTGGCACTGGAGCAGTGTGCCTACATATAGTAAGTGCAGTATGGTGGCAAGACTTAATTGGGTTAGTTTGAGCCTATAGGTGGGGTCTCCCCAGGCTCCTGTGAGCCAATCGTTAATTGCCAGGAGTTGGGTTACCCAGTAGTAAAGCCGTACGTGCCACTCCCATTCCTCCTTTGTATGACAGCTGGCAGCATGCATTAAAGCATGAGGGTGGCTTCCTGCCCAGAGGAAGGAGCGAATGTGGGAGTTAAGGGTTCGGAACCAAAGCGTCGGTATCGAGAATGGGTAATTTTGAAGGATATACAGGAAGCGCAGGAGGGTCATAATTTTGAACAGTGCTACCCTGCCCAAGATGTGGAGTGGGAGTCAGGACCAAACCTTAAAGTCTTGTTTCATGTGGGTTTCCAGAGGCGCCAGGTTGAGAGATCATGAGAGCTCTGGCAAAGTTGAAATGTGAATATCAAGATATTTGAAGCTGAGACGCCAAATCGGGATTTGGTGTTGACATGCCAATTGGATCTAGGACCCCTGATAAGGACACCAGGAGAAACTTAGTCCAGTTGGGGCAGAGACCCGATTTGCCTCCATAAAAGGAGAGGATCTTCATTATCCTAGGGACCAACTCAGTGGGGATACAGACATATGAGAGAACGTCATCCGCATATAAGGAGATGCAGTCCTCCTCACCAGTAGGCCACCACCAGCCCCGCAATTGGGTGTCACATCGTATAAGTTGTGCCAACAATTCCACAGCCAGGGCAAAAAGCAGTGGCGATAGAGGGCAGCCCTGTCTGTTATCTCGGCAGACTGTAAAGGGCTTAGATAGTGTCCCATTAATTCGTACCTGAGCCTCTGGGAGGAGTACAGATGGCTGACGTATTTGCAGAGTCTGGGCCCAAAGCACATACACATCAGCACTGCTTCTAGGAAGGGCCACTCAAGGAAATCAAAAGCTTTTTTCAAAGTTGACCAGGAGTAGTGCGAGAGCGGCTGTGAGTTGTGACCTACGAGCGATAGCAAGGTGGAGGCACCTAATACAGTGTTTGGAACTACGACAGGGTATACAGTCAGATTGGTAATTACCCGCAGGAGTCGCTGGGCCAGGGCTTTGGTAAATATCTTGAATTCAGCGGTGAATAGCGAAAATGGCCTACAGGAGGAGTAACGGTAGGTTGGGCGCCCAGTTTTATGAATGCCCAATATGGTTGCTAGGTCCAGCTTTTCAGGGAAGATCCCTGTGGACTCTGCCTCCAAATACCTATCAAGTAGACGGGGCGTGAGCAACTCCCGAAACTTCCTATAGTATTCAGTCAGGTACCCATACGGCAGGGTGTTTTACTGGAGTTTAATTTGGATATGCCGTCCCCAATCTCTTCGAGCGTAAGTGGGGTGTCAAGATCAAGGCGGTGTGAACGGGAGAGGGAGGTAAGAGGGATATCGGACAATATATGATTATGTGACCCTTCCAGGGCTGTCAGCGGGGTGCATACAGAGATCGATAAGTGGCAAAGCATTCAGCGACAACTGGAGTCGTTTGGTGTAGTGCGCTCTAGTGGTCTCATATATCGGGGACCACTCTCAATGCTAAATTACCAGTGACCAGCCATTATAGTAATTTGCCTGACGTCCCCATGTTTGTAAATGCGTATCGTGGAGGCCCCTCAGTCTTGCCTACCTTCATCCATCGCAAGCTGTCAAAGGGAGATCTGATCAAGCTTGATTTGTCAAAGTAGGTGAGGCAGGGGGGTACATTCACATTGTCGTTAAAGCCGCAGGATCTCAACTTCTTCAAGATCAACCATACGGGATTGGGTTTTTTTCAGTTCTTCGGACAAGGGCTCTTGCCATGCCCCTAATTGCTGCCCAGAGGGTGCCAGCTGAGGCTACAGAACCTTGACTGATCTCAAAGTAAGTACGAATTTCCATCTCCAGACTACCCGAGTACTGGGGACCAGATAAGTGCCAGGCGTTAAGACACCAATTTGGCCGGAGTGTGCTCTCAGGACATCTGAGATGTAGCAGAATAAGAGAGTGGTCTGAAATACCCATGGAAGAATAACCACAGACATAGTATGGGGTGCATCTGCCGCCGGCAGAACAAAGTCGTCAATTCGGGAGAGGGCCTTGTGTGCCACGAAGGTGTGTGTGAATTCCCGTCCCTGGGGATGCCATACTCTCCACATGTCCCATAGACCCAGAGAGGACATTAAAGAGGAGAAAGACTCAGATTGTTGTCTACGGTGAGCCGTGATGGGGGCATTAGAGTTCAGCTCTGGATCTGAGAAGGCATTGAAGTCACGCCCTATGACAGTAATACTTGGGGGAAAGGCCAAAATAAGCTCTCTAAAGGCATCAAGGGCAGTCTGCGGAGCTTGGGCCGGGACATACATGCTAAGGAGGTTGTAATGAGTTCCTTCTAGGGTACCCTCCTGTCCTACGTATCTGCCCAAAGGGTCCAGGAACGTAGCTGTGACTACAAAGGGGAAGTTTCAGTGTGCAGTATTCAACCCCCCACCTTTAACCGCTGAACATGCCAGCATAGAATACCCTATCATATCCATGGCGTCCCAGGAAGGAAAATCTCGTGCCCAACAGGTGGGTTTCTTGCAGCATGAGTACAAAGGGATGCCGCCGCTTGGCATACAGCAGGACCACATCCCACTTAATATGGTCCAACAGGCCGTTAATGTTCCAGGTGAGTATTGTGAAGTTAGGCATGGCAAGCAGGGAGAATCGTGGTTAAGCACAGACCTCGTGGGACGTTCCGCTAGTGGCGGGTCTGTGGGGTATGGTGGTTGAGGCTATTGGGACGGATGACAGAAGGGTGCGAAGTGTGTGGCAGGTGACTATGATCCAAATAAGAACCGTAAAACAAAAGAAAACAAGTTACTTACCTGTAACTTTGGTTCTCCAGTATTGGAAACTTTCATAGATTCCCATGCTTGTATCATTCCCCGTCGTCGGAATGGGAGTCCCCGGTATACATAAAATAGCAATAGAAACCATTACCAAAACAGAACCTAGGCCTAGGCCCATTCTTGTTTTGCAACCTATCCACCTCTTTTTGTAAAAGAGACCAAAAAAAATGAACAACCAATCAGATTAGCCTCACCCCATAGAACCCTCCTGAGAGAAACTCAGAACCTCAGATTTTCGTAGCCGTTGTGTAACCACACCACTGGAGATGGAAGAGGCTGAGCTTTCCCAGGGGAGGAGGGTGGGTCGCATGGGAATCTATGAAAGTTTCCAATACTGGAGAACCAAAGTTACTTGTTTTCTTACTCCAGTATTGGAACTTTCATAGATTCCCATGCTTGTATCAGAGTAGCTAGCAGTTGTCAGCACATTTTTGGAACCATGACCATCCTAAAACCAAGAACAAGTAATAGCATATGCACCATAATTACAATATTAATGGTCAGAACATACTTAGAAAACCGTAGGAAATATAAACACATAAGGTTCAAAAATGTGCAAGAGCTGAAAAAACAGTAACATGGGAGGAGGGATGAAAGGGAAAGCTCACCACTACTGAAAGAGGTTCCTCAGGACTGCCTGGCCGACTGCTGTGTCACTCTGCGTTGCAGAATCCAGGCAGTAATGCCTTGCAAACGTATGGGTACTGCTCCAGGTCGCCGCCCTGCAGATCTCCCGGATAGGAACTCCGGCAAAGAGGGCTGTCGAAGAAGAAATCGCCCTCGTGGAAGGAGCGCGGACCCGCCCTTCCAGGGGCTTGCCCGCTGCTCTGTGACAATACTGGATAGCGCTGGTAATCCAACGAGCAATCCCCTGCTTGGAAAGGGGAAAACCCTTACGAGGCTCACTAAAGGACACAAATAGTTGAGAAGACTTCCTGAAGTCCTTAGTACGTTGGAGATAGGATTTTAAACACCTCTGAA
Organism: Calotriton arnoldi; assembly: GCA_963921515.1. Lineage (NCBI taxonomy): Eukaryota > Metazoa > Chordata > Amphibia > Caudata > Salamandridae > Calotriton > Calotriton arnoldi. The sequence continues at coordinate 1,411,906 of CAWUFW010000450.1, read as the reverse complement.
TGTCAAGAGAGTGAAGTGCCCTTTCTGCAGGAGTAGCCGGTTGAGGGAAAAAAGCTTTAAGTATAACCGGTTCATTCAAATGAAAGTCTGAAGGCACTTCCGGTATGAACTTTGGGTTGGAACGCAGTATCACTGTACCTTTTTTGAACTGGAGAAAAGGTTCCTGAATGGTGAGAGCCTGCAGTTCACCCACTCGCCTAGCCGAAGTCAAGGCTAGCAGAAGAGCTACCTTCCAGGAGAGGAATTTCAACTCCGCCCGATGAATAGGTTCGAAGGGAGGCTTCATGAGCTGGGCGAGAACCAAGTTAAGATGCCAAAGAGGAGGAGGAGGTTTGATTCGAGGGAAAACTCTGAAAAGGCCCTTGAGAAACTGTTTAATTATCCTTGCCGACCAGAGGGACGGCCCTGAAGATGTGCGTCTGAAGCGAGAGATGGCTGCAAGATGTACCTTAATGGAAGAGTGAGCCAGTCCCGATTTTGCCAATGAAAGAATATATGGAAGAACTTCATGCAGTTCCGACTTAAAAGGATGGACGCTCTTTTGCTGGCACCAAATGCAGAAACGCTTCCACTTCAACCTGTATGTCTTGTTGGTACTTGGTGCTCTTGCCTGAGAGAGAACCTCTCTACATTCTGTTGAAAGGGTCAAACTAAGAAATTCTCGCTGCTCAGGAGCCATGCCGAGAGCTGCATAGACTGCGGATTCGGATGCCAGACTTGGCCCTGGGACATCGTCAGCAGCGAAGGAATCGGCTGCAATGGAAGCGGAAGGTCAAGGGAGAGAAGGTGCAGTTCTGTGAACCAAAACTGTCGGGGCCACGCCGGAGCTATCAGAATCATCTTGCAGGGTTCCGCTTTGAGCTTCCTGAGAAGTCTGGGGATCAGAGGAATGGGGGGAAAAGCGTCAACAAATGCGCCTGACCAGGCCATCGAAAGCGCATTCCTCAACGATCCCGGATGGTGAAGCATGCTTGCGTAAAATCGGCATTTCTTGTTCTCCGGCGTGGCAAAGAGATGTATGGAGGGCCTGTCCCACCTGCGAAAGACCTTCTGTAGAATGGAGTGGTCCAGTTCCCATTCGTGGCAGACCGACTTCAGTCTGCTCAGCGTGTCCGCTGCCTTGTTGAAAACACCTGGAAGGTGTTCCGCCTGGAGTGATACCTTGTGCTGGATTGCCCATTCCCAGATTGTCTGGGCTTCTTGTGACAACAGCCGAGATCTGGTGCCGCCTTCCTTGTTTATATAATGCATGGCCGTCGTATTGTCTGTACGTATTAGAACTGCAGACTGCTGTATACGTGGAAGAAAAGCCTGCACGGCCAAGCGAATCGCTCTGAGCTCCAGCAGATTTATATGCAAAAGACGATGCTGGGGTAGCCAATGGCCGCTCACATGAAGGTCTTGCAATACTGCCCCCCAGCCCTCCAGCGAGGCGTCTGTAGTTATGTGAGGAGCAGGGGCGATCCTGAAGGAAAGGCCCTGAGAAATGTTTTCCTTGCTCGTCCACCATGATGCGGCTTTCCTCATGGCCACGGTAACCGAGACCTTGTCGTCGAAGGATCCATCGACTTGGCGCCACTGCAAGTCCAACTGTTCCTGGAGAGGACGCATTCGCAACCTGCAGTGAGGGATCAGAGGTATGCAGGAGGAAATGGACCCTAGGAGGGACTTGTAGAGGCGAACTGAAAGGGACTGTCTTTTTAACAGCCGAGAGGCCATGTCCATCAGTTTTTCTTGCCTCTCCAGGGTCAGAAAAACCGTGCTGATGGACGTGTCCAGAATGGCTCCCAGAAATCTGGCTGTTCTGGAGAGACAGAGAGCTGACTTTTCTCTGTTGAGGGTCAGTCCGAGATTGTCGAACAGGCGTGTGCATTCTATGACTGATTCTTTTGCCGCGTGTCTGGTAGGAGCTTTCAGCAACCAGTCGTCCAGGTAAGGGAAGACCTGATGTTGATGTTTTCGAAGAAAAGCTGCTACCGGAGCTAACACCTTTGTAAAGATCCGCGGAGCAGATCGGAGTCCAAAAGGCAGAACCTTGAACTGAAAGTGGCTCTTGGCTACTGTGAAGCGAAGAAACCTCCTGTGAGCTGGATGTATAGGTACGTGAAAATAAGCGTCCTCTAGATCCAATGTGGCCATGTAATCCCCTGAGTTGAGAAGACGAAGAATGTCCTGCAGAGAAACCATCCGAAAAGATTGTTTGATGAGATAGGTGTTGAGCTCCCTCAGATCTAGAATAGGGCGCCACTTTTCTAAGGTCTTCCGGACCAGGAAGAACCGGGAATAGAAACCCTCTCCCCGCTGAGAGATAGGGACCGGTTCTATTGCTCCTTTGAGGAGCATTTGATGGACTTCCAATCGTAGAACACGGAGATATTTTGATACAGTGGCGCGAGGGGGCTTGGAAGGTGGTGCTTGGACGAACTCCAGAGTATGGCCGCATTGAATGATCTTCAGCACCCAAAGGTCCGATGTTATTCGTTGCCAGTTGTGGAGGTAGTGTGAGATTCTGCCTCCCACTGATGTTACAGGAGGAGAAGGGACAGTAGACAGAGCCAGCAAGCTGCTATTCACGCTTCGAGGCGTCCCTCCCTTGGCGTCCTTGTTTTCCTCTATTAGACGATCGAGAGAAAGAAGAGGATTGATTTTGCCGCTGGTTATAACTCGGCCGGTAAGATTGTGAATTCGATGCATATGAGGAATACCGTTGTTGCTGGTACCCTCCTCTATATGTGGCATTACCTCTCCCTCTGGCTCCACGGAAGGGGACCTTGCGGTACTGCAGAGTCCCTAAGGATCTTGCGGTCTCCGTGTCTTTTGATGTTCTGGAGAGCATCATCGATATGCTTCCCAAAAAGTGCCTCGCCGTCGAAGGGAAGATCCAGGATTTTGTTCTGGACCTCAGGGCGGAACCATGTAGCCCGCAGCCAGCCTTGACGCCGAAGGACAGCAGCGCTCGCCAGGGAGCGGAACGCAGTCGTTGCAATGTCCATTGCACAGTCAATCACTTCAGCCGATGTTAACCCTCCCTCCTGAAGAATCTTCTTAGCCTCTTTTTTCGCATCTTCAGGCAATTGGTCCAGATATGGGGAAAGATCGCACCACATCTGGCGATCATAGCGCCCAAGTAGCCCTAAGGCGTTAGCGGCTCTGACCAACAGACTGGACATGGAAGAAAATCTCTTGCCCGCATTATCCAGGCGTCTTCCCTCTTTATCTGGAGGTGTTGTGAGAGGAGCTGAAGGATTTCTCGATTTTCTTTGGGCCGCCTGAGAAATGACAGAGCCTGGTTTAGGCTGACTGACCAAGCAGGCCGGGCTATCGTCTGGAGCCTTATATTTCTTTTCAAGGCGAGGTAAAACTGGAATTACCGTAGCAGGATTCTTCATTACTTTCAGTCCCTCATCCCAGACGTGACCAACAATAGGAATTGAGCGAACCATCTTCCTGTAAGGTTCTTTGAAATCATAGGAGGAAGCATTCTGACTGCTCTGTGTGCATGGGCAGCTCAAACCTCCTTGAGGCTCTCTCCAACTTATGGAAACCCCCGATGTCTGCAGGGGGGGAATCAACCGGTGCTGGTGTAGGAGAAGCCGGAGCAGGAATGACAGTCATCCCACTCTGCGTCAGGATCTGGTAGTGCGCCAGCGCCCTGGTCTTCATCAGAGGTGTCATCGTGAACGAGAGACACAACAGGTGGTGCGTCTTGAGCCATAAGTGTTGGTTGAGGTGTCGGCAATTGGGGAATAGCAAGCTGAGCAGGAGGAACAGCCGTAACTGGTACCACCACAGGAACTGGAGGTTGCGTCGCAAATCTCCTTCTATAGTCCACAAGCATAGATTGTAAGCCCGCTAGTAAGGAGGAAGGCATGGATACCATCTCCTGCTGGCAGTCCTCTTGATAATCTGAGGAAGGATCATATTGTTGCTCCTCTCCGTAATCCCCCTCCGAGTCCGTGTCCTGGCACTTGACGTGCAATTGAGAAGGGCTATTCGCATAGGCGAAAGGACCATCTTCTTCTTCAGATCCCTCTTCTTCCAGAAGGAGTGCCGGATGTAGAGGAGTCACCCTCCTGGGGGATGTCATGTCAGGTGTAATTTGGTGCTTTTTAAGAGAAATAGTAATTCTTTCCACCGTCGACGGGGACGACGATGATGGGAGAATCGTCGACGAAGAAAGGGATATCGTCGACGCAGTCGTAGTCGAGACCGTCGACACCCCAGCCGTCGTCGCAGTCGTCGTCGACGTGGTCGTCGTCGTCGGCACCACCGACGACGACACAGGCACCACCGGCGTCGAAGTCGTTGACGCGGAACTCTGCAATAGCATCGGCGACGATGAACTCACTGTCGACGAGCCCGTCGACAGAGTCATAGATGGAAGAGAAGACTGGGACTGTACCTTTGCTGCTTTCGTCGACGGAGTCGTTGACAGCGTCGTCGACGAGGGAGCTTTTTTCATTGATTTCACCTCAGAAGAGAGTGAGGAGGGCTTCTTGAAAGTCTTTGGAGCCGCAGGAGGAGAAGATGGAGGAACCGAGCTGGATTTCCTCTCAGACATCACTCCCTTAGACAGTCCTTCCCTCTCATTTACACCTCGGTGAGGAGATTCGCCAGGACTACGCCTCTCAGACCTATGAGAGATCTTTTTCAAGGCCTTACCAGGACGTTCCTCAGAAGGGGAGACTCTACCCCTTTTTGTAGACCTTCTGGAAGATGTTGCAGAGGCCGTGTCGTCACTAGCACTGGAAACTGGTTCTTTCCTTGTCTTAAGCTTCTGAAGTCAGGTCAAAAGATGTCCCTCACGGTCTCGTAGAGTTTTTGTAGAAAAGGTGCAGCATATTTTACAGTCTGCTGCCTTGTGGTCCGGGTACCAACAGTAAATACAATCCTTATGTTTGTCCTCCACATACAACCTCTTCTTAGCACAAGTAGCACAGGCTTTAAAAGAGCTTTCCTTTCCTTGTCAGACATTTTGACACGAAGTCCAAGCAAGTCTTGAAGAAAAACTGGTGAAAAAACTGTAGAGTTAAGGATAATAGGAAAAACTGAGCAGAGCCCAGTGGAGACTCCCTAGCACAACGTGTGGTAGAAAATCTGAAGTTCTGAGTTTCTCTCAGGAGGGTTCTATGGGGTGAGGCTAATCTGATTGGTTGTTAATTTTTTTTGGTCTCTTTTACAAAAAGAGGTGGATAGGTTGCAAAACAAGAATGGGCCTAGGCCTAGGTTCTGTTTTGGTAATGGTTTCTATTGCTATTTTATGTATACCGGGGACTCCCATTCCGACGACGGGGAATGATACAAGCATGGGAATCTATGAAAGTTCCAATACTGGAGTAACCCAAAAACACATCACCTACCAACCCCATCCTTCACTCCCAGAAGCATCTGTCACCCAACAGTCCCTGAGAACTAAACAAATACAGTAAATGTATGCTTTGGGGGTTGCAAAGCAGGAAACTCCACTAAGCTGGAATACTTGCGAAAGCGTCCGTCACTGAGTAGCTTAGTTTCCCCGGACCTGCTGATGCAGGGGGGTTGACAGGATGGGCGAGTTCCAGGCCCTGGACTTCAGCATCCTTAGGGCCCAATAGGTTGCTCCAAAGGTTCATCGGCTGGCGGGGTCAACAAAGGAGAGCTCAGGGGTTGCCCATGGGGTGCAAGGGTCCGCGGACCAGCCTCCGCGTCGGAGGAGTCCGATGCATGGGTTGTGGTGCCATGTCTCTTAAGAGATTTCATCCTTGGGCACAGGGATTTCAGGCGAAGGTCAGACTGCCTGTTTATGTACCAGGGGGAGAACCCATGACGGGTCTAAGGCTCTTAATCTCAGCTGCACAATCCCGAGCTGATTCAGGGGTCTCAAAGAAGTGAGAACAAGAGTTATGGATCACTTTTAACGTGGCAGGAAACATTGTCATGTATTGCAAGTTCATCGTTATAAGTTTTTCTTTGACATCTTGGAAGGCCTTCCGTTTCTGTTGCACCGCTGGTGAGAAATCTGGGACAATCATGATGTGCATAGATTGTAAGTGGAGGTCCACAGTTGCGCAGGATTCCTTAAGAACGTAATTTATGTCTCTGAAGTTTAAAACGCGAGCTATGTTCAGCTGTGAAGGTGCCCCAGGGGGCGACCTGATGGCCAATGACCTGTAAGCCCGTTCCAGCGCGAACCACTGAGAAAGGCGATCAACCGGCAGCCATGATTCAATGAAAGTTTCGGGATGTTTTCCTTCTACAGCTTCGTGAAAGCCCACGAAGCCGAGACTGTTGCATCTAGACCTGTTTTCTGGGCCCTCTGCGCGTGACTACAGCTGCTTGGATGTGGAAATGAATTTGGTGACAGAGGCCTTTAAAGCAAAGAGTTCATCTTCCAGGTTGGAGACTCTATCCTCAGCTTCCATGACTCTGGCTGGATATGACGTTGCGAAGATCTTGTCTTACGAGTGTCACATTGACTCGTACTTCCCCAATCTTCGATTCCACGGCTTCGCGGGAGGCTTGTATGGCCTGGAGCATAGTGCCCGTAGGTTCCATCGCCCCTTGTCTCGAGGGGCCATCCTCCTGGGGGACGGGTGTGGTGGCCTGCGAGATAGCAAATTTGTCGAATTCCAGTTGTGCCTGAGAGGAGGCCCCCTTGCCCCTAACCATGTCGTCGCAGTGTGTCTGGAGGGCCTGAATGGGTGACTCAGGCGCCACTCCTCTCCAGGTGGGTCCCATACCCCTTGCAGGTAGTGGTCAACATGTAGTGGTCAACACGCTTGCCCCAGGACCAAGGCCCTCCAGTTAAAAGGGGAAAATAGTGGGGGCAGCACGAGCAGTTGACAGTTGTCTGCACAAGAGGGTTCGCTCCCACCAGACGCACGACACTGGCACAGCCCCGGCAGTTCGACCAGGCTGCGGCCTGGGGCCAAAGAAGACTGGGTGGTTCAGGGGTCCGGCCCAATGGGAGCACAGGCCCCGGCATTGGTGCACCTGATCCAGAACAGTTGGCAGTCAACCCTCCCCTGACCTCCGTGCCCGCGATGCTGGTCCAGGCTCAGTGCAGCAGGGCAGGGGGTGCAGGGGCATAGAATGGCCAAGGAGCCGGTTCACTCTTCCACTAGGCCACGCCAGCCTCAGAGGGAGAGGAGATGGTGCAGGCAAGCGTATGTGGTCGGCCCCGCAGCCTCTCCCGCCCACTCAGGCTTCAGTGGTGCGCAGCGGACCGTGGTGTTCAACCATCGTCATCCAATGCAGGCAGGATCTGGGAGAAGGCTCCTCTCTCGCGGCCTGAGGCAAGCACCCACCGCGGCTCCAGGAAGGCCTAACTCACAACTTCAGTCGCAGTTCCGGTTACGCGTCCTCCCAGCTCCAGATGGCTCATCCTGCGGGTCCGGCATGGTCAGAGCGGGCACCACGCTGCCTAAAGATGTATGTCACTTCACGCAGGGACATGCATTGTGAGATTGCATGCATTGTGAGATGTCAGTAACCATTGCACCAATGTTATTGGCGATATCAGATAACTAACTGAACATCTATATTCTTTGGTGCCATAAATTGAATCTCCATCTGAATTACTGGAAGCCGAAGGCCTGTACTTGTTATCCTGGAGCTACTTAAAAAACTTAGCGTGATGAATGCTTAATTCAAGAATGAATTTTCACCTGAAACTACAGTAAAAAGCTGGCTAAAAACTTGGAGATTGTGACAATATGGATAATACCATATTTAGCACTCATGGTACGTGTGGTTCCAGTACGGAAAGAAGCATGGATCTAAGACCACCAAAAAGCACTTTTGTAATGTGATAGGATAAACTAAAAAAAAAAAAAAAACTCCTTTAGCTTAGTGCATCTTAAGGTCACAAAAGCTACTAAGTTAATTTGCCCTTGGAGGTATTAATTTAAGTGCCTATGGCAATTAACTATGAGTAAATAATGTACCAAAATCAACAAGCAAACTATAATGCATTTTTAAACATTAGTCTGGAATATGTGGTACATTATTTAGCTGCAGTCTTCAAAAGGGACAGGCTTATACACCTATATTTACAGACAGAATTGGGCCTCGCCGCCACAGCATATGATGTGTCATACTGTGGTCCATTGAGGAACAAAGCCACTGTCTTACATCAGCTTCAGCCAGCACTGAAGGGGTCGAAGTACTATCCACCTAAAGAGTGGAAAAGTCCTCGACCCATGGAGACAAGTCCCGTCAGTGAACGTGGTGGTCCACAGTGGGGAAACAGCCTCCCCCGAATGAAACACTATTTTTAATTACATACTTTTCATACAGCACTACTGTAGGGGCCATGGTTACGAGCGTATGTGGCAGGAAAAACTAGTTCTGTTATACCCTGGTGGGGTTTTAATAGTTTTAAAGTAATGTTTTTGCCCCTGTGAAAGTTTGATTTTGCAATTGGGAGAATTTGAACTACAGGAATTTCAGGCTAAGTAAAACCTTGCCTTGGAGCTTTTTTGTCCTTTAAAGATGGAGAGCAAGTGTTTAAGGCAGGAAGAATTCTTTAAAAAAATGGCTTTCTGTACCGTGTGACCAAATTTGGATTGAATTATGTATTTTGTGGATAGACAATGCCAGTTTTATAGTATAGGTGAGATGTAGTTATTTTTTGAGAATGTTGGCACAAGGATGGACCAGACACAAAAGAAACCACATGAAACAGTTGTGGTGAACTGATCAGGCAAAGCCCCCTCGCTCCAGGAAGACCTCAAAGCGTCAGATGTCCGTCTAAACCGGAATCATTACACGTGCCCTGGCCTACCCGGCAAAGGAAAAAGGAAAGCCAGGCAATGCCCAACAGCTATACCACGTGACGCCATACAGAGAACTAGCTTTGACTGGTTCCCTGAAGTCAGGATTGTTGAAGTTGTAAATAGAACTGTAAATCGTTTTACTCATGCACAATATTACCTCACAGTGACCTAACACTGTGTGTAAGTCCTATTCAATAGAGGATAATTAGTACTGTAGAGCAGTTTCCCTGGTAAATTGGGAACCCTACATAAGCTTGACAGTTTGAGGAAATGTCAAACTCTTTTCCCCACCAAGGAAATAGTTACACATTTAGTCCAACTAAAGCACAGGAGTAAATCTCTTTATAGTGTGGGAACACGGATGGAACACCCCCAAATATAGTGAGAGTGTAGGGGGAAGGGGTTACTTGCTCCATTATGAGAAGAGAAATCCTCATCCTACAAAGGCGATGGTATTTCAGCGTGCCCAATTTTATAAGACTTGAGAACGAGCAGGATAAACATGATTTCCGGAAGCAGTTTTCCGTGCCAACTTCTGGGAAGTTTTGAGCAGGTACCATGCTAAGAACCCAACCTGCAGGTGCAGACTGAAGAATCCGGCTCCGAGAGGGTATGTAGGGAGCTGAAAAGCAGCAGAGTTGCTGCAGCGAGATGACGTTATCAGACGGCGGGAAGCTCCAGACCAGTGTGTCCAGCAGTACTCGGGTTAAACTCAGACGTTTTTCAAGATATGGGCAAAGTGGGCTCTAGCCCAGGGCCCCAGCCTTTCAGGGGCCCTCTGATAGAGCCAGCTCTGCTTTGCAGAGAGTTTTGCGCTGATGACCTTGAATAATTCTTAAACAGATAGTTTTAAATACAGTTTCCCTTTTATTTATTTTTAATGTGAGTGACGTGTGAGAGTCTATTTACAGGCATTTTGCAGAGAAATGCGTTTCTGTTTTTATGCAACATCCATAAAAAAAGTTTTTTAGATCAAAACAGGACCTCACTAAATGGGAGGGTGTCACAGAGATTATTTGCAGTAATATTAGAGAGCTGCTGCTGTGTTACCATATTGAAAACACACATCACTATCTCTGAATGAGTGTGCCTGCCCACTGTGTGCGACACGGCCAAAGAGGGCATGAAAGCGCCGAAATTGGATCATAAATTTAAAGCTGTTCTAAACAGGGGACCCCAAAATCATTAACATGCCCCTGGTTAAACTGACTAACAGCAAGGAGGCGGAGTCACCTCGCCGCCACAGTCTATTAAGATTAATCAGCAGCCCCTCAGAGCAGTAAGTGGAACACAGCAGAGGAAATACAAAGGTCAGAGGTCAAAGACTATGTCACTTCCCCGACTATTGACATTTTAGTGAATCAATGCCCATGGTTAACGCCTCAAATCAGTCGCAAACCAGAAAACAAACAAGATGGGCACCCATTTACTTGATGGTTACAGCCGCAAAGGTGCATTAAACTCAGAGTAAGGTGGCACAGGCGAGTATAATCAGGATTTCCCCTTTTACTCTGTTCCTTCCCTCCTCATTCTCCACTGATCCTCCCCCACCACACTCCCTCTTAATTATCTAACTTTTGTTGTTTTCAGCCTTGTTTTTGTTCATTCTGTGACACAAACTTCTGTTTCGCTGCGATAACCGTGAATGCCCGTCACGGCTCATTCATGGCGGCCGGCCCTCCTCGTTCCTCTCCGCCTCCTCCCGCCACAGCGCGCCCAATGCCTGCCAGAGGCTTTCAAAGGAATCGATAACTGTTTGTCTCCCTCATTGTCTCCATGGCGGCTCCTTTCACCATCATCCCCGTCAATTAGCCTCGAAGACAAGAAAGTCCTCGCTCGGCGCTGCATTGTGTGCACGTCACGGGCAGGCCTTCCGAGTGTGACCCGCGTGTACTGCGCATGCGCCCGCTGCGCTCTGCAGAGTGTCGATGGAGCAGCAATGCCGGAGGATGTAAACTAAGGCAGCACAGTCCATGTAACAATCTGGTGACCACAAAAAAAAAAATCACATTTTAGGAGAAGAGTGACAACTCCAGTCAACGCTTCCACACAAAACAGAAAGAAATCCATGATGTGCTCACTCTTAAACCTGAAGCACTCTTTTATATCGCCCCAGAAAAGCTCTCTTTTCGAGTCAACTTAGTCAACCCCAAAAACCTGAAAGCCCCTACAGGGACTTTAACCCTATTTGTAGAGGCAGGGCAACACAAGAGAAGGGGTATCAATTCACAAACTGACCACTAGTATTTATTTTGATAATTGTACATAAAATCCTTGCGATTCGCATGCAAAACCACGAAGAGCCATGTCCATCATCCGTGTGGAAAGTTTCCTCTCCTGCAACTGCATAACGAAAGGATCTTAATGTTCGGTGTACTCACTTCTCAACTGGATTTTAATAGGTGGTGCATGGAACTGCCAAATGAATAGTTTTAATATCAAAGAGACACTAACTCGAGCTGGCCAGCTCAGCTTCAGACTTGACCTGTGCAACCACCTCATACCTGCCTAGAAAACTCTACAATGGCTTCCTAGCCATGGAAGTTCAATTCAGAGTGCTGTCCACATGGTAAGGTTGTGCAGCCTTAACCTCCTACCTTAACCTTGAGGTCAACCTCTCATGACCTACTGGCTCTCTGCCCACCCAGGTACTTAAGATTTGGTGGCAGGTTCCCAGGCGTAGAAGGTTGCGTCCATCTGTGTGACACCATCATCACACGTCAGGCTGGAGGGTGACTGTGCACAGAAAATACAAAATAAAATAGGAAACAGAAGGGACAGCTCTTCCTCTCTCCTTGGGGCCAGGGCTGGGGTCCCATGTGCCACGTGCGGTCTCTCATCATCCATCTGGTGTCTCTTGTGGTCCATCTGGGGCCACTGCCACTTGGATTCCTATCCTGCTGTTTATGTCTTCCGATCGGCTTGACTCCCACCTTCAGTGGTGGGTGGAGGAGCGTCAGTGGGTCTCTCACTAGCACAGCTTTATCACCAGGGTTAATTTCAGCCAGTGGTTTCCAGTACTCAGCACTTAACTGTGAACACTGGCACTTATGACGGTCTGCCAGGTGGTGGCACGGTTTGTCTGCTTTCTAGATTAATACCCCAATAGTTGAATATTCATTCAGTATACATTAAAAGTGACTAATACCTGCAGGCAAAGCCATCCTTGTAGTCCTGGGGGCCTGAAATAGTCTGTATCGTCACACTTGTAGGAGTGTGATGGTTAGTACTTGTGTTGATACGGTCATTGGTCACGCTGGCAGAGGCAATGGGTTGTGCAAGCTGCAGTGACCTCTTGAGGAGGGCCCTGGCACTTTTTTTTTTTAACACAAATGAAGCACCGTTTATGACTTTTTATCTATGAAAGATGTGTGACTGCAATACCGACTCAGAGGCACTGTATGCTATGTGCATAATCCTGCACATCCTGGTTTCCTCCTCGGTACCTCTCTGACGTGTCCTCACAGAGGTGTGTTGAAATTCACAACATTCAAATAAAATAAAAGGGCAGTGATGGGAATGGGCATTTAAAACCCGTGGCCACTGAGGTCACGCTGTCCAATCTATCATGATGTCAAATAAGTGAAAACATCAAACTGGTTTTCTATGCGTCTCTGTACCACCTACTCATGTTGTAGCGAAAGGTTTAAACATGAGTTTTCTCCATGTGGTCTCTCTCTGGTCTGGAAATTAAAGGGGAGACAAGAAACCAATTTGCAAACACAGGCCCTATCATATCTGACTTCTGTCCTCAGTTTGGGTAGGTCAGTAGCAGGGGTTTGGGCACTTGGTGGGAAAATAGGAGAGTAAGTAAGAAAGGTTAATGCACTCCAAGGAGGTGGCCAGCTGAGTAAGGTAGAAGATGACCAGAGTTAGTGATAAATTGGGCAAAAAAAACCTCCAGTCCCCCATCCTGCAGACCGATGAGGTGAGTGACAATCACCTCAAGCTCAGAACCCTGTGGCCAGGAGGTGGAGAGTGAACCAGTTGCGCTGCCTGAAACTTGACAGGAGGGACCCAGCAACACCCACAATAAACGATCATTTTTGAAAATGAATATGAACTATGACAAACACTCCTTTATTCACTGACCCTGGCAAGAAATGCATACGAGTATTTGCACTGTCACAGAGGGATCAGTGATATCAGTCCTACCCTGGAGGACACGCCAGCCAACTATGGTATGGCGAGGTGAAGGAGGAGGTGGAATTCCAGAAAGATGAGGTGGTTGTAGTTCTGGAGGTATATTTAAGTGGCAAAGGAGGTATATGAGAGAGATCAGCATGGTTGGCGGAGATGGTACAGCTGCCCGCTGAGGGAGGTCAGCTGTGGGCCTAGGGGCACAGGTGGGTTAAATATTGTGGCTTTTGCAGAAGGCGGGACCTTCGCAACAGACGGGACTTTTGCAGCAGGTGGGGCCTTTGCAGCAGCTGGGACCTTCCCAGCACGCGGGACCTTCGCAGCAGACGGGACCTTCGCAGCAGACGGGACCTTCGCAGCAGACGGAATACAAAAATCAGGACAAATGCTACTCTACAGTGTGGAAGCCATCAATCCTCCCAATGTTGTGGGCAAAACCTCAGAGTTCAGCAACAGTCAAGATCTAGGGATCCTTCTCGGGCTGGATGGCTGTCACAGAGGGCTGCAAGGTAAGAGGCTCCCTCTGGGCCCTCTTAGTAGGAAATGAGAAAGGTCTCATCCTGGATGACCGGCAGCAAAAGCTTGCTGGGTTTGCCCGCCGGCTCGCCGAGGAGGAAGCAGTGGGTTTCCAAGCTAAAGGGCGCGGAGCAGCATTAACGAACCGCAGCAGCATGGCGACCTCCCCAGCCACCTTCAAGATTTTGGAGTGAAGACACGAGTTACGTCTTTGATTCACAGGGCATATCGTGGCTCGCGCTCATACATGTCGCGCAGGTTCTCTTGCAATGCATGCATTATGGTAATTTGTTTTAGTTTTTATTTAGCAAGAAGTAGACCCACTGGGCGAGAGACACGAGTGCTTGCAAACTACTTATGCAATATAGCTGGGACGAGATGAGAAGTACATTTCACAACTACAGTGCAGATTTGCATCTGAAATGGCAGGAAAGAAGAAAAATCGCAGAGACGTTAAAAGTAGAGGTGGATAGTCAAGATGTTATTTAACCCCTGTCCATTGGCCCCAGCCATTTATTTTCTTTCTAAACCACACAACTCATTACAGAGAGCCCCAGGGACGCCTATAGTAAGTTTCCTTAAGGTTAGACAGAAAATATTACTATCCAATTAAACAAATATCTGATAACATACATGCATAATTGACATTCTATATAATAAGACTCAGGAGAGGTCATTCAGAAATGCGAGGGCTTACCAGTAGAATCAGAATAGTTTTTGCTTATTTTAAATGCGTGCTCTCTATATACGTCAACATAACATTAAGATTCTTCGGTATATAAAAGTAAGCGTCCTGCAGGTCCAAAGCTACTATAAAGCCACCTGGATCCAGGGCAGACAAAACCTGGGCCAATGTGACCATCCTGAATTTGTCCCTTCACGAGATGGTATTCAGAGGGGGGAGATCTAAAATATGATGAAGGCCCCCATTCTTCTTCGGAAAAGGGAAATAGCGGGAGTAACAGCCAGTCCGTACATCATGGCTGGAAACCAGTCTATGGCTCCTTTGGCCAAAAGGTTATGCACTTCTGGAAGCAAAATAGACAGGTTCTCCTGTGAAAGCCACTTTCATGTGGGCAGAAGATGGGGCAGGTCGGAAAGGAATCGCAGGACATAGCTAAGTTGAACAATCTGAAGGACCCATATGTCCTAATGTTATATTTTGCCACCCAAGGAGGAAATGTCTGATCCTCCCTCCCCACAAAGTGGTTGCCTGCACTAAGGGCAAAGTTAAGCGGTTTCTGGGCTACTGCCGTAGGAGCAAGAAACTTGGACGTTTGTTGCCCATGTGGCCTGGACATTGCCTGCTTGATTCCTGCCCCAACCGCAAAAGGACTGGGGTGCCTGATGCTGGGGAAATGGGCCTTGACCCTGCTAGTACACCAAACCTCTGGTGTAGGCCTGACAGGAGTAAAATGCTGGAGAAATTGTTAAGCAGGAGTAGAGAGGCCGAGGAACGCTCCTTGTCCAGGCTCTCTTTAAAGCAGTTTAGAGCAGAATGAGCCTTCTCACCAAACAGACAAGACCAATTGAAAGGCATATCCATGAGCAGTAAAGGTTCGGAAGAAGCCTATCTAGGTTGTTGAACTTTAGTCAGAACGTTTATCTTGACCTCTATAGAAGAAAGTTGTAAGTCCAATACCTCAAATGCACGTCTTATCACCACATCAAAGGAAGCACTCTACTTCATTGATGACCCAGGGGAGGAAACCATCTCAGTATCCAGGGAAGTGTCCAAAACACTGTCCTGTAAATACATGAAAAGGTTGCCTTCATCATAGTGTGGGGGTAAATCATCCCCATTATCTCCGAAGGCTAGTTGACCCAGGTCAGTGTCAGAACCGAAAAATTATTGGAGCGCTGGAGTGCGGCTCCGCAGTAAGAGACTTGTTCTATCTGATGCAGTTTGTAATGGGACTGGGTGTGTCTGGGCAGAGTCAGGATGCAATATCGGTCCTCCCTCAAGCCGAGACAAGTTTGGATCAGAGTTGGACATGACTATCAGCCCATTGTCAATGTTAAGGGGGGCAGTATGGATTTCAGTGCCAGAGTGAAAGTCAGCACTGAAGCTAGTGTGGAACCTTAGAGGGGCTCGGGAGGCAGAGACAGCTCAGAGAGTGGATCTGCTGGCAATAACCCGACTGGAGGCCTCTGCTGATCCTTGGGTCCAGAGGTGCACCAAAGGGAGCTGGAAGAGTGTTGAAAATACACAGCATGGCCTATTTAAAAGCCTCAATCTGTTGCAATGTTACCTGTTGTCCAGGAACCTCTGGGTGCATCAGGATGAGCTGTAGAATCGCCACCTTGTTGGGGGACTGGGAGACCGATTGAGAGACACCTGGACATCCTCGTAACTTCTCTAGTAGAGAATGGTGGGACAGGGACAAATCCCGATTAGTTCCTTGTGCTTCTGCTTCGACTTACCAGAAGACTTGGACTGCAATGAGGATCTGTCACGGGAACGACCCAGAAAGCAGAAGCGGTTCCACGCCTGACTTCAAGCTGTGGTCCAGTTGCAAGAGATCTGGCCCAGTGAAAGTACTGCTTAAAGAAAAATTCTAGCAGCGCCAGGTAGTTAGATCATAAGCCAATGAAGGAATTTCAGATTGTCTCCAAAAATGAAAAAGTAATTATGATGGAATAAAACAATGACCAGCAAAGAAGTCCCTATCCAGAGCTCTCCCTATTGCAGACCACTTCACAAGGAGCGAGCTACTGACAGTGCCTTGTTGTATTAACTTCTTTCGGCAAAGTGCCCTCACATACTTCAGATGTTACTCACAAAGCTACTTCACACGCGGCCCCGTCAGTGGTGCAAGCATCTCCAGCACGGGGGATGAAGGCGGCAAGCTAATGCCATCCAATGTGATGTATTCATTTGCATTAAAGGAAACTCTATGATCCATTTTCACCCAGTGGAGTCTGCTACAAGATGCATTAGAACATTATCACCTTAAGGGATATAAATGGTGGCACTATTCTGCAAGAAGGCCAGATGTCTCAGATGCAGTGACCGGGAACGATACTTCCACAACCACTAGGCCCTCGATCACATCACGGCAACAGAGACGCTACCTATCAAAAGGGGGCTTTCAACACATGGCCCGCAAGACAAAGGTAGACGTTTTATATGCATTAAAAAGGGAGATATTTGGAGTCAAGAAACCACCAGAAATAAATCTGGCTGCTTGGAGAAACCTCTGAAAGGGTGTTAGCACTGCCATGTACAGTGGATCTACAGCAGAACAAAGGGGAGATCTCACAATGCAATATACAAGCAGCTCTCTGCACGGACATAGTGGATGTTGTCATTCTTCACACAAAATACATGGATAAGGTTTACAAATTTAAAATGGTCAACAGCTAGGACAGGTGTGCATCCATGTGATATGCCTACAAGTAGGTGCTGACAAGGAGGCAGGACAAAAAGTTACATTGACAGTTTTGCAATTTAAGATCCCTACATCTAGCAGAGATGATAGGTTTCCAGGAAGTTGAGATTGTAAGTAAGAAAATGAGTTACTTACCTGTAACTACGGTTCTCCAGTATTGGTATCTTTCGTAGATTCACATGCTTGAATCATCCCCGTCATCGTAGTGTGAGTCCCACGGTATACATATAAAAGCAGTAGATAAAATTACCATAGGCTACCATGTAATGAAAAGTGAGTGCAATAGCCTATCTACCTTCTTTTGTAAAAAAGAACCAAATCCAACCAATAGCCAATCAGGCGACGGCACCCTCTAGAACAATTCCAAGAGAGGCTAGGTTCCTCAGATTTTCCAGCACAAGTGTGCAATTATAAACCTTAGAGAATAAAGGAAGCCTCTCCGGGGAGGAGGGTGAGTCGCATGTGAATCTATGAAAGATACCAATACTGGAGAACCGTAGTTACAGGTAAGTAACTCATTTTCTTCTCCAGTATTGGATCTTTCATAGATTCACATGCTTGAATCAGAGTAGCTAATAATTTTGTAAACATGTATGTTTTATATTACTGTAATATAAACTTTTGTACCTTAGAGGATGGTGGGTTATGACATACATGCTAATATAAACCTTAATGAGATAGTACTTAACATATCAATTATATAAACATATAAAAGCATATAGAAATATACAGATGTATATCAGATAAGAAAGAATACCTCTAAAATCGAGGCCTACCTTATTGAAATAGATGACGCAGGACTGCCTGTCCCACTGCTGCCTCGCTAGAAGTTGCCATGTCCAGGCAATAGTGCCGCGTGAAGGTATGAGCATTCTTCCATGTAGCGGCACGGCAAATTGGATAGTGGCAGCAATCCACCGTGCAACAGTCCGTTTTGTAACAGCAGATCCTAGTTTAACAGGTCCATATGATACTAGGAGTTGATCCGTTCTGCGCAGATGCTTTGTCCTTTGCAAATAAAACTTAAGGCATCTTTTTACATCTAAAGAGTGAAGAGATTTCTCCGCTGGAGATGAAGGATGTGGAATAAAAGTGCGCTGAATTACAGGTTCATTAAGGTGAAACTGGGATGGAACCTTTGGAATAAATCTAGGATTTGTCCGTAACATTACGTAATCCTCTGTGAAACGCAAGTAAGGTTCTTTAATGGTGAAAGCCTGAATTTCACTTACTCGTCTGGCCGAAGAAAGTGCGAGAAGCAAAGCCACCTTCCATGAGAGAAATTTGAGCTCTATTTTGTGGATCGGCTCAAAAGGTGGTTTCATTAATTGCGAAAGGACCGCATTAAGACGCAATTCAGGTGGAGTAGGCCTAATAGGAGGAAAAGTTCTGAAAAGGCCCTTCATGAACTGTTTGATGATGCGGGCAGAACAGAGAGAAGAGGCGTCAGACGTCCGTCTATATCCAGAGATATCTGCGAGGTGCACCCTTATGGAAGCATAAGCCAGACCTGATCTTGCCAGAGATAAGAGATAAGGTAGGATTTTCTCTGGGGAAGAGCGAAGAGGGTGAGTATCATTGCTATGGCACCAAGAGCATAAACGCTTCCATTTCAGTCTATATATTTTCGTACTAGACTCGGCTCTTGCCCTGAACAAAATATCCTTACAATCCTGAGGGATTATTAAGTCCTTGTATTCATTGTACTCAGGTTCCAGGCATGCAATTGAAGAGAAGCTGGGTACGGATGCAGGATCTGCTCTTTGTTCATTGTCAGTAGTTTGGCTGACAGAGGAAGGCGATAAGGCTTGGATTGAGACAGTAGGAGCAGTTCCGTGAACCAGTGCTGACAAGGCCGACGTGGAGCAATGAGAATGAGTTGGCACGGTTCCCGTTTCATTTTCATCAACACTCTGGAGATCAGGGGATATGGGGAAAAGAGTACGCAAAGATTCCTGACCATCTTATCGAAAACGCATTCCACCAAGACCCTGTCTGAGGTTCCCTGCTGGCAAAGAACCAGCATTTCTGGTTCCCTTGAGATGCAAACAGATCCAGATTGGGTGTTCCCCATTTCTGGAAGATGTGGTTGAGGACCGATTGATTGAGTTCCCACTCGTGATTCGTTTGACTCAACCTGCTCAAAGTGTCTGCCAGGTTGTTTTTTATACCTGGGAGATGCTCCGCCTTGATGGTTATATGATGCTGTAAAGTCCATTCCCATATATTTTGGGCTTCCCAAGATAGGATCGGAGATCTCGTTCCCCCCTGCTTGTTCAGATAATGCATGCAGGTGGTGTTGTCTGTGCGTATGAGGACTGAGGATGCTCTTATCCTTGGGAGGAATGACTGGAGGGCTAGAGAAATTGCTCGAAGTTCCAGAAAATGTAGATGTGCTCCCCAACCTTCCAAAGAGGCATCTGTTGTCAGAACAAATTCTGGAAGAGGAGAAAGGAATGACATTCCCAGAGAGAGATTGTGAGGAGATTGCCACCAAAGGAGTGCATCTTTCATGACCGGAGTTATTCGAACTATGTCGTCGAATGATCCTGATATTTGAAGCCATTGGGCGTCCAACTGCTCTTGAATTGGTCTCATTCTTAGTCGAGCATGAGGTACCATGAGAATGGCGGAAGACATCATCCCGAGAAAGGATTTGAGGAGACGTACAGAAACACACTTTCTTCCGTAAAGGTCGTGAGCCAGAGATAAGATGGTGTTCAGCCTTTCTGTTGACAAGTATACCTTGTCTTGTAGAGTGTCTAGTAGAGCACCCAAAAACGTTAGCCGATGAGAAGGGGCTAGAATGGATTTTCGAAGATTGACTGCCAATCCCAGAGAGCGGAATAGCTGCAGGCAGAAAGAGATGTCTTCTGAAGCCTGACGAAGAGAAGGGGCTTTTACCAGCCAATCGTCGAGGTATGGGAAGATCTGTAGGCCTTTCAGCCGTAGGAACGCTGCCACAGGAGCAAGGCACTTGGTGAAAACCCGTGGAGCTGAGCGAAGGCCGAAGGGAAGAACCTTGAACTGATAATGCGCGCCTGCCACAGAGAAACGTAGAAATTTTCGATGTTTGGGGTGGATAGGGATATGGAAGTATGCCTCTTCCAAATCCAGGCTTGCTAAAAAATCTGAATGTTTCAGAAGTTGTAAAATCTCCTGAAGAGTGACCATGCGAAAGGATTTCTTCAGCAGGTATTTGTTGAGTTTTCTGATGTCTAAAATGGGACACCATTCTCCCAACTTCTTTTTTATCAGGAAAAAGCGAGAGTAGAAACCTTTTCTTTTCTGAGAGCGTGGAACACGTTCTATTGCTCCTTTTCGAAGCATGATCAAAGCTTCCTTCTTTAATAACTGAAGATGGGGTGGTGTGATCTTTGAGGCGGGTGATGAGGTGGCGTTGAGGTGAACTCTAAGGTATGGTCATACCTTATATCTAGGACCCATTTGTCTGATGTTATTTGTTTCCAGTGATGCAGAAAATGTGAGAGAGGGGCTTTCTTCAGGGAAGATAGAGGAGGGGCAGGCGGCGAAGTGTCGTCACTGTTTACGACCTGAATCTCTGGGCTGCGCCTGGGGTTTTCGTCTAGGTTGTCTGGAGTAGGCAGCCTGTGGTGGTGCACGATATTGCTGTTGCTGCTGGTATGATGGCCGGTAAGAGGTCTAGGTTTGAGGCTGGTATCTTTGATAACCTCCTCGAAACGAATAATTTGCCCTGCCTCGTGCTCCACGAAAGGGGGTCTTTCGGTTTTGGAGCGTTCCCAGAGCTTTAGCCGTGTCCGTATCGGTTTTGATGGTTTGCAAGGCGTCATCGATATGCTTGCCAAAGATTGTTTCACCATCAAACTGCATATCCAATATCTTGCTTTGTACTTCAGGACGGAACATCGTTGCCTTCAGCCAACCCTGGCGTCTAAGGACAGCGGCTCCAGCAAGCTGACGGAAAGCTAAAGATGCAATATCCATGGAAGCATCAATAATTTCGGATGCTGACCTTTTCTCTTTCCAAAGGATCTTTCTAGCTTCCATCTTCTTGTCATCTGGAAGGAGATCCAAAAATTGGGCAATGTCCGACCACATTTGTCGTTCATACCTGGCTAAGATCGCAAGAGCGTTGGCAGCTCGAACAGTTGCTCCTGATGTTGTTGTGAACCTTCTCCCAATATTATCCAAGCGCCTCCCTTCCCTATTAGGTGGTGCAGTGATGGGCGCTAGAGGGTTCCTCGATCTCCGTTGTGCTGCCTGTGAGATGACGGAATCAGGCTTAGGATGACTTATTAGACACGCTGGAGCATCGTCTGGAGCCTTATACTTCTTGTCAATTCTGGGCAAGACGGGATAGCTGTGGCTGGTGTCCTCATTACCTTTAATACCTCTTCCCATATGTGGTCAACAATAGGAATAGACCTAACCGATTTCCTAGATATGTTTTAAAATCATAAAGAAAGCAGTCTGATTGCTTTACTGTCGGGGATAATTGAAAACGTGATGCTGCTCTCAATTAAAGCATGAAAGCCGCCTATGTCTTCTGGCATAGATTATCATCTGAGGAGAGGGAGACGGAGTTGATATGACAGTCATCCCATTCATCTCCTGTTTGACCTTCTTTCTGAGGCTGAGCATCTTCAATTTCTCCCTCATCAGAGGTATCTGGATGTTGTTGAGGCCCACTAGTATCTCCCACCGGAGAAGATGCAGACACGGGTACCGAAGTACGAGGTGGTGAAACAACAGGCAGTGGTGGCTGTGGAGGTGGAGGAACAGGTGCTGTAGGAAAACGTGAACGATAGTCTCGTAATAAATCCTGAAGATCATGAACCATTGCGACAGGAAGGTGATCCATGGGTTCAGAAACTGGCTCCAAATATTGCATTTTAGCATGAGGAGGGTGGTATTCATGTTGATAATATTCACCATAATCCTAGTCATCATCTTCCTGATATTTAACATGTAATTGGGAAGGACTATCAGCAGGTCCAAACATCCCATCATCATCAGATTCCTCCAAGAATGTTGAAGGAGGTAAAGGAAAAACTATCGCAGGATTTTGTAAAAATTGCCTCGTCGACGGTGTCGTCGACGAGAATGTCGTTGACGGATACAATTGGTGTAACCTGCAAGGAAGATGGACGCTTACGACCAGGCGTGGGATACATCGCCGTCAGCTTCGTCAACGGTAACGGCGTTTGCATCGTCGACGAGGACATGACCGAATAAGATAAAGCCGTCGACGAGATTGTCGTCGATGCGGTCGTAAACGAAGTCGTCGACGGAACCACCGTCGACGAGGATGGCAACGAAAAAGTTGTAGTCATCGTCGTCAGTGTTGCCGTCGACGAAGAGGTCGACGGCGGTACAGCAATCGTCGTCACCGGAAGCGTCGTCGACGGGACCGTCGTCGGCGATGGAATTTTCATCGACGATGAGGAAGGAGAAACTTGCTTAGAAGATGGTTTTTTCGTCGACGGTGATTCTGAAATTAACGCCGTCGGTGGTACAAGCTTCTTTGAGACCGATATCTTCATGGAATGGTTTGAAGAATATTTGTCTTTATCTTTCTTATGGCTTTTCTCCTCAGTAGGAAATGGAAGCTTTCCTTTTTGTGAGGTACCTTCCTCCTCATGACGAGACCTCTTTGATGACTTTTTCTTGGAAACTTCAGGAGATTCAAGAGATCTCTCTCTCCTTTTAGGGGTTTCCTTTGAGGCCTGTGATCTAGAACTCTCTTCATCATCTGAGAGAACATCAGATTTTGATTTCAGTTTTTGAAGCCAAATCAATAATCTACCCTCCCTGTCCTTGAGGGTTTTAGTAGAGAAGGTTCTACAGATCTTGCAGTCTTTTACCTTGTGCTGAGGGTAAAGGCAGTAGATGCAGCTCTTATGTGAATCCTCAGCATGCAGCCTCTTCTTTCCACAAGAGCCACACGACCTGAAGAGACCTTTCTTTGAAGATTCAGACATGTTTGATGAGAAAAACGCTAGAAAACTGGAAAACCAGAGAAAGCAGAGCTCAGGGAGACTCCCTTTCACACGACGTGCGGTAGAAAATCTGAGGAACCTAGCCTCTCTTGGGATTGGTCTAGAGGGTGCCGTTGCCTGATTGGCTATTGGTTGGATTTGGTTCTTTTTTACAAAAGAAGGTAGATAGGCTATTGCACTGACTTTTCATTGCATGGTAGCCTATGGTAATTTTATCTACTGCTTTTATATGTATACCGTGGGACTCCCACTACGACGACGGGGATGATTCAAGCATGTGAATCTATGAAAGATCCAATACTGGAGAACCATGGAGAGTAGCTATTTTTGGAGCATAGAGAAATCTAAGGAAAGCTAAGGAGATGGTATTTTAAAGATGTAAAGGACAGGTTTTGTCAGATGCTTAAAGGAATATCTTTGCAGAGGTTGGAAGGAAAACCCAAAAAAGGTGCCTGTGTGTAGGCTTTGATGCAGACAAGATTTCCAACTGGAGATTGATGGTGCTGCAAAAGGGTATCTGCCTGATAGTTTCAATTTGTTTTTCAAATAGTGCATAGTTTTAGATCTTTGAAAACAATATTGGCAGATCTGAAGGTAGAGCGGGCTTGGAGGGGGAGCCATTTGTACTCAATTAGAGCTGGCGCTTTATGGTCACATACCCTTCTGTCTAATCAGTCCGTCAGCTGCACAAAGGACCTCTGGGCACTCCCGATGGCAGGCAGGCGACAAAAGAGTTCCCATATTCTATTCTTGAGGATTCCGGTGCTTAAAAGACCCATTTCAGATCTTCTTAGGTGCGAGTCTTATAATCAATTTAATGAGTCTTAGCTGATGTTGACCTCTCCTAATGATGTTTTCATCTGCAAGGGTGTAACATCGAAGCCTGCTGAAAGACTACTACTCAGTGAACATTCTTTGCAAATTAGACTTTGGAATTCAAGAATAAGTTATGTCGCACCCACGAAAGAGTAAGACTGCGATGTACACAACGATACCATCAGTTCTGCTGCCAAGCAGCACCGGTTGCGAGTCCCAACAACTACATCCAAAGGATTAAAGCAAGCGATACAGCACAGCTCAGTCTAACAATGACTCTGATGACCAACCCATGAATTGTTCTCCTCTTCCAATGGTAACTGCTGTTTAGAAATCATGCTCGTCTCTCCTTTTGCTCTCCCCACATTGCTTTGAACAGTCGTGGCCCATACATGTAAGAGCGGTGAGGCAGTGGGGCAGGGATGGGGGGGGAATTCAACAGACCACCACGACGGGAAATTAAATAAATAATTATTTTTCTCTCGTCGACTGTTGAACCCCTCTCCTCCCCCCTCCCCCGGCCCCACCACTCTTACCTGCACAGGCCGCGGCTGGAACCCACCACATATTCTTTAAGTGCAGATTAAAAAACATTAAGGTAACTGTTTTAAAGACAATAAGACCTTCAAATAATGTTCTTTTTCTCCTGTATGTAAAGTCTCACTCACTTCTTTCCTTTTTCCATCATTCTCTAAGAAATTTGTCTATCAATAGTATCTCTTGAAAATAAAAATGTAAGCAAAACCGTGGTGTACTCAAAGAACATAATTGTCAAAATGAATCGTCCTAAAATAGATGCATATTTTTAGCTAAGTCTCATGACGAACATATGTATTGAACATATTTTATGGAAAGTTTCAGGTTAATTAACTTGACTTTGCGAGTATTAAGCACAAGACATTACCCATGATCAACCCAACTCCCCTGGAGCATTTCATTAAAATCCTTCACTGGCGACCACTACATACATCAGCAGGGAAGTGTGTAAAATATTCTGATGAACGGACCTTTTGGCTTTAGCAATTAGGACACAAGGTCAAAGGATGTAGCACCCTGGAGCACACCACCTAGGATTCCACCTCTCAGCTCCAACTCCAAGAAATCAGCCCTCCTGTCAGCCAACCACCATAAGGAGACCCCTTGAGATAGATCTACAGATCCAATGGAGGGTGGGGACAGATTCTTCTACAAACAGACCCATCGCCAGTTCCTGGAAAGCTGCTGGGGGGCAGCCCCACACACCACACCCATCATAATCCCTCATCACGAGCCACAAAACCTGTAGGTCATGAGCAAGTCCTTACTTTCGCTGGTCAGGCCACTCTGAATGTTTCCATCGATGAACGCAGCCACAATGCACATACCTGAAATACAGGGCCAGAGTGCTGTGTTTGGGTTTAAAGGGTCCAAAAAAAGCACATCGGGGAGCCAGCTTCATAAAGGGGACCACACCGCAGTCATGGTGTCTTCCTAACAGGAAGTGCATACCAATGTGTCAGGAATTTCAAACAGGGGCTACTTGTTACCCGACTACATGTAGGGTCAGGACCGGTACAAGGATTTTAAGACCCTGGGGCAGAAAAGGAATGTTTGAGGCTCCTCTAATTTGCATACAATGTAACATCATAGGAAACGCAGTCAATTGACTATTAATGCTCTGTCATTGGTGAACTGATTCTGTAAGGAGGAGTTGTCCAGCTGCGGGTATCAGTAACCCAATAAAAGCCTAAATAATAAGACTGATAAAATAGGTATATATTTTTGAAAACTCTTAAGTGGAAATTACCTTACATTAGTGACTCGGGTTCCAGGTCTCTCCAAAACGCCTAACTTTACTCCATTGTCAACTTTTTTCCCCAGACTAGCACCTTATTATCTATGCATGTATGTAAGTGGTATTTCCATTGTGCAAATCTAGCCGAAAAGTAGTTGAGAGCTACACAGTGTCAAAGACAGTCAACAGGTGCTGGGAGGAGCAGGTCATGTAGGTAATGTTACTGCATCATGATGGATTGTGTCCTTTAAAGAGGTGAGAATTCAGCCGTTTCCTAAACTCGAGCTGTGTTGGGCTGTCCAGACAGAATATTGTTCCAGTGGCGTAGCAAGAGGGGGTCCACCCCGGGCGGCACGAGTTTTGGGGGCGGCGGCTGCAGGCCCCCGCTCTTACCTGCGGCCGTCGCAGGGCGGCGCCCCCCGCTCTTACCTGCGGCCGTCGCAGGGCGGCGCCCCCCCCTCTTAAGTTTGGCCGCCTCAGGCGGCAAACGCAGCCTAGCTACACCACTATTTTGTTACATAACCTCAGTGCATAAATGTGGAAGGCCTTTTGTTTTTTAGGTCAAGCCTAGAGTCAGCGCGCATGCGCTGCTCTGGGAGGCTTGTAGAGGAGTAGGTAATAGAAGCCCCTCCCACTCTCCGCACATATTTGCCATTGGCTTGTGTCATCGTCCTTCCTAAATGCTGGCTTCTGATTCGTAAATAGGCTTGTTAGTCCGTCCTTAGTACCGCTTCTTCTTCATTTGTCACCTCCCATGGCGACTGGCCCTTTTACTTCGGTTGTTACAAGGTACCTGTTATTTAGTCTTTAAGCACTATTTCCTTTATCGTGTTTCTCTTTCTGCAGGCACGACGTGCCTTGCTTACATTCCGTCCTTGGTGCCTTCTTTATAACCCCGCCCTCACTCCCGCCCTCCGTGCCTTCTGTTCCACCAGTAAGGTGTATTCTTTACCCCACCCGCCGTCCCGTTGCCCGTGATGCCTACCATTTGCAATGCAATAGGTCTCGCATTTACGTGAGTTTAAGCTGTTGGCATTGTATTTTATTTAAGTTTTTAAAACGTAAATAAAACGCATTGTCATTTACAATGCCAATAGCTTAAACGTCCGTAAATGCGAGACCTATTGCATCGCAAATGCTTGTTTTCTTTGTTGCACTATGTCGCTTCACAGCTCAAGGTGTCCTGGCTGCGGGAGTATGGAGAGCCACCGAAGATGGTGAGCTTTTAATCCAAGTAACAGGGGGGTGGTGGTCACAATGGCTTTGAAGATGATGCCGCTCGTTCTGAAGGTTGGCGTCTGGCGATGGGAGCCTGCGGAGTGCAATCACAGTGGGGTGATGTGGCCACATTTCTTCAGGCCCTAATGAGGTGTGCTTCCGCATTTAGGATTTCTTTAAAACAGCATCCTATTCAAAGAAGGTTTCCCAGATTCCCAGTGCAAGACAAGGTGTGTGGCGCAGAAGATATTTGAGCAAGAAAGATATAAAGGCAAACAAAAAAGCTTGATTTCTCCTAAAGGCATCACTCAAGTCGTTGTAAAATCAAGCAATGGAATCTGAGATATATCGGAGTTCTGCTGTATTTACCTTTTTATTTGAAAGATCATGAAGCTCATGTTTCAGTGCTGTACAAACAAAGTATTATTAATTAGAGTTTTATTTGACAGTGATTAGCATTCTGGGATTTGTCAGTCCAAACTTGCATTGTTAAATGTGAAATTACCAGAATGCGATGCAAGAAATGCTAAAAGTGCTCAGTGGCATGTGCCCAGGTACCAGGGCTACAAGACCCCTTTAACCTCTTAGCAGCAGTTAAAAGTTCTAATACTAATTAATAGCATATACTTGGGCGGTTCAGGGTACAGTTTCCTTGGTAAATGTGCATGATGCAGATGTAATGTTTTAGAAATATATCCTTTTACTTGCAACCAATGGTTTTTCCCAATTTGCAGCACTCCCAGAAAAGACATGACCAAATGCAATTAAACGATGCTGCGAGCCTAGTTTACTAACCGACCCTTTTATCAGACTATCACTGCAAGGCCCAAGGGAGGCAGGCCGTCCACTAGGTGTGCCACATGGCCGTACTTTATGAGGATAGCCATTATTTTCAAGCCTTACCCGATTTAAAAAAATGGGCAAAGGAGCAAAAGCTGGTATTGTTCAATGCTTTCTACAGGAGGACTAAGGCTCATTTGCACATGGTTGGTCCCAAGTTCAATGGGCATGTCCAGATGTGTGCCCCCTAGCTCTCTGGGCATAGCAAGCAATCTGCACTTCACCGAGGAGGCTGACAAGGCTGAGACCATCTGGTGGTGCCTGCGTTTCTGTTGAGAACTACAGCCCTGCACTGAAAGACCCAGTACAGAGAGAGAAAGAAAGGGATGAAACCTATGATGCACTGTCAAAGGGCCTCATGGAGGTGAGATGAGACCAGTTGTCCACACTACCCTTGCCTAGAGCAGGCCTTTCTATAGGGTCTTTTGAGTTCTTTCTGCATAGGTCTCCAAGACAAGGCACTTTTAATTATAGGGCTGACCAAGATGATCCTACTGAAACTCCGGCGTATCCCAGTGGACCAAACTCCAGGACCACCACAGCACAGATTAATGGGGGCCATCTCCTGAGAGTGGGTGATGCAGTGGCCTCAGGATAAACTTGTGTTGTCACAACTCCCCACCTTGTGGTTAAAGTATATTCCATTCGAAGGGCTCAGTAGAGCCTCCCTGCTGCTAATACTGCACTGGATCAAGTGGCATCATCGGCAGTGGCATAGATGCCAGCTCACAACCTACTCTCAATCCAACTTTATATTCTGTCAAAGATCCTACAGGGCCCGACAACTACTTTGAATATAGTGCTAAAGAAAAGCAGGTACTCTTCCAAGAAGTGACAGTCAACTGGGTGCACAAAGCAAACCACCAGAAGAGTCCATCTGTGCCACCGCCAGGTCAAGCTCCTCCACTACTGATTGGAGAGCATCGCTAGTTGTTGGACGACATGTCCAGCACACCTTTTTGCAACTTCTGGAGCTTCTGAGTAGAAGGCGAAGATCAAACTCCTTCAAAACAAATAGGATTATTTACCTGCAGTTCATATTCCAATTCTGCAAATCATGCCATGTGCCATTTAAAAACAGCAAAAAATCATCTTTGTTAGGTCAACACTTAGAGGCTGAAATACATTTCCTTCCTTTCAAGATTTTCTTTTTTTTTTGCAGCAATAAAGCAAACGTCTGAGATTAACTCAGAGAGGTTGCAATTTAATTTTTTTAAGTCTAACCTAATTTAGGCATTTACTTTGAGCTGTAGGAGGCTAAAAGGAGACCACGGGTTTGTTCGCCCTTCTGTGTATAGTAGGCGCAATATTTAAAAGGTATAAAACAAAGCAAAGCTTCCCGCGTCACCGTCACAGCGCGGCATCAATAATGCAGGCAGGTGATTGTCAATGTCCATCTGTCAGACAACCCTCACAAAAGGACAACTCGTCTTAAAATTCAGAGGCATAAGATAAGAGGGTGGTGGACGGGGCAGTGATGTATGGTCTCCTGCTGTGTGGTGGTACTTATCTACCTACAGCTTCTGGTTGTCCAACAAGGACCTGTGACGCACTTGCAGAGGGTACCACGTCCGGTGTGATAATGCTAATGGCCAAGACATTGTGATAGCAAAGGAGCCATTGTTGGGTCAGTGCGTCACTGAAACAGCCCTGACAACGGAACACAAGGACCCATGTACCGGAAGCGCGGGAAAAGTATCGCAATAGAGGTGGCTGGGATGACATGGTATGGCTCCACCTTAGCAGTGGCCTAGCAGTGACCGGACTTTTATAGAACACTCTTGTGGCTCGCAAGCAAACTACGCCATGAACCAACTCACTGATTCTTTTTTGTTGACTACGTCACAATGGAAGACTTGGAGCTAGATTTAGGGTTTGTCTGTTGGGGTCGTCTGTCTGCCAAACCCTAAATACGACCCTTAGGCGGCCTTCAGAGTTCAGATGGACCTCACTTAGCACTGTAATCCTGAGACCAAAACTTTTACCAACATTCTAACTGTTATATGATGGTAAAAGAAGCACGCAGAAGCGATAACATAACAATGGAGTGTGGTGCTACATTACCACAAGACCAAGCAACTCTCCGTGGTGTCACATCTGGAAGGAGAGTGGGGCGGAGGGCCACGAGTTTTTCAAATGAGAGGAGCGGGCACAGGTGTCACCTTGCCTAGGGCACCTAAACCTATAACCGTGCCTTCTCTGGTATTGCCCCGAGAATCTGGAACTCCTCGCCTCCGGAAACCAGACCGAATCCCCCAATGGCGTCTTTCACAAAAAAAGTGAAAGCACTGCTGATAAATACTTTCTGAACTAGAATTTTACCTAATTTGCCCTTGGGACCATGTTATGAAGCTTTCTCTTCACTCTTTGTACGGGCTTCCTCTCACAGATTGGCACTGCTACATCCGGTTTCGTTCCTGAACATATTGTTGTTTTCAACACACTCATTTGTTATTGCGTATATATTTTCTTGTATATTGACTTTTCGGCGTTGCGATATATCGGTCCTCCTGTGAACTCTTATCTCGCATGTACATGTTGTTGTTTTGCCCTACTTGTCTCCCTCTCTTTTGTCCCTGAATATATGTAAAGCGCTCTGATACCCTCTCGGGTCATGTTCACGCTATATAAAACTGTATAAATAAACCAGCCCTGTGTTTGACTGAATGAAGAACAAAAAGCGGTACACGATGCAGTTTTTGAGGTAGCGACACTATGCACACCTTGAGAGACCTTAACCACAACTCTTACAATCCGCCCGGGAATCCTTTCTTGAGCCCGTTCAGATACAGAATGTGGCACGTTTTAGTGACTGGTGTAAGTGGAAAGGCTGTGCCATCTGTCTGTGTTGTACTAATGCACAAGGGATCCATCAATGCCAAGGAGAAAATGAACATGAAAAGCCACAAATCGGAATGGTAGACTTTCCGCCATGTTCCCCGGTCTCCCCAGTACTAACAAAAGTAAATATTAGTAGAAAAAGTATTACCACCCACTGAGTTGAAGTGCACTACAACAGGAATAGGAAAAACTGATATTAATCCCAGTCAATACCACGAGTCAGTCAGTTTTCATGGAGGGGATGGGCAGAGAACGCTCAGCAAAAAGAATGAGGCTTTTAGGCGAAGAACATCTTCCTTCTGGGAAAACAAAAAAGTTCCAAGGTGCGTCTGCATTTTAGGATCATGTTTCAACAGGGTGATTTTGACCAGATATTCTCATTTGGAATATCAAGTTGGCTTTACGGCAACCACTATCTCCAATTCAGCGTTCAAAGGGAAGGTCTTATTCTTTCTTCTGATGGAAGATCTAAAGTGCCAGAGAAAAGACCATCAAATTGTACTAAAGTGCCAGAGAAAAGACCATCAAATTGTACTAAAGTGCCAGAGAAAAGACCATCAAATTGTACTAAAGTAAAAGTCTGTGTATATAAATGGTGGATTTAAAATATTGGGCTCTGGGAATCAAACATCCATAACTACACACCCTGAATCTTAACAGTGTCTAGAATGGAAGGTGTAAAGAGATTTCCTTAAGCAGTTGATCAAAAAGACAATCCCCTACTTCACCCCTCACCCAGAGAGACCTGAGCACTTGTTACCAAAGAGACGTGAAGAGAGCACACATTGGCCTTTGATGCAAACATGTCTACATGGAAGAAGAAAAACAAGCTTGAAAAACCCACAGGACAATTGATCCCAGTGCCATGAATGTGGAAGCTGGGTCTGGTCTGAGCAGCTTGGGGAGTTCCAAGTACGTCACATCCTCCAAGAAATTAACTGTGTCCACTGGAATTACTTGTTGAGTTAAGCATTGATGTTTTAATGTCTGTGTAGATCTGGTCTACCATACACTGGAGAAGAACGAATTGATCATCAAAAATATTGCCTTCAGTTTCAAGTGACTGATGCTAACCCAAGGTCGTGACGTCTCAATGGACAAAAAACATGTGTGTCTCGGGGAGTCTTCCATGGAAACTAGAAGGTTTGGGCAAAACCCACCAGGGGCAGGTGTGCTACTACTTGAGAAAGTGAATTAACTTGTGTGTTAATGATTATGTGTTTACTATGAAGGTGCTAAATGCTCATGTACCCTAACCTCCGCAGTCACATATTAATAATCAATTGTGACTCTGTTTTCATCCCATCTTAAAAACAAGCATTTTCAATGCAATAGGTCTCGCATTTTTTAGAGTTAGAGCTTTTGACACTGTAAATGACAATGCCTTTTAGTTATGCATTTTGGTTTGTAGTGTATTGAATGTATGTTGTGTGGAGTGGAATTATGAGGTTTGTTTTGGAATTCTTAGTTGTGGAATTTTGTGTGGTGTGGAATGGATTTGTGTAGTGGACTTATGTGGCAGGGTGTGCAGTGGAAAAGGATTATGGGAATATCAGACACTGGGAGACACAGATAGTACGAGAACACAGGGAATGGGGAGATAGATTTACCAAGTTTGGGCACTTGAGAGGGTGAGAGAACACTTGGAAGCGAGAACGCCTGGAAAACAAAGGGGTCCCTAGGCATGTGGAGATAGCGATACCTTGAACATTTGTGAGGAAGAAAGAGAACATCATGTGGGGAGAGGGGTGGATAGATTTGGGCTATAATTGAAGTATATTAACAAAATATGGGAACTGTGGTGCTGTATGCTATGGGACAGGGTTAGTGAGGTTGGTGCAAACTCTGCTGCTCCCTCCATACCAGGAGAGCCACTTAGGACCAACCAGCAAGTTGTTCCTTAAACCATGCCATAGCAACCCAAAATGGGATCCCTCTAGCCCCCTTTATAAGATGGATCTGAGCAACTGGGCTCTATCTTGGTCCCCTGATGCAAGTACAATATTCTGAACCTCCCCCGCGCACTGTTAAAGAGTGCCTGTGGAGAGCCTGGGGGTAGTTGCTGTAGTGACGAAACCCCAACCCTCCTGCACACTGCTGCGCCACTATTACTGCTGGGAAAATAACTAGAGCTGAATCTGGAATTTGCTTGGCCTTTTTGGGTCAGATGTCAAGGTGTCTACCTTCCCTGTGACCAACCATGAAGTTTTACACCCCCGCCGCAGTCAACGATGGTTAACTGATCATTGGTGCCATCCACCCACCAGCCCAATCTCATCTATAGAGCTGGGGAGAGCTGTTGTGTAGCAAAAACAAGAAGAGTATTAATAAACAACTCATTGCCATCTACAGACAAGTGAACTCCATCCACATGAAGGCTTTGCTCGCCCCTCGAACTGCCTTTGGGCACCAACTCTCTCCTCTTGCTGGCCCATGCCTTAATGCCCGGGGGCTTCAACATGGAGCTATCTTCCTTCATTATGACGTGAAGGCTAGAATCACGTGGGCAAAAGAGCCAAACAATGGCTAATATTGTCTTTGATAACGCTCTCTGTGATAATACATACATGAAAATATTGTATATGTGATTATATTGTGCAAGATAGAGCCCTGCATGCATGCTATAATTCTGTCTATGAAATAATCATGCGTGATAAACCTGAGTGCGTGTAATAATTGTATGCATGTGTCATCATGGGCGTGTGTTTGTTTTTGGTCTGCATGTTAGCAACTCTTGTGATGTGTGTCTGCCTGCGCCTGTGTGTGTGTGTGTGTGTGTGTGTGTGTGTGTGCGCGCGCGCTTGTCTGGATGTCTCATTGGTGGTGTGCTGGTCTGTGTTTTTTGGTGTGCGTGCCTCAGACGGAATGTGTGTGTGTCAGCCTGTGTGTGTGTCTGTCTGGAGTGTTTGGACAGAGGTGAAAGCTGGGCTGTCATTGGGGTGTCAAGCCTCGCCTGTCACTCCATAGAGGATTACGTCTGCTGTCAAACAGTCTGCGCAAGGGACACAAACTGCACACATGTCGCCGCCTTGTCTCGCAGGGAGCCCGGGAGAGAGTGCTCTGCTCTCTGGCCGCCCTGTCTGCTGCCGGGACCCAGTTATCTCCGAGACAGCAGAGGAGGCCGCTCTGGGCGTCAGAGGGGTGAAGGGAGAGGGGATTAGGGGCTCTGGTCCAAGCTGGCACCGGAGGAGGGGTCTGCGCCGTGCACTCAATGTCCCTTGTTTTAGAGAAAGACACAACCTTTATATTAAAAATGTACCTTCTTGCGGTGTGGTTCTTCCCCTCGCCCCGGATGTCTCACACTACAGCGCACGTCAGTGCCCATATTCACCGTGTGTCACCGCTGCCCCCCGCCCTGGTGAACCCAGGTGATGACATCTTTGTAAACTGGACTGCGTGGCAGGGGTTTGAGGTCGGGCAGAAGTGCCCTCAGTAATGCTAAGACATATATATGTTGTTGTGGGATATAGTACAGTGCATGTTAACACAACAGGAAGGACACCCGTGTAACGGTCGCTTTCTCTGTGGAATCAGCGGGCACCTTTCCTGCCTCCGGGCGCAACTGCATACGTGCAAGCTGCACGCTGAACACTTTCTGAAAAGACATTGTGGTGGGTTTAGGACGCTGCTGATTTCATTATTTTTATATACTAGCTGCCGGATTTGTCTGTTATATTATTTTATTTATTGTTGTGTTTTCATTTTGGAGTGTTGTGTGCTCTAGCGCTCCATGAGGCATATCAAGCCCAGCGTTTTACCCCAAAAATGAAATAAACACATACAACTATGTGCCATCTGTAAAACAGGACTTGGATAGTATAGGCGTTGCGTCTGAATAGATATGCAAACATGGTATTACTAGTAATAATAGAGGTGGTAGCTTCAGCTCGGTCTTCGTAACCAACATTACAAGTACGAGAGGAAGAACCATAAAGTATAAAGTGGACATAAAAATTAGGAAGACTATTTTCTTACTTAGATTGATTTAATATTTAAAAAAATGACCAGTTAGAAAACTGCTTGAACAGAGACCCATCATATTTGAATCGAAGTTACAGGAAATATTCCAATTTGTATTGTCTTTACTTTTGTAATTTTGGATTACTTTCAGAAAACATGTGGAAAGTGTTAATTGGTGTCACCTGGTAAAAGGGAATGTACTCTTGATAAAAGCTCACACACAAACAGAGACAGACATGTAGGTCTTCAATCACCAGCCCAGACACATAGGCACATACACACAGAGACACACAGCAAGCACACGTTTTCAACCATCAACACGAACGCGCGCACACACAGGTTGGACCAATTATACAACCACTGGCACACACAGACACGCACGCAGAAATAAGTTCACTTATACAAGCGCAGATACACACCGAACAGACACACACACACAAGCACACACAGAAATAATTGCATTTATACAAACACCGACACACTGCACAAACACAAACAGACATAGAAATAATTACATTTATACAAACACCGGCACACACAGAACAACACACACACACAAATAGGCACACACACAGATACCTTTCAGTGCCAAACAAGCATTTAAAGCAGGGGTGCTACAAGCCTACCAGTTGACGCACAATACATCCCTTATTTCCTACGTCGGGCATGGGGACACTTCGGGAAAGGGGGCTCATGGGGCATGTAAGTGACCTACAAGGAGCGTTAAACAGTTAATTGGGGTCCTGAATGTGGGATTTTATTTTTAAAATACGAACGGTATATTACAAGAGCGATGCAAGTGAAACTAGTCAGCAGTCAAGAAGGGATTAGTTATGCGCAATAACAAAAATCCTCGCAGGAAGATGGCGGCTGCGTCCTTGCTTATGTCAGAGAGTGGAATACATTGCATTGTAGTATATCTGTATAGACATAGAGGGAGATACATACTCACCATTTGCGCACTGTATAATGGGCTGTTCCGTAAGTGTATAATATTTTATGAACCCATGCATTATATTTGTATTTACCATAGTGTCAGACTCAGGGATGATTAAAAGCGCTACAAGCAATCCAGCACCAAAAAACACAGCCCTGCATCCACACCTCCGACAATAAAGCTCTCTGACGCACTGCAGGGTTGATGTCCCTCCGCGTGGGGAACAAGTGCAGTGAGGAGCACGCGAGCCATAAATGAATCACAGCGCCCCTAACTGCGCGCTGACAGGTCTTCCGGGCGTGCACTGTCTGTCACTAGTGCAAAGCAGTAAAACACAATATTACCGTTAATGGCAATTCGTTACCAGACTTAGACACAATAAAGTGCGCGAAGTCGGAAATTGCAAAAGCAAAACGTAGGTGAGTATATGTGCGTGTTTAACACCCCCCCACACACACACCCCCACCACCACACACAAACACACACACGCATGTACATTTCAGTGTATACAGTAATGTATGTTTCTATTTATTTTGGTACCATAACATAGTACAATATATTTGTTGTATACACATTCTCACCATGCCATTGTACTTGACTCAGAGTGTGTACTTGTGTGTCTAAGGTGTCGGTACACTGAAGGAACGCCGCGGCAGGAAGTGAAATAACCTGTGTCAGCAGACACTGAAATAAACAAGTCGGCAGGCTCGAACGCTGTATTGGCTGTAAAAGTTTAACCAGCGGTGCACGCGCACCACAGAGGAGCGGGGGGAGGGAGCGCGGCAGCGGCAGCAGACGAACGCGCATTCTGGCCACCGTCGGGAATGGGCGCGGCAAAGGCGGGCCATGCGCCCGCCTTTGACCAATCGCGTGCCGTTTTTTTTTAAAAAAACGCACGCTCCAGCCAATGTGGGCTTCCAAAAACAAAACCACACGCACGAGCGTGTGAGTCGTTTTCGGAAGCCCTTTCTAAAGGTCTCGCGCTGCGCGAGCAGTGCTGCGCACTGCAACGCTAGGCGCGAGACCTAATGACTAAAACCTTACTACCGCTGCACATCTACGCTCACTATAAATGTTCTAGAACTCTGTTAGTCCAGTTTGTACACTGCACATTTCTGCTGAACCATGTTAGCAAATCATAGCCTCGTTTTGAAGTTGGCAAAACAAAGCGAGGACTTTAGAAAGTAGTAGAGTCAGCTCCAGTTAGTTCTAGCTGTATCGTTCTTCCAAGGACTTCTCATGAGAAGACTGGCACCTGGTCTTTAGTGGCTATCAGTTAGTTTTACTTCTGTCACGTTTGCGCTTCCATTCACTTTTACTGAAAAAAATTGTATAAATAAAACTGACAAAATGTATGGATGTTAGCATTACTTGTTACAACTGATCAAGGATGAAGGTCTGGCCCATTCTACCGCAACTGCCTTGCTTAATGTTTTAATGCTTGCTGGCTATTTAGCAATAAACGCGTGTTAGACTTTTATGCGCTATCCCAAGTGTTGTGTTTTCTTTTACAGATTTAGCCCAAAAAAGAGGGGGTAGAGAGAAAATATTTAAGCACAGCACACAGCCTCCCCAAGCTTAAGTTATTCAGTAAAGCAAAATGTGGTGTTGCAATGGGTAAACAAAAGTTGCTGTGCACTTTAGTCATAAACAAAACAGGTCCCAGGGATCTTTTCTAGAAGAGGAAAAGCCCTCACCCATCTAGGTGGCAGGGTCATCATCGGGCTTGCTCCTCGCTGGGTGGGTGCTGCAATACCCAGTGGGCACCCAAAAATGAGGCTCTTTGGTGGAGATCTTTTTTCCTCTAGCCTGGCCCGGTATTTGCCAGAGCTCAGGTTGATGCCCCAGTGATGTGAAGGTTGTGTGCAGGTAGATTGGGTATGGAGAAGTGGATTAAAATGGACTATGGATACCCCCTTAATGTCCTTTATTCCTAGACGGTCACTGTGTCAGGGTAAAAAACAAGACTGAACAAAAAACAGGCACTGTGTCCAGTAGGGTCAACATGTTTCATGCCTTAAGGTACCCATAAGGTTTGGGCACTTCATCAGGAACATACAGAGACCCTAATCTACAAAATATATTCAAATTGAATCTGAAGTAAAAAAAAAATAATAATAATTCTTTGGTACATAGCTACCCCTTGACCAACTTGGTCCAATACCAGAGGTCCCTTAGGAAAACTCGCAGAGATGTATCCTACACTGCCTCCAGAGTCCCTGAATGACCATCAGTGCCAGTAGTTTGACACTGTAACCCGATGATGAAGCATGCCACCTACGGGGTGAGGCCTTTGTATCCTAAGGAGAGGATCCCCGGGACCTTTTCTTTAACAGAACTTAGTGCATTGTGTAGGGGACACTATACAAAATCTGATTTTGGTCAACTTGCCTTTATGGTGCTACCATCTACTCCTGATGAAGACCTGGTGGGAAAAAATTTTTAGGGGTCGAAACCTTGACGCTTATACATGTAGACAAAAGCAAAAAGAACAGATGAGGAATGGAATGCTGAATAAATCAAACATTCACCCCCAGTCACAGATCAGGGTTTAATTCATTTTTTTTTGGCTCACCACGTCACCCCAGTTTGGACCCAGCCATATGCAAATCAGTCTTGGCCCTGTCCCTCATGGGAACAGTCCAGCCCGAATTGCCATGCCAGGTCATCCCTGTACCGGAAACAAGCATCCTGGGACCCGTTCCGGGGCATCACCCCCCATCAGCCAGGCTAGCTTAAATCCAGTGGCACAGAGAGCCCGGGATCCACATCTGGGCATACCCTTCCCACTCAGGGCGACAAAATCAAAAGGCCCCACAACAGCAGTTTCCTAGGAGTACTTTAGGTCCCTGTGCCCACCTCTGAATGAAAGACAGACCTCATAGTGTTACAAACCCCTAATGACAAGCAATCCACGCCTCGACCTACGGCGCTGCCAGGCCTGATTGTTTCAACCGCGCTCTCCCTTGCCTTGAAGCAGCAGAAAACACCATGCAGCACTCGATAACTGTGCAATGAGAAAGGCGGGGCCGGCATCGGCCACGCCGAAGGTATGGCGGTCGTGCCGGCCCCGAATGACCAGAGAGGCAGGCCCTGTCGCGCCAGGAGTGACGCGACGGGCCCGCCTCGCCAGCAATTGGTCAAGGGTCAGGGTGTGACCCGGAAGTGATTATAATCACTTCCGCGTCACGCCTTGGGCAGGGGCCAAGCCGGTCAGAACCGGCTTGGCCCAAAGAAAGGGTTAAAAGGCGAGGGAGCGGGGGAATCGGCCTCTGTTGCTCCCCGCTCCTCCAGCTTCCCACACCAGCCTCGCTAGGAGGCTGTTAATCTGTTTTTCCCCACCCACCATCCCCTGAAGCTAAGGAGTCTTGAAGGTTTAACGAAGTTTTTGGTTTTATTGACAGGTTCAAATAAGTATTGTATAAAGTGTGGTATGTATTGTTTTCCCTTTCGTGGCTCAAAAGACATTTGTTTAATTTTCAGGTCATCTAACGTCGTATTTAGTGCTATTACTTGGTC
Source organism: Calotriton arnoldi (assembly GCA_963921515.1). Lineage (NCBI taxonomy): Eukaryota > Metazoa > Chordata > Amphibia > Caudata > Salamandridae > Calotriton > Calotriton arnoldi. The sequence continues at coordinate 1,373,216 of CAWUFW010000450.1, read as the reverse complement.
AGGCGGTAAGGTCATGATTGGTGAGCAGTAAATTTAAGGTCCTTCGAGGGCGGCGCCATTCTTGAATGGGCTCGCCCAAGGGGGAGGGACAAGTGGTCTCTCTTAGAACTCCAGGGGCAGTTACAGCCGGGGGCTGGATGGGTGCGGGGGGAGTAACGCTTTCCCTAGGCGAGTGGGCCACCCCGCACGTGGACAAAGTCGCCAGTAAACGGCGCAGAACTGCAAGGGCCCCTTATGGAGATATTATACAGAATGTACGAGGGTAACCGGGGGGGGGGGGGAAGAGTACCCTCACGGTGAACGGGCCCTCTGCGCATGCACACTCCGATAGGAGGGCGTGGCATGATTTGATAAGGATCTGACACCAGTTATTGACCTTGCCGTAGGCTCCAATTTTTTGTTACGCAGAAAATTTAATTGTATACTATTTATTGATGTTGAGATAACTTAGATTCGGATAGGAATACCTTTGTATTAGAGATATGTTAAGGTTAGGCATCTGACATCTGTAAGTATCAATGTAATCAATGTCATTAAGTATTTTCTGCGTAAAATTTTGTAAATATGTATATTAACTATGTGGTAATTTTATGTTAATCAATACGGCCGGGGGTTTACGACCCCTCATCCAAACTCGTCTCAGCTATCTATCTGTCGGGTAAGATAAGGGAGGAAGGGGTATAGGCAGTACCTGGCCATAGAACAATAAAGGAAGGTGATACGGGGGCGCCAGCAGGTCGACACAGCCACAGGACAGTAGCACGAACCCCCACCCTGTCAATCAGCCTCGGTTGTTTTTTACTTTTAATGACGGTGACGTGAGGAGGCAGGGAGCTGCCACTGTGTGAATTTTTGCTTTCTGTTCCGACCTGCTCCGGCCTCATGTGCAAGGGGCCTCTAATCAACAAGTTTCCTCGAAGGGAAGGACATTTGTCAGCACACCTCGCCCAGGATTAGACATAAGTGCCCCTGGGGGCACTAGAAATCCAGTGATGTGCTGAAGGCGGGGCACGTGGGGAGTGCTACAAGTCCAGTGATATGCTGAAGGCGGGGCACGCGGGGGGTGCTATAAGTCCAGTGCTGTGATGAAGGCGGGGCACGAGGGGGTGGGGGTTGCTACAAATCCTGTGATATGCTGAAGGCGGGGCCCGCGGGGGGTGTAATAAATACAGTGATGTGCTGAAGGCAGGGCACGCGGGGGGTGCTATAAGTCCAGTGATGTGCTGAAGGCGGGGCATGCGGGGGGGGGCTGCAAGTCCAGTGATGTGCTGAAGGCGGGGCACGCGGGGTGCTTTAAATCCAGTGTTGTGCTGAAGGCGGGGCACGCAGGGGGTGCTATAAGTGCAGTGATGTGCTGAAGACGGGGCATGGGGGGGGTGCTTTAAGTCCAGTGATGTGCTGAAGGCAGGGCACGCGGGGGTGTTATAAGTGCAGTTTTGTGCTGAAGGCGGGGCACGCGGGGTTGCTATAAGTGCAGTGATGTGCTGAAGGCGGGGCACGGGGGGGTGCTATAAGTGCAGTCATGTGCTGAAGGCGGGGCACGCGGGGGTGCTATAAGTGCAGTGATGTGCTGAAGGCGGGGCACGCGGGGGGTGCTAAGTGCAGTGATGTGCTGAAGGCGGGGCACGCGAGGGTGCTATAAGTGCAGTGATGTGCTAAAGGCGGGGCACGGGGGTGCTATAAGTGCAGTGATGTGCTGAAGGCGGGGCACGCGGGGGGTGCTATAAGTGCAGTGATGTGCTGAAGGCGAGGCACGCGGGGGTGCTTTAAGTCCAGTGATGTGCTGAAGGCGGGGCACGTGGGGGTGCTATAAGTGCAGTGATGTGCTGAAGGCGGTTCACGCGGGGGGTGCTTTAAGTCCAGTGATGTGCTGAAGGCGGGGCACGCGGGGGGTGCTATAAGTGCAGTGATGTGCTGAAGGCGGGCACGCGGGGGGTGCAATAAGTGCAGTGATGTGCTGAAGGTGCCTCCCCACCCCGCCGTGGCCACGAAGATGAATGCGTGTACTCTGCCCGTGATGGAACTACAATGCCTTCTCATTCCGAGACATCACCTACGCCCTTCACTCACCCACCGCCACACTAGCCACTGGTGACCTTCGTGGGGCTTCCATGAGCCAGGCGGGCTGGGGTCCGGCCTCTTGTACGCTCCAGGCCGTGCTTGGCTGCTCTGGAGGAAGTCCCGGCAGGGTGCGTCTTTACATAAAGCACAAGTTGTAAGGTATTTTATCAAACTAAGGTGACGATGGAAAGAGATCTGATGGGGTGGCACCGCGTCACTTGTGAACTGCAGCCTGCAACACCAAGAGGGCTGACCCGGCACGACTGGGATGCCCAGAGTCAAGGGCAACATTGCCACTCAGTCCCTGTTCCTCGCCAGAATGCATAATAGATGTATATATAACCCACCATGTTAACCACCCCCCCACCGCATTTAATTCCCTCTTCTCTACAGCAGAAGGAACAAAAGAGGCGAACATCAAAGAAGCTCCTGTGTTTTCCACCCCCTGAAGGCCAGCTTCCGACAGTGTATGGACATAGTGCCATACACAGCGCAAACCTATGTAAGGTACATAAAACAATAGGCCAATGCAGCGTGAGTTGAAATGCCCAATGCTAACGGAGACAGACTAAGTGAGGGGTACAGAAGAAGGGCGATAAGAGGGGGAGAGAAAGTTGCACAAGCGTAGAGTTTGTAGTGTCAGAAGAGCATGCAGGAAGGAGTAAAGTAAGGGGTAGGGTGAAGCATTTTCCAAAGGTGGGGAATTTAGGTGAAGATGCAGCTACAGTCCGATGAGATGGTGCTTGAAGAGAAGAGTCTGCAGCTCCTTACAGAAGTGGAGATGGGGTGGAGCATGGTGAGATGGGGTGGAGCATGGTGAGATGGGGTGGAGCATGGTGAGATGGGGTGGAGCATGGTGAGATGGGGTGGAGCATGGTGAGATGGGGTGGAGCATGGTGTCCTGGTCCGGGAAGCCCTTTGAGGCCATAAGTGTGTTCCTTTCTTCTCTCTCTGGGTTACACCCTGGCTGTGCTTCTCTAGCCGGCTTTGCAAGGTCCACCACAGATCCTGGTATCTGTCCATGCTTGAGTTGTTTGAGATGGGGTGAAGCATGGCGGACCTGGTCCAGGAAGCACTTCAAGGCCACAGGTGTGTTTCCTTCCTTTCTCTCTGGGATACACCCTGGCTGTGCTTCTCTAGCCGGCTTTGCAAGGTCCACCACAGATCCCGATATCTCTCCACGCTGGAGTTGTTTGATTGGATCTGTTTCCAGACTAAGCCACAGGCCTTGAAGTTGATGTCAGCAGGTAGAGGAGGTCTGAGGGCAGAGGTGATCCTGTCATAGGACGTCTGCAGCATCAGTGGACTGAGGTACCCGCTGCAGGAGCTGGTGTTTCACCTCATGGTCAAAGCTTTGAATCACAGCCGAGTCATTCAGCCAGTCATCTTTCCAAGGTCGCAAAACAACATAAGCACAAGCTGTGTGGGCCTTAGCATCGTACTAATGTATTTTACAGAATATTTTAACAACTCATACGCTCTACTTTTCGTGGCCCCACTGCTTAGATTCCAGGACTATTGAACATCCAACACAATTGAAAAAGAGCGTCTACGTTCATCTATTTCTAGCCCCTAATTTCAAGCAATGTAAATGTCCAGAAATATATCCAATAGGTAAAATTCCACAGAATTCAATTTACAGGAGTCTTGTAATTGCGTTTTCAAAATATGACTTTTTTTTTCTTCTTCGAAGAATAACTTTTTCAATCAGCCCAGCCAACACGTTTCGTCCCTTAGGACTTCATCAGGGTTTTATGTTCCAATACTGTAAAGTTTAAATGGCTTGAATTGCATCTCCAGGTTCCATCTCATCATAGAAAATTAGACTCCTTTCCCGGGTGGTAAAGTACCCCCTGATTAATCTTTCTCCTTCATGGCTCCTCGCAAGAATGCCGCAGGAAAACATCGATCTTTCCAAGGTCATTAAATGAGTACCACTGAGTTGGGCAACAATAACCATTAGCTGTGAATAGCGCCAAGAGATCCCATTAGGGTGAACGTGTGCACTACAAATACATCCACTATGTGACATTGTGTACTTCAGGAGACCTTCGATTTGATGGGCCACAGCATCTGTAACCCGATTGGGCAGAACAAGAAAGGATGATGGGTCAGGCTCCAGGACCGAGCCCCATCACCTCCCAGCTTTCATCCTGATTCCATCAGAACTCTGAAGCTAGAATCTCACTATCACTCAAACACTGAATCTCACCATCACTCAAACACTGAATCTCACTATCACTCAAACACTGGATCGCACTATCACTCAAACACTGGATCGCACTATCACTCAAACACTGGATCGCACTATCACTCAAACACTGAATCGCACTATCACTCAAACACTGAATCGCACTATCACTCAAACACGGAATCTCACTATCACTCAAACACGGAATCTCACTATCACTCAAAGACGGAATCTCACTATCACGCAAACACTGGACCTCACTATCACGCAAACACTGGACCTCACTATCACTCAAACACTGGATCTCACTATCACGCAAACACTGGACCTCACTATCACTCAAACACTGGATCTCACTATCACTCAAACACTGGATCTCACTATCACTCAAACACGGAATCTCACTATCACTCAAACACTGGATCTCACTATCACTCAAACACTGAATCTCACTATCACGCAAACACTGAATCTCACTATCACTCAAACACTGAATCTCACTATCACTCAAACACTGAATCTCACTATCACTCAAACACTGAATCTCACTATCACGCAAACACTGAATCTCACTATCACTCAAACACTGAATCTCACTATCACTCAAACACTGAATCTCACTATCACTCAAACACGGAATCTCACTATCACTCAAACACTGGATCTCACTATCACTCAAACACTGGATCTCACTATCACTCAAACACTGAATCTCACTATCACTCAAACACTGAATCTCACTATCACGCAAACACTGGACCTCACTATCACGCAAACACTGAATCTCACTATCACTCAAACACTGGATCTCACTATCACTGAAACACCGAATCTCACTATCACTCAAACACTGGATCTCACTATCACTCAAACACTGGATCTCACTATCACTCAAACACTGGATCTCACTATCACTCAAACACAATCTCACTATCACTCAAACACTGAATCTCACTATCACTCAAACACTGGATCTCACTATTACTCAAGCATTGGGTCTCACTATCATTCAAACACAATCTCACTATCATTCAAACACTGAATCTCACCATCACTCAAACACTGAATCTCACTATCACTCAAACACGGAATCTCACTATCACTCAAACACGGAATCTCACTATCACTCAAACACGGAATCTCACTATCACTCAAACACTGGATCTCACTATCACTCAAACACTGGATCTCACTATCACTCAAACACTGGATCTCACTATCACTCAAACACTGGATCTCACTATCACTCAAACACAATCTCACTATCACTCAAACACTGAATCTCACTATCACTCAAACACTGGATCTCACTATTACTCAAGCATTGGGTCTCACTATCATTCAAACACAATCTCACTATCATTCAAACACTGAATCTCACCATCACTCAAACACTGAATCTCACTATCACTCAAACACGGAATCTCACTATCACTCAAACACGGAATCTCACTATCACTCAAACACGGAATCTCACTATCACTCAAACACTGGATCTCACTATCACTCAAACACTGGATCTCACTATCACTAAAACACTGGATCTCACTATCACTCAAACACTGGATCTCACTATCACTCAAGCATTGGGTCTCACTATCATTCAAACACAATCTCACTATCATTCAAACACTGAATCTCACTATCACTCAAACACTGAATCTCACTATCACTCAAACACTGAATCTCACTATCACTCAAACACTGAATCTCACTATCACTCAAACACGGAATCTCACTATCACGCAAACACTGGACCTCACTATCACGCAAACACTGGACCTCACTATCACGCAAACACGGAATCTCACTATCACGCAAACACGGAATCTCACTATCACGCAAACACTGAATCTCACTATCACGCAAACACTGAATCTCACTATCATTCAAACACAATCTCACTATCATTCAAACACTGAATCTCACTATCACTTAAACACTGAATCTCACTATCACTCAAACACTGAATCTCACTATCACTCAAACACTGAATCTCACTATCACTCAAATACTGAATCTCACTATCACTCAAACACGGAATCTCACTATCACTCAAACACGGAATCTCACTATCACTCAAACACGGAATCTCACTATCACTCAAACACGGAATCTCACTATCACTCAAACACGGAATCTCACTATCACTCAAACACGGAATCTCACTATCACTCAAACACGGAATCTCACTATCACTCAAACACTGAATCTCACTACCAATCAAACATTGGGTCTCACTATCACTCAAACACTGAATCTCACTATCAATCAAACACTGGATCTCACCATCACTCAAACATTGGGTCTCACTATCACTCAAACACTGGATCTCACTATCACTCAAACACTGGATCTCACTATCAATCAAACACTGGGTCTCACTATCACTCAAACATTGGGTCTCACTATCACTCAAACACTGGATCTCACTATCACTCAAACACTGGATCTCACTATCACTCAAACACTGGACCTCACTATCACTCAAACACTGGATCTCACTATCAATCAAACACTGGATCTCACTATCAATCAAACACTGGATCTCACTATCACTCAAACATTGGGTCTCACTATCATTCAAACACTGAATCTCACTATCAATCAAACACTGGATCTCACTATCACTCAAACACTGAATCTCACTATCACGCAAACACTGGATCTAACTATCAGTCAAGCACTGAATCTCCCTTGTATTTATGCAGGGCACACACAACCCAATAGGTTCACCATCATCCCACACCACCCTTAGTTCAAGGAAGCGGGCGCTGGTTCTCGACTCTGTAGGTGTCTGACCCCTTCCCATGGCACCTTGAGTTATTTATTGACATCTGCATTACACCAACCTCTCTGGAATGCTCAAGCGCCTTGAAGCAGTCTTCCGGTAATATTTGGCGCCAAGATATTGATACAACATGAACATTTCACAACTCTTGCTATTACTGAGTCAGGAATAAAGGGTGGGTCGTGTCCCAAGACTCGTGCCACTAGCCACATGCAAACATTGCCACCTGTTCCCAAAGACTCCGCCACTTTCCTCTCGCAATGAATTCTATTACTGCAAAGTTCGAGTCATATCTGTAATTATGTTGCTGTTATTGTGTCCTTGGTCCTCTTCCTCACTCCACGTGCCCCATACTGTAAGGAGAACAGTGTGTGTTCCCTTGTTATCTGTAAAGCGCACTGACCCCTGCTGCTGGGAAAGAGGCGCTATTGAAAATGTGAAATCTGTAGCTGCCGGGCCCATGGGTTCCTGTCCTGAGCCAGCGAGTCACTCAAGGAAGCGCGGGCCACGTTTGGGAGGCAATGGGCTGTTCCTTTAAATAACAAATAAACAAAAGGGCGAATGCACGTGGAGCTGTGTACAGCGTGTGCAACTGGAAATGCGGCACACAGTATTTGTATCAGGGCACACATGGAATCACATGCTCGCTGGGCCTAAATAATAAGAGGAGAAAACAAATTGTCTCACTTTTGAAATTGGATTAGTGGGACTACATCGGAGGGAAAATTAGTTTGCACATTTGTGTAACAAGTAATAAAAACTGTGGAAAATTAGATTCTCTATTATTTATAGGGCGGGTGCTCTAAAGACGGGAAGTTTTTGGTAACATTTCTACCACAGACGTTAATGATGTATTTAAAAAGAAAACGTTTTCCAGTGTTTCTTTAAATTATTTTTTGGTTTGTTCCCCGGCATAAATACCGTTTTGTATTATCAACAGCTAATAAATTCGCTTGTTCCAGTCTGTATGACACAAGCAGTAAAATGGTGCAGAGAATGATTTTGCGCAGTTTTTTCCGCTGCACGTTGCTGTGACACGTCGCCATGACACGTCGCCAGAAGTTCCCAAGTTCACACGCAGCGGCAGTTCGGCTTAGCCGGGATCTGAACTCGCGCTGCAAACCTCAAGCCTTAACCACAGACCGCAGCGATCGGCGGGGGCCGAGATCAAGGCGCGAGGAAGAGCTGGTCAGGAGTTTGTGTCAACAGCATCGCCCCACGGTGCCGGGAACGCCCGGGGAAGCCTCCCTGGCCGCCGGCCCGTGCAGCGGCGCTGCGGGCGGGGGCCGCTCGGGGGCCCGCTCTCTCCTGGCTGCCGCGTGACACGCAATGCAATCCCTGTTGACATTTCACGTTGTAATTCAGTTTGCATTTCCTACGATTATTGCTTTGTCCAGATTTTGTGTTTTCCCCACACAACTTGTGTAGTGCTTACTGTAAACTCAGTCTCAGGTGTCTGGGTGAGTTCAGGTTGTGGGTGGGTGGGTGTTATGAAGGACTACAAGCACATCCAATTCTTGGCCTCTCTGCAGAGCGTGCAGAGTGATGGTCATTTGTGACAATTGTAATTGTGGGGAAGTGTGTGAAGGTGGTCCCGGGCTGTCAAAAACACACGGTCATGCAGGGTCACTGGCTGGTGTTACTGTGTTTCACATCACACCATCCTGAAAGAGGGGGACAGCACTGGGGTCAATGGCTGAAAAGGAAATCTAGCAGTGGCGGTACTCACTAGCAAAAGTACCTATTGGCCAATGAGCAGTGGCAGTGCTCACTAGCAAGAGTACCTATTGGCCAATGAGCAGTGGCGGTGCTCACTAGCAAAAGTACCTATTGGCCAATGAGCAGTGGCGGTGCTCACTATCAAAAGTACCTATTGGCCAATGAGCAGTGGCGGTGCTCACTATCAAAAGTACCTATTGGCCAATGAGCAGTGGCGGTGCTCACTAGCAAAAGTACCTATTGGCCAATGAGCAGTGGCGGTGATCACTATCTCAGAGTACCTATTGGCCAATGAGCAGTGGCGGTACTCACTATCAAAAGTACCTATTGGCCAATGAGCAGTGGCGGTACTCACTATCAAAAGTACCTATTGGCCAATGAGCAGTGGCGGTGCTCACTATCCCAGAGTACCTATTGGCTAATGAGCAGTGGCGGTGCTCACTATCCCAGAGTACCTATTGGCTAATGAGCAGTGGCGGTGCTCACTATCCCAGAGTACCTATTGGCCAATGAGGAGTGGCGGTGCTCACTATCCCAGAGTACCTATTGGCCAATGAGGAGTGGCGGTACTCACTATCCCAAAGTACCTATTGGCCAATGAGCAGTGGCAGTGCTCACTATCCCAGAGTACCTATTGGCCAATGAGCAGTGGCGGTACTCACTATCCCAAAGTACCTATTGGCCAATGAGCAGTGGCGGTGCTCACTATCAAAAGTACCTATTGGCCAATGAGCAGTGGCGGAGCTCACTATCAAAAGTACCTATTGGCCAATGAACAGTGGCGGTGTTCACTATCCCAGAGTACCTTTTGGCCAATGAGCAGTGGCAGTACTCACCATCAAAAGTACCTATTGGCCAATGAGCAGTGGGGGTGCTCACTATCACAGAGTACCTATTGGCCAATGAGCAGTGGCGGTGCTCACTATCCCAGAGTACCTATTGGCCAATGAGCAGTGGCGGTGATCACTATCCCAGAGTACCTATTGGCCAATGAGCAGTGGCAGTGCTCACTATCCCAGAGTACCTATTGGCCAATTAGCAGTGGCAGTGCTCACTATCCCAGAGTACCTATTGGCCAATGAGCAGTGGCGGTACTCACTATCAAAAGTACCTATTGGCCAATGAGCAGTGGCGGTGCTCACTATCCCAGAGCACCTATTGGCCAATGAGCAGTGGCGGTGCTCACTATCCCAAAGTACCTATTGGCCAATGAGCAGTGGCGGTACTCACTATCCCAAAGTACCTATTGGCCAATGAGCAGTGGCGGTACTCACTATCCCAAAGTACCTATTGGCCAATGAGCAGTGGCGGTACTCACTATCAAAAGTACCTATTGGCCAATGAGCAGTGGCGGTACTCACTATCCCAAATTACCTATTTGCCAATGAGAGTGGTGGTACACCACCCTCCCCAAGTAGTGAACCTCTGCTGAGAAATACAGACACACTCACTTTCAAACCGAAGGAGTGCAGGTACTCTCTACCAGACAGTGCTTATCAAGAGTGTAGAGGTGTGTGTGTGTGTGGGGGGGGGTGCAGGCACCCCGAACACCAGGTATACACCCATCTACCCGCCTGGCGCGTGTCCACTACTCCTCTGTGCACGTATCCCTCCATCAATGTGTGCGTGTACGCACACATGTGGCGTGGAGCCTGTATGCAGGGCACAAGTCAAGGGTCCACCCACCATTTTCATAGGTAGGACGGCGTCCACCCTGCTAAGTTGGTCCCACTCACATACGGTGAACTCATCCCAGTGTCGTTTTCAGACACCAGGACACATTCAGCACCGCCTGCACCTTGTCTGCTTTCGCTCTGGGGAGCAACATGAAGGGGGAAGGGGGCTATGTTATTTGACATTTCAGCCTGGGCCCCAAACAAGTTAAGGGGCCATCAGGCCTCCTTTTGTTCGAGTATCCTGGCTGAGAGCTATCTGGAGGCTCACACTTAGCTGCAAATGCAATGGAGAGGAAACAAAGGCAGACCGCTTGTTATTACTTCACAACTACTTGAGGCATGCTTTTGACTTTGCACAGTCCCTGTATATAAGACGTGCATGCACTGTAAGATTGTCAGATGTGTTGGTCTGTCCCAGTATTTACACAAATAATTTAAATACCACTATTTTGTTTTATTTCTTATATAGTGCCACTCATCCCAATGCAGGGCGGCCCAAGGCTTTACATCACACATACACATTGACAATGTCATATAAGTGTGTAAATCAATGTACAGGATGTGTTACATAAGACAGTGAGGGTTACAAGGTGCAGGAGTCACATGTCTTTTGTAGCTCACTGTGCTGTATTAGAAGGATTACAATTTATGAACTGCAGGTAACAAAAGGATCTCTGTGGTAAAAGCAGTAACCCACTTACCTCGCAACATAAAATAAAAATCTGTCATCTTCATGTTACATGATGTGCTTTGCAGGAGACCCATTAACCCTCTGTGCTACTTTGATTCAGAGCAGGGACTAGACAAAACACAGATCTCTCCAGCAAATGTGTTAACCTCCAGAGTTATTTGAGATTCACGGGACACATAAAGGTCTCTGCAGCAGGTGCCTTAATCCCATAAGAACATTTGAAATGCAGAATATGCAACAAATGGAGCAGGACATATTTACTGCCAAGTTTCTCCTTGTTGCCAATATCTTTGTGGCCGAGATAAAAAAAAAATGAATAAATTGAGGCCGAGATTTTGCGTCCGGTTGCATCACTTTTTTGGCATAATCCTGACGCAGAATCTCATTTGTTAAATCTAGTAATGCGCTCTAATGTATCCATGATAGATCTGCATATCATATGTGTGAGGTGTTACGATCTGATGTCACTTCTTGTGGTGTCACTTCCTGTGAGGTCACAGGTTGTGCTGCCACTTACTGTGATGCCACATGTGATGCCACACGCTTTGATGTCACGTGCCATGATGCCACTTGCGTACCTACTAACTTGGCTAGTGCCCTACTTCCTTTTTCAGAACTTGCGCCCTGGCTGTACGCATGGATATCTGCAAGTCTATTTACCCGCGTCACACCCCGTGTCTGCCAGTTCGTTGGCATGCATGTCTGCGTGTCTATTTGTCCGTTTCCTTCGGCTTGTTGGTAGGGGTTTCTCTGGGGTGGCATAAGTGTGTAGAGATGCCAGCATCTGTTCCTGTGTATATGATCTTTGTGCCAGTGTGCCTGTGTGTTAAGTACCATATAACACCAACGAGAAAGAAAAAAATATTGGGCTCACGCCTGCCTCTCACAAACATTACAAACACAGAAATGGCGTGACACCTTTTTAGCGTGCTAGAGGAAATTTCCCCCACGTCTTGATTAGTGTCAACCTACCTACCTACCTACCTACTGCTACTCTCCCTCCAGGGAATTGGACAATTCCAATAATTGGACGAGGTGGGCTCACTCACGTAATCTGACATGCTTCATCATTTGCCACCTCGTCCCACCCTGGTGAGGTGACACTACCAGGGTGGACTCGGCCTCAGGGGGGCTAACATGAGAGAGTTCTTAGAAATTACTTCGTTTCTCTGGATAAAATACATGGATCCAGTTCAGTAGTTGAAAAAAACCCTAGGATATACCACAAAGTATCCTTTATTCGGGTGGTATCCTCAAGGTATCCACAAGGTATTCTCAGAGGACGTACATGGTTTCTATGACCCTCACGTCTCACTGAGGAGTCGTCAACATGTTTCTGCCCATTCACTGGAGCCAACCGGTCTCTGGCATTCCTCAGGGCCAAATTAATGTGTCCCAATTGAGCCTAACTCGTCTAATTCTTGGAATTGTCCATTTCCCTGGAGGGAGAGTAGCAGTAGGTAGGTCGGTTGACACTAATCAAGACGTGGGGAAAATTTCCTCAAGCACGCTAAAAAGGTGTCACACCATTTCTGTGTTTGTAACCTGTGTGTTAAGTGCCAGTGCATGAACTATACAAATGTCAAACCTATTGGCTTAGTCCGTGCTTGTGATACATTTAAAACAAATAGTGAGACTCAATGGGAAAACACCCATCGATGTCGAATGCTGAACTGTTACTAGGATATGCAGGAGAAGGATGGAATATGCAGGGACCCTGAGGGCCTAAGACCCCAGCCACAGCGACACCTTCCACGTGATGTGCTGGGGTCCGAGCAACGAAGAATATGTAAGTGCAAAGACGGTGAAGATTGTGAGTGCACGGAGGCGTGGAGTATGGAAGTGCACAAAGACTTGAGAATTTAAGTGCACAAAGACGTGAGAGAATTTAAGTGCCCAGAAGTGTAGGAGTATGTGAGTGCACAGAAACGTAGGAGACTAAGTGTACAGACGTACGGGTATATAGATGCACAGCAATGTATGAGCATCTAAGCGCCCAGAAGTGTAGGAGTACGTGGGTGCACAGAAACGAAGAGATTGTAAGTGCACAGAAGTGTAAGAGTATTTAAGTGCACAAAAACATAGAGAGACTAAGTACACAGAGACGTAGGAGTATGTAACTATACATAAATCCATAAAAGAGAAGGTACCCCCAAATACTGCTAGGTCCAAGAGGAGGGGGGAATGCAACAATCAAGAAAGAAAACCTCTGATCTGACCTATATTACTTTTCAAAGCGACCTCAGAGGGTTCAAACTTAGCAACCAGCTCAAGGAAAAAACAATTTAGAATAATTTATACAAAAATACATATATCTTTATTAATTTTTAAAGCATGAGTTAATCATAAAAATACATCTCATATACAATTGTCCTAATGGTCATATTAAACAATAATGAATTCATACACTTTGATATCTAACATAGTTAGAATAAGATGACAACATATGAACAATCAATATACATTAGAGAGCCACTAGCAGATGCCTTGTTTCACATTATAATAAGATCTCCATCTGTGGCTATGTGGCAAGAAGAAAGGACAACAAATAAAATCTTAAGAGCAACAATTATTTACAAAAAATATGTACAATCAAAACACCCCACGCTTCATCATACTACTGCATTCTCACCTCAAATAAACCCAAGCAATCCTAACAATCATACACAAACTCAAAATGCTCTCATATGGAGATCCTAAAGACTATGACAGAGACAGATTAGAGTGGAAACGAAGCCACGCTCAGAATAATAATTATATCCGTCTCTGCAGGAACTCTCTATATAAGGTGATGGTCTATGACGTTTGGTGGGATTCACAATGGCACCACCTTCCTCAGGACCAAAACATATTCATAAACATCACAAGTGGAATGAGCGAGGGGCATCTGTGAAACAACAATACCAAATATGATTTATATATTACTTCAAAGGCTGGTTGCCATTACAATAAATGTTAAATTTTAAATTGATATACCACATTCCTAATAAGGAAAAAATTCCTACATTCACCATTAAGAAAAGTGTGCAGATATTATATCAGACAGGAAAGGTGTGGTCACCCAGAAATAACCCAAAACACTTATAAAAGACCAGATATGTGGCGAAGGAAAACGAGACTAAACAATGATAGAAAGCCAGTATCATAGGGTCCTTGTTAGGATCACTGAATCTCAAAGGTGGCTAGTGAGGAGCCAAATTGGTGATTTAAAACCCCAAGAGATATATCCAAAAATTCGGTTTGACTCTTACCTTCAAGAGCTAAACCAACGATAAAAAGAAGAAAATAGGCATAATTGTGCCCAACGACCATATTGTAGAGTATATACACGTTATCCTTTCTGATGAGAAAAGGAAAATTGCATATGTGTGTGCTACCCAAAAATCATGCAATGAGGTTTAATACAAGTTTATAAGGGGCACATAGTGAGTCTTACTCACAAATCTATCCAACTGGAATATATCCAAATAGCAGCACATGCAATTTGTAGTTTAGAAAATAGTTCCTTTTCGAAAATCTTCTTATAAGAGTAGTAATTGGCCTAAAGAACAGAAAATACCACATAAGGATAGTATAGAGAAATACTTATCTATCACACAAATATCGACTCTAGTTACGAGTGGTCGGTAGTAGCCTTCAGTTAGTAATCAAGCCTTCTCTGATGTGGCTATCCAAATTGCCCTATATACTTTTAAGCACCTGCTTTCAAATAGCTGCTTACACCGCTCACCATAACTCAGTACACTGTCCCATCAATATTTAGTGCAGCCTAGGCCCCACATGTGTACCAGTAATCTGTATCGTAAAGCATCTAACTATTAACATGAAGGTCATCGAAATATCGACACGCATGTAGTTGATTACACATATATATTGTCAGCATTTCCTGCGTAGTCTTGGGAACATACCAAAAATATCGTCCTATTTACCTCACACTAACTGATTGTTGTACAGAGCTCTACATCCGCATCATTTTAGTACTACATGTCAAGAATTAGTGACTAAACAAACTCATGTGCCTGTCTCTACGCTCGGCGCAACTCAAATGCTACGGCGCTGAGCAGACTAAAACCTTGTTTGTACACTCGCTCAGCAGAACCACCACGCACTCAGATACCTATGAACGCTGCAGCGTCAGTGTCACCACTCTGTGTAGTAGCCCGTGGCGCAGTAGAACGCTTGTCTCAGGTCCTTACCTTAGGTCCTCTGTTTTGATAGTTTACAAACGGAAGCTTGTCATACCGCTGGCTTTTCTCGTAAAACCTGTATTACTGCTGGCTACCTCATTTATACCGGCATGTGCCGAAAGGTCAATGACTAAGTATCGCTGACACCTCCTACCTATCGGCCGAGATACTCTATTTTAGGCGCCATGCTTGAATGGTTTGAAAGCCCAGATGTTACATGAGTCTCATTTCATTTAGAGATAGATATTATATTAATTATCCCTCCAGGCGTGATTTTCCAAAGATTAATGAATTGTATATCACGTCGGTCAAATTCATGATGAAACTTCCACTGTTACTAAAAATAATACACGCCCAGTGTTACAGCTGTAACTAGACATTTTGGGCGATATAATGATAAAACATCTTTACTCCCACATGAGATAGTATCGGTATATCTTTCGATATACAATCGGATACGGGAGCTCTATTAAAAGTGGTTCCAATTGAAATAGCCCAGTACCGTAGTTATGTATATTTAACTAGCTACTCTGTTGGCGTGTATTATTTCTAGTAACAGTGGAAGTTTCATCATGAATTTGATCGACGTGATATACAATTCATTAATCTTTGGAAAATCACGCCTGGAGGGATAATTAATATAATATCTATCTCTAAATGAAATGAGACTCATGTAACATCTGGGCTTTCAAACCATTCAAACATGGCGCCCAAAAATAGAGTATCTTGGCCGATAGGTAGGAGGTATCGCGATACTTCGTCATTGACCTTCGGCACATGCCGGTATAAATGAGGTAGCCAGCAGTAATACAGAGTTTTACGAGAAAAAAGCCAGCGGTAGGACAAGCTTCCGTTTGTAAACTATCAAAACAGAGGACCTAAGGTAAGGACCTGAGACAAGCGTTCTATGCACCACGGGCTACTAGAGTGGTGACATGACGCTGCAGCGTTCATAGGTATCTGAGTGCCGTGGTGGTTCTGCTGAGCGAGTGTACAAACAAAGGTTTTAGTCTGCTCAGCGCCGTAGCATTTGAGTTGCGCCGAGCGTAGACACAGGCACATAGTTTGTTTAGTCACTAATTCTTGACATGTGTACTAAAATGATGCGAATGTAGAGCTCTGTACAACAATCAGTTAGTGTGAGGTAAATAGGACGATATTTTTTGGTATGTTCCCCAAGACTTACGCAGGAAATGCTGACAATATATATGTGTAATCAACTACATACGTGTCGATATTTCGGGGACCTTCATGTTAATAGTTAGATGCTTTTACGATACAGATTACTGGTACACATTGGGGGCCTAGGCTGCCTAAATATTGATGGGACAGTGTACTGAGTTATGGTTAGCGGGTGTAAGCAGCTATTTGAAAGCAGGTGCTTTAAAAGTATATAGGGCAATTTGGATAGCCACATCAGAGAAGGCTTGATTACTAACTGAAGGCTACTACCGACCACTCGTAGCTAGAGTCGATATTTGTGTGATAGATAAGTATTTTTCTATACTATCCTTATGTGGTATTTTCTGTCCTTTAGGCCAATTGCTACTCTTATAAGAAGATTTTCGAAAAGGAACTATTTTCTAAACTACAAATTGCATGTGCTGCTATTTGGGATATATTCCAGTTGGACAGATTTGTGGGTAAGACTCACTATGTGCCCCTTATAAACTTTTATTAAACCTCATTACATGATTTTGGGTAGCACACACATATGCAATTTCCTTTCTCATCAGAAAGGATAACGTGTATATACTCTACAATATGGACGTTAGGCACAATTATGCCTATTTTCTTCTTTTATCGTTGGTTTAGCTCTTGAAGGTAAGAGTCAAACCGAATTTCTTGGATATATCTCTTGGGGTTTTAAATCACCAATTTGGCTCCCCTCACTAGCCACCTTTGAGATTCAGTGATCCTAACAAGGACCCTTATGATACTTGGCTTTCTATCATTGTTTAGTCTCGTTTTCCTTCGCCAAATATCTGGTCTTTTGTAAGTGTTTTGGGTTATTTCCTTGGGTGACCACACCTTTCCTGTCTGATATATCTGCACACTTTTCTTAATGGTGAATGTAGGAATTTTTTCCTTATTAGGAATGTGGTATATCAATTTAAAATTTAAAATTTATTGTAATGGCAACCAGCCTTTGAAGTAATATATAAATCATATTTGGTATTGTTGTTTCACAGATGCCCCTCGCTCATTCCACTTGTGATGTTTATGAATATGTTTTGGTCCTTAGGAAGGTGGTGCCATTGTGAATCCCACCGAAACGTGCGTAGAGCATCACCTTATATAAGGAGAGTTCCTGCAGAGACGGATATAATTATTATTCTGAACGTGGCTTCGTTTCCGCTCTTATCTGTCTCTGTCATAGTCTTTTAGGATCTCCATATGAGAGCATTTTGAGTTTGTGTATGATTGTTAGGTTGCTTGGGTTTATTTGAGGTGAGAATGCAGTAGTATGATGAAGCGTGGGGTGTTTTGATTGTACATATTTTTTGTAAATAATTGTTGCTCTTAAGATTTTATTTGTTGTCCTTTTCTTGCCACATAGCCACAGATGGAGATCTTATTATAATGTGAAACAAGGCATCTGCTAGTGGCTCTCTAATGTATATTGATTGTTCATATGTTGTCATCTTATTCTAACTATGTTAGATATCAAAGTGTATGAATTCATTATTGTTTAATATGACCATTAGGACAATTGTATATGAGATGTATTTTTATGATTAACTCATGCTTTAAAAATTAATAAAGATATATGTATTTTTTGTAAAAATTATTCTAAATTGTTTTTTCCTTGAGCTGGTTGCCAAGTTTGAACCTCTGAGGTCGCTTTGAAAAGTAATATAGGTCAGATCGAGGTTTCTTTCTTGTATGTAACTATACAGTCATAGGACTATATAAGTGCACAGATGTAGGAGTATATAAGGGCACAGCAATGTATGAGTATATAAGTGCACAGAGATATATGAGTATGTAACTGCAAAGATGTAGGAGTATGTAAGTGCACAGAGACGTGAGCGATTGTAAGCGCCCAGAAGTGTAGCAGTATGTAAGTGCACAGAAACGTAGAAGATTTTAAGTGCAGAGACATAGGAGTATGTAAGTATACAGTCATATGAATATATAAGTGAACAAATGTATGAGTATATCAGTGCACAGCAATGTATGAGTATGTAAGTGCACAGATGTAGAAATATAAGTGCACAGCATTGTATGAGTATGTAAGTGCACAGAAACCTAGGAGATCGTAAGTGCACAGAGACGTAGAAGTATGCAAGTGAAGGATGACGTAGGAGCTTTTAAGTGCACACAAACGTAGGAGATTGTAAGTGCGCAGCGATGTATAAGTATGTAAGTGCACAGATGTAGGAATATATAAGTGCACAGAGATATAGGAATATGTAAGTGCAAATATGTAGGAGTATGTATGTTCACAGAAACCTAGGAGATTGTAAGTGCATAGAGAAGTAGGAGTATGTAACTATAAAGTCATATGAGTATATAAGTGCACATATGTATGAGTATATAAGTGCACAGCGATGTATGAGTATGTAAGAGCACAGACGTACGAGTATATAAGAGCACAGATGTATAAGTATATAAGTGCACAGCGATGTATGAGTATGTAAGTGCACAGAAACCTAGGAGATTGTAAGTCCACAGAGACATAGGAGTATGTAAGTGAAGGGAGATGCAGGAGCCTTTAGTGCACAGAGACGTAGGAGACTAAGTGCACAGTAGTGTAGGAGAATGCAAGTGCACAGAGATGTTGGAGACTGTAAGTGCACAGCAGTGTAGGAGTATGCAAGTGCACAGAGACAAAAGAGTTTGGGAAACCAAAGGATGAAGACACCAAGAGGTGGGTGATACAAGCAAACACCTCTATAGAGAAGGCCCTCTCCCTGCCATCTGAAGAGTTTTACGCCAGTTTGCTTCAGTTCCAATTGATTTATTTTACTGTACTCGTGAAGTGTTATACGCAGGTGCGAGCTACCTCAGAGAGCGTTGGGTGGGACGACATGAAAATCATAGTGAGTCAAAGTAGTTGATTTCAGTTCACATAAATGCATAAAAACACGAGTATTACAATAAACACATCAAGCAAAACTAAACGCCAAATTCCTTAAACAGCAAACCAAGGAAAAAAAAAAAAATCTCAGGCACGGAGTGGGTGAAATGGCCCAACAGACTGGGGGTGTTTACCGACTGCAGTCCCAAGCTGGAGGAAGAAAACATCTTCTTCCCAAGATGATCCAGCTTCTTGGAGTCCCTGTCCGGTGAAGCGGTAGGGAATGCGCCCTTGGAGGTGGAGGCTTGAACCACCAAGCTCTCAGGGGTGGGGTGTTGGGAGAGGAAAGTGGGGTCGCCCGGGGCCGGGCGGTGGCGTCGAGCAATCATCCTGTCCACAGGAGCCCCTGTGTTGGGCCTGTACCAGGTGCCCAAAAGGATGTCCGTCAGGGCTTCATTAAACGGCAGCAGGGGCTCCGAAGAGCTCGCCGCCAGTTGAAGCACCTCTGTCAGGTTAGTCCTGACTGCCACCGTAGGTAGCTCGAGGTGGAGAGCCTCGGCCGCACTATGCAACACCACTGCGTATGACTCTCCCTCCTCCGTAGCCACGGTAGGAGGAGACAACATGCCAAGGTCTGGTGAGGTATCCAGACCACTGGCTTCACCCAGTTCCTCTCTCCAGTCCTGTTCATAAACTAACTGGTCGGTTAAAGGGTCCCCAGACCCCTCCCAGTCCTCCTTACCCTCCTCTGACTGCCAATCTGGTCTCAAAGAGCCAGGGTAGAACAGGGGCACAAAAGTACCCGTTGGCGACTGGTCCAGCGTCGGGCGACGCCGGTCCGGCTCGTGTCTACCTCGAGGTGGAGGCCGGGGTTGATGTCGGCTGGGGACACAGCTGACACCGGCTGTGGACGTGGTGCCGGGGGAGGAGTAACAAGGTCGACCGGCGCCGATCCGGATCCAGGCCTGGATGGGCTCCAACTTCTCATCGCTACAGGTTCAGTCCATCTGCTTTTAACAGAGGAGGCTAAAATAATCCTGTATATGAATTTCACAAAGGGATTTACATACCTCCATTGACCAGCACTTCACAACTTTCACTTTTCCTTCACAAAGTCCTGACAAGTTTGTATAATTGGTGTATAAACAGAAAAATCAGATTTGGTACTCATGGTGCATGTGTTGGTGTTCTGCGATTGCAACCTGGCAGAGATGCACTGAAGACCAGACCACATGGAGAGAGGCGGCTTCAAAACACTTCCCATGCTATCATCCACGGCCTGCTGTTTCATATGTTACTAGCAGGCGCAGAACTGCTTATTACAACAAATCCCACTTGTAACTGAAATAAAGCATTTAGAAACGTTTGTATAGCTGTTTCCAGTGCAGTCTACACAATGAAAGCAGATCTGTAGTTGGTAAATTGCTGTAATCACAGCGATGGAAAGTTAAATGGACGGTTAAGGAATCTAACTACCCAACTCATCCAGATTTTCAGAGCTTTTATTGGACTAACTGGAAACAAAAAGCACAGATGGTGCCTCAGCCATCAGAGCCACGGGGACTCCTTCAAATGGCAGCGGTGCGATGATCAAAAGAATACAGAGCTGCGTTGGGAATCATCTGCTTGCACAAAAGCATCGCCCAAAAAAAGATGGTGTACTGCTGTCGAGACGAGCGTTATCAAATGGGATTCAATGGCTGGGGTAAATGAGTGAGTGCATGAGAGCGTGCACAAGTCAGCCATTTGTGTGTGAATAAGCAAGATCGTGAGTGTGTGGGCATCTGCATGAATGTGTGCGAGTGGGAGACAGCATTATTGTGTGTGTGTGCATGACTGTGTGCGCGAGTGAACGTGTGAATCTTGGTGTATGAGTGAACACAGCATGAATATGCAAGTGAGCACTGGTGGCCCTGGACATTTTGAACAGGTGCAGCACCGAGGCAGGGATTTCACAGTGCCTAGTGCGTGCACATTCAAGACCTTTTCGAAGGGTTGGCACCTGTGTGCCTGTTTGAGCATAGTTACTTAGGCTGTGACTGGGATGCTCTACAGAACACCGACATACTAGGTAACAGCTACTTCTCAATATGTGGAAAACCAAAGAATCAACACAAACTCCAGTGATTTGATATTTGCCACAAGCTTTCATTTTGCTTCAGTTTCCCAAATAGATATCCATATTCCACCTTGAAATCATCACTGCATTGCTTTAAGTCTACAATCCTGCATAGGATTTCCTCTTCAGACCTCATCAGCATTGCCTCCAAATTGGTACTGCCAAACTGGGGAAGATCACGTTTTCACCAGTGTTATTTAAAAAAAAAAAAATGATCACTGAACATTCAAATACGGACCATAAAAAATACAGGCATTCTTCTGTGTGTCTGCCCAAGACAGAGTGAGAAGGTGAAAGTGCTTGTGAGAAATAGGACCTGAGAAGCAGCATGATAGGAGCAAAAGAAGGCTTAGTGCAAAGGAGGTTCAATGTGTGAGAAGGTGAAGCGAGTGGGGTTTGCGAGGGAAAGGAGGTATTGAAAGGGATTAGAATGTGTGCATGTGTTTGGAGAGGAGCGTTTCATTGAGGTGGGGGTATGAGTGAAAATGGGGTGGTAAGAAGAGTGTGTGGGACAGAAAAGAGGGTCTTAGAGAGAAGGGTGTGAGGAGAAAGTGAAAAAAGAAGCGACGTGAGGCAGATGTAATAAGGGGAGTGTATGAAATACATTAGCGAGATGACTGTCAGGAAGAGCAAAGGGTGGTGAGCTTGAGAGAAGTCAGAAGGAAGAGGGGGGAGATTATCAGGTCATGGACAACAATGGGTATGTGAATGAAAAGTGTAAGAGAAGGGTATCAGATCAGGGCTGAACATTGGGTATGTGAATGAAAAGTGGGAGAGAAGGGTATCAGATCATGCACAAACTTTGGGTATGTGAATGAAAAGTGTAAGAGAAGGGTATCAGATCATGCACAAACTTTGGGTATGTGAATGAAAAGTGGGAGAGAAGGGTATCAGATCATGACTGAACATTGGGTATGTGAATGAAAAGTGGGAGAGAAGGGTATCAGATCATGCACAAACTTTGGGTATGTGAATGAAAAGTGGGAGAGAAGGGTATCAGATCATGACTGAACATTGGGTATGTGAATGAAAAGTGTGAGAGAAGGGTATCAGATCATGACTGAACATTGGGTATGTGAATGAAAAGTGTGAGAGAAGGGTATCAGATCATGCACAAACTTTGGGTAGGTGAATGAAAAGTGGGAGAGAAGGGTATCAGATCATGACTGAACATTGGGTATGTCAATGAAAAGTGTGAGAGAAGGATATGTGAGATAGAGAAAGGGAGATGGAGGGCTGAGAAGTGAAAGCGTGATCCTCATACATTTAAGAAAGGGAAATAGATGCATGATAAAAAAAAAGAGCTCTATAGAGTAGCATTTGATTAAAGACAATATTTCTTTTTGGGAGAAATCGTCAAATTATGCAGCAGTTGGTGCGTTATCTGGCAAACGAGGAAAATCCATGATTATATGGAAAACACTGCAGCCCCAGAAACCCTTAACTGCAGTGGCACTGATTATATGTCATAGTGTCAATTGTCAGACTTCTGGGGCCATATCATTAAGAGTTCGAACAAAGCACCTGCTTTTTTGCATGTGAGGTGTCTAAGATTCAAACACCACATAATTCAGAATTTCTCAGAGTTAATGCATGAACTTTAAACAGACCAAGTGGGAAACAGTGACCAGGGATGGCCTGTCTGTATCTGGCGTGTTCTGTCCGAAGCAGCGCTGGAACGAAGGGGGATCCAGCAGAATCCCTGATGCGGCAGCTATTTTTGAGCCGTATCGGGGATCCGTCTCCTCCGATGCAATTTGCCAACAGAGGGACACAACTCAGCAGCACCAGCACGTTGTCTGCTTTCTGCTGGGAGCGGTGACGCGACTTTCTTATTTAATATTCCGGCAGAACCAAAAGCACAAGTTACTAACTTGTGTAACGATATATCTGTAAGAGACAGTAGTTAGTGACAGATTCCTTACCTTAGAATATCCCCAGGCGTCAGGCTGGATCCGGAAAGTTTTGCGTAGCAGTACCCTTGCGCGTCGGTAGGCGGCGTCGTGCGGCTCCGCGTCCGTCGTCGGCGTCGTGATCGCCGGGATGACGTCGCGGGCAGTACTTAGGCGCCGCCCTTGCGCGCTGACGTCAGTTCTGTACACGACTTTCCGCGCCAGGAACGCAGAGCCATGCAAGAAGCTGACACAGGTGTCTGAAAAATACTAGGGCCCTGAAAGGGATGTCCTTAACCCTAGAAATCAGTTCGCAGAACGGGAGGATGGGTGGGCGGTAGGAATCTGTCACTAACTACTGTCTCTTACAGATATATCGTTACACAAGTTAGTAACTTGTGCATCTGAAAGAGACACGTTAGTGACAGATTCCTTACCTTAGAATAGATACCCCAGCAATACCAACCCCGGTGGTGGGTCTGCGAACAAAGATCAGACAAGGAAGTCCTGGAGGACAGAACGGGCAAAGAAGCCGTCCCTCCGGACCTGACTGTCAAGGCAGTAATGCTTTGTAAACGTGTGCAGCGAGGCCCACGTAGCTGCCTGACAGGTAACCGGCAGCGGAACACCGCGGCCCAAGGCCGTGGTAGTAGCCGTTGCCCTGGTGGAATGGGCACGCAGCCCAACAGGAGGCTCCTTCTTGGCCAAAGAATAGCAGGTCTTGATGCACAAGGTAACCCAGCGGGAGATGGTCCTCTTGTGCACCGCCCGACCTTTTTGGCGCCCACGTAGCCAACAAAGAGCTGGTCATCCACCCGGAAGTGTTTTGTGCGGTCGATATAGAAGGAGAGCGCACGTTTTGGGTCCAGACGGTGGAGCCTCTCTTCCTCTCTGGAAGGATGCGGAGGCGGAAAGAAGGTGGGCAAAGTGATGGTCTGCCCAATGTGGAAAGCAGTAACCACCTTTGGCAAGAAGGACGGACGCGTCCGAAGAACAACCTTGTCCGGATGAACAGACAGAAAGGGAGGTTTGCAAGATAGAGCCTGAGCTCACTCACCCGCCGAGCGGAGGTGATGGCCACCAGAAAGGCTGTCTTCAGAGTCAGAAGACGAAGAGGACAGTTATGCAGAGGCTCAAAGGGAGCGCACATTAAAAAGGTAAGAACCAAGTTCAAGTCCCACTGAGGCATTACAAACGGAACAGGAGGGAAGAGGTGAGTAATGCCTTTTAAGAACCTGTTAACAACAGGGGACTTGAAAAGGGAGGGCTGATCAGGAGCCTGAGGAAGGCCGAGATAGCACAAAGATAACCCTTGATGGTACCTAGGGCAGAACCCTGTTGGGCCAGAGAGAGAAGGAACAGAAGGACCTCAGAAAGAGGGGCAGAAAGGGGATCCACAGCCTTTGCTGTGCACCATGCCACAAATTTGTTCCACCTGCAGGCGTATACCACCTTAGTGGAGGGACGCCTGGCTGCCAGAATCACATCACAAACTTCGGGAGGCAAGTCGAAAGGAATCAACTGCCGCCGCTCAATCTCCACGCAAGCAGGTGTAGACTGGACAGGTTCGGTGGAGGACCGTCCCTTGCTGCTGCGACAGAAGATCCTCCCGAAGAGGCAGACGGATCGGGGGATCTATGCTCATATTGAGTAGCTCGGGATACCAAACTCTTCGAGCCCAGTCCGGAGCCACAAGAATGACTTGGGCCCGGTCGTGCCGAATCTTCTTCAACACTCTGGGTAGAAGTGGTATAGGCGGAAAGGCGTACAACAGACCGCAACTCCACTCGCGACGAAAAGCGTCGCCGAGCGAGTGCCGCCTTGGAAATTCCAACGCGCAGAACTGATGACATTGCGCGTTCTCTTCGGTGGCGAATAGATCTAACCAAGGCTCTCCCCACTGTAGAAAGAGTCCTTGCGCCACGTCCGAGTGAAGACGCCATTCGTGATCCATCATGCACCTGCGGCTGAGTTCGTCCGCCCTGGCGTTCAGAGAACCTGCCAGGTGTTGAACCATCAGGAACATGCCCTGATGTTCCAGCCATGTCCAGAGGCGCAGAGCCTCCTGACAAAGGGTCCAAGACCCCACCCCGCCCTGTTTGTTGCAGTACCACATGGCGGTGGTGTTGTCTGTGAACACCTGCACTACCTTCCTTTGACAGAGGGAAGGAATGCCTTGAGTGCAAGCCGGATCGCCCGGAGCTCCAGAAAGTTGATATGGAGCCGGGACTCCGCCGGAGACCAGAGGCCTCTGATCTCCGCTCTCCCATGTGACCGCCCCATCCCAGAAGGGGACGCGTCCGTCACAACTGTATGCTCTGGCTGGGGAAGGGAGAGGGATCTGCCCATGACCCATTGCCGGTTCGAGAGCCACCACTGCAACTGTTTTGCAGTCCCTCCGAGATCTGGACGTGATCGGACAGGTTGCCCTGGTGCTGCGCCCACTGGAACTTCAGGTCCCACTGCAGAGCCCAGCATATGCCATCTGGCATGAGTGACCAGCAGGATGCAGGAGGCCATGAGGCCCAGCAGCCTCAGGGTCATCCCGTGCCGAAACCCAGGATAAAGGCCGAAAGATCGGAATCATAGCCTGAATATCCCGGACTCGCCGTTCGGGAGGATAGGCCCGAAACTGCGTCGTGTCCAGAACTGCTCCGATGAAAAGGAGCTGTGGAGAAGGAATTAGATGCGACTTCGGCACATTGATGGAGAACCCCAGCGAGTGCAGGAGTTCGGCCGTAGTCTGGAGGTGGGAGACGACTGCCTGGGACGAGCCCGCCTTCAGCAGCCAGTCGTCGAGGTAGGGAAGACTGAAACCCCTGCCCGGCGCAGATGAGCTGCGACCACCGCCATCACTTTCGTGAACACCCGAGGGGCACTGGTAAGGCCAAAGGGGAGCACGGTGAACTGAAAATGCTCGGGCCTACCGTGAACCGAAGGTAACGCCGGTGGGCCGGCAGGACGGGGATGTGGAAATACGCGTCCTGCAAGTCCAACGCTACCAACCAGTCTCCAGGGTCGAGGGCAGTCAAGACCTGAGCTAGGGTAAGCATCTTGAACTTCTCCTTCCGGAGGAAGCGATTGACGTTCCGGAGGTCCAAGATAGGACGCATGTCCTCCTTGTCCTTTTGGGCACCAGAAAGTAGTGGGAGTAGCAACCACGCCTACTTCTGGGGTCGGAACATGCTCGATGGCCCTCTTGGTCAAGAGGGCCGTGACTTCCTTCTGTAGAAGCACCAAGTGATCCCCTGACATGCGGTGGAATTGAGGTGGCATGGCTGGGGGGTGGTCTCGAAGGGGAGGGAGTAGCCCCTCCGGACAATGTCCAAGACCCACCTGTCCGAGGTGATGGTGCGCCAGTGGGGAAGGTGATGGCGGACCCTGCCCCCTACTGGCGTGCCGTACACCTGAAAGGAGGGACTAGGAGGGCTTGGAGGCCGCGGACGGGTTGGAGGTGGTGAGCTGACCCGCACGCTGGTGGCCCGATCCGCCACGGCGGAATCCACGTCCTCGGCCACGCGAAGACGCTGCTGCGCGGGCCGGTGGCTGGGCTGCTGACGTGAAGGGCGCCCCTACCGTGGCCACGATAGGGGCGAAAAGCAGAAGGCAGCGGAGGGCGTGTAGCAGTAAGGCCCAGGGACTTGGCAGTAGCCCGTGAGTCCTTAAAGCGCTCCAACGCATGGTCTGCTTTGGACCCAAAAGACCGACTCCATCAAAGGGCATGTCCATGAGAGTATTCTGGACATCCCCTGAAAAACCAGTGGTTCTCAGCCAGGCGTGGCGTCGGAGCGCCACCGTCGTTGCAATCGACCTGCCCAGCGAGTCGGCGGTGTCAAGGCCACAACGGATAGTGTATTTGGCCGCATCCCTTCCTTCCGCAATGGCGCGGGAAAGCAGTGCCTGGACCTCCTCAGGGCACTGGGGCAAAACATCCGCCACCGAATCCCACAGGGAGTGGGTATATCGGCCCAAAAGACAAGCGGTGTTAACGGACCGCAAGCCAGCACTGGAGGAAGAAAAACCTTTCTTCCCAAACTGATCCAGGCGTTTGGATTCCCTATCCGGGAGGAGTGGTAGGGAAGGCGGTTTGGGAAGCGGAGGCTTGGACAACCAAGCTCTCAGGAGTGGGGTGGACAGAAAGAAACAGGGGGTCGCCCGGAGCAGGGCGATGGCGTCGTGACACGTTCCGATCCACAGGAGCCCCTGTGTTGGGCTTGGACCAGGCGCCCAAAAGAACGTCAGTGAGGGCGTCGTTAAACGGCAGCACAGTCTCCGCAGAGGAGGCTGCCGGCTGGAAGCACCTCTGTCAAGATGTTAGGCTTGACCTTCAAAGTAGGGAGCTGGAGACGCAAGGCCCCAGCAGCCCTACGCAACACCGTACCGAAGTTGGCCCCCTCCTCCGTAGCCACGGGAGGAGACAGCATGCCAGTGTCAGGGAAGTATCCAGACCACTGGCCTCCCCTAGACTCTCTGTCCAGTCCTCATCATACTGACAGTTGCGCGTCAGAGGGTCATCAGACCCCTCCCAGTCCTCCTGGTCCTCCTCTGGTGCAAAATAAGGAGGAGGAGGGACATTTGGGACCCAAGGTCCCATCGGCGCCGGAGCCGGCGTCGAGCGACGTCGCTCCGGGTCCATGTCCGGAGCCGGAAGGAACTGGGGGACGACGCCGCCCGGAGCCCAGGGCGGCGTCGAGAACGGCACCGGAGACATCGGCGCCGGCGGAGGTGTCGTGAGGTCGACCGGCGTCGATGGGGGTTGTGGAGCCGGGATCGAGGCCGGGGCCGAAGCCGGAGCCGGGATCGAGGCCAGAGGCACGGGCGACGCCGGGGCCGGAGCCGCCGGCGACGCCGGAGCAACCCCATCAGGACCCGCGGGGCCCGAAGGCGCACCGGAGGGGCCTGAAGGCCCGAAGAGGCGGGCCATGGCCGACAGGAACTCCTGTACCTTGGCCGGATCCGCCCCGAACCCGGGAAGGGCGGGTATAGCGGGGGCGACTCCACAGGCAAGTCCGGGCCGCGGGGCGGGGACGGTGCCGGGAGGGGCCTCAGCCGAGTCGCGAGACCGGCGAGGCGAAGTCCGAGAGCGACGATGCTTCTGGACTTCTTGTGCTTAGACTTACCGGACGAAGAAGACTTCGACGCCGACGACCGGTGTGCACTCCGCGAGCGACCCTGGACCTCTCACGCGACCGGGGCCTCCGTGGAGCCGAATGCCGGGCCTCGAGGAGCTTTCGAGACCGCTCTCGCAAAGCCTTCGGGTTGAGGGCCTGGCATTCGGGACAAGACTCGGTGTCGTGGCCTCGGCCGAGGCAGAAGAGACACTCCCAATGCGGGTCGGTGACGGACATCATCCGCGCACAGGCGCCGCATCGCTTGAAGCCGGGCATCCCTACGACACCTAAAAGTCGGAAAAAACAGTGAAAAAATCACCAAAAAGTATGGTCAAAAATTGACCAGGGCACTGCTCTTCCCGGATCTGCGCTTGCTGGCGCGGAAAAAGAAGAACTGACGTCAGCGCGCAAGGGCGGCGCCTAAGTACTGCCCGCGACGTCATCCCGGCGATCACGACGCCGACGACGGACGCGGAGCCGCACGACGCCGCCTACCGACGCGCAAGGGTACTGCTACGCAAAACTTTCCGGATCCAGCCTGACGCCTGGGGATATTCTAAGGTAAGGAATCTGTCACTAACGTGTCTCTTTCAGATACGAAGGCCAAAATTAAAGATCTCCGTAGTTCCAGTGTAATCCTGGCTGGGACCTATATGGAGCCTAAGCCCTGGACACTGATGCAATGGAGGGGAAACAAAATCACACCGCTAGATATTACTTCACCAGAACTTAGGAGAAACAACGATTTTAGAGGCAAGCTTCTGACTTTGTCCAATGCCTGTATATAACCGATATGCATTCCCCGTAAGAATGTCTGATGCATCGGTCTGTAGGAGTATTTTATACCACTTGCAATTTAAATCACATTTACCACTTTTTTAAATTTACTTCTTTTATAGTGCTATTCATCCAATGTAGGGTATCAGAGCGCTTTACAACACACGCTGGCATTAAACATTGACAATAAATCATACAAGTGTGTAGATCAAAGGACAGGATGTTACATAGGACAATGAGGTTTTCAAGGTGCAGAAGTCACACATCGTCTTTACTGGTAGGAATTATATTATAAGAGTGCACGGCCGGGAGAAACCGAGTCAGAATTTAAAACGGAAAGCAGTGCTTGGGGTTGTCTGTACTAATAAGACTTTATTGTTACCCAAAGCACCCCTTTTAGCAGCCACATGTTAACAGATTAAGAAAATATAAAGTTCTAAAACCGTGACTTTGCAGTTTGCTTGCAGGTCTGCTCAGCTCTCACGGTGCTATATTATAAGGATTGCAATTTATGACCTGCAAGTAATAAAAGGACCTCAGTGTAAAAAGCAGTAATCCACTAATCTATCTACATAAAATAAAAATCTGTCATCTGCATGTTACACCATGTGCTTTGCAGGAGACACATTAATCCTCTAGGCTACCTAATAAGTCAAAACTGTAACTAGACAAAACACACATCTCTCCAGCAAGTGCATTATTCACCTGAGTTATCCTATCATTATTATTATTCCTGGAGATTTACTGGGTACACAAAGCTCTCTGTAGCAAATGCCTTAACCCCATAAGATATTGTAAAATGCTGCTTCTTTGTGACTAATTAATTAGACCAGGTTTACTGTCACGTTTCGCCTTGTTGCCAATTTCATTATAGCAGAGGTTTAACATTTTTTTAAATAAATTGACTGGTAGTATTCTTTTCATGACCCCGCACCACGTGATTCTACCCCAAACTTAATGAGTTCCCAGAGTAAAGTTTTTCCAATTCCAGCATTGATTAAAAGTCAATGCATTAATGCACAGAAATTCTGAGTTGTGTGTTTGAACTTTAGACATTTCAAACAAAATGAGACGGCCAAGCTATATAGCT
Organism: Calotriton arnoldi; assembly: GCA_963921515.1. Classification (NCBI taxonomy): domain Eukaryota; kingdom Metazoa; phylum Chordata; class Amphibia; order Caudata; family Salamandridae; genus Calotriton; species Calotriton arnoldi. Next base: position 1,342,887 of record CAWUFW010000450.1, on the reverse strand, counting down.
ATCTGACATAGAAGTGTCTGGCACTTGAAAGTTTATATAGAAAACCCTCACACACCAACCTGGTTGGTGTCATGCTTCATCATCGGGTCCCAGCTGAGTAGCCGAATGCCACTCAGCTGTGCTGCAACACCTGATTACAGTGGAGCGGGTTGTGCTGTTAGTGCATGTGATGAAGTAAATGTGAAACTAAAAATACCTCTGGGATTCTGCCTTTTAATTATTTTATTCCCAGTGATCCAGGGTATGTTAAAAACAAGAGAGAGGATAATTCACTGAGTGTAATGCTTGTATATCAGTGTTATCCATTGATGGTCAACATGTTTCAGCCCACTTAGAAATTGCTGGGGCTTTCTTCAGGACCTCTCATATAAAGTGCTTAGTGAGTGAAGTGAAAAAGTGAGTGGTAAAAATGAACCACGTGTTAAAGCATTTTTAGTACTCGCGCTAAGGAGTACCATACATGCTAAGAGGACTAACCGTACTCAGGGTCCTCACAATGGGCTAGTACCTAAAAAAGGAAAACATAACACAACACAATACGAACATTTAACATGTAAAATCATAAAACTGGAGCTTATGCCTTCACCGTATTGATGGTGCCCTATAATTTTATAACTACAGCACGCAGTGTCAGATATACGTGCAGTCACTTTCAAACACAGATCATGCATCCAATATGACATGTTTGTGTATAATATAGTGATCAACCATCAAGTATCAATCGAAAAAGGCGTTTATTTTGTGCCTTATTTAATCGGTATTACTTATAGTGAAATGGTGCCAGTGAGAGAAATGTGTGACTATACGTGGTAGTCACCTTAACGGCGGTTTGTATTAAACCGAGTGGGGCCGGCTAGATTGTGCCGCGTTATTATAATAGTATTTTATGCAGTGACTCAAGGGAAAGGGTAATTAGCATTTGGATAATTACACTACTAGTATGACTGGCTCACACTTCTGATCCTGGGATGGGGGAGCCATTTAAGTCACGTACTCTAACAGGGAAAAAAAGGGGAGGATAAAAACGGAGGAGGGAATCAATGTAAACAACTCGATCTGCACCAGAAACAATTAAAGGTGGCAGGGCCAAAGAATTATACATAAGGTGTAGCGGCGAAGATTGTAAGAAGCCAACTACACTCTGAATCGAGTAGATCTTACTTCGTGTCATGGTCTCTCCCGCTGCTCAACCTATTGCGGTATCCTCAGGAACAGGCTGGTAAAAGAATGGAGGAGCCGGAGTTGGTTAAAAAGAGGATTTCGACCAATTGCGGGAGAGCATCTGTACAGAGTCTATTCATCATTGCGTGTGTAACGTGAAGCGCATCGACAAGACTAGAGTGCTGACTCTCGTTATGAAAGCAACTTCCGGGCAGGATGAGCACGTCATCACGTGTATAACGTGAGACGCGTGCTAAATGGTTACAGTGTTGACTTCAGATTGAGGTATCCCGCTAAGGTGATTGACTTAGTAACTAGACGATGGGCTACATGTATAAAGAAACGAAAGGAGGAATTAAATAATCTTTCGTTATAAAGAAGAATACTTCAAAGGGATTAATATAGATGTTAATAATGTGCAAAATTAACTCCCAATCATAACAATACAGTTCTCAATTTTTAGAAAGTGGCATCAGCGATTTAAACTATTCCAGGGTATGTTGTCATTTAACCCATGGATATTAGTAGACATTCGATACACCCATCTTTGCTCTTTATCTAACAGTAGTTGTTGGGTGTTCTTGGTGCTGAGGTCCAATTGCTCAATCACAACCCATTGCATGTCATTAGGGGTGTGACCCTGTTCTAGAAAATGATTTGTCATACGAGTTGTGTTGCGCTGGCAACGAATATTACTTCGATGTTCGCAAATTCTAGTTTTAACTCTACGACTGGTCATGCCAACATACCTCAGACCACAAGGACAGGTTATGAGGTATATGACATTCATGGAGTTACAGTTCGTGTGTCTGCGTATTTCCCAGGTTCTACCTGGTTCCAGATTGAGAGTTTTCGTTGGTTTTGTGAGGTGGCAGACACTACAGTCACCACAAGGGTAGTGTCCTGTAACTTTTGGTAAGCCCCATGCATTCAAGATTGTATTCTCATGTCGAATTTGGGGCTGAGGTCTTGTGTGTACCAGACTATCTTTCAAGCTTTTTCCTTTTCTGTAGGAAAATAACGGTTTTTCCCATTGGAGGTTGCCGGTATTTAATATAGTCCAATTTTTCTGCACAATTTTAGCCACTTGATTAGATACAGAGTTATAGGTGGTCACACAAGTCAAGGGAACTGAAGTTTCTGTTAGTGTCTTTGGTTCTAAAAGGCCCTCACGGTTCTGATTTCTAGCACGTTTCTTGGCTTTTTTAATAATGGTGTCTGGGTATCCACGATTTTTAGTTTTGTGGTAAGCATCTGTGCCTGATCTTTGAAATCCCCAAGACTACTACAATTTCTGCGTAAAGCGCAGATATTGTCCGTAGGGAAGGTTCTCTCTTAGAGACCGAGGGTGGAAACTTGAGAAATGTAAAAGAGAGTTCCTAGCCGTTGGTTTGGAATGTGTTTTGGTCTCAAGTCTTCCATTGTTGTTTGTGATATCCAGGTCTAAGAAGGTCATGTTCCTCCTGCTTGAGGTGTGAGTAAATTTCAAATTAGGGTCACATCCATTAATCCAGACAAAGAAGGAGTTCAGCGAATCTTCTGATCCTTCCCAGATAAGAAAGACATCGTCTATATACCGTTTGTAAAAACGTATATTCGCTGTAAGTGAGGAGTTAATATTCAATAGGAATTTTTGTTCAAAATTGTAAACGTACAGACCCGCTACACTAGGGGCGAAGGTACTCCCCATTGAAGTGCCATATGTTTGCAAATACAGTTGGCCTTCAAACTCAAAATAGTTCTCTTTTAGGGCCAGTTCTGCACATTTCAAAATAAATGATTTGGGAGTTTGGTATGTCCAAATGATACTATTTAGTGATGTTTTTAGAACCTCCAAAGTATCATCCTGAGGTAAACTAGTATAGAGGCTTTCTATATCCAAGCTTACTAAAAACAGGTGTGTTAGGGTTAAAGATCAAATCTTTGATCTGCCCCAACAGATCTTTGGTGTCTTTTAGATAGGTGATAGTAGCCTGTACTAGGGGCTTCAGAAAAAATCGCAGAACTTAGAAAGGGGTTCCAAAATAGAACCTATACCAGATACTATGGGCGGCCGGGTGGAGGAATTTTATTTTTATGTACTTTGGGGATAGTGTAGAAGTATGGTATTTTCTCTTCAGTGGTGGTCAGAAATTGGGCTTCCTTTTTACTAATGTGTCCAAGGCCTTCTGCCTCTGTTACTAGATCTTGAATTATTGATATAAGTCTTGGGGTAGGATCTTCTTGAAGAGGTTTATAATTATGCCTATCCTCTAAAAGGCGAAGGCATTCGTTTTTATAGGCCACCTTGTCTTGTCAGGTGCCAACTTTAGACATGTCAGGTGCCAAAAAAACAGGCTACAGGCGCTGCGCGGAGCCATCATGATGCAGCTCCTGAAATGCGAAATAAAATGTAGTTCCTGGTTTTCTGTCTTTTTTTCTTGTAGGCAGTCAAAGGTTGAGCAGCCCAGTGGGTGAGAGGGCAGTGGGAGCCTTTCAAAATAGTAAGGAGAATCTTACTGCTAATGGGCAAACATGAACACAAATGGGTGTGCAAAGAGATATTCACCAGGACAATGCAAGCGGCACCTAAAGTGTCTGAAGAGAGCCTGAGAAAGAAAACCAATCTGTGGGTAACCCTCTTTCTCAGCCCATCCTTGGCCTAGAGGTTGGTGTCACGTAGGTGGAGGGTCTGCAACAGGCCCTGCCTTGAACTAGTGCAGCACGTGCTGCCCCGCGAGAGCCGCCAGTGCAAGAAGCGTATGGGTCTGTGGGTGAACTTAGAGAGTGCACCAATAGGCCTGTCAGAGGAGATGGACCTCACTGACACGATGACAGGGCTTCTGAGGGTGTTTCTGTGTGTCTTTCTTGTTCATAAGCCTTCGGGGCACCAAGACCCGCTATGTTCGTTGCTCTCTCACAGCACAAGCACTTTGATATCCCTCCCAAACGACCGAAAAAAGGTTTTCCACTGTCCCTTCTGCCATTAAGAACAAAACCCTCCTGTAGCATCCTCAAATGTTAAATGAAAAAGCTTCTTTTCAAGCACCATTTCCTAACTTGACCTAAAACTCTTCTGAAAAGATATCTATCAAAGTTTTCTTGTCTGCAGAAGTCTCCTCCATAAGAGGGACTCTGACGAAAGGAATGAATCCCATTGGATAAGGTCGAAAGTCGTACTCACTCCCACATCGTATGGTTTGTACAACCTAAAAGATACCTGGAGTCTAGCTAGCGCTATATAAAATTCTCAAATAAATAAATACATAAAAGGTACTGCAAACTGCAAGCATGTCAACTTCATTGCACTCTCTGCCTCTTTACTATCTGAAAACCAGATATAGCTTTTCACACAGTTAATTTTTACCAATGTATCCTCCCAGTTAATAATGATTGTTCATGTATGCTACCTAGGTGAACTTGGAACCTATGTCAAGTTCTCGGACACCTAGGGTCACGACCCCACAAATACTGCTGAAGAGCAGCTGGAAAGTACATAGGGTGTGACACCTGGGGTCATGAGCCCACAAATACTGCTGAAGAGGAGCTGGAAAGTACACAGGTGTGACACCTGGGGTCGTCACCACAAATACTGCTGGACAACAGCTAGAAAGTACACCGGGTGCAACACCTGGGGTCGCGACCACAAATACTGCTGAACAGCAGCTGGAAAGTACACAGGGTGTGACACCTAGGGACACCAGTCCACAAATACTGCTGAAGAGCAGCTGGAAAGTACACAGGGTGCAATACCTGGGGTCATGAGCCCACAAATACTGCTGAAGAGGAGCTGGAAAGTACACAGGTGTGACACCTGGGGTCGTCACCACAAATACTGCTGGACAACAGCTAGAAAGTACACCGGGTGCGACACCTGGGGTCGCGACCACAAATACTGCTGAACAGCAGCTGGAAAGTACACAGGGTGTGACACCTAGGGACACCAGTCCACAAATACTGCTGAAGAGCAGCTGGAAAGTACACGGGGTGCAATACCTGGGGTCATGAGCCCACAAATACTGCTGAAGAGCAGCTGGAAAGTACACCGGGTGCGACACCTAGGGCCACGAGCCCACAAATACTGCTGAAGTGCAGCTGGAAAGTACACAGGGTGCGATACCTAGGGCCACGAGCCCACAAATACTGCTGAAGAAAAGCTGGAAAGTACACAGGGTGCGATACCTAGGGCCACGAGCCCAAAAATACTGAAGAAAAGCTGGAAAGTACACAGGGTGCAACACCTAGGGCCACGAGCCCACAAATACTGCTGAAGTGCAGCTGGAAAGTACACAGGGTGTGATACCTGGGGACATGAGCCCACAAATACTGCTGGAGAGCAGCTGGAAAGTACAAAGGGTGTGACACCTGGGGTCGTGACCACAAATACTGCTGAACAGCAGCTGGAAAGCACACAGGGTGCGACACCTAGGGCCACGAGCGCACAAATACTGCTGAAGAGCAGCTGGAAAGTACACAGGGTGCGACACCTAGGGCCACGAGCCCACAAATACTGCTGAAGAGCAGCTGGAAAGTACAGAGGGTGTGACACCTGGGATCATGACCACAAATACTACTGAAGAGCAGCTGGAAAGTACACATGGTGTGACACCTGTGGTCATGACCCCACAAACACTGCTGAGCAGCCGCTGGAAAGTACACAGGGTGTGATACCTGGGGTCATGAGCCCACAAATACTGCTGGAGAGCAGCTGGAAAGTACACAGGGTGCGACACCTAGGGCCACAAGCCCACAAATACTGCTGAGCAGCAGCTGGAAAGTACACAGGGTGTGACACCTGGGGTCATGACCTCCACAAATGCTGCTAAAGAGCAGCTAGAAAGTACGCAGGGTGTGACAACTGGGGTTATGAGCCCACAAATACTGCTGAACAGCAGCTGGAAAGTACACAGGGTGTGATACCTGGGGTCATGACCCCACAAATACTACTGAACAGCAGCTGGAAAGTACACGGGATGCGACACCTGGGGTCATTACCCCACAAATACTGCTGAAGACCAGCTGGAAAGTACACAGGGTGTGATACCTGGGGTCATGACCCCACAAATACTGCTGAACAGCAGCTGGAAAGTACACAGTATGTGACACCTGGGGTCATGACCCCCACAAATGCTGCTGGAGAGCAGCTAGAAAGTACACAGGGTGTGACACCTGTGGTAATGAGCCCACAAATACAGCTGAAGAGCAGACGGAAAGTACACAGGGTGTGACACCTGGGGTCATTACCCTACAAATACTGCCGAACAGCAGCTGGAAAGTACACAGGGTGTGACACCTGGGGCATGACCTCACAAATGCTGCTGAAGAGCAGCTGGAAAGAATACAGTACACAAATCAAAAATAAAAAGAAGGGTGAGGGGGCGTGGCCTGGTGCCGGCTAAGATGGCTGCCTAAGAAGAGAGCTCCGCCGGGGCCGCGACAAAAGCCCTAATTATCCGTCATTTGTCCGACACTGGTGACGCTGATGTGACCCGCAGTGCCAGCGGAACACCCACTGCACCGAATGGCGTGAAGAACCCCGAGGGAAATGCCCCGGATCTGCCCTTTTCCCTAACTGCGGAGCTGTAAGCTAAGAGCGGGCGGAGGCCCGGCGGGAGTGGGTGGTGCTCGAGTGGCTGCCTCGCCCTGCTGTGGCGTTGCTGCGGCGGGGAGCCCGTGGGTGTGCGGGAGTGTGAAGAACTTCCTGCAGCCCTGCCACCGATCGCTGATCTCGTCCGAGCGCCATCGAAGGATCGCGGAACTGCGGTGGAAACCAGCGGCTCCGGCGGTGACTTGAGTGTGCCCGGAACTGAGCGAGGAATACCGGGAACCATTCCCGTTTGGCCGTTATCCCGTAAAGAGAACTCCGCACTGAATTGGCGCGCACCGGAGTAGGGGTAAGGAGCTTCTCCGCCCCCCCCTCCTTGTCAGCGTGGGCCCGTATCAACACTTATCGGACTGAAACTCCGGGGGGGAGGGGGGCCAGGCCGTGTGACCGCTCGCTCTGAGCGTACCTGCGGGGTTGAAGCCTACATCAGAGACCAGCTGTGCCTGTTGGCGCTAAGCAGATTAGCCGCAGTGCGACGCTGCGGTTTCCCCACCAGAGCGCACCGCCCTACGTGATAGAGACTTTCTCCCTGGGGCACGATTAAGATCCTGCTAAGGTGGAGACATCACAGGGAACAGTCTACTGGCAGGCATGACGTCTTCCCCACGCTGCGCAAAGTTGGAGTCGTAGGCCTGAATCTGTGTTCACGTGATTTTTCCTCGGACCGGCGTCCCTACGTGATTACCACCTGAAGATACAACACAGAGGCACTCATTGAGTCCGTGACGAGGCTGGGTCAAGCGGCAGACACAGACTGGAAGCCGGGGGTGGAGTGATTTCAGCGTTGAACTCGCCTCGAGGCCCAGCTGTGAGAACTGAGGCGTGAGTTGCGCAGGACAACATTCGGTAGGCCGCGCCACGCACAGGCACTACACACGGAAGGCCCGTCGGAGGATTGAGACGGTGTAAGGTAGCTATCCGCCGGGTGGGGCCACGCAGGACTGCGCCGAAATAATAGCACATCGCGAGCTCCGGGAGCACTGGCTCACCCCTGGATGTGACATCGCTGGGCCGGCGAAACACCCTGGCGTCTGAAAGCGGATAAGGCGCAACACTGGCGGTGGGTGAGGGCCGAGTCACAAACAGGGTTCCCGGGCGCTGCCAGACTCGGATCAACGTCAAGGGGCACAGATACCCCCGCAGCTAATATATCGGGGGAGCTTTGTGGCAATGACAGTCCCACTGCCACTGGGATTGTGAGACGGCTGACAGTCTACTCTGATTCCTGAACTTGCACTCCGGAAGGGCACAGGATCTGCACAGAGTCAAGGGGCCATTCTGCGCTAAGGATACAGTCAACGGACACCCATACAAAAGGAAACCTAAAGGGAGCGCATCAGTGCAGTCTAATAGACTTGACAAATACGCAGTCCCAAAACAGTCAATGCCAGAAGATGGGGCCTCAGGTGGACATACTGGCGATCCAGAACCATCACTCAGCTCAATAATGGCAGCTATCCAGGTTCTGGGAGCAACGCTCGAAACAAAAATTGATAAAGTCTCCATTGAAATGAACCTGCTCAGAGCGGACATGAATAAGACATCGGAACGTGTAACAAAGACGGAGGCGAATGTCACTGAGCTACAAAGCACAACTCGGAAACTGGAAGAATGAGTCCAACAACTTATCCACCAGCATCGTCAGGTGGCCCTTAAACTGGAGGATCAGGAGGGAAGGGCCCGCCGTAACAATATTCGAGTGGTTGGGGTTCCAGAGGGGGTGGAGGGACCAAGCGTTGACCTCTTCCTTGAAGATCTAATACTGAACCACCTTAAACCTAAACGGCTCTCCGCCTTCTTCACCGTGGAGAGGGCGCATAGAGCCCCGGTCCTTCCGCCGAAACCAGGAGCAGCCCCATGGACGATCATAGCCAAAATCCTTAATTACAGGGACCGCAACGCAATATTACAGGCTGCTCGTCTCCACGGGGACCTCCGATACGAGAACACCACCGTGAGGTTCTTCCCAGACTTTACTCTTAAGGTGCAGCAAGAGCAACGCTCCTTTGACTGTGTGAAACGAGCGCTCAGAGACAAAGGCATCAAGTATATGATGTTCTTTCCAGCAAAGCTCAAGATAATTGCAGAAGGGAAATCATGGTTTTTCACGGCTCCGTCGGAAGTGCAAGCGTGGCTAGATGAAGGGAACGCATGGAAGGCGAGATCAAAAACTGGAGAAAGCTGGAGAGACACCCGTGAGAGTTCACCGGGCTCCCTAGACGGTCAAGCGGAACCGGAAAAGCGAAAACAGCGATCCTGGAGATCGAGATCTATGAGCCCAACGGCATTGGCGGCCAGTGGAGACTGAACTCCTCTCCCTTGATATCAGACTCAAGGACTCGTTGCAGCATCCAGGAACGTATAATGTTTGATTTTCTGGCAAGGGGATGGCATCTACTGCACGGGGTTGGCGCTGCGGGACTGATAGCGCATCACAATGCCACTCTCCTGATGCGGGCTGGGGTTGGGCCCCGGGTGGCCCGAGGCGGTGTCACCCTACAGCCCCCGTAACAGTTGATAAGTTATTTGGTCGACAGGCGCTCTGCTAGTTGGGGATGTGGGTAGTTTCAAACCTACGCAGCAGGGTAGCAGGGAGAGGACAGTTTACAGGGATTTTTATTGGTGGTTATATTTCTTTTTTCATTGGGACCCAGGGAGGGGGGCTGTTGGGATGGTAATGGATGGTCACGTTTCACTCGACTTCGACTGTTATGACTGAGTTACATACCACGAGCGCTTAACACACACCACCTTAATCCATATGAGTACGCACTGGGACAAGAGCCTTAAGCTCCTGAGTTGGAACGTCAATGGGCTTGGGGACAAGGTAAAGCGGAGTATTGTGCTCCAATACATAAAACGGCACTCCCCAGACGTAACGCTACTCCAAGAGACACACCTAGTTGGAAACACCTGTAAGGCTTTGAACAGATGGGGGTACAAACTTGTTGCCCACTCCGGTTTTACGTCAGGATCGAGAGGGGTTGGCATTTCTCCTCAAACACTCCTTCCCACTTAGCATACAACACACCTGGGCTGACGAACTGGGGCGTTACTCTGCGGTCTCGGGACAATGGGAGGGACGCACTCTTACAGTAATGGCAGTTTATGTACCACCAGGTCTACAGAGCCAGACCTTTAAGGATCTGGGAACTTTCATGCTCTCGCTCCCAGAGGGCCAATTGATGGTGGGAGGAGACTTCAATTTGGTTGTCTCGGGCCAGCTTGATCGTTATCCGCCCGAGACATTGGAACTGCGAGTAGCTGGCTCACAAACTTTCTAGAAGCATTAGGCCTCACGGATCTCTGGAGGACACACCACCCAGAAGGCAAACAATACACGTTCTATTCGGGAGCGCATCACACCTTCTCCAGAATAGACTACTTGCTCATGCCCGTGTCTCAGATCAAGACAGTACGTGAAATACGACACATGGCAAGAGGGATTTCTGATCACTCCCGATATGGACACACCTGGCACTGAGTGACAGAGGAGTGGGTAGTGTAGCGCCTATCAACTCATGGTACCTCCGCAATCCCGTAGTAAAAACCGCACTCACACGAGCTCTTGACCACTATTTTCAGGACAACGAGGGGTCGGTCGAATCTTCCTCAACTCTCTGGGAAGCATTTAAAACAGTAATCAGGGGGCAAGCATTGTCCGCTATTGCCGGAGCGCGTAAAGAAAAGTTTAAGGACATGGTTCGCCGCGAAAATGATCTCCGCCTGGAGGAAGAAGTAGGTGAAGGGAATGGGCAGGATAATCTCCACCATTTACAACTGAAAAGAACCGAGTACAAAGCCGTCGCAACAGACATGGCCAAAACCTTAGCGAGGGACAGGGACGGCAGACTGTATGACCAGGGAGACAAAGCTGGTAAATTAATTGCATGGTTAGATCGGAAAGAGAGAGCGAATAGACTGGTCCCAGAACTTAAAAGTCGCACTGGTGACGTGATAACAGATCCCCAGGCTATTGTCAACACATTCACAGACCACTACAAAGTGGTATACCAGAGCGGCTCGGACTTACCGGAGGAGGACTCAACAGCACTCCTCGCGGACATCGCCCTACCTACCCTGTCAGCCGAAGAACGGCAAACATTGGACAGTGCCCTCACAAATGATGAAATAGCTCAGGCGATTAGAAACCTCCAGCCAGGGAAAGCCCTGGGTCCTAATGGAATACCAATTGAGCTGTACAAGCTTAAACCTGACAAATTGGCCTCCCATCTTAAAAATATGTTCAAGGAGAGTAGAGATCGAGGTCAACTTCCACGTGACCAAAGAATAGCAACGTTAGACACCATACACAAGGAAGGGAAACCAAGAGACGAATGCTCATCCTATAGGCCCATCTCCCTTTTGAACGCGGAACCCAAAATCCTAGCTAAGTTTTGGGCAACCCGGCTAAACCAGGTTATATGTAAATTGGTACACCCCGATCAATCCGGCTTCATGCCTCATCGAAACACAGCCTTAAATCTACGTCGGTTGCACGGCGTACTGGGGCGACTGGCCACAATCCGGGAAGACGCGATCAGGGTTTCACTGGACGCCACTATGGCGTTTGACACTATCGAATGGCCATACTTATTCGCAGTTCTCAAGAAGTTGGGCTTCGGCCTGGCTTCATTGGGTGGGTTAAGCTCCTCTACTCGGACCCCCTGGCACAAGTAGTAGTTAACAACAAGAAGTCGGATGCATTCACCCTTAGTCGAGGGACTCGAAAGAGCTGTCCACTCTCCCCTTTGCTCTTCGCTCTATCCCTTGAACCGTTAGCAGCCTCGATACGCAGAGACCCACTCATTAGGGGACTCAAGTGGATGGAGGGATGGGAGGACCGCATCTCCTTGTATGCGGACGACGTTCTCCTATATCTTGCTTCTCCCAAAAAATCGCTTCATATCGTTCTTAATATTTCCACGAACTTTGGGAAAAACTCTGGGTATAAAATCAACTGGAGTAAGTCATTGCTTTACGTTCTACATGGGGACCCTCCCTCCCCACCTCGGTATTGCCCCATACAAGTAGCACTAAAGGGATTTAAGTTTCTAGGCATCTACATTACCTCCGACGCCAAACTTCGCTACGAGCGCAACCTCCTCCCCCCTTTACAAAGATTAAAGCGAGACGTCGCGACCTGGAAGGCGCTGCCGCTATCACTACTGGGAAGAGCAGCACTCTTCAAAATGATGTCCCTTCCGCGCTTCCTATACGTCCTGCAGAACTCCCCAGACCTGGTCCCGACTAGGTTCTTCAAGGAAATAGAGAGCATCCAGAGAGACCTCCTGTGGGACGGTAGACCCCGAATTGCATTACACAAACTCACACTAGGGTGGTACGATGGAGGTATAGGGCTCCCAGATATCAGAAAGTACTATTGGGCGGCCCATCTGGCAGCCATGAACCACTGCACCTATCGTCTCGGTGACGACCCTGGATACAGGATGGACAGATGGCTACTCCCCAGAGGGAACTTCAACAGAGCACTCTACTCCAGACCCCGCAGATATTCATTAACGGGACCAACAAATCACTCAGTCCAAGTCTGGCACACGGTGAACCGTAGCTTAGGATGGGACCAAAAACTCACACTGGCCACTCCGCTATGGGACGCGGAACAACTGGGCACCCTGGGGAGGACAAAAGGGTTTGATAAATGGGATCTCATTGGGTTGTTGCAGATCGGCGACCTCTGGGAGGCAGGCAAGGTGGTGTCGTTTGCCTCGCTCCAGCAAACACATCAATTGGCCGACGCCGAATATTTTAGGTACTTGCAAGTCCGACACTCCCTCCAATCTAACCTTTCAGAGGGGTCCTCCCCCCCCAGAATCCTCTCCACTGGAGGACAGACTGCTTGATGGCTACCTGCCAGATAAAGTCATCTCCCTTACATATAAAAAACTCATCAACAACACTCCAGATCCTCTTGTACCTCTACGGGAGAGATGGGAGAGGGATGGGTTAGAGCTGGATGATGAAGAGTGGCAGGAGGCAGTTGCCTCCCCACGGGAAGTCGCGATTTCGTCAAGACTACGCCTCGTTCAGCTAAAAATTCTCCACAGAATCTATGTCTCTGGACCCAGACTGGTGCAAATGGGTAGGGCGACTGATGGGCTATGTAGGAGACTGTGTGGCCTAGAGGGCTCCTTTCTACACATTATATGGGAGTGTAGGCTGATTCAGGAATATTGGAGGAAGGTACACGAGTGCATGAGCGAGGTATTGGTAATTGTGATTAGGCCTGAAGCCAAGAGGTGTCTGTTGAACGTGTGGAAACCCACAGACCTTAACAGTAAGGACAAACTATGGGCAACTTTAGGTCAAATGGTAGCCAAGCGAAACATCGCACGACTGTGGGGGGCTGCAGCATCGCCTACGCTTGCAGCTTGGAAGGCGGATATGGACTGGTGTATGGTCAGGGAAAAAACTGTCTATGTTGCTCGTGGTTGCCCCCAAAAATGGATCGCTATTTGGGGCAGATGGAATTTGTATCATGGAAACATATGTGACCCCCCTGTTCTTCCTTCCCAAGACGAACCAACATCACCATAATTATAACTATCATGTCTCGCTGTATAAGGAGTGCTCTAATATGTAACTGTCAAGTCTCCATAATTGTTCTACTAGATTTAAGTGTCTATGTGAAGTTGTGACCAGAAGGTTTAATAAAAAGAATTAAAAAAAAAAAAAATAAGGGGCATGGGGCGTAAGTCAGAAATAAAAATAAGGGCCATGGGACGCAGGTCAAAAATAAAAATAAGGGCCATGGGACGCAAGTCAAAGATACAAATAAGGGCCATGGGACGCAAGTCAAAAATAAAAATAAGGGGCATGGGGAGTAAGTCAGAAATCAAAAGAAGGAACATGGGGTATTTTTGTCTAAGCAAGACACAATAAAATCCCAGAATGACCTCACAGGAGGCGATGTCACAGTTCTAGCATATCCATCACTTTGATGGAAATTTTACAGTCACAGCTCATATACATCTTTGCTCAATATACTATATGAATAAACCTATGCATATAATATATGTATTTATAGGTAAACCATACATTCATGTTCCTTTTTCTTGTCCCCTGTTCATGCAAAGCAGCAAACATTTTACACAATACATGCGTCATGACATTTAAAGAATGAATGCGTTGAGAAACACTTCATCATTTGCATGTGATGAAATAATAAGCAAATATATATACCTGCCATGCAATTAAACATAGTAGCAGAGAGGTTTCGTTATGAAGCTATGCACTCTTGAGCTGATAATATGCTAGCTACAAAGCCTGTCCGAGCATTCTACTGAGAGGGCCTATCCCAGGATGCTAGCTAGAGGGTGTCTCCAACTATGCCAGCTAGAGAGCATCCCCAGCTATGCTAGTTCGAGGGACTGTCCCATGATGCAAGCTTAGAGGATGTCTCCCAGTATGCTAGCTAAAGAGCATCTCCAAGTATGCTAGTTCGAGGGACTGTTCTAGGATGCTAGCTAGAAGGTATATCCCAGTATGCTAGCTAATGAGCATCTCCAAGTATGCTAGCTCGAAGGACTGTTCCAGGATGCTAGCTAGAAGGTATATCCCAGTATGCTAGCTCATGAGCATCTCCAAGTATGCTAGTTCGAGGGACTGTTCTAGGATGCTAGCTAGAAGGTATATCCCAGTATGCTAGCTAATGAGCATCTCCAAGTATGCTAGTTCGAGGGACTGTTCTCGGATGCTAGCTAGAAGGTATATCCCAGTATGCTAGCTAATGAGCATCTCCAAGTATGCTAGTTCGAGGGACTGTTCTAGGATGCTAGCTAGAAGGTATATCCCATTATGCTAGCTAATGAGCATCTCCAAGTATGCTAGCTCGAGGGACTGTTCTAGGATGCTAGCTAGAAGGTATATCCCAGTATGCTAGCTAATGAGCATCTCCAAGTATGCTAGCTCGAGGGACTGTTCCAGGATGCTAGCTAGAAGGTATATCCCAGTATGCTAGCTAAAGAGCATCTCCAAGTATGCTACCTAGAGAGCATCTTCCAGCATTGTGGCTAGAGGGCATATTCCATTAAGACAGCTGGAGAGGCCTGTCACAGGATGCTACCTTGTTGTATTCCTCTTAGGGTGTCCATAACGGGCTTTCCAGTATCATGTCCTTATATAGGCACAATTCGCCCTGCCCTTATATAGGCATAAATTCCCAGGCCTTATTTAGGCATTAAACCGTGCACTCCAAATACAGGCATGGTCTCTGACATCCGTCCACCCTAACGTCACAACAAGTTCATGAAGAACAGACCCTTAGGCAGCGGGAGTTTCCCTAGCCCAGGACTATTGATTTCTTCAAGGACTCATATTATGCATGAACCGTTATTCCTTAGGGGTTCATTCATGACGTCTTCCGCTGTCCGATTCACGTCAATGCTAACATTATGAGGTACCTCTCAGGTATAAATATACCTTCCCTAGCCCTTGTAAACTAGAGGAGACCTCGACTTCAGAGGAGCCCGTTTCCCGGCCTGACGCACTGAGAAGACGCTGTCATCCCTGCCACGCAGAGAGTCCAGCTTCCAGTGATCTGACTTCCCTTGCGGGGTGTTGGAGTTTGAGTCTGGCAAAGAGATTCCTACCTCTCCTCATTCTTCAGGTATGGAGCTGACAAGAACCTAGAGGGACTCTTGGCATACTAGGCATACTAGGCTTAACATACTCTTAGTATACCATAGTAAGGAATACTTCACCTACTTCATACCTCTCCCTACACCTAGGTTAGGTTAGGAACATTGGGGTAGAACTAGATTAGAAAACACATCGTATGAGTACTCGCATTTTTAGTCTGTTATTTATGTAAAGGCATATGTACTAAAAGATAATGCTATCGCAGTATTATTTATTTCTACTGCTCACACTGTACATTATTTATCTCGCATACTGTCTTGTGATCGTAACAGCACATTTTACTTACACCAGAAACAAGACTGTTCAATAAATCCTTTTATTGAAACGCCTGTCTGTTCTTTCTGTGTAACTCGGAGAAAACTAAGCATGCACGACTGAGCTGAGTGAAATAGTTATCTATTGTTTCCACGACTCTGGGACACGTTCTGATTCTAAAGGGAAACAAAGTGGTCATGTTTTGCGGCTGACAGAAACTACTCCCTTCTTGTTGTCAAGGAGTTTCTAGTGGCCTCTGAGCTAGCTGGCACAAGTAATTAAGTTTAATATACTCAATAGGGACATACTGATCTTAGTCCTATGTCAAACCTATAGGATATATTATTCCAATGCGCAGAGCCTATTAGGGAAATAGGAGCTACACTACAACCTAGAGGGCCGCAATCCAGTATCCGAGCCAGAGGGCAGCACCCAGGATGCTAGCTAGAGGAAAGATCCTATTATCTAGTTTGACAGTGCATCCTAGCAAGCTAGCTAGAGGGTGCATCCAACTAAAAGGCGAATCCCTGCTGCTAGCTAGAGATTTTATCCTAGAATGAGCGTCCCAGTATAGTACCTGGTGGGTGTAATCCTTTTCGCTAGCTAGAGAGAATATAGCTGGTTACATCGCATGGGGTTACAACGCATGCGATTACAACGCATGCGATTACAACGCATGCGATTACAACGCGGTCATTACAACGACCGTGTTGTTACATCGCAGTACCATTACAACGCAAGTCATTACAACGACTTGCTCTAGGGGGCGCGCTGGACTTAGGAATAGTATAATTTACTATTCCAACTCCAGTGTGTGCAACAATAGGGAAGGTGTTGGAGCAGTAAATTATACTATTCCTTAGTTTAGAGCGCCCCGTAGAGCAAGTCGTTGTAACGACTTGCGTTGTAATGGTACTGCGATGTAACAACGCTGTCGTTGTAACGACCGCGTTGTAATCGCATGCGTTGTAACGCATGCGATGTGATGGCTGTTTCCCGCTAGAGAACAAAACCTAGCCTGTTAGCTAAACTGCATGCCTTATATGCTAGGTAAAGGTGTATCGTAGGTTGCTGGATAAATGAAGTATTGCAACACGCTGGGTAGAGGGTGTATCCTAGGGCAACAAGTGATGAGTTATCTTAGTATGCTAGTTAGAGTGTGCAGAGTGCTAATTACAAGCCACAACTGTAGGTATTAAGAGCTGTGCAACACCCTGTAGATAGTCAGGGTTGTCCATAGAACACAGACCCAGTGGGTTTGGTTATTACCTGGTCCAACCGTAAGGCACCTCCATCGAAGCGCTGTTTGCGCAGGTTCTTGGCAATGCTGTGCAGGTTCAAGACGGCCTGGTGGATCTCGTCGATGGGGTGATGTGGAGCAAACGGGGGCAGCTCCGCCTGGCTGAAAAGCTTATCAGGGCTTTCAATCATGCTTTGGGCATGATCATAGCTCAGCTTAACACAGGAGCAGATGATGCTTCTGCCAAACCACTCTTGGAGGATCTGAAAGAGAAAACTTCCATTACAGTAGCAGTAGGAGGCGCTCTGCTCATAAGATACCCAATGGGCTTGGCATTCCTGGTTTAGACTTCATAAACCTTCATCGATTCTAGATCACTTTCCCCAAAACATTACCAGGAAATCATCTATTCATTGATGATCAGACGGTGAAACATTTGCACAGAACATTAAGCACAAATTAATACCCACCCTAACAGGTCTGCTAACTTTATATTATCTTTTGATGGTCTTTTTACCCATTATTACATAGTTTTGGGAAAGTTCGATATGTGAGTCGATGACTCTTGACTTCATCTACTCAGGTAATCATGAGCCCCCCATACATGGGGGTCACATATCTCATCTAATCACTCTCCATCGCCTTCACTTCTTGCATTCAGACTTACTACCCCCGTCCCCAGCCTGGAGCTCCCTCACATTCCCTTGGTCATTAAAGGTCCAGCTTTAGCAATGAAATAAGCTCTTTGAAGGCGTGCACAACTGGAGAAGCCTTACAGTAGATACCTCTCTACGGAGAATTACATACGAGGTGCTTGTCCACCTTGCACCAAGAGATTGCTCCAGCTTCATTCTATCCTATTCTATGTGGCATTAATAAAGTGCATATCTATCCATAGGCATCCCAGCGCTGTTAGTGAAACAGACTGGACTGCATGCTCTAAAAGGGTTTGATTTCTAAAAGGCAGGTTTTTAGGAGTTTGCGAAAAGTCAGTTCATTTTCAGTTGTCCGCAAGGTGTGAGGGAGCGCATTCCATAGTTTGGCTATGTTGTAGTTGAAGGATTTTCGCCCACTTCTTGCCTTTTTAATGATGGGGACTGCTACCTGCCGGGAGTTGGAGGATCGAAGGGTTCTCCTAGAAATATAGTAGGGGGTCAACGGTCATAGGATGAGAGGTCCTTTATCCGACAGTGGCCTGTGGGCTATACAGAGGGCATTGAATTTGAGCCTCTGCTCAATTGGAGGCCAATGAAGGGAGGTCAGAACCTACCGGGCTAAGTTATACATGGGGATATTCAACAGGATATGCGCTGAAGAGTTCTGTGTAGCTCCTGCATACATGCCCTGCTATGTATCGGTACAACAAAAAGGGTATGCAGTTCCTACGGGGAGGGAGCAACAGGAAGTTGAGGGGAGGGAGGGAGGACAACCAGTCGGAGAAGGAGCACTAGTAGGGAAGGGGAGAGCTCCAATAGAAGCAAGGGCCCTCACACACCCCAAGGGGTGTCATGCTCCATCATAGGGCAGCTCCTTGTCGGGCCGGCGCTGCAATGCCCGACGGGCCCCGCAGGGGGGCTCTTTGCCGTAGATCTTCAATGTTGTAAAACCGGTTGGCCCTATATGATGAGGCAGTGGGGCAAAAGTGTGGTGAGTAGAGTGGTGTAAGTGGTGTCTTAAAATTAGCTAAAAGTGTCCAGAATGGGGGGGGCGTGGCTTAGGAGCCCAACATGGCGGACGTGCTTCTGTAGAGCTCCGCTAGCCTGAGCCCGTTTTAACCACCATCCGTCATTAATCCTGACCCCAGACACAGCTGGAATCACGGGGTGACCGGGGCGGACGTCGGTGCCCCTGCGGCGGCTTGACTTTGGCGGAGGCGAGCAGCGTTTGCCCGGGCCTGGAGCCGACGCGACTGTGGCCTGGTGGAGACGGCGGTCGAGCGCGAGATGCGCTACGTACACTGCGGAGCGGAGGCCGGCGATCGATGGATCCCGACGTGGGGGCCCTGCCGGCGGATTGCCTTCGATCTCCTGGGCTCGCGGTTTCTGGTGCCGGTAGGCTCTTGGGGCCGGGGAGGAGGGGGGGCCAGCCGGCGGGCGGGTTTGACGTCCGGGCCTTCCCTGAGGCGCCCCGGCCGCGGGCCCCCGCCCTCTCCCCCCTCTATGATCAGGCGCGGCGGCGGTGTCCCCGGCCCCCTGGGGGTGCTCAGCTGGCGTTGCGGGCCCCGGGAGACATAGGCCCTGGTAAGGGCCTTGAGTGCGGCGGCCGCCATTGTTCCCTCCTGCCTGCCGCCGTGTCTGCACTTATCGGCCGGGAGCCCGCGGCGCCCTACACCTTGTGTGCGCTGCCGCCATAGGTTGCATTTGTTCGACCAGGCCCCGGAGCGACCATTGGGGGAGTCATCCGGATAGCTGCAGCATTGGTACTGGGGGAGTCTGGCCGGCCTGCCTCAGTGTGGAGGTGGTGGCGCTGGGGGCCTGGGCTCCCTCAGGCAGAAGTTAACCCCACATACGGGGAAGAGCGCTACTGCAGACACATGTGCCGCACCTGGGGCCCGTTCATCCTGGGCAGCAAGATCTACCGGTGCCCCCCTCAGTGTTGTTACCTGCGGACCTGAAGTACCTTGGAGGCACATAGGGCCTGTGAGAAGCGGGGCCCGGAGGGCGTGCCGCGGAGCCTCAGACATCCCTTGCCGCCCCTCGCTCCCGCGTTTTGCTGTCGCTCCAGCGCAGTCGAGGACAGTCTGAGGTGAGGGGCAACCTTAGCGAGGCCTGCTATTGAAGATCCTGGTCGCAGTCGGCCGGGGCGGGGGTCTGGGTCGGGGGTCCGGCGAATCTGGTCCCTGTAGGGGCCTACTTGGCTGTCCCTCCTTGGTGGCGGAAGCGGCTGGGCTAGGCCTGGTGCGGCTTGCTGTCGGGAGGGTCAGATTCTGTGAGGCCCGGCCTGGCGACCTGCCCTGGTTCGGTCTGAGTCACTGCCCATGGCCGAGTGGATCTGGCACTGAGGAGTCCCTCCGTCTGATGAGTGCGGACGACGCAGCAGAGGGGAGCTCCGTTTTATTCGACCTACCTGCCCTAGCTGTCACTTCTTGTTTCACAACTCCGCCTGCCTCTCCTCCTCATAATGGGCAAAGACAAACATGGGGCGGCTGCCCCCAAACAGAACACGATGGACCATTATACCACTGTGCCCACGGGGAAGGAGGGTGCCGAGGGCCTGTCTCCCGACAATGCAACTCTGCTTGCGGTGATCAATCAATCACGGACTGCGCTCGAGACCCAGATCGGGCGGTCGAATCTGAGGTGTCGTTCCTCCGCCAGGATCTTCGGAAAGCTGTGGACCGGATCATGGAGGCAGAAACCAGGGTCTCCACGAAGAAAGTCGATAAACTCACCATGGTCACGAGGGAGCTGGCCTCGCGGGCCGAGGATGCAGAAGGTAGGGCGCGGCGCAACAACATCCGCCTAGTGGGCTTTCCAGAGGGTTGCGAGGGTGCATCTATGGACGCCTTCCTCTCTGGTTGGCTCAAAGCGCTGCTGCCACCCGAGGACATGTCCCCCTGTTTTGTGATCGAGAGGGCCCACAGTGCCTTGACTAGGAAGCCGCCCCCGGGGAGCGCCCGAGGCCCGTGATCCCCCGGCTCCTCAACTACGCCGACCGCGATGCCATCCTCCACTTTGCCCGGCTCCACAAGGACAAAATGACATTTGATTCTCATACAATCATGGTCTTCCCAGATTATACCAGGCTGGTGCAGCAGCAGCGTCAATCCTTTGTTGCGGCCAAGCGACGGCTCCGGGAGATGAACTTATCCTATGCGTTACTATTCCACGCCAGGATGAAGTTGATCTTTAACGCCAATACCTACTTCTTCGACTCCCCGGAGGAGGTATTCGCCTGGACAGACGAGAGGCGAAGCCTCAAACTGCACTCACCACCGCCGCTGGACACCGACTCATCGCAGGGGTCCCATAGGAGTGGCCGGAGAGGTGGAGACGCATCAAACCGGCGGCACAGATCTCGATCCAACTGGCGAGCCCAGGGCCACTCTGAGACTGCTGAGTGAAGCAGTTCCCGCCAGGCTCTAGGTTTAATGCTGTGGTCGTTCGTCCTGTTTGGAGTGTGTTGGAACTTAATGCTCTGGGGTCATGCGCATCGGTTCTAGGCGATGTTGGACTATCCACGCCCTTTGACATTTTGGGTAATGTTGGGTAATGTTGGGTTGGGTGGGTTCCATTGGGGGAACTGCTTGGGTCTTCACGTTTGGGGCCCGAGACATGATTCCACCGCGACAGGTACTCCTTGTTATTGGAAGTATGGGGGTGGGGGGTGGAGGGGTGGGGGTTGTTGGGTTTTATGTTGTTGGTTTCATGTTCTGCGCACCAAACACACAGTCACACACTATGCCACAGCTTCTGCTCCGACCCATATACACGTTGATGTGGGGGGATGACACACGATATAGGTAACTCTCCACTGGGAGAACTAAATATTCTTTTCTGGAATGTACGGGGACTATTGAATAAGATCAAACGGGGAGCGGTACAGCGCTTAGCGAAGCGCTATTCCGCCGATATCCTATTGCTGCAGGAGACTCACCTCCTCGGTAATAAAGCCCGTGTCTTACTAGGTTTGGGTTCGCCACCGTCTATCACTCTGGCATAACGAGAGGCGCGCCGGGCACGGCGATTCTTATCCACTGCCGAGTACCGATCCACATTACAAACCACTGGCTAGACCCGGGCGGGCGCTTCACCGTAGTTTCAGGCATGGTGGCCGGCGAACAGATAACACTTGGGAGTGTTTATGCCCCTCCTCCACTGGGCCAAACATTCATAGACAAAATCACACAGCTCTGGGGGGATCTTCCCGGTGGCCTGACGATACTGGGTGGAGACTGGAACGACACTATGGCACCGCATGACAGATGGCGGGCAGTACCGCTCAATAGATCCCCCCCCCCCCCCGTTTCCAAACTGATCGTACTCGCACATACACTGGGTTGGTCTGATTCTTGGCGTGCATTTCATCCCATCGAATCATCGTTCTCCTATGCATCGGTGGTCCACCCTACACTCTCACGTCTTGATTAGATTTTCCTTCCACTCGGCTATATACATAGAGTTGCATACACCTCCATTCTGCCAAGAGGCCTCTCCGATCACTCGCCTGTCCAACTCAAATTGCGCCTGCGGACCCCGTACAGGTGGCGTATGTCCCCATGGCTTCTCCGGGATGCCAACTATCATGAGACCCTGCATCGTGCTATTACTGATTACCTTGGGTTCAACGTGGGCACCTCTCTGTCGCGTGTCACCATATGGGAGGCTCTTAAACCAACGATTAGGGGGGCGGACATTAGTTTTCGTACAGGGGAAAAACGGCGGCGCTTGGCTCAGGTGAGTGAACTGGAGGACCGCCAGAGCCGACTGCAATCCCAAATGCTGGAGGGCTCTGACCCCAGTTCTCGCCGGAATCTCTTACATGTTCAACAGTAGCTCCACCAGCTCCACACCGACAGTGCTAAAGAGGCGTGGCTGGCGACCCAGCACAGAATTTATCAATGGGGCGACAAGTCCAGTCAAATGCTCCACAGGTTGTGCCAGGCCGGGTCGACCCCGGCGCAGGTTCCCCTACTGAAGGCCCCGGACGGCACTATGTGTACCTCCCTCGAGGCCGTGGTCCAAGCCTTTGCTTCCTTTTACGCCGCTCTGTACGAGGAGCAAGAGGTGATAGCTGAGCCCCTTATAGATGAATTCCTCTCGGACATCCCCCCTCTCCGGTTGTCTGATGAAGTGCGTGACTTGCTGGATAGCCCTATCACGTTGGACGAACTGCAGGTGGCGCTGACTAATATCCACCCAGGCCGGGCTCCGGGTCCGAACGGGTTCCCCTGCGACTTTCTGCGCCCACACAAGGCGACCCTGGGTTCCCACTTACTTGGGGCACTGCACGAAGCCCTGGAACAGCGCATTTTGCCACTTGACTGGCGGCACGCTGAAATTGTTGTTTTCCTTAAACCCGGTCGCCCTCCGGAGAACCCAGGCTCTTACCGTCCCATTTCATTGTTGAATTTCGAACCCAAGCTTCTGGGGAAAGTTCTGGCCGACCGCCTTCGTACCTGCATTCAAGACCTGGTACACCCAGATCAGTCAGGCTTTATGCCACAGTGCTCCACCAGACACAATATGTTATGTTATGTTAATTTGCTCTTGTATAGCGCGTGTACACCGACAGGTCTCTTAGCGCTTTGGAAGAAGTAAAACACAGTCAAAGGCGGGATTGGCTCCATGGTACTGAAAGATCTTAGGCCGTATCTAATGCTTCCCTAAAAAGAATAGTTTTTAGCTATTTCCGAAAGGGAAGAAGACCGGGTTCTTTACGGAGAGTAACGGGCAACTGGTTCCAAAGTTGTGGCAGAAGGACCGAGAACGATCGTCCCCCTTTGGATGTGGTGTTACATCGTGGGCAGGTCAGCCGGCCGGCTTCTGCTGAGCGCAGCGCGCGCCCTGGCACATATGCCCACAATGCTATCGCAGAGGCCTCCAGCCTGGGTCGTCCCGCGGCGGTTCTACTGGCTGATATTGACAAGGCGTTCGACTCGCTGAGCTGGACTTACCTTTTTAAACTCCTGGAGGCCGTCAACCTGGGTCCCCGGTTCATAGCGTATGCGAAGCTGCTGTACACGGACCTCACCGCCTCGGTCCATGTGGCAGGATGCTGCTCGGCCCCCTTTCCCATCCGTAGGGGTACGCGCCAGGGGTGCCCCCTATCTCCGCTACAATTCGCCTTGGCGATAGAGCCTCTGGCCGCATGGGTGCGCCAAGACCTCCTCATTAGGGGACTGGATTGGTCACAGGAGCATTCCGACAGAATTGCGCTTTACGCAGACGACGCCCTGTTCTTCATGCCAGACCCGTGGGCCTCAGGGCCCAGTGTCCTCCAAATTCTCTGCATCTTTGGGGAGACCTCCGGTCTCTTCGCCAATCCGTCAAAATCTACGCTGTTTCCTATTCACGGCGAACAGAGGAGCCAGGCCTGGGCTTCGGAGTTGATTATCGCATAAACGGGCTTTAAGTACCTGGGGGTCTATATCTCGCGGTGTCCCACTGTTGCCTGGACGCACAACATTGCTCCACTACTCCCGGCCGTTCATGATGAAACGACGATTTGGTCCCAACTACATCTATCGTTGTTCGGCAGATCTGCGATTTTTAAAATGGTGTCCCTACCGCGCTTACTCTATAGGCTCCAGAATTATCCATACCTCATCCTCCCGTTGTGGTTTACCCAACAACGCACTTTTGAATAGATTCCTTTGGCAAGGGGGCGCGGTTCGTGTGGCGCTCTCAACGTGTACACAGTCCACGTATTGCAGGGGTATTGCGGCTGCAGACGTTCGCCCGTACTACTCTGCCTCGCACCTCCTGGTGATTAAAGAGTGGTGGTACGGATCCCAGACGGACCCGGCCTACGTCGTGGAACGGATTGCCATGGCAGGTACTCCTTTGCTCCATTTCTTATATAGCAGCACTTCCCTGGATGCGCTTCCTCCGGCTTGCCAGATAGTCATCCAGACATGGAGGCGGGTGGTTCGGTCCATGGGCTGGTGGGGTAAGCTGACGGGCGCCACTCCCCTCTGGCAGGGTACTCATTTACGGCTGGTTTCGGCGCTCGCGGGATTCCGCAGGTGGGACCTCATTGGTATATCTGCGCTTGGGGACATTATGCAGGGGACCACTCTTAAATCCTTTCAAAGGTTGCAGTCTGATTTTGACCTTCACAAATCGCAGTTCCATCGCTATCTGCAGCTCCGTCATGCCTTGACCCCCCTGACTCGGCAGCTAGAGTCTTTACCAGGGTTCCACCCGCTGGAGGGTCGCCTACTGATGGGTGATCTTGGGGCTCACAAAATCTGGCAAATTTTCCAGACGCTCAATACGCATTCCAAGACCACTATCCGCAAAACCCGGGAGGCGTGGGCTGCTGATCTGCCGGCCCTCACAGATGACGATTGGGCTGAGGCGTTGGCTAGCCCTCGGTATGCCACCGTCTCTACCAGATATAGACTAACCCAATTTAAATACCTCCACAGGGTATATTACACTCGTCTTCGGCTTTGGAGAATGGGGGCAATCCAGTCCCCGGTCTGTCTCCGCTGCAGTGCAGACGAGGGGTCGTTTTTACATACGGTGTGGGGCTGTGGGGCGTTGCAGCAATTCTGGTCCAGCGTGTTGTCTTGCTTAGGTCGTGTCCTGGCGTGGGATATCCCGTTGGACCCCAGACTGGCGCTCTTACATAGCACAGAGGACATTGGGGGGAACTGGTACAAGAGACACCTTATTTTTGGGCCTCACCTTAGCTAAGTGCGATATAGCGCAGCATTGGAAGGACGCGTCCCCACCCAGTGTCACTAACTGGAAAAAGGCACTGGACAGGTGCATGGCTGCGGAGATTGTGGTATTTCTGGCGAGGGGGTGTCCTCAGAAGCATGGGAAGATTTGGTCTCGGTGGGCCGCGTATAGAGGTATAGATCTGCCTCCAATGTCGCAGTCCGCCGCTCGTGATCCCATTGAACGATTGGTGGTGAATAATTTACCTGTCTAGTGTATTGATGTCAATGAGACGTGGCTGGGAATTTCCTTGGCTTCTACATGCAATGTTTCCCAAGTATGTACGGTGCGCATTGGGGGGTGGGGGGTTACATGTGTTTCCCGGTCTGATGTTCTGCAGACTGTTGGGGGGTGTTTTACACTGTACCCAGACATTATTTTATGTACTTTTCTTGTTGGGCTCCGCCCATCTGGTATGCTGAAAATTCAATAAAATCTGTTAAAAAAAAAAAAAAGTGTCCAGAATGTACTTTATTTGCTGGACACTGATGCTATGGCTAAAAACAGACTACAAGAGTCCAGGCTGGCAAGAAAATTAAACCTGCTACAGCTCAAAATGTGATGTGTGAAGGGATAGTGTTTTAAAAGGTCGACATATTTCACGCCTTCGTTCTCCTGAAGGATGAGTGGCGTTTCTTCAGGACCGGGGTGCAGGAGATCCCGAATGTCGATACAATGTCTGCCAATGGGTGTATGTATAGATTAAATAGCATAGGGCTTAAAGACAAGCCCTGGGGTACTCCAAAGCTCAAAGGGAAAGAAATCATAGGTACAGGATCCCTCAAAAATCTGGAAGATCCTGTTTCTCAGGAAAGAATTAAGCCATTTAGGGCTATTCCTTCGACTCAAACACTGGAAACTCTTTCAATAAGGATGTCACCAGCTTTAGCAGATGCCCAACCCCCAACACAACAAATGGTCAAACGCGGATTTTGTCTAGTATAAAGAAGCAAAAAGATCCCCTACGAAAGATGGTGAAAAAGTGGAGAACGTGTTCTGCTCAGCAGTCTAAAACCTTGCATCTTAGGCAAATGAAAAGGCACAATAATCAAATAAGGGCAGTCAAGAAAAAAGTATTTATTTATTCTGAAGTTTTATATAGCGCTGGCCAGACCCGAGGGTATCGGAGCGCTTTACAACAGTCATACTACAAATGGTCACAGAATACAGTACTAGTATCGAACATGTCCGGAGAGTTTCCGCAGGTTGTGTAACCAAGGGGCATTGAGGACATTGGAGAGCCTTCGCCGAGTGTCATAGTCTTGGGCAGAGCTCCTCTTTCCTGGAGTAGAGTCCTCAGCGTTTCTGCGGCTCCTGCCCCTTCGCTAGGGAACGATCTAGGAAAAGGTTTTGAGCTGTCCTTTGAATTTTGCATAGGAGGGGATGGTTCTGATGTGAGGGGGAATAGAGTTCCAGATTTTGGGCGCGTTGCCCGCGAAGGACCGGGCCGCGGTTTTTTGTTTGCGAGCCTTCAGCGGGATGAGTAGTAGTGTGTTCAAGCTCCTGAGGGACCTGGTCTGACCGGCTTTTTTGAGTTTGGAAGCCAGGTATTCCGGTTTGCCTGTGTGCAGGGCTTTGTGAGCAAGCATTTCAACTGGGAGCCATTTTAGTTCTCTGAGTGCGGGGGAGATGTGGTCGAATTTCTTCACTCCTGTGACCATTCTGGCTGCTGCGTTGAGGGTTGTTTTGAGGGGAGCAAGGTGTGATTTTGATGTACCTGAGAGGGCTGCGATCCCATAGTCTAATCTAGACCACACCAATGCTTGGGTGGCTTGTTTGAGGTCTTTGGGCGGGATGAAAGGTTTTATTTTGTTCAGTAGCTTCAAGTTAAGAAAGGCGCTTTTTGCAGAGTTCTTAATGTGTATGCTCATGTCCAATTTCGGGTCCAGGGTGATACCTAGTGATTTTACAGAGTTCGCCAGGGTGAGGTTACCTTTGAGCGCATCAATCGCTTTTAGCCATTCCGCGATTTGGGGGTTCTCTTCTTTGTTAGAGATGAGGAGTATTTCAGTTTTGTCCTGATTGAGTTTTAGGTGATTACTTGAAAGCCAGTGTTAGACTTCTCTGAGCGTGTCATTGAGTCTCTGAATGTCCTCAATGGAGGTGATTTCCAGGTAGATCTGTGTGTCGTCAGCATACAGATGGAAGGGGATGTTGGCTTTTCTAAGAAGGTTGGTGAGGGGTTCCATGTAAATGTTGAAAAGTTGCGGGGAGAGCACTGAACCTTGGGAGACTCCCCTGCTGACCGGGTGTAGGTCGGACGCGAAGTTTTTGATTTTTATTCTTTGGGTGCGGTTGTGAAGGAAGGAGGAGAACCAGTGTAGGACCACCTCATCTAGACCTGCCCTTTCATGAAGCACCTTGATGAGAAGTTTGTGGTCGACCGTGTCGAAGGCTGCCGATAGGTCTAGGAGGAAGAGAAGGCAGCATTGGTCCGCATCGAGTGATTTGTGGATGTCATCAATGACATTAAGGATCGCGGTTTCAGTGCTGCAACCTTTTCTGAAACCAGATTGGTGGGAGTCGAGAAGGTTGATGCTATCCATGTGCTGAGTTAGCTGAAGGAGCACGCATTTTTCCAAGGTTTTGGATAGAAGAGGTAAGTTAGAAACTGGTCTGAAATTATTCAGATCTTTTGTGTCTAGGCCAGCTTTTTTAAGGAGTGGCGTGACTTGACCGACTTTGAGGCAGTCTGGAACAACTCCGGTTTTCAGGGAGCTGTTAATGATCTTGCACCAGAGCGGGACAAGGGAGAGTTTCAGCATGTTGGTCAGTTGTGGGGGTAGTGGATCTAGGGCGTGGGAGGAGGGATTGGATGTGGAGATCAGTTTGACTATCTCTGCTTCCTGTATAGGGATGAAAGATTTCCAGGATTTTGAAGGGGGTTTGGATGCGTTGTCATTAGTCTCAGGCGAGATGCTCCTGCAGTGGGGGGTGATGTTGATGTCCAGTGAGAGCTCAATCTTGTTGGTCTTGTCCTCGAAGAAGTAGGCGAAGTTGTCGCAGAGCTCTTTGGAAGCCTGCACTGAGGAGGTAGCGGGCTTGGAGGTTTGTTGTCTAATGATGTTAAAGAGCTCCCTGGGCCTGTTTTTTGCGTTGTCAAGCGCGGTGCAGAAAAACGAGGTTTTTCGTTCTGGATGTGCTTTTTATACTTCCTACGAGCTGCTTTGAGTTGCTCGCGGAGGAAATCGGAAGGGTTGCTTCTCCAGAGTCTCTCTGTGGCTCTTAGTTGTCTCCTTTCGGAGTTGATGTCAGTGTTAAACCATGATCTTGAAGGAATATTCCTGGGGTTTTTTAGTTTCAGGGGGGCTATTTGATCAAGAATGGACGTCATATTTGAGTTGTAGTGCGAGGTGAGTTCGGTTGTGGTGAAGTGATCCAGAGGCGCTGGGGAGGAGCGAGCAAATCTTTTCCTCTAGGTCGGCTAGGGAATCTGAGTTAGATTTCTAGACCATTTGGGGGGGTCTTGCGAGGGGGGCTGGAATAGAGCCTTTTGGTTGATGTGGAATAGTATGTTGTGGTGGTCGGACCAATCCACGGGGAGGACGTGATCAATCGTAACTGCGTCTCTTTGAGCAATAATGGCATCTAAGGTTGCTCCTTTATTGTGCGTTTCTTCTGAGCAGAATTGGGTAAGATTGTTGTCCTGAAGAATATTGTTTAGGGTTTGAGTTAGTGAGTTGTTTATATCATTCCAACGTAGGTTGAGGTCTCAGAGGATCAGATTGTTTGAGACACCTAGTGAGCAGTGCGCAATCAGGTCGGAAAACTGTTCCCCGAATGCGGATGTGTTGCCTGGGGAATGGTATAGAAGATGGCAGAGTATTGCTCTATTGTCGTGTGTCTTGATGTTGGCGGAGAGACATTCAATGGTGCTGTAATTGAAGGTGTTCATTTCCATAATGGCAATGTTGTTCTTATGTATGATTGCTATTCCTCCACCTCTTTGCACTTTTCTGTCCTTGTTGATGATAGTAAAGCCTGGGGGCACCAACATATCTAGGTTTGGTGCGGAGAACTCATTTAGCCAAGTCTCGGTGGTGAACGCGATGTCAATGTCATGCGAGAGGATGGTTTCTGCTAATTCTGTTGCATGTTTGGAGGCTGATCTGCAGTTTATGAGCATGTAATTGGTAGAGGACCCCTCTTTAATGTGTTTTTTTATGAGGGGAGTCCTGGGTATGAAAGTGAGGCGGGTCGGGGGTCTTGGGGAATTCAGGGGGCGGGGATCCCTGCCGAAACCGGTGATCACTTGGATTTTGGATTTAGGGGAGGCTGTGGGGGGAGAGTCGTACGTTGAAGAAAGCTCAGCCATTTCCTTTAAGGACATAGCGGCTTTAGTTCTTCTGGGTCTCTTTGTTCGGTTCTCTGTATCTGGTTCTATGGGTCTCTGTGTCGGGGTCGCAAGGGGTGGTTAGGAATTCACTCGGGTGTGGCATGTTGTCAGTACTTAGTTGGGAGGAGCTTGTCAGAGTGGGAGACCCGGGGAGGAGTTAGCCTGGGCTTTCGGGCCATGTCAAGGTTGGTTAGGATTTCTTTCAGGCCCCAGGTTATTTCTAACTGGCTTTCTAGAAGGGCGAGACGCTGCTCCATGTTAACCGATGAGAGGGCAGGGACGTCCCGGGAGGGGGAGGGAATGCCAGTGTTGTGGAGCTTATTGGTGGTTGTGATGTCCGTGTTTGGGGCCGTAGGCAGGGGGTGCAGTGGGTCCTGTTGTGGTTTCGCCGACTTGTTGCCCACGTCTGGAGTGAGGTAGTTAGCGGTCTGTGGTTGCCGGTGAGGGTCATTCCTAGAATGAGGGGTGGGGCGATCTGGTGGAGGAGGGTGTGGATGACACGGCGGGAAGTTGGAGCTCCTGATTCATGGGAGCGGAGGAGCGGGTGGTGGCTTGTGGAGGAAGGGTAGGTGTTCTGGCATCAGGGGCGGGAATGGTTGATCGACTCCCCTGTCGAGGCCTGCTGGCCGGGGGTGTGGAGTAGGGCCGGGAAGGTAAGGGCGTGTGCAGGGGCGCGATTCGCAGCGATGAGAAGAGGGAGTCGAAGGCCTCTAGATTCCCATTGTTGGATTGTATCAGGACTGTGCCGTTCTTGTAGATGGTCACAGAAGTGTTCCCGCTCCAAATCGAGCGTTCAGTGAGTGAGGTCGTCAGTTTGCAGCTATGGGCAGTGGTCGTAGTTTTGGAGATGGGAAGCTGTGTTCTGAGCGTGGCGATCCATTTATCGGGGCTCTCTGTGTGGAAGATGAGATCCATTTTTATCTGCCCTTTGGAGGAGCAGTGGTAGATGTCTGCGAAGAGTGTTTCTGGGTGTAGTCTAATTAGTCTGTGTTTGAAATTTCTTTTTGCTTTAAGTGAGAGGTTAGGGGGGAAACTGATCTCGAAGGAGTTCGGGCCGTGAGGTATCAAGTAGGTCGGTACGGGGGGGCTCGTGAGAGTTGGCGTGCCAGGTGCCATCTTTCTTCTATTTCTTGGTTGGAAGAGAGAGTGGCTCCCTTTGCGGTAGCGGTTCGGAGGGGGGGGGGTCGAGGATCTATCGGGGGGGATAGAAAGAAGAAAGAGAGAGGTCAGGTGCCACCGACTAGGGGACGAGATATCTTGATTAGGAGTGTGAGGCGAGGGTGTGCCTTCTCTGATTGTGGTCTGTGGATCTGTGCTTAGCTGTTCTCCTATCGCGGGAGGGCCGGGGGTATCTGGGTAGTTGTGCTTAACTGTAGCCCCGGGCTGAGGTGCTACTGTAGCTCTGTGAGGAAGTTTGTGGTGCGGAGGGCGTTGCTCTGCTTGTGGGCTAGTTGGAGTGAGCTGGAGACCGCTCTTGTGGGGTCTGCTCAGGGTGGCAGGTCAGGTTTGAAGTATTGATGCCTGCGTCTGTTTACAGACTGGGTGTAGAGTGAGGTGAAACCAACTTTTATAGGGGTCTGCTGTTGATGGAAGATAAGGCTTGATTAATTACAGTCAGTGCTTTAATTGCTGATGTGGCGCTGGGGACCTCGACGGAGGATGGTCATGTTAGGCCACTTTCACTGAGTCAGGAAGGTAGGTATTTCTGACCAACTGTGCAATCCCTTACCTTCCATTCGAGCTGAAGACTTCTGACTCCAGGCAATGCTCGGGTAGGTGAACACCAGCCTGGACAGATTCGTTTATTTAATAACGAATGCCTCTAATGAAAACTGTGGAAGTGCTCACCTCTTCTAACCTAGTTTAACTGTGTGCTTGATTATAGAATCACTCTCAAATTGTGTCCTCAACAAAATGAAAGACAAAATGAAAGACATTAGGGAAGAAGAACTGAAACGGGGTCCATGAACTGGTCTCATCCTGGAGCCCTTAAACCACCTCATTAGATTGACCACTGCAAGTTCTGACCAACCAGCTCACTCCGCAAACTGTGTGGTCATCCCATTATGCAAGGCCATCTCTTACTTTATTTGATAAACTGCTTTTTTTTTTTACCTTCGGCGTAGTACCAGAGGATTTAAAGTCTGCTCTGTTACAGTCTTTGTTTAAATAATTATTGACATAGCCAACAAGTCGTACCATTTGTTTTGCCAAAGCTTTTTGCTGATGGTGTGCAGCAAAACAAATAAATAAAAAATAAACATATGATAAGCACACATGTTCAAATATATTATGACATGCCAGTGGGATAACACATGCATGACCCATGCATAAATCAAACATGCACGCACATATGGTATGACTCAGTTGCCATTTTATTCATTGTTCCAAGATGGCAGACACCACTTGAACGCTAAACAAAAAATAATATTTTTTTGTACGGAACAGCAATTTTTCAAAACAGAGTGCCCCAGCAGCACTTGACAGCCGACAGAACCACCAAAAAATTGGGGGAAAAAACACTTTTTGCGTAAGTCCTTGCTGGGCTGAAGATAAAAAAAAAAAGAACATCTGATAGCTTCACCTAAAAAGGGCCAGTGTCCCGGGTACCACACTAGGTTATAAACTTATCCCAGAGCCTAGCATAGACTGGTTTTCAAGGAGGGGCATCTGGCGGATGGCATGAAATTTAACACTCCAGGCAGCAAATCGAAAGTAGTCAATTGTCTCTCCTCAGTCTCCACCTCCTGAGTCGAAAAGTCTCTTGGTTCAGGAAGCAGAACCCCCCCACACCACTCTGCTTATTGCGGTACCACATGGCAGCGGTGTGATCAGTGTGAACCAGCACCACCCTTCCCCTGATGGACGGCAGGAAAGTCTTCAGGGGAGATCAATGGCCCACAGCTACAACAGGCTGATGAGGAGCTAGCCCTCCACTGGAGACCAGAGACCTCTAGTCTCCAACTCCCCCAGGTGACCCCCCGCCCCCCAAAAATGGTAGAGCTGCATCCATCACCACTGTCGGCTCTGGGTGTGGGAGGACCTGTCACGGGACAGACTGATCAGTCCGCCTCCACAGCAGTTTGCGGGTTGTCTCCCCTGAGAAGATGATAGTGTCAGAAAGGTGGCCCTGATGTTCAGGCTACTTGGACTTTTAGGTCCGTTGCAGACTTCCATCTGCCATCTGGCAGAGTCGACAAGGAGTTGATCAAGCCTGAAATATCGGGATCATAGACTGAATACCCTTGACTCATTGTAGGGGGCAAAAACCCTTGAAATCCATTGTGTCCAGCATCGTCCCAATGAATGGAAGACCTGTGACGGAATCATTTGAGACTTCAGCTCGTTTATTGTAAACTTCAGCAATGATTCAGCAGCGGCCGAAGGTAGTCCACAACTGATTTTGGTGAGCCCACTTTCATCAGCCAGTCGTTGAGGTATGGGAATACAGGAACTCCCGACTTACGCCACCACTTTCGTAAACACACAAGGGTTCCTGGTGAGACCAAAGAGGAGCACAGCAAACTGGAAATGTTCGTGGATCACCTCAAAATGTAGGCAACGCTCGTGGGATTGCTGGATGGGTACACGAAAATATGCTTCCTGCAAGTCCTACATCAAGTCTCTTAGGTCCAGGGCAGAAAGAAGATGAGTCAATGTGAGCATTTTGAATTTGTCCTTCCACAAGAAGGCGCTCTGGAGTCAGAGGTCCAAGATAACCCAGAGACCGCCGGCCTTTTTCAGGGACATGGAAGGAGCAGGAATGACAGCCCCTGACATTCTCTAGGCTGGTACCCTCTCTACGCATCCTTGGATAACAAGAGGCATAACTCTTATATCAGGATTCAATGATGCTTTTCTGACATTTGGCCTAGTGTTGGATGAATATTGGGTGAGGAGGAGAGAAAAGGTAGTGCGTCATCTTTTTAACAATCTGCAAGACCCATCTGTTTGACTAGATGAATTGCCAACTTGGGACGAAGTGTTGAATCCTGCTCTATACAGGTTAAGCATGAGCCGCTGAAGACAAACTAAAGCGATTTGTTGGCTGTTGTAGCCAAACAGGAGTTGGAAGAATGGTGCCCTTGCTGGCATGCATGCTATCTGCCGGTTCCATGTCTGCTGCCCCAAAAGGACTGAGCTGTCTGCTGAACCACTGGCTGGGAAATTTTGTCTTTGCCTGTATAGCAGCCCCCTGGAATAGTCCCTGAATTTTTTTAAAAGATGAGGAAATTGTTTTGCAGGGGTCAAAAATCCCAAGGAAGACGCTATAGCTCTGCTATCTGCCATCAAAGAGCATGTCCATTAGTGAAGCCAGGACATCGTCGGAAAATCTGGATGATCCCATCCAGACAGGTCACTGAAGGACAACACTGGCAATGATCGCCCTGCAATGCAATCCTTGGTATCCAAGCCAGCACAGATGAAGTACTTCACCGCTACCTACCCGTCGGAGATTGTCCTAAGCAAAGAGGACCTAAGGTTGTCCACAATTACCAGAAAGATCTCACTGGCCATGTACCAAAGAGTATGAGTAGATCAGCCCAACAGATAGGTGGCGTTTATGGACCTCAGTGCTAGGCTGTCCGAGGAAAATAGATATTTGCCAAGGGCATCAATCTTTTTGGATTTTTGTACTGGGGGATTGGTCAGAAATTAATTAGGACTCACCTTACTGGTCAAGTACTGTAGAACGAGAATTTCAGTAGTCGGGTGAGAAAGCTCAGGTCTCCGGGTGCAGGCCTGTGCCACTCACAAAATGTTCAACCAATGTTGCAGTAGTTACTTTTCGGCAAATTCTGCTTTTATGTTGGCAGATACGAGCCTTCACCTTTAGTGTGGTCTGGTCAATGAAGATAAAATTGCATGGACAATGAATACAATAGATCGCATTACTTGAATTACAGTTAGAAACCCTGTAACTGCAAGTTGAAAGATTACTTTTTTAGAGAAGCGGATATTTTAGCATTGAAGCTTATTGAGCGTGGCTATCCCAAAATATTAGTAAGACGTTCTTTACAAAGGGCATGGTATTTAGATATGGATGATTTACTCTAATCCAAAACCAAAGCACCCCTTAAAAAGATTACTTACTTCACTAGAAACTGTAGATGCTGTGGTTAACTAGATTGTGCTAGATATAAAAGGACTGAATCATGTAGGAGATAAGGACTGTTCGGCACTTGTGAGGTGGACGTTTTGAGTAGATTGCAGATATTAGGATCCCTGATGAAGTCCTGTTGGTTAGACGAAACACGTTCACTGGACTTGCTTGAAAAATAAAATTGGATATAACATATCGGCTCCTGTGAATCAATGGACTGAATGGAGAAATAATATATATTTGGACTCTTAACATACTATTTGATTAATTGTTATTATGGACTTTAGGGTTGTCTCTATGACTCTCTGAGTGCTCCCCTTTTCAGTGTGATTATCTGGAAACTACAGAGGGGGTCTGGGACGGAAGGACCTCAAGGGTAGAAGTACATGAATTGTCTACTATGTTTTGATATTTTCTTTTCTAAGGTATATTAGTGCTAATATTGCTCTTGTTGTCTTTTTTTTTTTTTAAAGAATTTCAAAATATATGGTAATTTTGATACTTTATGCACATCACCTGAGCATGTATTTTTCATGGTATCAAAAAAGTGTGCCGTTCCGTAGGTCCTACATAACTGCACTCTGGTAAGTAGACTTACTCAGGTCACTGGATGTATCCTTTTCACGATGCACGGGCTGTCACCCACAGAAGTGGACCTTGGATGCGAGTAGGCCAAACGCAGAGTCATTCATCATGAGAAATTAGCTAAATGGAGATTCTCTCATCCATTTTTTCCTTAGGGGGCCCAACCAACTACTTAACGGGTTACCATCCCAAAGAATGATAACACTCCAGTAGGCGAGTTATGGTACTAAGCAAGTACCAATTGTTTTCATTATCTGTATTTATTTCTAAGGGTACATCTTTGTATTGTTTCATACACAGAGTACTGAACAGAATAGATTAGGGTACCAGAAAAGGTCATGTTGACCACACTCTAGAACTGAGGTACCATTAGTATCCCACAAGTTCCTATCCTGTCTGTTTTTAACTTTAACATAGACAAACATTCAGAATACAATTGTTGTTGACGGTCCATAGTTAATTTAAATCTGATCACTATCCCAACCCACTTAATACCCACCTACCAAGCTAGAGAAGGGCAAATATATTTTTGTCTGATCAGACTTGGAGATAAAATATCTCTGGCAAAGAACCCCCTGCATGGCCCGTTGGGTACTGCAGTGCCCACCCAACAAGGACCATGGTCCAATGAGGAAGCATGCTGCTTCGATGGGTGAGTCTGTGCGCTCTGAAAAGGATACACCTAGTGACCAGAATAAGTCCATCCACTACCAGATTTAGTTAAGTAGGACTTGTGGAACAGCACACATTTTTTTATACCAATTCTGAGCAGGAGGACATGTGGTGAACTGCCAAATACTTCTCATACCTCCTCATATTGTACTACTATGCATTCTTCTTCCGAACTGGACCGTTCTTCTTCAATGTGACGAGCGCTAGTTGCGTGTTTATAGATCAAGTATCTTTAACCTTACACAAACCCCACAACTTCATGGAGCGAATGGTGGGAAAGACCAGGAAGACTGCTGAAGCTTTACCTTTCCTTCTGGTGATAACTTCCAAATCACAGAAAAAGTCAGCCGATCCGCCATGGGATTGAGACTGCACAGCTCCTCGCACAGCAGCCGAGGAAGCATCGGAATCACCTGAGGGAACAGAAGAGACGCGTCATGAGAAGAGGAGCAGAGACATGTCCTGTACAGGGCCGGGACTGTAAAATGGAAACAAGGCAGTGGGGCATTCAAACTAAGGGAAAAGAGGAATTAAACAGAAACGTTCATCATTAGTAAAAGGACACATGGCGCTTAGGCAACCATTTACCAAGACATTTCATCCTAGATGGAGGCAGACATTGTGGGTAAGCAAAATATATAAACATTAAGGCTTCGAGACCTAATCCGGGTTTACCTAGAAGTACTGCCAACAATGTAGAACTAGAAGCCTGATCTTCTGAAACAACATTTAAGGCAGAAGAACATCAGTGGGTCTCATGGACTTTACACAAATACTGATATTTGATGTATGAAAAAGTTAGTTCCCAGTAACTACAATTCTGTAGCAAAGGCATCGTTCACAGATAGCAAGCGCTTCAAGCACAGTCTCTGAGTGAGGTGGACGGGCTTAAGATGCCCACCTGGGAACCACCTTCAGATTCTTTAGCAACAGTGTGGCCATATTTCCATATTAATGCTCCATAGAGGAGAAAAGCACATACCAATGATAACAAACTATAGTTGCAGGTAACTTTTTCTACAGCATCTCACATTTCATAGACTAACATACCTTAAATTCTGCTAATGAGCATGAATTTAACAACCACTGGCAAAGCCAATAGATTTCGCCTATTGGCATTGTCAATGTTTTTTAGAGATGCTGCACAACAGCGTTGACCGTGTCATGGTGCTTTTTGTGGTGTTTTTCTTTCTTTCCTTTAAGCCCCTACTGTGCAACATCTTTAAAAGATATGGACAACACCAATAGTCTCACACAAGCGAAACATATTGACTTTGCTAATGTAACTAGATTAATACAGTTGAGGTTGGACCCTACTTATGGTGGCAACTTTTAATCAAAGTGGCTGTATGGACCCAACCTAGTGTGCCCAAGGCGTGAAGCTCCAACGCACTCCAGAGCTTTTTAGCAAGACAGCCTTATGAGCTGACTTTCCTTTCAATGATCTTAGTCCTGTTCGGTAAGAAACACCCTCATCGGGTTTACAGAGCATTCAAGGAGAGCCCGGAGTGTAGATGTATTCAGAGCAGTGTATCCGGCCCTGAAAACTGGCACTGAAATTGGACATGGGATGCCGGAGACAAGCGCAGTCACAGACATGATCTCTTCCGAAGCACTGGCTCCCCACTGGGTGCTGGGACATAGACAACCTGCAATGAGGCCCTAACTCTAGCAGAAGTGCAGCTCACTGACACCCCAGGGGAGATTAGCATAAACACGGTCAAAAGTAATTCCCAACTCTGACTTCAGCGCTTAGAAAACACTTCAAATGGCATGTTGTTTTTTGCCACAGATAAAACGTCTATATTTAAAAGCATGTTAGATGATGGTTTAGAGCCTCGTTTTGGACAGTTAACACTGCATACATCCACAAGCGAGCCATGCTGTAGTTATTCGTCAAGTCACGTTCATGGTAAGTAAAAAACTAAAATGCGTGGTGTGTTTCCTTGCGGAATGTTTCTAAAAAGGTTGACGTAAATTTTAAAAAGTACCCTGAGAAGCATGCGGCCTGTGGAAGGACATTGGCCGCCAGCCAGAAACTGTACATGGTCCAAGTTCCAGGGAATAGCCAAGGAAAGAGGAAGTGAAACCTGATGATGTGATGCTGCTGATCAGTGAGAAGCAAGAAAATAAGAGTGACAGCGAAGCCAAAGAATGGTAAGTAATGGGCGGGCTGTAAGCCCCTTTTAAGATTTATTTTTATAATTTCAAGAGATTTCGCAAGCGCTGAGCAGGCGAAACCTAAAAATGGAAGTAAGATACAGCTTCCCCCCGCCACCCTTATTTAAAGCGATCCCACAACACCACTTGTACCTCTATCGACTGTCTTCTTGCGTTCACATTTAGGCAGTAGGGGTTGGAGAAAGTATAAATCTTTCTCTGTGTGTCCATTCTACAAATGTCATGAAGAGTCTAATGTCATGGATGTGGCTACCGGTGCCATTGCGTGCACCCGTACTCAGTTTCTGAAGCCTCTGCTCACCATTTATTGACACAGATGGGACACAATGTTTTTTACCTGGTTATGACCTCCTTAGAAAAGGGTAGACCTTTGTTAGACTGCTAAACGGGGCACATTGTTCCCTTATCTTGTGTACCTCCTCTGCCCCTTAGTAACTATTTTAGCATCTTCTTGGTTTCAACAGCATGTATAATCCTTTCCTACTGTTGTAGCCTTCTGAATGAAAGCCTGTGGAGCCACCAATTGTTTTTCTCTTTTCCCCCCCAAAGAACAGTATAAAAATATAGTGGCAATCATTTGCCTGGAAATTAAAATTGCAGTAAATTCGCCAAAGCTATACACATTTTAGAAAAACATAGCTAAAGAAAGTTATTTTTTCTTCGGCTACTCCATATGTACCTAGCCATTAAACCAGATAGAAACAGCTCTCCACAGCATTCTAAAAGGTTTCCTCCAATCTCCGCTTTCTAAGGGTGGCTAACTTCATGGAGCACAACTCCATAAATGTATTACGCCACCAGGAGGTGTGTAAGAGGGTCATGGTCCAGCCTTCCCTTAAATATTTATAGTCACCCAATTAAGAGAGCCACTAGCTGACTTAAGCAAACCTCCAAAGCAAAGATTTGTATTCAAAGTCAGAATATCAATGGTCCCTCAGTAGATGAAGCACAACAAAGAGTAAATATGTGAAATATCAGAGCAAGTAAGAATGCTAAATAGATTTATCTTAGCCTCACCCATGGGTTCAAAGAGACTGCTCACAAGCTTCTACTGCACTATTCAGTTCCCATGCCTGTATTGGTTGGCAAAAGAAAGGAGTTCCCTTGAGGCACTTTATGAAATCCCCGATTTCCATATCTGAGCAAAGAGTTCTGTCCATCTCTACTCATGAACCTTAGAATTGCTGCAAGATCAATCTTGATCAGCAATGCTACCCATGTACTAACTAGTCTCACCGAACATTTACCTTTCGGAGTGCGTTGCACAATGACCTACCTAATGAACAGTACTTGGGTTTCTTGATTTTGCAACCATGTGTGAATGGGGAGAATGAAGGAATTGTGGCCTGCAAGGGACTTCACATCTCCTCCCCTGAATTTGCTTTCCCAAAACGGGAAACCTTTTTTTTTTTTTTTTTTTTTTTTTTTTAAAGCAGCCCAAGTTCATATAAAGTGCTTTTAAAAACATCCTTAACCTTTGGAAACACATCAGGGGAGCAGGACCAAAGGACCACTGCTGTTCCCTCTTCCGCGCTCGAGACCTTGTACAAGGTTTCATTTGGGTCTTAGCACCATTTGGGTTTCCGAGGTGGGCTGCCCTTCTCCTAAATGAAACTAATGCTCATTCAAGCTTTACAGGTCGGATGTTTACAAAAATTGACACTTTTTTGTGGGCATTTATTGAAAGCTCTAACTTGGTTAAGGCCAATAGCAGCCTCTCAGGATATAACCTGTGAACAGGCTTTTGAAAGGTTACGGAAGGCTAAAATTTACCTTTGAACAAGTACATTTATTTATGGTTTGTTTTTACATTGTTTCAAAATATATGTTTCTATATTTCATATTTACTGATTTCTAAAATGAAATGGAATAATTTACAAATCTATGGC
Organism: Calotriton arnoldi; assembly: GCA_963921515.1. NCBI lineage: Eukaryota > Metazoa > Chordata > Amphibia > Caudata > Salamandridae > Calotriton > Calotriton arnoldi. The sequence goes on along the minus strand of CAWUFW010000450.1, from coordinate 1,302,829 downwards.
TGTGCTCCTTTCATTGGTATAGAAATAAATAGCAGAAAGTCCTTGTTGAAAAGTATTATAGCCAGATGAAGTTTCATCCAAGAGTTGAAAACTTTAGTTCTTTTTCAAGTGCATCATTTCAACAAATTGGGCCATCAATCAGCGAATGGGTTTCATCTTTCTGACTACTGGACGTCTTCAGGGCAATTTACACTTTCTGCTGCCTCTTTGGAATATTGTGTCCTTTAATATGGTGAAGGAGAAACTATATGGCTGGCTAATTTCATATTGAATATTCAGATAATGAAAGTTTCTACAAGTCAAAATCTAAAAGTTATGCAAAAAGATATGTCTCCTCAGGTGATACACATTGGATCATCTACATTGATGCCATATTTTATTTTCAATACAAATTAGTAATGGAATGTTGTCTTATGACTTTTTATAACCTAAATAGAATAAAAAACATTCATTCTGCAAAGACAAAAAGATGTTTCTCAAGACTTGCTTTTCAAAGGATCTTCCTATGTATAGGGGACTAAACTCCATGTACTCGGATTTGAGGCTAGTGTGCTCAAAGTGGGGGGGTGATGTAGGCCTTATTCCTCTTTCTTTATCGAGAGATGTGGGTGGAACTTGAATTTGCAAGGCTACTAAGTGGAATCTAATAAGCCTGCACACCACACTTGCCTCGGTCAAGCTGAGGTGATAAGGACTTTGGTGCATGGTTCGTCCCTTCATTTTCTGGCTAGTTTGGATACAAGCGGTACCTGTGGGAGGGCATCTGTTAGCTGGCTAGGTAAATTACTCTCTTCTGTTGAAAATAACTACTTGTGACAAGTTTGCATTTCCTGTCCATAGTAAATCGGCCTCTCTGCAGTGCACCGTGCAACCCAAAGAGTTGCTACATCTGAATCTGATCAAGTTGCCAGTGGCGACACCATCCTTTACCTCGGTTCAATACAGCGGCCAGTTTGTTGGCTGAAGACCTCCGTTTGAGTCAGCTGGGTCTGTAGAGTCACACACCAGCCCCCTAACATCTTAGTGTCCACTGATGGCTTTGGGCGAAACATGTACTAAAGCTCTTTCTTATTATTCCCAAAGTGTTGGACAAAAGAAATTGCAGCACCAAGGCCGATGCCATGTCTTCAATTTCTTCTCATACAGCAGACAGCAGCTAGGCCTCTGACACAATTTTAACTTGAGGACCATGAAAATTAGTCTTCTCAGGGTTATTCATGAAGTCCTCAAAGAAACGTGTGTTTTCATTCTTGGCAGCTTCCAACTAGAACATGTTAGATGCAGTCCTGGATCATCTTCTGCTCCTCTAAAGGAGAATACAATGTGGGCTGCACTTGTACGCCCCTTGTACTGATCCATGCAGTCATGCCATGCTTTGTTTTCATCACTTTCCTCTTCATTGTCATGCTTGCACACCTCCACTTTAGTGCCGAGACAGGTCAGGATAGCATCGAAGAGTTTACAGAGACAACTCGATCGGCCTATATGGATCAGGTTTAAAGTTAATGCCCCCTGAAGAAGGGTGGTCTTGCTTGGAAATGGAGGCACAGAAGGTTCTGGGAACCATTTTGTTAAATGTATGCATCATTTTCTTAGACTATATGAGGACAGCCTACGGTACACCCTGAAAAAGGGATCTTTAAATTGTAATGGGCCATTGAAAAGGGTCCCTTCTGGTAGAGTCTCCTATATCTAGAATTCCTCGAATGCCATACCAGTTTGCCAGAGAAAAAACAAATGCATTGTCTTCTTGCACATTAAGCCCCTTTTCTAGTAGTTTACAACTCTTTCTCTTGGGAGGGTAGAGGTTGAAGCTTTCTGAGATCCAAAATACACAGTTCAGATCCCCTTCAGGGCTCACTGCCAGAAGACTCTTCCACATTAAGAAAGAAGACTAATCTTCTTTATCCTTTAGCATCCTAGAGGAGAAATAATGCACGTATCACTACTTTAAGTGGTGGTGGAGGAGGTAACAGAATCAGAAAAAGGATCAGGAGAAAATAGTAGTTTGGTGCCACAACATCAACATTCTCGAAGGAAAGCGCCATTTTGTTTTTGACGTTCAACCATAATTCTACCTGGAGAACAAAAGAAGCACACTGTGGACCCTCACCACAGGAGCTCAGTTGTGGATAAATTGGCCCTGCAAATTTCTTACCTGGGATATTGACAAACTGCCCAGCAAACTACGTAAACACTATTTAGATATCAGTTGACTAAAGAGAGCAGATGATTTGAATTAAGGCTCTATTACAGCATTTCCTTCAGAAACACTTAAGAAATAGGACTCTCACTTAGGACTCTAAATCAGGTGCTATGCGTTGGGAATCTGAAGGTTGCGTTTGTGGTCAAACCCTAGAACCTATGCACAGCGTTAGTTGAAAAGAAGACTGACGGCTGTGCCAGTGAAGACTTCACATTAGGCTATATTTATTCTAAATTACTTTATTGGTACTCAGGACTCTCACACTCTCGAGGGGGAATGAGTTAAAGTATGTAAATCTATCGAAGATTCAATGCTGAAATATTTAAATTAACTTAAAAAGAACAGGAAATACTATTTGAACAAAACATTTTACACTGTATATCTGCAGGCTTGGTCAAGTTAGTCATTTCTGTTTCAGGTCTTTTTGTGTTGCTTTTTATTGGATTTTAAAGTCATGGTACAATAAACACATTCATTTGACACCGAAGCCCAGACACATATACTACAGGACTCTTTAGTAACTTATCCAGTCTGTTCTCCAATTTGTTTATCTATGCAACATTACTCTTGCCTTCCAATTCATGGGTTAGTCTACGTTTAGCAAGTATTAGGGCCAGATCAAAGAAACTGCAAACAGTTTTCACTTTTTTTTTCGGTCTGTGCATGTTGAAGTATGCATATCATTGGTGTCTCCTCCATTTATTTATCTGACATCTCCATCACAGCGCACTCCCATACCAAGTGAAAGAAGCATTCTCTGGCTTATGGCATCTGAGGCAGTGATCTATCACACTTTGGAATATCTTGGTTACCCTTGACAGGGAGAGGCAAGTCAGGTGTAAATAATTAAACAGGATAAACTTCAAGCAATGGTTTATTGACACTTTTCTTATATATTCCATTATTTTTCGATACGTTCCTGGTTAATGTACCTTCCTAATTCGCCTTCACTGTGTTGAAGTCTATGTAATAGGCAGGTGCTATGCAGCTGTGTACTATTGTTAAAGAATGCATATTTCACCCACACATAAATAGCCAGTGTAGTGTGTCGGATTTGGGTGGCTTGTTTCCTCTTCTCAGGTCAGCCTTGCTGCTCAAACAAGTGCCCAATATGTTATTAACTGGTCTGAACCCATCTTTCATATGTCGCTAATTGTTTCAAATGTGTGGGTTACTTCCATTTTTTATATAGGTCCCTTACTTTTTCAAGGCCAGCATCAACCCATGGGCATCTATCATTCACTCGTATTATTTCGTGGACTCTTGGCAGACACAACAAAGCGATCTCTGACCAGTAGGTCACAGTTTTGCTCAGTTTAGGTACCTCTGCCCACGATTTCTGGCCTTGCCCAGTGGCCTAGGGTGGGGTTTTGCCACCCTCATATCATCCAGCATTGGCTCATGCAATGTAGTACCCCCAATGCTGGCTTTCATCTCTACCACCCACTGGATACCTATAGCCGCCCATCCTTTTCATCTCAGCCATTGCAGCTGGACTGCCAGATAATTGGGTTTCAGGGCTTGTGCTTATTAACTTAGGTCAGCTTCTTATTATGATGTCCTATGAGTCACTGAGCTGCCACAGCTGTTGTGAAATAAAAGTCATGATAAATTCTTGTTAGGACTAGGTTTGTTTCCTGATACCTACTCTGGGATTCCCTGAAGGATTTACACGGATGGGTCCTGAGCTGAAATCAAAGGATCCAATATCTTTGGTCATCCGAGGCAGATACCACAGAACCTCAATCTAATGACTGGACCACATAGCAGAATCGCTTCCAACCACTGAGTCATTAGGAGATTATTACTCCGACCATCCGGCTACCTAAGAGCGAACTACAACAGAGTGAAAAGAGGAGATTTCTTAACTAGAACAGTAGGCCTGCACCTGAAGGACAGACATGATCACTGTAAAATAAAAAATCACTAGCGTATGAACAATACATAGCAAAAAAAGATATAAACCTTTAACACAAAATTGTGCTGCATCGACCCTTGACTTTGGAAGCTCTTTGTCCAACCTTCTCACATTCCAATGATACATTACATCCTTTCAAGTGAATCTCAACTCTAACTGAAGTGAGATCTGAAAACCTTCTCAGCTCCTATGCTAGTCTGATTCTTTACACAAGGGTGCTTTATTCATCATTTGGTGATGTTACATAAATTGTCAATTTGTTACTTATTCTTTGTAAGCTAATAAGTATCACACACATACCTACATAAATACTGTCAAATATAAACCTAAAATTCTGACATAAAACTTGAATGGTGAACTGTAGGCCTATCAGTGAACTACTGAAAATCCATAAAAAGACCATCAGCTCTCAGTCATGAACTTCAAGGATAAACTAGAAAAGATACTTCTGTTCAGGTCAGCAGGAGTAGGGCGCCTTACATGAAATCTATTGAATGAGGGGAGCAGCTCAATGCTTACTTATGGAATGTCATTGTTTCTAGATGTGTACGTCATGTCCCTGTCCCAGGCCCGTTGATCTGCACACACAAGAGCTTTGATTGATGAAGTCATTCAAACACACCTTATGCAAGACCATGGAGAGCACCTTCCACTGGAATGAGTGGGAACCACAGATCAAGGAGCCTGGACAAAAAGTGTGTTGATCCAAACACCCTTCACTTGTCTCTGGGTATCGCCTGCATATGACGCTCAGAGTCTAGTTCCAACGTGGGTTTGAAGTAGAGATTGACAGCACAACAGTCGGACGTGCAGAATCGCATGCTAAGGTGACTAAGCTTTCCTTGGCGCAGGGAGCAGGACTGTGGTCTAGATTAATGGTTACAGCATTAGTTGGGAATTAGGACGGTCCTGAGGTCAATTTGAGCTTTGCCACTTAAGCGTTCTTGGGACAATCTGCCCCGCCTACCAGGGCCTGGCATAAACATATGTACCTGCGTAAGACACTACCCGTAAGCTCTTTGGGGCTGGGCCCAGGTTGTGTTACTGTACTTCCTTTGTGCAGAGATTAGCACTTTCGTAAGCGCTTTATAAACACAAGAGATTCTAAGTGTAATCAACTTTGGATCGCTGCCTGAACTGCACTTTCAAACTTTTTGAAGTATGAAAACAAACAAACTTCAGAAATCCCTATTGTGCTCCAGGAAAGCAACGTGTGCCGTCACCAGTCCAGAGGAATTCAGATTTTCAATACTGCAGACAATCTTCCTCCTTGTGGAAAACTGCACAAAGACAGCCTGAGAACATGACCAAAATTCCAAGGCTGGTTACTGACGACACCACTCTCAGGTGTATTGCACATAAAAACAGAGCAAGTTAAAAGGACATATAAGGAGACGAATGTGTGAATCAGTCAGTGTTTATAAGGCTTAAACCTAATGAACTACTATTCATCTAACCAGCGAGGATGGTCAGACACAGGTTTCAGGGGTTTCAATAATGAATTCTTAATAATGGCACACAATTGTAGATGATATTGGAATGACTCATCCGCTGGCCCCTCATTTGTGATATTGTGTTTTTATTTCAATGTTTTATTGTATTGTTTTTATCTTGTGCTTTTATGATCTTTTTAACATCAAATAAATATTATATTGAATACTATTCATCTAGCCATACACCAAACTGGGACCCACCGTGGTATTCCAATGTGGGTGCCTTTGCAAATGAAATTGTGTAATGTAGATTCCAGTTAAAAGGACTTGGGGCCCTCAGCCACGCAACGTGGCATGCTTCAGTCTCAGGATCGCTCTTCTAAAAGTAAAGTGATGTTCAGTGGACAAAGCATGGACATTAGGGTGGCAGAAAGATGTCTATAAGCCAATAGGAGGTAGTTGTGTGCCTGTGTGTACCTCAAAACCAATCAGTCTTTCAAGGTAGAGGCCATTTTAGATGTAACCACCTTGGCAGACTCTGCCTACATGTAGGAAATGTGTCCTTTCTGCAGTGTCGCCCTGGATGTTTTGCCCTTTGCTGGACCTTATATTTTTGCAGGCTGTAGAAGTCTGCACTTTACCCCCAATAACTATTGTGCCATCCACTACAGCTGCAGAGCATACATGGCTACAGGCCTAACGAATAGTTTCTTACCTGTCGGTGTAGTTTTGCAGCTTGAAGACTTTCTGGATTCACTATGCTGTGCATTATTCCGCGGTCTAGTGGTTGGGTCCGGAATCGTAGTCTTTTTTCTCTCTTTTTTTTTTTTTTGTGGCCCAGGTGGGCGTCGACGCCCCACCATTTGGTGTCCTCCCGTGACGTCGGCGCGCTTCCTCCGGAAGCTCCCACCCTTGGGCGCCATCTTCGGATTCTTTTATTTATTTATTTTTTCTCGTTTTGTGCTAGTTTTGTTTATCCTCTTATTTTTTGAAGGTCTTTTTCCTTCCTTAATCCCTTTCCTCCTGTCTCATCTTTCTGGCGGAGGTGGGTGGGTTCGCTAGTGAATCCAGAAAGTCTTCAAGCTGCAAAACTACACCGACAGGTAAGAAACTATTCGTTTTGCAGCCTGAATCTTTCTGGATTCACTATGCTGTGCATAGACTTTGTAGCGGTTTGCTATGTTTGTGGCGGCTGGGTGGAAGATGAGCGTTGGCTGTTGAATATATGTTGAAGCACTTTTTGACCAACTTGTGCTTCTTTATTCATCTGAATATCCACGCAGTAGTGCTTAGTGAACGTGTGCACTGAAGCCCATGTTGCCGCCAGGCAAATGTCTTGGATGGGTGTGTTTGCCAGGAAAGCTACTGTTGCTCCCTTTTTCCTGGTAGAGTGAGCTTGTGCTGCTCCTTGTAGTTCTTGGCCTGCCTGTTTGTGGCAGAATTGGATTGTCTGTGCGATCCATCGTGCGATGGTGTTTTTAGTTACTGGTCTTCCCAGGAAACTGCTTGCGAAAGACACAAAGAATTGCTTTGTTTTCCTACAGTCCTTAGTCCTTTCGATGTAATGCATTACAGCTCTTCTAGCGTCCAGAGTGTGCAGTGCCCTCTCTGCGCCTGTGGATGGTTTTTGGAAGAAACTTGGTATCTGTATTGTTTGGCTTATATGGAACTTCGACACCACCTTTGGCATGAAGTGTGGGTCTGTCCTCATTACCACCTAGTCATTGTGAATCTGAATGTAGGGTTCCTGTAGTGTGAGCGCTTGCAATTCGCTCACTCTGCGTAGCGAGGTGATTGCTACCAGAAAGGCCGTCTTTATTGTGAGCATATGCAGGGAGGCCTTGTGAATGGGTTCGAAAGGTGCCTTCATAAGTTGCGTTAGAACTACATTGAGGTTCCATGCCGGCGGTGGCATCCTCTTTGGTGGGGCTATTCTCTTGGCCCCCTCTAGGAATCTTTTTACCACCTGAGATTTAAAGAAACTTCTCCCCCCGTTTCTCCTCTTGTATAGGCCACTATTGCTGCCAGGTGTACTCTTAGCGAGGTGTAGCTTAGGCTACTCTTTAGCAAGTGTGTTAAGTATCTTAGCACTGTTGATTCCCTGGTGATTCTCTTCTGGATCTTTTCCCTGATGCACCATTGAGTGAATCTTTTCCATTTTGCTGCATAACATTTTCGTGTAGTGGGTCTCCTTGCCTCTCGGAGCACCGCCAGCGTGCTTTCCGGGAGCTTGAGGTGAGCGAACTCTAAGTCCTCAGGAGCCAAGCTGCTAGGCTGAGGCTCTCTGGTTCCGGGTGGAGAACCCTTCCGTTTTGCATCGAGAGCAGGTCTCTTCTGTTTGGGAACTTGTGTGGTGGCCCCTGTGCCATTTCCACTATTTGTGAGAACCAGGACTGCCTGGCCCACTGTGGTGCCACCAGAATTAGCGTCATGTTGCTTGTTCTGCACTTGCTGAGCACCTTGTGCATCAGCGGTATCGGGGGAAAAGCGTAGGCAAATGTCTTTGACCAGCTCATCCATAGGGCATTTCCTTGGGATTGCTGACCTGGCTGTCTGGATGCGAAGTATTGGCATTTTGCATTCTGGTGTGTTGCAAACAGGTCTATTTGTGGGGTCCCCCACTTCTTGAATAGCCTTTGCGTTTCCTGCGGGTTGAGCTCCCACTCGTGTGAGACTGATGTCTGTCTGCTGAGTCTGTCTGCTTCCACATTGTCCTTCCCTGGCAGATGTATCGCCAGGAGGTCTATTTGTAATGGGATCGCCCATCTCCATATCTCCTGCGCTAGCCTTGACAGCACCACTGATTGTGTTCCTCCCTGCTTGTTGATGTAGAACATCGTTGTGGTGTTGTCCGTTTGTACTAACACCCTTTGTCCGTACAGCTGTTTCTGGAACGCTTTTAGTGCAAGGAACACGGTCTTTAGTTCTAGGTAGTTGATGTGTTTGACGGCATCTGTTTGTGTCCATAACCCCCTTACTTTGAGCAGGTTCATGTGCGCTCCCCACCCTATTTGGGATGCGTCTGTTGTGATGGTCACTGTTGGAGTTGGTGGTGTAAATGGTTTTCCCCTTGTTATGTTGTCCTTGTTGTCCTTGTTCCACCATGCTATCTCTTCCTGCACTGCGTGTGTTACAACCACTAGATCTTCCCAACTCCCTGTTGCCTGTGACCATTGTTGTTGGAGCCATTCCTGGAATGGTCTCATGTGGAGTCGAATATTGGGGACTAGGTGTATGCAGGACGCCATCATCCCCATGAGCTTGCTCACTGTCCTCACTGTCAGACGTTGCCCCTTCTGGTATTGACGTGTCTCCTTCAGCAGTGCGAAGGATCTCTTTTCGCTGGGGAACACCCTGCCCTGAATGGTGTCGATCTGTGCACCCAGGAAGATCTTCACCTGTTCTGGTTCTATGGAGGACTTCTCCCTGTGTATCGAGAACCCTAGTTCTGTCAGCGTGTGCGTGACCCGCTGAGCATGTAATTTGCATTGGTTGTATGAGTTCGCCTTTACCAACCAGTCGTCGAGGTAGGGGTATACATGTATTCCCTGCCTCCGTAAGTGTGCAGCTACCGCAGCTAGGCATTTTGTGAAGACCCTTGGTGCGGATTTTAGGCCAAAGGCTAGGGCTGTGAACTGGTAGTGCGCCCTGCTGATGGTAAATCTCAGTAGATGTTTGTGTTTCTGGTTCATGGGAATGTGTAGGTAGGCATCTTTGAGGTCTATAGTGGACATAAAATCCCCGTCCCTTATTTGAGGTATTACCTCCTGTAGGGACGTCATCTTGAACTTTTGAGTTTTTATGTATTTGTTTAGGAACCATAGGTCCAGTATGGGCCTTAACGTTTCGTCTACTTTTGGTACGAGGAAGTAGTTGGAGTACACTCCCCTGTTTCTTTCCTTGTATGGTACCGTTTCTATGGCCTCCTTGTGGAGGAGTTCTTGTGCTTCCTGCCAAAGAAGTGATAGCTCTTTTGCTGGGCGCGTTTTGTTGGTTGGTCTCCTGCTTGGTGGCTTTTTTACTAGTTCTATACAGTAGCCGAACTGTATGATGTTGAGTATCCATTTGTCCGTTGTTATCTTCTTCCACTGCTGGAAGAAGTGTTTTAGTCTGCCTCCTACTGGTGTTACATGATCGTTGAATTCTGATTGTTCTTTGAGTCTTTTGTTGTGCCGCGCCACTAGAGATGTTGTCAGTGCGGGCACGTTTGGTACCGTGGAGTCACTTGGGGGCGGGTTGCTGTCCCCCTCTCCTCGTCTGCCCTCGTCCGTTCGGTCGCCCCCGAAAGGACTGGCCCCTCTGTTGGTACTGCCAGCCTTGCTGTTGCTGACCTTGTTGCGCCTGGTTGGCTCCCTGATAGGTTTGCTGGAAAGCCTGGTGCGATGTTCCCGGCTGACTCCCTCCTCTGCCATTTGGTCTCCTTGAGGGGGTGCCCCTTCTCATTCCTCTGAACTGTAGTGCTCCCATGGACCTTGCAGTTTCATTATCCTTCTTTAGCTGTGTTAGCTTCTCGTCCACTGGTGTGCCGAACAGCTTTTCCCCGTTGAAGGGTGTGTTCAGGATATTGTTCTTGACTTCGGGCTTGAACCCCGAGATCCTCAGCCAGGCATGCCTTCTTTCCGTCACTCCGATCATCATAAGCCAGCTTGATGTGTCTGCTGCGTCCAAGGCCGACTTTAGGCAGGTGTTGGTCATGTTCTTGCCTTCCTCCACCAGGTGCGTTGCCCACTGCTGGTATTCGCCTGGGAGATGTTTGAGTAGCTGCCCTACTTCCTCCCAATGTTGGTAAGCATGTCTGTTTATTAGGGCATTGGAGTTTGCAATGCACCAGTGAATTGCCGCATTCCTCTATTTTCCTCCCCGTGAGGTCTATTCTTTTACTCTCCTTGTCTGGAGGTGGCCCTGAGTTCGTGGGGACGTTGGCCCTTTTCCTGGCTGTTGCAGTTATAATAGAGTCAGCTGGTACGGATCCCTGGATATATGCTGGATCCTTCGAGGAATGTTTGTATTTTTTCTCTGTCCTCGGGGTGACAGATCTGCAGGTTGATGGCTCCTTGAAAGCTTCCCTGCCCTGGTCCAGCACACTTGGGAGCATAGGAAGGAATTGGCTCCTAGTTTGAGTTGAGAGCAGTGTCTCTAAGAGGAAACAAGCCTTCGGTTTCTCTTCCTCCATTTCCACGCTATAAGTTGCTGCAGCGTTCCTGACGACCATATTGTAGATGCCAATGTCGTCTGGCGGCGAAGGCCTCGACGGATATGACTCTACGGCCTCTTCCGGGTTTTCGGCGTCGAGGTCCTGCCATTCCAGGTCCTGAGCCTCCGAGGGTGTCGAATCAAAGTTTGTCTGCTGGTCGTCTTCGCCCTCTGTGTAATAATACAGGCCCTCTTCGTCCTGCTGCTCCGCCGGTTCGGGAGTTTTCGGCGGGTCGGCGGCGTCGAACTCCTCCTGGACCTCCGCTTCTACAACCATTGAAGGCTTCGAAGGGATGGTGTATCTACTCGTCCTTCTTCCTCTGGTGGATACTGTTCATTTCGGCCTCGAGCCTTCTTTTCTTCCTCTCCATCTCGGTCGCTTGTTCGGCGTCGAGAGTTTCGGCGTTTCTCTTCGAGGTCGTGGATGTTGACGTCGAAGTTGCCTTCAGCTCCTTTTCCTTCGGCGTCGAGCGCAGCCTTTCGGGACCGTGCTTCGACGACCTAGGTTTGTCTAGAGCTTTCGCCGGCTGGGAGTCCTTATCTAAGGATCCGCTGGGCTGTTTGTCTGTGGACGCAGCTGTGGTCGTCGATTGCTTCGACGCCAGTGCTCCTTTCGAGGACTTTGGCTCTGCTTTTCGAGAGTCTGTCGGGGTTTTAGGGGTCAACGTCTCTTACCTCCTTTGTCGACTTGTTATCGGTCTCTGCGACCATGTAGTCCTCTGGTCCCTCGGCGATGTTGTCCTCTTCTCCGCTGGAGAGGCCCAGGTCCCGAAGCGACGGAGGTTGTCCTTGCCCTTGCATGGCGTAGTTCGCTCTCCTCTGTCCCTCACTCTGAGGGTCTTGGGGGCGAATGCCGAGCAGGCGTTGCAATCCTTGCTTTGGTGGTCGATCGGCAGGCAGAGGTTGCAGACTGGGTGCTGGTCCTTCTGCGCGAACTTGTGGTGGCAGTTACGGCAAAATTTGAATGGTGTCTTGTCCATTCCTGCGCTCAGGGAGCCCCCTGTGTGCGCATTCTCCGTTGGACGTCGAAGTTCTTCCTCCTTCTCACCGTCTTCGTCGTCCCGGTTCTGTGTTTGTCGTGTGATGAAGAAACTCCAATTTCTCGGTGTTTTCTGCTTTTTTCTCTCTTCTCCTTTCCAAAAAACTCTGGAACTCCTCGTGATGATCCAGACCCAACGGCGGAAAAAAGAATCTGAAGATGGCGCCCAAGGGTGGGAGCTTCCGGAGGAAGCGCGCCGACGTCACGGGAGGACACCAAATGGTGGGGCGTCGACGCCCAACTGGGCCACAAAAAAAAAAAAAAGACTACGATTCCGGACCCAACCACTAGACCGCGGAATAATGCACAGCATAGTGAATCCAGAAAGATTCACGCTGCAAAAACAGTGCAGCCGAACTGCTTCAGTGCAAAACCTGCAGTGTGACCTGTCAAAATAACCCTTTCTGACACATTAGGACTTCCCTTTTAAATATTAAGTCACCCCTATGAAGGCCTTGTAGCCCACGAGGCAGGGTTCCTGGAATTTAAAAATGGGACAAGTAGAAAATGAATATTACAATGTCCCTACAGTGACAAGGCGCTAAAAGCTATTTTCACTGTGACAGTTCTAGCAGTCCAATGTAGAAAACCAGAGTGCAGATTAAAATACTAATACTATATCTTGGCAATGGGAAAAACAAGAAAATTAAACAACTACTTTTAATAGTTATTAAAAATCCAAATTAATGTTGAAGTCTGATTTTTAATAAATATTAAGGAAAAGCAACTTTAAGGCGTGATCTTTTACCTGCCTGAATGTTCCTGGAAGCTAATTTGTAGTAACACCCCAGTAACTCGCTGCCTCTGCATAGACGGGGAAGAGGTGTGAAAGAGGTGTGAAATTCCTCTGAATGGCCACAGAGGGCGCCTCTGAGCTCAATAAAATGTGCAGGGTGCATGCTGTGGACCTTCTGTAGACATCACAGTATCAAATACTGCCTGACAGGTTTGTTGAGCAACATGCTACACTTTGGCTCGACAATTCTTGTGTTTACCCTGTCTATTGCTGAAGGGCCTCTGGTTTTGTTCTTTTCAGACGTCTGTCTCTTTTTTTCTTTCTTGGGGGGGGGTACAGTGCCTGATTTAAATTGGATTCCTACGTTAGAAGTGATTACCATAGTGCACTCCCCTATACACTCACAGCCCTCAAACCCCAAGTTTAGTGTGGCTGAAGACTTTTGCCATCTTGAAAATGCCTGAAACAGGACTTTGGGGCGGCTTCAGTAAGGCAAACAGGAACTACTGAAAAAGTGGATAGTGTTGCCTCCAGAAACGTTTACCCCATTGATTAGGGAGTACCCAGGAGTCATGCCCATGTAAATGGAACAGCCCAAGGCACCCCATCAGAACAATTTCTGGACCTGCGGACGGTCAGAAGAAGACATGCTGTCTGTGACCTGAGCATAGCTGTGAATGGCAGGACCTGTTCTCGCTTGTATCCAGGACAAAGAAGTGGACTTGAATTGTCATTTGCCTGACCTCCTGTGTGGGTACAGGCAAACAAAAAATACTTCCCTGGAGTGTCTGGCTGACCAGGAGCAACTGCTGATGGCCTCTGCCGGAGTGTGTCCTGGCTCCTAAGTGTTGCCCCTGAGGTCCAATAAGCCTTAGAAGAGACTCAGAAGTTGTTCCAGGAACCCTGAAAAGTTGAGATTTAAAAAACTACTAAGTCAAAAGATAAAATCTTTGGATGGGATGAACCTAGTTGGTGCATCTGAACCACTCTCCATCGCCGTCAGCCTGAAATCAGACCTACTGCTACCATGGAGTCATTGGTGCTTTTTCTACTTAAAACTTGAAAATTCATATCGCCAATTCCCCTTACTGGATTTTTGTCGCTTTGGAGACATTTTGTTTATTAAAGCTTACTTTATTTTTCTAATTTGGTTTGGGATTTTTATTGTTTGATTTTTTGACTTTATCACTATTTTTGGTACTGCATACATACTTTACACATTGCCTTAAGTTAAGCCTCTCTGCTCGGTGCCATAGCTACCAGGCGGTTAAGCTCTGGTTAATTTAATGAGTTTAATAGTTCACCCTGACAAGAGTTGTGATTATCCCTTGAGGTGAGAAGTCACCCATCCCAAATAATGAAACAATTTCTCACACTACTGTACTTACTTAAAATGGTATAGCGCATCCTATGCAGTGGCTGCATCGATAAGTAAGTGAATGGATGTAATCACACCAACACGGCACCTTTAATATTCATAAAATGCAACTGCACTTGTTCAGTCATGGACCATCTCAATTTGAATCAAGGTGATGGATCGCGAAGAGACAAAGGCAAGAAGTCATTAGTAAGTAAGGGCGCCATTTAAGAACCTACATCAAGCTGTGTCACCATCACAGGAGTCACAATTTGAGATTAAAGTTTCCTTGCAGGCATAGATATGAAAAACACCCTAGTGAACTAGCCATCAATAATATGAGTACATGTTGGTGGAAAGGCTGCAGCAGTCTAAATTCTTGCCTTCAGAGCGGTTCATGCCAGTTTAGGCAGAATGTACTTGGCAGGTCCTTTTCCTGACCCTCTTTAGGCTGGATGTATTTCTGCCTGTAATGTCACCTGGACCTGTGCGTATCCCTGGGTTCTACACAATGACAACCCAGGATCTCCCTGAGCAGAGACCTGCAGAACCAGACCAGGAGAGTCACGTTTTAGGAGAAGACCTGAAGAAGAGAGTAACATCTACAAGCCCAGGTGGAGCCTAAATCTGGAGTCAAGCTTGGGCCACTAGAAGCCAATGAGCAGAACAGCAGGGCCATCACCAAAAACATACTTGCCCCATAAGTATCTATTTGGGATTTTATGACCAAATGTGCTTAAACGGGGACCCCCATATGTGTTTGTATTTGTCATTGATTGCATTTCCCCAAGAATACCTGTGCACAGATTAAAAATTAGTGTACAAGCAACTTTATCAGACTGGAAATGTATGAATTTCAATTCTAGAGTGCGAACCAAGCTGTGAAGCAATGGAGAATTTTACATCGTAGTAGCGGTAGGGACCGGTACATGACTGAGTACAAAAGCAGCAGAGGAGTGGAGGGAGGATGGGACATCTTCTTCATAGTCTGGCCCTGGGTGCAAACAGTGACAGGAGTTTCATTTTAGTAGTTGGTTTAATGCTTTAACGCTGTTCCAGTGTGAAAATGCTGGGTGTGTGCCATTTCCCGGTCTGTACTCCTTGATTTCAAGTCCGCTGGCAACAAGACTTCCTGCCTGGCATCGGTCTCCTTCGATATCAAGTTTTTCGGTCTGGTAAGGTGGTGTGTTGGTTGTTACTGTCCTATACCCAGGGCCACTGGAATTATGAGGCAGGGGAGAGGCAAATTATGTGGCAGGGATGAGTACATTTTGTGGCTAGAAAAGGTAAATTATGCAGCGTAATGCGGCACATTTTGCGACAAAATTACTTATCATTTTTACACTTGTTAACAGTGTCTGGACACTGGTTGCACCTCATTTTAACACTCACATATAGCAATAAGCAACCAGTGAACATTTTCAAATGGCCTTCCACTGGGCAGCAACAATTGCCGCTGCATTTTTAGTAACTTTTGAAGCATCTGAGCTAGAAACAATTTTTGTTGTTAAATTCTGCAGATTACGCAGCAGATAATGGATTATCTGGCACATGTGGCTAATCTATAATTATGCAAAAATAGCTGTGGCCGCCCAATCACATAATTCCAGTGGCCCTGCCTGTAGCTGATGCAGTCATGAAGTATACTTCAGTTCCGATGCTGTCATGAACACTGTGACAGGGTCATTTAAACTTCTATTTTTTATGGTATGCATTTCTGAAAACTCTTATACCCCTATGAGAGAGTGCGAAGGTTAGACATGCAAAAGTGTAGCACTCCCATCTAGGCTGTCATATGTTCGTTGTTTACAGTACAGTCTCTGCCATATTAAAACGGGTGCTTACAGTAGAAGCTAAAATGTCAACATGTGAATTGAAAAGACACATTCAACACCATACTTATTTTGTTTTATTGGGACTTTAGTGTCATCGTACAAACTTATAAACGTAAGATAAACATATGCATCAGGTGCTATAAAAACCCCTGTACTTGGCCATAGCTTGAAGGGGCTTCATGATGAAACTATGAGATTAGAAGTTTTCTGCAAACCAGCCATAATCAGGGGTTGCTCTGGGGCTCAGGGAGTGGCGCAGGGAAGTGGCCTTCAGCCTGGCATTGCTTATAATTCCCGGGCAAGGGCTGTGATAAAGAATAGCTAAACAACCATTTCTTGCAGAGAAGGTATGCCGTGGGATCCATCTTAATAAACTCGATATATAGGCTTGATATATTCTGCTTCTGCTAAATTTTAGCATAGCCCTTAGGAGGAGCAATATTGTGTTAGGATGCTATAAACCTACTAATCATGTTAGAACTGTTGCTACTGTATTCATTGGCCAGGTCACGTATAGCTGCGTTTATTTCCTTCATTCTGTGTGGTTACCATTCACATATTATGCACTAGACTTGGGTTTTAGAAATATGTATTTTAAAGTTTCACCACCCGGATTTCTTAGTGCTATTTTGAGGGTTTTATTCATTTACGAAGGAGGGTTTGGAGTTGTGCTGAGCACATGAACTTATCTAGAGGGACTAATCATGACAACACCACACGTGCAGTATTGCTTAGTCGGCCATGTACGGGTCGTAGTCCAACTGGATTTCTAATTCGTGTTGATGCTTTGTCCTTGCTCTGGGGGGCGGTAGGACTCCGACCCGTGCAGCTCTGGTGGGGGGCCCCATATAGTGACAACGCAACAGGTGAGAGTGAGGCAGTTGTACATCTTTAGCCCTTTGATGAGTCGTGCAGGATGCTCTTCAGGGCAGCGACAGCAGAATTGGAGCTGCCAGTGCGTAAGGCATTGCTACTGTCAAGGTGGATAAGGGCCAGGGATTAGACAACCATTTTAAAACTGAAACCTACATAAACTGAGACAGTGTGGCAGGCATGGGGAGACAGAACTAAGACAATAGATACTGTAGTCCATTTAAAACACTATTAGTACCTGGTACAAACAACCATTCCCCGATGATGTTTGATCGCTTAGGTATTTTGGCTCCGGGTTAGTGGACTAATGAATCCTCTCCAGGAACTTGAGTTTGACTTTCTGGTCACAAGTTCCAGTCCCAGCAGATCTACTCAACTTTTTGTCCTTGTATCATTGATGAAATTAGTCCCCGTGAGAAGGGCAACAAACAGCTGAGAGACATTTTGAAAGCAGCCCAAGAGGGGGTGTACCTCAACTTCCTCTACGAAAGTAAAGGACATTCACCTATTGTCTGAGCAGAGGAGTTTGAGGTGGTAAGGTGTTACAGAATCTGCCAAAGAAGACAGAAACTCTAGGTATACAGGAAAGCAGCCCAAGCAAGGTGTTGGGTGCCAAGGGATTCACTGACAGACCAGGTGGAGGAATTTGCACAGAGCCCTATTCTATATTGTAATACATTGGGTTATTAGTCAGCCCTGCACAAGTAATAAGTCCTCTTTTTTACTGGAAACCAAGTACCCCATTGTAGCATTTGACACTCTCAGGGTAGCAAAGCAATGAAGCCCATGGCCTACTCAGTGGAGGTGGTGTGGGCTTGCAATCCCAATTGACTGGCATTCAACAACACCACTCAAATTATTGTCCAGTCAGTGCCTTTTCTTTTAAAAAGGTAAAGTAAAATTTATACCATGCACACACCACTAAATACTACACATTAAATTACAAATGTAGACATCAGGTAGCTGGAAATACCTTTAGTGACACCCTTGTATAACAATTCGACCCTAGTGGGTCCTGAACCGCACAGTCACAATACCCCCCCACCTATACCAACATGGGGCATTACCACCCGCCCTGAAGAGACTCATCCTAATCCTGGGGGATCAGCTGGTGACAAAGTTCTTATTCCGTCTTTGCAGGGCACAATATGGCTTCTCTCTCTCCAGCAGAGCATCTTTTCCGCCGTCGTCGCGTCAAGGGTCTTCTCAACTGTCTCTCCCTTGGTGTTGGGGATTTTAAGTGGGGCTGGAAAGTTCTAGATGCCAGGCACCCCTGGTCAATCATGGGATGTTGCATCATCTTTTCACCACTGTCCCAATCCTTCTGGAAACTGATTATGAGCTGAGCTAGAGAATTATGATAAGTTCCAGAAGATATGGATTTAGTGTGTTGGAAATTTAGTGTGTTGTGAAATGCAAATTCAAACTTACCATGCATATTTTACCCCATTTTGGCACCTTGCTGGACTGTGTAGACCTAAATGGAGCAAAACCGCACTTAATGGAAGATTTTGTGTATATGTGTAATGCAGTGAAAGCACTACAGAAGTACTAGTATTGCCCACTAATATCATAAGACCTACCCCAGGTAAGCACCCGTCCTTGCAGTCACTTGTGCGCCAGATTACCTGTGCGCAATTATCAGGCTACGCACAATGGTAGTCTCACTTGCAGAGCCCTTACACGTGCGTGCACACATGTTCATGTGTAACCAGCCTACTGCCTCTTACCCTAGCTGCGTCGCAGAAGCTCAGACTTACAAGGTGGACACTGGCAGCTACCACGCTCATTCCAAACACCGTGAATTCAACAGGGGTGAGACCCAGGTAGTGAGACTTACAGTAAGAAGTAAAAAACAATGAGCAGTCATAAGCAAAAATCCTAGTGGACTAAATGGGTTGAAGCGATTTATTGCATAAATTGTCAGGCAGCATCCATGGGGATAAAAACAACATTGGGTTGGCACAAGCGTGGCTGACCAGAGGGCAGATGCTAAAGTTGGGAAGGTTTTCAATGTAGGAAGAGGAATAGTGACCAAGGATGATGAAAATGTTGCAATGATCCAGTTTGTTCAGTCACAGGAAACTGACTGAGCCCTTGTCCTACCTGACTGAAACAAGAGGTACCCTTGTTTGCACAAAAAATACCGAGAGTATAATAAAAAGTCCTACCCACATGTTGTTCTCAAGCACACCAGAAATCAACTCTCAAAACGAACCACTAGGTTTCCTTATCAAATAAGAAACTCAGCTTCTCGTCTTAAATGAAAAGATACATTGACCTGTTTCGGGTCACATAAGCTATTCCAACACAAAATACCGCTCTCTACCCACAGATTTTGGGAGAGAACAGGAATTCATGTTAGGTCTCAAATTGTGTCAATCACAAACATTACTTGGGGGTTGGTGGAATCTCTCCTGACGTGGGCCGTTTACCAGCATGCTTTACCTGCGGCTGATATGTATATATGTACATAGGGGGATTTATAATACACAAAACTAAATAAAAAGCAACAGAGAGCTTTTCACCAATGTGGATAAATAAGGGTACGATGGCATGTTGAGAGAAGGGATAAGAGGGGGTTGGAAATATAACAGCAGACCCTAAACGAGTCTCCAGGAAGCTGTACACATCACAGTGTCCCGGTGCCTGGCCTTACCTTCTGGACCAGGTAGACGCTGGTGGCTCTACTGCTGGCTACTTCGTCCAGAGCTGTTCCTTCCTGGAGAAAGTAACTTACGTCTGCGATATGAACTCCAACTTCGAAGTTACCTGAAAGAAATAAAATGAGACATTTAGTTCCTCAGGTTGATAGATGCATGCAAAGGTTGTGGGTGCGGATGCTAGGAGCTTTACTGTCCTTTTTGAAATATCAATTCTATGTCCCCTCCCCTTTACAAGTAGTCAAATTTGCGGCTTTTAGGGCAAATCTGGCATCCAAATGATCAACAGTCTAAGGGCAACCAATGCAGCCACCTATTATCGCACAGAACCCGTTCACAAAGTAATATTTTGGAATCCCAACACACATTTCTTGATCAACAAGTTAATCATTATATGTTTTACTCAGAGTGCCCCCGTCCCAGCCACAGGATATCAGATGCCCTAGAGTGGAAGGTGCATCGCAGACTCTAAACAGGTTGGGTGAGATACACTGAGGTATCCGGCCACCTACTACATCTGCAATAGGCTGACTATATCTAGTGTGCCTTGGTGTACACAATACGGATTAACCTATGCACAAGCAAGTGCATGAGGGCAAGAAGGGGACCCGGGCTCTTGTTAAAAGTCTTGAACGATAATCTGCTTCCATGTGAAGAAGTGATGTTTTGAGCGGTTTTCTCGATGAGGGGAACATGGTATGGATGAGGGGGGGCTGCATCTCCATCCACATTATTTCTCACCCCCAGAAACAACCATTTAGACAAAAAAAAAGCCCAATATCATGTCCTTTCCTCTATAGACCTCTGCAGAGCACTGGCAGGCTGAGTCTGGAGTGTGTTCATCCATCAATGAAACATCTGAAGCCTAAGGCGTAAAGAGAATTGATAACTTGTCGAGGCTCATATAATGCACGGGCAATAAGGCAGGAAAGGGATCTAGGTTGTCTGCACCCCCCCCCCCCCGATTCTTATTCAGTGATGCTGCTCTTGTCTACGAGTGCACCTACAGCTTTCACACCGTCTCCAAGACCTGTTCATGGCTCCAGATACACAACTGCGGAGGCAGATCTCCATCTCCCACAGCTTATTTTCATGTTCCTGCTGCTTTTCAAGCACACTGTGGCCAATAACGACCTCATGATGATTGCAACTGCAGCAGCCACATGAATCGCGGATTACTTTGGAAGCCATCTGTTACTCCGCATCTGCTGAATAGCTTCAGATATGGCACACAGCCTAGACAAGGGGCAAAGTGGATTCCTTAGCTTTGAGGACAGAAAGAAGGACCTGCCATCACAGCATGTTTTGCTGATCGAAGGATCAAGATACAATAAGGCCTGATACACTGGATATCTGGTGGCAATTCAAGGTGTAGGAAAAGTGAGATGCCCCATGCAATGCTTTCGCAGACACATTTACAGCACCTTGGATCCCCTCACTTGGTGCATCATCACCTAGTGAAAGGTACAAATGACCAGGGATACATGATCAAAACCTAACAGATCACAAGATAGTCTGCCGAGTTCTGAACTCTGTGTAGTCGACACAATAGGCTTGTTTGTGAACAGTGTAAGTAAGAAAAGGAACTTCTGCTGTTTCGGTGGCAGACATCTAGGCCTCAAAGGAGAGCAACTTATCTGTCAAGGAGTCCAGGTTCTCACCAGTACTCTGCTGGCTTCCCTCAATCTGTCCCCTCCAACTTAACCTACTCTTTCTTTATATTCTTCATCAGATTATGCACCACTCCTCCCTTAGTTAACCCTCGGTTTTTTCACAGAGGAACACCTCCTCTTGTAAGGTCTGCTGGAGCCAAGAGATAGTGCTTTTGTGCGCTGTGGCCACAGATTTTCCACAGAAGGATTTCGCAAGCCCTCGCTGATCTGGGCAGTGAAAACCATGGAGCACCTCCAACTCAAATGTAATGCTTTCAAACTCCATGGATATTCGACATTCAATTAATCAGTATGGCGATGGAACATGTTCATCACTTTGCATAACTCGGAACACTAAAACAGAGAAGCAAAGACAACGGCTGACCAAGAGTCGGGCTTCCTGCAATGCACCTTGAATTTTGCTAGCAAATTAGAATGGTTTATCCCGCCTCCCTTAAAAATTCTGTCTTTAACTCGTCTTTTTCCTCCTTCTTTGCCTTTTGCTGCTCAAGCATTAGATGTCGGTTGGAATTCCGTGGACTATTAAATGACAGGCTTTGTCTTTAATTTCGTCTTGCTTCGTGACTCCAATAATTCCAATAATACAAGGATTTAATTTCCAAGGTAACGAACCATGAGGTCACAAGTAGCATCATGATCCTAACAGACCACCAACCAGCATCGGACTGATGTAAGCGCGGAAAAGGTCTTTAGCGATGCAATATGCACATATCCTTGTCAGCATTAGCATGTAGAAAGGACATGCCGACGTCAAGAACTTGAGGGTTCTCGCAAGTGTCGGCCTGTCTCACCTCGTTTCTCCTGGACTTCCAGAAGGAAGGACCAGAAATGATTTGCATATATTTTACTGATTGTGCATTTCCATTGCCTCGCAAAACTGGTCAGATACCTTTATGTGTCCTGTGTCTGTGTGTCTGTGTGCCCGGGTCCCCAGGAAACACAGGGTGGGCCGCAATGGCTTAGTTCTGGTCTCACAACGAAACAGTGCTTATTTTTATTGATTGATCTGGATCCATAAGAAACAAGGAGATCATCAGAAGGGGTGGTTTGTTGTAGGTGGAAGAACAAGAACATATATAATAAACAAGAGGCATTGCTTATCAGAAAAAAATGGTTTTCCTTACAGAAATGGTGTCAGGTCCCTCTGTGAGGTCGGCCTTGTCTTCACTGATCATAAGGGTGGTTTTGCTCATCAATGTGCATGGATTCAGGAATCACTCTAGTGCTGCGTCTCCGTGACCTGCGATGGATTAAGCTGCACTGTGACCGTACCATCATGGTAGCGTACAGTTCGTAAACATTAAATGTGCACAGACCGTCCCTCAGCCAATCAATGAGCAGGCATAAGGACACAAGTTAACGCATCTGCTCAAGGGCGGGCAAGGATTCAGTAATCTAGAGAGGAGCATCCGGCACCCAAATAAAAACGGTGGGGTATTGGAACTGCAGTGAGTTTTTTTTTTTTAGATGTCCAGAGTTAAAACGTTCCATTACGAACTCACTGTTCTACCCATTTCTACACACAGTCCCCATCCAGGTGCTTTTTACTTCTGGGGTTTAGTAAAGAATGCCATCCCCTTACTGCATACAAACATACCAACAGCAGAATGGGATAAGAACTTTGGTAATATCAGGAGAGACAGCTGTGGAATCTAAATCTCATACCCTGCCATCTGCAGAGGGTGAAGGAGTTATTGTATTTATCGAGGCACTGTAATTTGGACAGTAGCTGGTATCAATGTCAATCAGTGATTCAGATAAGGGATGCACCAATCGCAAATTTGATGCTGCCTGCGTTGCACGTAGGGAGACAATTTGGCAGGCAGAACCTTAGCACAGCATTCCCTTGCCAGGCTGTACAGCTGGAGATAAGAGTATCCGCTTTAGCTCCCTCAGGGCTTGGTGGACACGAGTGGAGTGCGTGCACCTGGAGAGGCAGGCCCACTCACTCTCAGTGAAGTCACTTCCGGGGCTGGATCCACTTTATATGCCCCATGGCTCCTCTTTGGGCAAGCCTTCATGGCAAGTCACAATGCTCCATCATATCAGATGCCTGATGCTAAGGCTACTTCATAGCATAAAGAGGACTTGTGCTCTCTTGTTGCGGTCTTACATTCACTCGTAGGAAAAGGCTCTAAATATTCATAGTTCCTTATGTAGGCCATTCAGTTGCTACTCGCCTCTCTAATGACTTTCAGTTCCTCCTTACTTACCCTAGGCCATACGATTCCTGCTCACCTCATTTTTTTCTGTATTCTGGTGCCATGAGCAGATGTTTTACCCAATGCCAGGTCCTTCCATGCCTACAGATATTTTGGCCTTGCATGCAAAAAATTGTATGCTTCAGCATGAAGGATTTCAAGTGAAACCTTTCTGGACAGGACATGGTCTCTAGTTTTAACTTTAAAGACCCTTTTTTTAGTTCTATTTCGACCCCTTTGGCGTCTCAGTCATTTACTTCCCACCCTACAGTAATTGTCATTATTGTAGAGTATAGACAGCTTTTCCTTTATCCAATAAGCCCCTCTCTGCAACCTTCTACACCAATAGCTCAGATGCTGCAAAATATTCGTTCATCTTCAATAAGAAGTCACCTGAGCTCCAGTTTAAAATAACAGACTAGCTTGCTGACACTCACAATACTGTTGCTTCATGTGCTGAGGATGAGAACGAGTTAAGGGAAAAATCATCACCCATGTGAACAAGTTAAATTCACATCTCAAGACGTCTCCCAAGTTTTACCAAGGTTTACCTAGGCCTGCATTCGAGATTGGTGTACCCTGCTAAAGCCAATAAGTCTAAAATGGGATTTCAGATTGTTTTGCCCGGCAGGTAGGAAACACGTCAGGATGAACTGATCCTTTTGCAGGAGGAACGGTCAAAACTTATTAGGACCTGGTTGGTTCCCTTACTCAATATATCAAAAGAGCTAAAACTATGCAATGCAATGCTACCCAGAGGAATTCCAGATGGAGTTGCACATCCATCACTTTTAAGTTCTCCCAGTGTGTCCAACTCAGTTTTTGTTCCAAAAAAGGGCCAATTATTGGCACGGGGGAAGTCAGAGTAAATGGGCTCTATGAAAACGTGTTCTTGAGTTCGAAATAAAAGCCAAGAGTTTTCAAGTATACTTGTATCTCTTACTATCTTTGAAGCTACTCAGCATGTTGTGCACACAGTTTCAGTACCAGGAAGTTCCAGCTATACCATAATTTACAGTTTGGATTTGATATTGTTAGCCAAGTAAGTCTCTAAAACTATTATTCGAGTCATTATATATGCAGCTGAAACCTAAAGACGTCTCCAAGATGCACTTCAGCCTGTTCCATTATGCAACGCGTTATGAGTTATTTGTCAAGGGAACAATTGACAGTATGTCCTCACGCAAGCACATCTGAAATCTGTAGGCAGACATGTGCCTATACACAATCAATGTATTGCGTGTTGGGCTGTCAACGGTTTCTTATGTTGGTGGTCAGGACCATGCTCCTAAGATAAGGGAGTGCAAAGAAACATTCCAAAAGACGATGGGTTGGTGGCCATCTGAGCTAGTTAGAGATGCAACTAAAAGTATTAAGGGTCATAGTTCCAAATGCTGTTTCAACACAGATACAAATCCGTCATACAGTACATAAACTCTAGTATAGAACAGGCTCAGAAGAATAGGCTATACACAACATAAGGCAAAGAGAGGCAACAACATAACAATTAAGCAGTCAAAAGAATGTTTCTTGAGTCTTCGGTAAAGAGAGTTCTTCTTTTAATGGTTTCAATCAAGTGCACATGCAGCCAACGCGTTTCTCCCTAAACAGGGCTTCATCAGGGCAATATGAGCACCACCAGAAGATAAGGTGGGTGCCTGATGCCACTTCATGGGATTTGTTTCACTCCAGATAAAAAAGTCTTGGGGTTTACATACGCAGGTCCAGGTAAGAACCAAACGAACAAGTTACTTACCTTCGGTAAAGCATTATCTGGTAGAGACTATCTAGCTGCAGATTCCTTACCTTTGAATTTTCCAGGCATCAGGCTGGATCCGGAAACTTTTGCTGAGCAATACCCCTTGCGCGCGACGTCGGCTGCCTCCATTCGGCTCAGAGTGACGTTGGTAGCGTCGGTTAGGACGTCGCTGTGCCTACATAGGCGCCACCCAGGTGCTCGGATGTCAGTACTTTTCGTTTTTTCCACGCCAGAAGCGCAGAGCCACGAAGTGACTGACGTAAACGTGTGCAAAACTAAGGCCCTGAAAGGGGAGTAACCCTAGTCCTACCACATCAGTCCGCAAAGCGGAGAGGCATGGGTGGGGCTGTAAGGAATATGCAGCTAGATAGAGTCTCTACCAGATAATGCGTTACCGAAGGTAAGTAACTTGTTCATCTGATAGAGACTTCTAGCTGCAGATTCCTTACCTTTGAATCAGATACCCGAGCCATACCATCCCGGCGGTGGGTTGCGGACTCATGACCTAGACTAAAAAGTCCTGCAGGACTGAGCGGGCAAAGTGCCCCTCCCTGCGCACTGGACCATCAAGGCAATAATGTTTTGCGAACGTGTGCAGTGATGCCCACATCGCTGCCTGGCAGATGTCTTGGACTGGGACACCCCATGCCAAGGCCGTAGTCGCAGCCTTTCCCCTAGTGGAATGGGCCCTTAATCCCTCAGGGGGTTGCTTCTTCGCCAAAGCATAACAGATTTTAATGCAGAGAACAACCCAGTGAGAGATGGTTCTTTTCTGCACTGCCTTTCCCTTCTTTGCTCCCACATACCCCACAAAAAGTTGGTCATCCACCCGGAACTCTTTTGTGCGGTCAAGGTAGAACGACAATGCTCTTTTTGGGTCCAGACGGTGGAGACGTTCCTCTTCCTAAGAGGGATGTGGGGGAGCAAAGAAGATGGGCAAAGTAATGGACTGACCCAGATGGAATGGGCTCACAACCTTTGGCAAAAAAGATGCCCTGGTGCGAAGCACCACCTTGTCCGGAAAGGACATAAGATAAGGAGGCAAGCTGGATAAAGCCTGCAATTCACTCACCCTCCGGGCCGATGTAATCACCACTAAGAAGGCTGTTTTGATGGTCAACAGCCGGAGAGGACAATTGTGCAAAGGCTCGAAAGGAGCGCACATCAGGTAAGTAAGGACCAAATTAAGGTCCCATTGTGGCATAACAAAGGGTGTAGGTGGAAATAAATGAACCAACCCTTTCAGAAATCAATTTACAATAGGAGATTTAAAGAGAGAAGGCTGGTCTGGCAGCTGCAAAAAAGCAGACAGAGCAGAAAGGTAACCCTTGAGAGTTCCCAAAGCAGAGCCCTGCTGGGCAAGGGTTAGAATGAACAAAAGGACAGTAGAAAGAGGAGCAGAAAGAGGGTCAGTAGACCTTTCTGTACAGTATAATAAAAATTTCCGCCAACGGCAGGTGTATACCGACTTAGTGGAGGGCCGCCTGGCCGCCAGAATAACATTACAGACGGGAGGAAGGTCAAAAGCCATCAACTGCCGCCGCTCAATGTCCACGCATGGAGGCGCAGAGTTGACAGGTTCAGGTGGAGAACCCTGCTGCGACAGAAGATCCTCCCGAAGAGGCAGCCTGATCGGAGGATCGACACTCATGCTCAGAAGCTCTGGATACCAGACTCTCCTTGCCCAGTCCGGCGCCACAAGGATGACTTGGGCCCGGTGCTCCTGATCTTCTTCAGAGTGGTATGGGTGGAAAGGTGTACAACAGGCATGAGCGATAGTCCTCCTTTTAGGATTTTCCTTAATAAGGTCACTTTTCTTTCCTGTTGGTCCTCTGACTATGAGATCATTGAGGCTTAGGTCTAGCTTTTCTAGGGTGTCTGGACCCATTAGACCCGTGGATCTTTTCAGTTTTTTGTGAATCATTATTAGTGAATACATCCACGCCTGGTCTTTAAACGTTCCCTTTGACCCTCTACTCCCGTTTGGTTATTTTTTACCCTTTCTATAGCTCCCTTGGCGAAAAGAGCTGTAACTTCCTCTTGGAGCAACTTCAAATGATCCTCCGCGGAATAGGAGGAGGAAAGGAAAGGAAGAGAATAGCCCTCCTGGACGATCTGCAAGACCCACTTGTCTGTTATAGATCTCCAGCGGGGGAGATGACGAATTCTCCCACCCACTGGAGTAGTGTGGTCCTGCAGAATCAGCCTAGGAGTGCTTGGAGGCTGCGGCTGCTGGGGGCAGTGTGGCAGACGACTTCTGGCCTCCATTCCGAGGACGGAATGTACCGCGTCCACGCACAGCTTGGGTAGTCTGAGCGGGACGGTGGCTAGGATAGGGCTGACGCGGTTGGAAACCCCTTCTGCTGCCACGAAAGGGGCGAAGGGAAGACTGGCCACAAGGAGTGGAGGAGAGGCCCAAGGATCTGGCCGTAGCTCGAGAGTCCTTGAACATGACCAAGGCCGTGTCTGCCTTTTCCCCAAAAAGGCGGGTTCCATCAAAGGGCATGCCCATCAAATTGGCTTGGACATCCCCCGAGAAGCCAGATGTACGAAGCCAGGCGTGGCGCCTCAAGACCACCATCATTGAAACTGACCTGCCCAGCGAATCGGTCATATCCAAACCACACCGTATGGCGAATTTTGCTACATCTCTCCTGTCCTTGACAGCTTGGGAGAGCACAGCCCGGGCCTCCTCCTGGACTTGTGGTAGCACCTGCGCAACCATCTCCCAAAGAGAGTGGGGGAAACGGCCCAATAAGCATGCAGTATTTACCGACCGCAATGCCAGACTGGAGGAAGAAAACATCTTCCCAAATTAGTCCAGTCTCTTGGATTCCCTATCCGGAGGGGCGGAAGGGAATGCGCCCTGGGAAGTAGAGGCCTGCATCACCAAACTTTCTGGGGTGGGGTGTTGGCTGAGGAACTTTGGGTCGCCCGGAGCTGGGCGATGGCGGCGTGCAATAGTCCTATTCACAGGAGCCCCTGTGCTAGGCTTGGACCAAGTTCCTAGAAGGACGTCCGTGAGTGCCTCATTAAAGGGGAATAGGGGTTCAGAGGTGGAAGCCTCAGGTTGAAGCACTTCGGTCAGGAGATTAGTCCTGACCTGCATTGAGGGCAGCTCCAGTCCAAGGACCTCAGCTGCCCTCTTAACCACCATGGCATAGGACGCCCCCTCCTCCGTAGCCACTGTAGGCGGAGAGAGCATGCCAGTGTCTGGGGAAGTATCCAGACCACTGGCTTCCCCAAGTTCCCCATACCAGACCATAGTCTCCTCAGAGACATCCTGGTTCTCTAATGGGTCTCCAGACTCCTCCCAATCCTCTCCTGAGCCCAGCACATCCACAAAGTGCTCAGGCGACAACATAGAACCCCTGGGTTCTGTCGACGTCGGAATCGGCGTCGCTCGACGCCGATCCAGCTCCGTGTCGTCAGGGATGAGGATGGGGCTTGCGCTGCCGACGGGCACCGGCGACGTCGCAGGCACCAACTTCGGGTTCGACGCCGGGGGAGGTCGCGTTGACACGACCAGCATTAAATCGGATCCCTGAGGCCCCACCCGCGCCGTGGCCGAAGCCGACAGCGTCTAACTCGATGGGGCCCCATCCGACCCCGTGGGGCCCGAGGGCTCACCAACGGGGTCGTTCCGCTCAAAAACCCGGCGCATGGCCTCGGAAAAATCTTTAATTTGAGCATGAGTCGCTCCGGCTCCCGGAAAGGGTGGAAGGCGTGAAGTCGACTCAGGCCCCGGCTCCGCAGAACCGTGCCTAGAGCGTCGGTGCTCCTTACCTCTCTCGACGACGGACGCCATTTGAGGTGAAGTCAACGTCCGCTTAGACTTCTTCTTCTTCTTGTGCCTCTTCCGAGTGTCCGGATGACCTCGAATGGGAGGAAGAGGACTTAGGGCTCCGTGAGCGGTCCCGCGACCTCCTCTTCTTCGAACGGGACCGTGACCTCCTCGGAGTCTCACTTAACGGTGTCGACTGCCGGACTGCGAGCAACTTTATCGCCCGCTCCCTCAAGGTCTTCGGGGCCATCGCCCGACAGTCTGAACACGGCTTCGAATCGTGGTTGCGTACAAGACACACGCGGTGGGGATCGGTAACCGACATCATGCGGGAACAAGTCCTGCATGGTTTAAAACCTATCTTCCTACCAGACATCCCTCGCACACAAAGTCGTACTCAAAAATATCGACAAAAGTCGAGAAAAAAACCTGCCAAAAAGCAGCAGAGGGGGTAGCTGTTCCCGGATTGGCGTTTAACTGGCGCGGAAAGAAAAGAACTGAAGTCCGCGCGCCTGGGTGGCGCGTGTGTAGGCACCGCAACGTCATAACCGACACTACTGACGCCAACAAAGTCACGCGGAGCCGAATGGAGCCACCCAACGTCGCGCGCAAGGGGTATTGCTCAGCAAAAGTTTCCGGATCCAGCCTGACGCCTGGGAAATTCAAAGGTAAGGAATCTGCAGCTAGAAGTCTCTATCAGATATGAACGTCATCCAGCAGCATAATGCAGTAAGCGGTCGTGTAGAATGGACTTGCATAGAAGTCAATTACTCCCTCCACAATAGGCCAGCGTGTAGGGTAAAGTGCTGGCGGCCGGGAGCTCCCTTGTCCGTGTACGGCAGGAGTGTTTGAAACAACGTGGTGAACAGACTGAAGAGTAATCAGTCTGCAGAAGAATAGGCTATTATCAGTATAACTGCATCACGCAGGTCTTTTCAAGTGGTGTGCGCTGAGAAGCAACAGAAGAACATACAACCGCATCCCATTCCAGTTTATAGGTCGAGTCACTGATTTACTGCTTTCGTTAATGTGCCTTTCGCAAGCAGCAAGAGGTCTTTGCAATAGACATTTGCATCAAGCGCTCCATAATTCAGAACTAGGCACAGTCACAATAAAGCAACACAGATTTAAATGCACAAGTTACTAACTTGTGTAACGATATATCTGTAAGAGACAGTAGTTAGTGACAGATTCCTTACCTTAGAATATCCCCAGGCGTCAGACTGGATCCGGGAAAGTTTTTGCGTAGCAGTACCCTCTGCGCGTCGGTAGGCGGCGTCGTGCGGCTCCGCGTCCGTCGTCGGCGTCGTGATCGCCGGGATGACGTCGCGGGCAGTACTTAGACGCCGCCCCTGCGCGCTGACGTCACTACTGTACACGACTTTCCGCGCCAGGAACGCAGAGCCATGCAAGAAGCTGACATAGGTGTCTGAAAAATACTAGGGCCCTGAAAGGGATGTCCTTAACCCTAGAAATCAGTTCGCAGAACGGGAGGATGGGTGGGCTGTAGGAATCTGTCACTAACTACTGTCTCTTACAGATATATCGTTACACAAGTTAGTAACTTGTGCATCTGAAAGAGACACGTTAGTGACAGATTCCTTACCTTAGAATAGATATCCCAGCAATACCAACCCCGGTGGTGGGTCTGCGAACAAAGATCAGACAAGGAAGTCCCGGAGGACAGAACGGCCAAAGAAGCCGTCCCTCCGGACCCGACTGTCAAGGCAGTAATGCTTTGTAAATGTGTGCAGCGAGGCCCACGTAGCTGCCTGACAGATATCCTGCAGCGGAACACCGCGGCCTAAAGCCGTGGTAGCAGCCGTTGCCCTGGTGGAATGGGCACGCAGCCCAACAGGAGGCTCCTTCTTAGCCAAAGAATAGCAGGCTTTGATACACAAGGTTACCCAGCGGGAGATGGTTCTCTTGTGCACCGCCCGACCTTTTTGGCGCCCACGTAGCCAACAAAGAGCTGGTCATCCACCCGGAAGTGTTGTGTGCGGTTGATATAAAAGGAAAGCGCACGTTTTGGGTCCAGACGGTGGAGCCTCTCTTCCTCTCTGGAAGGATGCGGAGGCGGAAAGAAGGTGGGCAAAGTAATGGTCTGCCCAATGTGGAAGGCAGTAACCACCTTTGGCAAGAAGGACGGACGCGTCCGAAGAACAACCTTGTCTGGATGAACAGACAGAAAGGGAGGTTTGCATGAAAGAGCCTGGAGCTCACTCACCCGCCGAGCGGAGGTGATGGCCACCAGAAAGGCTGTCTTCAGAGTCAGAAGACGAAGAGGACAGTTATGTAGAGGCTCAAAGGGAGCGCACATAAGAAAGGTAAGAACCAAGTTCAAGTCCCACTGAGGCATCACAAACGGAACAGGAGGGAAGAGGTGTGTAATGCCTTTTAGAAACCTGTTAACAACAGGGGACTTGAAAAGGGAGGGCTGATCAGGAAGCCTGAGGAAGGCCGAGATGGCACAAAGATAGCCCTTGATGGTACCCAGGGCAGAACCCTGTTGGGCCAGGGAAAGAAGGAACAGAAGAACCTCAGAAAGAGGGGCAGAAAGGGGATTCACAGCCTTTGCTGTGCACCATGCCACAAACTTGTTCCACCTGCAGGCGTATACCACCTTAGTGGAGGGACGCCTGGCTGCCAGAATCACATCACAAACTTCGGGAGGCAAGTCGAAAGGAATCAACTGCCGCCGCTCAATCTCCACGCAAGCAGGTGGAGGCTGGACAGGTTCGGGTGGAGGACCGTCCCCTGCTGCTGCGACAGAAGATCCTCCCGAAGAGGCAGACGGATCGGGGATCGACGCTCATACTGAGTAGCTCGGGATACCAAACTCTTCGAGCCCAGTCCGGAGCCACAAGGATGACTTGGGCCCGGTCGCGCCCGAATCTTCTTCAACACTCTGGGTAGAAGTGGTATAGGCGGAAAAGCGTACAACAGACCGCAACTCCACTCGCGACGAAAAGCGTCGCCGAGCGAGTGCTGCCTTGGAAATTCCAACGCGCAGAACTGATGACATTGCGCGTTCTCTTCGGTGGCGAATAGATCTAACCAAGGCTCTCCCCACTGTAGAAAGAGTCCTTGCGCCACTTCCGAGTGAAGACGTCATTCGTGATCCATCATGCACCTGCGGCTGAGTTCGTCCACCCTGGCGTTCAGGGAACCTGCCAGGTGTTGAACCACCAGGAAAATGCCCTGATGTTCCAGCCATGTCCAGAGGGGCAGAGCCTCCTGACATAGGGTCCACGACCCCACCCCGCCTTGCTTGTTGCAGTACCACATGGCGGTGGTGTTGTCTGTGAACACCTGCACTACTTTCCCTTTGACAGAGGGAAGGAATGCCTTGAGTGCAAGTCGGATCGCCCGGAGCTCCAGAAGGTTGATATGGAGCCGGGACTCCGCCGGAGACCAGAGGCCTCTGATCTCCGCCTCCCATGTGACCGCCCCATCCCAGAAGGGACGCGTCCGTCACAACTGTGTGCTCTGGCTGGGGAAGGGAGAGTGATCTGCCCATGACCCATTGCCGGTTCGAGAGCCACCACTGCAACTGTCTTGCAGTCCCCTCCGAGATCTGAACGTGATCGGACAGATTGCCCTGGTGCTGCGCCCACTGGAACTTCAGGTCCCACTGCAGAGCCCGCATATGCCATCTGGCATGATCGACCAGCAGGATGCAGGAGGCCATGAGGCCCAGCAGCCTCAGGGTCATCCGTACCGAAACCCAGGATAAAGGCTGAAAGATCGGAATCATAGCCTGAATATCCCGGACTCGCCGTTCGGGAGGATAGGCCCGAAACTGCGTCGTGTCCAGAACTGCTCCGATGAAAAGGAGCTGTGGAGAAGGAATCAGATGCGACTTCGGCACATTGATGGAGAACCCCAGCGAGTGCAGGAGTTCGGCCGTAGTCTGGAGGTGGGAGACGACTGCCTGGGACGAGCCCGCCTTCAGCAGCCAGTCTTCGAGGTAGGGGAAGTCTGGAACCCCTGCCCGTCGCAGATGAGCTGCGACCACCGCCATCACTTTCGTGAACACCCGAGGGGCACTTGTAAGGCCAAAGGGGAGCACGGTGAACTGAAAATGCTCGAGGCCTACCGTGAACCGAAGGCAACGCCGGTGGGCCGGCAAGACGGGGATGTGAAAATAAGCGTCCTGCAAGTCCAACGCTACCAACCAGTCTCCAGGGTCGAGGGCAGTCAAGACCTGAGCTAGGGTGAGCATCTTGAACTTCTCCTTCCGGAGGAAGCGATTGACGTTCCGGAGGTCCAAGATAGGACGCATGTCCTCCTTGTCCTTTTTGGGCACCAGAAAGTAGTGGGAGTAGCAACCACGTCCTACTTCTGGGGTCGGAACATGCTCGATGGCCCTCTTGGCCAAGAGGGCCGTGACTTCCTTCTGCAGAAGCACCAAGTGATCCCCTGACATGCGGTGGAATTGAGGTGGCATGGCTGGGGGTGGTCTCGAAGGGGAGGGAGTAGCCCCTTCGGACAATGTCCAAGACCCACCTGTCCGAGGTGATGGCACGCCAGTGGTGAAGGTGATGGCGGACCCTGCCCCCTACTGGCGTGCTGTGCACCTGAAAGGAGGGACTAGGAGGGCTTGGAGGCCGCAGACGGAGGTGGTGGCCTGACCCGCACGCTGGTTGCCCGAACCGCCACGGCGGTAGCCACGTCCCCGGCCACGCGAAGACGCTTGCTGCGCGGGCCGGTGGCTGGTCTGCGGACGTGACTGGGCGCCCCTTCCGTGGCCACGAAAGGGGCGAAAAGCAGAGGTTAGCGGAGGGCGCACAACAGAAAGGCCCAGGGACTTGGCAGTAGCCCGTGAGTCCTTAAAACGCTCCAGCGCATGGTCTGCTTTGGAACCAAAAAGACGACTCCATCAAAGGGCATGTCCATGAGTGTATTCTGGACATCACCCGAGAAACCAGTTGTTCTCAGCCAGGCGTGGCGACGCAGCGCCACCGTCGTTGCAAGCGATCTGCCCAGCGAGTCGGCGGTATCAAGGCCACAACGTATGGTGTATTTAGCCGCCTCTCTACCTTCCGCAATGGCGCGGGTAAGCAGTGTCTGGACCTCCTCAGAACACTGTGGCAAAACAGTCGCCACCGAATCCCACAGGAGTGGGTATATCGGCCCAAAAGGCAAGCGGTGTTGACGGACCGCAAGCCAGCACTGGAGGAAGAAAAGCCTTCTTCCCAAATTGGTCCAGGCGTTTGGATTCCCTATCCGGAGGGGCGGTAGGGAAGGCGGTTTGGGAGGCAGAGGCTTGGACAACCAAGCTCTCGGGGGTGGGATGTTGAGAGAGGAACAAAGGGTCGCCCGGAGCAGGGCGATGGCGTCGGGCCACGTTCCTATCCACAGGAGCCCCTGTGGTGGGCTTGGACCAGGTGCCCAAAAGTACGTCAGATAGTGCATCATTAAACGGCAGCACAGTCTCCGAAGAGGAAGCTGCCGGCTGAAGCACTTCGGTCAGGAGATTAGTCCTGACAGCCACAGTAGGAAATTGGAGGTGCAAGGCTCCAGCTGCTCTACGCAACACCGTTGCGAAATTTGCTCCCTCCTCCGTAGCCACGGGAGGAGACAGCATGCCAGTGTCAGGGGAAGTGTCTAGACCACTGGCATCCCCAAGCTCCTCTGCCCAGTCCTGATCATACTCACACTGCTGTGTGAGAGGGTCTTCCGACCCCTCCCAGCTCTCCTGGTCCTCCTCTGGTTCAAAATATGGAGGAGGAGGGACATCTGGGACCCAAGGTCTCATCGGCGCCGGAGCCGGCGTCGAGCGACGTCGGTCCGGCTCCATGTCCGGAACCGGAGAGAACCGGGGAACGACGCCGCCCGGAGCCCCGGGCGGCGTCGGGAACGGCACCGGGGAGATCGGCGCCAGCGGAGGTGTGGTTAGGTCAATCGGCATCGATCGGGGTTGCGGTACCACCGGAGCCGGGATCGGGGCCGGAGCCGGGGCCGGGATCAAGGCTGGCGGGACAGGCAACGCCGGGACCGGAGTCGTCGGCGACGCCGGAGCAACCCCATCAGGGCCCGCGGGGCCCGAAGGCGCACCGGAGGGACCTTGAGGCTCGAAGAGGCGGGCCATGGCCGACAGGAATTCCTGTATCTCGGCCGGAGTCGCCCCCGAACCCGGGAAGGACGGGTAATGCGGGGGCGGCGCCACAGGCACATCCGGAGCCGCGGGGACGGTGCCGACAGGGGCCTCAGCCGAGTCGCCAGACCGGCGAGGCGAAGTCTTAGAGCGATGGTGCTTCTTAGACTTCTTGTGCTTCGACTTACCCGAGGAGCGCGAAGACTTGGACTCCGACGACCGGCGGGGGCTCCGCGACCGGCCCCTCGACCTCTCACGGGACCGGGGCTTGGTGCGGCGCGGAGCCGACTGCCGGACCTCCAGGAGCTTTCGAGACCGCTCTCGCAAAGCCTTCGGGTGAAGTTTCCGGCAGTCAGGGCACGACTGTGTCGTGGTCTCGGCCGAGACAGTAGAGACACTCCAAGTGCGGGTCTGTGATCGACATCATTCGACCACAGGCACCGCATGGCTTGAAGCCGGGCATCCCTACCGACACCTAGGAGTCGAGAAGACTCGAAAAGAAACAGTGAAAAAATTCACCAAAAATGTAGTCAAAAATTGACTAGGGCACTGCTCTTCCCGGATCTGCGCTTACTGGCGCGGAAAAAGAAGAACTGACGTCAGCGCGCAGGGGCGGCGTCTAAGTACTGCCCGCGACGTCATCCCGGCGATCACGACGCCGACGGCGGACGCGGAGCCGCACGACGCCGCCTACCGACGCGCAGGGGTACTGCTACGCAAAAACTTTCCGGATCCAGTCTGACGCCTGGGGATATTCTAAGGTAAGGAATCTGTCACCAACGTGTCTCTTTCAGATGAGGCCGATTAGCAGATTTCAACAAAGTCCAACATTGGCAGAATCAAACCCTCGGCTTGAATGTCGCAGAACTTGACAAAAAAACAGGGGCTGAGGTGTGTATCCTATGCCTGACAACTGGCAGGTCATGAGACTTCTTGGTTTACTCTAGGCAGGACTAAATGACATTTTGATTTTGTATTATTAGTAAGGGTCTGCAAGATACTGTGTGGGAGGAAATGTAAAAGGGTTCAAAATTGTCTGACAAACACCGTCATTCCTAAAATAGCAGCAGAGTTGTCCATACATATAATGTGAAAAAGTAGACTTAAGGCACTACATACTTAGTGCAGTTGCCACCAAGTAATCTGTGGATGCACAATGTTTCACTTGAGCTGAATGTTCACAGACTCAACAGGTGTTGAGTGGGCGTGTGCTGCACAGAATGGAGTTGGTACATTTTTTATGAACAATGGCACTAAAGATCTCGAAGTCCTGGTTGTCCAAGAACTTTCTTGGTTGGCAACAAACATGAGCCATTGGTGGCAGAAGACACAGGATTATCACTATGATCGTCATTTCAAGCAACCAGACCAACTTGCATGAATTTAATAATTTTGACAAGAGAATAAAAAAAAGATTTTTCTCAACATAGCGGTGGGATAGGAAATAAAGCCATCAACTGGAGTTGGTCGTTAACACAAAGAGGTCTTCCTCAGCTCCTATTTCCACCTACAAGAAAGGAAGAGACGGGTACTACTCGGCTATCTTCACCATAGCAACCACATACGGTGTAACATCGCAGTGAAAAAATAAATCACACTAGGAAGTTTAAGGAGAAATGAGACAAAAAAAAACACACTCGCCATTATGGTCAGTACCAACTCTCCTCCTTGATCAACTAAGGACAGATTCGAAAGAGCTCAAGAAATGCCGAGAAAAAAATCTTTCAAAAAGAGGCTAGGGAGAAAGTAATTGATATCACAGTGAAATAAAAAGGATAACTGTGGGCAAGAAGACAAGGCTCTGCAGTATATAGAATGGGACAGAACGCACTGCTGCAAACAAAAAAAAACAGAAAAACAACAAAAGAAAACAGAATAAAAACCTCACAATATAAAACCAGACAAAGTACCTCTCCACAAGACTATTCTTTTCAGGAGGCAGGAAAAAACTGAAAGGACCTCAGACTTGGGGTGACGTTCTAACTTTTTAATGTTTTTATTGGTGTTCAACACTACAAATAGTGGTGGTGGTGGTGGTAGTATCAGAAAACGCTATTCGATTTTTCAAGAAAATGACAAAAGTCTACACAATAAAAACAGTACAACCCAGAAATATAAAAAGGTCTAAAACACAGCCACTACAGTTTACAATAGGGAAGTTACAAACATGTCTAATAATGAAAAAACAAATAGCATCATAAAATCACATTTGTGTCAATTTTAAACAGTATAAAAGTTCTATGCCCATGCAGGATCCCAGGTAAAGAGCGAGTCATGAAAAAACAAATAGAGTGAGAATTTAACAATTGCAGAAACAAGAAGGCTGGTCTCACTTGGCTGAAATTCAAAAGCAAAAGAAGGGGATGGATATACGTATGATGGAGACTATTAAATCTTGGGCGTATCGGGAATGGAAACATCATCGCAAGAAAATAACTAAGTCCGAAACCTTAAACCAAGTCCATTTAGGCAACAAAAGTTGATAAAACAGATTAAATCTAAAATAAGTTAACAACCTGCGATTTAGGTGAGCATCTTCAATGCCACATTACGGTACTATACGTAAGCAATCAAACACAAACCTTAGGGGCAATACGCACTGGTAGCAGCCTCTCTTCAATGGTCTTCACATTCACATCAGAGAGCCTTCTACTAAGTGACCATTACAAGAAGCTCCTAAATTCTGTTTAAGGCACAGAATAGAAGCCCACCTGCAATCTAACTGTATGTGGATAGTGTGGTGGGTTATAGGGGTATCAAGTAGAGTTAAGAGTGGGGCGATATGAACATATGTACCTAGAACTTACTCTACTTTTAGACTCAAGAAGACATCTATGTCTGGTGTAAGATGAATTTATCAAACAAAGAAAGGTAAAGCAAGACCTTTATTCAACAGTTTTACCTTTTTCATGCAGAGGTTTTCACAAGGAAACTATTGCGACAGTAAGCTTTGGCTCATGGTTAACACTTGGATTTTGTACTGCTTCAAGTAGCAACTATTCTCCCTGCTCGGAAAGAAAATTAAATCTCAGAGATTATGTCTCTTGTGGCAGAATCAGAGTGGTCAGTATTCTGCACATAAGGAGATTCAGCTCAGACTTAAAACTTAAACAAATAATAACTTTCAAAAGAAGGCGGGACTAGAGATCCTATGACATGAGATCACAAAACATGACGAGAGCCAATTAAAATATGTTTGACCAGATTACATTACAACAGAAGTTTGGAAATCACACTGCCACACAATCTCCTTTCTGCTGAACATTTGCGTGCATAGATTTGAATACGGCTAACTATGCAATGAGTCTCACCCGATGCAGGGCCAAGTTGGTCAACATGATGACTGCATAGTCCACTGTGGGAATGGAAGACGAGGAAACCAGACACTGTTTGCTCCAATTAGCGCTCTAACATGGCCCTGTTAAACGATAGCCTTGGTGACTAATAGTATTCACACTCCGTGATCCCATTTCAACACAATAACATTAAATATGGGCTATGACTATCCCAGTCGCATAGGTCTTTAATTTGTCCTAACCATAAACGGTAGTAATATTAAAGAGAAAATAGAGCACAATCTTACAATTCACTACTTCTTTTAACAATTTTTTACATATGGATATTAAATGTACTCAAATGTAACCATTACAGACCTCAAACTCAATTTAAAAGAAAAGGCGACTTCATGCAAGAAATTATTTAACTAATCAACCTAACTACTTTTTATTTATTTTTTTAAATTGAAAATGTTTGCACTTAGAAATAAAGGTAGAACTTGTTCACTCCAAAATGTACAAACAAGTGGTGTCAAAACAAATAGGCATGGGCTTAGTATTTGTGTTTTTGGGCATAAGGGTGCTTACTAAGGTAAGTGTTGCTTACAGTAAACGTCTCTTTACTAGAACAGCATACTGTAACAGTATTATCAGTTTGATCTATGACGAATAAAAGGTATTAAACTCTAAGATATACAGGGAAAAAGTACTAAATATTTCTTCAAACTTACTTTGTATTCAAAAGTCGGAGTCCTGAAGGTTATCCCCTCATTAAAAATAACTAACAGGGATAACACTTAACTAAAATGCTCCACAGAGTTATTGCAATTTTCAGTCACAAAAATAAGATTTAATACAGAGAGCAAGTGAAAGGGGCTTCATCAAATGATAAGAGAAGGCATCTGGAACCACCTTAAGACAAAGAGCTTGGCAGCATAAAAACAGCAAATGAAAAAAATCACCATAGCTGAGAATATGCTTCAATGCACAGGGTTGTAGTGAAAAAAGCTGCACGCTTACCAGTAAAATCAAAGCTAGAGCTATTGATGTTGAGGTTGGCAGTGTGGTGAAGAGTTAAGCAGCTGGTGTGTGAGCACTGAGCCAGGGTAACTGAGATGAAAGCAGGACAGAGGAGTCCTGAGAACGTGTCAGCAGCCTCACATTGATGTACCTGCGAGGTCGACAGATGGTTGTGGCCAGTGATTATATTAGAACAAGCATTGGCATAGCCATAGCCAATAGGTCTCGCCTTTGGGACCTTATAAGTTTTTAGCCATGCAGCACATTATTCTGGGTGCTTAACATTTACAGGTTTTACTACGTGTAGCACTGGGTGGGAGATTGCAAGCAAAACAATCGCACGCCGCATGATTGAGAAGAGGAAAAACTTCCCTTTAATTTACAATTTATTTACTTTTAAATACAAACAAAGAATTATCGCCGCCTGCTCTCGTTGCTGCGGGGGGTAAAGAGGTGATGGCAGCTCTTATGCCCCCTTGTGTTAGCCTTCCTCAGCGCGAGGTGGTCACTGTAGCGCTGTTGTAGGTGAGGCAACCAGTGTCCCCCAAGCACTACACTGTGCATCACTTGCTCTGGATGGCTCTTGGGGCGAACTGGTTTATTTATACATTTTCTGCCTGCCTTAGGTTCGCACATAATGAGAGAAACGACCATTCAAATCAGAAAAAACACCCCACTGGCTCTGATTTATCTAACTACCATAAATGTTCGTTTTTAATTTATTTTAAATTACATGCTTTTCTCAAACGAGACGCAACAAATCCTTCCCATAAAAGGAGCACCGATTTCGATTGGATGATATCTGGATTGTACGTACACTTGGGTTAAACAAAAACTAATAAAAAAAAACGAAAATGAGCTTGGCATGAGAGCAGCCCTAGCCGTGCGCATTTATTGTTTACATTGTTTGCCCTCTGCACACCCCCTTTCCGACAACCCCGGCCGTCAATAAAGATGGATACATTGTCAGGCTGCTGAATGATTAACTCTGGGGCCGACATGCAGGCTCGGCCTGAAAAGGGAGCAGGAGGTGGGGAGCTGCAAGGCACAGTCAGAAGGGGCCCTCCTAGGGAGGCTCCAGAAAAACGGGCGAACGCAACTCATTTCACTGACTCTCTTTCTCGACAGAGTTTTAAATGTGCACCACATGTGCTATCTGAGCAATACGATTTATCAAAAGCCGTAGACAGCATTAAAGCGAACTAAAGACTAAAAAAAAAAATATTCGTCACAATAGGTTAGTGCAAAGGATCAACTTTACCTCATTCTTCCTGTAATTAGATGGGTGTATGGCATTGGTAGAATGCAAACACAGAAACGAGCACGGCACGAAAGTGAAAGCGACCGCGAGACAGGCAAATATGGGGCCGTGAAAAAATATCAGAAAATTGCGGGTGATCTAGCAATGGAGTCCGATTGATTTTTGCAGTGCTGGTGGGCTTTTTTCGTGTGTTAGTTGGATGTGGCTTACGGCTTGAGAACTGTGGAGCTGTGTTGAATTTGTGGCATGCTGCCTACGTGCCAAGCAATTGCAAAAAAAAAACATGAACGCGCGCCCGCGAAACTGAAAGCCACCACGCTAATTGAAACATGATACAGACCACATGGCGCCCTGCGCGCCGCTGCTCGCTCCCGCAAGGTGGATGCCGCCACACGCACGAGTGTCAGAAAAGTGCAGACCGATTCCAAAAGGTCATCTCCTAGAGCAGCGCATGCGCGCTGCGATAGGCTCGACCTAAAAACAGTGGTTCACATAGGACACAATGTAAAACTTATTCTCATGGTTTTTGGTAGTTCAATTAGCATAGCAATAAATGCCTCAAATCAGAGCTAGCTAATA
Organism: Calotriton arnoldi; assembly: GCA_963921515.1. Lineage (NCBI taxonomy): Eukaryota > Metazoa > Chordata > Amphibia > Caudata > Salamandridae > Calotriton > Calotriton arnoldi. The sequence continues at coordinate 1,261,924 of CAWUFW010000450.1, read as the reverse complement.
GACAAATAGTTATTCTAGATGACCGGTATTAAAATGGATGATTATATTCCCAAAAACATAAATGAAGTGTTTAGTGTCAAAAGTGAACACACAGTGACAAGTAACAACGAAAGTGATATTGTGTATATGTACAGTAATTGACTTTGGTCAAAATGGGAATTCTGTATCCACAAGTCAAAATAGATGTTTAATAAGAGGAAGGACCTAGCCTTAGTGTTAAACTGTAAATGTTTCAAACTTATTAGCTAAATCGGAGGTCTTCATCAGGACATAACTGTTGAGGGGCATCAAGAAAGTTGTGCCTGCGTACCAGAGAAAAGTCAGTGAAAGGATAGTGGATCAGCTTTATAGTAGCACAGTTTGAAAGGCAGAGGCTGGACAGTCAACAGAGGTCCAAAAACAACTACCAGAAGAATCACAGCAGTATGCACCCTGCAGCGTGAACCGCCACAGTCTAAGGCAGAGGCTCATTCACCGGGTAAGTCACTTGCTGTTAAGACCGACACATGAGTGAAAGGTTGTCAAGGTTGTGACAGGTGGAACACAGCGCCTGACAGACAAATTGCCCACTCTCAGTGAATCATCACTGTTGTTCTCAAGCTAATGCCAGCTAGCCAAGTAAATGGTACAGAAATCCACGAGCTCATTTCCGACCATCAGTTTGATTTTCTTTTCATCACAGAGCCGTGGACTGAGGCATTGCCCTGATAGTCCCCACTGGCCACAAAGCCCTACACATCCCCTACACTAATAAGCAAGTTGGAGGCCTTGCCGCCATTTTCAAAGACTGCAGCGCTGCAACCACTCAACCATTTGAGCCATTTCCTGATGAGGAGATACACGGATTGAAATTCATTACCTCCCTGGGTATCTTACTTGGCGATTTCAACAACTAGGTAGAGTACCCTCATCGATGTCAGAGATACGGCCCCTGCCTGGAGTAAAACCTACCTGAGCAAAGACAGCCAAGCAGTTCATCAATCCTGTATTGGATCTACTGGCCTGTACATAATGGAGTTCCTCAGGGCTCCTCTCTCAGCCCTACACTTTTCAACATGTATGGCGCCCATCTTGATAACATCTTTGGGTTTCACTCTTGTTTTCTATGCTGAAGTCACCTAGCTCCTTACCAGACCAGACTGCGCCTTGTCCGATGTGCGTTCTAATTTCCTTTCTCGCATTACTGCAGTTGTGACCTGGATGTGTTACAACACTCTCAAAGATAATGAGGATACAACAGAGATCCTTCTTGTAGGTAAGGATTGCTCCGGCTAGGATCATCTTTGGCGGCCTGTCCGCTTATGACACACCCCTACCCTAGTAACTGTATTTCAGAACCTTGGCTTTCATTTTGACAACTGTCTTTCTCTATTCACCCAAATCAATAAATTGCCCTCACCCTGCTTTCATTTACTTCACCACCTTTGCAGAATGTTTCCTTTCCATCTTCTCTCAGCTTTTCAAACTGGAGTCTAGGCCCTTGTTTTCTCCTGCCTGGACTACTGAAACATTTTTTCTTAGTCTCCCTTCCTATGTGATCCTACGTCCCCAGAGAATTCAAAGTTTGGTGGCTGACTTACCTTCTCTCTTCCCCGCAGATCCCTTATCCGCTATTCACTGGCTTCCAGTGTCTCAAAATTTAATTTTCAGATCTTTATGCCAGGTACACTGGGCTTTTTATCGCCAGCTCCCATTATACCTACAGAGCAAGTTCCATCACCATAACCCTATTCGGTTGCTCAGATTCTCCAGTTGTCGCCGGCTTGTCCTCTCCAAAATTATTTTTTAAAAATGAGCTTTTGGCCATTCATTGTCCTTCTTAGCAGCAAACATTCTGCCCCCAACATAGGATCTATTGTCAATTACATCTCCGGTCCTAAAGCACCCAATACCATCCGATTTAAGGCTTGAACTTTAGCTTTCATTCCCTAATACACTCCTGCTAATCCTCCTCAGTGCCAGGACACCTTTTGGGGTGATAATACACTCTATAAATAATGCTAATGTAAGATAACAAAGAATGGGGACACCCATGTCGATACACAGTAGATCAAGATTCAAAATGTATTCAAAATACAGTAGAAAAATATCTACTATATTACTAATTAGTAAGTAGCTTAACCTCAGATTCTGTCTGCCAATTAATCAGATTTCGTCACATTGCACTTTATCATGTCCGCGGGCTCACACCAGAGTTTCAGTGTAAATTTGTCAGATATTACCAAGAGCAAAGTTGACACAGGACCTCGGTGAAAGCACTATCAAACAGCTTCCCCAGCCTGATCATTAGAACAGTGTTGGCACGATACAAGAGCTCAGTTTAAATTTATTTATTATCCATGGGATAGGATTTACACTCTTGCAAGTGTTGTAATGCTGATGCCACCATTGTGTGGCTCACAATGAAGTTTGTATTAAATTTACCAAATCTGCCCATGTTTGTAAGGCAACCTCAACCCTTCTGCACATCCTTGCATCAAAGTGTCATGATCCAACTCAACCAAGCCCACCACAACAGTATAGGAGAAAAAAAACAACATGTTATTACTATATTTCTGCACGGAACACCCATTTGAAGATAACGTTAATTTTTATCTGTGTTTTTAAGTTATATATATATATATATATATATATATATATATATATATATGTTCAAAACAACTGCCCAAGCTTTTGAAAAGCGCACTCTCGATGGACTGCACCATGCGGTTTTCTCTGGCACAGACTCGCACACTTGCTCCTCGGTTATTCAGACCTGACGCGTTTCAAGGCTCCTGCCTTTCATCAGAGGTCAACAGTAATAATGAACGCAGAGGAAAATTCTGGCCTTCTTTTATTTCAGTTCATTAATGTCACCGTCTATAGTAGGTTCTTTTGACTTTACGGTGCATTGTGGGAGAGATAGTCTCTTGTCTGCCATAATGAATTTATCACCTATAGTAGGTTCCTCACACTTCATTCTTTTAACTTCTTTTTCTTGCCCTCGTGGGCCCTGGAGCAAGGTGAGTCGATTAAGCCGCAATCCTCCGAGCCGCATATCGGGTCCGGACCAGTTCCCACCCGCGGCCTCCTCTGCAATCAATGGATGTTGCTGCTTTTCCGCTGCAAGGCTACCGCGTAGAAAATAAATCATATACATCTGCACGGCTGCCCGGCCGTGAAGGACTGCACCATTTCAAATGAGGAGAAAGGCTGTGGGTGGAAACTAATTTGTCACCTACAAGCAGCACACCAACTGTGGTAAATATAAACCGGCGCTGCACTCTGTGCCCTACGAGAGGGAAAATTATGCTTTTATGAAATGTATATATGTTCACAAACTCACTGAGAGGATACTTATTGCCCTGATGGGGACTACAAGTCCCAGCATGCGTATGGACATCACGCACTCAGCGAGACTCACTGGGAGTCGATAAAAGTGCATGCAGTTAATGGGATTCAGAGCGCCTCGTTGAACATTTGCATTTCGAGCTGCCTATGAAGAAGAGGCTGTTTGCTTCGAAACGCGTCAGGCTCAAGGCTCAAGACTTAATCAATTACACTTTGGAATGTGGACGCTGTGTTTGCCTTTGTGAATAAACCGGATGGTTATCAGTTGGTGTCGAGTGCGTCCTTAAGCTTGCGGGCGTTTGGTTACATATATATACACACATATATATATATATATATATATATATATATATATTGTCATAAACGTCTTGCAGCAAGCTGCAGAGTAGAGCTGCAACCAAAGAGTTGACTTCAGATGGGGAAACTGTGCCAATGCTGAAACTTGTTCAAAAAAAGTCGAGGAAGGGGCCAAGAATTCTTGAATCTGTTCCAGAGACTTATAAGAATTATCAGGGTTAGAGGGCAACCCAGGTTGGATAGTCATTCGTACCTAGATGCTAGTGCTCTTGGGATGGTAAATATTTCAGCCTGGATTCTTTCCAAATACCACAGATACTGTGAGCATTAGAATTCAGAAAGGTTAACATATTTCACTCTACACTTTATATATAGGGAATAAGAGAATTTTATGAAACACTTTTCAAAAACAATTGTGAGAGCCACACTGCAGAGGGAAAATGGTCCAGAAGTTTTGTAGAAAAGATATCATACAAAGATCTGTGCACTGGGGCAAACTGTTAAGACGCTATGCCAGGGATCTCCAAAGTCAGTCCTGGAGGGCCGGATCCATGCCAGATTTTTAAGATAACTACATTTGTAGGGATAAGCTTAAAATCTGCCATAGATCCGGCCTTCTAGAACCGACTTTGGAGTACCCTGCTCTATGCCATGGCACAGCAACGACTGCTTTGCTCCCGTCCCCTGGAAGAAGTGCCTGTGAAGCACATCCGTTCTAGGTCTGCCCCTCCTGATCAAACCTCCACCGCCCAGCAGAAATACACGGCCCCTCTAAAGGCCCATATCGGGCTGCTGACTGTGAGCGAGGCAGACCCCAATAAGAGGGATGTAAAAGTGAAAATGAAGGAAGAAATGAAAGAAGGGATATGCTGAAAGCTGAACGGGTAAGGGGTGTGGTCAGAACCAAGCAGTGCTAGAACCAATGGCAATCTTGGAGTAGGTGTCCCTTACTTTTAAGATTAATTCTTTGAGACGAAAAAGGCAAATAGAACTCATGAAAGGTAGTAAGAGAGAAACAGAGACTCAAAGAGCCTTACATAGATTATCAGACAGGATTCTAGACATCAGCACACTTCTGGCCACCTTACTAAACAAGAGCCACCTGGCAACACTGAACAATCCCTGCATAATAACGTGCCCCATAGAAGCACCTTGTGAAGCTGCCACTAGAGTGCCAGAAGGTCACAACCTAATGACGGTCATTCAGATCGAAAGCATTGACCTAAAGAAGGGATGCAAAATTTGAGTTACTAGCACAGGACAAGGTCTTCTCAGCCACTAGAGGCAAAGGGGTATCAGCTTTATCAGTTGCAAATCAAGTGATGAAGCTGGGACCAAAGATGTGGCTATCAGCACATCGAGGGCACCCATCATAGGTGGGGTTAGCCTCTCACACACCCAAAAACGTCTTGCAAGGTCTTCTCAGCAGATGAGTGCTGATCTTGCTGTCAGAATGCGGAGCACTTCCTTACTGCCATGTGCCGGTCCTGCATGAAGATGAGCTACTCAAAATCTCCTGAACGTATGCGCCTTCAGGAGCAGAAGAACATAGTGGGGTGCACAGAGTGGAGGCATGATCTGGAAAGAGGCTTTGCATCTCAGGTAAACCTGCTATGCCAACACTTGAGGAAGACAAGAAGGTCTACATGTTCCATGGAACTACAGGATTCACAAGACTTGCAAATGGTGGCAACCATCGTGAGTGCTTAGAGCACACATTCCTCATGGTCCATGGTACTCTTGCCAGGCAATAATGATACATAGTTGATGCAGGCAGAACTTGTTCAGAAAACTGGAATCTTCACAGTCTGTTATTCTTGGAAGTTGACTAAAGACAAAGATGGAGTCAGAGAAGTATTCGAACAGCATATGGACATAATGTCAGGATTTATCCATTAACGACTGAACTCTAACTGAACTAGTATTTTCTTTTCACAAGGAGTCATCGATTTGGATTATGAACTCTATTACACTTCCATTACTCCTACAAGAGAAGTTAAAGTAACTTCATCTTGCACAGACGTTATATCCGTATTAGAAAACTTATGGTATTATTGTATTAGTTTGAATGAGCATGTGTTTTAAGGTTGTTCAGGCAAACTACATGATATTAATGAAAGCTTTTCATATTACCTTTATCAACCAGTTATGTTGAAAGTAATCAGAACCGAAGAATGTTATCATATCAATCAATCAATCATGTCACTTATAAAGCGCACTACATACCCGCGAGGGTCTCAAGGCGCTGGGGGAAGAGGGGGGTGGTGCTGCTACTGATCGAAGAGCCAGGTCTTGAGGAGTCTTCTGAAGGCCAGTAGGTCTTGGGTCTGTCGGAGGTTGGTGGGGAGGGTGTTCCAGGTCTTGGCGGCGAGGTGGGAGAAGGATCTGCCGCCGGCGGTCGTTTTCCGGATGCGGGGGACTGTGGCGAGGGCGAGGCTGGTCGAGCGGAGCTGGCGGGTGGGGGTGTAGAAGCTGAGTCGTCTGTTGAGGTAGGCTGGTCCGGAGTTGTGGAGTGCTTTGTGTGCGTGGGTGAGGAGCTTGAAGGTTATCCTCTTGTTGACAGGGAGCCAGTGCAGGTCTCTCAGGTGGGGTGTGATGTGGCTGCGTCGGGGGATGTCGAGGATAAGACGTGCAGAGGCGTTCTGGATGCGTTGCAGCCGTCTCAGGAGCGTAGCCGCCGTTCCTGCGTAGAGGGCGTTTCCGTAGTCCAGCCTGCTGGTGACGAGGGCCTGGGTGACTGTTTTTCTTGTTTCGGTGGGGATCCACTTGAAGATCCTGCGGAGCATTCGGAGGATGTTGAAGCAGGATGAGGAAACGGCGTTGACCTGCTTAGTCATGGAGAGGGTGGGGTCAAGGATGACCCTAGGTTGCGTACGTGGTCGGTGGGTGGCGGGGCTGTTCCCAGTGATGTTGGCCACCAGGAGTCGTCCCAGGCTGAAGGGTTGGAACCAAGGATGAGGACCTCCGTCTTGTCCGAGTTCAGCTTCAGGCGGCTGGTCCTCATCCATTCGGCGACGGCCTTCATTCCTTCGTGGAGGTGGGCTTTGGCGGTGTGAGGGTCTTTGGTGAGGGAGAGGATCAGCTGGGTGTCGTCGGCGTAGGAGATGATGTTGAGGTTGTGCTGTCGGGCGACGTGGGCGAGGGGTGCCATGTAGATGTTGAACAGCGTTGGGCTGAGGGAGGAGCCTTGGGGTACGCCGCAGATGATCTTGGTGGCCTTGGATCGGAAGGGGCGAGGCGGACGCTTTGTGTTCTGCCGGAAAGGAAGGATGTGGTCCAGTCCAGGGCCTTCTCTTGGATCCCGGCGTCGTGAAGGCGTGTTCGTAGTGTGTGGTGGCAGACCGTGTCGAAGGCGGCTGATAGGTCCAGGAGGATGAGGGCTGCTGTTTCTCCGTTGTCTAGCGTTATAATCGTTAACGTAGATGTCTGTAGCAAACAATGTATACTAGCTCAGTGTTATTCATATTTTTATTTTTTTTATTTTGAGAAGTTTTATAAAGCGCGAACAAGACCCATAAGGGTATCAGAGCGCTGTACAGAATTGGCGAAAACAAGGGAAACAAACACCATGGGACAGTAGGTGAAGTTACAACACAGGGGAAAACAGCTCCAGTCATGAGTTGGGGGTATCAGAGGTGCCCTAGAGCACGAGAACAATTTAACATAACAGCATGCAGTAAAACGCACCAGAGTAGTACAATAAGAATCAGAATATTAACAAAACAAGAGCAAGAAAACAAGTTGATGCTGTTAAAGTTTGTTGAAGAGTAGCCGTTCGTCAAGTTTCTTGAAAGATGCTGTGGAAGGATTGGATCTGATCTCGGGAGGCAGGGAGTTCCAGATTCTTGGAGCAAGACTGGTGAAAGTACGATTGTAAGATCTTTTCTTTTTGAATCTTGGTGTTTTCAAGAGTAGGGTGGACGTACTTCTAAGGTTCCGGCCAGAGCCCGAAAGTTCAAGCTTATTTGCCAGGTATATGGGGTGTTGTAGTATTCATAAATATTGCACCTCTCACTGTGTTTCAGCTCTGGAAAAATATGGAGTTTCAATCCATCACAGAGAGTTTGAAATCCAGAGACCATCAGCAGGTATGTTGTATAAAATATCACACGTTCGATGACAAAGCCAATACTAAAAGTCTTTTCATCTTTAGATATCAACGTTCCTGCATTACAGCCAGGCATAGTGACAATATCCGAGTCGGTTTCCCTAATCCCATTCCTCATTACACCTAACCTGATGTTGTTAGTGTACAGCCGGCAGTAGGTTCGCAGAAGTGTCAAAGCACACATCACTTCAGGTGGATGTGGCTTGCAAGGGGAATGCATCTTGGCACCAGTCAACAAGCTGTGTTTATACAACAAGACTTCAAAGACCAAGACCATTTGTGACCATCAAAGGAGAGCTATCTGATCCACGACCTTCTTAGCACAAGGGCAGCGTCAATGGAGACAGTCACTGAAATTCACAACTCCGCTGCTTGGGGCGGCCTACTACTATAGACTGCACATAAAAGGCAGTGATGCTTATTCTGTGTTTCAGTTTACCTCCCCAACCTCTATGGTAAGCTTGAATACCTTAGAATGTGTCAATAGCTTCACTACCCACCCATCAAAATTAGAGATGTACCCTGAGGATTAGACAAGAGCCTTCAGTGAATGATTAAGTAAGTTCAAAATACACTAATTTGTGCTGCTGGAGATATAGGGAGCAGAGATAGGCCCCTCAGATTCTAACTGATATTAATTCTTTTCAGCACAGATTCCCATTTTAAGCTTTGGTCACTACATGCGCACATCAGGAAGCCCCCACTCTTAAGACTAATTGGACACCTAAGGTCTGGGCACAGCGTTTGTCCTGGATGGCAAGGTTGACTCCTCTGGTGGAGATCTTTGTAGTGACTTTCAAGCTGTGAACTTTTTTGGTTTTTGTTTTTAACAGCCTGCAGAAAAACAGAATGCATGCTCGTAAAGCTTCCATAGGCATGTCTGAATTGGATGGTCTTGACAGAGGCACTTAAAACAGTACCTTAGGGAAGGAGGTGCCAGGAAGGGGGTGGGGAGAGGTCCTTTAAAGTAAGGTGATGTATGCAGATTAGTTCCGGAAGAGGAGGAATCTCCCATCTAGTGTGAGAAAAAGCATTAATGGCCACACCTATGGATAGCAGCTCCGCGTGCTTGCCCCCCCCCCCCTCCCCCGAGTAGTGGGAAGGGGCAGCCGACATGCAACTGGGTAACTAAGAGCAGCTTTACGCATGGGAGGAGGCAGTGCCTGAACTCAGACACATATGTGTACCTATGATCCAAACAAAATGGATGCCACAAAAACAAAATGAAATCTTGCAAGGACACCCTTTCCTCTTTTCCATATATCCCAACAGACCAAATATCCCAACAGAGCTCGTGCTCACATTTAGAGCATTTTGGGTAAAAAGAAAGGTGTTACAGATTTAACTCAAGAAACCTTCAGGACGGCCCTTTTGTGAGTGTCTTGTGGAACAGTGTTGGAGTTTCCATGAAATGACTTAAACCGCAGTCGACATGTCAATGATGGAGGTTGGCTAGGGCGGTGGAACTTTCTGACCTCTCGGCAGATTGGTAGGACGACTGCAGGAGCATCATAGAGCCCGCGGGGCACGGGGACCCCCACATGGTACACCCACTTCTGTTTACCACTGGATATTCCATGGACCTTCCCAGCTCATAGATTCAGCTTCACCGGTGGTCATTTCATACCGGCAGATGGTCCCAGCTCCACATCACCAGTCTAGTAAACTCCTGAGTCGTGGCCCACGGTCCACCCCAGAGGACAAGGCTGTCGCACAGCATCTTAGCCAAGGCCAGAGCCCCGCATTGCGCATGTCTTCTGGGTTCACCAGCACAGACTCATGTCTGTGAAATACAGTAAGTATCAGAGAAACCCAAGCAGTGATCTCATAAGATCTGATCCACGGCTGCCCCTTTGACAGCTTTTATTTTCGTCTGTCGGATTCTTAATCGTGTAAATCTAATCCCTCTCTGAAAATCAGATTCTAAGAGCTCCCACTTGACACCAGGAAGTGTTCGGCACGAACGCTTGTTTTTGCCTGGCGCCTGATGAGGTCACCTGCTTGGAGCAGAGGAGCCCTGGGGGTGGGGGGGCAGCCTCCATGCGGTTGCCGTGTCCCTGTGCTGCACATGGTTCGGTTTTGGTCCACATATTCTGAAAAGTAAAAAAGTGAATTTCAGTGCTGAAGTGAGTCGAAGATGCCCCTCATAATAGGAAGGCGGCAGGTTCTAACTGTAGTGGGGTGAGTTCGGTCTTTTGAAAATGAGGTTTTATCCTTAATTTTGCTGCGACGTGACTGGGGCACCCCTCCGAAACGTCTGCACTCCTGCGACACCCTTCCCAGACAGGCCCCTGAAAAACCAACACTGCACACCAAAGAAAGTTTCCACTTATCAAACCAACGATTAGTGCTTTCTGACCTCACAACAAGGGGCATAGAGCGCTATACAAATACTAGAATAAAATACATTCGACAATATCGACCACCGGTTACTCGCAGAGCTACGGAATAACAGTTCACAGATTAACAAACTACATAGAAACGAGCACTGCTGCTCAGACAGGACTCAACTGAGGCCTGTGCGCCCTGCACGCCCCGGAAGAGCACATCTGCACTTGGCTAATGCGCCATCACATCTGGGACTGAGAGCATGTAGCTCAGTGCGGATAAATCATGGTCAGTTCATAACCCATCTACGGCCCTCTCTACTCCTCCCCATCATGACGGCCATTCTCTTGCCCGCCCCCACCCCTACTTTCTGGCGGCCTGTATTACAGAAATCCACCTTGCATGTCAAGCGGGAACCTTAATAAGAGTATACATCACAAGAGGTCGTTCATAGTGTCCTAAAGTAATTCCTTTTTGCATTCTTTTAGTGCATGGAAGGGTTGGTCAATCCACTCTCTCAAAATCCATCATATCATATACGTTTCGTATTAAATATAAATTAAGAAGTCTTGGGTACTGTACGTCCCCGATACTCTCAAGCCTTGGGCATTGTGTTGACATGTGGAGGGGGCCGGCATTTGATTACACTCGTGTATAAAGCTATGCATGAAGACGCAGTGGGGCCCATCCCAAAAGCGTGCTTAACCGGGGACGTAGACTTGGATACACCTCTCACCGACAGGGATTGGGATAGAGTCAAAGAACTCACGCACACGGTGTCTCATTACAATTTTCTGTATAGGTCCTACATAATACCACAGCTCTGGGATCCTACCCGCGCAGCTGTATGCCCTAGGTGTGGCGAGGATGGGGCGGGTTTATGCACTTAGCTTGAGAGTGGGGGGTCCAGAGGTACTGGGCACTGGTGGTGCCGGAGATCCACAGGGCAGTACGCATCACCTTTGATTTCATTCCGGCTTGCTGCTTATAGAGTCTTTAAGATTGATCGACCTATAGGAAACTCTGGGCACTACACTAACTGGCTTCAGATGAATATTAATGGTCATCAGGAGGTCACTTCTCTCCAAAAGAAGTAAAGAAGCACAAATGTTTCTTGAAAGCTGGGATGATGTCCCAAGTTGCAGTCCAAAACATGCTGCCAGCTCCGGCAAGTAACTCAGGACTCTGCTTGGTAGACCATATCCCTAAATTCCCTGGGCCAGGCCCGCCGCAAAGTGTTGCAGGGGTGTGTCTGGGTAAATATCTCGCCTGCTACAATTAGTATCAATCCCCAGAAGCAAAATCTCCAAGAACTGGGTCAACCACACAGCAATCATCATTTCTTCTGCCTCAGGGCTCCAGGACGGCTTGCAGTACAGCCCACAGGAAGTCTATCTTAAGGAGGAAGTGGCACCCATCAGCCTTCAGAATAAACACAGATTCATTGCCTTATTGCAGCCGGCCTGGGCCAGGAAGGGATGGCGCTGGGAGCCCTCCAGCTTCCACATCTGCCCTTGCTTCACTATCTCTTAGATTACAATATCAGCACGGGGAGCTTCATCCCAGAACAGAAGCTTGGTCATGGGCCAATGCTTGATCAAGACAATGACAGAAGCTGCACCTCCCAAGGAGCGGACATATTAATAGCCTTTATTGTTTGCGTTGAGATATGAGCCTTCGGAGATGGACAGGATATACAAACATGGTAAATTTCCTCACCTTGGAATCAAAAACAGTTCAAGTACTACAAACGGGTCCAAGTCGCAGGGCTGATTGAATCCCAGAGCTTTAGAAGATATGACTGATTGCGCCTTAGAAGACAATGCTGCGAGGAAGAACCCAGCAAACACCAGGAGATGATGGACAGAGCGCTCAAACTTTTCAGACACTCACCCCCCCAGTCACAGATCTGGGTTGAATCCATTGTTGTTTAGCTCACTTCGCCACCCCAGTTCAGACACAGCTATATGCAAATCAGTTTTGACCCTGTGCCTCATAGGAACAGTCCAGCCCGAACTGCCAAGCCATGTCTTCCCTGGACCGGAAACAAGCATCCTGGGACCGGTTTCGGGCTAACAGCCCTCATCAGCCAGGCTAGCTTGAATCCAGTGGCAAAGTGAGCAAGGGACCCACGTCTGGGCATACCCTGCCAACTTAGGGCGAACAAAGCAAACACAAGGAGATGATGGACGGAGCGCTGAAACCTTTCAGACACTCACCCCCAGTCACAGATCTGGGTTGAATCCATCATCGTTCTTTAGCTCACTTCGCCACCCCAGTTCAGACACAGCTATATGCAAATCAGTCTTGACCCAGTGCCTCATGGGAACAGTCCAGCCCGAACAGCCAAGCCATGTCTTCCCTGGACCGGAACCAAGCATCCTGGGACCGGTTTCGGGCTAACAGCCCTCATCAGCCAGGCTAGCTTGAATCCTGTGGCAAAGTGAGCAAGGGACCCACGTATGGGCATACCCTGCCAACTTAGGGCGAACAAAGCAAACACAAGGAGATGATGGATGGAGTGCTGAAACTTTTCAGACACTCTCCCCCAGTCACAGATCTGGGTTGAATCCATCATCGTTCTTTAGCTCTCCATGCCACTGGAGTCAAGCTATCCTGGCTGATGAGGGGTGAAACCCCGAAACCGGTCCTAGGATGCTGGTTTCCAGTCCAGGGAGAACCTGGCCTGGCAGTTCAGGCTGGACTGTTACCATGAGGCCCAGGGTCAAGACTGATTTGCATATGGCTGGGTTCAAACTGGAATGGCATGGTGAGCAAAAAAACGAAGGATTTAGGCCCAGATCTCTGTACTGGGGTCAATGTACGACATTGTTCTGCATTCTGTCCATCAATTGTTCTTTTTGCATTCGCGAGGAAGAACCCGGCATGACAGCAGAAGAAAAGGACAAGGTGCCACATGTATCAATATTGGAAATAGTGATTACTTAATTGTGTTTTTCTGCAAATCGCAATTAGGTAATCGCTATTCCTAATGTATGAAACTCCATGAGTTTCATTGAGCGATTCCTAGTGGGTTGCAAATCTACCTACCTCCTGAATATTAATGAGGTAGGCCGCAATTTGCAACCCACTGTGAATCGCTAAAATCACGGGGATGGTGGCCTGCTGGGGTCAGCAGACCACCATGTCCGTGGTTACTTTTAAATAAAGCAATCATTTTTTTTTTAAATGCAACCTGTTTTCCTTAAAGGAAAATGGGTTGTGTTTAAAAAGAAAAATGTAAATTTTCTTTTAATTTTCTAAGAGCAGACAGTGGTCCGTGGTACCACTGTCTGCTCTGAAAAAACATTTTTGCCACTATTCCCAAGGGGAAAGGGTGTCCCTTGGGTACCCCTTCCGATTTGCGAATGGATTACCACTTAGTTGAAGTAGGGGTTCAAATTTGAATGTTTTGCGACAACAATTCGGTCAGAAAGAATTCTTACATACTGCTGCGATTCAGTATTAGGAAGGGACACCCTAAACACGCCCCTTCCGAATACTAAACCGGTATGTATTCGCAATTCCAAATTATGATTTGGTAAAATGTTACCGAATCGCAAATTGGAATTCATACATATCAAAATGCATTTTACCGGTCACAAACGGCTGGATTCAGCAAATCGGGCCATTTGCGACCGGTAAAATGCATGATACAAGCAGCCCAAGGTGGCATGTTAACATTTTTGTCCACTATTACATCGTCTTCTGAATTCACTGAACTGCCATCATACTAGTCCAATAGGGCACCGGCCACTTCCCATGATGGGAGTGGGGCTGCTCTTTACCCAAGAATTACAGCAGCATGTTCAAGAATCTTGGGCAAATTGGATCTATGCTAAAACCAGGATCGATTGAGTGATCTGAAAAAGAGTTCTAGCCACAGACGTAAGTGTCCTCAGATAATAAAAGATAAGAAATTGTGAGTTCAGACCTCTGTCTGCCGGCAGCATCGCTGGCAAGCCAAGCACGACAAGCCTGCTATCTTCCACCAAGGAATTATTTACCAGTATGTAGTCTTGCACACAGATAACACAACACTTGTCATTTATAAGTGACAAAAATGCATTTATAATCAAAATACATCAGCCACATATTCATTTTCGGGGAGTGGTCTCAAAATACCAGTGCTCTACTACTCAATGAGGAGTGGGTTAGGAAACAGTCGCTTATACCATTCTGCGCCCACTCTGATGCTTTGCTAATAAGACACTAACTCACATTTTCTGGGCAAAAACTGTGGCTTCAGCTAAACAAAGTGTATTGATGGTTTGCAATGCATAGCGATCTCCAATCTTGGTCATCGACTTGTCAACCAACGACATGACCATCCTGAACTCCAGTAAGGCGCTCACTGGCAACTGATGGTGCTTCAGGGCACAGCAGCTGGAATTCAACCATCAGGCACCAAAAAAAGTCATATAGAGCAAGATGTCAAGATTAGGAGACCTGTTAAAGGAATTCCGAGAACACTGGTCAAAAGTAGCCAACCGGTGAATGACGTCACATGAGATCTCAAAACCCCAGCTGACATCATCAAACTTACATTCCAGAATGTATATTGTCGGTGTTTCTTAGAGAGGAGAAAACTGTATTTTTTTCAACACTGGATGGCCCTTAAGGCAACTGACCATATTCGAACAATCACACTTCATTGTGAAACAGGAACTATTGGAGCTACTTATCAATGGGCGCCAGTAAACAAACAGACTACACCAAAGTCAGCATGTTAAAGAAGGAATTTAAACATGTTGACCTGTAGGGCCTATAGAGATATGGTATTAAGAGAGATCCATGAAGTATGTTAAACCATGGCATGGTAAGGGGTGGTGTGGTATTACTTGTATATTACTGGGTGTATGATCAGGAGGCCAGTTTTTCAACTTTGGTTTTTCTTCTCGATCACAGTGCCTATTACTGGGCAAATTATTTTGCCTTCCAGTGCCTTGAATCTCTCGTGTAAAACTACGAGGGAATGGGAAATTGTTTAAACATTAGTACCAGTGTTTAATTTGAGCCGCTTGTTGCAAGCGGGTTCCACCGGCACTCACTTTTGGGGACTGGCACCTATGTTTCTTCAATAGACTTTTTATCCACAGCAATAAAGAGAAAAAACACAAAAGAGGAAGAAACGGAAGAGAAAGAATGAAACAGTGACAAAGAAAGAAAGCAGTGATGAAAACCTGCAGGAGTGATATAAAGAGGCAGAGTGTCTGAAGACGGATGAAAGAGGCATCAGGTGAAACCAAGACTACACAGCCTTGGTATCTGGCACATCAGACCTTCAACATCCCCGGTCATGGGCTTCTGGGCAAATGAATATTTCCTTTACAAATTAAGCACCGACTGGTACTATGGGTGAAGCTCAAAAACTGGAAACTGAAATCACATGAATTGTGTCAAAGCTACTGGAGATCCCACATGCAGGTTCACCCAGGGTTGTGCACAATTTCAAACTCCTGTTTCAATTTTACGTAGAATGATTGCATTTGATTTTTTGTTTACTCTTGCAAGTGGTAATGTAGCACAAGGCCAAGAAGATTAAGGGAAGACGGCTAAGAGAGCCTTCACACCAGAATACATGCCTCACATCCAGCTCAAGCAGTACAGCCCATAGGAAGTCTGCTATCTTAAGGAGGAAGTGGCACCCATCAGCCTTCAGAAAACACTAATTCTGTGCCTTATTGCAGCCGGCCTGTGTTGAGAAGGAAGGCGCTGGGAGCACTCCTGCCTCCACATCTGCCCTTGCTTCGCTCAATCTCGTAGATTACAATATCAGCACGGGGAGCTTCATCCCAGAACAGAAGCTTTGGTCATGGGCCAATGCTTGATCAAGACCATGACAGAAGCTGCACCTCCCAAGGAGCTGACATATTAATAGCCTCTATTGTTCGCGTTGAGATAGGAGCCTTCAGAGATGGACAGGATTTTTATGGTTCTTTTTATTTTATAGGCCACTACAAGGATGCTAAATTGCCTCACCTTGGAAGCAGAACCATTATGCAGTTCAAGTGCTACAAACTGGTCCAAGTCACCAGGCTGATTGACTCCCAGAGCTGTAGAAGACATTGCCTGATTGAGTCATAGAAGACAATGCTAGGTTGCAGCTGGCATGACAGCAGAAGAACACGACAAGGTGACATGTCAAACATTATTGTGCATACTATTGCATCTTGACTGCTGTGTTACTGTGGGTGGCGGTAATATGAAATTGGAGACTCGACGGACGAGAAGGGATGGATGACGACCCTATACGTCCTGCTACGATTAAGGCAATAAAGGAGCAGAAGTAGCCAGTTTGTGGGTGGAAAAGCAGAATGCAGACAGAGTGGAAACACAGCGTAGAAATCTGCAATTGTGTGAGTGTGCCTATGCATAGAGGGTCTATGTGAGAACATCTGATGCTACTTGGATCACTCCATTCACACCACTTGTACATCGCCAGGACCAACTGATCCTCAACCCTCAAAAACATGTTCCATCTTCCAACAGCACAATGACTATAGCACTTTTAGTGAGGGAGATGTATTCTGGGTTAACCAGGACAGACTCATGTCTGTGGAAATGCAGTAAGTATCAGGAAACCTAAGCAGTGATCACATAAGATCTGATCCACGGCTTCCCCTCTTTTTTCTTCCATCATATCTTCCAACAGTTCAATGACCGTTGCACCGAGGGCAATGATGACCGGATTTAGAAAGGTTACCAATTGTCAGTGCACAACAAATTAAAGTTAGCATTGCTGAGATCAAGTGGAAATGAGATTTTACCACTGAATACCAAAATCATGAAAGAATTCTAAAATAACGCTGGCTGACGTATGGCCAGAGACGCTTAGCAGCTAAATTGCCTGCAAAAGGTGCACTTCCCACACTCAGCTAGCACCAGACACATAATTTACAGAGTTTTAGGACTCACTACCGTTGTCACTAGACTGACCCATAGGAGAGCAGTAGGCATGGTGGTGGATGCAAACAGAATGGTCAGACGTTTCTGTGAAGGTGATCTGTGTCCCGTCTAATGCAAGGTATCACTTTCCTGTATTCTTCAGACACTATCATCTCATGTTCATAAGTTTTCCACTTTGGGCCTGACAGTGGGGTTCATGATGTCCTTGGCCCCTTGAACTTCCTCTATTTTTTAAATTTTTAAACACTCTTTAAAGAATCTCATAGGAAGAGGTTGTATGAAGATCTCTAGAGGGTGTGTAGAGAAGGGACGATATCCATACCTATCCTAGGACTTTCCCCCAGTAAGGCTTGTGTATTGTAGACAGTAACTTGAACTTACTTCTAGATTCCATGGGGAGCCAGTGGAGAGCTTCTAATGCCTGTTTCA
The DNA here is from genome assembly GCA_963921515.1 of Calotriton arnoldi. NCBI lineage: Eukaryota > Metazoa > Chordata > Amphibia > Caudata > Salamandridae > Calotriton > Calotriton arnoldi. Next base: position 1,244,523 of record CAWUFW010000450.1, on the reverse strand, counting down.
CATGGTTTCAGTTAATAAGGTTGAGATCTGCACTCTGCGGTCTGTCTGTTCGTTTCTAAGGCAGCCCATTGTAACAATGCAATAGACGAAGTGTGCCTCTAACAAAGCCCATGGTAACTGGACTTCGTGTTGGGTTCCAGGAAGAAGGATGAACTTCCTGCGCTTATACAGCTGAAAGTTGACATCTTTGTGTACAGCATTTATTCAGGGGGCAAAGGAAAGCAACTCAGCATCAAATATGAACCCCTGAATTCTTTTTTACTACCTGGAAAGTGACTGACAGAGCTCCCAGACTGAGCAGCCATGATAAGAGACAGGCACAAATGGAGCTTTCTGCAATAAGGTGTACGTCGCTGAGGCATTTGTTAGTTCAGTAAATGATCAGCTCTTTTTGGGGTTCTCTGAGGCAAAGAAAGGCAAAGCAGTGCTGAAACTGACTTTTTCCCGGTGGATAGTCCTGTGCATTACAATCTGCTAAGCGATGGCCAAGAAGCAACCTCTAGAGGGTTGAGGGCTCTTTCCACCAGGGCTAAGGCTGATACCACTGTGTTGGCAAGTGGAGTGTCTGACCTGGATATTTATAAGGCTGCAAAGTGGTTATCAGTGTACACGTTCACCAAGCACTACTGCCTTGACAGACAGGTCTGACGGGAAGGGCATTTTGGCAATCTGTCCTGCAAGGCTTTTTGCCATTCCACAGGCCCAGCACCTTGAGATGGTGCTGCTTTGTTATCTAGTCTACAGGGAAGGAATTTGCGGTTAGAAGTATCCATCAAAAGAACAAGTTACTAACCTTCGGTTACACGCTTTCTGGTGGTTACTCGGTCTAACAGCATAACTACTCACCGACCTGGAAATTTGGGGTGCAACGGCATCAGCTGCGGAATCGGCTCCTCAGTATGGGGCCAGGAGTGAGTTTGCAGGCACCTTGACATTGTTTCGACTTCTCAAGCGGAGACTGGCAAGGGTGGGACGAGGCCTGCTGTCTTCTTGAACTTTGACTTACCCAAAGACTTGGACTGTGATGATCACTTGTTATGGACCAGGCCCAAGAGAAGGAACGGGTTTGTGCCCTTGACTTCAAGCGGGAGAGACTACCTTTGGTGCTTGGCAAAATACATCTTGGGTTCATAATCCTGGATTGCATTCAGATGCATAAGGGTACACTCCTCGCAAGAAGGAGTCACAGTCTGACCCCACAACCAGAGACGCGCCTGATCTGTCGCAGACATTTTGTATTTGCAACAGTCCCTACAGGGCTTAAATCCTATAGTTTAGGGAGAGGCATATTTTTCTTGCACACTATCAAGAAATTTAAGGAAAAGAACTTGTCAACTAGCGACAAAAAGTCAGGAGCTAGCTCCGGATCCATACATGAAGCCACAGAAAGACCGGAATTGACGCAGCTCACTTGGATGGCACCTAAATGCGCTTCCAGTCATCACTTCAAGAGTGCAGCAGATTAGACGTGGAGTCGCACAATGCCACCCACTGGTGTGAAGAAGATATACTGAACAAATCCTTCAGATCAGGTGGGGCCTGGGGAAATACTAAAGGTGAGGAATCTGAGGTTAAAAGTATTCATCTGAAACGGTCACTATAAAAGATTCAAAAACAGGAGATAAGCCACCTTAAATTGAAAGAAAAAAAAACACCCAAAAGGGAAGCAGACACCAATCCAGAACGATGGGTGGAAAAAAGGAACTAACAAGGGTAGGCAGAAGCACTGGCATGGATCATGCTGCATATGACGCCATTGATTCATTCTCAGAGACTCGTGCGAGAGGAGCTGCAATATTACCAGTACCAAATTGAAATCAGACTTAAGCCCGGAGGAGGTTCAGATAAAAGTGCTATTAGGACCCCCATGCGCCAAGCTAATCCTGACGTTTGCCTTAATTGGCAGCAGAAATCATGGGTTATTTCAGAGGTTCTCTCTAAATCTACTTGAGAGTTGACTAACTGAAATTAATGGTTGCTCCCAACGTTTGATTTTTCTCCTGATGATAACCTAACGAACTAACAAGGTCGAAACGCCGTGACGCCTTCCTTTGGCAAATTAAGAAGCATATATTGTGTTCTGTTCCTGTCACTTGACAGATTTATTTTCATGTTAATTTTTCCTCTGCTATTGTCTTTTGTTTACACTGTAAATTAATTGTTGTGGTACTTTATTTTATCTTCTGTAATTATCTCTTCAATTTATTGTCCTATATTAGTTGTACGTTTTGTGCCCAAAAATGTCGTTTAAAATTATTCCCTGAACCATCGTTGTTATACCATTGCATATGACGTACACATGGGTACATGGTACTGAAAAGAAAAGCTCTATAGTTAACCAACTATAGAGGCAGTTTCAGATATGGCTACCAGATGGCTGGGAAACTCATAGGTTGGGAATACAAAGGTGGGACTAGTTAAGTAGTGAATTACTGGATGTTCCTGCTTCTAGAACACGTGAAGATGGTGGAGACACTTTTATATCATCCCAGCTCGCAAATCCCCAGTGCCAAACTGGTAAATCAAGGTGGTGAGCTCTACGCCAGCCAACAAGTTAATCGCCTAATGTGGTGACTTGCAATTTGCATTCGGTGTGTTTCCATTTCAACAAATTGCATCTCCGCAACAATGGACCTTAGTTACAGTGAAGATGTAGGTCTACGAGTTTGCAAATTATCATTGTGAGTAGTTATTCTGCACAGCATTCAGAGAGCCGACATTTGGTTACCAGATTAAATGCCATAATGGGGGTTGCATTGCTTCTCCACACATGAACAAGAGGGTACCTAGGATTTCTGCTTGTGCTGGTCTATCAAGCATCCAGGTTATCCACATCTTCATGGCATGCATACCAAATGGGGAACAAGATCTACTGAATCCTGACTTTGTTAAACACCCGGACAGGAGTGATACCACACGCAAATCCAGAATCAAGAAAGGCGCTCTTAAACTGGCTCTGTCAAAGTGTGATGATTTGCAAGATCTAAAGTGTAAATGACGACAATATCTCACGACACCAGTATCGAGCACAGCATCTCTGCTCTGGTTGAACCCTGGTGCGACCTGCATGCACAACTGATTCTATTCTCACATGGAACAGTTTCTAGCAGCCTCCTCTTTGTACCAAAGTGCATCTTTTTAAGTAGGATACGTGATCTTTCAGAGCCCTCATCGCCACTGACCCACCATGGATACCAAGAGGGTGATCACATCAAATCGATTACATTTACGGCAGTCCCTTCAGGTCCTCCAGACTGGCTACAAGTGCAACAAATGCAATCTGATTAAATGCCCTTCTGCCCAAAAAAAAAGTCAGCTATTGCTCTTACTGTACCTGGGCAACAGATAAACGTGGATCTCAAGCTGTGACACATGTCTTTGAAAGTCTGCTCAGTGTGCCCTGTGTTCTCTACTGGTTAAATGTCCCACTGCCACAGCTAAATCAGGCAGTGCTTATTTTCTAACCCGGTTTCTGAGGAATGCAAAACGTATTGTTACTTCGTATATTATTTTTCATTGAAGAATTAAATTTACATTTCTATGTCACCTTTCAATAGTTTACAATAATGCCAAACATCCCTGGGGTGCATTATGAAGCGCTGTCCTATCGCAATACACGAGCCACTATTCAGTAAGTGTTTGCCATCTTTAAATAAGTCTAAGTGACAAAAAGTGCTGTCAAAATACTTCCTCGTACCCTGGGACTGTTTCCTGTGTGGAATCCATTTGGGATTATGGGTGCTACCTTGAAGCAAGACCATGTGACTGAGTGAGAACATTACTCTACCAGTACCCAAGGACAGGTAAAAAGAAAAACGGATAATAAGAAACAACGATGGATGGATAGAATCCTTTCATGGTAACTACCAACCGTGAATGTAAATTCAACTAAAAATTAGAGTAAATAAACTTCTCTTATGTGGATATCCTAAAAGTCTTGAAAGGACTGAGCCCTCATGATCTGAGGTGCACACCACTGTTGATGATCAAGTTACATTTTGATAAACAGTCCGGTTGAGTCAGTCATGGTCAGGATTTCCACCCTCTGTAATGACCAACCACGGCATTTATATCCAGCGAAGACAGATCGCTTGTGCGTAGATTCCAGAGCAACAGTTGTTTACGGGACTCTGCCTCTCTGTCGTCCAATCATTGTTGACACGTGGACGGAGTAGTGATCCTGTGATCCCGCTTCTGCTGCTCCTAAGGACTTACCCTGGTTCCACTTCGAGGCCGGATCCCTCTTAGGTCTTCTGCATCGCGCACATTTGACTATGAGGAGGTACTTTACCTCACCACCCTAACGTTACTTCCACCAAAGGAGAGGGAACGTGCTCCATCAGAGTGGTTCACCTCGATGGAGTACCGTACCCCTGTACCCCAGAACCTATACAGTCTACCTTCTGTAGAGAATACTCTTCTCTTTATTGACGGTTCAAAGCTGGGGTCACCTTGATGCCTTCTTAAGGCGGCCAAAGCAGCCACAGTGATTCAGGAGGGGTGGGGTACCAACTCATCGCAGGAGGCAAAGGTTCCTTCAAACCACTCAACTAGTCGCTGACCTTAAACACTAACACTGGTCTCTGCTCCCCTGGGTGAAAGTTGGGGTTTGTGGGGGCGAGACACAATAGCCTTTATTTAACTGAGTACCTGTCCAAATGCAGATGCGATGTGTGTAAGGTCATCTCTACTTACTGGAAGGACCCCCCCTGCCTGCATCCTTCGTTATCAGCAACTGGACCTGACATGGCGATGACACTAAACTCACATACAAGTAAACTTAACGTCACTTCTGCTTTGTAAAATGACAGCGGGACACCAGATGAAAGCCTGGGAGGTTGGGCAAAGAGCCATGGCGGAGTGAGGGTGGGGTAAGGCGCACTCAATGCTCACACTGACAGGAACACAACTGTGTTGCAGTGGAAAAAGCAATGTCTTCCCACCTGTAGGGGCAGTGCGTGAAGGAGGCATTGTGGGAACAATAACTCTCAGATTTGGAAAGGCAGGGTCTGTGTACACGAGGAGTGTGTGATGGGATGTGGGGGAGGGGAGGCACTTGCTTGTCCAGGCTTGCACACAGGCCGTGCAGTGCAAGGCAGGGTCTGTGTGCACGAGGAGTGTGTGCTGGGGTGTGGGGTAGGGGTGGCACTTGCTTGTCCAGGCTGCACACAGGCCGTGCAGTGAAAGGCACCAGGGTCTGTGTGCACGAGGTGTGTGTGCTGGGGGAGGGGTGGCACTTGCTTGTCCAGGCTGCACACAGGCCGTGCAGTGCAAGGCATGGTCTGTGTGCACGAGGAGTGTGTGAGGGGGGCGTGGGGTGGCACTTGCTTTTCCAGGCTGCACACAGGCCGTGCAGTGCAAGGCAGGGTCTGTGCACACGAGGAGTGTGTGATGGGGGTGTGGGGGAGGGGAGGCACTTGCTTGTCCAGGCTGCACATAGATCGTGCAGTGCAAGGCAGACTTTTCTACTGTGCATCGCGCTGCTGGACGATTTCCAAGCCAGCCTCCACCGGCCCCCCGCACACATGACATTGTGGGAAAGGAGCGCTCCGTCGAAGCGCGGCGCACCCCCCGAACGGCGGCTAATCCTCGGCGAGCTCCGGTTACCAAGTGTTGACAGTTATATGCGACCTCTCGCTGCAAAGACTGTGAAACAGGCGTGTCGGCCGGCATTAGAGCGCATACTTCAGGCGAGCATGTGGTGGAAGTGCGGCTCGGTACCTGCCCCGCAACACAAGCAGGAAATGCAGCCGGTGGAGAGGCCCTGTCACCGGCGGTCCCTCCAGGGCTGGCTGCATGCGCCATCTGACAACGTGTAGACTGTGGACAGGCAAACACCGGCTCATGCAGAGCCCTCGGGAACCCAGGCCAGACATCAGGGCAAACACCAGCTCATGCAGAGCCCTCATGAACTCAGGCCAGGCCTCAGGGCAAACACCAGCTCATGCAGAGCCCTCATGAACCCAGGCCAGGCCTCAGGGCACACACCAGCTCATGCAGAGCCCTCGGGAACCCAGGCCAGGCCTCAGGGCAAACACCAGCTCATGCAGAGCCCTCATGAACCCGACCAAGCCCCACACCAGCTCATGCAGAGCCCTCATGAACCCAGGCCTCAGGGCATACACCAGCTCATGCAGAGCCCTCATGAACCCAGGCCAGGCCTCAGGGCAAACACCAGCTCATGCAGAGCCCTCATGAACCCAGGCCAGGCCTCAGGGCATACACCAGCTCATGCAGAGCCCTCGGGAACCCAGGCCAGGCCTCAGGGCAAACACCAGCTCATGCAGAGCCCTCGGGAACCAAGGCCTCAGGGCAAACACCAGCTGATGCAGAGCCCTCGGGAACTCAGGCCAGGCCTCAAGGCAAACACCAGCTCATGCAGAGCCATCATGAACCCAGGCCAGGCCTCAGGGCAAACACAAGCTCATGCAGAGCCCTCATGAACCCAGGCCAGGCCTCAGGGCAAACACCAGCTCATGCAGAGCCATCATGAACCCAGGCCAGGACTCGGGGCAAACACCCGCTCATGCAGAGCCATCATGAACCCAGGCCAGGCATCAGGGCAAACACCAGCTCATGCAGAGCCCTCCTGAACCCAGGCCAGACCTCAGAGCAAACACCAGCTTATGAAGAGGCATCATGAACCCAGGCCAGGCCTCAGGGCAAACACCAGCTCATGCAGAGCCCTCGGGAACTCAGGCCAGGCCTCAAGGCAAACACCAGCTCATGCAGAGCCATCATGAACCCAGGCCAGGCCTCAGGGCAAACACAAGCTCATGCAGAGCCCTCGGGAACTCAGGCCAGGCCTCAGGGCAAACACCAGCTCATGCAGAGCCCTCCTGAACTCAGGCCAACCCTCAGGGCAAACACCAGCTCATGCAAAGCCATCATGAACCCAGGCCTCAGGGCAAACACCAGCTCATGCAGAGCCCTCATGAAGCCAGGCCTCAGGGCATACACCAGCTCATGCTGAGCCCTTATGACCCCAGGCCAAGCCTCGGGGCAAACACCAGCTCATGCAGAGCCCTCCTGAACTCAGGCCAAGCCTCGGGGCAAACACCAGCTCATGCAGAGCCCTCCTGAACTCAGGCCAACCCTCAGGGCAAACACCAGCTCATGCAAAGCCATCATGAACCCAGGCCAGGCCTCAGGGCAAATAGCAGCTCATGCAGAGCCCTCATGAACCCAGGCCAGGCCTCAGGGCAAACACCGGCTCATGCAGAGCCCTCACGAACCCAGGCCAGGCCTCAGGGCATACACCAGCTTATGAAGAGCCATCATGAACCCAGGCCAGGCCTCAGGGCAAACACCAGCTCATGCAGAGCCCGCATGAACCCAGGCCAGGCCTCAGGACACACTCCAGCTCATGCAGAACCCTCATGAACCCAGGCCAGGCCTCAGGGCACACACCAGCTCATGCAGAGCCCTCGGGAACCCAGGCCAGGCCTCAGGGCAAACACCAGCTCATGCAGAGCCCTCGGGAACCAAGGCCTCAGGGCAAACACCAGCTCATGCAGAGCCCTCATGAACCCGGCCAGGCCCCACACCAGCTCATGCAGAGCCCTCATGAACCCAGGCCTCAGGGCATACACCAGCTCATGCAGAGCCCTCATGAACCCAGGCCAGGCCTCAGGGCAAACACCAGCTCATGCAGAGCCCTCATGAACTCAGGCCAGGCCTCAGGGCAAACACCAGCTCATGCAGAGCCCTCATGAACCCAGCCCAGGCCTCAGGGCACACACCAGCTCATGCAGAGCCCTCGGGAACCCAGGCCAGGCCTCAGGGCAAACACCAGCTCATGCAGAGCCCTCATGAACCCGGCCAGGCCCCACACCAGCTCATGCAGAGCCCTCATGAACCCAGGCCTCAGGGCATACACCAGCTCATGCAGAGCCCTCATGAACCCAGGCCAGGCCTCAGGGCAAACACCAGCTCATGCAGAGCCCTCATGAACCCAGGCCAGGCCCCACACCAGCTCATGCAGAGCCCTGATGAACCCAGGCCAGGCCTCAGGGCAAACACCAGCTCATGCAGAGCCCTCCTGAACTCAGGCCAACCCTCAGGGCAAACACCAGCTCATGCAGAGCCCTTGGGAACTCAGGCCAGGCCTCAAGGCAAACACCAGCTCATGCAGAGCCATCATGAACCCAGGCCAGGCCTCAGGGCAAACACAAGCTCATGCAGAGCCCTCATGAACCCAGGCCAGGCCTCAGGGCAAACACCAGCTCATGCAGAGCCATCATGAACCCAGGCCAGGACTCGGGGCAAACACCAGCTCATGCAGAGCCATCATGAACCCAGGCCAGGCCTCAGGGCAAACACCAGCTCATGCAGAGCCCTCCTGAACCCAGGCCAGACCTCAGAGCAAACACCAGCTTATGAAGAGGCATCATGAACCCAGGCCAGGCCTCAGGGCAAACACCAGCTCATGCAGAGCCCTCGGGAACTCAGGCCAGGCCTCAGGGCAAACACCAGCTCATGCAGAGCCCTCCTGAACTCAGGCCAACCCTCAGGGCAAACACCAGCTCATGCAAAGCCATCATGAACCCAGGCCTCAGGGCAAACACCAGCTCATGCAGAGCCCTCATGAAGCCAGGCCTCAGGGCATACACCAGCTCATGCAGAGCCCTTATGACCCCAGGCCAAGCCTCGGGGCAAACACCAGCTCATGCAGAGCCCTCATGAAGCCAGGCCTCAGGGCATACACCAGCTCATGCAAAGCCATCATGAACCCAGGCCAGGCCTCAGGGCAAATAGCAGCTCATGCAGAGCCCTCATGAACCCAGGCCAGGCCTCAGGGCAAACACTGGCTCATGCAGAGCCCTCACGAACCCAGGCCAGGCCTCAGGGCAAACCAGCTTATGAAGAGCCATCATGAACCCAGGCCAGGCCTCAGGGCAAACACCAGCTCATGCAGAGCCCGCATGAACCCAGGCCAGGCCTCAGGACACACTCCAGCTCATGCAGAACCCTCATGAACCAAGGCCTCAGGGCAAACACCAGCTCATGCAGAGCCCTCATGAACCCAGGCCAGGCCTCAGGGCACACACCAGCTCATGCAGAGCCCTCATGAACCCAGGCCAGGCCTCAGGGCACACACCAGCTCATGCAGAGCCCTCGGGAACCCAGGCCAGGCCTCAGGGCACACACCAGCTCATGCAGAGCCCTCATGAACCCGGCCAGGCCCCACACCAGCTCATGCAGAGCCCTCATGAACCCAGGCCTCAGGGCATACACCAGCTCATGCAGAGCCCTCATGAACCCAGGCCAGGCCTCAGGGCAAACACCAGCTCATGCAGAGCCCTCATGAACCCAGGCCAGGCCCCACACCAGCTCATGCAGAGCCCTCATGAACCCAGGCCAGGCCTCAGGGCATACACCAGCTCATGCAGAGCCCTCATGAACCCAGGCCAGGCCTCAGGGCACACACTAGCTCATGCAGAGCCCTCATGAACCCAGGCCAGGCCTCAGGGCATACACCAGATCATGCAGAGCCCTCTGGAACCCAAGCCAGGCCTCAGGGCAAACACCAGCTCATGCAGAGCCCTCGGGAACCAAGGCCTCAGGGCAAACACCAGCTCATGCAGAGCCCTCGGGAACCCAGGCTAGGCCTCAGGGCAAACACCAGCTCATGCAGAGCCCTCATGAACCCAGGCCAGGCCCCAGGGCATGCACCAGCTCATGCAGAGCCCTCATGAACCCAGGCCTCAGGGCAAACACCGGCTCATGCAGAGCCCTCATGAACCCAGGCCAGGCCTCAGGGCAAACACCAGCTCATGTAGAGCCCTCATGAACCCAGCCAGGCCTCAGGGCATAGACCAGCTCATGCAGAGCCCTCCTGAACCCAGGCCAGACCTCAGAGCAAACACCAGCTTATGATGAGGAATCATGAACCCAGGCCAGGCCTCAGGGCAAACACCAGCTCATGCAGAGCCCTCCTGAACTCAGGGCAAACACCAGCTCATGCAAAGCCATCATGAACCCAGGCCTCAGGGAAAACACCAGCTCATGCAGAGCCCTCATGAAGCCTAGCCTTAGGGCATACACCAGCTCATGCAGAGCCCTTATGACCCCAGGCCAAGCCTCGGGGCAAACACCAGCTCATGCAAAGCCATCATGAACCCAGGCCAGGCCAAAGGGCAAATAGCAGTTCATGCAGAGCCCTCATGAACCCAGGCCAGGCCTCAGGGCAAACACCAGCTCATGCAGAGCCCTCATGAACCCAGGCCTCAGGGCAAACAACAGCTCATGCAGAGCCCTCGGGAACTCAGGCCAGGCCTCAGGGCAAACACCAGCTCATGCAGAGCCCTCCTGAACCCAGGCCAGGCCTCAGAGCAAACACCAGCTTATGAAGAGCCATCATGAACCCAGGCCAGGCCTCAGGGCACACACCGGCTCATGCAGAGCCCTCGTGAACCCAGGCCAGGCCTCAGGTCAAACACCAGCTCATGTAGAGCCCTCATGAACCCAGCCAGGCCTCAGGGCATAGACCAGCTCATGCAGAGCCCTCCTGAACCCAGGCCAGACCTCAGAGCAAACACCAGCTTATGAAGAGGCATCATGAACCCAGGCCAGGCCTCAGGGCAAACACCAGCTCATGCAGAGCCCTCGGGAACTCAGGACAACCCTCAGGGCAAACACCAGCTCATGCAAAGCCATCATGAACCCAGGCCTCAGGGAAAACACCAGCTCATGCAGAGCCCTCATGAAGCCAGGCCTCAGGGCATACACCAGCTCATGCAAAGCCATCATGAACCCAGGCCAGGCCTCAGGGCAAATAGCAGCTCATGCAGAGCCCTCATGAACCCAGGCCAGGCCTCAGGGCAAACACCGGCTCATGCAGAGCCCTCACGAACCCAGGCCAGGCCTCAGGGCATACACCAGCTTATGAAGAGCCATCATGAACCCAGGCCAAGCCTCAGGGCAAACACCAGCTCATGCAGAGCCCGCATGAACCCAGGCCAGGCCTCAGGACACACTCCAGCTCATGCAGAACCCTCATGAACCAAGGCCTCAGGGCAAACACCAACTCATATAGAGCCCTCATGAACCCAGGCCAGGCCTCAGGGGGGCACACACCAGCTCATGCAGAGCCCTCATGAACCCATGCCAGGCCTCAGGGCAAACACCAGCTCATGCAGAGCCCTCCTGAACCCAGGCCAGGCCTCAGGGCATACACCAGCTCATGCAGAGCCCTCAAACCCAGGCCAGGCCTCAGGGCACACACCAGCTCATGCAGAGCCCTCATGAACCCAGGCCAGGCCTCAGGGCAGACACCAGCTCATGCAGAGCCCTCATGAACCCAGGCCTCAGGGCAAACAACAGCTCACGCAGAGCCCTCATGAACCCATGCCTCAGGGCAAACACCGGCTCATGCAGAGGCCTCATGAACCCAGGCCACACCTCAGGGCAAACACTGGCTCATGCAAAGCCCTCATGAATACAGGCCAGACCTCAGGGCATACACCAGCTCATGCAGAGCCCTCACGAAACCATGCCAGGCCTCAGGGCAAACACCAGCTCACGCAGAGCCCTCATGAACCCAGGCCTCAGGGAAAACATCGGCTCATGCAGAGCCCTCATGAACCCAGGCCAGGCCTCGGGCATACACCAGCTCATGCAGAGGCCTCATGAACCCAAGCCAGGCCTCAGGGCAAACACCAGCTCATGCAGAGCCGTCATGAACCCAGGCCTCAGGGAAAACATCGGCTCATGCAGAGCCCTCATGAACCCAGGCCAGGCCTCGGGCATACACCAGCTCATGCAGAGCCCTCATGAACCCAGGCCAGGCCCCAGGGCAAACACCAGCTCATGCAGAGCCGTCATGAACCCAGGTCAGGCCCCAGGGCAAACACCAACTCATGCAGAGCCCTCATGAACCCAGGCCGGAACTCAGGGCAAACAATGGCTCATGCAGAGCCCTCATGAATACAGGCCAGGCCTCAGGGCACACACCAGGTCATACAGAGCCTCATAAACCCAGGCCAGGCCTCAGGGCAAACACCGGCATGCGGAGCCCTCATGAACCCAGTCCAGGCCTCAGGGCATACACCAGCTCATGAAGAGCCCTCATGAAGCCAGGCCAGGCCTCAGGGAATACACCAGCTCATGCAGAGCCCTCATAAACCCAGGCCAGACGCCAGGGCACACACCACCTCATGCAGAGCCCTCTTGAACCCAGACAGGCCTAACGGCAAACACCAGCTCATCCAGAGCCCTCATGAACCCAGGCCAGGCCTCAGGGCATACACCAGCTTATGAAGAGCCCTCATGAAGCCAGGCCAGGCCTCAGGGCATACACCAGCTCATACAGAGCCCTCGTGAAACCCAGGCCAAGCCTCAGGGCAAACACTACCTCATCCAGAGCCCTCGTGAACCCAGGCCAGGCCCCAGGGCATGCACCAGCTCATGCAGAGCCCTCATGAACCCAGGCCTCAGGGCAAACACCGGCTCATGCAGAGCCCTCATGAACCCAGGCCTCAGGGCAAACACTGGCTCATGCAGAGCCCTCATGAACCCAGGCCTCAGGGCAAACACCGGCTCATGCAGAGCCCTCATGAACCCAGGCCTCAGGGCAAACACCGGCTCATGCAGAGCCTTCATGAACCCAGGCCTCAGGGTATACAACAGCTCATGCAGAGGCCTCATGAACCCAGGCCGGAACTTAGGGCAAACACTGGCTCATGCAGAGCCCTCATGAATACAGGCCAGGCCTCAGGGCAAACACCAGGACATACAGAGCCCTCATGAACGCAGGTCAGGCCTCAGGACAAACACCGGCATGCAGAGCCCTCATGAACCCAGACAGGCCTAACGGCAAACAGTTCATCCAGAGCCCTCATGAACCCAGGCTAGGCCTCAGGGCATACACCAGCTCATGAAGAGCCCTCATGAAGCCAGGCCAGGCCTCATGGCATACACCAGTTCATGTAGAGCCCTCATAAACCCAGGCCAGGCCCCACACCAGCTCATGCAGAGCCCTCATGAACCCAGGCCAGGCCTCAGGGCAAAGACTAGCTCACGCAGAGCCCTCATGAACCCAGGCCTCAGGCCAAACACCGGCTCATGCAGAGGCCTCATGAACCCAGGCCACACCTCAGGGCAAACACAGGCTCATGCAAAGCCCTCATGAATACAGGCCAGACCTCAGGGCATACACCAGCTCATGCAGAGCCCTCACGAAACCATGCCAGGCCTCAGGGCAAACACCAGCTCATCCAGAGCCCTCATGAACCCAGGCCAAGCCTCAGGGCAAACACTAGCTCATCCAGAGCCCTCGTGAACCCAGGCCAGGCCCCAGGGCATGCACCAGCTCATGCAGAGCCCTCATGAACCCAGGCCTCAGGGCATACACCAGCTCACGCAGAGCCCTCATGAACCCAGGCCTCAGGGCAAACACCGGCTCATGCAGAGCCCTCATGAACCCAGGCCTCAGGGCAAACACCGGCTCATGCAGAGCCCTCATGAACCCAGGCCTCAGGGCAAACACCGGCTCATGCAGAGCCTTCATGAACCCAGGCCAGGCCTCAGGGTATACAACAGCTCATGCAGAGGCGTCATGAACCCAGGCCAGGCCTCAGGGCAAACACCAGGACATACAGAGCCCTCATGAACGCAGGCCAGGCCTCAGGGCAAACACCGGCATGCAGTGCCCTCATGAACCCAGACAGGCCTAACTGCAAACAACAGCTCATCCAGAGCCCTCATGAACCCAGGCTAGGCCTCAGGGCATACACCAGCTCATGAAGAGCCCTCATGAACCCAGGCCAGGCCCCAGGGCATGCACCAGCTCATGCAGAGCCCTCATGAACCCAGGCCAGGCCTCAGGGCAAAGACCAGCTCATGCAGAGCCCTCATGAACCCAGGCCTCAGGGCATACACCAGCTCATGCAGAGCCCTCAGGAACCCAGGCCAGGCCTCGGGGCAAACACCAGCTCATGCAGAGCCCTCATGAACCCACGCCAGGCCTCAGGGCATACACCAGCTCATGCAGAGCCCTCATGAACCCAGGCCAGGCCTCAGGGCCTACACCAGCTTATGCAGAACCCTCATGAACCCAGGCCTCGGGGCAAACACCGGCTCATGCAGAGCCCTCATGAACCCAGGCCAAGCCTCAGGGCAAACACTGGCTCATCCAGAGCCCTGATGAAACCAGGCCAGGCCTAAGGGCACACACCAACTCATACAGAGCCCTCATGAACCCAGGCCAGGCCTTATGGCACACACCAGCTCATACAGGGCCCTCATGAACCCAGGCCAGGCCTCGGGGCCTACACCAGCTCATACAGAGCCCTCATGAACCCAGGCCAGGCCTTAGGGCACACACCAGCTCATACAGAGCCCTCATGAACCCAGCCAGGCCTCAGGACACACACTGCTTCATGCAGAGCCCGCATGGACCCAGGCCAGGCCTCAGGGCAAACACCAGCTCATGCAGAGCCCTCATGAACCCAGGTCCGGCTCCAGGGGAAACAACAGCTGTGATTCTTACCAGAAGTTACTAAGTAGTATGTACCTCCTATGAATGAGGGGTAAGCGGTAACTATTTCACAACTCAAACTGGAAAGCTGAGGCACTGATCGACATAGCCAGGCGACAAAAGCCAGATATGTACTATCATGGTCTTCCTTTTACGTTTGGAGACCATTCCAGCTTTGTGGAAATTCCCAATGAATTCAGGAGTACTGCTGGAAAACCCAACAGTCGTAGATTTCCAGCAGCACTCAGTTTTCTAAATTTCCACGAATGTGGGTTCTGTGATTTAGGTTGCATTAGGGCACCATGTGCCATCCTAGAAGCTTTAATGAGTAAACCACGCCCAAAGGGTTGCCATGGGATAGCATCTAAAAGTCACCATCATAAGCTACGCCACATGTCACTGAAGTATCGCAAACTCCCAGAAATCCTCATAGTGGAGCAGGAAGTTGTCACAGTGTAACTGGTCCATGTATTATCAGGTAATTCTCCTCTGTCCTTCATTTTGATCCCACACAGTTCTCCCTTTTTCTGCTAGGTCACCTCTCGCCTCCGGTGTATAGATCCTTCAGGATTGCTCTTCACTCTCAATGATGTTGCCCTTGATAATCATTGCATCAGACAGCTCTCTGCACCATGTTCCTCTCGTAGCCAGTTGCTCTGGTCGATAGGATGGGAACCAACCAACCCATGGTACTCAAGCCATCACGGAGGACATCTACTTACTGATGGATGATGGACCAGAGTTCATCATCCATTCCGTTCAGTTTCACTCTACTCCCCTTTGATCACCCTGACAACAGAGGTGTCCTCCTTTCTGTAGGATCTGGTGTCTCAGGAGTCACCCAGATGCATTTTCATTACTGCCTCCGAGGATGCACAGCTCAACGATCCAAGGGTCTACGGTCGAGCAAAGGTACGGATCAACCAAAAAATTGGATTCTTTAAAGAAAAAAGATCCCAGTAAGAAGAGCCTTCCCACACTGCTCTCTCTCTGGACTGGGATGGTGTTCAGTCGGCCTTCCGCTCACCTCAGGGTGTTATAACTACTACAACTGGGCAGTGGCACGAATGCCCAAATTGCTGTAGACAATGCTTAAGTTGGTGCAGACAATTACCCAATCTTGACTTGCATAACAGGCCAGTGCACTCACATGGACCATGGTTGGAGCAGGCGCTTATTTACAAGCAACTGAATCCTGTAACTGATCAGTGCCTTTAGGGCTGCCCCTATAAAACATAATATATGGGCACATGTCACATCTGGGGACAAGCCAAGAACGAGGTCATCGCTGGCGGGCTGCCAGGAGTGATGTCACGCCAGCAGCCATTGTGCATCTAGTGATGACATCTCTAACACAATGCAACCATGGAAAGGGAGAGCATTCCAAGGCAGGCAGTGAGTAAGGCAGTGTGAACTAATGTTTCGTACTGAGGTGAGAAAAAAAAACAATCATTGCACAAAACCAGCAGCTGCTGGTGCAAGGTGGCGGCTTCACTGGTGGTCGGGCTCTGTCCACTCAGGCTTCACTCCCATGGCTTACGGTGACACCAGAACTCTAGGAACCACTGCACTCGCGCCCTGTAACACAGCTGTCTGGCGTCCAGCCCAGAAGAACTGTGTGCCTCGGCACTGACTGCAGCGTGCTTCGGCCACAGCTGAGGCGCTTCTCAGCATTCACTCGCTTCTACTAAGCAGAACGCGGGGAATTTCATAACACACTCTGCCTTATCAGAAATCTCCAAGACCCAGATGTTTAAAACAACTGCAAGGCCAGGCCATAAACACGAATCCACTCAGCAGATGCAATGACGCCATTTTCAGGACAAAATTCTGAGAATTCTTTCAACACTGCGAGAGGCAGTCACACGACTGATTATGAGAACATAGATGCAGTCGCTCGATTGACTGTGGTGACACTGCAAGATGCAGTCGCTTCACTGACTATGGTGATACTGCAATATGTGATCACTTGGCTGATTAGTGGGATCACTGCAAGATGCAGTCATTCAACTAATGATGGCGATACTGAGAGATGTGATGACTTCCCTAATTATGGCAACAGGGCGAGATGCAGTTGCCTCACTGATTACCAAAATACTGCAAAATGTGGTTCCATGACTTATTTGAAGAGTCACTGAGAGATGTAGTTATTTGACTGATTATGGCGACACTGCGAGATGTGGTCACTTCACTGATTATGGCGACACTGCGAGATGTGGTCACTTCACTGATTATCGCGACACTGCGAGATGTGGTCACTTCACTGATTATGGAGTCTGCGAGATGTGGTCACTTCACTGATTATCGCGACACTGCGAGATGTGGTCACTTCACTGATTATGGCGACTGTGAGATGTGGTAATTTCCCTGATTATGGCGACACTGCGAGATGTGATCCCCTCCCTGATTAAGGAGACACTGCGAGATGTGGTCACTTCACTGATTATGGCGAAACTGCGAGATGTGGTCCCTTCACGGATGACACTGCGAGATGTGGTCCCTTCACTGATTATGGCGTCTGCGAGATGTGGTCACTTCCCTGATTATGGCGACTGCGAGATGTGGTCACTTCCCTGATTATGGCGACTGCGAGATGTGGTCACTTCCCTGATTATGGCGACACTGCAAGATGTGATCACTTCACTGATTATTGCGACACTGCGAGATGTGGCCACTTCACTGATTATGGTGACACTGCAAGATGTGGTCACTTCACTGATTATTGCGACACTGCGAGATGTGGCCACTTCACTGATTATGGTGACACTGCAAGATGTGGTCACTTCACTGATTATGGCGACTGCCAGATGTGGTCATTTCCCTGATTATAGCGACACTGCGAGATGTGGTCACTTCACTGATTATGGCGACTGCCAGATGTGGTCATTTCCCTGATTATAGCGACACTGCGAGATGTGGTCACTTCACTGATTAAGGTGACGCTGGAAGACACAGCCACCTGACTGATTAGTGGGGCCACTGTAAGAAGCAGTCGCTTTACTGATTAGAGGTCAAACTGCGAAATGTGGTCTCTTGACTGATTATGCAACATGTTATGCCTCTATTTCAGGGGTCTCCAACCTTTTTAGTAGTAAGTGCTATATATGTTCAATGAAATTCATCCCGAGTCACTAACAGTATTATTGTTCTAATAGTGACCAAGTTAGACAAGATTGCGTCACGGGCCACCATATACATCCCGTGATCATCGTTGTGCATAGGACAGAGTTACCAGCATTCATGTAAAACAAGCATTGGCATAGCCAATAGGTCTCGCCTTTGGGACCTTATAAGTGTTTAGTTATCCAGCACAATATCCTTGGTGCAACAACATCAACTGTTGCATGGCAAAGCACTTATAAGGTCCCAAAGGCGAGACCTATTGGCTATGCCAATGCTTGTTGACCTGGGATGTGAGCTGCAATCAACATGCCCAAAAGCGTCTGTAGAGCTACAAAAAAAAAAACTGAAAATGGGGAATTGGCTCATCTAGGACCACCCGATGCTCAGTTTCTACACTAAACGCTGCTTAGGTTAATATTAAGGAGACAATTTTGAAGTTATGCTGTCCATCTCACACAATGCTTTGGTTGCCATTTCCATTCATTTTCAAAGACAGCTCAGCGAGATATTATGGTTTATAAAAGTGCCACGAGTATTGTTTGGTTCTTTTGTTGCTGACTTTTAAAATAAAACATAAAGACCAGGACGTTTTAAAACACTAGAACTATGCGATCGCAATGCTGAATTGTCGGGTCTGTGTTCTATATCTTTTAAGTTAAGTCTTTCTTCCACTGTCAACAGTAGTTTATTTATGTCTATGGAGTGTACGTCTCTTTTCTATGTCTGTGACCACGCTCTCAGCCTGCACTTTACAGACTCGTGGCTCGGTTCGAATTAGTTTCCCTCGTGCTCTTCATCCAGCTTTCCGCAGCACACCGCCAGCAGTCACGCAGGTGAGCCCAGGTACTGTGCCAGTCTACAGGAACACCCGCAGATACCCGTTACCGCTTGCCGCACGGAATTGCCTCCGCAGGCAGCGATCCCCCCATGTCTTGGACATCATGGTGAAGAACACGCCAAAAACAAGGCAAGAGAAAAACCCAGACCCACCTGAAGAAGGCAATGATAATAGCCATGAGAAAGAGGCGGTACCTCGGAAGGTAAAGCTGACGCCAGCAAAGGCATCTGGTACGCCTAGGAAGCAGGCATCCATGCCCGGAGTGATGGCAGCTAAACCTGGCAAGACGCGTGTAACATCTGCAAAGTCTTTAATCAGTCCGGGGAAGAAGCCTGCAGATGCCAAAAAGGCAGACAGTGAAGAAATGGAGGGTGATGACGAACCTGAAGAGGATGTTGCAGATGTCATTCTATCTCCAGCCAACGGAAATTAGGTTTTGAAGAAGAGTGATGACGACCTAGGTGATAATGCAGTTAAAGAAATCGCGAAGGCACCCAATAAGCGGAAAAAGGCAGTTCCGAAGAAAAGTGAACTAGGAGACGAGAAAGAAAACAAGGTCTAATTTCTTTGCATCAGTGATTTGTTTAATTGCTCTGATGTTAATATTGCGGGTCTAATTGTTACCTACAAGAATTATAGCTCTGAGCCTAAGATTGACCCCATTTCTTAATATTGTTGTCAATGTGAATTATGTGGCAAGTGGGAGGGGTGAGATGGTGTTGGTACGGCACAGGAGATCCGCGAAATCGGGGAGATGAGTCATCCGCAAGATGGCAAAACAAGGAATGCGCGTGAGAGGGGCAGCAGGAGGTCAGCCCGGGAGTGCTGCATGCGTGCGCGTGCAGTCTGCTCTTTTTGGAAGCACTGCACTCGTGCTTGTGGCTCGCCCCTGCTCGCTCCCGCAAGCTGGATGCCGCCACAAGCACGAGTGTGTGCTTCCAAAAAGAGCAGAGCGACGGCTAAAGGTCCTCCTATGCAGCGCATGCGCGCTGCGTAGGCGAGACCTAAAAAGGTGTAGTCAATTTTGAATGCATCTACTTGAGTAATACCTAATAGCTATGGCTGCAATGCCCCTGACACCAAGGTAATAAAGTAAGTTACAAGCCTCCTCAAAGCCACATGATTTATCACTCAAATATCAGCTTTAATATATTTTGGAAATGTACCAGATTTTCTCCAAACATCGCTGAGTTCTGAAAATACACACATTTTTATCTTGAATACACTCAATATTTATATTAATTCAACCATGCAAAACCTTCTAATTTAATATGGTGGACTACACACAGGAGAGCTACTTACAGGTAGCTGGAGGGCTACAAGTTGCTCATGAGCTACTCGGTGGAGAAGCCTGCTTTATTTGGTTCACACAGAACAATGCCGTGCAGCAACAGAAGGAGCCTACAAATGAGACTCCAGAAGTAACCACCGTTACATCCAGAGCCACTGGCCCCAAAGAGTAGTGGCGAGTGTTGAAGAGAGCCGGCCATCGTATGCAGGGAGACGGACTCACTGACCAGAAAGCCCACTTGGGGGCATGTCTGCAAGAAGTGATCAAACTACGCTGATCAGATCTCTTCACGTGCTAGGGACAACATGGCCACAACAACATGAAGTGACACCAACCCATGGAAAACAAATTGAGGTGATATCAAGGTTATTGTGACTAGTCTGTTTTCTGAAAGGAAGCAGTCACAAGGTTCACAAGGTTACACTCAATAACGCCCCCAACCTCTGGACACCCTCCATTACAATGGCTTGTACAGATCAGAGAGGGGTTGTCATTGCCTCACACTTTAGTATGGAGCCAAACTCAGTGGCGCAACATAAGCCCCCGCGGTGCGGTGGGGAGTTTGCAGCTTTAGTAGCGGGCCCCCTCCTCAGCAAAAGTGGAAGGTGGTGGGGGGGGGCTCAAGTTTCGCTACGCCACTGCCAAAACGTCTGGCACCTGGGGGACGTACACGCTGTGCATGATGGGAACACTGTAAATTCCCAAATCAACATTAAAGAAGGCCATCATATTGCTGCCCCATGACATTTCTTCAAGGTTCCATCGTGCTATTAATTTCAAACCAAGTGCTGGCAAATGCCACGGGAGAGAATGTGATTAGAAGAGGAAGCGGGGGCACGGGTGTGTAACAGCTTGGAGACACTCCAGCTCCTTATTAGAAGAGAAACCGTTGAAAATAGAAGTTGCGCCAGCAAAGTGTGCAAATCCTCGTGAGGGCGAGTGCGATTAAGCGCAGGAAGCGGGTGCGTTCAAGTGTGAGCTAGCACTGAGCCCTCAGTACCCAATGACATTAAGAGTATACACTGCTGCTTTTTTGCATACTGACTCACTAAGTGCATACCTAGGAGACCACCGTATTGCAGCATTTACATACTGCTTCCTACTGTAGTGATTCCCCTTCTGGGCCCACTTTGGTTCTCCATTAGTTTTGCGTATTAGATGTTTTAGTCTGCCTTTGCATTGCACAGCCACGCATAACGCATTTGTTTTCATGACATTATTTTAGGAATACGCTGTACATGTTTTTTATTCAGTGATTCTTATCAGGATTCAGTCTGCACATTTTATCCAAGGTTGCCTAGAATACATAACAACATGGTGTTCTGTTTTCTCTGTTCGGTCAGCAACAACTCCTAATGTTTTAGACATAACACAGAAGCACGGCTGCAGCTTTCCAACACAGTAGTTCTTAACATATAAACTGTGTCTCGCCCCCTTGGGGACAGAGAGGAGAATTCCGACAGAAAGACCTGTCCTGGGACGAACACCCGCACAGCCCGACATGCAGCCTTGCGGAAACTGAGTTTACACCTATGATGCGGCCAACCTAACCACTTACACCAGGTATGGGGTCTTTGGCCAATCCCAGAGATCATTCATATATATTCCTGTGCTCACACAGTATGGATGAGCCTAGACAGATAATTTGCCATGGTTGGGATGTTTATTCTATACAGCCGGCTAGTAATGCTAATTACGTTGCTTAGTTGTATGTGCCCAATTATCACAGCATATCTGCTTCATAATAGACTACGATAGTTTCAATAAATATATTGTAAACTTTCTTTGTGTCTTTCTTTTGTTTACTAAGGGCATGCATGAATGAGAAACTAAAGGTGATGATCTGTTTCCACGGTTCACTTTGGGACTCGAGGGTCATGTTCTAGGATCCCAAAATCACATGTTATTCTGGGAAGGTTAGGAGTTCATGTGAGGCACTGTGAGCTAGCCAGGATTTGGGCCGACAGATACTGCTGTAGTAGAGAGACTCAGTCCCTACATTATGACGTCCTGTCATCCCAAGAAACAGTTCTGCTTTACCAGCAGAATCCCTGCGACACTATCCCCTGCGTGAGGAGGTGAAGTGCTTGCTCGCATGGATAGCACACTATACCGAGCACGGTGTATGGCCGGTAGCGTGTCTTTATTTTGATGCTACGCAGGAAGTGTTTCCATGTTGTGAGTGATGATCACCGAGGCGTGGTTATTGTGTTATGGGACCCAACGCTTAGCGTGTGGGGGGTGAAGTGTGAGGGATAGACACCTTCACAGCTTGTAGTATGCAGTACCTTGGCAGCTCCGTTTAGTTCTCAAGGGCACTTTATATTTTGATTTTCTTTTTGCAGTACAGTTTGCACATTGAGTCTTCCACTTTGAATTCCTATGGACCCTGGGCAGCCATGGTCAGGAGAACAGCATCAGGTATCCATCAGGGAGGGCTGCATTACAGCCATCTCTTGTATCATGTTATTTTAACGAGTCAAGTACAGATTCAAGCACATTGCTGGAGGCGGGTCAGGACCTGTAGGGTGGACTATGTTAAAGTCCTCTGGTGGGCATTAGTGTGACACAAATATCATTTGTTTTAGGTGACTCCACTTGGTTCATAGTGGACAGAAGCAGTCAGCTGGTATGAGTGACAGTTTGGATAAAAAATATATCCTGTAGTGGTACCGACTTATGTGACTATATCTGGACCATATGATGGCGTTATGCTTGCCTTGGAGGCTGTACAGCACTCCGCTGCCTTTTGGCTAGGTTTGTGTTTTAAAATTTCCTTATACATACATACATACATGATGTAAGCGTTTATTACACAGACTGGCTTCAGGCATGAACAGCTGTGGGGCCACTAAATAATCTGTGTATTAGATAGGGCCAGAAGAAGGGCAATTGTCTAGGAGTTGGCCTGGAATGGGGCGGCAGCAATATTTAGTCATTACACAGGCACTAGGCGCCTACAACGACCCGTAATGAATCATTACAAGAATCCAGGGTCCCCCACAGGGTCATTGTTGGAGGCTCGGCACCCCAGCCTAAAAAATTCATTGATTTGAACCTCAAAACAATAAAGTTCAAATTTTCAAGTTTGCTTCTTTATTTGAATGTACTTTATTAACTTTAATGTATTCATTTTAATATTATTTAATTTTGTAAAGCAGTCGGGAGCCCCCTCACCCACACCCCCGAGTAGGCCTTGCGGACCCCCAGGGGTCCCTACTGAAATAGAGAGTATTGAACAGATTATAGCCACTCATGCAACTCATACCAGGCCAGCAACAAGCATAGAGTAGTTGTGTCAGCCTGACCAGTGCAGGTATAATCAGGGCCACTAGAAAATGTGTTAGTGTGTAATAGTAGTGTTTGCAGAATTATTATTTTGCTGCATTGCCACATAATTGTTATCTGCTGCACACTTTGCAGATTTTTTCGAAAAAAATAGTTTCTCGCTATAATAGACCAACAGTTGTTAAAATTACTGCACACAGAGTGCAATGCAGTGCAAGACGTTGCATGAGCTCACACAGCATGGACATAATGATTCTTGCAAATCAGTGTTTATTTCTGATTCACTATTAACACACTTTCCTGTTCACATCACAGGCGTGATTCTTAAAACTGTAGTTATTTCAACTGGGGTAGGGGAAGAGGGGGGTGGGGGGTTGAGGTGAGAGAAGAATCAGCATCTCTTTTATCAAAGTCCATGTCCAGAATCCTACAGCAACTCCTAGTGAGGCACCTACATAATAATAAGTACAACTTTAAGGTTTTCTTGCAACATAAAAGTACTCCCCCACTCCTATTTTGACATCATTCTACACCATATAAATACATCTGTAAGTGCTCCCGCGTAATTCGTAGGTTGCAGCATGCCCCGTTCTGCAGCGGAATGGCATGGACCCGATGATGAAGCATGCCTCCAAGGGGCAACCCTGGTGGGCGTGGGTTATATAAGAAAACAAGTGTGTTTTCTTCACCTTGTAGAGGGTTAAGTTTGTACAAATCTGATTGGCTCCTTTTGTTTTTGATACTGCCTTGCTAAGCCTCATTGGCCTCCACTGGATAAGCCATTCATGTTGGGCCCAGCCAGCAACCCTTATGGAGGAGTAGAGTTCGCCCTGCAAACTGACTTCCCCAGGGATGTTTCCCCATGCATACATGATGCATTGGTTTTTGTATGATGTTACCTTCAGTGGGTCATTGCGATTGTGGGGCGGAGTTGGGAGGGTATGTACTCGACAAGTTTGGGTTGTCTAAGTAGGAGGGGGTGAGAACGAATGTTGTTTTGCATGCTGGCACCCTACAGACACTACAAACGACATGGCTTGGCAGACACCGATGCAACTGGAGCCTATGGCACCCGCTTGGAACACTGGACCTTACACATGGAGCCCAGAAACCAAGAATACCAGGAGACCTAACCTGAGGTGAAATGTATCCCTTCGAATATTAGGGGCATGAATGATGCAAGTAAGGCCCAACAGGTGATGGCCTACCAAAACCGCACAGAATTAGCCCACTTACAGGACAACCCACCTGACAGGTCACATGTGCTGCAGGCAGGGTGGGTGACAGAAATACAGGTGGCCCCATACTCGGCATATCCATGGGAAGTGGCAACAGTGAGCAGTATGGCGACTCCGTGGAGCACTGAAAAGGTGATATATGACTAAGAAGGTAGATGCATCATATTACGTGGGATGATGCAGGGCAAATACATGACAATCGTTTCTCTGTATGGACCCAATGTGGACGACCCAGACTTCTTTATGGATTTATGGCGCCGGGTGTTGGGCCAGAGCTGTGGCTCTGTGGTCTGGGGGGTGGGGAGACATCAATGTGACACTGGACGCAGCATTAGACAGATCTAGCACGACTAGACAACCGCACCCCAAGGCCCACCAACTATACAGTATCATTATGGATAATGACTTAGTTGACGTGTGGAAACTCCATAATACAGACGCTGTTGAGGGAACATGCGCCACCTACACACACATTAAGTGGTCCCGGATAGACCACTTGTTGGTCACTCGGAATCTCTGCCCCCGCGTGGTCAGAGTGCAGCACCTGCCAAGAACGTTATCTGATCATTCCCAGGTGCTCATGGAGCTCTCGACAGAGGGTGAGCATACAAGGGCCTTTTCATGGAGGCTCCCATCAGGGGCGCTCCGTGCACCACTATTGCAGACTACTTCACCCTTAATTTCCAGACAGTGTCTTCCCCTTGCACTCTTTGGCAGGCCATCAAGGTGGTGATAAGGGGGACCTACATATCCAAACAACTGGGCGCCTTGAGATTCTTGTGTAGCCAACTGTCGCACCCGGAGATGGATATTCACAGTCTGGAGCTGTGCCACGCTACGACTGGCGACGCTCGTGGATATCAAGCAAAAGCTAATTGAATATAATAAGCTGGCTGACAGGGAACTACATTATTTGAGTAAGGAATCAAGGGCCAGAGTGTATGGGGAGCGGGATAGAGCAGGCAAGACACTGGCCAGACTCCTCTGGAAGCCTTGGTCTACTTTATACATACTTCAGATAGTAGACGAGTTGAGGGAGGCGCACACTTCTACCGATGGTATCACCCAGACCTTCACATGTTTTTATAGCACTAAGTACCAAACCACAGTCACTCTGACCGCAGACTACCTGACGGCCTAGTTAGATTCCATACAGCTCCTCTGGCTGGACAATGAGCACAGGCATTATCTTGATGTCCCCTTTACGGTGGAGGATGTTGTGCAAATGATCACACCATGCCTGGTGATAAAGCACCTGGGCTGGACAGCCTGCCGCCCTCTTTCTATAGGGAATATGCCCGGGTTCTGGTGCCTCACTTGCTCACAGTCTATGAGGAGGCTTTCAAGCTAGGAAGGCTCCCCCTTCCTTCGGGAGGCACTTATTGTCACCATATTGAAACCAGATAAGAATCCTAAGAGCTGTAATTCTTAAAGACCGGTGTCTATGATAAATGTGGACAATAAGATTCTGGCTAGATTGATCGCAGAAAGGTTGGCCCCTTTGATGCCAGCTATCGTCCGGCCAGACCAGTCGGGCTTTGTCCCAGGATGTTCGATGACCCACAATCTCTGAACGACATTTGCGTTGCTACATACCCTTAAACCCGGAACTACAGGTCGCTGCGATCTTCTTGGACATCACCAAAGCGTTCAATTCCATAGAATGGGATTACCTATTTCAGTCCCTGGACAGAATTGGAATTAGTCGACAATTCCTGTGGTGGATTCGACTGCTCTATACAGACCCACCGTACGCCTCCGGTTGAATGGCAAGGTTACCTACTCGTTTACGGCCTCGAGAGGCACTAGGCAGGGGTGCCTGCTATGCCCATTGTTATTCACGATAGCAATGGAGCCCTTGGCAGCACATCTGCAAGAACATTACTCACAATGTGGTCTCAACTACACCTCTGGACGCCTGATTGTCTCTATGTATGCCGATGATATAACGCTCTATGTATGCCACCAACCTATCACCCTTCCTTCGGGAATTCATCCACTAGGGAGGCCTAACTGGAATAACGGTAAACAGGTCTGTTATATTCGTTCTGACACAGAGCACGGGCAGGGTCAGTACTGAGTACCCATGTGCTGGGCTGAAACAGCCGTTAAATATCTGGGCATATGGATCGGTAGAAACGTGGATGAGGTGTGGCATGAACATCACAGGAGAACGCTGGCATGGCTGGAGGGTAGAGTGCTATTTTGGAATAAAGTGCCTCTGTCTAGGGTGGGCAGGATTGTGACTGCCAAGATGGTAGTTCTGCTCAAACTTTTGTACCTCTTCGTAAACATGCCCATTCCCCTCATCAAATGCTTCTTTACACACCTCAGGGCAACCCTCACTGTCCTGGCGTGGGTGGGCCGACAACCCAAAGTTACCTGGGAGCTGCGTACACTCCCGTTTGAGCAGGGGGTATCTGACATGGAGCTGTATTACTACTGCGCTCAGGCCCAGTTTGCATACAATTGGCATCACCCTTCTCCGTACCAGCCACATGTGGCTGTTAAGTTGGATAATGTAGAGCCCTGCCCGCTGACGCCCGTGATAGGTCTCCCTATGAAACGACCCAGAGCCGAGGTGAACACCGTCAACTGCATGGTCTGGGCGTGACACCAACTCAGACAACGAGCGGCCTTAGCAGCCCTCTATGCTAGCTCGATTTCCACCATGCAAAACCCAGCTTTACCACTAACATTAGACCGGGTTGTGTGCACAAGACTAAAAGTCAGAGCTCAGGCACTTTAAATTCTGCTGGGTGCTACCTTCCCAAGACAACTTATTATTATTTTTTTTCCCCCCAGAGTTTTATATAGCGCGAACTTGACCCGAAGGTATCGGGTACCAGAGCGTTTTACACGAGCACCAGTTGCGTTACATGAGCACACATTCATTTTTGTTAGGCACAGGGAGATTAAGTGATTTGCCCAGAATCAAAGGATGTTGCGCATCCTTGCCGAGACTCGAACCCGGTTCCCAGATTTGAGGTTGACCGCCCTAGCCATTAGGCCACATCCTCTCCTCTTATCACCTGGCTATATGCCACAATGCAAAATAAAGCACCACTCTGTATACTAAAGGTGCATGATCTCTGGCAGCAAGACTGGGGTATGGAGTTAATGGAGAAACAATGGGTATACTGTTGTACCTTGACTGCTTGTTATCCCCGAACTATCAACCGTGCCTTAAATTTGGTACCTTAAATTCCTTCATAGACTGTATCGCACTCTCTCTAAGGGACGTAAAATGGGCCTACAAGAGGTGCACGTGGCGCTGCCCTGGAGTGGCGGCCTTCTGGGAGTCTGCGCTGGACACTGTGGACACTATTACTGAATACCAGATTAACAGAACCCTGTTGGTGGTCCTACTGGAGTATACTAAGGAAGTCCCGAAGCGAGTGCTGCGTCTCACGGCCATACTCCTTATCCTCACTAAGAGGCAGCTTGCTATGAATAGGGCCGACGACCTGTACCCACGACCCGATGCTCGCTGCGAGATGCCGTATACTGCCGTGAACAGCTGGATGTGTATTGGGAACTTAGGCCTCCTAGTTCGAGATCCAAGGACATATGGGGGCCGCTGGTTGCAATCTGGCCCTTCGAGACCCTAGATCGCCCCGACTCCCGGGCTGCAGCTGCCGAGGACCCTGTGCTGTAGCGCCTCGGAGCATGGGAACTTATCGACCTCCATGGACGCTGCAAGTGTTAAATGGCGGAATACGCAACCGACATCTGAACTACAATCCTGCTGCTCTTTAAACCTATGCGAGACATTGTACTGCAGGTGACGGGGACCTAAGGGCTTCTGGAGGACTATACTGGTATGATCATGCTGATTACAACTGAACTATTATCCTTTGTGTATCACCACAGAAGTGTGCTGCCTTGTTGTGTCACCATGGTACTTCTAAATGAGGGGAGGGGGGGTTTGTTCCTTTTATGCCTTGTTAACCTCAAACGATAAATAAATAAATAAAAAAAGACAGATGTCAAATATCAGACTCCGTCTTACGAGGGAGCTTGGTGTGTAGTTTTTTTCTCTGGCTTCAAAGCGAGGGCATTGATGTGACATTTCCTCCTAGGTACCCATGTGAGAGGAGAGGTTATGGATGTTATTTTTTCTATAACACAAAAAAATGAACAGTGCTGATGTTTCAGAGTTTTAGAATATATCAGAATTTGGAAAGGACAAATGAAGCACTTTTTTGTAATTCTGAAGTGTGGTGGAAACCAATATTTGAATATGATCAAAACACATCAGTACAGTAGGTGATGGCATTTGCAAACATTATCGTTTGTGAGCTGTATATAGTTTTATCAGTAAAACTGTTTGTCTGTGCAAATGTAAGGGTTATTTCAATTGAAAATGTGTTGTCTATAATGGCAGTGCACTACCACACCATGCATACTCCACATTACGCCACTCCCTCCACTCTACGACATGCCACTCCAAGTCGCTCACTCCATGACAACACGCCACTCTAGTCTATGCCCCTCCACTCTACACCCGTTCACTCCACACCACTTACCCCACTCCACTCCAATCAACCCCACTCCAATCTACCCCAATCTATCCCATTCCACTCGAGGCTATCCCACTCCACCACACTCCGATCTACCCCACTCCACTGTAAACCAATCTATCCCAATGTAATGTACCCCATCCCAGACCACCTCACTCCAATCTAACCCACCCTATTTCAATCTATCCAAATCTACCCCACTCCACCCCAATCTACTTCACTCCAGCCCAATCTACACCACTCCAATCTATCCCACTCTACTACAATCTACCCCAATCCACCACACTCCCATCTGCCCTACTCAACTTTACCCCACTCCACTCTAAACAAATCTATCCCAATGTAATGTACCCCATCCCAGTCCATCCCAATGTACCCCACTCCAATCTACCCACCCCATTTCAATCTACCCAGATCTACCGCACTCCACCCAATCTACTCCACCCAATCTACTCCACTCCAATCTACCCCACTCCAGTGCATTCTACCCTAGTCCAATCTACCCCACTCCATTTCAATTTACCACACTCCACTCCAATCTACCTCAGTGTACCCCACTACAATCTATCACAATCTACGCCATTCCACGCTACCCCACCCCACACTATCCAAATCTATCCCACTCCAGTCTACCTCAATCTACCCCACTTCAATCTACCCCAATCTACCCCACTTCAATCCACCACAATCTACCCAACTCCAATCCACCCAATCTCCCCCCTCTACTCCACCATAATCTACCCCAATCTACCCCACCCACCCACTCCACTCCAATATACTAAACTCCACACAAATCTCTTTCCCACTCCAAACGAACCCACTCTCCTCCATTCCACCCCACTCAAATCTATCCCGCCCCATTCCACTCTACCCCACTCTACACCACCCCACTCTACACTAAGCTAGCCAATCCACTCCAATCTACCCCACTCCAATCTACCATGATCTACCCTACTCTAATCCACCTAACCTACCCCACTCCATTCCAATTTACCACATCCCACATCACTCCACTTCACTCCAATCCACCCCACTCCACTCCACTCCACTCCAATCCAATCCAATCTACCACACTCCACCCAACCCCAATCTACCACACTCCACACCAATCTACCCCACACCACTCGAATCTACCCCAATCTACCTCACCCCACTCTACCCGACTCCACCAGTCTATCCAATCCCAACCCAATCTACCCCAATTCAATCTACCCCACCCCCCAATTCAATCTACCCCCAATTCAATCTACCCCACTCCTCCACTCCAATCTGTCCAATCCAATCTACCCACTGTACTCCAATCCACTCCACTCCAATCTACCCCATTCTAGTCTACCTCACTCTACCCCACAACTATCTACCCTATTACACCCCACTCTACCTCATCTACCCCGCTCCAATCTACCCCACTACACTCTACCCCAATCTACCCCATTCCATTCTACCCCACTCCAATCTATCCCACTCCACACAACTAACTTTTAGTCATGCTGAAGAGCAGCCACACTGGTATACAACATGGCTAAAACACATTGCCAAAGCTAATAGATCTCGCATAGGCGAGACCTATTGGCTTTGCCAATGCTTGTTACATTTAACTGTGCCACCGCCCTGTAAACACCAAGGAAATGTGTGCCCCCAATCTCCTGTGCACTGCCCTACTGGGAGTGGAGGCTCAAGCTGGCGCAAGGGGGTGCCCATCGCTGCTGAGCACAAAATGGCACATATCATCCCACCCCTCCACTTGCACAAGGGCAGAGGGTGTATTTCTAAAACTACCCCTTCTTTGCCTGAATGGCATGGGGGCAGCATAAAAAGAGGAAGGGACAGGTTACAGCTGCCCAAGCGCCCTCCTTCAGAGCCCTTGAACAGTTGTGTAAGCTGCTCTGCTCCTTGATGGGCCACAACATTTTGTAGGTTTCTGAGGAGCAGGGCAGATTACAGTTCCAGCACTATGTTCTGAATTTGTAACCAAGTGCTTGGATAGAGGCCAGCTGCCCAGGCACCCCCATGGCCCATCAAATAGTATAAGCCATGGAGAAGCAGGTCAAAAACTAGCTGCTGCAAACCTGCCCCCCTACTCCATGGGCCACAGAATATTGTGGGCTAAGCAGGAGTGGCTCAGGTACCACCCCAGCATCCACAGATTCAGCATTTGAGGTAGCCATGTTCCTGCTCTTCATCCCATTTAACCAGTCAACCAATTGATCTCCTTAAGGATGTCCTTGCTTTGCTTTTACTAGGTTTATCTGCAGTGTGTCTGTTATTTATCAGGGACAGTGCATTAAGGTGGCACAGCTTTGGCCGTTCAATTTAGACTACAGTGGTTCTTCATGGTCAATGCACACTGACTCAATGTTGTGCGGGATCGAAGACTACGGTGGTTCTTCATGGTCAATGCACACTGACTCAATGTTGTGCGGGATCGGAGACTATGGTGGTTCTTCATGGTCAATGCACCCCCACTCAATGTTGTGCAGGATCGAAGACTACGGTGGTTCTTCATGGTCAATGCACGCTGACTCAATGTTGTGCGGGATCGAAGACTACGGTGGTTCTTCATGGTCAATGCACACTGAATCAATGTTGTGCGGGATCGAAGACTACGGTGGTTCTTCATGGTCAATGCACACTGACTCAATGTTGTGCTGCATCAAAGACTACGGTTGTTCTTCGTGGTTAATGCACACTGACTCAATGTTGTGTGGGACTGAAGACTACGGTGGTTCTTCATGGTCAATGCACACTGACTCAATGTTGTGCGGGATCGAAGACTACGGTTGTTCTTCGTGGTTAAGTGCACACTGACTCAATGTTGTGTGGATCGAAGACTACGGTTGTTCTTCATGGTTAATTGCACACTGACTCAATGTTGGGCGGAACCGTTCCGCGGGAGCTGAACCTCCTGCTGGTCTATGCTGTTTCTGGTAAGCGATAAAAGGGAGGATCTGTTTCTGCCCGAAGTATTCTTTGTTGCTCGTAATACTTCGCAAAGGCCCTTAATTCCTAGTAGGTCTTGTTGTAGGTGTGGCCTTTGTTGCCTTTCACAGTGAAACTAATATTTAAGCTTACCTCTCCACTGTCCTGATTTATGCTCACGATCTGCATTCATGATTTGCATTTTAGATTTTCCCATAGAGGTTTTAAAAACAATCTCACGAACATGTGAAATCTATTTTAATCATCAACTGGCCTGCTTCAAGTTAGACTAAAATCACAAATAAACAAACCTTTAAAACATAACTACTATATGCTACCGTACATTTATTGGAAATCAGTGGTATATGAATTGATGATGTAGACCAATTGGTGACATGACTTGTCAGGGAGCGATCAATTTTGAATATGGCTGCATGCTACCACTGGTGGACGATCTCCAACCAAGCAAGCCGCCCGAGGTCACGCTCTACGTAGAGGGGTACCCTGTAGATGAAACTCCAAACTGTTAGCAGGCTCTTGATTAGCCACAGATGACTGAAGAGGCCAACCTCAGATCACTTTACAGTACTCACACCTCCAGCAATCTCCATATTGGTCAAAACTTTATTTCATATCTTAGCTGCCCTTGCTGTGTTGTATGCAAATGAGATGGTTTCCTTTGCCACTCTTGATTTCAGAAAGCACAAGAAACATTCAGTAGACTCTGAACTAATAAGAACACAGAAATAGCCTGCAAGTCGTCCAAAGTCCAAGACGACTCATGCCAAGTTACTCAGCTCCTGCTGAGCGGCGCTGGCTCTTCTCAAATTAAAATCACGTTATAGATTCAGGCAGAAAGAAATTCCTTATGGCAATGTTTCTCTTTTTCCCCTACCGTGCAGTCCCTTCAGAATGAAAGAAAGCAATATGAGAGAGGGAGCACAAGCATTGTCTGCTAAAAGAACTGACCAGACGGCAATCCAGCAAACCGGCCCTATAGATAAGAGCCCACCTACAAGACGAGCTTCAGTCCACACACAACAAACCACTGTGAAGGGATACAATCTGAATGCAAGACAGACAAAATACTTGAGTGAAAGCAATCACAATCGGCCAACATACATTTTAAATGAGGGACACACAACTAATGTCAACACAACAATATTGTATAGGGTGACCTCATCCCTCCAGGTAATGATGGACACGGTTTCCAGTACTGGACTCTTATGTGACGGTCTAATGAGCTCTGGCTGTTAAAGACTTGTTTGTTTCAACTGAACTGATTAAACTAACACACCTGAAATCAATGGTTTGTAGGTGAAAACGTTCTGGCTGGAGTCTGTGGGTAACGCCCTGGACGGAGGTGCCCACACTGATTTGCATCCTCTGTAAAATGTGAAACAAGTGGGCATCGCGGTCAGTGCTAGTGCGACGTGCTCAGCTACATGTATGTTGCCTCATGGTCAGTCAAAGACAGCAGTCTCTTTGGTCCTCAGGATGGGCGGATGCCGGTGCTGATACTGTGCTCACTAGGAGCTCATCGGGGGTCTGGTGGAGTTCCTAGCTATTGACCTTACCTGGGGAAAGCATTTAGATTACTATTCCTCTGAGGTGTCTCTTAAACTTACACTTAAACATACTGATGAAGAAAGATCTGAAGAGCAGGGGTTAAATTGTGTCAAGGTGGTCAACCAATAGCATTTATTTGTACGTCCCCGTCACAAGAGGCGTATAGTTGACATGTATGAGTCTATTTGGTTAGCCAACACAAGGAGTGTGGAATTCATGAGGAATGTGGCCACTCAAATAAGGAGTACCTATTGCTTGCTGTCAGTTGTGTACCGAGAGAGGTCTAGGGAACCTAGATTTGAAAATATTAGTGGTCGAAGTCTAGATGATGACCTGTCAATGTAGAGGCAGACGTGATTAATACTGCTGCCCTATTGAAAGAGACATGACTCGGATCAACCGAGAAACGCAGTACAAGGAAATTGATTGCTAACAGCTGTATACGGGTAGAACGAATGAAGGTATTACCATGTTCTATGATGATCGTCTTAAAAAATTTAATAAAAACAAGTTTGACAAAACTGCTCGCCCTTGCTTGTCTGCATTGGTGGTGGGTCACATCAGAGAACACTTCTAGATGCTCTTCCGAGCGCTGCTACAATTTTCTAAGCCATTAAGTGATAAAAGACAACTCCTCATTTGGTATTGAGGAGACCCCTGTGACGGGAAAACCCGCAAACATCTGTTGCAACACTGCAGAGCAGACAACACATCTGTTCAACACACACAAAAGAAAGCATGTGCAAGGGGTAATGCACGGTGCTCTGAGCTGTAAAGTTATGTCTCACATTATTGAAAAGAGGTGGGGCAATGACTAACTCCCAGGATCACAGTGGATGCCGCCTTCTGCTGGGTGGGATTTAAACCAAACTCTAAGCCTAATGCAAAGATTCCCATTTCCTCTGAGGATTAATTATCAGATATATGTATAAACGATCAGGAGAGACATCAGAGTGCTACACCCACTTACCTCTGTGCAATGGCAGAGCTGCTGGCAGTCTGAGAATTATTCTACCAATGCACCAATCGGAAAAGGTGACTAAAGCTCAGCCTCGTTTTGTAGCCAGTTCCATCTGAGACAGTGGAGATAAGCTCATGCCCCTACTCCTGCACGTATGTTTCCAGCCTGTGTGTCCAACGGCAGCAAGAGTGTCCATGCTGGTAGGAGAACCCAAGCTGGATTGTGCTTCCTGGAAGGTAGAGCCTGGTTAAAGGACTACATCTGCACCCAAATGCAGGGGGTGCTGCATGTTAATGGTATCTACTGTTCTCATCTGCTTGTTCAGAGCCTGTGTTAACACGGGTTGAAAAAAAGACTGATTGTGTTATGGGACAATCTAAACAGAAGACCTTATTTAAGTGTAAGAGCCTCATCTTATATATATCTATACATCCATCAGCTGAGTGCAGACGAGTTTTTGCATGGTCACTAGAATGGTCTTAGACTACTGTGGGCCTGCGTAACTTGAGTGAGCAATGTATGCGTCTGTACTTTAATAGTGGATACCCAAGCGGTCCATGCACGTTGAGCATGTGTAGCGGACTCGTTCTGTAAGGAAACTGCGATGTGCGTTGCTGTATCTCTGCTGTTTAAGTACCCAATGACATGTCCTAATGGTGGACATGACTTTAGCTGGAGAGGAGGGAATGAATGGTGGAGGGAATGAATGGTGGAGGGGAAAAGGCCCCTCATACCCGTCCCCATTTATCCTCAGGTCACAGATATGTGCATTGAGTCTACAAACCCATCTTTGCTCTTTCACATGCAGTACATTCTTGTGGAGTTTATCGTTCAACTTGCGTTCAGTGTCTCAATCACTGTCCACTGTATTCCACAGAAGGATTGTTTCTGGTCTTCGTAGTGGTAGATCAGTTTGGTGGTGGTACGTGTACAGTGAATGCTGTTCCTACTGTCAGTGACCCGTACCTTCCCCTTTTGAATTCTGTTGTAGACTCAAGGCTTTTCCATTTTTGGAGACAAAATAGGGCTTTTCTGCACTCATGAAGCCTACAATTAAGGCTATCCCAATGCATGATCTCCGAACAACACTACATTTTTATCATATTGACATTAGATACAACGAATGTAAACAGGAATCGTTCACTTAGTAGTTATCGCAATAATCTGGCATAGCTCTGACCCTCGTAGATCAACAGTGGGCACTCCTGCCCAGGAGCCCTGCACCTCTCCTATACCCCACCACCTCCATCGCCAAATCAAGCACACCAGGTAATCATAACACAAAGATTAGTGTTCAATACGCAAATAACATGATCGTGCAAAGAAAAGTGTAAAAAGAGGCCCTTCAAAAAGTAGGTAAGTGAGCTGCTGTCGATCGAAAGCAATGAAGCTATCACTTATAGGATTTTATACTCTGCATTTATACATATGGTATGAGTCAAGTTACAACAAGGCAAACTCAACAAGAAGTTGTCTATTAACTTTTCGAAACTCAATAGGTCAGTCAAAAACCATGTTCCAAAAGCTGAGAAAATTAACTTTTCCGGCATCCAGAATATTATAAAACAAGATACGACAAAACACGGAGTGGGTCTTGCAATGAGCAAGTGCCTCTCTTCGTATCTAACTAGGTACATGACAAGCCCCTCAGTAGATTGCATTTTCCTAATCTGATATATAGAGAAGTAAGACGCACGTCTTCTACTATGCATGAACTTGTCAACTTTAGTTCCTAATTTTATTGATGAAAAACCTCAATATGAAAAAGAGGGCGGAAAGCCAACGGGATGCGAGGGGAGTCATGGCTCTCATACCGTCAGGAAGCTTCTTGCAGGACAGAGCATCGTCCAGATCCCGGGCAGTTGCAGGGTCGATGGTGAATATACATTCCTTCCTGTGGATAGAAAGTGAAAAGATTGGAGAGGCTATGGTCTACAAAAATTATCTCACTTACTACAGATCATCAGCACTCCCAGATATTGTCCAATCTTTGGAAAATTTAACTAATACATTCAGTGCCCAAATACTAAACACAGCACTGCGGAGAGCAGACACAATTAGTTTACCAGGACTTGCCTCTTTCTGTCATCTGAACAAAGTGGAATACTGAAGACCTGGAATGTATAATTGAATAAATGTTTTCTCTAATATAATAGGTAATTCTTTGGGACCTTCTCTAAATCTCTTTTCCTTACTTTATAGATATCAGGTGCTCACACATCAGTCCTGATGATCTCGAATTTTTGAGATCGAAACACCGTCAACCTTAATACAACTAAACTCCTTGTTCATTATATAAAAATTGTATAAAATGAGTTTTGCTTATGTTGTCAATGTGATGAATGTTTTTAAAGTTTTCCTTTATTCACCACAGCACACCCCTCTTTCACTTACTTGTGAGCACCGTATCTATATTTTCTTGAACAATTTAATATGAATATTGTGGAATAAACTAATTACTGAACAATGTCCATATGTGTCCCGCCCTATACCTGCTTAAAAGAATTGTGTGACACTGTGGGTTATAGGAATATCTGCCCTCTTTGTAGTGTTGGATAACATCGCTATCAGGACCTATTGGCTTTATATGAACCACTGTTTTCTCCATAACTATTCTGAACAAAGTGGGCATCAGATTTCTGTCCTGCCCACCATCACCCAAGGCCCGACCCCAGACAAAAAGTCTGCTGGCACAGGCTTCATTCAGTTCATCCTTCAAGTTTTGGATTTGTTCAAATTTTGGAAAGCAGAAGCTAATGTTACATGTATCCTAGGGGGAATAGTCCAGCCGGTCAGCATAGTATCCCGACTTACCTCCGAAAGACTGAAACGCATGCGTTTATAGGCAAACATAAGCTCCAGTTGTACAGTCACAGAATGCTAGAAAATAATTACGTTTACGCTGAACAATTCAGTTAGTTTTTTTATAACATATATACTAATTTTGATAATTCTGCTGAATCGCACGCCCTTCCCTCTAAGACCACACTGACACTCAACCCTTGCCGAGTTGCTATTATCCAAATATTCATCCAACACGTCTCGTTAACAACCAATACATTGTAGAATTTATTGGTAGTCTTCATTCCTTGAGAGAGCATGGCCGGTCTTTTCTGCTTTTGGCGAAAAGTTCAGTTTTTTCATATTTATAAAGTGCTTTATAACCAGTGGTGTCTTAAGGCATGGGCAAAGTGGGTCACTGCCCAGGGTCCCCACCTTCCAAGGGGCCCCAGGGAAAGTGATTTTTCTCTCCATCTTACCTCTGTCTAGTTCTCTGAAAGATTACCTCATATTTCAATACTGTTTGGCATCAAACAGCCTTCAAATATCAGAAAAAAAGGTGATGAAATGCAAAGCTGCTTGAAACCGGGGGCCCAAAATATGTCTTGTCCGGCGTCCCAAATATCCTTAAGATGACCCTGCTTTATACAGTCCAACTGACTGCTTCAGAGCACCATGCAGAGGCGCTTATGCTGCCCAGGAATATTAAGCGTGTATTGGTTTGTTTATCTTGGTTGTAAAATACACCGTTTATGATTAGCATAAGTAGGTTTTATCTATTTCTGACAACCTTAGTGATGGGAATATATCTCACTACACGTTAGCTCGTTTACCATGGCTGTGGGTGACTTCAATATTTAAGGCGAGTTCAACAACTGGCTGAAAAAAGCATTGGCAGTCAGTCAGCCTCTTTCGCCCAATTGCTTTGCTAATGCTTGCAGAATTCTCGCAGGTATTGGCTTTGCAAATGCTTATTTGCTGTGGAAGCACTAGCAAAAAGACAACAGCGCCAGGCAGCCATCTTGAAATGGTATGTTTTGTACTTTATTATTGTCACAACATTGCAGGATGCAGTCATGTTGCATCTAAATGCCATATAAACAAGCATTGGCATAGCCAATAGGTCTCGCCTTTGGGACCTTATAAGTGTTTAGCCATGCAACAGTTGCATAACTAAATACTTATAAGGTCCCAAAAGCGAGACCTATTGGCTTCAACATTATAATTACGTGCACCGGCGCTTTACTTTTAACATTAAAAGTAAAGCGCTTTAACATTAAAAGTAAAGCGCGGGTGCCGTGATTATAGCAAAAGTAAAGAAATAGAAAAATAATCTATTTCTTTACTTTTGCTACAATCGCGGCACGGCGCTTTACTTTTAACATTAAAAGTAAAGCGCGGGTGCCGCGATTATAGCAAAAGTAAAGAAATAGATTATTTTTCTATTTCTTTACTTTTTTCTACAATTGCGGTGTAATGTTGGTTCCGAGTGGTGGGTTACGCCACTCGG
Source organism: Calotriton arnoldi (assembly GCA_963921515.1). Classification (NCBI taxonomy): domain Eukaryota; kingdom Metazoa; phylum Chordata; class Amphibia; order Caudata; family Salamandridae; genus Calotriton; species Calotriton arnoldi. Next base: position 1,206,003 of record CAWUFW010000450.1, on the reverse strand, counting down.
GTCCCAGAGGGGAGGGGTGTTTGTACCCGACCCCTGGGTGTTGAAGTTAATTGGCGCGGCCGACGTGCATACGCGGCGCGCACAAGGGTAGCTAATAAATAGCTCGGAGGAGCCGGGCGTGGCTAAGTTGGTTGCTGGCCACTAATGCAACCGGTGTGTCGTGTCCCTCTTTGCCCACACACTGGGCCTAGTGTCGTCACCCAGCAGGACACTACATTGGCGACGAGCGGGCCGCTTGCCCATCGCGTGCCCCGCCGCACCTTGACTGCCTCCGCTGCTTCGGGCAACACTGAGTGCGCTCTGACGCGCCACCTGCAGCGCGACTCTGCCGCCTGGCGTCCCGTCTGGTTCCCGCCGGAGACTCCGCTGCACCCGCGGGTAAGACCGGCCACGCCCTCTGCCTCTCCTGGTGCCCGCTGCCGCCTCCACGGCTGTCGGCGACTCAGCGCGGACCCCGAGGGGACGTGACTCCGCCCCCCTGCATCCCGCGATCTCCGCAGGGGCGTGGGCATCGCTACTCCTGCTCCTGCCACCCCAGGCCCGTGGACAACCAGCACACTGCGCCTCAGGGAGAGGCCCCAGCGGTGGCAGTGCCCCCAATCCAGGACACACGCTCACCTGGGTGGCTGCAGCAGTGGGTGTTCAGAGGGCCTTCTCACGCCCCAGCCCCCTCACAGGTCCTGCACCATCGCCCGTCACACCAGGGTCAACGCCCCGCCAACACGGCTGCCCAGTGGCCCCGCTAGGAAACCCTGTGAGTGCGCCCGTGCCTCACGACAGTCGACACCCGGACTCAGCCACGCCCCATCGTAATCGGCCATGGCCTCATTCCCATCCCTGGAGCCATTTGTCATCACCGGCCCCCCCCCCTTCACAGGCGGCGCGATGGAAGGCGTGGGTGGAGCGGTTGGAAACATACTTCGATGCCGCCGAGATCGCAGCCCCACGCCGACGCTCCATGTTGCTACACCTAGGTGGAGCGGAAATACAGAAGATCTCGAAGACGGTGAGGGAAGGAGGCCCCCCCGAGGAACTACGCCACAATGCGCGACGGCATTACCGCGCATTTCGAGCCATACGCCAATCCGGATTACGAAAGGTTCCTGCTGCGCCAGGCGAAGCAACAGCCAGAGGAGTCTGTCGACGTTTTTTATGAGCGCCTAAAGGAGCTAGCGAGCACCTGTACCCTCCCGGACGAAGCTGATGAGGTACGTGCCCAGTTCATACAAGGGTGCGCGTCGGTAAAACTTCGTGAACGGATACTTCAAGAGCACAACATGTCCATGCGAGACATACTTGCGCTTAGTCGGTCCAAGGAATTGTCCAAAGCACGGGCAGCCCATATGGATCCCAACACCACGACGCAAGTCAAGACGGAGCCCGTCAACGCGATTCGCACGGACCCACCAGGAGAAAAACAGAGAATGACAGGGACGATCAAGAGGCCCACTAAGAACACGTCAGCAAATCACCCATGTGGATGGTGTGGTGGTCAACACCCACATGACGGTGGGTGTCCCGCCAACGGGAAGATCTGCAGCTCCTGTGGCAAAGTGAACCATTTTGCAGCGGTATGCCGCTCGTCTCAGCGCAGACAGCCTCCAAGCGGGCGAAAGCAAGTGCGAGCCATTGAGCCAATCGTGGAAGACTCCCCCGCCAGTGATATGGATGAGGACGATGCGGCCACAGTCCATGTGGTCAGGATGCTTAACGCCCTGGCGCATACTCAGGCAGCTGCCCCAGTATGTAAAGTTCAAATACACGACCATCCAATAGCGGCACTTATCGACACTGGAGCCACGATCAACCTCATGGCCGCAGAAGTATATCGGAACCTCCCGGCTAAACCCACACTTCAGCGTACGAAAGTGCAAGTCTACGCATTTGGGAATCGTGCCCCATTAACAATGTGTGGGGTGTTCCAGACAGACCTCAAACATAAAGACACTTGTCAGCGTGCAAAGGTATATGTCTCCCAAGAAGGATCAGGATTCCTTATCGGCTGCCGGACGGCCCAAGATTTGAATCTTATTCAGTTCGCGTTTGAAGTTCACGCAAATGATCTTGACCATCTGTTGCAGGAGTTCGCCTCCCTCTTCACCGGCATAGGGTGCCTCCAAGAACCAGCCATCCGACTTCATGTGGACAAGTCTGTAACTCCAGTGGCCCTGAGGCATCGAAGGATAGCCTTCCACCTCCGACCCAAGGTAGAAGCGGAACTCCGCATACTGAAACACGCTGGCATCGAGAGAGTAGATGGCCCGACGCCGTGGGTATCCCCCATCGTGGTGGCGCGGAAACCGAAGCAACCCGAAGCTGTGCGCATATGTGTGGATAGGAGGGTCCCGAATCTGGCCATCAAGCGGGAGCGGCACCTAACCCCGACCATAGATGACATCATCGGAGAACTGGCCGGTTCGAGGTGGTTTTCTAAAATGGACCTCCGGTCGGGGTATCACCAGATCCCTCTACACCCGGAGTCTCGTCCAATCACAACATTCTCGACACATGTGGGCCTGTGGCGCTACACTCGACTCAACTTTGGGATCTCAAGTGCTGCCGAGGTTTTCCAAAACATCATAAAGACAGTGTTACATGGACTTCCAGGTGTGCTCAACGAGAGCGATGATATTCTGGTGCACGCGCCCACGCTCGAAGAACACCTCACGCGGCTCCAGGCTGTGTTTGCCAGGCTAAAAGAGAAGGGGCTCACTCTTCATCGTGAAAAGTGTGATTTCCTCCGCAAAGACATCAGTTTCTTTGGGTATCTATTTTCTGAGAACGGTGTGGGTCCCGACCCAGAGAAAGTCGACGACATCCAAGCAGCCGCTGCGCCATCCTCGGTGTCAGGAGTCCGTAGTTTTCTAGGAATGGTGACATATTGCGGACGCTTCATTAAGAACCTCTCCACCCTGACGGGCCCGCTGCGAGAATTGACCAAAGCAGCAAGTCCATGGCAGTGGGGCCCCGAGCAAGAAGAAGCGTTCAGGCGCACGAAGGCTGCCCTCTCGGCTGACACCAATCTCGTGTATTTTGACCCTTGCAAGGCATCCCAGTTGGTCGTGGATGCCAGCCCTACGGGCCTAGGTGCGGTCCTTGCACAGCACCAGGACTGTGGCGAGTGGGCGCCAGTAGCCTATGCCAGCCGAACACTCACATCCACGGAGCAGAGATACTCTCACATTGAGAAGGAAGCAATTGCGATCTTGTGGGGCTGCAGGCATTTTCACATTTACCTGTATGGGCACCCGTTTACCGTTGTGACGGATCACAAGCCTCTCCTTCCCCTATTCCAAGGATCATCGTCCAGGCCTCCTCCCCGTATAGAAAAATGGATCCTACAATTGCAGGAGTTCCAGTTCAAGGTGGAATATCAACCAGGCACCAAGAAGCCCGCGGATTTTCTGTCAAGGCACGCTCGGCCTGTGACCCTCCAGGAGACCGCGGAAGCGGCGGCCACGGAAGATTATGTGCGAATGATAGTGGAACGGTCGAGACCCCTGCCAATCTCTCTCGAAGATGTCGTCAAAGCCACAGCCGAGGATGACTGTCTACAGCTAGCCATCCGAGCTGTTACCTCAGGAGATTGGAAAGAGCTGCAAACCCCGGCTCCGTATTGCACTGAAATGGCCAGGTCCGTGTTGAAGACATTGTATCGTGTCCGCCTGGAATTATCGTTGACACACGACGGCTGTCTGCTGAGAGGCCCTCGCCTCGTCCTACCGGAGAGCCTGCACAAGACAGCAGCGGCACTGGCGCATGGTGCCCACCAGGGCATAGTTAAGTCGAAAAACCGGCTTCGGAGCAAAGTGTGGTTTCCCGGACTTGATCATCTGATTGAGGACATCGTGAAGAGCTGTCCAGTGTGCCTCGCCACGAGCCTCCCGGCTCCGCCAGCACCGGTGATCACAGAACTTTGCCCGACTGTCCCGTGGGAACGGGTAAGTGCAGATTTTGGCAGCCTGCCGGGAGGACGACACATGCTGGTGGTGGTAGATGATTTCTCCCGATATCCAGAAGTCGAGATTGCAGACACCACGTTGGCTGTAGAAGTGATATCCAAGCTTGAAAAAATGATGGCCACCCATGGCCTTTTTGGAGAAATCCGCACGGACAATGGACCCCCGTTTACCAGTAGTGAGCTGGCAGACTATTTTACATCCTACAGAGTCAAACATCGAAGAGTAACGCTGAGGTGGCCACAGGCCAATGGAGAAGTAGAGCGGCTAATGAGAACCCTAAACAAGACTGTTCAGATTGCTCTAGTGGAAAATCGACCTGTAGAGCAAGCGCTGTATCAGTTCCTGAGAGAGTACCGGTTAACCCGCACTGCACTACAGGCGTTGCTCCAGGACGAATGTGCTTTAATCGAGCTGTCAGTGACACTATCCCTCACCACCCACAGTGGGCTGTCACTCCATGCCCGCCAAACCAGTCTGAGTCCCGGCGACTGCACAACAATGAAGATGCCTCTCGGCGACGGCGTTCCCACCAATGTTCGTTGAAGATAGGTGACCGGGTGTTGGTCCGTGACCGTCATCCAGGTGGAAAATTCCGCCTGCCATTTGAATTGGAAGCTTGGACTGTGACCAAGATCTGCGGCACTCGAGTTACTGCCAGAAGAGGCAGAGAGTGGGTGACAAGGAATGTTTCTCACTTTAAGAAAACTCCGGATCATCTCTTAGAACGGAATTCGGATGAAGACGTCGCTGGAGAGGATGCCCCACTCAGGAGGTTTGATTTGTCGGAAGACGTAGATGACATCCAGGGAGCATCGTCGGAAAGGCTGAGCGGAACTCCGGTTTTAGTCCAGCCCTCGGAAGAGATCCTGTCCCCTGAAGAGCCTGAGAGCAGAGAGAGTCCGCCGACTGCGACTAAAGGATAGGAGCTGGTCTCGCTGTCAACACCCACCAGGGACAGTCGGAGGCGGTATAATCTGAGGGTTCATCCGAGGCCTTCCCAGAGGTACCGGGACTTTGTAACCTGGTAGCGGAAAGAAGAGACTGGGCCATGCTCAGTAGCCGGGGAGCTGCTGCGTGAAACCAAGTAAGACTGTTCCATGTGGTAATATCATTTGAGATGATAGACTGAGACGCTTCTTGTTGTTTGTTTTGTTCAAGTGTTTATTTTGACCTGGTATAAGAGGAATGTAATGTTGGTTCCGAGTGGTGGGTTACGCCACTCGGGTCCCAGAGGGGAGGGGTGTTTGTACCCGACCCCTGGGTGTTGAAGTTAATTAGCGCAGCCGACGTGCATACGCGGCGCGCACAAGAGTAGCTAATAAATAGCTCGGAGGAGCCGGGCGTGGCTAAGTTGGTTGCTGGCCACTAATGCAACCGGTGTGTCGTGTCCCTCTTTGCCCACACACTGGGCCTAGTGTCATCACCCAGCAGGACACTACACGCGGCACTGGCGCTTTACTTTTAATGTTAAAAGTAAAGCGCGGGTGCCGCGATTATAGCAAAAGTAAAGAAATAGAAAAATAATCTATTTCTTTACTTCAAAGCCGCGAAAGTGAAAGTGATCGCGATGCACTTAATGACCCGTGACGCGCGTGCACGCTCACGTGAACGCAAGCTGGTCGCCAGCAAAAGCCACTGCTGTTTGCACTTCTAAAACCCGCTTACTAAAACTCTCGCCCAGAGCAGCGCTAAGCGCTGGCTCAGGCGAGACCTAAAAATGGCACCTAGATGCAACATGGCACTATCTTGGAATGGTTCAATAAAGTAGAGAAAATAACATTTCAAGATGGCTTGCTGGCACTATTGCATTTGCCACTGCTTGCACGACCAACAAAAACTGGCAAAGCTAATAGCATAGAATGAAGGGAGGCCACATTTGTTTTGTCTAGGCTCGCTCCAATGTTTGGTCAGGGCATGGGGGAACCCGGGTGGGACTTGAGTCCACCAGTATATGGCCTGGACTCATGAGTGCATATAGAGACAAGGGGAGGGCGGGGTGGAATGCACGAGGCAACTTTAAAAGAGAGACGCAGGCAGTGGGAAGCGATGTCCGGGCTCAGAGAGAGCGGGGAGAAAAAACATAGGAAAGGAGAAGGGCCATGCACTCCCGTCAAGTGCAAAACTTGAAATGCCGTAGAAATCTTCTCCAGGAAAAAATAGTCCCCGGAGGTCAACAGTGGAAGGTTACAACTAAAAACAAGAATAGGGAAGGAAGTCATTCGGTCTGGTGCAGCTGAAATCGACCAGCAAGTCATCCAATGATGATCAGGGGCAGAAACAATGCCCACTCAAATGATATCTCTGAAGTATTGATTATAATGCTGCCTGTGACAGACAGTGAAAACTGTTTGGAGAAGGACCGCATAAAGGAAGGATATAAATAAGAAAGAAGTAATTTCAAAACATCTACAATGTCTTCAAAGTAACTGAGTGGGAACAGAAAGAAATTAAAAGATAAGGAGCTGTGAAAATATTCTACTTTCGAGGAGGGGCTTCCGCAGAGGGTGAGAACACCAAAGAGCGACGGTCACCACATTTCCAGAGAAAACCCCATTACCACTGCTCCAACTTGAACAGAGGAAGACATAATGCACCCGACATCAGGGTAATGATCCCCCCTCTCCCCAAATGCATTGATTTCAAAAGAAGTGTACATTTTCTGAGAGCGGAGTTACTGAATTAAACAGCAAAAAAAGCAGCAAATTGGAAAAGCGAGGACGCCTAAAAGTGTGCTTGCATTGACCGCAATACCAGTGAGGAGGAGGTTACTGCACCTGATGTCAATGTGTGATGCATTAACAGGTACAGGAATATCTGTGCAACCTCTACACAACATGAACGTAATTTATTCATGTCAGAGTTTTAATTAATACCAGATTTTGCTTTGGCGGCTACATTACGCACTGACAGCAGAGAAGCGCTGCGTGGGTCGCAGTTCCATCTGGGTGGAGATACGCTCGTGCTTGGGTTAGAGTTGTGCTGCCACTCTAATCAGTGAATACTGTTCTATCGCCTTTCCATCGCCAGGGCTGCCCATCACCTTACCAGTCGGACCAGCACTACAGGCGCTTTACTGACGATGGTAGCATGATTCTGGATTAGATCTGCGTGACACTGCAGCTTGTCTTGTTATGCTGGTCTTCGGCAGTCCTCTATCTTAGGAAGGCTTCTTGGAGCTGGGGATCTTGAAGCCATTCTGCAGCACTAAAACCACAACACCTTGAGCTGCTACCGAGAAGACGGCTGAATGGTCTTCAAAAGTGGATCTTCTGTAGTCCTCGACCAAAGGGAAATTATTGCTAAGAACTGTAGATTGATATGTATAGAACAGATTTTCTCTTAAATTTTGGGGACTTGAGTAAGAGTTTGAAGGATGATCGTAATGTACAGGAAATGGGTATGTACTGAGGGATATTCCTAAGAGTGGTGGCCCGATCGTGCAGTACTTTAAACCTTATATCCACAATGCACAGGGACTTCGAGCTCACCCAAAAGGCAACCAGTGCTGAGATTGTACATCTGTCAAATGTGGTCTCTGCATCAAAGTTAGAAAATAAGGTAGAATGCAGAATTCTAGATGTGTTCAAGGCGAGTACACCTGATACATAGGCAGGCCTAGTCAAATACGGCATACTTAGTCAGCCCTTGAGATTACTAGTACTAAAGCCAGGTGGACTTTGTTGGACATGAAGGGAAAACAAGCATTTAGCCGTTTCCGTTTGAAGAAGCCTGCCGTAACGCACAATGTTTGCAGAACAAACATTAACTCAGTGGCAGCTGATGTCTCTGGGCTTGTAAGGGGCAATAGTGGAGGTGGCCAGACTCACAGGACAGCATGTGCTATTCTAATTGGACAAGTGGTGGCCGAAATGTCTACTAGCATGATTCTCCGTTATTTAGGCATTCACGGTGAGCCTACTCCATCCATGGACAGAAGACATCTTCTTGTAACACCTTGCTGACGGGTGAAGCTTGAAAATCAACTGTCAATCGCAGAGGTGAAAAATGTTATTCACAAATTGCTTTGTGTTACGCTTGCTGGCTCGGATTGCCTCTTGTGTATCTCAGAATGGGTGGGACCCACCTCCAGGAGTACAGAGGGCACTGCCATGACACAAGTTCTTTATATTCAAAGTTGAATACACACAGTGATATCTGGAACACCTTCCTGTTCATTTTAAACCTGGATGAACTCATAGGTTTCCTACAATTTGGTGGAATTCACCAACAGCATGACAAACTTCAAAAAACAAAGTTACACATGTCGGCTTTGCTAATGCTCGTTTTGAAAGATACAGAAAAAGTCTTCAAGTGCACTGTTCATATGAATCTATTGTTGATTGAAGAAGAGAAGATATGAAGTGAGTGCGAGAGTACCTGAGGAACTTGTGAAGACAACATATGCCTAAAAACACCCCGGTGGAAGGACTGAGAGGAATGAGGACTATATCAGCTATGAACACAACAATGTGATACAACAGCAATCTGTATGGAGACAAAAATAAAGCAGTTTGCTTCCTTTCCATGTAGCGTTTCAAGAATTGTAAACACAGGATCGGAGTTTGGATTTCCTGTCAATTAAAGTAAGTACATTATGGAGGTACTGATCCTCGTGGAGTTGTGCAGTAACGTCAGCAAACTCATGCACAACCCCAAATCCTCATGGGATGAGTGCGCTGGCGATAACCCACATTGGCACGTCAATGACGTGTTTCATGAACTGCTTCTATAGTCTTCAATGCACATCAGTGTGCCTCGCGGGACACAGGTGTCATGTCGTCATCCCAACTCGTCAATGTAAAACACAAGTTAACACGTTGGTTGTGAGGTTTCGCCTTGGGAATGCTCGCTGCGAACTGCTGTACCCACACCTCAAATGATTATGCATGTCACTGCCATTATCAAATAACAAATTAAGGGCTGATTACCACGAAGCATATAGAAATGGTTGGATTTCTGCAGTAGTTGTCAAAGAAACATTCAGTTTGATGGCCTATGACGCCCGCCAGCCTCAACAAGTCTTCATACTACAACGCCTACTCAACACCACACATAGCAACACCTTCACCCTACTTTTCTCAGTTCAATTATTTCTCTGTGTCTGCCCCACAGCTTGATTTCCAATAACCTCCCATATCAGCCACAGCATTTTGAAGAAACTCAGAAAAGAAGAACGATTCTGGTAGACAAACAAAAAAACATAGAATAGCCTCCACCAATACTACTGGTTGGAAGTCCCATTCATTCCTTACATTTCCTGAGAAAGGTTTATGTCCCCGGAGATACTCCAAACCAAAACAATATGATATGAATGAGGGGATTTGAGTCCATGCTTCCACTCCCACACTTCATTACCAAGGCCTCAATTTTTTTTTAATAGTCTATTATGTCAGCTTTAGAAATTCATTTGTATAAAAAAATCGAATTGCCCTGCCTGAGAAGACAACATCAGGCCCTCCATTATCCCTCTAAATCAAATTGGTCTGCCCCCAAATATTTCATCCTGAAGAGCACTTCTCTTCCACTTCCTCAAATACAGGAAACACCACCAATTTAGAGTGCACCTGTAAATTCAAAGTACATACACCCTGCAGTGCCAGAAACGGGGATTGACCTTTCAGAATTTCTATAAATCAACAGACAAAAAAAAAAAAAAACAGGCATGCTGGATGCGACTTAATCGAAAACACATAACACAACTAGTTAAATAAATGTGATAAATTCAATTAAGATGCTGGGACCAATGAATGGACGGTTCGAAAGCCAAGTAGAGATCTCAATCTCTAAAAGAAAAATTCGTAGCTTGGGGTTACAAGATATTTTGACAGAGATGATGACTCGGGGGGGGCAGTGAGGTTGACCATGTGGTGGCATGTCTTCCTGAATCACTCATGAGTGACACCCGAGGTTTATATGTTTCACCCCAATGGGAGGACCAGCTTTTTGCTCCGCTGTGAGTTCCCTTCAGGGTACATTAGAAGCCTGCCAACCTTCAAATCTGAGATATGTCAATATGAATAGGGAACAGGTTATCCAAAACATTGTCAAATTTCCACGAAACAAATGCCCGAAGGATGTATCCAACTGCACTGCTACTGTTATGGCAACTAGTGTGATGGTAGAGAAAGGAAACTTCAAGGTGACGAAAAACAAGTAATTACGCACTCTCGAGTACACTTTGGAAAGGTTCCTGAATAACTAAAGGTTTATTCCAGCAAGCGTTCCAAGTAGGCCAAAGATACAGAGCCAAGAAAATATATGGGTCACTTTTGAAAAAGGTGTCAATCATGTCAAAACAATGTTGGTGGAAAAGTGCATTAGGTGTGCAAGTGCCCGCTAACCTTTTCATAACTCTGGAGGAATCTTTAGGGTGGGAACACTTGGTGAGGACCCTGGTATATGACAAAAAGTCAAGATTATTTTTAATGCTCCGAAGTCCCACCATTCTCGCACCCAAAAAACATCCTCACAAAAGCACAATTAAATGTCAGATCAAGGATTATAACAAGGTTAGAGCCATTTTCTTCACAGCATGTAACAAATCTACCACTGGTAAATATAGCAAGAAACAATCTAAATATTTATAACAAAAGGAAACTCGACTTAGTGCACGTCCCATGTTTCTAGTGCCTAGAGGTTAGCCAGCACCTTACCAATTTGTGTGTACTTGGCTGTGTGATGGCTATGACAAAAACCACACAACCGTTTTAGAAAGTAAAGTTTACCGTATTATACATGCACATTCTTCCTGTTTGGCCCTTTCTTCCCCAACGCACCAACACGGACACATGCATTCGCTACATACCTCCACTTCACTTACGATTCATAAGCAGATTGGCTAAAGTGATCACCTACAGTCAAAGAAGAACTAAAGAGTGTAAATAATCGAATTTAGGATTTGGAGCAAGAATACAAAGTTTCTAGAATGGGGGTTTACAGTTCAAAAAGGACGACGCTCATGGAAATATCAGATAAGTGCTTCAAGAAAGGAAAGGTCTTTGCAATCTTTCTGTAGACCTCAATGTCGGAAAGCAGAGATTTGCAAGAATTAACTTGTGTGTGTGTCAACAGGCGAGCAAAGCCACAAAAGTTTAATGTTGCACTGTATTTTTTCTCTAAAGGCATAAACAAACCACTGTCTCTTATGTTCTCTACATGAGCCTTTCCTACACGGCTGAGTGCATGATGTTCAGGTAATCTTGGATAGTTCTATGCGCTTGCATGTGATACTGAGGAATTTAATAGAGGAACAGACTTTCAGGGAAAGTGGGAGTGATTCTAAATTCACTAGCATCAAAAGATTGACATCTAGAAATGATCAGGGAGAACAGAGCCACCTAGATCGCGTGGCATGGTACACGGAGTCTGAGTGTGAGAAGAAGTCCGGGAATGACAGTGGTCAATTGAAGAATGCAGAAAGTGGCAAGAGCAGCTTAAGTGGAGGGGTGGATGAAACCGAACTGGGCAGCTTAAGTGAAAGGGTGGATGAAACATTACTGTGCATAAAGATTGATGCTTTGCACACAATTTCAGGTGTACTGCGGCTGGATAAAGTGACCAACGGTGAAGGGACTAACCCAATGGAGTCGGCATACATACCGAAAAAAAGTACATTCTTCTAATTCAGGGTCCAGACTAAATGTAAAGGTCGAACTGCTCAGTAAGTAAAATGCTCCACTGCCTACCTACATAAAACATTGCTAGGTTGTTTGTTATATACACCCACTTTTTTTCTCCATGATTGGAGTACATTTTTAGAACTAAGTAAAAGACTTCCAGCTCCAGAATGCTAGCACCAAGGAGCTGGTGCTCCAAAGAACATTCAGATGACTTAAGGGTCTCTCATTCTCCTCCACTTGTAGGACGTAATGTCTGCATTCATGGAAAAAAACAGTATCCCTTGAAACAGGTTATTTGCGAATGATCAACACTGGCTAAAGTGAACAGATACAGTGAGCAAACCAGATTGATGTGCCAGCCTTTCTTCAGCAGAGACTGTAAGCAGAGACAAAGTTATTTTTCCTCAGTGTCTGGATCTCATAAAGGCATAACTTTGAAGGAGAACCACCCTTAGGCACCACCAAGAGTGATCATGTGGCTGGTCTTGATGTAATTCACACAATTCTTGAGGCACCATATTATTTACAGCAAAGTAGAGGGACAGACCTCAAGTAAACATAGCTAGTGACTAGCCCAGACTTGGAGAACATCAGCAGGAACGAACGGCAGAGATCACCAAGTACGGGATAATGGAGCCCAAACATGAACCAGTCATTTAAGTAGAGACGGATGGGAGTCACAGACTCCGGTGGGAGGGCAATGGTAGACTAATGAAGTATCTTCTTGGCTTTGGTTAAGAGTTTCTTGAATTACTTAATGACTACACAAAGAAACTGAACACACACCTGTTCACAGAAGGGAACATTATCACATTGTCCATTAGGTATCCTCACTGTAAAGGTTTGTTAAAATGTACGAGAGGCTCACTTTTTTTATTCAGTGCTCAGGAGCTTCGCAGCTAGGTTTACACTTTGTACAAACTCTAAAAGAGGCAGCGAAGCTAGAGTGAGGATAGAGGACTGCTGAGGATCCGCCCGCCACTAAACTCCCTATGATTCGAAGAAGGCCCTAAACTGAGATAAAAGGAAGGGCTAGTGAATCCTTGGATGTGTAAGTCTGACATGCATGACTGGGCTTGTTTGTCCGGCACATTTTAGTGATCAATATATTGATTGCCCTAACGAAGGTGAAACTGTTCACATTCAGGGATCTGATGTTGTAGGTCCTGAGGAAAGCCACAAGATCTATTTGGGCTGTATGAAGGTGACTGAAACATGTAGACCCTTAGATGCAGGGGATCCCTAACTGTCCCTACCAGCATTTTCATGGTTTTTAACCTTTTCCAGGAACCCTGGATCCATAAGATTAACTATCTCTGGCATTTACCTTCTGGTAGCAATTAATTATGGATCAAATGATGGGCTAGTAATTTTGATGAAGAAATGTTGTTTCAGACTTATACTACGGGGTACTCCATGGAGTTTCATTTCCCCCTTGCCTAACTGAGGGACCCAGTTATTAGGCTGATGGAAGGGAACCCTATCAGATAGTCTTTGACCTCTATAGGATCCACCAAGTCCTTCTGACTCCTGCTGAAAGATATATTCCCATCACATGAAAGTGTTTCTTTGTTTCCAGCCACTTGAAATGGAATGTGAAATGGGACACATTTTTAAGCTAGGCGGGGGAGTCCTGCAGATGACAGGTTGGGGTATGTCTTGGATTGCGGACCCTGCTCGCCCGGGACCAGCCATGACTTTATTCAGTCTCCTACTTCTTGACTATTTCACCCTTCCGCCTCCTCCTGCACCAACTGTTCTTGTCCAGGATTTCCTGGATCTGACTGCCAGGTTCTGAAGGATACCGCCATGGTAGAGGAACCCCCCCCCTCGCCACCCACGAGGCTGCAGGGAGACTGGGGCACTGTGGTTCTGGTGCCCTCTGCGGAGGAGCCTAAAGAGGACTTCATCCTACCTCCACCCCCTGCGACGCACTGTGCGTGATTAAGACAGGACTAATATTAGAACATGGATTAACCCACATTTCGCAGATCTTTATCAGGGAACTGAAGTCGGACACCAGTTTGGCATTCAAATTTGATGACATTAAAATCAGAGACTTATCTTTTGCTAATGACCCCCTCTTGTCTGAGCAAACATCTACTCAGTTCCAACTTTGAGAGTGCACCTATTACCAAAAAAACGATTTGAAAAGGATTACAATCCCACAGTAATGGCTACTCAGCAAAAGATGTGTCCATTCAGATGGACAACAATAGATGTAGAGAAGTGCTTGCTGAGGAGGACCGGTGCTTGGCATTACTCAAGAGCGGGTGCGGAATTAACCAGCTGAAATCTAAAGGGCGTGTGAATCAGGGAAAGGGCATAAATCAGATAGATGTTACAGCTGCGTGAGGCATATACCCAGGGACAGGTTGGCCATTAACAAGGTGGCTAATGTCCGGTCAGCCGGCTGCATTATAGACCTTAGGGCTGGTCCGTGACGGCGTTCAGGCATGGTCAGCGGCTGGCTTCAGCGATGTTCCCCGGATGGATTCAGCAACATGGGTTTGGGGCGGGCCATGGATTGGTTTAGGGACCGCCTCCAGATGCGTTTTGGTACAGCCCCGAGAAAGCTCAAGAACGGCCCCTGCAAGGCTTCAGGGACAGCCTCCAGAAGGGTAGCAGGCCAGACTAGACAAGTGGCACGGCATGTCTAACTTATCAAGCTATTCTGACCTCGTTAGATTATGTTCTGCTGCGTGGAAAGCAAGGGTAACATTTATGGACAGGCTGCAGATAGTATCACCGACACAACATGGTTCCCATTGCCCTGGATCACAACCCTAAACCTTACTTCACTCAGCAACTCGTTGCCAAAACACACACATTTAAGGTATACCACAAAATTCATTTGATACTGTATGTCTACCGCATAAACATCAATATTTGTTATGTGTGAACTAGGTTTTCCGTTGTTAGCTTTAATGTGAAGTCTAGTTAGTAATGTCTTCAACTATGTGTGACCACAGTCCAAAGTCGGTGAGTGCCATTAGTGTGATCTCTGCCATTTTATAGGCCTACTTCTATGTCTGTAGTGTGTTTCGGTTTTTAGTTTAAAAAATCTGGTCATCCTAGTTTAGGGACTGTCCGCAGATGGCTCCAAGAATAGTTCACACCAATGTAAGTGTAGGATTTCCTAAGACCACTGGATATGTTTGATGCACCTGAGATCTTTATATCAAGATGAGATCTTTGTGTCTTTTATGGCCAGAGACCACAGCCAAACCTCTGACCAGGTGAAGGCTGGAAGGCCTCTGGTCAAACTGTGGGCTGAGAAGACTTTCCTGGGATGCTCATATGATTGAGCAAATTCCTGGTTTTTATTGCACGGTGTGCCGTTTAATTGAGAATTAGCCTGTCCGCCCACACCTCAAGATGCTGGAGGGTACCTTTCTGTGACGTCTGACTTCCATTCCTTGCACAGAAATGTAGAGAGACTAAGATAATGCGACGCCACTGATTCTTTGAGCAAAGTGTCTCCGCCTTCCACTTCCTGTTGATCTGAGTAAGGGCTGCAGGTCACGATTTAAATCTAACTATTTAAAGCGGAACCCAGCTACACTAAAGCTGAATAAATCTGTACTCAATGACTCTTGCATTTAATCAACTGATGGTGCACGTGCACACCCAAGTGTGAATAAAAGGTCGTGTCATTAATGCACGTTAGCTTTGGAGATCTGATGCCTTTATTTACGATCTGTCCGTTCTTTAACTTTCGTCTGAACCCCATTACATCAAAATTAAAGGAGCTCTTAGTTTGACAATATTTATTAATGTGGATGCATTTTTAGGCACATCCTGTAAACTGTCCTACCTTGCTTGATTGCCCCATAAATTAGACTTTAATATGTCTATATTAGAATGACTCGTGTCATGAACCCTGTAATACAAGTAAAAACGAACTGACCGACCACTGACAAAACACACAAGTGCTCGGCGTGTGAAGATAAGTCCTAGTGTAAAAGTGCACACGACACACTTTTGGCTCACTACAAAAACACGGCTTTTAACATAAAGGTCTGATATTCATTTCTCTTTCAAATTCTCTGTTCCTTCACTCACCCTCTCTATTTTTAGCTTCATTGTTTTCTATTTTTACAGCCCAGAAATTACCGTTTTGTAACTGAACCTCTCGCTTCGAGTTTCTTCTTAAAAGCGAGCACAATGTCCTGTTTATAAGAAGGAAGCCCCAGCTGGCGGGAGGAGACGGTGTGGAAACAAGATAGAAAGGGAAAGCCATTGGAAAATTTGGAGCAAGCAGAATTCCAAGGCCAAGTTTCCCGCTTGGCGGAGGCCTCCGATGGGTCGGTAATGCACCTTGTTATTACTAGGCAAAGAGTAAGAGAAACAGATATCCACAGCCATTTCCAGGCGGACTATGCAAACCGTCTTCCCTCGAACAAGGTTTATCGCTTTCCAACAAAGTGACCCTCTTCGTTATCCCAAGCAGCCCTTTGCAACTGGATCCGGTGGGAACCCGGCAGGACTCGGGGCGAGGAGCCGGAATCCTTTTTACGCCCTCCAGTAGTTTACTTTTCGCAGCATCACCACCCACCACCCCAGACACATTCTCATCATGCCTCGACTCTTCTGTCCCTGGTTTAGTAAATCAGGAAAGTCAAGGAGACCAAAAAGAGTTCTAGGTTTTCCTTGGGTCCCGATCCACCCCCCACTCTACATCTTCCATGCACGTCCAAGGTACCAGTGAAAAGAGCTGTTCAGCAGGAACATACAAGGACCACGCAGAAGGCTGGCAGTATCCCTGTGCTCAAACAACAAGAGAGGGGTCCACCTTACACAAAGGGACAGGACGCCAAATTGACAAATAATCAAAAACAACAATTCCCTTGGTGTGTATTTGGACAAACCTATAATAAATCATACACCATTGGTTCCCTATGCCTGCAGGCGATTTGTTCGAACTATGAATGAATATAATGTTATGTGAATAAGATGTGTTGAGCATTCATGATCTTTGAAATTCGTTTTTTTATATAATGTTTTTACAATAGATCTGAAGTTGTTGGAGACACCAAGTCTTTTTCCTGAAGAAGGTGGTCGGATCATTTTAACGCACCGAAACGCGTCGCGCTGGTTCTACAAAAGCACTAAATCAACCCTATCTTGGCCAAACAAGAGACTGTACAAAATAGTTGTTTGACCAATGAATTTCTTTGTGATTAGTGTGTAACAATGACAAAAAATTAATGTCTATGATATTCTCCCATTTTTATTTATTGGGATTTCTGTAACAATGTGTATGATCTTTGTTAAATTTTGATGTGGCTCTCTATTTAGAGTTATTTTATCTTGAAATAATCCACGTTTTTATTAAATGCACTCTTTATACGACTAAACTGATTTTACAGATAAACATTCATATATTGGATTTTTGCAAACGGTCAGCACTCTTTGGTGATATTGGTATGCTTGGATGAATGCTGTATGATTTATTATCGGTTTGTCCAAATACACACAAAGGGAATTGTTGTTTTTGAGTATCCCTGTGCTTCCATCCAGTGGGAATCAGTCGCTACAAACGAAGAGTGAAACAGTAACTGAGAGGAATAAGCAAGTAGGAAAGAGATGCCAAGTTCTCAGATGTTGACTGTTTGGGAGCCGGACCTCAAACTTCCTCCTCTACTCTCAGACCTAAGAACCCTTGGGTCTACCCAAAGTCACTGGCGGGAAGGGATCTTGTAGCCCTATGATGGGAAAAGAACAGTGGCAAAATATGATCTGTCCTAGTAAAGCCCTTCAATGTAGAGCCTTACATGATGCCTGGATAAACTAGAACCAGGCACCGAAAACATGAATCCTGGAATTCCGAACCCGGGAAGAAGAGGGAATAAGAATATACTTCTACCAGCAAGAAGGATGCAGCAACTAACACTAGTACCTACATCAGTAACTAAAGAAATGAGGGAGTGCGGTACTGGGGAGTCCAGGTGCAGCTATCTGAAATGTTTCTGAACCACATGCTGCTGCCAGGCACTAGAGGTCCATTATTTGCTCCTTAAGAACGTCCTCTGAAACATCACCCAGCGTGACGGAGGAAATGGACCTGGTCGTATGGTGGATTGGGACAGTGTAATTCTCCAGGATTCTGATCGGTATAATACCCACACAAAGATCAATGCTGAACCGAAAGACTTTGTGGACTCCACTTGACCTGCCCGTTGCATCCACCCCAGACTTTTAGTTACTAGAGGGAATCAGACAGTCCGGCCCTCAGATAATTTGCCACACCATATTCCCAAACAGAGAGGGGCATAGAAAAGGTTTTTTCAGTTGAAGGGCTCAGACGACAGATCTTGCTTTGGATACAGAGAAAGGTGATATGAGTAAACTGCAGAGAGGACACAGAGTCATCCAAAATTTCCAATCAAGTTCTATGAAGTGCACAAAACCCAAGTAAGACAAACATCCACACTGCACAAACATGCTATGAGTCTGGCTGCTAAACAGTCATTTAGATGTAAAATAGGAGTAGAAGAGGCTGAGTATGTGTAGCGAGAGATCATCTCACAGGCCTGGTTGTTGACTGTGCATCAATAGCTAGATTACATTACTGGACAGGCGGTACTCAATGTGTCCACAAGAAATTCGCCCAGTAAGGCTCCAACATAGCACGAATTAGCTCTATAACATAGTCTGCTGACACGAGTCAATTAAAATGAAACTCCCTCTATTGCACAACTGATTTGTTTCGTGGTTTGTTCTTCCGAACTCCACTTAGTCCCTCAATAACCAGTCACAACATAAGCAATTACTCATTATGTTACCAGAAGAGTCCACAGACTGCCCAGATAGATTGCCCAATGATTACCCACATACTGCCCAATGGGCGCTCAATTCTCTACAGATCACACACTAACTGCCAAGTATCGGAATATGGGGTATGGGTTGTATCTGTTGGTGTCAAATGATACATTGACAGTCGTATGAGGCAGAAAAAAGATACTCAATAGATACTCGTAGCAGCTATAGAACACACTGAATGGGTAATGTAATGTTGAGCCTCCCATAATCCACCCAACCATACCATCAATACCAGGCCCTGATTTCCTGCAGTGCTGTGATCTTGCCATTGCTTCTGTCACTATTAAAGACCATGACTAGCTCAACTGGTGTGGAATTAACAGAAAGAGACTGACAACTTACACTCACAAAATGAGCCTCAACTACCACACCTAGAGAGAAGAAATTAAGCATTCACTATATTCCACTATATTCAAACCTGCATGCGAAAAACTCCAGGGGAAAGAAAATGCAAAGCATCAATGCAGTTATCAAATTAAGGTTTCAGGGAGCGGAGGACATGCCACGTAATAGGCTCGGTCCAGTCCTGCCCATAGCATTTATACAGTACGCATCCTTATCTCTGCTAGCATTGTCTACGGGAGAAGAGTTAAGCTATTATCAAAGAAGGATGACGGCTGTCCTCCTGTGATGACGAGGAGAGCAGTAGGTGATTTATATTATTTAAAGGTAGACAAGTTAGTACAGGCCTAGGTAGGACATGGATACAGACTATGACCAGGCAGCAAACACTGTGTCTGCGTGTGTGTTAACTAGTGCTGTGGTAGGTGGGGGTAGAGAAAGGGGCCATAGGGGGTGCCAGAGTGCTGGTCAGTGGGACTGCTGACAATGAAAGTTAATGTTTGCAGAGCGTCTGGTGGGCAGAGCGCAGTGGTCAGTTGAGAAAGAAGCCTGAGAATATATCAAGGGACAGTCTGGCTCATCCGAGATGAGGATGCCCCGATGTGGTGCGTTGTACAAGTCAGAGTAGGAGACAATGCACTGCAGCCTACAAATATAGGAAAGCCACCCACTTGATGGACATCACGATGAGTATAAAGTTGAATCGGATCAGGGTTGGGAATCGTCAAATGGCTTGGATGCATGGAACAAGCTTCTTCTTATCCAGTAAGAGTTTTACTATCCCCAGTGCATGAAGGGCGTGGTTCCTCCTTAGCCAGTCACGCCAAGAGTCCGGCCAATCTCATGCAGTTGAAGCCATGCAGGCCTTGAGTTGAAGCGGGCCAAGGTTTTAGGATTGTTGCAGCAGGAAGGCCATGAACTCTTCAAGCTAAGCATTACTGGTAGTGGGAAGAGATGCATTTCACACTAGTTTTTCCAAGCCAGGTTGAGCTTCATCAGATGATGAAGCTCAATGCCTTGATGGCCATGACAACTCTGGTTCCCTGTACAGTCCAAACTCGCAGCTGAATGAGAATTAGGTGAAGACATGTCAAGCATGACTGCCTCCTGTCATGCTTCAGTGAATCCTCATGGTGGCCTGATTCGAACATGGCACTACAAAGACAGACTACATGCCCACTTTACTTAGCAACAGCATGTCCTTCGGTAGCATTTGAGGGTGCCACGCCAGGAAAGTCTTACCTTCCTCCATATATGGATCCAGGGTACACACTTAAGCCGGACACACAGGTCACTGAATTGAATTCAGGATCGAAACTCCACACCGATCTGTGATGAGGGATGGACGGACATCTGGCACTTGCTGTGCTCTTTAGGGTGAAGCGCAGTCTCGTACAGCAACAAGGGAAAAGAGCTCTGAAAACATGGCATAGCTCTGAACCGGTTGCATCTTGAGCACACCGAACAAAAGATGAATTTCACAGGCAGCGCATTTACACAGCAAATCCTCTAGGATCGACAAATTTCGATCTGATGTATGGGCGATTTAGCTTGATCTAGCCCACAGTTGGGGGATATCTCTTCATCTGAGGAATCTCTGCAGTTAGAACAGGGTTTTTATAGGCAAAGATGCCCTGGAACCCAAAGTTTGCTTCTTATGACAGACACAGTGAAAAGACTGTAAAGCAAACCTGGGTTTTCAGCACTTACCGCCTGCTCTGATGAATCATTTATGATGAAGGCCTGCGATACATACCACACATTGGTAGGTGGGCGCTAGAGCTCAGAATACAGCAGAGGAAAAAAGACAACTAGAATTTAGAACACATTGATCTAAGCAGGAGTCCACACTACGAGGTGAAGGAGGGGTAGGAAGAAGAAAGTATGGTTAGAAAAAATGCAACTTACTTGGCTCACAGAAGAAAGATTCAGAAAACATATACTAGGAACATTCACTTTAAAACTAAAGTTGTAAATTTTGTCAAATAGGCAGGTAGGTCTGCAAAGGGTGCTGAGCATATTGTCTCAGGATTACTAGTTGGCATCTAACACAAGTCAGTAGTGGCCAAGAGACTGGTAGATTTGACAGTTCTGTTGGTGTCTTGCAGTGCATTGTCTCACTGCTGCCCTCACCCACTTCACTGATTGAAACCATGACACCTCCATCCTTGTTTGCAGTTTCAAAATTTGGACTTTGTTCTCATCCTCAAGGGGTGCGGTGTGCTGTACATTAGTCTGTAATGTGGGCGAGCTTAAGGCAGAACTAGTCACATGGAGTGCCGGTGAGACCCTCTCCTCAAAACCTCCCCACGCCTTCCCAGTGCAGCGAGGGCAAGCACCTCAGCCCATCTAGCTTTGAAAGCACCTTGAGCGGCTTCAAGGCAACTACCTTATAAGGGCTTACATGATTTTGATTTACTGCTAGAATGAAATAATTAGCTGTAAAATAAATTGCATGGTGCCTCTTGTAAAGTGACAGTCATGCGTACTAAGCTCGCTTACCGCAATATGGCTCAGCTTCTAAAACAGTGTTCAGGGCAGTGTCATACGGCTTATACCTTCCCGGTAAAAAAGTGTGTTTGTTGGACAAGATAAACGTCGGGCTTCTGCCAGTCTGATTTCATGCACACACTCGAGATATGTTGGCCTGTAGTCCTGTTAGCTCACAGTGCACCATCTGCCCCCTCAAACCCAATCAGGAGGCAGATGGATTACGCAACCTCAGAACATGACAACCATGACTCCCCAAAGAAATCGTGGTAACACATCTAGAATCCTTTCGTTCGGTTACTCATGCATGCCCAAAGAAATACACAAGAAGCACTCAGCAAGGCGTTTCAATATTTATTGAAGCACTGAGACTCTTGCATAAAATGTGTACTGCGATAATCAATAGAATAAATGAGACAGAATAGTGTGATTATCATTACGAGAATAGTGAAAAAGATTAACAATTCCACCATTGTGCTATAACAGTGAATAAATATATGCTGGCATATAAGTACTGTGTTATAGTGTACTCCTACCTAGCACTTCCTAACCTAGTTTGCCTAGGGTGCGTGAACTGCAGAATCCCTGTCAGGGGATCTAACTCCCCATTACCTGTGATTAAGTGTCATCAGGCTGCCCGTCTTGGTCGTAAGCGGAACATACCTCTTCGCCACGTTAAACAGAAATCAGCTGGGCTGGAATTCCGTCATCCAGCAACCACAGTGTCAGCGAAAAGCTTCTCTTCCCTTAAACAAGGAAGCGCTGCTGTATATATAACACCACCACTCATGCTGCCATGCCGAAGCCCCAGTTAGGCCACTATTGTTTATCCTATTGTGATAGCTTCGTCGCCTACCGGACAACAACAAGTAACAACATTTGCGCAATGAACTTTATCCCTTGTACGGAATGTTCAAGGTGTCATGATAGTGTGCCTAGGAAGTGGAAATGTAAGCAAAGCCATTTCAGAGAATATTATCCTGCACAGACACGCAAGCAAATGAAAGTTAAATGTCGCCGTGTAAGAAAGAAGGCAACTTAAGAAACATGAGCATGTAAAATTGGTGGTGTTTCTACCTGGGCCTATAATACCCACGTGACAGCATCCTTTTGGCTCCTAGACAATCATTGGACCAGCTTGCAACATTTTCAGTTTTCTAGATCTTGTAACATTGACAAACACCATTTTCAGCCTCCTCCCACCAACAAACTGCTAGAAAAGTACCTTTTAGCAGCTGGAAGTCAATCAGTGTTTACTTCTAGGGTCGAACTGGCCTATAGGACAATCAGGTAGTGCCCAATAGGCTGGTCTGAAAGGTCAGTGCCTGGGGCTATTTTGTGGCTGGTTTTGGGCCTGTTTTATGGTCTGATGGGCCGTTTTTTAGTGTTGATTTCCTTGATATTACCACAAATGTTGCCTGCAGCAAGCACAAATCCATGCAGTCTTGGGGGGCGCTAGGTGGCGCACACGCAAGATGGCCGCACATATGTGAGGCTCCTGCAGCCTAGCGTGAATATCCTTTAATATATCCTGATTTTAGACCCCATAGCCGAACTGCACTACGGCATGTTGGTGTGCTGGGCTCGATGAAGACTCGCTGAGAAAATTAGCGAGATTGAGCTTACCCTGCTCCCGCCGGGGAGACGTGAAGATCCGGCCGTGGGCGAGGGAGGTGCGACGTGACTCTCCGGCGCGGCCACCAGACCTGCGTGAGATCGGTGCGCCACACGAGGCGGCTAGGCCCCGAGAAGCGGGGCGTTTGGAGGCGCTGGAGACGGCGACCCGACTTGCCTATCCGGAGCTCGCAACTGTTCCCGCATCGGAGACGCTGCCTACCCGCTGACCGAGGGCGGAGTGAACTGCAGCCTAGAAGCTGAAGGAGGTGGGTGTGTGGCGGCGCGAGATTGGCGCTGAGGACGCACCGCGTTCCCTTGCGATCCGACTTGCATTAACAGCGCTATTTTGGAGTGGGACTGCGGAGTCGGGGCCCTGGAGTGACTGCGCTGCTACCGCTGCCCCTTTGAATTGGCGGATGGACACTGGGCTGCTCGCGCGCCGATAGGCGCGACAACGCTGGGGCACTGAGCATTGGAGGCCTCCCGAGGATGCGACACTGCCCACATTGAGCTGTGGATTTACACTTGGCCTATATTGTCACTGCAGCTGGGGTGCATGAGACACCGGCTTCTCACCTGAAGACACAGAGCGCTGACGTGGCCCTTGCTCTCTGAGGAGGCCCCCGTTGAAGGTAGCGGGGGTGGAGGCGGGTACTTGCAGAGAGGCCATATATCGGTGCCCCCTCCGCTGCTGGGGAATGGGCGTCTGAGGTCCCTGGATGGGCACCGACTCGAACCCGACTATTGCTGGCCGCCATCTTGCGCAGTAGACCACTGGAAGTGGAGTCTTGCTGACCTGGGGAGCTCTTGTTGGATGTTGATCTCCCCCCTAGACTGTACTGGCTGGAGAGGTGGGACCTGCCTTAGTGATACCCTGAACATAACTGTATGCGGTTGATGGGAGATGCGACTGTAGGGTGATACGCTGTCCTCTCTGGGCTCCTCGACCTGGCTTGAGTCCACGTGTGGCGGTGTAAGCACCTGGAGACGGGGAGACTCGACTAGTCCACACAGCTCACTACTGATTGGCTGGAGAGGCTAAAAAGCTTGAGCGCACAGGGTACGTGCACTGTGTCATACCCTCTGTACCACTGTCTCTGCCATACTTGGACCCCGGCAACCAGTGTGCGCGTCATAGCCTCTCCCTGCGGAGCGCACGCGGCGATACCACAGCTATTCCAGCAGTCGGTAACTACAGAACACCATGGGGAAAACAGATATCCGTCAACCCAAATTGAACTTTGATGCGGCGAAAAGGAGTACCCGTAACACGCTAGATGACCAAGCTCTGGGTGGGAGAGATGAGACACAGGCCGTGGCGACTGCGCAAAACACCGATGTGCAAAGTATACTCCAGGAGGTGCGACAAGGATTCGCCACCATAGTGGACAAAGTAGACAAAATGTCGTCGCGCATGGATGCCATTGCACACAAGCTGGAGGGGCATGAGGACCAACTCAAGGAGGCGGAAAGGCGCATCTCAGACACTGAGGATGTGACCACTCAAGTTTCTACACAGGTCGCCCACATGGATAAACTCCTGAAAATCATTGAGGCGAAAAATGAAGATTTGGAAGCGCGCAGTCGGCGCAATAATATTCGCATCCTTGGTGTCCCGGAGTCAACAAACGTGGGGAAGATGGAGGAATACGTGGAAAAACTCCTACTGTCATCAATTGGAACTGAAGCGTTCTCCAACCAGTTTATCATAGAACGTGCGCATAGATCCCTGGGACCGCGTCCCCCTCCGGGTGGCACACCGCGTCCCATCGTAGCAAGACTTTTGAACTACAGGGATCGGGATGTTGCACTCCGAGTGGCGAGAAGCAAGCAAACTCTGAATTATGATGGCAATGCATTCTCCATTTATTCGGACTTTACTCCCACGGTCCAAGAGGAAAGGCGAAAATTCATGGATGTTAAAGGAAAGCTCCGTCGGGCGCAGATTGATTATGCGCTACTTTACCCTGCACGCCTCAGAGTCACTCACCAGGGCAAACAAAGTTTTTTCATTAAGCCACAACAAGTGGAAGAGTTCCTCAAGCAATTGAAGCGTATGGATCACACTACTGGGACATCAGCGTCGTCGCAATCGTCTCCTTCGGTGGGAGCAGAGGATGAATCATGATGAACCTTTGCATTGCCATGCACTGTCTACCGAGAAGTGGAGTGAGATGAACTGATGTTCTGTCTAGCGGGCCCGCACTATAGGTCAAGTATCCTTGTTCGGCTATTGGACCAATCTAAGATCTTCACATCGCACGCTGGGCACCCTTTGCCCCACAGGGCCCACCCGTACCAACTGCGGTGGACTTTCCGGGCGAGGTGCACCTGTGCTGCCACCCAGAGGGATCCCCCTGCGGGCGTTCCCCCACTGATGGTCACTGCAGGACTCTAACGGTGACTGTTTGGGGTATGATGATGTTGTTGGGGACAGGGGAGGGTGGGCGAACATTTCTGGCAAGTTGGGGCTGCTTCAGTGGGAGGGGGTGGGTTATTGTGGAGAATGGTTTAGTTTGCGCATGACTTTTGTTGAGCAAGATAGCATTTTTCGTAATTGCATGTGGATGGCATGTGAAGAGCGAGTTATACACGTGGCATACAGAGTAGATTTTCCATACCTACACACAGTTGCGCTGGGTGGTGGATCCTGGGCATGGACCACATTTACGACAGGCACACTGAACAATGGCTAATACAGACCTTGGGAGGTTGAATATTGTAACGTGGAACATCAGAGGGCTGGGAGATCCGCGGAAAAGGCGACACATACTAGCATACCTGGATAGGCATCAAGTGCATATAGCGATGTTGCAAGAAACGCACTTTCACCCCCAAGGTGTTAATACGTTTGCATGTAAATGGGCGGACCATAGAATTTTCTCCTCCTACTCGACCTATGCGAGGGGAACAGCCATACTTATTAAAAAACGGACTCCGTTTCACCTAGCTGGGGCTACCTGTGATGAGCAAGGGCGGTACTGTCTGGCATGGGGACGATTGGGGACGGAGTCGGTCACCCTGGCCTGCTGCTATGGACCGAATGTAGATGCCCCGGATTTTTATACCTCCCTGTGGGCTAAGATCTTCGCTATAGGTTCCAGTCATATAATCTGGGGAGGGGATTTCAATGTTGCATGTAACCCTAGTACTGACAGGTCTCATCCTGCCCCTCATCACTACACCAAGGCGCGCACCGTCCTGCAGGACACGCTAACTTCCTATCACTTGATTGATGCCTGGAGGCACACCCATCCACATGGATTGGAGGGAACGCACTTTACTGCGCAAAGGGGAACGTGGGCGAGGCTGGACTATTTGTTTCTGTCCAGAGGGCTAGGCCCAGCCATATTTCAGGTGCAGCATCTGGCCCGTACTTACTCGGACCACGCTCCTGTCAAGCTCACACTGTCCTCATCAGATTTCGCCCCCCCGCGCAATAGTTGGAGATTACACGCCCCTATTCTATTAGACTCGGTTTTTCAGGAGGAATTGCGGGAAGAAGTGGGGGATTTTTTTGTACGAAACAAGGACTCTGTGGAGAAGGTGGAAACCGTATGGGAGGCATTCAAGGTTACACTTCGGGGGTTCTGCATATCAAAGGGTGCTGGAGTGCTAAAAGACATCACTAACACAATGCGCAGGTTAGAAACAGAGCTAAAAGCTCTGGAAATAACGTTGGCCTCAAGTTCGGACAACTCCACCCAGGCTAAGGCTAGAGAGACGCTCACTGAGTACATGGAGACGGCGAAAAACGAATCGAGATTCAGGGGTAGATACTGGATGGCTCGTCGATATGGGGAGGGGGAAAGGCCAGGCAAGGCGCTAGCAGACACAATTAGGCGGCCACGCTGCTCCAATTATGTGTTAGAGCTTGAGGGCCCAGGAGAAGTGGTCTACAGAGATACCGCAAACATACTGAATGCTTTTACCTCCCATTATGCTCTACTCTATACCACAAACAGGGCGGGAAGTCTGAACTTGGAGAGTTATCTAGCAGATGTGACATTGGGTTGGTTGAGTGATGAGCAACGACAGTTTTTATGTGCCCCGTTCGAGTTGGACGAGGTCCGGGAAGCCATCATGTACATGCAGTCAGGGAAGGCCACGGGTACAGATGGCATCCCAATTGAATTTTATAAAACCTATATCGATCAGATGGCCCCCATACTGCGTGAGGTGTATGAGGACTCCTTAGACACTGGATGCCGCCCACCTTCCATGAGAGAGGCTCTCATCATCTCGCTGCTGAAGCCTGGAAAATCACCCCTTCACAGTGACTCCTATAGACCACTGTCCCTCCTTAATTGTGATGCAAAAATATTGGCCAAGCTCATATCCACCCGGCTAAGCTTATTGATGGAAAAATTGATTCTTCCCGACCAATCTGGCTTCGTACCCGGAAGGGCCACCTCCCATAATTTAAGAACCCTATTTACAATTTTAAACAATGTCTCCTCTGAATTGCCTTTGGCGGCTGTATTTTTAGATGCCACAAAAGCTTTTGACTCAATTGAGTGGGATTACATTCTCGGGGTGATGTTGCGCATGGGTTTTCCGCCCCTTTTCCTCTCCTGGATTCAGTTGTTATATCATTTACCAACCGCTAAGGTGCTCATGAATGGGCGGGTGTCCCAGGCATTCCCGATTACTAGGGGAACCCGGCAGGGGTGC
The DNA here is from genome assembly GCA_963921515.1 of Calotriton arnoldi. Lineage (NCBI taxonomy): Eukaryota > Metazoa > Chordata > Amphibia > Caudata > Salamandridae > Calotriton > Calotriton arnoldi. The sequence continues at coordinate 1,178,474 of CAWUFW010000450.1, read as the reverse complement.
CCTTTGTCCCCATTATTATTTGCGCTCGCGATTGAGCCATTGGCTGCAAAGCTGCGGCAGCATCACAATGATAAAGCCTTACGATGTAACATGAGGCAGATACTCCTATCGCTCTATGCGGATGATATAACTTTGTATATACGCGACCCGCAGCAGAACCTAAACCCAATCCTTAGGGAGTTTATTGTTTTTGGGGAACTATCAGGGGTCAAAATCAACTGGAGCAAGTCCTGTATTTTCCCCTTAACGGCCGCAACAGCTCGCTTCCCACTGGACTACCCCTTAGAGTGGTGTGATGACAATGTGCGCTACTTGGGCATTCGTGTCACGAAGGATAGAGACGAGATGATGCGACTCAACTATGGCACAGCAATGACCCACATAACGGACTATGTCACCCGTTGGATCACACTTCCTCTTTCAATGGCAGGAAGGGTATCCTTAATAAAAATGGTGATATTACCCCAGTTGCTCGATCTGTTTTTGAATATTCCATTTCACCCAGGGGGCTATTTTTGTAAAACACTCCGGTCAGAATTGACGAAACTAGTGTGGGGGGGTAAGCACCCGAGACTGCAGTGGAATGTTCTTACCAGGCCATACTCACAGGGGGGATTTGGAATACCTAATTTTGAATTATATTATCTCAGTGCACAAGCCCATTATGCATATTACTGGGTGTATCAGCCACGATATATGCCTCAGGTGGCGGCAGAGCATTGGCTTGCGCACCCCATGCCGATTGAAGGAGCGTTGCATGACACCCCGCCTATTAGAGACAGGGCGCCCACTACGGTAACCTGTACAATCACGGCGTGGCATCGCATAGGCCGTATATTAGGCACCCCGCTGCTCTATTCCCCGCAATTACCTCTCACATACCACCCGACTATGCCTCTGCTGCAGGAGACGATATTTCACAAGTTTGCAGAACGAATGCACATTAAGACTTGGGGTGCCCTGTATCATGAAGGCCAGTTTTGCACCGCCGAACATGTATTTCAGAGCACACAGCACAAACCAATGGATCTTTTCTTATATATCCGTCTTAGACAGGGCATCCGCTCCTTGACCCCGGAGTTCCCAGCTGAACCCCCAACACTAGCTCCGCTACAGCTAATGCTTAGAAGCACGACACCCAAGCGCCTTGTTTCCCTAATATACCGTACAGTCCACACACACAGAGGAACCGGCTGCATTGGCCCGTACACGTTGGAGTGAAGAACTGAGCCTTGATCTGACAGATGAGCAATGGGAATACTGCTGCTCGCAGACCGAACAAGTATCGGCCAGCAGTAGGTTACGTATACTGCATTACAAATTTCTGCATCGGCTATATCATACACCGGCCAGAATGCACAGGCATGACTTACGCACTACCGATCGGTGCGACAGGTGTAAGGCCCCGGGAGTGGATTTTCTGCACTTGGCCTGGGAATGTCCGGGAATACAAGACTACTGGAAACAGGTTTTCGAGGCACTGAATTTAATGACGAATACTCATATTGAACCCACACCTCTGCTGGCCCTGCTGGGGTATGTAAAACCACTGCAGGTAGCGCACCGTAAATATGTAGCTCTCGCGCTGCTCATGGCAAAAAGACGTATGGCGTGTCGATGGGGAAGGGGAAGGGCGCCCAAATTCAAGGACTGGCTGGGAGATTTAGTTTTTTGTCAGGAACAACTCACTACATATGCGGAGCTGCTACCCAGCACCTCCAGGCCTAGGGACATTTGGGCTCCTCTAACATGTTATCTTCTGGCACATCCACGCGAGACTGCCACACCAGAGAGAGGGGTGCACGCACACTGAGGAGCACGGAGGCGACACACGAAGGACGGATACATGTCCCCTTCATTATTGTATGGCTGCTGTCACTGTTGAGCGAGTAGTATGCCCGGATGAAACAAAACCGCTCATATATGCTGAAGGTTAGACCTTACTGAGAGACTAGATACAAGATGCCTACCGGACAAAAATGAGGCACACCCATAATAATCCTTCACTGTAGGAGGGAATGTATGATGTTCTGCTGTTCTGTAGATTGGTCTTTGCTACGTATATCCACAATATCATATGCCCTGTAATGTAACAAGAGGTGATCTAGAACTGTATGAAGCTATGCAATTGCTGTACTGCTACGTGTAACACATGGTATGCTTAAATGACTCCACTGTAAGGTATGTTCATAAAAATCAATAAAAAGAAGTTTAAAAAAACAAAAACAAATCCATGCAGTCTTCTGTACCTTGCAAAACACTTATACAGAGTCTTATACAGCATGTAAAGTTTTGAGACTTGCTGGTTGTGAAGGCTAATCTTACTCTCGATGGTTATACCTGCACACGCTTCCCTGTCTCGTCTTCCAACACAGTACTGATTCATCTGCTCTGCTACATCCTCTCTTGGTATTGGGCAACCAAGTGGAATGCAGGATGGACCACTGACCTGGAAGTGGGAGCACATAGGGCACCTATTTCACCAAGGTCTTTCCTGTCTTGGCCAAGTGCGGGACTACTGACAATGCTGCTTTCCTTATTAGGAACTCACGGCTGCCAGCATCGATAATGTGATGCTAAAAACAGGACATAGGGACAATGAACGTCAATACTATGGATGTTGAATGCAAACAAAGCAGCAGGCCTTTCTTAACTCAATAATACCAGAGTGTTTAATGTTATGATTAGTGAAACATGTAGTTGATAAGAGGCTGAGGTGAAGGATCATGGGAAAGTTACTAATCGATCAACAAGAAAATCTTACGAAGCCACTCGCCAGAAGCCAGCTCATGTCTACAGTGGATCACAGGTCTAATATGTGAAGCCAGGGATAAAGCACCTGAAAGGACCATCATTAAACATGGTAGCCAAAAAAGAACAGGCCCATAGACCAACTCTCAAATAACTTGATCACAACGCCTTAGAAGCTATCACAAGAGATCCCAAAGCCTGGCGGGTTGTCTTGCGTACACAACTTTCACAGCTTCCAACTCTCGCATCCAGTCTCTCCACATACATTTGACAAGATCAAGGTTCAATCAACTGACACGAGTTAGCAAGCTGATCTGCAGTGCTCTCACAAGAGCACCTTGCAGCAAAACCCAACTCCGACTGAAGTCAACCACATCAATTTACTCTAAACATTTCAAAGCGGGAGCTCAGCTTCAAATTCATCCTTTGTTGACCTGTCCAAAAGACAATTACTGACAAGATTGTGTCCCTACTTTTACATCTAGCGCTTCATAACTAGGTGGAAGTAGCTCAGGAACATGAATGCTGGTTAGAAATTATAAGTAAATCGCTTTTGAAAAATGAAACCAGCATTTTAGAGAAACCCATCTCAAGCATTTTCGCATTATTCAAGGAGAGTGTCTATCTATGCATTTACACACATATATATATATATATATATATATACACACACACATACATACACAACTTTTTCAACAGTGAACTGAAAAGGCGGTAATCACAGATGCGCGTTTCCATAGTGGTAGTTTAATGGCATAGTGGAATGTTTCATGGTAGACGGACTGTACTAATAAACACACAATTATTAGCACAGTGCGGATATCAAATTCCATATTATTACCACAGTGCAGCGAAATTTACTGCCTCGCAGATTGCATGCTCCAACTACTCAACACAGGGAAGCATATTTTCCATTTTACCTTCATGTACAGATTTAATCCCTTTCGTCCTGATTTTGGGGAAATACTTTGTTTCAAAACTCCTACAAATGAAACAATACCATGGTATAAATCAAATATGCGAATCTCCATTGTGTTATATGATATTTATTACCATTGTTGAAGGGAGTGGCATCATGACTCACTCGAGGCGTAGCCCCTCCCCACACCCAACTATGGTAATAAACAACATATCAAACAACCGCATCTGCATGAATGATTTACGGCATGTTGTTTTCTTCACATCCAGTAGTTCTAAATAAAGATACCATATCTTCAAGGTACGTAGATGTGGAGTTAAAAGTAGAAAATCTATGGTTCCCTATTTGCACTTGCCTTCTCGAAATTTTGGCCGTAATAAAAGCACAAGCGGTTAAATCAGTACAGGGGCCGAAATCACAGTACCTCAGCCTCATCAGCCTGGCCCCATTAGTTTTCCTCTGTAAAGTGATTCTAGAGTGGAATCTTAGGGGCATTAGAGTTTTCTCAAGTGAGTTAAGCTCTACTGTGAAACTATGAAATTTGACCTTTGCAATGTAGTAATTAATATGTGAAGCAGTGTTTATTAGTACACTTCTTCCAAATAAGGTATTTTTCTGCCACATTAATTTTGTTATGGCATAAATATCCAAGTTTAAATTACATATGAACCCAGCTTCCTCAGTTGCCTTGAGGTCATTTCTCCTCTCTTGACAAGTGTCAGAAGAGCTCTGCAAATAAAGGCTGTCCATGGTATTAGCATGGACAACAGCATCACTCTCAGTGAAGCTAAGCCGGTGGACAAAGAGCAGATCCAGCACAGGAAAGCGGGTCGAGAAGTGAGACCATCTACCTCCAGCACATACCTCAAATCCCGCCTCTTCTCAAACTCCTCTGGTGGGATAGTCCATGGCAGGCTCTGCGGGAGGCATTCTAGGACCGTTGGTGAGAAGTCCGAGAAGTCCACGCCGTACTCCATTAGGATGCCCTCCGTTTCGGGCTCGATCTCGCCCGCCTGCCCAAGGCTCTTTGCCAACTGCCTGTTGGAGAATAATGAAGATAAGGTCTCAAAAAAAAGAGAAAACGTCTTGCAACAACTCTACCACGAGCATGACCCATTTCCAGTTCAACCTTAGCATTTGCTTTGGGTGTGACAGGCACCTCAACCCGGATGTCATCACCAAGAACTGAAACATTTCACAAACCACAAAGACATGCACTGAAACAAACCAAAGTATTAACTAAGCTGAGTTCAATAGGCAGCTTAACTTCTTAAGCGATCACATTTTAGGTCGGGCTTTGCCATTTAACCTAAATCAGGAAAAACAACAGTCCAGGCTAAACACACAAAAGAAAATGGAAGAACATTGTCTAAAGGTTTAGTGTACTTCTCTAGCAAAAGAAACATGTCTCGTCTTGAGAGAAAAAGATTTGTGGAAAAAGTGCATTCTAGAAACATAACGGAGTTAAGAGAAAATAGAAGATTTTGTATAAAGCTACACATGACCACGTTTTATGGGTTTAGTTATTGGCATCGAAAACAAATTATATAGAGTTTGCCCAAAAAAACTTAATATACGCATCATGCAGTACATGAGAACAAACCAGAGGTGGGGGGAAGGACAGTACTCAGTAATGCAGTTACTGGCACCCTCAGTTTCAACAGGCCTAACCGTGATTCTCAGTTTGGAAATGGTGGTGGAGCTCGTTTTTGAAGATACTCAGGGAAGAAGCAAACTCAGAGCATGTGAGTGTATTCAGGAAGGTGGTGGGCTGATGATCTGAGGGGATAGTTATAGTTGTAGTGGGACTTGCTCTATACAAAGGGAGGAAGGAAGGACTGTGACAGCTCTCCATACTACTTTCAGTCAGGAACTGTTTGACGGACCTATTGAAGGGTTTAAGCTGGCCTACCTGATGACTAAAGAATGAGATGTGGTGGTTTCGACAAGGTTGGGAACAGGTGGCAACATCTGCTATGAAAACAAGACAGGAGAAGCAGAAGGAGAAGTGACGACAGATCGGGCAAAGAGGAAAAAGTGGGGGTGGAGGGTGTGGGATAAGGATACAGGTTATTGGGGAAATTCACTTTTAGCAGTGTGGACGGAGAGCAGGTTGAGTATCAGGACATGAAGTGCCAACAGAGTGCTCTGGTCTGTAGCCTGCACCAACACTAGTCTGGGGTAGTTCACAAGTGGTCTGAGAAGGAGCATAGATTCCCGCCCGTGAAACCCCGGTTTGGCAAGGTTAATCAGATTTAATATGTGTACTGTGGTTGATAAAGCCAGGGGCCACAGCAAGATAATAATCGTTGAGCACGGAGAGAAATTGGTTCAGAGGGGCATAGATTACAATAGATACACAAGTGAGAGTCATTTGTTTGGGGCAAATTCTGCAAAGACATATTGAAGGGCATCCCGTATGTCAGTGGTGGTGAAGCAGTGGAAAACTTTGTTAAGGACAGGTCTTTCCAGGGTGTTGGAGAAGAACTTGAAGAAGACTGAGCAAAAGATGAAACGAGAAACCAACCAATGGTATTTTCAAAACAGAAAGGACTATAAAAGGCATGAATGAAAGGTAGTACCATTTATATGCTCTGAAGGAGTTGCAAGTTCAATAGCTCAAGTGGGGAATTGTAGGGCGAGTGTGACAGGAGAGGAGGAATGACTGAAATTAGAAAGATCTGGCACTATCAGAGGCAGCATGTCTTCCAGCATTAGTGGAGAAGGGTGCAGACGGGGAGCTCGTTTCTTAAATTATCTAGGTGATCAGGGCGGGAAGGCAGAGTAAGTTAAGATGTCATTTAACAGTGCTTAATGCGCAGACTGAGTTGCAGAACAGTAGAGTGGGGGACTACTATAGACTGGCTGATAGACTCATACGAGCAAGAACCCATTGACTATTCTGCCTTGAGAGGGCGGTGAGATCTGGAGTGCTGCTTAGGGGTGAAAGATAATGTCCAAGCGTTCTTAGGGGGATACACAAGTATCAGGGTTAAATGTATGAAGTGAGATGGACGTCTGCGTTCGACAGAGTCGTTATAAGAGTGGGCAGGAAGGAGATGAGTGCTGGAGAGTTTGTGAAGCTCCTGCACACAGATACTGAACTCCAGGCTGAAGTCACCCAGGAAAAGAGGAGCACAATGTTTTGGGCAGTGGCAGAGAGGAGGACATGCTCATCAAAGAAACTACCTACTGCTAAGAGGAATGAATCAAGAGGACAGCAATTGGTGGGTGAAGATTGATAGACGATAAAACAAGGAAGGAACTAACTCTGCAGAGGACGGAGGCTGTGACAATGTCCAGTGAAGGATGTTCCCTCTACCAACCTTTGGTGAAAGGGTACTTGATGGTAAATATGGGATTGCTGACTGCTTGGCTTGGCGGGACGCCTGTGCTGCAGTGCCGTGCACCAGAACCCATCTTTAAGTCTACATTTGGGTGATGAAATCTAGGTGAGGAAGTGAAGTCAATGTTGATGATGGATGAATGCTGGCAAAAAGCTGTGGATGCACCTGTATCTTATGATGAAGAGGCCTCAACAATATTAGAGCACAAATTCAGGTGATATGTTACTTTGTTGGCATCAACTTAAGATGGGTGAATCAAGGAGGAAAGCATTTAGTTGGAAGTAGGACACAGTAATGTACCCTAGACAGCAGTAACTCAGAAAGCCCGTTTATCTACCACTCTAAATAGACACCTTGGGACAAATTCATAAAAGCAATTTTGGTGTACGTAAAGTAGTGCTACTTTACATACTCTAAAATGCAATTCAAAAACCTCCAGCCTTGAATCTCCACCTCTCTTATCTTTTCTGTACAGAGATCGCCGCAGCAGGTGCATATGTTTTAGTCGTAAATAGGGAAGAACAAGAGGGAGATGTGGGAAAATGGGGAATAATTATGAATAAAGTAGTCGGGTTTAGGGAAATTTAAGGAGGGGTTTAGAGAGGGACAAGAAAATACAAAACTCGCCTAGAGATGAGAAAGACAATTCCAATTACAAAATACACACCTACAACTACTTCAGTAGTACTATCAAAGCAGACAAATGTAATCCCACCAAGCCTTGGAATAAGTCACGCACTACACACAGCGAACCACTGGTACTGCAACACAATCCCAAAGAAAACAATGGTGGCAGAGCATAACAATAATACTAAAAACATACAGACAAATACAAAATAAATTAAATTACACATAATATTACATTTCTTTTAAAATATTTTCAATGTTAGAATGATTTTTAAATTAAAATAACTTCTTATGATTTAAAATATTCATTTTCTTAACCATGAAATTGCAATTTGCATTATGTTAAATTAATTTACGATATTAAGTTTTTAAGCTGGTGTTTTGTGTCCTGTTAGTGTGTCAGTCCTAAGCGAAGAGGAGTTAGGGAAGGATTGTTTTATACTTTTTAAAATTAAAATAAATATATCTTTTTTCATTTTAAAATAACTAAGCTAATTTTCCCAATTAGTTTTTATACAGAGCTCTCTACCCCGGTGGCGGAGATCTCCACAAATAGCTGGAAAACTATTAATAGTAAATTTATGGTCTTAAATTAGTTGTAGGCGTCTCCACCATTGTGTCTAGGGGTGTGTATAATTGCAAGTCTAAACTTAGGGGCAGATCTCTGTATAGAAATAGCAAATTACATCTGTGAGGACATCTCTGCGTAGACATAGGATCTCCACATGCAAAGTTACCTTTGTGAACTGGGCCCCTTAGGAGCAGGTCAGTCCAACATAGGTTCAGGAGGGATGGATCTATGTCAGTTTTCAGGCTAGTTACATAAACAACATTACAAATAGTGAATCTACAATGATTGCATTTAATTCGTAGTCATCTTGAAAACCTGGCATGGATCCAGCACTCCACACTTACACTGCACATACCTGCCTTAAGGGTGTTGCATTTTTACAAAGAAGAAGCAGAGATTAAGGTGTCACACACACAACTAGATAATATATATTTTGGATTCCAGGATTTACTCAACAAATCATGGGGTCCCCTTCTGTCACATCTGATGAAATGATAACTGATAAGAAAGAGGATAGCTCCCCAGTATTACAGGGTGCCTAAAGAAGTCATTCATTTACATGTTGCCTGCTGCCTTATTGCAATTACTGCTTTTAACAAAAGTCTGGGAAACCAAGGCACCAAATTAATTTAAGGTGATGATCCAGGTGTTCTTTGATGGCTGCGAGGGCATATGTGAGGTCGACTCCCAACCACAGGGACAGTGAGGAGAAAGAGTAAAGGGGCAGTCCATTTGTCCTTGTCTACTAGAAGATCTTGACTACATTCCTGAGATTCTTCCAAACAAACACGAGTCAGGGTTACTTTTAGGGATTTATTCTGAAGAACAAGTTACTTACCTTCAGTAACGATATATCTTTACGAAACATAGGTTAGTTATAGATTCCTTACCTTAGAATTACCCCCAGGTGTCAGACTGGATCCGGAAAGTTTTTCGTCAGCAGTACCCCTGCGCGTCAGAAGGTGGCGTCGGTCGACTCCGCGTTCGTCGTTGGCATCGTGGTCGCCGGGATGACGTCGCGGTAGCTACATAGACGCCGCCCTCGCACGCTGACGTCAGTTCTGTGCACGACTTTCCATGCCAGAAGCGCAGAGCCGTGCAAGACACTGACCACTGGTGCACAAAACTAGGGCCCTGAAAGGAAGTTCTTAACCCTAGAAGTCAGTTCGCAGAACTGGGAGGATGGGTGGGGCGGTAAGGAATCTATAACTAACCTATGTTTCTTACAGATATATCGTTACCGAAGGTAAGTAACTTGTTCATCTGAAAGAAACAGTTAGTTATAGATTCCTTACCTTAGAATAGGTACCCCAGCAATACCAACCCCGGAGGTGGGTCTGCGAACTAAATTCACACCAGAAAGTCCTGGAGAACAGAACGGCCAAAGAAGCCGTCTCTCCGGACTTGGCTGTCCAGGCAGTAGTGTTTGGTGAACGTGTGCAACAATGCCCACGTAGCTGCCTGACGGATGTCATTAAGGGGGACTCCCCGTCCCAAAGCAGAGGTAGCTGCCGTCGCCCTGGTGGAATGGGCGCGCAGTCCCACTGGAGGCTCCTTCTTTGCCAAAGAATAGCAAGCTTTTATGCACAGAACAACCCACCTGGAGATGGTCTATTTGTGCACGGCCCGACCTTTCTTGGCACCCACGTAACCAACAAAGAGCTGGTCGTCCACCCGGAATTGTTTGGTGCGAGCCAAGTAGAAGGAAAGCGCACGTTTTGGATCCAGACGGTGGAGCCTCTCTTCCGCTTTTGAAGGATGCGGAGGCGGAAAGAAGAGGGGCAAAGTGATGGTTTGGCCAATGTGGAAAGAAGTAACCACTTTGGGAAGAAAGGAAGGTCTGGTTCGAAGGAAGACCTTGTCCGGATGAACAGCCAGAAAGGGAGGCTTGGAAGAAAGGGCTTGTAGCACACTCACCCTGCCCGCAGAGGTGATGGCCACCAGAAAGGCAGTTTTCAAAGTTAGAAGCCTGAGAGGACAGTTATGTAGCGGCTCCAAGGGAGCGCACATAAGATATGTAAGAACCAAGTTCAAGTCCCACTGGGGCATTACGAAGGGAACAGGAGGAAAAAGATGAGGAATGCCCTTAAGGAAACGATTTACAACAGGGGACTTGAAAAGAGAAGGCTGATCAGGAAGCCTAAGGAAGGCTGAGATGGCCGAGAGGTAGCCCTTAAGAGTGCCCAGAGCAGAGCCCTGCTGGGCCAAAGAAAGGAGGAACAAGAGAACCTCAGAAAGAGGGGCGGAAAGGGGATCCACAGCCTTTGCTGTGCACCATGCCACAAATTTGTTCCATCTGCAGGCGTATACCGTCTTAGTGGAGAGACGCCTGCCTGCCAAGATAACATCACAAACTTCGGGAGGCAGGTCAAACGACGTCAACTGCCGCCGCTCAATCTCCACGCAAGGAGGTGGAGGCTGGCCAGGTTCAGGTGGAGGACCATCCCCTGCTGCTGCAACAGAAGATCCTCCCGAAGAGGCAGTCTGATCGGAGGATCGATGGCCATGTATAGCAGCTCAGGATACCAGACTCTTCGTGCCCAATCCGGAGCCACAAAAATCACTAGGGCCCGGTCGCGCTTGATCTTCTTTAGCACTCTGGGCAGAAGTGGTATAGGCGGAAAGGCGTATAGAAGATCGCAACTCCACTCGCGACGAAAAGCGTCACCAAGCGAGTGCCGCCTTGGAAATTCCAACGCCCAGAATTGCTGACATTGCGCGTTGTCTTCGGTGGCGAATAGATCTAACCAAGGATCTCCCCACTGTCGAAAGAGACCTTGCACCACCTCAGTGAAGACGCCATTCGTGATCCATCATGCACCTGCGGCTGAGTTCGTCCGCCCTGGCGTTCAGGGAACCTGTCAGGAGTTGAACCACCAGGGATATGCCCTGATGTTCCAGCCATGTCCAGAGGCGGAGTGCCTCCTGACATAGGGTCCACGACCCGACCCCACCCCTCCTTGTTTGTTGCAGTACCACATGGCGATGGTGTTGTCCGTGAACACCTGCACTACTCTTCCCCGGACAGAGGGAAGGAATGCTTTGAGTGCAAGACGAATCACCCGAAGCTCCAGAAGGTTGATGTGGAGCTCGGACTCCGCCGGAGACCAGAGGCCTCTGAGCTCCGCCTCCCCCATGTGGCCGCCCCATCCCAGAAGTGATGCATCGGTCACCACTGGGAACTCTGGTTGGGGAAGGGAGAGGGATCTGCCGTCGACCCAATCCTGGTTTGTTAGCCACCACTGCAATTGGCGTGCAGTGCCCTCCGAGATCTGGACGCAATCGGACAGGTTCCCCTGATGTTGTGCCCACTGGAACTTCAGGTCCCACTGCAGAGCCCGCATATGCCATCTGGCATGATCCACCAGCAGGAAGCAGGAGGCCATCAGGCCCAGTAGCCTGAGGGTCATTCTGACCGAAACCCGGGATAGAGGCTGAAAGATCGGAATATCCCAGACTCGCTGTCCGGAAGGATAGACCCGAAACTGCGTCGTGTCCAGAACCGCTCCGATGAAGAGGAGCTTCTGAGAGGGAGTCAGGTGTGACTTCGGCATGTTGATGGAGAATCCCAGCGAATGCAGAAGGTCGGCCGTAGTCTGGAGGTGGGAGACGACAGCCTGGGGCGAGCCCACCTTCAAGAGCCAGTCGTCGAGATAGGGGAAGACTGGAACTGCTGCTCTGCGCAGATGAGCTGCGACCACCGCCATCACTTTCGTGAACACCCGAGGGGCGCTTGTAAGGCCAAAGGGGAGCATGGTAAACTGAAAGTGCTCGTGGCCTACCGTGAACCGCAGGTAACGCCGGTGGGCCGGCAGGACGGGGATGTGAAAATAAGCATCCTGCAAGTCCAACGCTACCATCCAGTGTCCAGGATCGAGGGCAGACAGGACCCGAGCTAACGTCAATATTTTGAACTTCTCCTTCCGGAGGAAACGGTTGACGTTTCTGAGATCCAAGATAGGACGCAGGCCTTTGTCCTTCTTGGGCACCAGAATGTAGTGGGAATAGCAACCACGACCAACTTCTGGGACAGGAACGCGCTCGATGGCTCCCTTGGCCAAGAGTGCCGAAACTTCCTGTTGGAGAAGGGCCAGATGATCCTCCAACATGTAATGGTACTGAGGTGGCATGGCTGGAGGGGTAGTCTGGAAGGGGAGGGAGTAGCCCCTTCGGACTATTTACAAAACCCACCTGTCCGACGTGATGGTGCGCCGGGGGGGGGCGAATCCTGCCGCCCACTGGCGATTGGTGGCCCTGAAAGGCCGGACTAGGAGGGTTTGGAGGCTGCTGCAGAGGGGGCTGTGGTGGACTGGCCTGCCCGCTGGCCCCCAGAACCACGACGGTGGTTCCCACGTCCCCGGCCGCGCTGGGGCTGAACAGCTTGCGCTGGCCTGTGGCTCTGGGCGGGACGTGGCGGGGCACCCCTTCCGTAGCCAGAAAAGGCAGACTGCGCAGGGCGGGTGGTGGAGAGGCCCAAGGACCTGGCCGTAGCCAGAGAGTCCTTAAAGCGCTACAGCACCTTGTCTGCCTTGTCGCCAAATAGGCGATGGCCACCAAAGGGCATGTCCATATGGGTGGATTGGACATCCCCTGAAAAACCAGTCGACCTCAACCAGGCGTAGCGCTGAAGGGCTACCAACGTGGAAATCATCCTGCCTAGTGAGTCGGCGGTATCCAGCCCACAGCGGATGGTAAACTTCGCTGCGTCTCTCCCTTCGGCCACTGCCCGAGAGAGTACAGCCCGGGCCTCCTCCGGGCACTGAGGCAGCACTTGCGCAACCGTATCCCACACGGAGTGGGTGTAACGGCCCAACAGACATGCAGTGTTTACCGATCGCAGTCCCAAGCTGGAGGAAGAAAACATCTTCCCAAGATGGCCCAGCTTTTTGGATTCCCTATCAGGTGGTGCGTTAGGGAATGCGCCTTTAGAAGTAGAGGCTTGGACCACCAAGCTCTCAGAGGTGGGGTGTTGTGAGAGGAAAGTGGGGTCGCCCGGGGCCAGGCGGTGGCGTCGGGCAATCATCCTATCCACAGGAGCCCCTGTGTTGGGCCTGGACCAGGTGTCCAAAAGGATGTCGGTGAGGGCTTCATTGAACGGCAGCAGGGGCTCTGAAGAGCTCGCGGCCGGTTGAAGCACCTCTGTTAGGAGGTTAGTCCTGACTGCCACCGTAGGTAACTCGAGGTTGAGAGCCTCGGCCGCCCTACGCAACACCACTGTGTAAGACGCTCCCTCCTCCGTAGCCACGGTAGGGGGAGACAACATGCCAAGGTCTGGTGAGGAATCCAGACCACTGGCTTCCCCCAGTTCCTCTCGCCAGTCCGGTTCACAGCCTAACAGGTCGGTTAAAGGGTCTCCAGACCCCTCCCAGGCCTCCTCACCCTCCTCTGGCTGACAATCTGGTCTCAAAGAGCCAGGGTAGAACAGGGGCACAAAAGTACCCGTCAGCGCCGGATCCGGCGTCGGTCGACACCGGTCCGGCTCCGTGTCTACCTCGCGGTGGAGGCCGGGGTCGACGTCGACCGGGGACACAGTTGACGCCGGCTGCGGACGTGGTGCCGGTGGAATCGACGCTGGGGGAGTTGTAACAAGGTTGACTGGCGCCGATCCGGATCCAGGCTTGGATCCAAGGGGACCCTGCGGTGCCGAGGCCCAAGCCGCCGGCGTCGAAGGCCCAGGGCCCCCAGCCGAGTCCGCGGGGCCCGAATGCACGCCGGCGGAGTCGGGCTGCCCAAAGATGGCGTGCATCGCTTCGTAAAATTGACGCAGCAGGGCAGGGGTCGCTCCAGGTCCCGGAAAGGGGGGGAAACCCCGAGTCGACCCTTCGGGCTCCGCACGTGAAGCCGCAGGAGGGGCACCACCCGCATCCCTCGTCGCATCGGCCGACGGACGGGGAGAAGTCAAAGAGCGACGATGCTGCTTCGACTTCTTCTTGTGCTTCGACTTACCTGACCCCGAGTGCAAAGACTTGGAAGAAGAATGATGATGGCTCCGCGACCGGTCCCTCGACCCCCTATGCGACCGGGACCTCGAGCGACGCAGAGCCGACTGCCGGGCCTCGAGAAGCTTTCAGGACCGCTCCCGCAAAGACTTCGAATTCATGGTCCGGCAGTTGGAGTACGACTTGGGGTCGTGGTCGCGCTCCAGGCAGAAGAGGCACACGCGGTGCGGATCCATCACCGATATGAGTCGGCTACAGGAACCGCAAGCCTTGAAGCCAGGCATCCTGGGTGCACCAGGATTCGATGGACTCAAAACGATGTTGACAAAAGTCGAGAAAAAGTCAGTCAAAAGTGACTGGAGGTACCGCTCTCTCCGGATCTGTGCTTGCTGACGCGGAAAAAGAAAGAACTGACGTCAGCACGTGAGGGCGGCGTCTATGTAGCTACCGCGACGTCCTCCCGGCGACCACGATGCCAACGACGAACGCGGAGTCGACCGACGCCACCTTCCGACGTGCAGGGGTACTGCTGACGAAAAACTTTCCGGATACAGTCTGACGCCTGGGGGTAATTCTAAGGTAAGGAATCTATAACTAACTGTTTCTTTCAGATTTACCTTGCAAGGGAAGATAGCAAGGAGTCACTCCAATCTCCAGCTGAAATTATTCATGCAGATTGGAACAATAAATGTCAACGGGGCAGTGCAGTAGACTCTCAGCCGCTGCTACTCTGCATGCCACCACGCACGTGCAGCCTCTGGAGAAAAGTCATGCTGATACTTTTGATTTATCGTATAACAATTACTGTAAGCACGGAACAAACTGTGAGCTTTCCAAAGGTGGGGTTATTGTCATTCACTGCATTATGCTGTCAAGTGGGCGGCACGGTGTAAGCATCTAGTCGGCACACTACAGAAGACCCGAAGACTTGAGGTCATCCACCACAAAGTGGCACAAGCCTGAATATCCCTTTGTTGGAGGGACAGGAGATCCGTAATTCTATCTTTTGTGCATCCTTCAAGTCCCATGCACTCCTCTGGACCCTTGCATCTAAGGCTCAGTTCACAGGCTAGATGGCTCAGTGAGCTAACTAAATGCGGCGAGTTGGAGTCCCAACAAAGAAGACTCCGCTCATTCAATCATTCCCTAGGCAAATTAACTGGGTACCACAAATTGGATAATGATAACATTTTTTATTTACTGTGGTTAGAATCTGCAAACAAGTGGAATGGAGCACTAAATAAAATACGTTATAACTGGTTCCATTGCTGAAATTGTTACGGGAATGGCTACCGATCGTTCCTGAAGGCGACACTCACTGGATCATTGGGAATACTCTAAATTGGCTATTAATATATTTGCTGGTTTAGATCCCAAAACCACGTTCACTATGATCACTAATCACTTTGTACATTACCTCCTGGTGATTTGTGGACCCCCTGGATTCTATTCACTTAGAAAGACAATCTTTTCTAGCCATATTTCATATCGCTCAAGACAATATCCGCAAACGCTCATTGCTGCGCAGCCACATCAATAAACGGCAATAAAGTCAGTGACCTTAGGTATTTGGATTAAAAACAAACGTGATGCCAGAGAATCTTTGGCACCTTTGGATGAGAACATTACACTTTACAACTCTGTGAACTTCAGCTTTACTGAGGCGCCTTACAGACTTCAGTGAATGTGTGTGTATAAGGCCAAACAAGGGAAACACTGATGAGAGTTGGAAGATATGCAATGGAGAAACAAAATGGATGGGAGAAGGGGCAAACCATTGACGCATTCCACCAATCATTTACAACCGACCTATCAATGTGCCAACCCTGGTATTTTTAATGTGACACCAAGAATCAGCAGAAAGAGTGGAGGGGTGGGGGAGGGGGGCAAAGGAAATCTTTACCCCCCACTGAGGGCATCTTGTAACACCTTTTTCTTCTAACACCCATTGGTCTACAAGCACCCCAACCAAAGACCAATCAGTCTAACTGAGTCCATCTCTTGTACTCAAGTCCTTACGTCTCTATCCTGCTACGTTCAACCAAGCCAAGTGAGGCCCCATTCTGCGGCTTGGCCTCATCTCCTCTAGTCTATGTTCTGAATGGACACTGCTGGCTGTAGACCCCATATTCATACCCATGTGTTTTCTCTTTGTCCAAGTCAACTTGCTTCCCTTGCACATCCCTGAAACCTCATTCTTGGGTGCCACTTATCTCCATTTTACCTTTTTCATTTTCTTCTCCTATAAACTCGTTTGATCTCACAAAGGTGTGACTGTAAGGAGTTGAGGGAGACTCCTCTGCAACAATATCATACAATATTCCTCATTGGGTGCTATTGGCCCTTCTATGGTCCCAACTAAAGCTGTGATTACACCACGTTATGTCCCCTGCCATTTTTTTCAGACGTTCTTCAGTTCATGCTACCCACAGGGTGTTCCTTAGGCTCTTTCACAAGTGTCAAAGCACCTTCTAAGAGCTAGGTGCCAAGGATCCAATTCATTAAAGAAAAACATTCTTAACATTATAATATTCTAAAGGCTCATGTGTTGCTTGCTGCCTAAACGCATCTGCCATAAGCCTACATCATGAAAATAAAATAAAAAGTTCCAGTCTGTAGGATTAGTCTTGTGCAGAAACAGATTTTATGGAGGATGTATTGGGTCCCCCTAAGGATATTTAAATGACATTAGACGGAATATGACAAGTGTTGGAAATGTTCAGAACAGGAGTATAATTCATTACATTCAATTGTTACAACGCCCTGCGGGTTTGCCAGTTTTGGGAAGAGTTTTTTTTGTTGGATCAATAATGCACATTATCTTGGACCCAGGGAAATGAATGAGGTATTGGTTGGATCTGTAACTTACCAAATTTATGGATTTTAAAAACTTTAATGGAAACATGATTTTGACCAATTGGAAATCAAAACAAAATATGGATGTCCATTAGTGGTTACAGAATTTCCCAAGGCTGGCTTTCACAGAAAACCTTCACTATAAATGTAATATTAGTATGGATACATTTCATAATAAGCATGGAGCATTTTTTTTTTTTTAAGTCCTCATTAAAGGTTGGCAGTGCTAATGATGTTCACCCTGACTACTACTTACCCTAATATTTTTTATTTCTGGGTTTCAACAGCATAGATGTCAAACAGATTTATTGCTAATAGCATGCATCAAGTGGGCTTTGGGCCCACCTCTTTCAACCATTGGGCTTCTTCTACCACCCTCTTTTAGCCATTGGCTTGAGCCTTTGTCAATCATGTGTTGCTTTGGCCCAGAGAAGAATTAAACTCATCTACTGCTATTGGCTGTTTAGTGTATCCTTCCACTTCCACTCCAGGGCTTACATTCCAGAACTACTTTACAACTATATCTCTGTCGACTCCCATGCGTCTTGCTCTAATGTGACAACATGAAGTGGCACATTAAACCCAGATCATCTGGCTTTGTCATGGGTTTGTCTAAATGCAATGTTTTGTTCATATTTGTTGAATGCTGTATGAACGAGCTCTCCCATTAGCAACATTACTGTCGCAAGATCTGCAAACCATTTAATATTGCACAAATCATAAAAAATGAAGTTTATAAAAAAGAACCAAATAAGAAGTTAGGCTTGTGATCAATTTCCACCTTGTAACAATCATAACAAATTAGCTAACCATTCCAGAGAGCTGTGGACGCGCTGCTCAATAAACAGCAAAACTGCGACAATAGATGTAGGCAGGTTGCGCAGGTCCTTGCAAGGGTTGACTCGTAGTGAAAAGCGAAACAAGCGGAGTCGGGGTGGGGAGTTTATGCAAACAGTGGATTACTCATGCTGATCTAAGGAAGACTTCGGCTCCACTCAATGTCTACTGGCATTCAAAAGAAGTTCCATTTGTGTCCAAACAAGGATTGGCAGAGCACTTGGAGAAACAATGGGTTTTGAGAAGTTTCAGGATTCTAGCCAAACCTCCCATGCGTCAGAGCTGAAGCTGCTCTCGTAGCACTACCCAGACCTGAGAGCGGGGACTCATAGTGGAATATCGCCTTTGTGTTAGTGAAAGGTGTCCACCCGAGTGTCTCGATTCTACAGTCTTCTGCTGTGCCAGAAATGAAGCCTGAATAAGAAGCTCCACTCTACAGTCAGCTAGTGAGCTATACCCCAATGGGAAGAGCTGCTCATCTGGTTTCCAGATTAGCATCAGCTACGTTGAGGCAGTGGGTCTATACCTATATTCCCAACTATAAACCTGGATCTAGCAATATCAGAAATAAAAATTCACACCCTACTGCTGTACATAGGTTTACTCCTCAATTTTAATGAGGAGACCAGGAGTCCAGATTAGAAATGAAGCTCTGTGTTACCACATAGAGACACAAGCAGGCGAGTAGAGAAATGGTGTCCCTCATGGTACGCAGCTGTTGGAGACTGAGGCAGAAACTAAACGTGCCAATGAAGTTCATCAGTCACTCTACCTGACTTTTGTGGCACACGCCTCGCAGCTAGTTCCAAGTGGGATGCCATTGTTACTAAAATCTGGTTACTAGACATGTTGAGCGGTTTCTGGGCAGTGTGATTATATTATCTGGTTACACATTATGGACCATACCTGACCTTGGCCGTAAGATTCTGATGTAAGTATTTGAAAAAGCCGACAATAGTGGTTTCTGTCCCGATTATTTCTAAAATGGACCACAGTTTGAGACAGTTATTGCAGTTGAATGCAGAAATCAGGGCTAGAAAAGTCAAGTGCAATGGAGACCCCTGCCAGAAAGTATATTTACTAATCAACAGATGTCAATTTAAACACTGTTCAACTGTCCACAGTCCGGCGCTAAGGCCATATTGAGTTTCGGCTAGGATGACCCTAACAGAAATCTCACAGCCACCTTCACAATAGATTCAGTTACTCCTTTAATCACCTTTTTTTAAACTAGGTGCGATAACAGATTGTGACCATACAATGGGAATACTTCAACCACAACAGCATCTAAACAAACATTGGCAATAATTGGGGAGCAGAATTCAATATTATGGTTAAAGAGATCCATTGGTACATGGTCAGGACCTGCTGTTTCACCAGAGGGGTTGCAGTTTATAGCTTAATTACCTCTGAAAGGTAGAATGTTGAGTTTTCCCCCAAAGCTACAGCATTTGCAGGAGAATTAATACCTTTAATTGTGCTGCAAGTATTGAACAAGCATTTACAATGCAATAGGTCTCGCATTATTAGAGTTTGAGCTATTGGCATTGCTAAATAATGCAACACCAATAGCTCAAACTTTAATAATGCGAGACACAAAACACATTGAAGTATGAAGCTAAATCATTCAATAAAATTGGAAAGGTCACATACGCAGTCTGAAAGCTTGGCAGGTTTGTTACAGGATTGTTGTTGTAGCCTGCAGGAGTTACTTGATAAAAAGTTTTGGGACTCGGCTGGTGCACGCGGCCTCGCTCTCCCTGTTTATTTGTTGGATCGCCAACCCTCTATTGGTGTGTAGCGTGTGTGTGTTTGGTTGGGGGTGGAGGGGGGGGGGGGGGGGGGGGTAGGTTACAAAAATACGTCATACTCTTGACCCCCCACATAAGAAAAGGTTAAAATTTAAAGGCTTATGACCATTTTAGTAATGCCACAGAACGTAAAGTAAACTAAAACACAGGTAAATACTGAAAAAAACGTATCACATTGAAATGGAAATCATCGAGCGGACTTTAAAAACAAAGGCAATTAATCATAATAATTAGCGAAATCTCCAAAAGAGAGTGAATACAAGGCCAAAAGCAGACACATAAATCGGATTAGTTAAAGGATATTGACAAGTGCATTGACAAATGATGTTTAGTGCATGTGTATGCGGGAGTGTGACTAATGGCGATATCCCAAAAACAATGTCAATATAATGCAACAATTTGCAAACAATGCGTACTTGGTAAAGGACCTTAGAGAATCGCATTTACTAATGGTGATAAGTGCGTGCGTGTAAGCGTTGTCGGGGACGCGGGAGTGTTATCCTTTTTAAAAGCACAGTTTTCATTGAGCGACAATAGTGCTCTTGGCTGACTTTTGTAGCAGCATTGTACTGCAGAAAGTTTTGCATGCAAACCTGGATTCCTAGAAAGTGAAAGGAGTGCGGGGAGGAGGGGCGCGAGCGCAACCGTTGTAAGCGGATGAGCTGCTTTCTGTAATTGAAGGAGAGCTGCCTGGAGGGGCCGGCCGGAGGAGCTGACTTATTAATTTAGGAGTAAGTTGCGGCCGTAGGGGCGCGCTTGTCGCCGTGGGAGGCCGCTGTGATGCCTTTGTGAGGAGTGAAGGAGTGTTTTTAGGAGGGGGCACTCCCAGAGGACCTGTAACCTAGTGAGTGTTATTGGCACACCCGTCCCAGTTGAGAATGACCTCGAGAGACACTGGTAAGTGCCACAATGGGTTTGCTTTACCGGACTGTGCGTGCTAGGGAAATGGAGCGTTACAGTAAAGCAACTTTGTGTTGTACATTGTTCGTATTGCAAACGTGCCTACATTCCCAATGTATTCGGAAGGCATAATATTTTTAATTTAGCAAAAAAAATGGCTTAATAGTAGGTTTTTTCCAACTCAAAACTCTCACCACTTGCATGAAAATCGGAAAATTAATTAAACCGATTTTTTTTTTATCTCCCTCCTAGCTTTTCACACATGGTGGCGTGCTTGGGTTCGTGACCTCGCAGAGCTGCCTCTAGTTTTGTGAGATAAGTCATAAGACATTTACATTAAAAGGGATACATAATTTATGAAGTTTATAGGAAAGCGTAATTCATTCTTTCACACAAAACACATTGAAGTATGAAGCTAAATCATTCAAGAAAAATGGAAAGGTCACATACGCAGTCTGAAAGCTTGGCAGGTTGAGGTTTGTTACAGGATTGCTGTTGTAGCCTGCAGGAGTTACTTGATAAAAAGTTTCGGGACTCGGCTGGTGCACATGGCCTGGCTCTCCGTTTATTTGTCAGCAATTCAACCGGACTCCTCATATATGGTCTTAAATTCCAGCCACATTGTACCGGGACCATCCGTGTGTTCTTTTGCAAAACAGCTACCGAATTATACTCTGCTGTTGAAGGGACATTTCCTTGAGCCCGACTGTAGGGATGGTACAGATCAGCCGTTCAGAATTCAAACCCTTTCATTTCCCCTCTTTGAGATAGAGAGCAGAGTACTGGGGATTGAGGTGTTTGATTCCCACTTGTGATTCTGGGAATACATGATTCCATGTGCCCTGCCCCCCCCCTTCTCTTCTCTTTCCCATTGCACATACAGCTCATATAAGCACTGGCAATAAAGCTGCGCATTCACACTATGCGAGATGCAGGTCTGCAGGCATTCTAACTAAATATGATGCAGCGCTGCATTATTCATTCATATTGTTGGTCAGGGTCCCCTTCCTCCAAAACTCACACCACTGACTGGCAAAGGCACACAAAACAGCATCACAGCAGAAGTGCCCCTCTTCCCCAGAACCGAGATTCCTTCCCTGCAGTGCCTCCTTTCAAATGCTGCATCCCCTCGGTTCTGTTCAGGGTCAAATCTCCATGTTAATAGCCATCGACCCCTGCAAGCAGGCAGAGAAAAAGAAAAAACCCAGAAAACTTAGCATATCTCCTCCCCCAGGCCAAAACTATCACTAACCGAAAAAAAACCACTGCTTTTTAAGTAAGAGTGTCGAAGTACACTCACTGCTCCTGATTGGCAACACTGTGAAACCCGCACACTAAGGCAGTGCAGTGGCCTGTCTTCAGCAGAGGTACTGGGGCACAATTTAAGAAGTAAACAATCAGTCACCGACTCCAAGAAGGCCTGGCAGACACACAGTTCGTAGCGGAACGAGCGCAAGGGAAGGGAATGCACGGCCAGCAGAAAGGGTTAAGCCAAAACGATATATTCAACATGCACCGCACAGATATCAGGATGCACCAGCGACGAAAAAGCTTGAGACCGAGCAGTGAAGTACTAGGGCTGGCTAGATAGTCCCAGTAATAAGAATTAATCTATCTGTTTTAATGGACATTTGTGTCCTGTACCAAGGCAGTAGAGCCTATGGGGTGCTCATTGTGTCGTTATGTCCAATATCATATTGTTGCTCATTTTGTCAGTCCATTAATACAGGATCACATTACTACCGACACTAAAATATTGATTTAACTTAAATGTAAACAAACCTCTTTGGCGAAGGGAGATGTGAAAAAAACATTTCTGAACAATTTCTAAGACCCTCTTATCCCCCTTCATTCAAAGTGAGCGTGGGGCACACATATCAGTGGTTACAAGGCGCTACTTTTAAACGTGCATGGGTCAAGTGACAAGAGCACACTGTGGCAGATAGAGCCAGCCCACACCTCTTGCCCCGGTCTACAATACCCCGGCTCATGCCTCCAGCTTCCCAGATGGAGTTATCCCAGTTCAAATCCTTCGCCGCGGGTTAGAGAGGCGACAAGAGTGTCTCTCATGCCTGCGCAGCCCGTCTCACGTGCCTCGGCAGCGCCCGTTCTGATAGCATTGTTAATCAGGCCCAAACTTTGGCGCGTGCTGAAGTATCCTGACGAGTTTCTTCTACGTTCTGTTCTTTCTTATGGGACCCTCTACTGCTCATGCCAGCTTTAAATTCCGACTGATAGCTTCTGGAAAAAAACAGTGGTGCGCGCGCACCACAGAGGAGCGGGGGCTAGGGAGCGCGGCAGCAAAGCGAGACGAACGCGCGCTGCTGCGCGTTCTGGCCACCGTCGGGAATGGGCGCGGCAAAGGCGGGACATGCGCCCGCCTTTGACCAATCGCGTGCCGTCTCCATTAAAAAAACGGACGCTACAGCCAATGAGGGCTTCTGAAAACAAAACCACACGCACGAGCGTGTGGGTCGTTTTCAGAAGCCCTTTCTAGAGGTCTCGCGCTGCGCTAGCAGTGCTACGCACTGCAACGCTAGGCGCGAGACCTAATAAATGGCTGAGGCAAGTTTCAGGTGAAATTAAAGTCTCTTTTCATGTACAAATGATCTTTCAAAGACAGTAATTTCCTATCAGTTTTTCAGAATTCACTCATGTCTTTCTGAAGGCCAGCTTTAGTTAAATCGGTTCATGCCTTTTTTCTAATAAAGTTTTTCCAGTTAGTAATGGCACCCTTGTAAGCGGCCCTACACAATGCAAACTCAGTTGGTTACATGGAGACCATTTCAAAGCACAATGGAGAGGTTACACACTTAACCAAACATCTGACTGGCTTGTGATCAAGCCGAGAATGCACAGGAGCACTGTCTAAGCTTGCAACAGTACCAGACATCCTATGAAAAGCACACATTATATTTTAGATGCACAAGTTACTAACTTGTGTAACGATATATCTGTAAGAGACAGTAGTTAGTGATAGATTCCTTACCTTAGAATATCCCCAGGCGTCAGGCTGGATCCGGAAAGTTTTGCGTAGCAGTACCCTTGCGCGTCGGTAGGCGGCGTCGTGCGGCTCCGCGTCCGTCGTCGGCGTCGTGATCGCCGGGATGACGTCGCGGGCAGTACTTAGACGCCGCCCCTGCGCGCTGACGTCTGTTCTGTACACGACTTTCCGCGCCAGGAACGCAGAGCCATGCAAGAAGCTGACACAGGTGTCTGAAAAATACTAGGGCCCTGAAAGGGATGTCCTTAACCCTAGAAATCAGTTCGCAGAACGGGGAGGATGGGTGGGGCGGTAGGAATCTATCACTAACTACTGTCTCTTACAGATATATCGTTACACAAGTTAGTAACTTGTGCATCTGAAAGAGACACGTTAGTGATAGATTCCTTACCTTAGAATAGATACCCCAGCAATACCAACCCCGGTGGTGGGTCTGCGAACAAAGATCAGACAAGGAAGTCCTGGAGGACAGAACGGCCAAAGAAGCCGTCCCTCCGGACCTGACTGTCAAGGCAGTAATGCTTAGTAAACGTGTGCAGCGAGGCCCACGTAGCTGCCTGACAGATAACCGGCAGCGGAACACCGCGGCCCAAGGCCGTGGTAGCAGCCGTTGCCCTGGTGGAATGGGCACGCAGCCCAACAGGAGGCTCCTTCTTAGCCAAAGAATAGCAGGTCTTGATGCACAAGGTAACCCAGCGGGAGATGGTCCTCTTGTGCACCGCCCGACCTTTTGGCGCCCACGTAGCCAACAAAGAGCTGGTCATCCACCCGGAAGTGTTTCGTGCGGTCGATATAGAAGGAGAGCGCACGTTTTGGGTCCAGACGGTGGAGCCTCTCTTCCTCTCTGGAAGGATGCGGAGGCGGAAAGAAGGTGGGCAAAGTGATGGTCTGCCCAATGTGGAAAGCAGTAACCACCTTTGGCAAGAAGGACGGACGCGTCCGAAGAACAACCTTGTCTGGATGAACAGACAGAAAGGGAGGTTTGCAAGAAAGAGCCTGGAGCTCACTCACCCGCCGAGCGGAGGTGATGGCCACCAGAAAGGCTGCCTTTAGAGTCAGAAGACGAAGAGGACAGTTATGCAGAGGCTCAAAGGGAGCGCACATTAAAAAGGTAAGAACCAAGTTCAAGTCCCACTGAGGCATTACAAACGGAACAGGAGGGAAGAGGTGAGTAATGCCTTTTAAGAACCTGTTAACAACAGGGGACTTGAAAAGGGAGGGCTGATCAGGGAGCCTGAGGAAGGCCGAGATAGCACAAAGATAACCCTTGATGGTACCCAGGGCAGAACCCTGTTGGGCCAGAGAGAGAAGGAACAGAAGGACCTCAGAAAGAGGGGCAGAAAGGGGATCCACAGCCTTTGCTGTGCACCATGCCACAAATTTGTTCCACCTGCAGGCGTATACCACCTTAGTGGAGGGACGCCTGGCTGCCAGAATCACATCACAAACTTCGGGAGGCAAGTCGAAAGGAATCAACTGCCGCCGCTCAATCTCCACGCAAGCAGGTGTAGACTGGACAGGTTCGGGTGGAGGACCGTCCCCTGGTGCTGCGACAGAAGATCCTCCCGAAGAGGCAGACGGATCGGGGGATCTATGCTCATATTGAGTAGCTCGGGATACCAAACTCTTCGAGCCCAGTCCGGAGCCACAAGAATGACTTGGGCCCGGTCGTGCCGAATCTTCTTCAACACTCTGGGTAGAAGTGGTATAGGCGGAAAGGCGTACAACAGACCGCAACTCCACTCGCGACGAAAAGCGTCGCCGAGCGAGTGCCGCCTTGGAAATTCCAACGCGCAGAACTGATGACATTGCGCGTTCTCTTCGGTGGCGAATAGATCTAACCAAGGCTCTCCCCACTGTAGAAAGAGTCCTTGCGCCACTTCCGAGTGAAGACGCCATTCGTGATCCATCATGCACCTGCGGCTGAGGTTCGTCCGCCCTGGCGTTCAGAGAACCTGCCAGGTGTTGAACCATCAGGAACATGCCCTGATGTTCCAGCCATGTCCAGAGGCGCAGAGCCTCCTGACAAAGGGTCCAAGACCCCACCCCGCCCTGTTTGTTGCAGTACCACATGGCGGTGGTGTTGTCTGTGAACACCTGCACTACCTTCCCTTTGACAGAGGGAAGGAATGCCTTGAGTGCAAGCCGGATCGCCCGGAGCTCCAGAAGGTTGATATGGAGCCGGGACTCCGCCGGAGACCAGAGGCCTCTGATCTCCGCCTCTCCCATGTGACCGCCCCATCCCAGAAGGGACGCGTCCGTCACAACTGTATGCTCTGGCTGGGGAAGGGAGAGGGATCTGCCCATGACCCATTGCCGGTTTGAGAGCCACCACTGCAACTGTTTTGCAGTCCCCTCCGAGATCTGGACGTGATCGGACAGGTTGCCCTGGTGCTGCGCCCACTGGAACTTCAGGTCCCACTGCAAAGCCCGCATATGCCATCTGGCATGATTGACCAGCAGGATGCAGGAGGCCATGAGGCCCAGCAGCCTCAGGGTCATCCGTACCGAAACCCAGGATAAAGGCCGAAAGATCGGAATCATAGCCTGAATATCCCGGACTCGCCGTTCGGGAGGATAAGCCCGAAACTGCGTCGTGTCCAGAACTGCTCCGATGAAAAGGAGCTGTGGAGAAGGAATCAGATGCGACTTCGGCACATTGATGGAGAACCCCAGCGAGTGCAGGAGTTCGGCCGTAGTCTGGAGGTGGGAGACGACTGCCTGGGACGAGCCCGCCTTCAGCAGCCAGTCGTCGAGGTAGGGGAAGACTGAAACCCCTGCCCGGCGCAGATGAGCTGCGACCACCGCCATCACTTTCGTGAACACCCGAGGGGCACTTGTAAGGCCAAAGGGGAGCACGGTGAACTGAAAATGCTCGGGGCCTACCGTGAACCGAAGGTAACGCCGGTGGGCCGGCAGGACGGGGATGTGGAAATACGCGTCCTGCAAGTCCAACGCTACCAACCAGTCTCCTGGGTCGAGGGCAGTCAAGACCTGAGCTAGGGTGAGCATCTTGAACTTCTCCTTCCGGAGGAAGCGATTGACGTTCCGGAGGTCCAAGATAGGACGCATGTCCTCCTTGTCCTTTTTGGGCACCAGAAAGTAGTGGGAGTAGCAACCACACCCTACTTCTGGGGTCGGAACATGCTTCGATGGCCCTCTTGGTCAAGAGGGCCGTGACTTCCTTCTGTAGAAGCACCAAGTGATCCCCTGACATGCGGTGGAATTGAGGTGGCATGGCTGGGGGGTGGTCTCGAAGGGGAGGGAGTAGCCCCTTCGGACAATGTCCAAGACCCACCGGTCCGAGGTGATGGTGCGCCAGTGGGGAAGGTGATGGCGGACCCTGCCCCCTACTGGCGTGCCGTGCACCTGAAAGGAGGGACTAGGAGGGCTTGGAGGCCGCGGACGGGTTGGAGGTGGTGGCCTGACCCGCACGCTGGTTGCCCGATCCGCCACGGCGGAATCCACGTCCTCGGCCACGCGAAGACGCCTGCTGCGCGGGCCGGTGGCTGGGCTGCTGACGTGAAGGGCGCCCCTACCGTGGCCACGATAGGGGCGAAAAGCAGAAGGCAGCGGAGGGCGTGTAGCAGAAAGGCCCAGGGACTTGGCAGTAGCCCGTGAGTCCTTAAAGCGCTCCAACGCATGGTCTGCTTTGGACCCAAAAAGACCGACTCCATCAAAGGGCATGTCCATGAGAGTATTCTGGACATCCCTGAAAACCAGTGGTTCTCAGCCAGGCGTGGCGTCGGAGCGCCACCGTCGTTGCAATCGACCTGCCCAGCGAGTCGGCGGTGTCAAGGCCACAACGGATAGTGTATTTGGCCGCATCCCTTCCTTCCGCAATGGCGCGGGAAAGCAGTGCCTGGACCTCCTCAGGGCACTGGGGCAAAACATCCGCCACCGAATCCCACAGAGAGTGGGTATATCGGCCCAAAAGACAAGCGGTGTTAACGGACCGCAAGCCAGCACTGGAGGAAGAAAAACCTTTCTTCCCAAACTGATCCAGGCGTTTGGATTCCCTATCCGGAGGAGCGGTAGGGAAGGCGGTTTGGGAAGCGGAGGCTTGGACAACCAAGCTCTCAGGAGTGGGGTGGACAGAAAGAAACAGGGGGTCGCCCGGAGCGGGGCGATGGCGTCGTGACACGTTCCGATCCACAGGAGCCCCTGTGTTGGGCTTGGACCAGGCGCCCAAAAGAACGTCCGTGAGGGCGTCGTTAAACGGCAGCACAGTCTCCGCAGAGGAGGCTGCCGGCTGAAGCACCTCTGTCAAGATGTTAGTCTTGACCGTCAAAGTAGGGAGCTGGAGACGTAAGGCCCCAGCAGCCCTACGCAACACCGTACCAAAATTGGCCCCCTCCTCCGTAGCCACGGGAGGAGACAGCATGCCAGTGTCAGGAGAAGTATCCAGACCACTGGCCTCCCCTAGACTCTCTGTCCAGTCCTCATCATACTGACAGTTGCGTGTCAGAGGGTCATCAGACCCCTCCCAGTCCTCCTGGTCCTCCTCTGGTTCAAAATAAGGAGGAGGAGGGACATTTGGGACCCAAGGTCCCATCGGCGCCGGAGCCGGCGTCGAGCGACGTCGCTCCGGGTCCATGTCCGGAGCCGGAAGGAACTGGGGGACGACGCCGCCCGGAGCCCAGGGCGGCGTCGAGAACGGCACCGGAGACATCGGCGCCGGCGGAGGTGTCGTGAGGTCGACCGGCGTCGATGGGAGTTGTGGAGCCGGGATCGAGGCCGGGGCCGGAGCCGGGATCGAGGCTGGAGGCTCGGGCGACGCCGGGGCCGGAGCCGCCGGCGACGCCGGATCAACCCCATCAGGGCCCGCGGGGCCCGAAGGCGCACCGGAGGGGCCTGAAGGCCCGAAGAGGCGGGCCATGGCCGACAGGAACTCCTGTACCTTGGCCGGATCCGCCCCCGAACCCGGGAAGGGCGGGTATGACGGGGGCGACTCCACAGGCAAGTCCGGGGCCGCGGGGCGGGGACGGTGCCGGGAGGGGCCTCAGCCGAGTCGCGAGACCGGCGAGGCGAAGTCCGAGAGCGACGATGCTTCTTGGACTTCTTGTGTCGAGACTTACCGGACGAAGAAGACTTCGACGCCGACGACCGGTGTGCACTCCGCGAGCGACCCCTGGACCTCTCACGCGACCGGGGCTTCCGCGGAGCCGAATGCCGGGCCTCGAGGAGCTTTCGAGACCGCTCTCGCAAAGCCTTCGGGTTGAGGGCCTGGCATTCGGGACAAGACTCGGTGTCGTGGCCTCGGCCGAGGCAGAAGAGACACTCCCAATGCGGGTCGGTGACGGACATCATCCGCGCACAGGCGCCGCATCGCTTGAAGCCGGGCATCCCTACGACACCTGAATGGTGGAAAAAGACAGTGAAAAAATCACCAAAAAGTATGGTCAAAAATTGACCAGGGCACTGCTCTTCCCGGATCTGCGCTTACTGGCGCGGAAAAAGAAGAACTGACGTCAGCGCGCAGGGGCGGCGTCTAAGTACTGCCCGCGACGTCATCCCGGCGATCACGACGCCGACGACGGACGCGGAGCCGCACGACGCCGCCTACCGACGCGCAAGGGTACTGCTACGCAAAACTTTCCGGATCCAGCCTGACGCCTGGGGATATTCTAAGGTAAGGAATCTATCACTAACGTGTCTCTTTCAGATGCAGCCGCAACCTCATTCAAGCTTGTAAAAATATCTGCTAATGAGGTCTGCAGGACCTGTTTTAAGCCACAGAAGAATCAACCAACTTCCAGCAGAGCTTTAATCCTTCGTCTTTGATAGTTTACCAGTAATGAACAACAGGAGATGCCTCAAAGGTATAAGGATAGGTAAGCCCTATCTGTTGTGGGTGCTGGAGTTGATGGACCGAGGCCCTGGTTACTTAGAGTGGGTAAAACGACTTTTCTGGGAACCCCTTGTCTGCTTTTGAAGATGGTGAATACTCTGCAATGTTTACCCTGCACAGAGGCACCAGGCTGGGATGTCCACTGTCCCTTATGCTTTTTGCCTTGTATATGCAGTCACTTGCGTGCTGCGTGAGAAGTGATCCCTCATAAAAGATCTGCAATGGGATATGGGAAGGGAGAATCTCAATATATGCGGATATCTAATTGCACGTCTCTGATCCACAGCTCTCCTTTGACAGGGTAATACAGATAGTGCAAATATTTGGGAGATATAGTGGATTCTGCATTAATTGACCAGGTCATTTCTTTATCCCACTGTCGACCTGGGAGCCAACAGCACAGATAAAGGGAAATCTGTAGCTCTGGCGACGGGGATTCCCATATTTTGTAAGCCAGATTGCTCGATCCCTGAGGATTTCCTCAGAGAGAACCTCTGTAGTATACTAGAGAAATTAAGGATTGATGCAGCACACTGAAAAACACTGACACTCTTGTTGCTAGGCAGGGCAGCTATGTATAAAAGGATAGTGCTGCCCAAATTAATCTATGACCTACAAAATACACCTTAAGTCATACCGGGGAGCTTCAGGGAACTGAAGCTGCAGCTATGGAACAACGGTACTCGGAGAATAGTGTTATTTAAACTAGCCAGTGGAGTGTATGGCGTTGCTATAGCCCTCCCAGACCTCAGGTGAGATTACTGGGCTATGCCATTAGGCATAGTTAATGACAGCGCATTAATGGGACTGGAAGGATACCTGGCAGCTATCTATGGAAAGAATGGTAGAGCTAATTGGCCGGCATATAATAAGGTGGCTCAGCAGGCATGGGCCTGATCTCTGATGGGATGCTCCATTGTGGGACTCCTGGAGACCGGGCAAAGTGCAACGTCTAACTGGGTTCAAGTGTTGGGATCTCACTGGGATTAGTAAAGTGGGAGATACATAGGTGGGTGAAGAAACAGACGTTTCAGGCTCTTAAGGATGAATATGAGATGGGAGAGGTTTTTCGCTACTTGTGACTTAGACAAGCTCTCTATAAAGACGTGCTGAAGGGAACATAAATAGTGGACTTTAACCCATTAGAAGACAGAGTGCTTGAAGAATCTTTATGAGATAAGGCAATTTCTATTATATATAGGAAACTTATGAATAATCTTCCTGATGCATTGGAGGCCTTGAAGAAGTTGTGGTAGTAAGAGCCATCGGATGAAGAGTGGAATAAAGCACTCCAGGGACCCAGGGAGAAGGCCATGAGAGCGGGGTTCCGCCTAACTCAATTAAACATCCTACATAGAGTATATTACACTAGTGCGATTATGAAGATTGGAAGAGCTGACACTGATGATTGTCTCCAAAGAGGTGGGCCGAGGGGCACGTTCCTGCATTCTCTGTGGGAGCCAGGGGCAGCTCCATTATGGCAGAAGAGTGTCGCCCCACTGCTGAAGGGGTGGGGGGGGGCATCAGCAGCAGGAGTGGCGGGCACTGCTATCAGTGCGCATGTCGGTTTGGCCGGCCGCCTCAGGACGGCCAAACCGACATGCGCACTGACATCTCCCCAACCGAGATGCATTGCCCGGTGGAGAGAATAGCAGGCGCAGGCTTCCAGTCCCCTTTGGAGCGGAAAACAAGCCCGCTCAGGCCAATACCAGCGCTTCTTGAGAAGCGCTGGGATAGGCTGTGGGGGAGTATGGGAGCCTGTGCTCATGGGAACTGCAGTTCCTGGAGCAGAAGAGCACCAAGGCGAGGGAGAAGAGAATCATACAGGCGGAGGCCGGTAGCAGGAAGGTAAATGTACTTTTATTTTTTTTATTGTTTTGCCCCTCGCTGCCTCCGCGCTGCCCTCCCACTTCGTATCGGCAGCAGCTGCCACTGGTGTGAGCACCCTACTGACAAGAAATAACGGGGTGTCTAGTGGAAGTGATGGGACTGGCACTGCTGACCAGCAAGAAATTTTGTTTCCAGGGTGTTTGGGGGGGGAGCAAACAGGCAGGCACCAGATACCAACGTTTATTTTTCGATTTAGGTATGGCTGTAGGTCGACGCAATATTTCACAACTGGGGGGGTGCCTGCAGGGCCGAAGTGGGAGCACTGGAATAAAGATTTGGTCTGGTGCATGGGGGCTGAGCGGGCTGTGAATGAGGGGAGAGGTACACAAAGATTTTAGGAATTATAGGGGCGTTCTGTCAGTTTAGTTATGTGAATATATAACTTTGGGGCCCAACAAAAATTACAATGAAATTCTTGTAAAGGTCATTGTACATATTGAATTTTTGCTATTCAAATGAGTAAAGTTTATGAACTCTGAAGTTGTTCTGGGATGAAACTCGCCTGAGCACTGAGGTAAGTTATACATCATGTACTTTGTACTGATCTTTTCTTTGAATAAAAAGAATATGAAAACAAGTAAATGGACAGAGAGAAAAAATAGCTCAGGAGCTACGATTGCTGAATTTGCTGCAAGTAACAGTAAACAACATTATCTAATAATTGTCTAGAAACAAAAATGAAGTCAACGATTCTGAAGTGCCCCTAGTTGAAATAGTTAGATTAACCAGCTACGGTGCACCAAAAAATCATCCCGCTGGTTGCTTTTACCTTGAAAAGGAAGGCTCCTAAGTTGGTTTACCAACTATTGCCAGTGTCTCAATAACCAACTGGAATATCACTGCCTTTGGCATTAAAATCACCAGTGAAAATAATGTTTGCCCCCCTTTCAAAACAACTCTGATTAGGGATAGGATATTGTCCAGAGTACTGGACAGTTTGTGAGCGTTGGTTCCATCAGAAGGAATACAATGATCATTAAAGAAGTTTATAGGACAAAACTTACTAGGTTTCCAGACCCTTAATTCCAGCACCAGGCGTATTTGAAGAGACAGTAGTCTCTTCCGTATCTGTACTTCAGGTACAGCATTAGGGGTAAGAAGATCCCTTTAACTCACACTAAGGAGAAGGTATAGAGGGAATCCTGTGACTATCTAGATATTAGTCCATAGTCGCCTATGTTTGTTCACTCAGTCTGCTCCAGCCTCTACAACCCCTCCCCGATGGAAAGAGGGTACACAGGTCAAACCAGAATACCCGAAGAGGCTGAAGTCGGATAATTTCTCAAACTTCTTTGCGTGCTCTTTAGTCGAGAATGCATGTCCCGTTTTGCAGCAGGTTCTACGGCTTGATCCACTGTATTGAAAAAAACATCCTGGAGGGGGACAAGAGCAGTCTGCTGAGCTCCAATTAAGTAATTAAATGAAGGTGGTTGAATTCTAAAATTGAAACGGATATAAAACTACAGAATTTGTCAGGAAAGTCTACTTGCCATAAATGCTCTATAGGCGAATATACTTCCAGTTTGAGTAGCAGAAACCCCACTTAAAACGAGCAGCATGAACAAAGTGATCACCGCTTGCACAAAAAGCTTATCCGGGAGCGAAGCTTAGAACATCTTGTGGATCTTAGTACACGTGCAACCAGAACTCCATCATGCAGATGAAATAAGAGCAAGAAAGAAAAAACAAGGGAACAGGCATTATCTATCTACTCACTCAACACGTGGAACTATTTCCCCATATCTGTAAGGACTGCTCCAATCCTCTCTGAATTTAGGAAAGAGCTGAAGACACGTCTCTTCAAAAAACCACTGTCAGAAAGCAGTAAAACTTGTGCAAGGTGATGACTCTCACAGCAGACAGCAATTGGGATGTCTCCAAGAGGGAGGATCCCAAAAAGGGGTACAATGAAGTGTGAGATCTCTACACCTGGCTGCCATTGCCTTCCTGAAGCAACAATCAGAGACCAAAGGGGTAGGCCCTGCGTTTAAACTTTCTCCTCCTGAATAACAGAAACTGCGGTCTGCCCCTCACCTCTGCCATCTACCACATGGAAGTGCTCAAGAAAAACTAATCAGCAGCATTTGCTAATAAGGCCCTCATTGAATTTCTAAGGGAAGCCCTGCCTCATCTTCCCTTAATTCAGTGTCTGGGTCTCCACCCACCAGGCACAGGAATACAGACAATACTGTTCCACTCTCATGGGGAAGCTATCCCACTAGCTCCATTACTCAGAGTTGCACCACACACACAGAGTACTACTACCATACATGTACGACACACACACACACACACACACGCACTCACAGCCGCACACACACTCGACATACACACAGGATGTCAGTGCAAAGTTCTCAGTGTTCACACAGCACTCATACTTTACAGAAGAGGGATCAGTAAACGGCACATTCTCTTACAAGGCAAAAAGTCTGGTCACACTAAAGATTCACAAAATACCATGCACGACCACCACCGCTTTCTGATGCACCCTGAGCAATGACAGTAGTCCAATACCCACTAGGAGGGCATTTCTAGTGCACCCTTATATTTCACATTACACGCATCGTCTTCTGTGCACAAGTGAGTTCAGTGTGATACCAGGGTCAAATTAAAAGTCAGGATACCACATTCACATGCAGAAAGGCACAAGGGCCAGGGTACACACCCGTTTTCTTAACCAGAAAGCAGCCTGTTTCAAAAACCATCTTGTGGAGTAGAAATGGAAGAAATACAGATTTTATTAAGTCTGTAAAAACATATTTCAGAGTGAAGTGGCCCCACTTTTTTGATTTCTCATTAGTTGGCACAATCATCTTAATTATAAATGATCATTTAGAACAGCTGCAAACCGAGCATATGTGTAGGCTCTAGCCAAAGAGTTTTCAATGGCTGCTCCCTCTTAAAACTGGGAGAACCAGGATTAGGTTTGCTAATAAGAGAGAATTAATTCCAACTGCATCTCATGTGGGTCTCTTGTTCTATGATCAAAAAAGTCTGTCTTGTCGCGCTGAGGCTTCATCTATGTCAGCACATGGTTTAGAAGGAATACGGTTTCAGCTCTGCCAAAGAAGCACAATAGATTTGTGTTCCACCCATGCAATGCCAGCCCTTTACACCATTCCTTTAGCATTCTATAGCATCCTATGTGGGCATTGATAAATAGGGACAACAAGACCAACCCCTATTCTACAGCATTTGGATCCTGCACGCTGAGCTACTTCTCAATTTGCTTTAGTCTTTAACTGTTCAGGCGAAGGGAACAGAACGAATTACTTCTATATAAATGGATCCAAGACAGAATGGCAGGGATAATTGTGACACAAAAGAAGAACAGCAGTTCTGAAAGTAACAAAACAAAAGTTACACGCGAGCATCTTCACTGAACTAGGCAAGAAAGGTACGGGCAAAGGCAGCAGAAGACCTGCTTGACAACTCATTCGATAAGATGTAAAGATGAGTAGATCAAAAAAAATGATTATTTCAAAATGTGCCAGAAGGTCCAAGGTCCATTCCTGAAATCAGGTGAAGTAAGTCTGAGGGTATCCATTTGGCTAAATCTTGGCTTGACACTTCAGACTAAGAAAAGCAATTTATAAGAAGGTAAAACAAGTAATCACCTGTAACGGGGCAAATCCATTTTTGTATATTCACAATCAATTCAGATAATGTTTACCTGGTGATGCAGCAGATAAAACTACAGGCACCAAAGATTTTACAGCTTGTACACAAAAAAGGGATCTGTCAACAAAAATAAACAACGGGTGCTGGCTGGGTTGATCACGATATTAATAGAAAATATGAGCCACTCTTTCATATAATGCCAAATTAAAGTTGTTAAAGCCTGCTCTCAGTCTGCTTAATATGTATACCCCCTGTAGGATGCCTTCAAATTATCCATGAGTGGAGACACCAAGCTTACTTAGGGAGCTGTTAAATTTCTAGACAATCATTTAACATGCGATTATAGCCATTTTAACTTTGCAATTTCATAAATGTATTTTATATTTGAGGCTTTGCTAACTTTTTATTGAACTTGTAAAAGGTGTGCATCTTACCCATCTTTACGTCCCAGCCAGGTGTGCACTATACACATTCTACTACATAAATACCATGAGAAATACAATTTCTGACCTTTTAAAACTTGGTTTAAGTCCTCAAGGACTTGAAATGCTACAAATAGAGATAGCTACTTGCTGTTTATCAGGTTGGCCTTGATACCAAGTGAAATAAAAGAATAAAGCTTAAAGAGCAGCCCTTAGCAGTTTGACATACTGAACAGAATCTAAAAGTGCTTATAGAAAATCTGTATTGACAAAACAATTACTTAAGTCCAAGACACAGCAAGTGTCTCACCTGTAACAATAGTCTTGCAGCATGTGGCTAGGCTAGGTTCACATGCTGTACATTATTCTGTGATTTAGTAGCTGCCTTTGGAAAAGTATCAAAATAAAATATTTTTGTGGTGACTATAGATGGAGTCTAGACGAATGATGATGAAACTGGCCCTAAGAACACAGAGCTACTTCACTTAATCATGGTCTACCTCAGATTTAATAAATCCATCAGTATTGATTCAGACAAAAATAAATGTGGTCAAATGGTCAAAATTGGTGCAGTTAGATTAATGATACCTAAACAGTCACGGCCAGGAAGAAGGTGAGAAGCGGAGTACCTCATCGGCCATGACTAGCACCGACAATATGTAACATTTACAAACTATCTACCACAAAATGTCAAGAGCTTACTCTCAAATGTGCTAAAGAAACATCTAAAAGGCAGTGAACATTACAGAAGATGGATCACAAAGATCCAGAAACAGAAAAGACGGATTGCTGTGAAGTGAGTGACAACTACGACAATGCAAGTCATGCACACGGGCCATGACAATGTAATCCCCAACTGCAGCATGTGTAGATGAATGCTGGTTGTTATGAGTCACACAGGGATGTAACACTAGACCATGTACAACCTTTAAGGTACAACAGAAAAACAGGACAGCATTAGCTACACTAGTAAAACATCTGGAACATCATCGGTTTTGGACAAGACAATATAAACAAGCACTGACAAAACAAATAGTTTGGCCTTTAGTATGATGACGGAGTTACAAAAAAGGGGGTAAACCCAATAAAGCCACTGGGACCTGGGTAGGAAACAGTACAGTAAAGAATTGGTCCCAGTAGAACAATTCTTGAGAACACACAAAATTAGAACTCATTAGGCATGAATACACTAATACACTATGGATATATAGAACAATGTTATTTAATCACATTGAACATCTTCGAATGCTTACAAATCAGCAAATGACTCAGCACAAATTACTCAAAAAGCTGTACCAAACAAGTGCCCCACGTTAGGGGGAGAAAAGGAAAGGGAAAAGGTATTGTGCATCAAGTGAGGGTTGGAAAAGTGTAAAGAGAAAGTAGTGACTGTACTGTTTAGTATGATGACAGCACAGGGGCAGCAGCAATGCAAGTTTCACTCAATCACAGAAAAGGTGCCACATGTCCAACAGTGGTGCAAGCTCCTCACACAGTACAGGCCTGAGCTTCAAGCGCAGCAGTAGAGCAAGAATCCATCAGATAAAGGTGCAACATGCCCAGCCATAGGGCAAGCTTCCCTCACAAAGACACAACAAATGCAGCATGGGCAGCAACAGTGCAAGTTTCCTACAGACAGAATAAGTACAGCCTGGCAGCAGAAGAATAAATTTCACTCACACGTGCGCACAGAACTGGTGGAACATGGGTGGAAGTTGCGCACTAGTGCGCAGGCATTTTTGTATCTCACTGTGTCAGAGGCATATTATTCCCAAGACAGCACCTTCGTCTTACAACCCACTTTAGTCCTGGCAGGCCCTTAGATAACCTTTACCTCCTGGCAAGCACACAACCCTGAACTACACCAAGATTTGGGGCTCCATAACTTCAAAACAAAAAACCGGAACAGGCCACTGACAAAGAAAGAAATACTTGTCAGTGACCTCCAGCACTGAAGGGTTGCAATGGGAGCCTGGAAAGACATAGAAGACAGACTCACAAGAGGTAAGAATGGCAGTAGTTTCAGTGGTATGGGGGGGGGGGGGGGGAGGGGTTGCACCTTTTTTGCATCTTCTAGATACCTCTAAAAATAGGTAGCTGATGAAAAGACCTGTGCCTCGTTCCACTGCACATGATTCTGACAAAAGAGATCCATTATTCACATCCCTGAAGTCCTCTGCAAGGTGGAACTATGCATGACACCATTGCAGAGTGTTCTCCAAGATGGAGGTATGCATCACACCCTTGTAGAGGGGTCTCCAAGATGGAGCTATGCATCACACCCTTGTAGAGTGGTCTCCAAGGTGGAGCTAAGCATCACACCCTTGTAGAGTGGTCTCCAAGGTGGAGCTAAGCATCACACCCTTGTAGAGGGGTCTCCAAGATGGAGCTATGCATCACACCCTTGTAGAGTGGTCTCCAAGGCTGAGCTATGCATCACACCCTTGTAGAGGGGTCTACAAGATGGAGCTATGCATCACACCCTTGTAGAGTGGTCTCCAAGATGGAGCTATGCATCACAACCTTGTAGAGGGGTCTCCAAGATGGAGCTATGCATCACACCCTTGTAGAGTGGTCTCCAAGGTGGAGCTATGCATCACACCCTTGTAGAGTGGTCTCCAAGGTGGAGCTATGAATCACACCCTTGTAGAGGGGTCTCCAAGGTGGAGCTATGCACCACACCCTTGTAGAGTGGTCTCCAAGGTGGAGCTATGCACCACACCCTTGTAGAGGGGTCTCCAACGTGGAGCTATGCATCACACCATTGTAGAGTGGTCTCCAAGGTGGAGCTATGCATCACACCCTTGTACAGGGGTCTCCAAGGTGGAGCTATGCATCACACCCTTGTAGAGTGGTCTCCAAGATGGAGCTATGCATCACACCCTTGTAGAGTGGTCTCCAAGGTGGAGCTATGCATCACACCCTTGTAGAGGGGTCTCCAAGGTGGAGCTATGCATCACACCCTTGTAGAGTGGTCTCCAAGATGAAGCTATGCATCACACCCTTGTAGAGTGGTCTCCGAGGTGGAGCCATGCATCACACCCTTGGAGAGAGGTCTCCAAGGTGGAGCCATGCATCACACCCTTGGAGAGCGGTCTCCGAGGCGGAGCCATCCATTACACCCTTGGAGAGCGGTCTCCAAGATGGAGCTATGCATCACACCCTTGGAGAGCGGTCTCCGAGGCGGAGCCATCCATTACACCCTTGGAGAGCGGTCTCCAAGACGGAGCTATCCATCACACCCATGTAGAGTGGTCTCCAAGATGGAGCTATGCATCACACCCTTGTAGAGTGGTCTCCAAGGTGGAGCTATGCATCACACCATTTTAGAGTGGTCTCCAAGATGGAGCTATGCATCACACCATTGTAGAGTGGTCTCCAAGGCAGAGCCACGTGCATCATACCACTGTAGCGTACTCTACAAGGCAGAGCTGTGCATAACATCGCTCTACAATGTTCCCCAAGATAAATCTGTGCATTGCACCACAGTAAGGTGCTCTCGAAAACAGAGGTGTGCATCACACAATTGTGGAGTTCTCTCCAAGGCAGAACTTTGTGAAGGGTATTCCCAGACATGGGTCCCGTGCTCACTGTGCCACTGGAATCAAGCTATACGTGGCTGATGAGCCCATAACTAGGGCGAAACCGATCCTGGGTTGCCTGTTTTCTGTTTCAGGGAGGACCTGGCCTGGCAGTTCGGACTGGACTGTTCAAGCTTGGACTGTTCAAGCTTTGCACCACTATATTGCATATTACCTACACCGTGTCATGGTATGGCCAAGGCAGATAAAGGCGAGGAAACAACCTCAGCACGTGGGGATAGGGGGCTGGCAGCAACCAGTTCCCCTGATGTATCTTCAATGACTGAAGTAAAAAATGAATGAAACTTCGTGGTGAGGAAGCAACAAAGAGCAGATGCCTGCTCCAGAGGTCTGCTTTTTCCGCTCTCTCTCTCTCTCACACAACACAATCTGATGCAGGTAACTACAGAATGCCTTTCCACATTCCAAGTCCTACCCCGACCAATTCTACATTTTCATCCAGTTATAATGGGCAACAAGAGTGTCCCTGAGCCATGCTTGCATCTGAACAGTAATGTAGTATTTGGTTTCAAGCTATTACACCAAAATAAAAACACATTTGAGAAGGAAACCACACCTAAAGAGGCAATACTTTTCTAGGGAAGAAAGGCTATAAAAGGGCAAAATGATTTGCAATTGAATAAGGAAGCAAAACGGAGGCAATACACTGTATAAATATTCATGCTGAAGTAATCAAAAAGGGAAGCATTTTATGGCAGAAAATATAAAAACAGAATATAATAATGTTAATAAAACTAATTACAGCGCTAGATTGGATGGATTTCCATGCAGATGGCATAGAACACAGGCATTTGTCCCTCCAAAATAGTCCCAGTTGTGCAACTGAAAGCCACAGGTTTGAGACACTGGAGAGATCATGATAAAATAAGTCCCTTGCTTGCCAAGGGGACTGGTGTTGGCATAAGATTGAAATCCATGAAGGCGTCACTCATTCTCTCTCAACATCCTTCTTTCAAAGGCCTTGGGAGACAGCTGAAAAGCACAACTGTCCATTGAGTGGAAGGCACAAAGTGGCTATCAAAGGAAGATTAGTTCTCTCAAACCACCAGATATCTAGCTTTTGTGTGAGGCCCTTTCAAGCCTTCCACTTGTCCTCTCAGAAAGGTCATAAAGTGGGGGCACTTCCAGGCTCCAAGATGTCCCATTACTGCATCTGTGAAACCAAACCCTCCAATCTACATAAGTCAGAGAGGACCCTAAACTTTTGAAAGAGTAGCGTCTTTGGTCTGTCCAATTGTGGGGGAGCTGATCAAAGCCACATGCTGAGGCCTCTCAAAGGCTATATTAAGTGGCACTTGTAGACCTCAATGAAAAGTGCTAGATGGAGTATGCAGCGGTGACTTCTCCGCTATGGCGGAGGAGCATCCGCCCCGTCCCCCTTCCATTAGCGTAAAAAGAAAGAAAAATAAAACGGCAATATACTCAGGTTTACTATCGTTTTAGTTTGTTTCCTGGATTCTTGGGGTGGGGCCAGTGGGATAACAGGCACCACAGGGACTTGTATGCACTATTGAACAAGTTACTTACCTTCGGTAATGCATTATCTGGTAGAGACAATACCAGCTGCAGATTCCTTACGTTAGAATTTCCCAGGCGTCAGGCTGGATCCGGAAACGTTTGCTCGAGCAATACCCCAGGTGGCTCCATTCGGCTGTGTGTGACGTGGTCAGCATCGTTAGCATCGGTTATGACGTCGCGGTCACCTATATAGGCGCCACCCAGGCAGAGCGGGAGGCATAGGTGGGTCTGTAAGGAATCTGCAGCTAGATATGGTCTCTGCCAGATAATGCGTTACCAAAGGTAAGTAACTTGTTTATCCTATAGAGACTTCTAGCTGCAGATTCCTCACCTTAGAATAGATAGTCAAGCCATACACTCTTGGCGGTGGGCTGCAGACAAATTCCTCACACTAGAAAGACCTGCAGGACCGAATGGGAAAAATGCCGTCCCTGCGGACTCGACTGTCCAGGCAGCATTGTTTGGCAAAAGTGTGCAAAGACAGCCTCGTTACAGCCTGACAGATGTCCAGGACTGGGACATCCCGGGCTAAGGCCGTAGTCGCAGCCTTTACCCTGGTGGAATGGGCTTTGAATCTGTCAGGGGGCTGCTTCTTAGCCAAAAGCACAGCAAATCTTTATGCAGAGAAAGGCCCAGCGAATAATGTTCCTTTTCATCATTGCCCAACCTCTCTTAGCTTCCACATACCCCACAAAGAGTTGGTCGTACACCCGGAACGCTTTTGTGTGGTCAAGGTAGAACGACAACGCTCTTTTTGGGTCCAGAAGATGGGCATGCTCCTCTACTTTAGAGGAATGCAGGAGAGCGAAAAAGGTGGTCAGCATAATAGATTAACCCAGATGGAATGGGGTCACCACTTTTGGAAGAAATGAAGCACCATTTTATGTGCAAAAGTCATAATGTAGGGGGGCTTACATGATTACGCCTGCAACTCCCTCACCGTCCGGGCAGATATTATCGCCACCAGAAAGGCTGTCTCGAAAGTAAGCAGACGGAGGGGACAGTTGGGTAAAGGTTCGAAG
Organism: Calotriton arnoldi; assembly: GCA_963921515.1. Lineage (NCBI taxonomy): Eukaryota > Metazoa > Chordata > Amphibia > Caudata > Salamandridae > Calotriton > Calotriton arnoldi. The sequence goes on along the minus strand of CAWUFW010000450.1, from coordinate 1,136,986 downwards.
GGAGCACACATAGGAAAAACGAGGACCAAATTAAGGTCCCACTGTGGCATGACAAAGGGTGTGGGTGGAAACAAGTGACTCAGCCCTTTCAAGAACCTATTTACAATTGGAGACTTAGAGAGAGGGTTGGTCTGGCAGCCGCAAAAAAGCAGATAGAGCAGTAAGATAATACTTAAGAGCACCCAAAGCAGAGCCTTGCTGGGCAAGGGTAAAAATGAAAAGAAGAACAGTAGAAAGAGGGTCAATAGACCTTTCTGTACAATATGATACAAACTTTTGCCAACAGCTTTCGTATACCGTTTTAGTGGAGGGAGGCCTGGCCACCAAAATAACATTGCATACTTCGGGAGGAAGATCAAAAGCCATCAACTGTTGCCACTCAATCTCCATGCAAGGAGGCGGAGAGTTGACAGGTTCAGGTGGAGGACCCTCCCCTGTTGCTGCAACAGAAGATCCTCCCGAAAGGGCAGCCTGATTGGAGGATCGATGCTCATTTTCAGAAGCTCTGGATACCAGACAATCATTGCCCAGTCCGGAGCCACAAGGATGACTTGGGCCTGGATTTTCTTCGGAACTCTGGGTAGAAGTGGTATGTGCGGAAAGGCATACAACAGGCCTAAGCTCACTCATGGCGAAAAGGGTCGCCGAGCGATAGCCGCCTTGGAAACTCCAGCATGCAATACTGCTGACATTGCGCGTTCTCTTCGGAGGCGAACAGATCTAACCAAGGTTCTCCCCACTGTTGAAAGAGACCTTGCGCCACCTCCGACTGGAGACGCGATTCGTGACCCGCTAGGCATCGACGGCCGAGTTCGTCCGCCCTGGCATTTAAAGAACCTGCCAAGTGTTGCACCACCAGGGTTATGCACTGCTGTTCCAGCAATGTCAAGAGATGCAGAGCCTCTTGACAAAAGGTCCACAACCCCACCCTGCCCTGCTTGTTGCAGTACCACATAGCGGTGGTGTTGTCCGTGAACACCTCCACTAACTTCCCCTTGACAGAGGGAAGAAATGCTTTCAATGCCAATCGAATCACTCAAACCTTCAACAAACTGATGTGGAGCCCCATCTCCACTGGAGACCAGTGTACCCTGATCTCCACCTCTCCCAGATGGCCGCCCCATCCCAGAAGTGACGCAGCCGTCACCACTGTGTGATCTGGTTGGGGAAGGGAGAGGGGGGTCTGCCTTTGACCCCAATCTCTGTTCGTCAACCACCACTGCAAATCTCTCTCAGTTCCCTCCGAGATCTGGACTATGTTGATGAGATTTCCCGATGCTGTGCCCACTGGAACTTCAGGCCCCACTGCAGAGCCCGCATACGCCACCTGGTATGCTTTACCAACAGGATGCAGGAGGCCATGAGGCCCAACAGCCTCAGAGTTAGTCTCACCGAAATCCATGATAGAGGCTGAAACATCGGAATCATAACCGGAACATCCTGGACTCGCTGCTCTGGAGAATAGGCCGGAAACTGCACTGCGTCCAGAACAGCTCCGATGAAATGAAGCGTCTGAGAAGGAATCAGGTGTGACTTAGGCACGTTTGTAGAGAATCCCAACAAATGCAGGAGGTTCGCCGTATTCTGAAGGTGGGCGAGGACGCCTTCAACAGCCAGTCGTCGAGGTAGAAGACTGAAACCGCTAACCTGTGCAGATGAGCTGCAGCCACTGCCATCACCTTGGTGAACACCCGAGGGGCACTGGTAAGGCCGAAGGGGAGCAAAGTAAACTGAACGTGCTCATGGCCTAACTTGAACTGCAGGTAATGCCTGTGGCTCGACAGGATGGGAATGTGAAAATACGCATCCTGCAGGTCAAACGCTACCATCCAGTCTTCTTGGTCTAGGGCAGACAAGACCTGAGCTAAAGTAAGCATCTTGAACTTCTCCTTCTTGAGGAAGAGATTGACGGTCTGAAGATCTAAAATGGGTCAAAACCCTTTGTTCTTCTTAGGAATCAGAAAGTAGCGGGAATAACAGCCACTGCCAACTTCTGAAACCGGTACCCTTTCTATAACCCCCTTGGCCAGAATAGCTGTAACATCCACTTGGAGCAATTTTAAAGGATCCTCTGCCAGCCGATCTTGAATAGGCAGAATAGGAGGAGGAAAGGAAAGGCAGAGAATAGCCCTCTTGAATGATCTGCAATACCCACTTGTCCGATGTTATGGACCCCCAGTGGGGGAGGAGATGATGTATTCTCCCTCTCACTGGAGTGGCGTGGTCTTGCAGAGTCAGACTACGAGTGTTTGGAGGCTGCGGCTGCAGAGGGCAGGGTGGCCGACGACTTCTGGTTTCCAATCCTAGGACGAAATGAGCCACGTCCACATCCCCGCACAACTTGGGAAATCTGTGCAGGACAGTGGCTGGGATAGGGCTGGCACCCCGTTCCGTGGCCACGAAAGATGCGAAGGCTAGACTGGCCACGAGGTGTTGTAGAAAGGCCCAAGAATCTTTCTGTATCAAAAGAATCCTTGAACCGTTCCAGGGCCAAGTCTGCCTTCTAACCAAACAGACGGGAATCATCAAAGGGCATGTCCATCAAATTAGCCTGGACATCGCCCAAGAAACTTGACGTTCTAAGCCAGGTGTGGCTCCGCAAGGCCACCGTCGATGAAATCGTTCTGCCCAGCAAATCAGTCTTGTCAAGTCCACACCGGATGGTGAATTTTGCTGCATTTCTCCCGGCCTTAGCTGCCTGGGAGAGCACAGCCCGGGCCTCCTCTGGGACTTGTGGCAGCCGTCTACCAAAGGGAATGGGAGAAATAGCACAATAAGCATTTGGTATTTACCGACCACAATGCCAGGCTGCAGGAAGAAAACATCTTCCAAAGTGATTCCCTGTCTGAAGGGGTGCAAGGGAACGCGCCCTGGGAAGAAGCCTGAACCACCAACCTTTCAAAGGTGGGGTGTTGGCTAAGGAACTTTGAGTCGGCCGGGCGATGGTGGAGTGCAATTGTCCTATTCACAGAAGCCCCTGTGCTAGGCTTGGACCACGTGCCTAGTAGGACATCATTGAAGGGCAATAGGGGTTCAGTGGTGGAAGCCCCAGGCTGAAGCACTTTGGTCAAGAGATTAGTCTTGACCTGCACAGAGGGCAACTCCGGTCCAAGGACCTCAGCTGCCCATCTTACAACCATGGCATAAGAAGCCCCGTCCACCGTACCCACAGTTGGCGGAGAGAGCATGCCATCATCTGGGGATGTGTCCAATCCACGGGCTTCCCCAAGTTCCTCATACCGGTCTATCAGCTCTGCAGACATATCTTGGTGTTCCAAAGGGCCCATTGACCCCTCTCAGTCCTCTCTCGTGCCTGAAACGTCATGAAAATGCTCAGGCGACAACACAGAGCCCAGCAACGGCGATCCGACTCCTGGACGTCGGGGGTAAGGATGGGGCTGAAGCCGCCGGTGGGCACCGGCAGCTCCGTAGGCACCGACTTCGGGTCCGACACCGGGAAAGGTCGCATTGGCACGACCGGCACCATCCCGGATGTGGAATCGGATCCCCGAGGCCCAACTGGCACCGTGGACGGAGCGGACAACGTTGAATCCGATGGGCCCCCCTCCCGACCCCGCATGGCCCGAAGGCTCACCAGAGGGGTCGGCCTGCTCAAATACGTGGCGCATGGCCTCATTAAACTCTTTAGATTAAGCGGGGGTCGCTCTGGATCCCAGAAAGGGGGGGGGGTTGCAAAGTCGACCCTGGTACCGGCTCCGCAGAACTGTGCCAAGAACGTTGGTGCTTCTTACCGCTCTCGTCGACAGACGACAGCCGAGGTGAAGATGAAGTCTGCTTAGACCTCTTTTTCCTCTTGAGCCTCTTCCCAGAGTGTCCCGAGGACCTCGAGTGGGAGGAAGTGGACTCCAGGAACGGTCCAGCGACCTCTTCTTCGATCGGGACCGGGATCTCCGCTGAGTCTTGCTGGATGGTGTCGACTGCCGGGCTACAAGGGGCTTCATAGCCCGCTCCCGCATGGCCTTTGGAGCCATGGCCCGACATTCCGAGCATGACTGAGTTGTGATCGCGCTCGAGACACCAAAAGCAGATGAGGTGGGGAATCGATAAGCAACATGGTACGGTGATAGGTGCCACAGGGTTTAAAACCGGTCTTCCTCGAAGACATCCCTTGACACACAATGGAAAAAATCTTGAAGACGACAAAAGATGAAAAAACCTGTCAAAAAGCGACAGAGGGGTAACTCTTCCCGGATCGGTGATTAACTGGCGTGAAAAGAACTGATGTCTGCGCGCATGCGTGGCACCTATATAGGTGACTGCGATGTCATAACTGACGCCGACGACATCACGCGGAGCCAAATGGAGCCACCCGACGACACTCACAAGGGGTATTGCTCGAGCAAAAGTTTCCAGATCCAGCCTGACGGCTGGGAAATTCTATGGCAAGGAATCTGTAGCTAGAAGTCTCGATCAGATATCAGTGCACATGATGGTTTGGCCGGCCGTCTCAGGCCGGCCAAATCACCATTTACACTGAAGCGGTCTCCAACCCAAATGTGTTGCTGGGTTGTAGACAGCAAGCACAGGCTCGCAGTCTCATTGGGAGCGCAAATCATCAGTGCTCAGGCCAATCCTGAGAGCAGCTTCAGGATTGGCAACAGGGGAGTCTGGGTGCCTGTGCCTGCAGTGGAGCCACGAGAGGAGCAGAAGACCAGCGATGCAGAGGGCAGCAGGCAAGTTTTTTTTCCCCCTTTTTTAGTTGTCGTCTCCCCATCCCCGCCATTCTCCTCGAACACCAGCCGCTACTGGGACTATGTGTTTTTTTTCTGCGGGCATTGGTAGGGATTAAAATCTTCAAGAGATAATTTGCCTGTCCAATGGGTTAACACTTTGTCCAAAGAGACTGGGAGGTGGACAAAACCAGATGGACACAGTACACCCAAGTCTAACATTATGGAAAACTCGATTAACTTCTGGTAATTTTAAAGAATGCCTGGCATTGTCTGTTCAAACAATTAGTTCCTGTATGCAATTTCTGCACCATCACTATCTCAGGGATACATTCAGGTACTCTTTTACTAGACAACCAATATAGCGGGAGGAGTGAGGAAACCGGTTGATACGGACATACAGAAGGAAGCACATACCCAAGAGCAAAGTTACAGTCTTCCTTCCAGTCGACAATACGGCAGATGAAGAGAGTATTTGTGTAGTCCTCTGGTCTGGACACAAAGTTTTCAGGACAGTCAGCCAGTGGCACATACATCCTTGGCACACGATGGTCCACAGCGGAAAACATGGCATACTTTCGGTAAAGCTCGCTGTTTTTATCTGCCAGTAGTTTGATGAAGCCGGTGGCAGCTCTGGAATGCTTCTTCTCCAATATATACACCACCTACGAAACAGACCAAGAGGGAAAAGCTTAGGAATCAGCAGAGCGAAGGTGCACACAAAAGAACTACTCTGCATGACGTTTACTTCTGTGTTCATTGAACTGGCTACATAGTTCATGGTAATTCCATTGCACTGGGCATCACGTTGAGCTTTGGACCACTCACAATGCACAAGTTACTACTTGTGTAACGATATATCTGTAAGAGACAATAGTTAGTGATAGATTCCTTACCTTAGAATATCCCCAGGCGTCAGACTGGATCCGGAAAGTTTTGCTAGCAGTACCCCTGCGCGCCAGTAGATGGCGTCGTGCGGCTCCGCGTTCGTCGCTGGCATCGTAAGCGCCGAGATGACGTCACGGAGACTACTTAGACACCGCCCACGCGCGCTGACGTCAGTTCTGTACACGACTTTCCGCGCCAGGAACGCAGAGCCATGCAAGAAACTGACCACTGGTGCCATGAAACTAGGGCCCTGAAAGGGATGACCTTAACCCTAGAATCAGTTCGCAGAACGGGGAGGATGGGTGGGGCGGTAAGGAATCTATCACTAATGTCTCTTACAGATATATCGTTACACAAGTAGTAACTTGTGCATCTGAAAGAGACACGTTAGTGATAGATTCCTTACCTTAGAATGGATACCCCAGCAATACTAACCCCGGTGGTGGGTCTGCGAATAGATTACACCAGAAAGTCACGGAGAACAGAACGGCCAAAGAAGCAGTCTCTCCTGACTTGACTGTCAAGGCAGTAATGCTTGGTAAATGTGTGCAGCGAGGCCCACGTAGCTGCCTGACAAATATCCTGCAAGGGAACGCCGCGTCCCAAGGCAGTAGTGGCTGCTGTGGCCCTGGTAGAAAGGGCACGCAGCCCCACTAGAGGCTCCTTCTTAGCCAACGAGTAACACGCTTTGATGCACAAAACGACCCACCGAGAGATGGTACGTTTGTGCACGGCTCGACCTTTTTTGGCGCCCACGTAGCCAACAAAGAGCTGGTCATCCACCCGGAACTGTTGTGTGCGCTTCAGATAGAACGAGAGCGCACGTTTTGGGTCCAGACGGTGGAGCCTCTCTTCCTCTTTTGAAGGATGCGGAGGCGGAAAGAAGGTGGGCAAAGTAATGGTCTGCCAGATGTGGAAGGGCGTGACAACCTATGGCAAGAAAAAAGGACGGGTCCTTAAAACCACCTTGTCCGGATGAACAGAAAGGAAAGGAGGTTTAGAAGAAAGATCCTGGAGCTCACTCACTCTTCTGGCAGAGGTGATAGCTACCAGGAAAGCCGTCTTGAGAGTAATAAGACAAAAAGGACAGTTATGAAGGGGCTCAAAAGGAGCGCACATCAGATAGGTCAAGACAAGATTTAAGTCCCATTGAGGCATTATGAAAGGCACAGGAGGAAACGTGTGTGTAATGCCTTTCAGGAAACGGTTAACAACCGGGGACTTAAAGAGAGAAGGCTGATCTGGAAGCCTGAGAAAGGCGGAGATGGCCGAAAGATAACCTTTGAGAGTGCCCAGAGCAGAGCCCTGCTGGGCCAAGGATAGTAGGAACAGAAGGACCTCAGAAAGAGGGGCAGAAAGGGGATCCACAGACTTTGCTGTGCACCATGCCAAACTTGTTCCACCTGTAGGCGTACACCGGCTTAGTGGAGGGACGCCTGGCTGCCAGAATGACATCACAGACTTCGGGAGGAAGATCGAAAGCTGTCAACCGTCGCCGCTCAATCTCCATGCATGGAGGTGGAGGCTGGACAGGTTCGGGTGGAGGACCGTCCCCTGCTGCTGCGACAGAAGATCCTCCCGAAGAGGCAGTCGGATCGGGGGATCGATCGCCATGTTGAGTAGCTCGGGATACCAGTATCTTCGTGCCCAATCCGGAGCCACAAGGATGACTGGGCCCGGTCGTGCCGAATCTTCTTCAGCACTCTGGGCAGAAGTGGTATAGGCGGAAAGGCGTACAACAGACCGCAGCTCCACTCGCGACGAAAAGCGTCACCGAGCGAATGCCGCCTTGGAAATTCCAGTGCGCAGAACTGATGACATTGCGCGTTCTCTTCGGTGGCGAATAGATCTAACCAAGGCTCTCCCCACTGCAGAAAGAGACCTTGCGCCACGTCCGAGTTCAGACGCCATTCGTGATCCATCAAGCACCAGCGGCTGAGTTCGTCCGCCCTGGCGTTCAGAGAACCTGCCAGGTGTTGAACCACCAAGGTAATGCCTTGATGTTCCAGCCATGTCCAGAGTCGCAGAGCCTCCTGACATAGGGTCCACGACCCCACCCCGCCCTGTTTGTTGCAATACCACATGGCGGAGATGTTGTCCGTGAACACCTGCACTACACTGCCCCGGACAGAGGGAAAGAATGCCTTCAGTGCAAGTCGGATCGCCCGAAGCTCCAAAAGATTGATATGGAGCCGGTACTCCGCCGGAGACCAGAGGCCTCTGATCTCCGCCTCTCCCAAGTGGCCACCCCAGCCCTGGAGGGACGCATCCGTCACCACTGTGTGCTCCGGTTGGGGAAGGGAGAGGGATCTGCCATTGACCCAATCGCGATTCGTGAGCCACCACCGCAATTGTCGTGCAGTGCCCTCCGAGATCTGGACATGATCGGACAGGTTGCCCTGGTGCTGTGCCCACTGGAACTTCAGGTCCCACTGCAGAGCCCGCATATGCCACCTGGCATGTTGCACTAGCAGAATGCAGGAGGCCATGAGGCCCAGGAGCCGAAGGGTCATCCTGACCGAAACCCAGGATAGAGGCTGAAAGATCGGAATTATAGCCTGAACATCCCGGACTCTCTGCTCGGGAGGATAAACCCGAAACCGCGTCGAATCCAGAACCGCTCCGATGAAGGGGAGCTTCTGAGAGGGACTCGGGTGCGACTTCGGCACGTTGATGGAGAACCCCAGCAATTGCAGGAGGTCGGCCGTAGTCTGAAGGTGGGTGACGACGGCCTGGGGCGAGCCCGCCTTCAACAACCAGTCGTCGAGGTAGGGGAAGACTGACACCCCTGACCTGCGCAGATGAGCTGCGACCACCGCCATCACTTTTGTGAACACCCGAGGGGCGCTTGTAAGGCCGAAGGGGAGCACAAAAACTGAAAATGCTCCTGGCCTACCGTGAACCGCAGGTAACGCCGGTGGGCCGGCAGGACGGGAATGTGAAAATATGCGTCCTGCAAGTCCAACGCTACCATCCAGTCTCCAGGGTCGAGGGCAGCCAAGACCTGGGCCAGAGTCAACATCTTGAACTTCTCCTTCTGGAGGAAGCGATTGACGTTCCAGAGGTCCTAGATGGGGCGCAAGCCCCCCTTGTCCTTCTTGGGGACCAGAAAGTAGTGGGAATAACAACCATGTCCTACTTCTGGCCCAGGAACACGCTCGATGGCCCCCTTGGCCAAGAGGGCCGTGACTTCCTGTCGGACAAGCGCCAAGTGATCCCCCGACATGCGGTGGAACTGAGGGGGCATGGACGGGGGGCAGACTCGAAGGGGAGGGAGTAGCCCCTTCGGACGATTTGCAGCACCCAGCTGTCCGAAGTGACAGAGCGCCAGTGGGGAAGGTGATGTTGAATCCTGCCGCCCACCGGCGTGGGGTGCACCCCAAAGCGGGGACTAGGAAGGCTTTGAGGCGGATGCTGCAGGAGCGGAGGTGGGCTGACCCGCACGCTGGCCCCCTGTGCCGCCACGGCGGCCACCACGCCCTCGGCCGCGCTGAGGCTGAGTCTGCGCAGGCCATTGGTTGAACGGACGTGTAGGGGCGCCCCTTCCGCAGCCACGAAAGGAACGAAAGGTAGACGTGGGCGGGTGGTGGAGAGACCCAAGGACTTGGCTGTAGCCCGAGAGTCCTTAAAACGCTGAAGCGCACTGTCTTCCTTATCGCCAAATAGGCGAGTACCATCAAAAGGCATGTTCATGAGGGAACTCTGGACATCCCCTGAAAACCCGGTGGACCGCAGCCAGGCATGTCGCCGCAAGGCCACCGTTGTGGAGATGACTCGTCCCAAAGAGTCCGCGGTGTCCAACCCACACCGAATGGCGAACTTCGCGGCATCCTTCCCCTCTGCAACAGCTTGGGAAAGCACAGCCCGAACCTCTTCCGGGCACTGCGGCAGAATTTGAGCCACCGTGTCCCACACAGCGTGAGAATAGCGGCCCAAGAGGCATGCGGTGTTGACCGACCTCAGCCCTAGGCTGGCAGAGGAAAACAACTGTTTGCCAAGCTGCTCCAGCTTCTTTGAATCCTTATCCGGCGGAGCGGTAGGGAATGCTGTTTGGGAAGTGGAAGCCTGAATGACCAGGCTCTCCGGTGTCGGATGAGACGTCAAAAAGGCAGGGTCACCTGGTGCCGGGCGGTGACTGGCCACGTTTTTATCCACAGGAACCCCTGTGGCTGGCCGAGACCAGGTACCCAACAAAACATCCGTTAAGGCCTCATTAAACGGAAGCAGAGGTTCTATAGAACTTGCCGCCGGCTGAAGCACTTCAGTAAGGAGGTTAGTCTGGAGGGTAACAGTAGGCAATTCAAGGCCAAGAGCCTCAGCTGCTCTACGGAGCACCATAGTGTATGTGGCGCCTTCCTCCATGACAGTGGGAGGAGACACAAACCCAGGCTCAGAGGAGAGGTCAAGGCCACTTGCATCCTCTGAGTCTTCTGCCCACTCCTGTTCGGACTCACACTGCCGTGCAAGAGGGTCCTCTGACCCCTCCCAGTCCTCCCCTTCCACAACAGCCCGAGGCACAGGCTGCAGCGGCGAGGGAGGCACAGGGGAAAACAAATGCTGCACCGGCGCCGGGAACGGCGTCGAGAACGGCGCCGGTCGACACCGCTCCGGCTCCAAGGCCCAATCTGGGTCCCAAGATGGACACGCGGGCAAGGGTGGAGGTGGAACGAACGGCACCCAGGGCGGCGCCGGGAAGGGGGCGGCAGGGTGCGCCAGAGCCGCCGGCGGAGGACCCTGCGGCGCCGGGGCTGGAGCCGCTGGCGGAGGACCTTGCGGCGCCGGGGCCGGAGCGGCTGGCAGAGCCGGCAGCAACCAAGGTCCCCCAAGAGGGACTGCGGGGCCCGAAGGCGCACCGGCGGGAGCCCTAGGCCTGAAAAGGCGGTCCGTGGCAGCAAGAAACTCTTGCACCTGGGCTGGAGTCGCCGACGGACCCGGGTATGGCGGGTAGGCCACGGGACTAACAGGCTCTAATGGAGCCGCGGGGGAAAGACCCCGGGCCCCCTCGTCCGCGTCCTTAGACCGACGGGGGGAGGTCGGAGAGCGCACGCGCTTCTTCGACTTCTTTTTGTGACGTCGCTTACCCGAATCAGAGGGTGAAGACTTGGACCCCGAGGAGCGATGATGACGACTCCGGGGCCGGCCCCTCGAGCGACCCCTGGACCTGGAACGGCGCGGAGACAACTGTCGGGCCTCCAGCAGCTTTCGGGACCGCTCCTGCAAAGCCTTCGGAGCCATGGCCAGACAGTCGGAACATGACCGGGAGTCATGGTCGCGCTCCAGACAGTAGAGACAGACGCCATGGGGGTCGGCCACCGACATCGTACGGCGGCAGGCCCCACAGGATTTAAATCCAGGCATCCCTACGTGGCACCAAGAGTCAGAATTCAGAAAAGTAGAGGCAAAAGCCCCAAAACAATTAGTCAAAAAGTGACTAAGGTATGTGGTCTAACTGGGTCTGCGCTTGCTGGCGCGGAAAAAGAAAGAACTGACGTCAGCGCGCATGGGTGGCGCCTAAGTAGTCTCCGTGACGTCATCTCGGCGCTTACGACGCCAGCAACGAACGCAGAGCCGCACGACGCCACCTACCGACGCGCAGGGGTACTGCTGACGAAAAACTTTCCGGATCCAGTCTGACGCCTGGGGATATTCTAAGGTAAGGAATCTATCACTAACGTGTCTCTTTCAGATTTGCTTTATTGTTAGTTATCCAACAGGGAGAATAACTCCGTTTCAAGAAAACAACTCACACTGACAAAATGCTACTTAACATCTGACAGCTATAAAACATTGTTAACATCAACAGCCAAGTGGTTAGATAAACACAAAAGACGGATGGGTGGAGGTATTGCAACAGTACGATTAAAGTAAAGGTGGCATAACCTTGTAGCTAATTACGCATGCACTAAATGAGCGCCTACTGTTTAATGTGTACATTTGGAACGGAAGCTGGAAGAACCACTTAATTTATTAGTTGATTTATTTAACATCAAACCGGTAATGATTGTGCTCTGACGTTGGAGGTTGTCGACTGTTATTTACTTGGCCCTACACATTGACCATACATTGTATAGAAGACCAAAGCTTGAAGACTAGAACCTTTCTGTTATGCCCATGACTGCTAGACTCTCTACATAGACTGTAAAACACAGTGGTTATTCACTTTTGGTCTTTAGAAACCTCTACAAGACCATGAAATAACCAGTTCTAAAATATAGAGCTACAGTTTTGTTTCCATGTTGTAAAATTAATGTAGATTCTTTAGACTAGTCTGGAGGGAGGTGAGTGTTTGTAGCTCACTAGAACGGTCACTGAATTCAGTCCACGGCCTAAAGTGGTCGCCTTTTTGAGCGGGCAGTGCCAGGTGGCCCAAGCTGCTCCAGATTTCTTGTTGGTACTTCTAAGGGAGGAGAAATTGAAAATACTGAGTAGTTTAAATGGAAAAGGCCCTTGCGCTTAACAATATCCAAGTCTTTCTTAGTATTGAAGACATCTTGCATAGCCCAGGAGCAGTCATCTGAGCAATTTAAGGCTGTGATTCGCTCCAGACTAGATAGTTGCTCAAAGGATGCTGTTCTAGCTTCGCTAATAACAGAAAGGCACACTCCTCCTGAGCACCTACTGTAACATTCATACCTTCTTGTTCCTCTAACAACCAGAACAATATCAAAGAATTTGATTATCTGTTGCCTCAATACTGCTGCAGAGTCCTGTCAACAGCAGCCATACATTTCACAATGTTTTCCTAATGGTTTGCCTGCAGTACTTTTGAGTCGCATAAATCCGCATACTGCCACTCTAGCCTACTGCCAAATAGTAATTTCTGTCTCCTTGGTGGGTGGGTGCATAGGCCATGAGCCGCTCTGCTATAAAACAGGTTTTCATAATCCCAAGCTACAGCAATGTTGCCCCAAGTACATCCAGCATATCTACTCTCCTAATCCCACTACATCCCCAGATCCCATTCACACAATAGTCAGAGTCTTCCACATTTCATTCCCAAACTGCATGAGAACTTTATGCCCTTTACAAGGTCCATCCTCCAATTATGTCTACTGCTCCATAAATTAATGGGACATCATGGCTCAGGCTCTTAACCACCTCAACATTTCTTACCCATTGCCAGGCACCCCAATCCCATGCTCACCCTTGTACCCTATTTTGTCATCATCTAATTACCTCAATTAAACATTAAGCACATAATCGCGTACAAAGAACACCCTTCAGCACCCTGCCCTATTCTGATCTGTGGGATTCATTTTCCCACCTACATTGGTGACCGCTTTAATTCTCACCTACTCAGAGTGCACTGTGAAGACATCACAGAAATATTGATCAGTCCGAAACGTGCACAACCAGCAATCCACTGCAAACATTACACCATTCAGTGTCCTTAGTATGGCTATTTACCAGCCACCAAGTAACACTGGCACCTTCTGCGATGATCTAGAGATTGTTGTGACACTCCATGCCACTCATCATTGTAGGGCACCACAACCCTAACCCAGTTCTCTTTAACCACTCACTGGAAAGCACCCATCCATCCCCTACACAGTTGTACAGAATGCCACTACATCAAATTCTGATTTCAAACGCACTCACTCATTCTACAATCCCATCAGCCCATCTCCCTGTGACCTTGGCATCATAAAATGTCAGTCAACATCCCTTCATCTTGATTCCAATTATTCAAGGCTATTATCAGCAAAACAAAACACTGCGCAAATGCCCTACTTTCATTCTTAACTCAAATTCACATAGATCTAGAACCCTTACTGAATTCCACATCTTTTGACACTTGATAACACACTGAGGACAACACTGGACTCTCACTATCAGTTCTGAAGACTCACCCTGCTGCCCCTCGCCCTGCATCACATCCCACCCTAACGCTTTGAAAACCGAAATACAGCTGTACATTTGAAAAGCAAAGAGCTAAATGATATCTTGAGAACTATGAACATGCCCTGATCACCCTCAAATTCACCCTCACGCCTGCCAATTTCTTACTGACAGAACCTCACATCCTGTCTAGGCTCTAACCCCCAAAGGCTTGCCAGTATAACCAAAACTATTCAATCCTGGTCTTGCACATTGCTCACACATTCCTCCCTCTATGTGCATAACTTTGCCTCATAGTGCCTCTTTAAAATCTCAGGTATTAGGACAAATCTGGCTGCACTCCAGACAAGCCCACCTCCTCCAAACATTAATTTCTCCCACACTTCCCACTCCTTTGGCATGCCCCTTTCTTTCCCTCACACTTCTTTCATAGAGTAAATTACTGTTCTCAAATTAGCGAACCCTGCATGTGCAACATCAGACTAGAAGCCTCCAAAGCATCAAACCACTATCCAGCTCTTCTAATGTAGCATCATTCCTGGCATCTCCCTGCAACCACTTCACAAGACACACCTATTGTAACTGCTTCAAATCTGCTGCAGCCTTGTCCATGTTAAAAAAAAAAACACAAATAGAAACCACTAAGTAATTAATTCCTACTACTTATTGCTATCTGCTACCTACCGCCACATCGCTCTACTTTCACTCCCCTCAAAAAGACTTAAAAGAAATCACCATCACTCATGGATGCAACTTTATAATCTTTGCCAACTACCATTACCTTGCTTTAAATCTCATACTTCTCGAACTCTTAGGGACACTGGGCAATGCCAAGCACCAGACTATCCATCATGACCAATCTTGGAATCACAGGTGCCGCTGTAAACAGCTTTCACCCTATCCCTCGTACTGTTCTTTTCAGTTTAGAGCTCTCTATTATCGCCGCAAATAGTAATTCTATATTGTATTTCTATAGAACTTACTACAACCGACGAGTCATTGTGGCACTTTGCTGTGAGAAACCGCTACTCCAGAACCAAGGATTAAAGTTAAATACTTAGTACATTAGTAGTATGTGCTTTCTTTTTAGGTCTCGCCTGCGACAACTCATGCACTGTATGCGCTCTCGCTTGCGTGAGATATTGTGTACAAGGGGCTTGCAACCCACCCACTACTCAACATTTTCTGGCTTCATTGGTTCTCTTATTTGCTGCCTTCTAATTGGCCAGCATGTGCTGGCTTCACTTCTTTCGGCTGGAGCATGTACCAAGTAGTGATTGCTTACGCTTAATTGCTGTCCTTCCACTGATGGTGCTGTGATTGAGGTAATAATTTTATTTTTTCTTCTTCCCTGCCATCTCTTGCCATTTACAGCTATGTTTTACTATGTCATACGCACTTCAAAGAAGTCCTTTTCTCCTTTGAAATAGATGTTTATTGTGACAACAGATCTTTTTATTTTTTTAAATCTTTTTTATTCAAACAAAAAAAAAAAACAAAAAAAAAAACCACAAAACAACAAAAAACAGTACATTGCAGCAATTTAGGCTTCCATGAATTACGACATACAGTACAAATTCAAGTTCAGGCGACGGGATATTGTACAAAGGGCACACAGCATTGTTCCACAGTTAAATCACTTAAATGTCTTCCTCATCCGCCACAAGGGAAGGGGGGAGGCAAACTGGAGTGCAAAGCAAACCCCTACTCTCATTCCATGGGCCCCAGATTTTTGTCCATTTATGGGGACAACCCCTACTTTCATAAACAACCCTTTCCGCTTGCATGCACCAGTCCATATCGGACTCCCAATCCGTATATTTTAACTGGACTCCTCCTCTCCAAGATCTAGCCATATTGCGCTTGGCCACCATACAGCCCAATGCAACCCACCTCTGCTCAGCACGTGACAGATCCGTGGCCTCCCAGAAGTTTAACAGACAAAGCCAGGGAGAAACTTCTATAGATGAGTTACAGATGTGGGACATACCGGCGAGAACCCTTTCCCAATACCTCTGGAGGACCGGGCACTGCCACCATTGATGAATATAGGTACCAACGTCTCCACATCCACTGGGACACTCAGGGGAATCCAATACCCTCATTTTGACCAGGACCGTGCTGGTATAATAAGTCTGATGCAACAATTTGAGTTGTATAAGTTTAAATCTTGATCTGATCGCTACCTCGCGTGATGAGGCCAATGCCTCCCGCCAATCGTCATCGTCCAAATCCCCTATGTCGTCCGCCCATTTTGCACGTACTTTCTCCTGAGCGTCTGGAGTATGATTGAGGATCTTACGGTAAGTCAATGAGTTGGCTCTCTCCGGAAGATATTCATCCAACAATCTATCCTCCAGAGGCGAGGAAATCGGCAAATCTGAGTCCTTTGGAATAGCTTTGTACAAAGCGTTTCTGGCCTGGAGGTAGCGAAAAGTCTCTCTTTCATGCAACTGGTAGTCCCTTTGCAAATCGCTCAATGGAATTACTCTCCCCTTGGCCCACATGTCTCCAACTTTCGAGAGACCGATCAAATCCCATTCATCAAACCCTGGCTGCTTCGACAACATACCTAGGTGGTCCGTTTCCAGTGATTGGGTAACTTGTGTGATCTTGTCTTTCCACCCCAGAGCACGTGTTGCCTTGTACCATATGTCTACCGTCGAAGACGTTGGCATGAATCTGGGTGCGTACTGCGTCCCCCCATAAAGGGCCCTTAAATAAGTACCAGAGGACATGTTATGTCTGTCCATTCTGTAGGCAGGGTCCGATACAGGTCAATGGGCCCAATGATTTAAAACAACTAACTGTGAGGCCCAATAATAGGATCTAATATCAGGCAGAGCAAAGCCACCATCGTACCAGCCTTTTGTTAATTTTGTGAGAGCAATCCGGGGAGAACCTTGGTTCCAGAAGAGAGCACGGACCTCCGATTCGATTGACTGAAAATACCGCGGTGGAACTAAATATGGCGTATTTTGCAGTGCATACAGAAAGCGCGGGATGTCATCATCTTGTAAAGTGCTGCTCTACCTAAAAGCGTGAGGGGTAGTGTTGTGACAACAGATTTTAACTGCTTTTCCTAGTACATTTTCACTAAGACTTGAACATGGTCCAATTGCTTTCTTTATGCGACAGGATTCTTTTTTGCCAAATGTCATATTTTTTTTTCACGCATGGGGAGATTAACTGATGTGCTCAGAATCACTGGTGTATTATGCAGATACCGAAAAAGCATTGGCAAAGCCAATAGGCTTCACCTTTGAAACTACTGGCTCTGCCATTGCCTTTTGTTCATGCTGTACAGCGTGGGCATTGCCAACTTTGGCAATGACTTGCAGCCATGCTGCACAGCAAAGCGGCTGCTTAACAGCATCGCTAAAATAATAATAAACAAGCATTGGCATAGCCAATAGGTCTCGCTTTTGGGACCTTATAAGTATTTAGTTATGCAGCACAATATCCTTGGTGCAACAACATCAGCTGTTGCATGGCTAAACCTTGTACCTTATAATTTGAAGTCAGAGAAAGAAAGAAAAACACCAAGCTCCCCAGAAGAGAGAGCTTGACATTTGACCTCTGTCTTTGAATGCACAGCAAATGTGACAAAATAAGAACAAGATTTAAAGGCCTGTTTACCGAAAGCAAGTTTAATAAAGAATACAATAAACATGGTTTGGGCAACGGGAGGGACGAACTCAAGCTGGACAGCCTAAAGAAAATAAAGCCAGCAAATAGAAAGCAAGAAAATATGAGTAACAAACCACAAAGCCAATGGTAAGCAAGGGCGAAATGCATTCCTAGGTCATATTTCTGAATGTCCCCAATATGTCTTTATCAAACCAGACAGCTATGCAAACATAAGATCACATATTCCAAGATGGAGAACAGAATACTTCTGAAGAGCTAACATTGCAATTTGGAATAGTTAATATTCAAGACTGTAGAAACAGACAATTACAAGCATTTGCAATGCAATCGGTCTCGCATTTGCGCGAGTTAGAGCTATTGTCGTTGCAAATGACAATATCTTTTACCCATGTCTTTTGGTTTGGAGTGGAGTGGCTGTATGTGGTTTGGAGTGGAATAATGCGGGTTGTATTGGGATGGTTAGTTGTGGGATTGTGTCGGGTGGATTTGTGTGGTGTGTAGTGGAATTATGTCGCATGGAGATAGGGGTGAGAGCTGCACAGAACAGATAGAAAAGAAGATAGAGAGGGATAGCTAGTTTGTGCAGGAAGTGGTGAAGGAACTCCAAACCGAGGAGTAGAAAGAGTGTGTGAGAAAGAAAGGGCACAGACGCATAAAGAGGGAGCGCCTGTGTACGTAGAAAACACCCCAAGAAGAGGAGGAGAGCGTTGGTTTAAGGGATGGAAACCTTGAAAAGTCACAGGAAAGAAACTGTGCTCGAAGACCTGAAGTGAACCAATATTAGAGAGGCGGAAAGAGTGCGTGAGAGGGTGAGAGAGAGAGTACGAGAGAGAGGGAGGGACAAGTGAGTGCGGCACGGTGGGGCGAGAGGTGGACCAGTGCACAGCACAAGGAGGTACAGGAAGGTAGCATGTGTAAGCAGGCATACAGAGAGGAGAGGAAGCAGTGAAACTGTGAATGGAACACCATTTGCAAAGGTTGACTGGTCACCTTTCTGTTGCTTATTGCTATATTTGGGTGTTAAACTGGTACTAATGAGGTGCAACCAATTACCAGACACTTAACTAGTGTAAAAATGTTAAAACAATGAAGTAACACAACCACAAAATGTGCAGCATTATGGCGCATAATTTGACACCATTTACTCACACCCTGCCACATAATTTGGCACAGCCCTGCCGCATAATTCTAGTGGCCCTGTTACTATTATTATAAGAATTAGATTTTGCTAACACCAACCCCTCCTCATCATATTCTGGTTTTCTCCATGTGCTTTTAACCAGACTCGACTTGCAACATGAGTTTCTGTATAAAATACCACTATTTTGAGATGGTCCTACTCACACATCGTACGTAAGTTGATATTGCAGAAGCACGACAGACCTCCAGAAACACAAGATTTAACCAGATGTGGGCATCTGTGTTTAGTGTAAGAATAAAATACAGAAGCGTTTTTAAACTATCGTCCGCTTTTCACTTATCAATTTCTGAGGGAGTAGAGTGTGTAAAAAACAAAGCATTTGTACTAGTCGGCTGTGGGGTGACTTGAATCCCCCGAACTAACTCTCTCACTCCCCTCCTACCTATGTAACCTGTGGGCTCCCAAAGTGATTCCGTTCCCATTTCTAGGTCAGGATTTTAGGGAGTGGAGGAGTCATTGAACAGCTTCAGACTAGCATGCTGTCTCCTATGAGATGGGGGCCAGATGATGACGAAAGGGGTGCAGTTTGTGGTGCGATACATCAGCTGAGCTGCCATCTGTCAGGTGTGAGGGTCAAACCATTGGAAGCTAAATGCTTATGAGTAAACGATGGATCTATGGCGGATCCAGAGCTTGGACACAGGACCTGAGAAATGCAAAGAGATGTTCCTAATAGCCGCAGCCTACACTAACCCCAGCTCTTCGGAAAGCGGCGAGAATCTGCGAGCGTGGGGATCAGCCAGACAAATTAAATTATAGAATTAAATTGGGAACAAGTGGTTTGTGATGTCAGGAATGACATTTCACCTCTGGGGAGGCGTCCATGATAGCCCCATCCCGTCAACATATTCTGAGATGTTGTCGCATGCAGACACAGAGTGCTGGACTATGTAGAACCAGAGGGTATTCACAAAAGCAGCCATTGCGGTTTGTTGCCGGCCTGACCATTGGCTCCCGGCTGAAGGTATACAGTGGTGAGCGCCCCCACACTTGCCGTGGCTATTGTGAAGTGAACGCGCACCCGTCTGGTGAACGCGCTCTCTGGTGAACGCACCTTCTCTGCTCCCTGACTTTGCGTGTGCTCTGCATCAGAAGAAGCGCGTGAGACCTACAGCAGCTGCCGCCCTCTCACTATCACACCGTGGAGATAGGATACCATCACACCGTGGAGACAGGATGCCAGTGTGAATGTTGGCGCGTCTCCCAACGTTTCTCTAATTAAAAAAAAACATTTAGTAAAGAAAGAAAAACACAGCACAGCCAGAAAAGGGAGAGGAGGAGGGAGGTGGTCAACAACAACAACGGGAAGGGGCGGGAGCAGGTAATTAACAACACGGACAGCATGAGGAGGGGAAGGAGGGCTTAAGGCAAAACGGACAACGGGCGAATGAAAAGCAGGACGCAGGCGGTGCTCGAAGAAATGGAGCAGAGCTCAGAACACGAGCAGGAAACTAACGCAAGAAGCCGAGACAAAAGACAAGCATTGGCCGTGCGAGACGCGCTCTGCGGTGGGGGAGGGGGAGGAGCGGGAGAGCAAGTGACGCGCGGCCGTGAAAGTGACACGGCCGCGCGGCCCCGAGAAGCGCTCGGGGGAGGGGGAGGAGCAAGTGAGGAAAGCCATATGGCGCCTGGAGCATGCGAGGAATGCGCGTTACTGCGCGCGTTCTCGCATGCTCTAGGCCAGCCAAAAGTTGTGGTCGCATTTCTGCAACCCACACTACAAAATGTCTCGCCCAGAGCCAGCGCTGAAGCGCTGGCTTTCAGGGCGAGACCTAAAAAAGGACTATGTGGCATCCAGCGCTAATGAACTTAAAAAAAAAGCATGCTGGCTCTGGCTGCATCATAGTGCTTTTTTAGATTTGTTTTAGCCACATTGCAAAGCATCAGTGCTGCTGTACAGCATGCCTACAAAACATTGCCAAAGCCAATAGCTCGCATAGGCGAGGCCTATTTCTTTGCCAATGCTACCTTTCCTTGTGGATTAGTTGTAGTAAGTTTGTTACGTTTATTCTCTAAAGTTCTTCTGTGTTTAGCAGTGTTTTGAGTAGGGACTGAATGGTGGGAGTAGATTACAAAAGGGAAGTTGTAAGATGTTATTAGGAGTAGTGGACATGTGCACATGTTAGTAGGGTCAATTGTCTAAAAAGGAGGGGGAAGTTTGAAAAGGATCTTTGGGAGTTCATAGTAGTCAAAGAGTTGGGATGAGTCAGAGAGGAGGGATGGGACAAAGGACGAAGGGAATAGAAATTTTTTTATTCAACAAATAACTGAAATTAACATATAATATATAGAGACAAACACAGATCTAAATATGTAGTGATGCGATATATATATTCATACACCCATATGTACATAGAAGTAGCAATATACATGTCTAATAGGCCCATGTATCTTATGGCAAAGTATACAAAGCTAGTGGTTTTTTTTTATTTCTAAATAGGCTGTAAAGCTCTTAAGGTACCTTTCCAGATTTAGATACTGTGATACACATGGAAAGAAACGTAAAGCCATATACACACACTCCTCCATTTATATGGATTTATTATGTACTATGGCATACATATATATCTAATACAAAATACTCAAATGTATTGTTATATATAGTTCGTTAATTTACTTTTATATTTTCTTTGTTTACCTTTTTGCTATAACTAAAATAAACCATAGATACATGTATACTGACATACCCACACATCTAGATCTAAATATGTGTATAGTAATATGCATAACAAACACACATTAGCATTATAATTAGTATTGATGTAAAAGGAATAAATTCCTACATATCTGCATCCGATCCGTAGATGCGTGTAATAATTACATGTTGAGACATACCCATGTATGTTGTGTTTATATACATGACATTTTTAATATTGTAATGTTTTTAATGTCAAATATATTGTTGTACACTTCTATTATAGGTACTTTCCCTCTAATCATATTTGCATACTATACTGTGACATAGTTATTATCCAAGAAAGGAGCAGTACCATAAATGCAGACACCCATCTAAATATATATTTTCTGAATACAATGAGATACTGAAGGATATAATGTATAAACATAAATGTCTTGTTATACAAGTAGCTGAATTATTTTTATATAAATATGTGCAGAGACAGAAAACAAATACATATATGCATGTGTTCACATATACAGAGAGATAATGGTGTCATCCCTGTATGAAATATAGACCTATAGATCTCTAAATATGTACATACCCATAATGAGGTCTGTATAGATAAATATCTATCTATGTGCGCAAGCGTGTAAACATGTAAGCATATAGCACACACATACACACATTAACACACACGCACACATATATACAGCAGAGGTTTTAATGTCTTTTACAACATACTGATGAGTTACACTGTTGTGTTGTGTATAGTTGTCATGTAGGGAAGAGCCAGCTCTTGACTAATCATCTGAAGCTGAAATGGTTGCCAGTGGATCTTATGTTTGTAGGTAAGGAATCCCATAGTTAGGCTGCTTGTCCGGAGAAAGATATTACACCATTGTTTTATTTCATGTATGCTGATATTTTGAGGCGTGGTGTCATTCAAAAGAATAGGGTCCTTATTTGTATGTATTTGGTGATTTTCTTCCTGATGAAAAGTGGCTCTGTCTCATGTATTGCTTTTTTGGGGGATACCAAGCTGGTTGAATGTGGATCTTCTGACAACTGTTAACAGTGTAGGGCCCTCAAGTAGGAGAGATGTGTGCTGGTGACTTTCTAAGTAGAGTCCAGCAGCAGAGTTCTGAATTCTCTGTAATCCTCTCATATTTGATAAAGGTGAGTCGTGGCACAGACCATTAGCATAATTGAGTTTTGATAGGACAAGACCGATTGTCACTTGGATCCTGTAGATAAATCCTAGGTGTGGGAAGATCTGTCGCAGCGTTTTCATTGTAAGAAAGCTTGATTTGGCTGCCTTTCCACTTGGGCAGTCATTCATAGCTTGGCATCAAGGGTAATTCTTAGGTTGTTTTTTTTTGTTTGTTTTTTTAACTCTACCGTCAAAAATATCTAAGGTTTTACATAGTCAGGCCAGGCGCAGAGGTGGTCATAAGTTTCCCAGTCACTACAGGCGAGTATTTCAGTTTTGGAAGCATTCAATGTGAAGTAATGAATAAAGGAATGAATAAATGTTTATTGTTTAGGTAATTAAAACCTTAACAATTTTCACATAAATTAAAACAATACAATAAATATCTTCATACTTTTAAAACAAGATTTCACATCTTAAGTAGTTACAATCAATAGTGCACAAGTTACTAACTTGTGTAACGATATATCTGTAAGAGACAGTAGTTAGTGACAGATTCCTTACCTTAGAATATCCCCAGGCGTCAAGCTGGATCCGGAAAGTTTTTGCGTAGCAGTACCCTTGCGCGTCGGTAGGCGACGTCGTGCGGCTCCGCGTCCGTCGTCGGCGTCGTGATCGCCGGGATGACGTCGCGGGCAGTACTTAGACGCCGCCCCTGCGCGCTGACGTCAGTTCTGTACACGACTTTCCGCGCCAGGAACGCAGAGCCATGCAAGAAGCTGACATAGGTGTCTGAAAAATACTAGGGCCCTGAAAGGGATGTCCTTAACCCTAGAAATCAGTTCGCAGAACGGGGAGGATGGGTGGGGCGGTAAGGAGTCTGTCACTAACTACTGTCTCTTACAGATATATCGTTACACAAGTTAGTAACTTGTGCATCTGAAAGAGACACGTTAGTGACAGATTCCTTACCTTAGAATAGATACCCCAGCAATACCAACCCCGGTGGTGGGTCTGCGAACAAAGATCAGACAAGGAAGTCCCGGAGGACAGAACGGCCAAAGAAGCCGTCCCTCCGGACCTGACTGTCAAGGCAGTAATGCTTTGTAAACGTGTGCAGCGAAGCCCACGTAGCTGCCTGACAGATATCCTGCAGCGGAACACCGCGGCCCAAAGCCGTGGTAGCAGCCGTTGCCCTGGTGGAATGGGCACGCAGCCCAACAGGAGGCTCCTTCTTAGCCAAAGAATAGCAGGCTTTGATACACAAGGTTACCCAGCGGGAGATGGTTCTCTTGTGCACCGCCCGACCTTTTTGGCGCCCACGTAGCCAACAAAGAGCTGGTCATCCACCCGGAAGTGTTGTGTGCGGTTGATGTAAAAGGAAAGCGCACGTTTTGGGTCCAGACGGTGGAGCCTCTCTTCCTCTCTGGAAGGATGCGGAGGCGGAAAGAAGGTGGGCAAAGTGATGGTCTGCCCAATGTGGAAGGCAGTAACCACCTTTGGCAAGAAGGACGGACGCGTCCTAAGAACAACCTTGTCTGGATGGACAGACAGAAAGGGAGGTTTACATGATAGAGCCTGGAGCTCACTCACCCGCCGAGCGGAGGTGATGGCCACCAGAAAGGCTGTCTTCAGAGTCAGAAGACGAAGAGGACAGTTATGTAGAGGCTCAAAGGGAGCGCACATAAGAAAGGTAAGAACCAAGTTCAAGTCCCACTGAGGCGTCACAAACGGAACAGGAGGGTAGAGGTGTGTAATGCCTTTTAGAAACCTGTTAACAACAGGGGACTTGAAAAGGGAGGGCTGATCAGGAAGCCTGAGGAAGGCCGAGATGGCACAAAGATAGCCCTTGATGGTACCCAGGGCAGAACCCTGTTGGGCCAGGGACAGAAGGAACAGAAGAACCTCAGAAAGAGGGGCAGAAAGGGGATTCACAGCCTTTGCTGTGCACCATGCCACAAACTTGTTCCACCTGCAGGCGTATACCACCTTAGTGGAGGGACGCCTGGCTGCCAGAATCACATCACAAACTTCGGGAGGCAAGTCGAAAGGAATCAACTGCCGCCGCTCAATCTCCACGCAAGCAGGTGGAGGACCGTCCCCTGCTGCTGCGACAGAAGATCCTCCCGAAGAGGCAGACGGATCGGGGGATCTACGCTCATACTGAGTAGCTCGGGTTACCAAACTCTTCGAGCCCAGTCCGGAGCCACAAGAATGACTTGGGCCCGGTCGTGCCGAATCTTCTTCAACACTCTGGGTAGAAGTGGTATAGGCAGAAAGGCGTACAACAGACCGCAACTCCACTCGCGACGAAAAGCGCCGCCGAGCGAGTGCAGCCTTGGAAATTCCAACGCGCAGAACTGATGACATTGCGCGTTTTCTTCGGTGGCGAATAGATCTAACCAAGGCTCTCCCCACTGTAGAAAGAGTCCTTGCGCCACTTCCGAGTGAAGACGCCATTCGTGATCCATCATGCACCTGCGGCTGGAGTTCGTCCGCCCTGGCGTTCAGGGAACCTGCCAGGTGTTGAACCATCAGGAACATGTCCTGATGTTCCAGCCATGTCCAGAGGCGCAGAGCCTCCTGACAAAGGGTCCACGACCCCACCCCGCCTTGTTTGTTGCAATACCACATGGCAGTGGTGTTGTCTGTGAACACCTGCACTACCTTCCCTTTGACAGAGGGAAGGAATGCCTTGAGTGCAAGTCGGATCGCCCGGAGCTTCAGAAGGTTGATATGGAGCCGGGACTCCGCCGGAGACCAGAGGCCTCTGATCTCCGCCTCTCCCATGTGACCGCCCCATCCCAGAAGGGACGCGTCCGTCACAACTGTGTGCTCTGGCTGGGGAAGGGAGAGGGATCTGCCCATGACATTGCCGGTTCGAGAGCCACCACTGCAACTGTTTTGCAGTCCCCTCCGAGATCTGGACGTGATCGGACAGGTTGCCCTGGTGCTGCGCCCACTGGAACTTCAGGTCCCACTGCAGAGCCCGCATATGCCATCTGGCATGAGTGACCAGCAGGATGCAGGAGGCCATGAGGCCCAGCAGCCTCAGGGTCATCCGTACCGAAACCCAGGATAAAGGCTGAAAGATCGGAATCATAGCCTGAATATCCTGGACTCGCCGTTCGGGAGGATAGGCCCGAAACTGCGTCGTGTCCAGAACTGCTCCGATGAAAAGGAGCTGTGGAGAAGGAATCAGATGCGACTTCGGCACATTGATGGAGAACCCCAGCGAGTGCAGGAGTTCGGCCGTAGTCTGGAGGTGGGAGACGACTGCCTGGGACGAGCCCGCCTTCAGCAGCCAGTCGTCGAGGTAGGGGAAGACTGGAACCCCTGCCCGGCGCAGATGAGCTGCGACCACCGCCATCACTTTCGTGAACACCAGAGGGGCACTTGTAAGGCCAAAGGGGAGCACGGTGAACTGAAAATGCTGGAGGCCTACCGTGAACCGCAGGTAACGCCGGTGGGCCGGCAGGACGGGGATGTGACAATAAGCGTCCTGCAAGTCCAACGCTACCAACCAGTCTCCAGGGTCGAGGGCAGTCAAGACCTGAGCTAGGGTGAGCATCTTGAACTTCTCCTTCCGGAGGAAGCGATTGACGTTCCGGAGGTCCAAGATAGGACGCATGTCCTCCTTGTCCTTTTTGGGCACCAGGAAGTAGTGGGAGAGGCAACCATGTCCTACTTCTGGGGTCGGAACATGCTCGATGGCCCTCTTGGCCAAGAGGGCCGTGACTTCCTTCTGCAGAAGTACCAAGTGATCCCCTGACATGCGGTGGAATTGAGGTGGCATGGCTGGGGGGATGGTCTCGAAGGGGAGGGAGTAGCCCCTTCGGACAATGTCCAAGACCCACCTGTCCGAGGTGATGGGACGCCAGTGGTGAAGGTGATGGCGGACCCTGCCCCCTACTGGCATGCTGTGCACCGGAAAAGAGGGACTAGGAGGGCTTGGAGGCCGCGGACGGGTTGGAGGTGGTGGCCTGACCCGCACGCTGGTTGCCCGAACCGCCACGGCGGTATCCACGTCCTCGGCCACGCGAAGACGCTTGCTGCGCGGGCCGGTGGCTGGGCAGCTGACGTGACTGGGCGCCCCTTCCGTGGCCACGAAAGGGGCGAAAAGCAGAGGTTAGCGGAGGGCGTACAACAGAAAGGCCCAGGGACTTGGCAGTAGCCCGTGAGTCCTTAAAACGCTCCAGCGCATGGTCTGCCTTTGAACCAAAAAGACCGACTCCATCAAAGGGCATGTCCATGAGTGTATTCTGGACATCACCCGAGAAACCAGTTGTTCTCAGCCAGGCGTGGCGACGTAGCGCCACCGTCGTCGCAAGCGATCTGCCCAGCGAGTCGGCGGTATCAAGGCCACAACGGATGGTGTATTTAGCCGCATCTCGCCCTTCCGCAATGGCGTGGGTAAGCAGTGTCTGGACCTCCTCAGAACACTGCGGCAAAACAGCCGCCACCGAATCCCACAGGGAGTGGGTATATCGGCCCAAAAGGGAAGCAGTGTTGACGGACCGCAAGCCAGCACTGGAGGAAGAAAAAGCCTTCTTCCCAAATTGGTCCAGGCGTTTGGATTCCCTATCCGGAGGGGCGGTAGGGAAGGCGGTTTGGGAGGCAGAGGCTTGGACAACCAAGCTCTCGGGGTGGGGTGTTGGGAGAGAAACAAGGGGTCGCCCGGAGCAGGGCGATGGCGTCGGGTCACGTTCCTATCCACAGGAGCCCCTGTGGTGGGTTTGGACCAGCCACCCAAAAAAACGTCAGTGAGTGCATCATTAAACGGCAGCACAGTCTCCGAGGAGGAAGCCGCCGGCTGAAGCACTTCTGTCAGGAGGTTAGTCCTGACGGCCACAGTAGGCAACTGGAGATGTAAGGCTCCAGCTGCTCTACGCAACACCGTTGCAAAATTAGCTCCCTCCTCCGTAGCCACGGGAGGAGACAGCATGCCAGTGTCAGGGGAGGTGTCTAGACCACTGGCATCCCCAAGTTCCTCAGCCCAGTCCGGATCATACTCACACTGTTGTGTGAGAGGGTCCTCAGACCCCTCCCAGCTCTCCTGGTCCTCCTCTTGTTCAAAATATGGAGGAGGAGGGACATTTGGGACCCAAGGTCTCATCGGCGCCGGAGCCGGCGTCGAGCGGCGTCGGTCCGGCTCCATGTCCGGAGCCGGAGAGAACCGGGGAACGACGCCGTCCGGAGCCCCGGACGGCGTCAGGAGCGGCACCGGGGACATCGGCGGAGGCGTGGTTAGGTCAACCGGCGTCGATGGGGGTTGCGGTACCACCGGAGCCGGGATCGAGGCCGGAGCCGAGGCCGGGATGAAGGCTGGTGGGACAGGCGGCGCCGGGACCGGAGTCGGCGGCGGCGCCGGGGCAACCCCATCAGGGCCCGCGGGGCCCGAAGGCGCACCGGAGGGGCCTGAAGGCCCGAAGAGGCGGGCCATGGCCGACAGGAATTCCTGTATTTCGGCCGGAGTCGCCCCCGAACCCGGAAAGGACGGGTAATGCGGGGCGGCTCTACAGGCATGTCCGGGGCCACGGGGACGGTGCCGACTGGGGCCTCAGCCGAGTCGCGAGACCGGCGAGGCGAAGTCTTAGAGCGATGATGCTTCTTAGACTTCTTGTGCTTCGACTTACCCGAGGAGCGCGAAGACTTGGACTCCAACGACCGGCGGGGACTCCGCGACCGGCCCCTCGACCTCTCCCGGGACCGGGGCTTGGTGCGGCGCGGAGCCGACTGCCGGATCTCGAGTAGCTTTCGAGACCGCTCTCGCAAAGCCTTCGTATGAAGTTTCCGGCAGTCAGGGCACGACTTCGTGTCGTGGTCTCAGCCGAGACAGAAGAGACACTCGAGATGCGGGTCCGTGATCGACATCATGCGACCACAGGCTCCGCATGGCTTGAAGCCGGGCATCCCTACGACACCTAGGAGTCGTGAAGACTCGATGAAGAAACAGTGAAAAAATTCACAAAAAAGGTTAGTCAAAAATGGACTAGGGCACTGCTCGTCCCGGATCTGCGCTTACTGGCGCGGAAAAAGAAGAACTGACGTCAGCGCGCAGGGGCGGCGTCTAAGTACTGCCCGCGACGTCATCCCGGCGATCACGACGACGGACGCGGAGCCGCACGACGCCGCCTACCGACGCGCAAGGGTACTGCTACGCAAAAACTTTCCGGATCCAGCCTGACGCCTGGGGATATTCTAAGGTAAGGAATCTGTCACTAACGTGTCTCTTTCAGATATTCATGTACAAGCAGTAATGTTCCTAACCAGTGCAATAACATTTCTTAATAATTCAGAGATTTTCCCATTCTATGATATACACCCTTGATCCTCATGCTTGTTAGTCTTCCTGTACATCCAGTAATGTTCCTGATCATAGATGATAAAATCCAATATCGTCCTAAACGGAGGTCAAAATCAATGCTCCTATAGGATTTCGATTTTCAGGGCCTGGTCGTGGAGGTTGAGAAATGTTATCAGCTTGCAGTTCATTTGAGGATCTGACGGATCTAGCCCTTGCATTATAGCAGCGCTGCATGTCCTTATTCCTTTGATGATTAGGGCGTTTCTTAATGAAGTGACTCGTGCTGAATAAAGTTTGGGACAGATGTAGATTAAATGAATGAGGTTCTCTTTTTTGCTGCCACAAAGTCGGCATATAGTAGGCCCTTTAAGTATCCAGCTTGGCTGGTCCGCAATGGACGGTAGTTCCCCAAAGCGTAGGGCCATCAGCTGTCTTTTTAGATGTATCGAAAATGTAATGCTTAAGTAAGGAGCTGGTGCAAGAATCTTGTAATTTTTAATCCCCATCCAGGCATGCGATCTAAAGCTGAAGGTGTTTTTGTCAAGTTGCAGAGAATGGGATGTTGCTTTGTTTATGACTTTTTTTTAAAGCTGAAAAAAAGGACATTGTTGTTCCATAGCTCAGCAGTGCAGGTAGTTGTTAACGCTTATTGGAGATATTGATTGAATACAGATTTGTCATTTTCCAGTTCTGTCCATAGGGCCTTATTAAGTAGGGAGCACGATGTATTCGGTTTCAGTCAGTACCAGAGCTTTATTGTGGTATACATTCTCCCTATTGTTTCATTTGTAAGCCCAAATTCAAGTCGCACCATGGCTGGTGATGCTGACTGGTGGATCTGAAAGACCTTTTTGTAGGTTGTAACTAACAGTTTCTTCAAAAGTACAGAATCTTTACCGTGTAAAGCAATGCTGGCATAAGATATTGTTGGCAGCATTTTTGCCACTATCACGTTAAGCAGTGGTTTGTAGGACGGCCCCTTCAGTTTTTTGCCACGGTCCTAAAAGTGAAAGCTAATGCGCCGGTTCTCTGTGAAATAGTTTTTTGCTCTTGATGATTTAATCTAGTATCCATGTAAAACCCCAGGTATTTATAACTGGTTACTTCCTCTAGCAGTTTGCCGTCAAGCCAGAAGTTCTGCTTGGTGCTAGGACGATTGCTGATGAGCATTGTTTTACTTTTTGATGTATTAATTTCTAGTGTGTTAGTTGGTATATATTCCATCATTTCCGTGAGTGACCTTCGGAGACCAACCTTAGTTAGGCTCATTAACACCACATCGTCTGCATATGAGAGATGAGATAATGATAGCTTTCCCAATTGTGGTGGATGAGAGTTGATCTTATCAAGCCGTTGTGTTAGGTCAGACATAAATAGATTGAAAAGGTGCAGTGCCAACACGCATCCTTGTTTTAAGCCTTTGTTTGTATTCAGTTTACTTGATCATCTGGAGCCATCGCCCAACTTTATTCTTATCCATGTTTGGGAGTAAAATAACAGTATACCTCGTAGTATTCTATATGGGATGTTCCAAGCTCTCAGTTTTTTTCACAGGTGGCGACAATCCACGCTGTCAAAGGCTGCCTTTAGATCTATGAAACAAAGGCGCAGTTGTTGTTTCTTTCACTTGCATTTTTCTGCTATTAGTGAGAGAGTTAGAATATTTGTGATCATTGCAATCCCTTTTCTAAAACCTGTCTGTTTAATAGGAATCAAGTTAAGCTTGTCCGACCAATCAATCAGGTCTGCCAAGATCAGAGAGGTGTAGTACTTTGCTTCTACATCTAATAGGGCAATTAGCCTATAATTTGACGGGTTTGTACTATCTCCACCTTTGTAGATCAGCGTAATAATTGAGCCTTGCCAACTAGACGGAATTTGATTTAGTAACTCAACCTATTTAAATTGCGTGGCTAGATGTTTGCTCCAGAAAGTTGGATCGTATTTAAAAATTGCTTGAGGGATGCCATTAGGCCCTGGTACGCCCTTCCTCTGCCTCTCCGTATTGTGTGGATTATTTCATCAGCTAAATAAGTTGATGAATCAGTTTTTACCTTTAGACTGCAAATACCATCTTTTCTGCAGCTACAGTTTTCTGCTTTTCCTGTTGCCGTTGCTAAATCTCGTTGATAAAAGCCACCCGGGTGCTTCAGCGACAGCTGTTCGGGAGTTATGCCCTCCATGAATCTTCTTGTTGGAAAATTGGCTCAATCGTGTTCTTGTACATTTGAAGTTAAGGCATTCACTCTTCTATTCAGATTGTTTATTATTTCCCAAAAGGTGCTGGAGTTGCTTTGCTTAGCACTAAAAAATACTTTTTTACCAGAATCTCTCATTTCTATTTCTTTTATCTTCCGATAACTTCTTTTTGTATTCTTTCCTCAGCTGACGTGTAGTGTCCCATGCTGTGTGATCAGGATCCGTTGCTTTTAATTTCCCAATGGCTTTCTTTACTTCGCGTTTCAGGATTTGAACTTCACTCATTAATCCCTTACAGTTTTTGTTTCTTGATACTGGTTTTTGTTTTCCCGACATTAATTATGTCATTTTGATCTGATGTTTGTCCAGGCTTATATTGTATTCGGACCCTCATTCCTGTTCGCTATTATAAATTCTTTTATTGTGTTTTGTAGCTCCTGTAAGGTTTCGTTTGTCCATTTAAGGCGCTTTAGATCAATTGAATAGATGTTTTCCTCCATTACTGGATTAGCCTGATGCTTGGGTAAATTAGGTTGACGTAAATGTGCTGATAAGAGTGGTCACTCCTGGTGGTGTATTCGATGGAGAATTGGGAGATAAGTGGTATCAATGGTAGTGAAATTACCGTATAATCAAGTCCGGATCGCGCCTTCACTCCATGGTATGTGGGCTTAGGAGGGGTATCTTCCGTCGATCTGCCATTTATGACTCTCATTCCCAAATACTCTAATGACTTCACCAGGTGTTGGCCTATATAATCAGGATAGGTTGTCTTTAGTTGATATGGAGGATGAACATTCCAGAATATGTTGTCAGCGGCAAGTGTCTCGTCTTCGTCCGGGGAGTATATTAAATTAGAATTAAAGTCTCCTGTCAGCACTATATTCCAAGAGGGATGAGTGCATCTTATATCCGAGACGAACAATTAATGGGGCGTTATGAGCTATTTTCTTACTTGCCTTTGGATGGGCATGTGTGTTAATCAGCAGCACTGGTCTCGGTTTATCTGAGATCCATTGAGTAAATTTAATTAATTGCACACTGGATCCAGGAGAGACTATCTGTTCTGATTTGATGCTCAGCGCTGTGGACACGTAGACTGCCAGGCCCCCTTACGGGCAGCCATATTTCTCGTTTTTTCCGCAGTTATAGTGTAGTGTATGAAACCTGCAATGGGTATATCATCCAATGCCCATGTCTCCTGGAGGGCAATTTTGTCACGTTTCCCAGCCTCGAGGAGGCATGCCATCTTCTAGCTTTTATTTTGCTCCGGCTATGTTCCATGAGAGCAGGTGGATATTTCCACTGCTAAGTTTACATGTTTGTCTTCTCAAGGGTGAATCACCCTTGATATCATTAAGGGTGCCTGGGAGCCAACTCCATTGACTTTGATCTGTTCCTGTACTCGCCTCCTGGCCTTTGTATGCGTCACTCCTCGTTGGAATAGTTGGACTTCTCCCTTTTGCATTCTGCAGGACCGAATACACCGGTGGACTTTCTTGTATTTGTCTTGATCCTTGTTCTGCTTTGTAGGAGGAATTTCCAATAAGGGGTCCGGGGTAGCGTGGAATGATTTGTTTGGATAGTTTTATGCCCCATGCTTCAAATTGTTGTGCAAAGTTCATAATGAGCTGGACTTCTTCTTCTGACTGCCATGTAGTAAGAGTTTGTTCCTTGCTTTTTTGTTTCCCTATTAGAAGGAATTCTACGTCCAGAAGGTTTGTGGAGTCTAAATGCTTTAAGGCTGGAATTTCTGCAACAGTTTTAATATGTTGCCCCTATTTAAAATATCATGCCGAGACTGTGATTCATATTCTGGTGTTAAAATTATTTGCTGCATTAAAGATCTTTGCTCTCGAATTTCTTCCCCAAGAAGAGTCTACTTGTTTGCCTTCCACTGTACTTGACTTGTTAAGGTTTTGGATGTGAAATCTGAGGTTTCCTTGTTGGGACTTGCTGCTCTTTCTTGCATTACGTGGTGAGATATGAGATAAAGGCGAATCTGCCTGTTTGTTCTCTTTCTGCTTGTTTGTTTTATTCCGCTCTGGGCAGCATGGCCCGATCTCTCGAGTTTTTACCCAAGATGAATCTACTTGTTTAACATCCACTGTACTTGACTTATTATGGTTTTGAATGTGGAACCTGAGATTTCCCTGTTGGGACACACTGCCTTTTCTTGCATTAAGTGATGAAGTATGAAATGGGGGAGAATCTGCCTGTTGGTTCTCTTTCTGCTTGTATATTTCATTCTGCTCTAGACAGCGTGGCTCGGTCTCTTCTGCCATACCTCCTTGGATCTTTTTTTGCCGCCCTTCTGGCTGGTACCCCCATTCAGTAAGTCTTCTAAATTTGCAGCATTAGAGACTTGCTTTTTTGGAGCTACTCTTTCAAGGTCATTGGCCTTCAAATTTATCCCATGGGGAGTAGTATCCGAGATTGTTGTTCTTTCATCTTGTACCTGTTCTTGTTGGTTTATTGCTGCTGTGAAGTAGTGGCTCAATGCCATCCATTGGTCAACAGCCGGCAAACAACTGCAGATTTTGGATTTTTCTGTGTCCTTGAAACTTTCCAATTTCATTAGTAGCTGCGTGTTGCCTGCGTAGTTCTAGCATGTAAAGTGAAAACTAGCTAGTGGTAATTACTTCATGTAGATGTTGTAAAGC
Source organism: Calotriton arnoldi (assembly GCA_963921515.1). Classification (NCBI taxonomy): domain Eukaryota; kingdom Metazoa; phylum Chordata; class Amphibia; order Caudata; family Salamandridae; genus Calotriton; species Calotriton arnoldi. Next base: position 1,103,777 of record CAWUFW010000450.1, on the reverse strand, counting down.
ATGGGCGAGACGATTGAGCCCTGAGGGATTCCAGCTTTAGTGCTGTATGGTTTTGTCGAGAATGTAGGAGTTTGAATGATATTTGGTCTGTTGTGTAGGTAGCATGCTCTCTATTCAGGCTTCCTCGAGTCTTTCGATAGTGTGTCAAAGGCTACCGAAAAGTCCAAGAGAAGACGGGCATCAATCCATTCTGGTCTATTGTGCCTTTAAGGTCATCCCAGATCGAGATTAGGGCTGATTCAGTGCCTTTTGCAGAAGTTGGAAAATATGGAATTGTCTTGAATTAATTGTGACATCTGGACGAAGGCTGCTCCTTCTAAAAAAATGTTTGCTATAGGTCCACAGTTGTCTGGGTCTTGAGCTAGTCCAGGCTAGTTTTCTTTAATAAGGGGCAAATGTATGCCTTTAAGACTTCTGGAAAAACTGCTGTGCTTAAGGAGTTGTTGATGAGTGTTTAGACTGGCACTGCCGCAGAAGCTAAAATAATATTTCTGAAGATTTCAGGTGGACAAGAGTAAGAGGGGCTGCTGGCTAGCTCACTTTAAAAGATCCAAAAACTCAGCTTTGATAGTTCTTTGAAGGAGCATTGAGGCTGCATAGAAGTCCCATGAAAATGGGTTGTGGCTGTTGGTTTTTCTGTTGGTTAAGTACAAATCCAGCATGTTTGCTTTAATTGTGTAATGATTTGCCTCATTGTCGCAAAAATATTGAGAAACAGGATTGGCATCTTCTGTGCATTTTGGCTTAAGGAATTGTGTGAACTTTTATAAAATTCTTTATTGGTACATTTTATATTCTGGATTCAGCAGGGATAGTATAGGTTTTTTTCTGCATTTTTGATTGCTGATTTGTATATTTTGTTATGTCTGTGAAGGTGTCTCTTGAATATGGTTTGTTTTAAAGGCATGGGTATTTTCCCGGTAGGCCGAGAGGGTGGCGGCCGGTTTAGGACCTGTGTAGGCCGGTGTTGTTACTGAGAGGCCGTTTTTGCAGCTGTGCTGCAATATCGGCCCCCTGTAACAAAACCGGGAGTGGTGCTTCTTGTTAGAAGCCACCCCTCCCTCCCGCTACCGGGGCCGGTCGAGCAGATTGCCAAGGTTCCCAGTCCAGCCGTGCTTGGTGCTTAGAAATTCGTTTTTTGATGTTTTTCAATTCTGCGTTCATCCAAGGCCTGTGTTTTCTTTGATCACATGGAATTAAGAAATTAAAATGGAGCGATTCAAAGTAGATTCTTTGTACAGAATTTATTGTGACCAGATCTGTGTAAGCAGGTTCTCTAGTAGTGGTCTGACCATGTGACTGGAGTAATTGTTCGGAATGTGACTAGTTGTGTCCGGGACAGTGAGTGAGTGGTTTTTTTTTTTGGAGGGGGGGAGGGGGAGGGCATATTAGTTTTGTCAAACCAAATGTTCAGTTCACAAAGGATGCATAGTTTTGAGTATATTGTAGGAAGATTACAGATTGTGCCTCGAAATGTCTCTGGGAATTCTGTATTGCTAGTTGGTGGTGTTTAGAGATAGAGAAGGTTCAATGAAAAGGTTGGAGTAGGTTTGAATCTGGCATGGGCCTCACAATCATGTAAAGAAACATCCTGAGCTTCAGAGCTATTTGTTCTTTCTTTAAATTGGACAGTTAAGCCCCCTAATCTTTTGCCTATGCGATTTTGTGTTGCAGTTGGATAGCCTGGTGGAATTGCTTCATGCAAAACCGCTGCCATATCTTCCCCCGGCCATGATTCAGCTATAAAAAATAGGTCAGGTTCTGTGTCCATCAATAGGTCCAATATGAGGTACTTATTTTTGTTTTGTTTGTTAAAAAAAAAAAATGGAATGAGCATTTAACAGTAGGCAGTCTAAAGAATATTTTTATTGTCCTTTGAAGTTGTGGGTGTTGTGTTGTTGTTGGGGTATTAACTGTTGCAGAACAAAGTTGTTTTTGTTTATTGTTAACTTTCTCCAAAAGGCTTAGGAGACATGTTTTGAGTGTGTGTGTGTGGTTGGTGGTGAGTCTGGTTGAAATTGAGGGGACGAGTTTGGGGCTGTATCCAAAAGATAGCTTGTTGGCTTGATGTGCTTTAGATATGGAGAAGGAAGGTTATGGTGCAGGGTTGCTTTCTTTTGCGTATGTCGAAGGTGAAGGTGTATGGTTTTGGGGTGGTGGAGCAGGAGGGTAATTTTTATGACTCAAATTCAGCAATGAATGATAGATGTGTGAGTGAGTGTTGCCATGTGTTTGCGGATTGAGCGGCTGGTGTATTTTTTGAATGCGGAGTGAGAGATAGAGAGGAGTTTAAATGTGTGTTATGTATGTTGGTATTCACAGCATAGTGCGTGCAAGTAGGCAAATACGGATGGTTGGGTGTTCTTGAATGTGTGAGATTTTGTTCAGATAAATGTAGGATATATTTTTATTTTTGTGGGGTAATAGGTATTTTGGTAGTGACTTAAGTGCAGGATTTGAGTGTGAAGGACTAGTGAGTTGTGCATGTTAAAGGAGAAGGGGAGTGGGATTATGTGTGAGGGCAGAGTCTCTGTGTAGTGTGAGAGTGGGCGAACAGGGGTTTGGAGAGATGGTTGTAGGTAGAGGTTTGTGTGGTAAAGCGGGTTGAAGAAAGGGTTGAGTGGGGTGGCAAAGGCAATATTAGAAGCAGGCAGAAGAAAGAGGAAGGACTTTAATTGGAAAGGGAGGGGTGTTTGAGATTGAGGGTGTGTGATTTGTGGGTTATAGGTATATAACCAAAATGTTTTTGGCTATGTTGTAGTATAGAGTTCTGGTATGTGTAGGAGTGTGTGGGTGTAGGGGTAGAAGGGTGTGTTCTACAACTGGGTAGTCTTTGGTGAGTGAGTTGTGGGTGGATTGACCTTGTCTGTTGGCAGAGAGAGGTGTGTGTTTGTTATGAACTTGTGTGCATGGCTGTGTTTGTGGCCGTTTCCTGGACAGTGTGTATAAATTTTGAAATGGGTAGCGATTCTGACCCTTGGCCCTTCCCGGCCCAAACACCCAAACAGGCAATTGCCCTTGTCCTCGCCGCCCATAGCCTTCATGCCAGAGCTGAAACGCCCTGGACGCAGTGTGTCGGGGGGGGGGAGATCTTATAAAGGCTGGTGAAGTCACATCACCCTCTTTCAGCCTCCTAGGCACTCCTGGAGGCCCAGCTATGTGGTTTCCACAAACCACCAAATTAGTGCACCTGGAGGAGCGGTGTGTTCAGCTTTCTAATGCACAACTGTGTCTGAGAGAGCAGGTAGGATGGGGGAACGGAGGCGAGAGGAGGGAGGCAGGAAAAACTTGGTCTAGTAGCATAAAGTTTGGTTAATCGCTGGCAGAACTGCACAAAATTCACAAACGCTTACAATTAGAGCACAAGCATAGCTGTCAACAAAAAAGTTGGTATTTAGCTCTAAAAATGTACTTTGATTATAGTCAAAAGAGTACACAGATTTGGGATGAGAACAAGAACTCAAGTAGCCAGGAGGAGTCTACGAGTGGAAAAAGGCAAGGAGACAGGCTGAGTAGGGGGAAACAAACAGAAGGAAACAGAGGCCAGTAAATGGAGTATATGATGTGAGGGGGGCAGTTTGATGTCACTCAGGGGAAGAGTGCAGAGGGAGAGCAAAATGGGGTGCAGAGCAGAGGACAAAGTGGGAAACAGAGGCTGCAAAGAAGGACACTCCATGTTTCAGTAGCACCACCAAGCGCTGGCTGTCACCAGAAAACATAACAGGGACAAGCTACTGGTCCTGGTCTTCAAAGCCATGAATGGCTCTTCCTCAAACTACTCCACAGAAATTCTGAGCCACTATGTGCCAACTCGCAACTAGCGATAGCCACTAAAAACCTCATAGCTAAACTCAATGTCCTTGTACTGCATCTTGGTCTGGATCTTTTCAATTGGTGGGTTCTCCACAGATTAATTGAACTTAACTCAATTCCTCTGCTTACATCATTGAAAGCTGTCCTCAATTAATACACCAGCAATCACAAATTGCCTTAAAATAACATATTACCACAATATTTCTATTTCACCACTTTATCAAATTCCATCAGCGCTGCTTTGTACGCACCCCGATCCGCTAACGACCTAATGTACAGACATAATATTGGCTTGTACAATATTTCTTGCCAAAATGCTCTGCTGCGATGCCAAATATATGCTGCTGTCAACCTAATAAAGTATAACCATACCTACAATGGGTCTTCCTCCCAAAATGTGCACTATTTAGAACTGGGATACTCTTGTTTTTCAGGCTAAGTGAGCATCTTCTGAAAGAGGCAGGCAGTTTTGGCCAGGGCAGGATGTGGTGGAGGGGCTGGGAGGTGCATTAGGGAGTCAAGATTGACAACGCACGACAGTCGTACTGAATTGTGTTCCTTTCACATGAAGAGCACTATCATCACAGCAACCTTGTTGTGTCAATGGGGAACTGTGTATTGCTCATTCTTAGTATGTTGTTTTTTAGTTCCGACCTACGTTGTAGGATCAGCAGGATTGTAGTGCACTGCCTACTCTTTTGCATAAGGGCGATTTTATAAAATACTTTTTTTCAATAGTGATGCACAACATTTGTAGTGTTATGAACCCTTCTGTATCATCTGTTGGTCAAGGAGTTGTGATACATTTACTTGGTTTATTTAAATGGTGTTGAAACTAATACTAGTTTCTTCAAATAGTTTTTTTTATTCTTAAATAGGCTGTTTAGGGTATGGGTGTGCAATCAGCAAGGACTAGTTGGGGCTGGAGTACTCTTGCAATACGACTGCCAGATGGCAATTAAAGAGCAGGAACTCCTTTGAAAGAAAGTGATTGATCACAGTTCAACAAGAGCAAGCATTTGTTCACAATCTCACAATTTGAAGGTTACCCTGGAATAAGACTCTACAAGGCCAGAATGTGCCAGGGTCCTATTCCTGGAACCACTTCCTGCCGTCTTTTGCCATTCTTCAGAGAGTAGTGCTTTGGAAATTCTAACAAAGTTCCCACTTATGGTTGCCGCTACAGTCATAAAAGGGTTGCACAAAGAAGTAGTGTTTGTCTGTGAACTGTGTTTTCTTGGAAACGTCAAGTGCAACTCGTGGAAACTCAGTGGTAGTAAAATCGAGAGCGGCCTACCTTGGCTGTCTTTTGTAGACACTTGTCAGGCAACAGGCGTGGGTCAGCGGTCACCGGCATGCTGGCACTTGAAGAACCTTGGGTTGCGCCAAGCGGCTGACTGCTGCCTGCAGAAGAAAATGAGATCTATTAGGTGACAATGCAAAGACCTTTCTATTAAAAAGAAAAATAACGTTCCCATCTTAAATACAGTTTTATAAACCAAGGGTGCATCACAAATGGATATAAAATAACGAAATACCTGAAAGTGCGAGCTTCAAAGCAGTGCTAGGCTAGGGTCCTGCGACAAAGGCCTCGTGGGGATGGACCCATGCCAGATTTACAAGAAGCACACATAAGATACATTTACAGACAATGAATCTATGTGGAGATCCTCAAATATACAGACCGGCTCATTCGAGAATCTAGCATGGATCCGACCTCCCTACATACAAGGTCGACCCCTTTGAGCGAGACTATCAGAACAAGCATGCAGTGTGAGATAGAGATGAGTTGGTGGATGTCTAGTTGTCATTTCAAGGGGCATTCTGTAGTGCAATATCTTGTAACAGACACAATGAATTAGAGTACTTAAGATAGGAGTTTGAGGGTATTGTGGAGTAGGACAGAATAAAACAATGGTCCATAGTTGACCGATCAAGATCAGCTAAGGAAAAGTCTTTCTAAAAATATATTTGTATTCAATACTAAGACATATGGCAAATGCTTTACCTACTGTACTACTGGAGACTACTTGCCCGCAAAATAAAATGAAGCCATTTTTTGTCCGTAACTTACTGTGACGTTATTCTATGTGTAATGGCTCTTACCTAGTTTCACTGTTGCTGATCCAGGTACGAGGGGTTGTGGACCTGAAACACCTAAAACACCTGTGGTAGACCAAGGATGTCAGAACTTAGGTTATTGGTTTGGGAAAGGGGAACCCATACCAACTAAACATATCATGGAGATGCCTCAACACGAGTCTGACCTCAAACCCTGGTAGCTACGGCCGCATGAAATTCTCCTAAGAAAAGTAGCACAGCAATGTGAAGTCTCAGTTTGCAATCGATGGGGACCTTGGTGTGATATCAGGCAGCCTCCAATGGTGCGAAGGTCTGACACACCAAGTGGGTTACAACGCTCAAAGTTTTACCTTTGGACTAAGTCTTTTTTGCGGTGGTCAAAAACCTTCAGCAGGACAAAGTCCCAGGCAGAGGCCGGCGAGGTTCTCTTGAAGTATTATATGTCGCTGAGCTCCTGCTTGGGTTTTGCAGCACTTCCACTTTGCGCTACTGTAAACATTTCCAAAAGATCTCAATACAAAATGGCAAACCCCTTCTTCCATCATAAGGAGCTGTGGATTTCTCTAAACTACTTTCCTGGGTAAATTAGGTCTTCTTCCTCTGTTAGGGTCCAGATCGGTTTCACTTCAGCTAGCACTGGAGCCAACCAAGTCTAGGAGGGCCCAGGGAATGAATGAGAGCAGATCCTGGTAGCCCCTTTTGGCACCTCCAAATGAAATAAGGTAGTGTGAAGGCTGGCCTTTTTTATGGCAACTATTCCTTTACTCGTCTAAGATGGCCAATTCATGCTGAGTAGCCACCCATTGTTAACGTATGTGCCTTCCTGGGCCCAGACGCTAGGCTATTGTTTTCTGCAGAACAGGGTTGTTTACTCCAGCTAGGAATGTGTATTGCACCTCATGAGGGGAGATGAGTGGCAAAAACTGGGTCTATAATAGTTTTAGCTCAGACAGCACAAAGTACATTTATGTAAAGCTATGTGTCTACTAAGGGTATCAAAAATCTCCCATCACCATGAAATTTGATTTTTAAAATGAAGGGAAAAACAATTATTGTGCTAGTATTGGCCCATGTAAAGGTAGAAATAAAGGCTTGAAATTTTCCCTAAGCCTGGTCATGGAGAATGTAGCTGAACCTACACAGTGAAAACTGCCTTTGGACATTCAGTCATTGTGTCGTGCACAAATAGCCACTTTCTTATATATTAAGCACCCAGCCCTGTGGGCTTACAATGCACATCTTATGGGTGGCTTATTAATTTAAAAATAGGTTTTTCAACACGGCAAAGGCACATTTTCTCTCTATTTGTCATTGCTCACTGTAGTGCCTTTTAACTGCAGCCCAACTAGAGCACAGTAGTGCTCCAGAAAGCCATATATTTCTGTTATATAGAATGGTGGTATAATTACACACTGCAGCCCACACAATATTTAACTATTATGCCATTGGTGTATTTTCTGCACCCTCTACCATGACCATAGAGGAACATTAAATAAACCAGCTATATAATCCATTCCATGGTACATGTGTTAGATGAACACACAGACACTATACTACTGTTTCAAAAATGATGGAGCATACAGAGTCCTAAGGCCAGCAAAACCAGACATTAAAAATGGGGTGACCATGGGTAAAATGATGTCCTTTCTTACAAGGGTAAAATCGCCCCTTCTGATATAGGGCAGATAATCAGGGATCAATCAAGTCAGGATGATATCGCAAATAGACACATAGGCCCAAACCAACAGCTCAGCAGGATATACCCCCCATTGTACCGTCGCATGATCATCAGCCCAAGTCTGCTCACTGTTCTGCCAAAAACTAACAGTCAGCAGCCATGTCTGGTTAGCCAATGGTCACCCTTTATCCAGGCAGGCCTTCGCTCCAAGCCACACCATTTCCTTCCAAAGACATTGCTATTTTTCCCTTCTTTCAACAGTAACAGACCTCAGGTCTGAGAACAAGAAGATCATGTGACCCTGTAAGAGTAACTTCTTCCTCACTAGCACCTTAGAAAGGCCTCACACACTCCTTTTTCCTGATGTTATGTTAAGTATATTTGTAAAGCACTCGGCTACCTGGAGATGTCACGGCGCTAGCTTAGATTCACAGCAAAACGATCCAAGAACGGGCCCTAGATGTTAAATAGCCATGTTTTCAGTTCCTTTTTTAAGCTGAGAAGATTGGGGGAGGATCTGATTTGGAAAGGCAATGAACTCCATGCCTTTACCGTGCCCAAGATTAATCTTTTGCCTCCCCAATTCATGGTCTTGAAACTGGGAGCCACTAAGGTTTTAGCTTTCATGGAGTGAAGAGTTCTCTTAGGCGAGTACCATACAAGGCCCTGCCTAATATGGTAAGGGCCAATATTGTGGAGGGCCTTTAAGGCTGTGCACAATGCTTTAAATTTAAAGCGATGCCTCACTGGGAGCCAGTGTAATTTCCCAATTTCGGATGAGACTGACTTAAATTTGGGTATTCCAAGTAACAGTCTGGATGCTGAGTTTTGCAACGTTTGAAGTTTCTTTAGATGCCGTTGCTGTAAATTAACGTAAAGCCCATTATGGTAATCCAATTTCAACATAACTAGTGAGGTCACAACATTTTTTGTGCCTCAAATGGAATAAATCGAAGAATTGTTTTTACCAACTTAAGAGTAGAAAAGGTAGAAGTAGTAACTACATTTACCTGGACTCTAAAGGAGCGTTTCTGTCCACAAGAACACCCAGGTTTTTGGCTTTCTTCACAGGCACTGGCAGAGGGCCTAATTCATCTGGCCACCATGATGGTGACCAGAAGGAGGCATTATTTCCAAACAGAATGAACTCTGTTTTTCCTGAATTCAATGTCAGGAAATTATTGTTCATCCAGGTAGTGAAAGTCCGCTTACAGTTACAAAATCTGTCTCCTGTGCCTGAATCCTGTTTAGAGAGAGACACCACAATGTGTGTCATCAGCATATGAGGTAATAGAAAAGCCAAATGATCAGAGAGGCAAGAGAAGGCACAAACATTAAAAAGCGTCGAGCTAAGCGTGGATTCCTGTAGGACCCCGTCGGGAAGAGAGAAAGGCTCTAAAACAAACGAGTCCAAGGCGACCAAAATTATAGCAATTTTTCATTTTGATGTAGCAGAGAGAAAACTGTGAATGGAGGCATTGTCTTCAAGGTGGTTGATCCCAAATGAAGCTAGATTAGAATTGAACACGCTGTTAAGTGAACCGGTGTCAAATAAACAGTTATGCTTCTTTGATGCCATCCCAACCTCATTACTGTTTAAAGGGGCATGCAACAGGGCTACTAAGAAATTGTTGTTTAATAAAATTACCCAACAGGTGCCTCAATTGGCTTACCAAACTATAATTGGTGATTCCAATGCTGGTAGACTGGCTTCAAAGAGGACACACCAACTACATGCAATGCTGTGTCACATACCTCCACAAAATATTTTACACAATCCATGGCCACAAAGAACAGACTACATGTATGCACTTCCGTATGGAACAGTTATCATAAGAACAAAGGAGTTAGGAAAGGAATCCCTGGTGACCTGCGGTTCTATAAACTGGGACGAATAGGACCACTGTTATATCATGTTCTACTTTAGTCTTTCAAGTTGTAAAACCACCACTTAACATTCACAAAAAGTAATTATGAAAATGTTGGAATGGGTTTGACAGAACAAGAGATTTTCTTTTAAGAGATGTCATTTTTTGGTTACAATATTGTAAGCCAAATTTAAAATATATGGTGAATTTTATTTTATATTATTTATTTTTGTGTTGTATTATTTTCAGATGTGTCTGTTTCTTAAGTACTTCCAGAAGTTGATGGGCTTTTTAAACCTAAATAAACTTACATTTACTAACCTGAAATACCAGAAACATTTTTTATCTGCATTGTCATTCTTTACAGTAGAACGTTTACTAAATGTGTCTTGTAAGCTGATGGAATGGCCTTAAATGAAAAAGTGGATATTTCTAACGTGAGAAATTTTTAATTTTAGAGGCTACTCTCTCAGATGTATGTACAATTGTTCAACTATTTGTAACTTCATTGTTGGGTTTTAAAATTTTGTTTTTGGTCTGTAATGGAGAGGGGAACAAAAAGGCCAAACGAAAGAGTTGGAGGTTTAATTTGACAAGTTGTTAGACCACTCAAATGTGCTATTTTGGAGGATGACAAGCTACACAACGTAGGCACCCATGCGTGACCACCATGAGCCACTGCCAGCATCCTATTGAGCTCATAAAGACTGTTTTTTTAAGGCCCGAGGCTGGAAAAGACACCCCTTCCTTGAGTGGCGAAACACCTACAACTTAAAACAAATCTCCTTGTTGAGTGAGAGCTGGAGAACTGTCCTACTATAGAAAGAAAAGGTACTTAGACACTTCAGAAATTAATTTGAAGACCTATACAATGAAAGCATGTGATGACCTGGATCGTACTCACTGGACAATAGGCTGTTCAGTGTTTGGACAGAGTCTGGAAAAGGGGATTCTTCACCTGATGACTCCGTCTACTGTACGGCTAGTCTAGTACGAGAAAGACATAGGCAACACCTCAGAACCTTGCGACTGCTTCTCTACTCAGGAAATCAGGACTAGCCAGATAAGGGGAGCGGATTCTGTGAGCATCCAGAGTATAGGCCCTGCATTTTAGGGAATACGTGCCCTCTACCAACTAATTCTAGTGTCTGATAGAGCACCACGTGCCACTGCAGCCGGGTCCAGATCTTCCAGCACTGTGCATAGGAGTGTTCTAAAGAGGCAGCTCTTTGACCTTTGGTCTGCAAGATGTCCAGGGTCAGCAACGGACAGACGTTATCCTAGATCTAGTTATCGCAAACACGAACCTTCAACACATGAAAACCAAAGTTACCCCCTGCAGTTCGCTGGCCAGAGGCGCTACAGGGACAGTAGGACATCCCCTTAAGAACTGTAACCACTCAAATGACTTGTAGGAACTCTGGGTCTCTGATGTTGCCTGGTTCTGACAATCCTAATAGAGGTGCCAGAGGTCCAAGACACCTTGAACCAATGGGGCACCGGGACATTCTGGCCACGACAGAGGATTTAGACACATGCTTGCATGGTGCCTCTAAGATTCGGGTCTTTGATACTCTTGACCAATGAGTATGACACCGCATCATAGGGCTATTTTAAGCTCTGATGTTCTTCCGTTTATTCTTTATTGTTGTTTGGCTTTAGCCAATTCACATCTCATTTTGAAGTATAACATCATAGCGAGCCGCTATTGTAACCGGGATTTCCCTAGTTACCTTTTCTTGACAAGTGGTACCTTCTAAGAAGACTAGACTGCCTTTTTTGCATGCAGTACGCGCCACTGGACAATTCCTTGCCTGTATTTCATTTCAGTGCAAGAGGCTTTAGCATGGTTAAAGCGAGCGGGGAAATATAGTGAGGTGGGAAGGTTGATAAATTCCCACCCGTCCCCCAAAAAAAATACAAGGGTAGAGGGGCAAGAACCCCCATTTTTAAAAAGAAAATGGGGGCAGTGAAGTAGAACCAGTTCTGGGTCATGGCCCGCCCTCATGCACTTCAGTACAGATGCTGCCCTTTCTGGAAGAAAAAAACTAGTACTGGCAGAGGGAGAAGCGAATAAAAAAAAAGGTAAAGGAGAAGGGGATAGGGAGGGAGATGGGCCAAGAAAATGGCGTACTCTCAGCAGGAAACTCACTGACACAAAGCATGAGTCAGGGAGTTTCCCGCAGTGAGATGTCCTAGAACTGCCAATGACAACAGGGATGGGGCCTTGGCAATCTGTAACAGAAGAATCATCCCACACACATAACATCAACTTGACATGAATACTTGGACTAGTAGTTATTTTAAGGCCATTCACTTCTTAGCCATAAGTTAAAAGTAAGATGGAGCATGAAAAACAGATATAATGGTTCGCTTCCTTGTTCATCAGTAGTGTCTTTCAGCAAATGTATTTCTCGTTTTTAGAATAAAATGCTAGATAATTATTTCTACTAATTCCATGTTATTAATGCGTGATTTGCGTTTCATTACATCCACTAACATCTTTTTTACGCAATCCAATTTCTCTCCTATATATTCTTCAGCCTATGAGTTTATTTGCCTGTGGGGCATGTTTGCTTTAAGGTCATTGTAATCTACAGAACATATGCTACTTTTGTACTATTTGTTACATTTTGATTACATATTTGCGCTTGTATTTTTCAGCTTTATCTTTTTAACTTCTCTTGACGGTGACGCAATAAGAATAGCCCTGGTTCTGGCAGGCCGCAATGTCAAAGATTTCTAAAGGACTGAACATTTGAAATCGTAAAAGATCTGACAGTTGGAATTTGCATCTTCTTAGCAAATTATAGGTGAAGTCGGTTTATTCAGTGGTAGCTTTCCTGTGTGGGAGCAAGGAAAGATGTAATTTTTACGTTCCAGAAGGCTCTTACAAACCAGACCGAGGAACAGCGAACAATGGAGTGCCTTCTCCCCTGGCATTTAAATGCCCATTGTCCCCCAGACCACAGGGAACCACAACAGACCCAGGTAAAAGGGTTCTGCAATTGGAAACCAAAGTGGGGGCAGGGGTGACTCCTCCCTAGGAAACTTGAGAGCAAAACAGCTTGTTTCCTGCTTGCCTTCCTGGTGATAAGGACTATGGAGGAAGTACCTGAAAATGGAACAAATCAGTCACTACGCTCTGAACTCATTCCTCCTCACAGTTGGTGGATTACACACAGCTCATGAAAGCCGCTGTTGATTCTGGAAGTTTCCAGTAGACAAACAGCTAACAGACGAAAGCCTCAGTCAGTGGTCTAATCATATGCTCTAGAACTTCCTTGCATAACGGCTTGGAGTCCACAACTCCCTGTTCTTTAAGATAAAATACTGCAGACCCATTGTCTGTCAAATTCTGAACTCAAACCAGCAAAATTTGTGAAAAGATGGTTCTTAGAGCAAGTTTGATAGACCTCAAATTCAAAACTCTGACGCGACACAAGGACTCCCATTGAGGACTAATGGATGTTGTACAACATTGTCAAGATGAGTGCCCCACCCCTGCGTCAAAGTGTCTGCCACAATTGGCGCCTGATGAACAGGGGTCCCGAATAGAAGATCTACAGAGTTGCTTATTCCAACCACATTGGCAAACAGAAAAGTATGTGAGGAGGAAGTGAAACAATGTCCTTAAGATTGCCATAATACGGATTCCAGCGTTAAGTTGTTAGTACTGTAGTGGTCTTAGGCACACACAAGTGTAAGGTATAAGGATAATACACAGGCACCATAAGGTATAAAAGGCAGTAACCTGACCTTGAGGACGCCCCTTAGATGGAAAACATAAGAGCTACATTGAACAACCTTTCCCTGGCTGGAAAATCATGGAGATGGGAAGCCACCAGAATTGCACCTTTAAACTAGATGCACTGATAGGGAACACGATAAGATTTCTTCTTTTCAGTGCGAATTCAAACTACTGCAAAATTGTGATTCCACTGTGGAAACTTCCAATAGAATATCCGAGGAAGCCTTCAAGCAGCAGTCAACCAAATATGGGTAACAGAAGTCATGTTGTTGATGAAGATCAGAAACAGCCACTACCATAACCTTTCAGAACTCCTCTGTACTCTACTGCTACTAAAGAAAACGAGAAGGGAAATACGTTGCACTGAAAATGAATATCCCACACAGTAAACCTGACATTTCCCATGAGATGTGAAAATAATATCAAAGTAGGCATCCTGGAGATTCAGGGAAACCAACCAGACTGCTCCTGCAGAGCTGGAGTTTGCTGTAGAGTTAGGATCTTGAATCTCTTCTTCTTGAGGAATTTGTTTATGTGATGAGGAGCTGGGTTAGGATAAGGACCTCCCTTCTTTACTTGTCCCTTCAAATGAGGGACAAATTTGGTAGCTACCATCTACAATAAAAAGTACATCTCATAAAGATGTGTGTGTGGGAAGTGAAGAGGTGAAGGTTGGGGTGGGAGCGGGGTGGAGTGCTGTAGGGGCATTCTTCCAAGAAAGGTGCAGAATAATCTAACTTCATAATCTGTAGTATCCACACATCATCCCCAAACTGAATCATAAAGGATTTAGAGAGGTTTTGTTGAGGTGGAAGTGGACTATGATAAAGCTGGTTATGGCCAACTCCTACTGCTCACTGGTCTACTGCCTATAAGTAAAATAAAATAAAATAAAATATATATATATATATATATATATATATCAAAAACCACAAATGTGCACGCTCTCAGAAACAAGGAACTCCGTAATAATAATCCACAACCTGTGGATTATTATTACGGAGTTCCTTGTTTCTGAGAGCGTGCACATTTGTGGTTTTTGATATTGACATTACCGGCTTGCTCCGCCGGTGAGCACGCCACTTCTCACGGGTCCATTGAAGTCGGAAGGAGCGTCTTTTGTGATATATATATATATATATATATATATATATATATTTTTTTTTTTTATTAAACGCATTTTGTTTTTCATTTAGGAAAATGAGCTGCATTTAACAAACAATTGCTTTATTTAAAAGAAATCACAGACCCGGTAGTCTCCAGCAGGCCACCATGCCTGTGATTCGAGCCGATCGTAGCGGGTCGCACTTTGCGACTTCCCTCATGGACATTCATGACGTAGGCCAAATTACGACCACTAGGATTCAGTATTTGGTGAACCAACCTATTAATACATAGGTTGGTTCTCAAAATAGGAATGCATTCTGTAGAGGGTGGTGCGCAAATTGCAACCACTTCAACTGAATCCATTATAATATATACAAATAAGAAATCAAAAATTACAAATCAGTATTTGTTGCAATTTACGATTGCAACACGAGGCCCTAGCAGAGGTATAGTCTGTAATAACGGATTACATCCTAGTGCTATGAAAATCCAGTATGATGAGATTAACCCCTTCGGTGCTCATGACGGAGCGGTTCCGCCATGAGCCACGGTGGGCGTGTGCTCATGACGGAACCGCTCCGTCATGGCATCCACCCATGGGGGAAGCGCTGGCGCTCCCCCCATGGGCAGCCCATCTAGCCCCTACAACGGGGGATGGCAGCGGAAGAGTTTCCGCTGCCACCCCCGACTCCGCCCCCTCCCCCCCCCCCGGGCATTCCCATGACGTCAGCGCACACAGCGCGCGCCAACGTCATCAGGAAGCCCCGGAAGCCCTGGAAGCCATTTGCTTCCAGGGTCCCGACGGAGAAGGTAGGTTTTCTTGCTCCTGGGGGGGTTTCCTGCACGCACAGAGGCATCGGGGGAGAGGAAAGAGTTTTTCCTCTCCCCTGATGTCTCTGTGCAGGGCATTTCTGCTTCACGATCGCGCACAGCGTTGCGATCGTGCAGCAGAAATGCCCACACTAGGCACCAGGGAGTTTTTTCAATTGATTTGGAAGCGACCCCTTGGGCAAGGGTCGCTTCCAAAGGGGGCACAATGTTTGTTTGTTTTTTCTTCCCCCCTCCCCCCGTGGCCAGATCGGCTCTTTTTTGGCCTTTCTGCCCCAGGGGCAGAAAACCCCACGAGACACCAGCGACTTTTTAAAATTAAAATGGAAGCGACCCCTTGGGCAAGGGTCGCTTCCAGGGGGCAGATATTTTTGGTATGTTTATTCTGCCCCCCCCCCAAGGGCAGATCTGCCCTTTTTTTTGGCCTTTCTGCACCCAGGGGGCAGAAAACCCCACGAGACACCAGCAACTTTTTAAAAATTAAAATGGAAGCGACCCCTTGGGCAAGGGTCGCTTCCAGGGGGCAGATATTTTTGGTATGTTTATTCTGCCCCTCCCCGGGGCAGATCTGCCCTTTTTTTGGCCTTTCTGCCCCAGGGGCAGAAAACCCCACTAGACACCAGGGACTTTATTTTAAATGAAATGGAAGCGAACACTTGGGCAAGGGTCGCTTCCAGGGGGCTGATGTATTGTATATGTTTTTTCTGCCCCCCCCTGGGGGCGCATCGGCCCGTTTCTTTGGCCTTTCTGCCCCCAGGGGGGAGGGGTTCGAAAACCCCACTAGGCACCAGGGATTTTGTTTTGTGTGTAATGGAAGCGACATGGTTGCTTCCAAGGGGGTAAAATTTGGTTAATGTTTTTTCTGTCCCTCCTGGGGACAGATCTGCCCCTTTTTTGGGCCTTTCTGCCCTAGGCGGGAGGGAGGAGGCAGCAAACCCTACTAGGCACCAGGGATTTATTTCTTTTGCAAGGGGGGCACATTTCTGTCTGCTGTTTTCTGCCCCACCTGGGGGACAGATCGGCCTGGCAGACAACCTCACCCGATCCCTTGGGCAAGATCACCCCCCATTTTTCTCAGCCCTATTTGAAGGCCCATCTGGCAGATCGACCATTTGGGTAGTGACATACCGTGTTATGTTAATTGTTTTATTTCTTGTGAATTGCAATTGTAATGCTTTATTTCTCCCTTTTCAAGGCTTTTGCTCTTTAGACTGTTCCAGGTTGCGGTTTCGTTACTGGTGGTTCTGCTGTTTGTGTAGTTGCATGTGTTTGGTAAGAGACTTTTTTTTGTACAATGTAATGAGTTTCATTTCCCTGCATGAATGTGTTTTTGCAAATGGTGTAATAATAGCAGTATGTTTGGCTTCTGTTTGAGTGTCAAAATCTTTTTGCATTTGTGCTCGAAGTGTATTTTGTTGTCTTGTGAGTAATTAGTTTTGTTTCTTCTTTCTAGTGGGATATCGTTGCTTTTTGCTGTGTTTCTGCAGAGTAGGTGCTGGTGAGTGTAGCTATCTTTGGCAAGTGAGTCATTGTCTTTGAGTATATAGATCTTTGTGCTAAAGCCACACTTTGTTTATTACTTATTTTGCACAGTGTTGGTTGTTGTTGACTTGTTTGTGCAGTCTCCTTTCTTTGTAAGGACTATGGCTAGCCGCAGGAGTACTGCTCAGCAGGTTGTTGGTTTGCTTTTTGAGTCTTCCTCTGACCATGGTTCAGAGACTGACTCTGCATCTGAGGCAGAGGAGGCAGTGGGGGCAGTGGAAGATTCTGGCAGTGAGTTTTCTGTCCATGAGGAATCATCGGATGATGAAGCCACTCTTAGTACAGATGAAGTGCCTGTCTTAGAGGAGGACATTGATGTGCCGATAGTGCAGCAAAAGGCTTCTGGGCTGCAGCCTGGGGCTGCAAGGCCTCCCATTGGAAGTGCTGACCTCTTGGTTGTCCCAGGCATGGTGCAGCCGACATTGCCAGTCTTTACTGGTGTTCCAGGGTGTAGAGTGGATACTGAAAACTTTTTGCCTATACATTTTTTTCAATTGTTTATGGACGATGTATTTTTGGCAGAGATTGTTGAGCAGACTAATTTGTATGCCGAACAGTTTTTGAGGGACAACAGTGCCAGCCTTAGGCCCCACTCTAGAGCTACCCAGTGGACTCCCACAAATCTGGAAGAGATGAAGAAGTTCTTGGGTTTAACTTTTTTGATGGGCTTGCCAAGGAAGCCATCATTGTCTTCATATTGGTCTACTAGTTCCTTGATGGCAACAGCTATATTTCCGGCAGTCATGAGTCGTGATAGGTATTTGCTTCTGCTTCGGATGCTGCATTTTGTCGATAATGGTTTAGCGTTGCCACGAGATCACCCTCATTGTGACCGTCTTTTTAAGATTCGGCCAGTCATTGATCATTTTGTAGATCGATTTTCTGAGATCTATGCTCCAGGGAAAGAAATAGCAGTGGATGAGTCTTTGGTCTTGTTCAAGGGCCGCTTGGTTTTTAGGCAATACATTCCTAGCAAGAGGGCACACTATGGAATTAAGATGTATATGCTGTGTGACAGTAGGACTGGATATGTCTCTAATTTCAGGGTGTACACCAGTAAGGATTCCAGGATTGACCCCCCCTGGTTGTCCGTCCACTTTTGGAGTGACTGAGAAAATTTTGTTGGAACTTGGTAGAGGACTGTTTAACAAAGATCACCATTTATATGTAGATAACGTCTACACTGGTGTGCAGTTGTCAGGGAATTGACCAAAATGGACACTGTTGCTTGTGGCACAATCCGCTCTAACCTTAAAGGTTTCCCAAAAGAACTTGTTTGTCAAAAGCTTGTGCGGGGACAGTGCAGTGCATTGCGTAGCGAGGAACTTCTAGTTGTGAAGTTTTCAGACAGGAGAGATGTCTACATGCTGACTACCATCCATGATGAAAGCACTTCACCTGTGACTGTTTGGGGTCAGGTTGCTGAAGCGCGCAAACCTGTGTGCATTTTAGACTATATAGACTATAATAGGCACATGGGTGGTGTTGATAGAGTAGATCAGAGGTTGGAACCTTACACTGCTCTTCGTAAGGCTTACATTTGGTATAAGAAGTTGGCTATCCATCTTTTCCACTTGGCAACCTTTAATGCTTTAGTTGTATTTAAGGATTGTTGTCCTGAGTCAAAGATGACTTTTGCTAAGTTTCAGGAGTCTGTAATAGGCAGCCTTGTTGTAGTGGAACAGGCAAGTGTTCCTAGAGTTGGAGTGGTGGACGATGTGGATAGATTGAAAGATAGCCACTTTCCTGATCACATTCCTCCCACACCCTCAAAAGACTTTCCCAGTAGGAGATGTAGAGTCTGTTGGCGAAGAGGTACGCGGAAGGAGACTCGTATGTACTGCCCCGAGTGTCCATCTAACCCTGCGCTGTGTGTGCCTGCTTGTTTTAGAATGTACCACACGCAAAAGAATTTTTGGGAGCATCCATGAGTGGTAAAGTGAACTGCCTGGTCTGTATTGTTTAATATTTTTTTTTTCAGTTTCAAGGTTGGCATTTGTGCAATGTATTTAGTTTCAGATTTTGTGTTAGTAGATTTGTATCTATTCACAAATTGTTTGTGCTTTCTTTTTTGTATAAAAAAAACCCTAAATGTGATGGCGGTGTGTGTAGGCTTGCGCTGCTGGTGGTGTTCGTTGACTGGCGCTTGGCTGGCGGTGTGCGTGGACTGGCGCTTGGCTGGCGGTGTGCGTGGGCTGGCGCTTGGCTGGTGGTGTGCGTGGGCTGGCGCTTGGCTGGTGGTGTGAATGGACTGGCGCTTGGCTGGCAGTGTGTGTAGGCTGAGGCTTGGCTGGCGGTGTGCGTGGGCTGGCGCTTGGCTGGTGGTGTGCGTGGGCTGGCGCTTGGCTGGTGGTGTGCGTGGGCTGGCGCTTGGCTGGTGGTGTGCGTGGGCTGGCGCTTGGCTGGTGGTGTGCGTGGGCTGGCGCTTGGCTGGTGGTGTGCGTGGGCTGGCGCTTGGCTGGTGGTGTGCGTGGGCTGGCGCTTGGCTGGCAGTGTGCGTAGGCTGACGCTTGGCTGGCGGTGTGCGTGGGCTGGCGCTTGGCTGGTGGTGTGAATGGACTGGCGCTTGGCTGGTGGTGTGCGTGAACTGGCGCTTGGCTGGCGGTGTGTGAGTAGTGACTTGCTGCTGGTCACTACACACACTGGTAGCCAAACGCCAGTCCATGCAATCCGTCAGCTGGTGTGGTTGCTGTGTCAGGCATGTGGGCGTGTGAAAGTGATGGGCCCTTGAATGGCGCTGTCTGCTGATGTGAGTGTTGTAATGTGATGGGCTGGCGGTGTGAATGGTTTTGTATGTGTCTCACGTATGTAAGGTGTATGAATGGCCTGTAAAGAGGTTGGTGCCTTGTCGTGGCTTTACAGCTCATGAGCTGTGAGTCAATAGTTCAGTTTCTCGTCCTTTCAGTTATTAACAGTGCATTTCATTTTTGTGAAATCTCTTGTTAATACAATTGTATGTACTGAACCATCACTCACCCTCGTGCCAAATCCAACCAGTATGTGTGTGTGCTTGAGGAATAGATGGTTGTGCAGCAATATTTGTCTTTTTTGTCTCTCTGCCAAGGTGTACATTCCTGCTAAGAAAAACCTACCAACTGTAGATATTGTCGTAAACTAAACACCCATGGGAGTACATGGTGATGTCTCTCTTGTGGATCCCAACAAGTTATCTTACCCACAATGTCCTGCAAACCTCAAAATGTGGCTGTCACATTTTCCTTGCATTACTGTGCTAACATTTTCACGCTTCAGAAAGAAACAAATTTCCTACCACCCAGCATTTCCCCAAGTCTCCCGATAGAAATGGTACCTCACTTGTGTGGGTGGGCCAAGTACCCGCAGCAGGGATGGGCCCAAAGCGTATTGTGGAGACATCAAAATTACCTATATTGAAAGGACCTGGTTTTGCAAGGGGGGGGGGGTCACCTGAGTTTTTGGCCCCGGGCTCAGCGGCCATCTTGGGAAACCTACCAAACCCATACATTTCTGAAAAATAGACACCCGGGGGAGTCCAGCAAGGTATGGCTTGCGTGGGTCCTCCAACATTTGCCTACCCAGAATCCCCTGCAAACCTCAAATTTAGCTGAAAAAAAATCACTTTTTTCTCAAATTTCTGTGTGGGAAAGTTCTGGAATCTGCGTGGATCCACAAATTTCCTTCCACCCAGCATTCCCCTAGGTCTCCCAATAAAAATGGTACCTCACTCATGTGGGTGGTCCAAGTTCCCGCGATAGGCAAGGGTCCAAAACGTATTGAGGAGACATCAAAATGACCTATCACAAAACAACCTGGTTTTGCAAGGGGAGTCACCTGGGTTTTTGGCCCCGGGGTCGGTGGCCATCTTGGGAAACCTACCAAATCCACACATTTCTGAAAACTAGACACCCGGGGGAGTCCAGCAAGATATGGCTTGTGTTGGTCCCCCAACATTTTCCTACCCAGAATCCCCTGCAAACCTCAAATTTAGCTGGAAAAAAAATCACTTTTCTCAAATTTCTGTGTGGGAAAGTTCTGGAATCTGCGTGGATCCACAAATTTCCTTCTACACAGCATTCCCCCATGTCTCCCGATAAAAATGGTACCTCACTCGTGTGGGTGGGTCAAGTACCCATGACAGGCAAGGGCCCAAAACGTATTGAGGAGACATCAAAATGACCTATCAAAGGGGGGCGTGGCTTAGGCGCCGTTGAGGATGGTCGCCTGTTAGCGGAGCTCCGTGGCGGCGCTGGAGGGTCACGGTCTTCCCGGCGACACCTACACCGCATTTGGCTCTCCATCGATGATGGTGAAGCCATAAACACTTGCAGCGTTGGAGACGACTGTTGTTCTTCCCCCTGGAGACCTGGGTAATTACTTTTGTGGCGGGCGCGCTTCTCCGTATGTACTTGCGCCCACCATTTTGTTTAACTGCTGCTCCTGTCACGGAGCAGCGTTTTAATGGGCTCCCGCGCTCCTCTTTTTAAATGAAGGCGGTAATTGCTCTCTCTACTCACGTTTTCTATCAAAATTGAAAACAGCAACAGTTTCATTCTACAGCTGATGTTTTCCAACAGAGACTTCTTCTTTACCAAGTCTGCTTTCAGTGCCAACACCTGATACTGCTGTCACACCTCAAGAAGCGGATAGAAATTGCTGGTGCTGTAATGTGGCAAGTTAGGACAGAAGTTCTTTTTACAGTGGCCATATATTAATATGACGTCATGGCATTGTGATAACCTCGTGAGTGTGAGATTAATTCAAGGAATGATTGCTCTCTTTTTAGAGTACACTGGAGCTATTTGTCACAACTATGCTGATGTCAACCAAACGGTCAAACAAAGGCTTGTAAGAGTGCAGTAAGTGTGTTAATTTATTGTTCCTGAGCTGCAGTTTCTGTCTTCCTTGAAAGCTCTAATTGAAATTAACTTTATTTCTATGGGGAGAATGAAGTCTCTGCGTAACACATCTACTACCACTTCCTCGTCAGCGCCGTTAGAAGATTATAACCCCTTTAACATTCTTCGCTCAGACATGGAAGAGAATGACTGCAACATTGTTCCTCCTTCTATCGGATCTATCTTACCTTCATCAAATATTCCAATTGCATCCACCAAATCTATTACCAAAATGCATGCTTCTACACTTGTGGTTGGCAAGCGTGTTAAAAAGGATCCTCTTTTATCAGTCACTTCTCCTCCACCTAGCTCTATGGATTTACTCCTTGGGGAGATTCGTGCACTTCGGCCATATATGGAAGAGACCAATAAGCGTCTCCAAAATATAGAAGACAAATGGGTATGCATGGTAAATAAGGTGACGCAAATGGAACAACGTATGGACTCCTTCCAAGCAGCAGTGATTCAGGTTCCTCCTATGCAATCGGAAATTTTACATCTCAAGAAGCAAATAGAAAATCTTGAAAATCGCAACAGACGTAACAATTTACGTATTTATGGTTTGGCAGAAGGGATGGAGGGTCCAGATCCTATTGCATTTTTCAAGTCTTGTCTTCCAAAGATTCTTGATCTACTGACGTCTCCAATCTTGAACATCCAAAGAGCTCATCGTTTGGGTCGTGAGCCACGTGCTTCATCTCCAACGTCCAAGCCGAGAGGAGTTATCATCTACTTCCTGGAATATACCGATCTACTGAAAGTTATCCAAGCAGCTAAACTTAAAGGTCGGATCTCTTGGCAAGGTTCCGCTCTCTTCTTCTCCCAAGATTATGCTAAAGAAACCGCTGACAGAAGGAAAAAGTTTCTGGACATGAGACTGGCACTTCACAACCTAAATACTCGTTTTGGTCAATTTCACCCCTGTCTGTTTAAAGTGACTTATAAAAATAAAACTACCACTTTTGAGGATCCTCTGATGTTACAACAGTTCTTGGCCACTTGCAGAGAGGAAGAAATGGATATATCCAGGCTTTCAAGTGTATAGACTTTGCTGTTTGATACTGTTGAATATCGCTTATTGGTTTGTGATAATCTTTCACAGTATTTGTGGTCGTTCACTGTTACTCTTTTGTATTTTTTCTTGTTAGGTGCAGACTTCGTATTTGATCATCCTAGTTTGCATCATGTTGCTGGTGTACCCCTCCCTCCTGGTCCGTAATGGGTTTTCTCTGATCGGTTGTACCGTTTTCCTTATGTGGTGTCACCACCCCCATTTCATCCCTGTCTTTTCTAGTATGTCAATATTTTTCTTCATTATATGGTCCTTCTTCATTAATCTCTCAATGTTATCTTTCCTTTCTCTCTTTTCTCTCCTTTATCTTTCACTGACATTCTATATCTATTATTCTATTAGTTTAGCTTCTTTTGTACTTCTTCCATACTCATTCTTTTCTATTGTTTCCTCGTCTCTCTAATATTGCATTTACACTTACATCTCTATTTTTCTCTCTCTTTTTTCCTACTCTATTTGTTTCACTTTGCATATAGTTGGTTTGCTCTTTGGTATGCTTTCCGTTGTTTGATGATCTGCTTTGATTGGTGCCCTTTATTCACTTTCATGTCAGTCTTATGTCTTTCAAACTTGTCTCTTGGAATGTAAGGGGTTTACATTCGCCTATTAAAAGGCAAAGGATGTTAACACATTTAGCTAAACTGGAGGCAGATATAGCCTGTTTCCAAGAGTCTCATTTAACGGAAGAAGAATCGATAAAATTAAAGAGAGGTTGGGTAGGGGAGGTCTTCTACTCACCAGGGGATGGTAAATGTAAAGGAGTTTTAACTCTTTGTCGTAAATCGCTTCCTGTTAAATTGCTCTCATAGTGTTCTGATGAAAATGGCAGATGGTTGTTTACTAAATTGTTGTTGGGAAATGCTCCCGTCTCTTTACTTAATATATATGCGCCCACCGCTGGGGATTCCTCTTTTTGGGCATCCTTGGCTCAACAGATTACAAACTGTATTGATGATAACTTTATTCTTACAGGTGATTGTAATCAAGTTTTTGATCCTTTTTTAGACCGCAATTCAGCGGTCTCCTTCGTCCCCCATAAAGCACATAAACTTTTCATACAAACTATTAAACAATATAAGCTTATAGATGCTTGGAGACTCTGTAACCCTACTCTAAGGAAGTACACTTATTATTCTCTGGCCCACCATACCCAATCACGAATAGATTATTTTTTTATATCACATAGTATCTCTCAGTCGTTAATGGCGGCGGACATTGGATCTATTCTAATATCCGACCATGCTCCCAATACCATTCAGCTTGACGTTCTACAGAAACCTAACACACCTCAGAAATGGCATTTTAATAATGCTCTTCTTTTAGATCCAACATTTACTTCTTTTGTTTCCTTTTCCAATGATTATTTTTTTTTTTATCAATCTGAGACTTTACCCTTTCATGTGGTATGGGATGCTTTCAAAGCAGCAGCTAGAGAGTTTATTATTGGTTATGTTTCTAAAAAACGCAAAAAATCCAAAGAGCTCACCACAACCCTCCTGGATAAGATAAAGAGATTGGAGCATTCTTATTACTCTTCCAAGTCAAAAGATTGTTTATCAGAACTTATAAACATCAAATTTCAATTTAATAAGGAATCGACAAACAATCCTTCAACATATTTATTAAAGTCTAGTGCGAAATTTTATGGAGGTCAGAATAAAGCCGGGAAAGTACTAGCCAATTATTTGAAAGTTAAACATAACAAGCTCAACATAGAGTCCATTATGGATGAGCATCAAACATTGAAATTTAAAGATAATGATATTCTAAATGAATTTCTCCAATTCTATCAGACATTATACACATCAGAAATTCCTCCCTCAGAGCATCACATTTATCAATTTTTATCTGATATTCAACAACCTTCTGGTATTCGTCCAGATTTCACACTTTTGGAATCCGACTTATCCCAAAAGGAACTCCTCACCGCATTACAGACACTCAAGAAAGACAAAGCCCCTGGACCAGATGGCTTCACTGTTGAGTTTTTTTTTTTTTTTTTTTTTACACACTTCGCACATTTGCTAATCCCCAAATTGCATAATCTTTTAGACTCATTTCTGCACTCAGGTGAATCCCTTGGCTCCTTTTCGGACGCCCTAATTTGTCTCATTCCTAAGGAAGGAAAAGACTTAAAATATTGTAAAACTTACCGGCCCATTTCCCTAGTTAATATCGACTACAAAATGTTTTCAAAAGCCTTGGCCATACGCCTAGAATCCTATTTGCCTGATTTATTAGGAATGGAACAATCTGGTTTTGTTAAGGGTCGTCTTATTACAGACAATACTCGTTTATTTTTTGACATCCTGTCCAAATCCTCCCATGTCTCGCATTCCTTGGCAGCAATAGCCTTAGACGCAGAAAAAGCGTTTGATAGAGTGGAATGGCCTTACCTTTTCCACACGCTCAAATGGTTTGGCTTTGGTCCTAAAATTATTTCTTTAATATCAATTTTATACTCTAATCCACGAGCGGCAGTATGTGCAAATGGTAGTACATCTTCTTATTTTAATTTAGGTAGAGGTGTACGACAAGGTTGTCCACTGTCCCCGTTCCTTTTCAACTTAGCCTTAGAACCTTTTTTATCAAGAATTCGTCAGAATGAAGATATACATGGATTTGACTTTAATGATACTCAAATCAAATTGGCAGCTTACGCTGACGATGTAATTATTATTTATCTCACAACCCCAGACCTCTCTCCCCGCATTCCTGCAAGAAGTTGATTCCTTTGCAGCTGTTTCTGGATATAAATTAAATAAAGATAAATGCGAAATCCTACCTTTAACGAAATTTACTTTCAAAGACGATTTCATTATCTCAAGCTTCACATGGCGTCCTCAACATATTAAGTATTTAGGTTTGCAGTTTACCCCCTCTATTTCAGGTACGATCTCACATTGTATGGAGAATTGTATACAGAGAATATCTTCATTGACCAACAGATGGCACCCTTTATACTTATCTTGGTGGGGTCGTTTAGATACCATAAAGATGATGCTGTCCCCTATAATTTTATATACAATTTCTAACATTCCAGTATCTATTTCCTTGAAATTTTTAAAGAAAATTAACTTTATATTATCCTCTTTTCTATGGAATAACAAAAAATCACATATGTCTTTATCAAAATTGACCCGTCCAAAATCAGAAAGTGGTGTTAACTTCCCTGATTTCCCTACATATCACAAATCTTTTTTACTTCGTCAAGCGTCGAGATGGCTCTCTGAGACCCTCGTGGATTGTCCTCTTTAGGCTGAGCTTGAACGATCATTTATTTCTCCTTTCTCATTTCAAGAATATTTATCTTTCTCTCGCAAACCACCATCTTTATCTACTCCCGTACTTAAAAACACATCAAAAATTTTGAAGCCTAATTCTCAGTTAGATCCTATGGATTGGATTTGCTTCTCCGGATCCACAATATGGCATAATAACATGATATTGATACGTGGCAGACCTTTATATTGGAAATTCTGGAGGCAAAAAGGTTTAATCTGGATACATCAATTATATGTACAAGATGAGATTATGTCTTTCTCGCAAGCTAGTAGGCTCTTTGGCCTCCCTTCATCTTTCCAACCTAAATATCTCCTTCTGAAACAAGCCATTTCAAACGCTCATGCCCAATACATACTCCCAAACCCTCCCACTGCTCCCACATCCTCGCCGGTTAACAAATTACATACTCTTCTACATGCTGGCCCCAAAGCCTCTGTCATTTATAATTATTTACATACTTCATGTATTACACGAGAAAAAACTAAGGTGGAGCTTGCTTGGGAAAAAGATTTAGAGGTTTGTTGGTCCATGGCGGTATGGAACAAAATATGGACTAAAATTAGGAAATCCTCTAGAGCAGGAAACACCACACAGACACTTTTCTTTATATACAATAGACTTTTGCTATCCCCGGTTACTTTAAATGCAAGACACGCCGAGCTCTCAGATGCCTGATGGACATGTTCCTTTCCACATGCAGATCTGTATCACTTACTTTTTACATGCCCACCTGTTCATAATGTTTGGAAAAATGTATGATCTCAAATCAATTCAATTTTTGATTCCAGCTGCCCCTTCTCTACTTTTCATGTGTTTTTGGGAAGCGTATCCCCTATCTGGGCAGATTGTGATTCTAACACAAAGATAATAGACTTATTATTAGCAGTTGCTCTTCAACAAATAACAAAAAATTGGAAAGATTTTACCAAATTATCTTATCAAGCATGGTGGTTCGCTGTTTGTTATAACCATAGATTAGATACAACTTTTGTATACCCTATTCACATGGCAATGAAACGCTCGAATTTATGGTTACCTGTCACACTGTTCATTGATGCTAGTGCTAGACGCTCCTTCTCCCTAAATCCAGTGCAACAAGAAGTTTCTAAACCTCCTTGACTTTCCTCATGTTGATATTATATTAACAGGTTATTTTGCATTCTGTATTAGGATTTTTAAATGCATTGTAACCTTCTTTCATTTCATTTGCACCGACCAATTTGCATACCCCTATCATTTTCTCTTTCAAGTTATAGTAAACTATCTCATGCATCCAATTACTTTGATTCTTTAGTTTTAGTTTAAACTTCTGTGATTATCCGTTGTTCTATTATTCTTTGTATTGTTATTTTGAATTCTCTCAATAAACTTCTTTTTGAACTTAAAAAAATGACCTATCACAAAACAACCTGGTTTTGCAAGGGGGGGTCACCTGGGTTTTTGGCCTAGGGCTCGGCGGCCATCTTGGGAAACCTACCAAACCCACACATTTCTGAAAACTAGACACCCGGGGGAGTCCAGCGAGGTATAGCTTGCATGGCTCCCCCAATATTTTCCTACCCAGAATCCCCTGCAAACCTTAAATTTAGCTGAAATAAAATCACTTTTTTCTCAAATTTCTGTGTGGGAAAGTTCTGGAATCTGCGTGGATCCACAAATTTCCTACCACCCAGCGTTCCCCCAGGTCTCCCGATAAAAATGGTACCTCACTCACGTGGGTGGGCCAAAAAACCAGGTGCCTCCCCAAAACCAGGTAGTTTTGTTATAGGTAATTTTGAAGTCTCCACAGTACGATTTGGGCCATTTCCTGTTGCAGCCACTATGCCTACCCACACAAGTGAGGTACCATTTTTATCGGGAGACCTGGGGGAACGCTGGGTGGTAGGAAATTTGTGCCCAGTGATCTTACAACTTTCCCACACAGAAATGTGTGAAAAATGTGATTTTTTTCAACAAAATTTGAGGTTTGCAGGGGATTCTGGGTAGGGAAATGTTGGGGGACCCACGCAAGCCATACCTTGCTGGACTCCCCCGGGTGTCTAGTTTTCAGAAATGTGTGGGTTTGGTAGGTTTCCCTAGATGGCCGCCGAGCCTGGGGCCAAAAACTCATGGGACCCCCCTTGCAAAACCAGGTTGTTTTGTGATAGGTGATTTTGATGTCGCCTCAATAGGTTTTGGGCCCTTGCCTGTCGCGGGTACTTGACCCACCCACACCAGTGAGTTACCATTTTTCTCGGAAGACTTTGGGGAATGCGGGGTGGGTGGAATTTTGTGGATCCACGCAGATTCCAGAACTTTCCACCACAGAAATATGAGGAAAATTGTTTTTTTTTTAAAACAAATTTTGAGGTTTGCAAGGGATTCTGGGTAACAGAACCTGGTGAGAGCCAGGCAAGTCACCCCATCCTGGATTCCCCTGGGTGTCTAGTTTTCAAAACTGTATAGGTTTGCTAGGTTTCCCTAGGTGCCGGCAGAGCTAGGGTTCAAAATCTACAGCTAGGCACTTTGCAAAAAAAAGGGTCCGTTTTCACTGTGAAAATGTGGTGTGTCCACATTGCGTTTTGGGACGTTTCCTGTCGCAGGCACTAGGCCTACCCACACAAGTGAGGTACCATTTTTCTCGGAAGACTTTGGGGAATGAGGGGTGGGTGGAATTTTGTGGATCCACGCAGATTCCAGAACTTTCCACCACAGAAATGTGAGGAAAGTGTTTTTTTTTTGTGACAAATTGAGGTTTGCAAGGGATTTTGGGTAATAGAACCTGGTGAGAGCCAGTCAAGTCACCCCATCCTGGATTCCCCTCGGTGTCTAGTTTTAAAAAATGTATAGATTTGCTAGGTTTCCCTAGGTGCCGGCAGAGCTAGGGTTCAAAATCTACAGCTAGGCACTTTGCTAAACAACGGTCAGTTTTCACTGTAAAAATAAAGTGTGTCCACGTTGCGTTTTGAGCCGTTTCCTGTCGCGAGCACTAGGCCTACCCACACAAGTGAGGTACCATTTTTATTGGGAGACTTAGGGTAACACAGAATTGTAGAGCAACTGTTATTACCTATTGACTTTCGATGCATTTCTGCCTTCCAAATGAAAGACAATGTGTAAAAAAGAAGTCACTTTGAGAAATGACCTATAATTCTCATGCTAGTATGGGTACTCTCAATTTCGGAAATGTGCAAATATCTACTGTTTCTAAACTCTATATTTTGTTCCAATTTCAGAAATACATAGGTGTCTTTCATACCGATTTTTCCATGTATATATTTTCCCAAATTAATTGCTATATACCCGGTACATAATAAAAAAAACATTGCAAGACGCTGCTCAGTTATTGGCTCTGGGTTCGTCGGGTTCTTGGTGAACCTACAAGTCCTATATATCCCCACAACCAGAAAGGTCCAGCGGATGTAACGGTATATTGCTTTCAAACAGCTGTCATAATTAGAAGAAGTTACAGGTGAAAACGTTGGCACAATGGCTGTTTTTTTCAACTAATTTTCAATTTTTCCTATATTCAACTGTTAGTTTCTTTAAAGAAACCTTGAAGGACCTACACAAATGACCCCTTGCTGAATTCAGAATTTGGTCTACTTTTCTAAAATGTATAGCTTTCCAGGATCCATTATTGCTTTCATACCCATTTCTACCATTAACTGGAAGAAGGTTGAAAGCACAAAAAATAGCAAAAATAGGCTATATCCCAGTAAAATGCCAAAACTGTGTAAAAATTGTTGGTTTTCTGACAAAAGTCTGTCAGTCCCTAAAAGCTGGGAAAATGGTGATTTCAGCCCACAAACCCTTTGTTGAAACCATTTGCAGGGAAAAAACCAGATGCTTTCATTTGCAGCACATTTTTCCCATTTTTCCCAAAAAACCCAAAATTTAGCTGTATTTTGGCTAATTTCTGGGTCCCCTCCGGGGGATTCCTCAAACCCTGGGTACCTTTAGAATCCC
The DNA here is from genome assembly GCA_963921515.1 of Calotriton arnoldi. Classification (NCBI taxonomy): domain Eukaryota; kingdom Metazoa; phylum Chordata; class Amphibia; order Caudata; family Salamandridae; genus Calotriton; species Calotriton arnoldi. Next base: position 1,073,929 of record CAWUFW010000450.1, on the reverse strand, counting down.
CATGATGTTGGAAGAAAAGGACGCAAATTTGGCATGGATACCTTATGTGGTCAAAAAGTTACAGGGGCCTAAGCGCGAACTACCCCAAATAGCCAAAAAAAGGCTTAGCACAGGGGGGGAAAAGGTCTAGCAGCGAAGGGGTTAAGACACTGAAGTAATGAAGGAGAGAGGAGCGAAGGTTACTACTAGATTGTAGCGAGATATAGCAAATTGTTTCTGCCATAATTCTGAAAAACAGTGAAATTCTGCACCCCTGCACAAAATATCTAGAAGGAAAAAAATAGCCCAATTTATTGCTACAAAAGCATCTCCTTGGCCCACAGAGCCCTTAAAAACATATTTGACTGTGGAAAAAACTGTAAAAATTATGACTTTTTAAAGGTCTTTAAAGGTCTTGGAATCCAAAAAGGATCAGTACAAAACCCTACTTCACTGCTACACAACTGGAGAAACAGCGCTGTGATATTGAAAGAGGCGGCAATATCACGAGAGGCCAGTACAGAAATGCACATAGAACAGTAAGTCACTGTGCGAAAAAGAAAAACAGCTGAGAAGCGAGGTAATACAATTTTATGCCAAACTTTTCTCTGTGCTTGAAAATCAAATTTGGGGGGCGCTTATAAATTTTCAGGCTGGCATTAGGCGGTTTGCGAATGTGGGCTTGATTCACGCACAGGATCGCATGCCTAATCTGCTATGGTAATAATGGCTCATTGGTTATAAAAGAAGGCTTTGTTATCCAACAACCTTCCAATAAGTGATCCCTTAAGAGGGGATTCCAAGTCATGACACTGGTGCACAATGACTCATGTGAGACAGAACAGGCCCACACCTGCACACCCAACGCGATCATGTGTTCACAGGGACTCCTGCAGCAATGGTACATTTCAAATCTGCTGACACGGCACTGGCATCTTTACTTAAAAAAAAAAAAAAAGCTATGCATGGTTTTAAAAAGAAGTTCATGTTTTCCATGAAGAGAGGAAAATCACAATACCTCAAGTTCATCAATAGAAACATGGGAGAAAAAAAGATGAAAATTTACTTTAAAGCTTATTGCCGGTGCTATTCAAAGTGTAGAAAATAAAGTCTAGCGCTGCCACATCGGCCTCAATGACGAACATTTTTACAGTTACCCAAGCAAAAAAAATAATTTAATTTAATTTACTGCAAACTTTGTATTCCAATATTTCAGAAAGAGGGAAGAAGATGGGTAATTCTCATTACAAAACGTTGTTACAAGTGATGTTGAATTTTATTTGATCTTATTCAGCCCACAACTTGTGCATTTTAGGAACAAAAAAATCTAATTTCAATCTTGATTTATTTTTATTATCATGCTATTTAGGTGAGTGCATCCGATCAACAGAGTAAATTAAACAGAATTTAATTAAAACTCATTACTTGTAACCAATTTTAATACATAGTTTACCCGGTACGTGCAAAACACTTACTTTTTTCTTTAAAAAATGCAGACAATTGTCTCCAAATCACGAATAAAGCAATACTGACCTCTTAATGGTTAGGCAAAAAAATATCTCACTAGGGATTCGGCTAAAAAATATACATAGTAAAACAAAATAATTACATTTTTGTAATCATTTTCTGATTGTTTTGCTTTTAACGTAGCGAACAACATTTAATGAATTTATATTAATTTCATGACATAGGTTGTTATGGTTCCCAAAATATTCTAGGAAATGAGTTAGAATAGCAGTTTATCTAGCCTGGTTATTGCCTGGTATTCAGACAAAATATTTAGCCACAAAGTACTATGTAACGCAAGAGGCACATTTTCAATCAAGTATTTTTAGATCAAAAATGTATTACAACTATTTCCCATCACTAAAAACAAAAACATTTAAAAAATGGCTTGTAGTCACAGAATTGTTCTGCAATAAATCTCTAAAGGGGCTTGTAAGAATTGAAAAGAGGTCTTGAGCCCAGATTTATAGTTCAAACTTGTCAAGTGGTGTCCATCTTTTATGAAAAGTTAGATACATTTCAAAGCATTGCCCATAACTATGTCTAAGGTATTAATAACAATGATACTCACTTTATCCAGTTACTAAGAATGAACATCTGAGTCAGTTCTGCGTGGATTCTGCAGGGATTGGAATCTACAGGTCTTAGGGAGGTTGCTCAGACCTGTACCCTAAAAAAGTCCTACAAATGCAGGGGTGGAAGTCAACATTTTGACCACCAGGACTGGACTGGGCCAGTAATTTTTGATTTTAGACCATCTACACATAGGTCATGCTTCATCAGGAGGTGACTTCCTTAAGGCACCACAACATGTCTTCCCTGCATTCCTTTGGTATCCATTGCATTGCATAATAAAAGCCTTATGACAGACTTTGTTTAAAAGCCTTTATCACACTGTAGTCAGCACTGGGCTGTTAGGATAGGACTGACGCAATGCTGATCCAGATATCAAAAGACTCCAACGTCACGGAAGTGTGCACTTAGACTGGTGTTGGAACCGACCTTGCTGGTAGATGTTGGTTTGGGACCTGCCCAGAGTGCAAGCATGCTTTTAAAAGGGTTCACAATTTCATCCTGTATATTGCAAGAACAGGGTATGTACAAGTCTTAGTTTTGGCACAGTATTTCTACTTTCGACAAACTATCATAAAGGTATTACAGGAATGAAGCAGGGAATTAAAGTACCCTTCACTTTTAGTGCTTCGTCAAGGACGTTTGTATACTGCCTTATATGCTCTACACCGGTGGTTCTTAACCTGTGTTCAGAGGACCCCAGGGGGCCTTCGAGGCATACTCAGGGGCTCCACGACTATGTTACAAAATTAAATAATATTAAAATGAATTCATTCAAATGAATAAAGTATTGAATAAAATAGTGAAAATGCGAGAATTTTTTTTAAATATTTAATTATGAATTAAACAAAATATTTAAGCATGTGTTTGGTGTATGCTTGTTTTTGTAGGTATTTTTGTGTATTGTTTTGAAGTTCAAATTATAGAAGTTGCTTAGGCCGGGGTCCCGGCTTCCAATAATGACTCTGTGGGGGTACCAGGAGTCCAGTAATGATTCAGCGGGGTCCTCAGAAGTCAAAAGGTTAAGAACCGCTGCTCTACACCATCACACTGAGACTTACACCGCACAGCTACACCAGACACCAACCCCATCTAAAACACCTAATATGTGCTACCACAGCCTGTGCATCTACCTTCAACACCGCATACCCATTACCTGTACCACTACCTTCACCAACAACTACACCACTATCACCTGTAGCTCTCACCATCCGCATCCTACATGAATACCTTCATCGCAGACCCAGACAACATCCTCACCTCCAAGTAAAGCCACTACAACATACAAAAACCCACACCTATGTCCTATATCATCATCCTCACCCAGAACACACGGACACAATCTACACTTTTTACACTACATCACCACCTACACCATCACTTAACACAACACTTTGTAGTCCATTAACCACCTGCACGCTACATGTCGTACCCCACAACCAACTACGCACTAGACGCCCTAGACAGTTACATATGGTATATGATCACAGTGGTAACCACTGACTAGGTTATTCTGTTGAAGATGCCATCTATAACCACACTCAACGGCCAGGCATCCTGGGATCTGGAGCTTTACATCTGTGGCCACGTCCAGTCACCGCACTGCTAGTCTATGGATGGCCACATAGGTTGTCACAGATAATCACTGGTATGCCATCGCTTGGAGGATCGCAATCATAGCCAAGACTGTTGCCGGATCTTCTGGCCTGTACAAGATTGTATTGGTAGTAATGCAGTCACCAAGTATGCTTGCCTTTGGAACATTACATCAGTAGCCACAGGCAATCGCTAGGTTGTTGGCTACTGAAATGTCACATCCATAGCCACACAAAGTCACTGGGCATGCTGGCAACTGAAAGACCACATTCATTGTCCAGAATTGAACTGCAACAGTATGGAGGCCACTGGAAAACCATGTCTGTGGCCACACTCTTTTGCCAGGCATGCTGGCTTCTGGAAGATCACATCAGTAGCCAAATATGCTGGTTACTGCAAGTTTACACCTGTAGTCAAGTTTTTTCAACAGGAATGTTGGCCTTTGCAAGCCAGGAAAAGTTGACAAAATGCTGACTGCTGAAATATATTGTAGCCACGAACAGGTATCAGGCATACGGGCTACTAGAAGACCACATTCATAGCCAGGAACTACACCACTCTTCTCCTCCCAGGAAGATCACATCGGTAGCCACATATTATATTAAGAGGTGCACTGGCTTATGAAACATTACATTGGGAGCCATAGACTGTTGTCAGAACAATGGTGACTGAAAGATCACATCCACAGTCACGGACTGCTCCTACATACATGCAACATACATGTCTAGGGTTTTGCTCTACAGACCAGTAGCTTAGTTTTGTCTGAAGGAGTTTGTTGCATGTATGCATCAACCTCTGAAGGCGGTATTAAGTAGGAAAAGTTGCACGACTCTTATTCAGGCAGAGCAAAAATCAACAGCAAGCACTGGAAAAAGAAAAAAAAAGGTAAACCGTTTAGCCATAACCCAGTCGGAAGCAGCAGAAAAATCACGTCATGAACAATACAATTGCACTGCACAAATAAAGACACGGGCATTAAGGCTATTAAAAGAGAAACAAACAAAAACGCACTTCACTAAGTGGGAAATAATCGCCAGCCATCAACCGCTCACGTGTTCCAAAACCATGACAGGTCTGATTCAAATGTCAATTCATTTGGCATCTATACTCGGCTGCCGCATAATTAAGAGCAGCCACCCACTTCCTGCTCCCGGGCCGCGTGGCCGCCAAGTACCTGAGGCAGGAAGTGCGGCCTACCGGTAACAACCGCACGTTCACGCTCAATTTGTAACTGGTACTACGTCAAAGTCTCCAACAACAGATAAGTAAATGGGCAATGGTGCCACATAGGACTGAGGAACGCCATCTGTAGGGGCCACTAGTCGGTAACACTGCTGCCTGACGTCATCTGCAAGGACAGGAAGTGCCTGCCTGCGCCATTTCCATAGAAAGGGACCGGTGCCTCTGGCTAGCTGGTGCCATCTTTATCACAGAGCTAGGGCCACTACAGGTAAAACAATCTCATTTTTTCCTGGAAATTCCACACATGAGGTCTGGTTATTTTAAACTACCTGGGCACCGCCCGTTTATGTCATCTTCAATGCCAACCAGACCATCCCGCCACCAGCCAGGTCCATCCTCACAATCTTCACCAGACAACAAGCGATACAACATGGAAGCTGCCAAAAAACACTACATTCGGTTCTGTCACCAACTTAAAAGCACAGCAAAGTAAAAACACACTTAGATGGTTGAAGGGCAGAGGGGCCTAGTGAAAGATTACTCTTAGGATGAAAGAACATTGTTGTACAAAACATCTCCCCTGATATCCTGGGTTCTTTCTAGTGGTAAAAGTGATAGCCCAACTGAAGAAACATAAAAACTCATGGTACTAAGGAATATTCACCAATTCTGCAGGCGAGAGAGAACACAGCATGCTCACTCCAGACACAAAAGGCACGTCATTTGTTCTGGTTTAAATGTTAAGGTGTGGAGCAAAGTAAAAAATAACAAAACATCCTCACACGTAGTAGTGTGAGGTTTAAACCCAATAAAGATGAAAGACTTAAACCTAACCGTGTAAGGCACAATTCCTGAACTTCAGTTCACCCACTCTACCCCAGGCATAAATTGCACCACCAGTACAATTTTCGCTAAGTAAAGCCTATGGCAGGAGCAAACGACGGGAAAAAAAATCACGCCTCAGAACAGGGGACAACTCATGCAATAAGCACAATTACCCCCCGCCGTCCCCCCCCCCCCCCCCACCAATGTGACACCTAAAACCCTGAACTGGGTGTAAACTGCTAGTTTCCTAAATAACGTACCAAGCGGAATTAGTATTCAAGAGGTGTGCAATCGGTCCCGAGTTGCACCCAACTTTCATTGAAACATTAGTCTCTGCACAGAAAGGTATGAGACAGTGCTAACGGACGCAAAAATAACCAAGGTGTAAAGCGTGTATTCTTACCAATTGCAACCAACTGAAACAAGCAATAGCTTTTACACTAAATTACAATACCTAATTTTAGGGGTGGCGGGTGGCAGGTGGGTGGACACAAGAAACAGGAACACTATAATCCTGGATGTCGATTCATCAAAATGCCAGGTGTAGCAGAAGTGACATCACATGCCATGTGGCCTCCGCTTGATGTCACAGGAAGCGCCATCACACAAACTTTGACTTGGTGTCATCACTGGGAGTGACATCACCTGCCCTTTGACCCACCCTGATGATGTCACAGGAAGTGACATCGCAAGGCATTTGACCAAATGACATCACAGGAAGTGACATCATGTGACCTTTGGACCTCATGAAATCAAAGGAAGCGACACTGCATGACCTTTGGCTTGGTCCTATCACAGGAAGTGATGCATCTAACCTTTGGTTACTTACATCACACACAGAAGCCGGAAAATCTCTAGAGATACAAAAGAAGTACCCTATAAACAGACATGCTTCAAATCCTATTGAAAATGCAGCTACATATACGGTTTGTCAGTATCTTCAGATATACAATTAAGATAATGTAGCATTGATTAAGAAACTATCAAATAGCGAAAAAAAAAGGAAAATACGATAGTCAAGTTGAAATCAGCCATTATCAATATCAAATAACTTATAAAATGGGAAGGCTGATGGGCCTATAATGTTCAAAACAAGTTCACTTTTTCATTTGTTTTAGAAACTAGGAGTGTGATGTAATTACATCTTGGTCTTGGAACATAGATGACAGTGCTATGTAATGCAGTCAAGTTCTTCCAGCAACCCTCCTTTCCGTGACATGGTATACATATTCTAAACCTGTGGAGTTATTGAACCTTTCCAGGTTGACTATCATTAATTTCTTTTACAGAAAACATGCACATCACTGGTACAGTACCTGTGTTGATCAATACTATGCTTGTTCTGCATTAGCATACCATACCAGCAATAAACATCTTATCTAACAGCCAGAATGCCCAAAGCCATGAATTCTTGCTTTACAAATGCAGATGTTACAGTCCGCATTTAAAAAGGACTCCATTAATCACTGCTCCTAAAGCAAAACTTTCCACATTTCCAAAATCCATCACATGCGCATACAGAGACAATGAATCATGGGTGTGTAAATCAGTGTATAAAAAATGTTACATAGAGCAAAGGAGACTACAAGGTGTAAGATTCACATGTCATCCATACTGCTAGGCACTTTTTGAGAGTGCTTAGTCTGGAGAAGCACAGACTCGAAACATAGAACAGTGGTTAGGGTTCACTTTAATAATAAGAATTTATTTCTACCCAAACAAACCTTTCTTAGCAGCATCAGGATAGAAAGACTGGGGAAAAACAATGTGTACCATGAAGCTTGCATGCAGCTCTTCGATTTCAGTTCACAGCTCACTGTGTTGGATTACAAATGTAACTGATGAACTGCACAGTAACAACAGAATCTCTGTGACAAAAGCAGTAACCCATTGAGCTATCTACATAAAATATTGTTCTTTGATATGTATGGACACGTGCTTTGCAGCAGGCATATTAGCCCTCTGCGCTACCTTAGATAAGTGAAAACTGCACTACACAAAAACCCCATCTCTCCCCAGCAGGTACATTAATACATTTCCAGAGATAACTTGACACTTTTATTGTTGCCAGAAAACTGCAGAATATACAAGCAACTTTGCAGTGCTTTTAAAACTTTTGCACTGATACAAAACTGGCCACAATAATAAGATCTGCCCCACCACCCTTCCAGCCTCCCGGGAAAACATCCGCCAGTCTCCCCATGCCCGGTACGGCCATTCCAGCCTTGGTGGTATTCAAAACAGACAATGTCTAGTCGGACAGTCCACCCGCACTGGCCGGTGTGCGCATGCTGTGGCTACACGGATGCAGTGTTTGACATAAAAACAATGGCAATTAATGTGTTATTCACATTACTTAAATGAATGCTAGACCACTAGACGGGGTGAACCTGAAATGTGTGCTCTTCAACAATCATTTCTAAAGTTTTGCAAGGCATTTGAAAATCTTGTGTCAACTCCAAAAACAGATAATCTTATCTTACTTTACTTGTTGTTTCTGTAAGAGGTTTACCCAGGGCCCGCAGTTCACAGGAGTCACAACGACCGGCACCACCACAAGGGGAGTCAGAGAGTCGAGTCGATGTGACGACTCAGTCAGTCTCACTCTCACAGAACCTCACCTGCCCTGCAGTCCGCCCGAGGTCCGACTCAGTCAGGAAGTGGCAATCAAGTGAAGCAAGTCACTCACGGCCCGGTCTTGAACTTCCGTTGATTCTAGTCAGTCACTCTAGAGTCCTGACATCTAGCACCCACGCAGCAGGCATATGTCCGACTCAACTCAGACTCTAGGGCCGCGTCAGCGTGGCTTTTTCTGCAACTCGAAGGCTGGCCAATCATTTTTGCCAGGGCCGTCATTCTGCTAGAGTGTGAAAGCGCTACCAATGATGAATGACGGACCTAGGACCTGGTTGGCGGTCCCAAACACAGTGGTACGCATACCTCACCAGGCACCAATTCCTCAGCTAGTGTAGGGTGCAGCAGGTGCGCGCTTGCACTTACACACTCGTGCTGTTAGCTGCAGCACGTGTAGTTAGTCACTGTCCAATCATGCTCAGCCATGCTGCGCACGCTTCGTTCTCATTCGCTTCCTGGCCCAGGCCCGCAGCATATGTATATACACAATGTATCAAACAAAGGACTGCGCCAGTCGGCCCAGGGTCACCATAAAAATGAGTGAGACGACTTCTTTCCCCCACCCTGGCCCATCATGATGTCTCTGCAGGCACAGCTTCAGCACAGTAGCTGCAATAAAGCGCTGCTCACACTGCGGCTAATTTTATGCCACCAGAGCACTTGTCAAGGCTGACAAACAGTCAGGGGTCGCAAGCAAGGTGGCAGGGGTCGCAACGGGTGGCTTAGGGGTTGCAGCAGCGACACCTAATTGACGTCCAATACTATGATCAAAGCACATCATTGATTTTATGATCACAATTTCTCTTCGGTGGATGGCAAGTGAAGATTTAATATGGTGAAGACTGAGTGATTCAGAACTCAGACAGATTAAGGTACACCAGTTCGTAAATGCACACAGTGCGATCGAGCCATTTTTCTACAAACCCAGCGCTCTCCTGGTAGCCAAGGTGTAAAGTGTTGAATATGCTGAACCCGAATGCAAAAGTGTTCCAACTGCTTGGGACCCCATGTCCATCTCAAAGATTGGGAGCCGAGGGATGGCAGACACAAAGACGTCAAAGGATATTCCACACATGCCTACTGTCCCCACCATCAGAATATTATTTCTGGTTATATTTTACGATTGTCAACTCTCAAAAGGTAAAACTGTTGAGTAGCTTACATCTAAAAGTAGACTTAGACCAAATGAACAAGTTACTTACCTTCGGTAACGCTTTTTCTGGTGGATACAATATCTGCCTGTGGATTCCTCACCTTTTGAATACCCCTTGCGCCAGCAATTCCGCGGAAATTCTTTTCCCAGCTCTCCCACGACGACGAGGACGTCACAATAGCACGGCTCCGCTCGCGACGCCGTATGACGTCATCGGAGCCATAAGAAGACCTCGTCGGCGTGCTGACGTCAGTTCCACCCATTTTTCCGTGCCACCGAGGCAAGCGGGCGGACCGACACATTTTCACACGTATACTCAGTATACACAATATAACTTTTCAAATGCAGTACACATAGCATTTTATCAAAAATGCATAATATGAAAAATGCAAAACAAACATTTGAGAAACTGTTAAAGCATTATTTTTTTTTTTGGTAAACACAGGTAGACAACGGGGAGGCGGGTGGATCAGTGAGGAATCCACAGGCAGATATTGTATCCACCAGAAAAAGCGTTACCGAAGGTAAGTAACTTGTTCTTCTGATGGATACTTCTGCCTGTGGATTCCTCACCTGCTGAATAGATTTCCCAAGCCGTGCCTTTCCCGGAGGAGGGTGTCCACCTGGCTAAACCAAAAATCCTGCAAAACAGAACGAGCAAAATGGCCATCCCTCCTAACCTCAGAGTCTAGGCAATAATGCTTTGCAAAGGTATGGAGGGAGGCCCAAGTTGCTGCCTTACAAATTTCATGCACTGGTACACCTCTAGCCAAAGCAGATGTAGTAGACTTTGCTCTAGTAGAATGAGCTCTGATACCTTCAGGAGCTTCCTTGTTGGCCAGGGCGTAGCAGATCTTTATGCAGAGGATAATCCATCTTGACAGAGTCCGCTTGAGAACAGCTTTACCCTTCATCCGACCAACATAACCCACGAAGAGTTGGTCATCAAGTCTCAATTCTCTGGCCTTGTCCAGATAAAAACTGACCGCTCTCTTTGGGTCCAAGCGGTGAAGCCTCTCCTCCTCCTTGGAAGGGTGAGGGGGAGGATAAAAGGTAGGAAGGGTAATGGACTGCCCCAAATGAAAAGGAGTAACCACCTTGGGAAGGAAATCAGCCCTGGTCCTTAGAACCAACTTATCTGCATGAATGGTCAAGAAAGGAGGCTTAGAACTAAGAGCCTGCAACTCGCTTACCCTCCTAGCCGAGGTAATGGCAATTAAGAAAACCGTTTTAAAAGTAAGAAGCCTCAAAGGGCAACTATGCAGAGGCTCAAATGGAGAACCCATGAGAAAAGTAAGTACAAGATTCAAATCCCACTGAGGCATGATGAAAGGAGTGGGAGGAAACATGTTTGTAAGGCCTTTAATAAATCTCATCACCACCGGAGATTTGAATAAGGACGGCTGATCCGGCAAACAAATAAAAGCCGACAAAGGCGATAAGTAACCTTTTACAGTAGCTACAGCATAACCCTGCTGCGCTAAGGAAAGTGAAAAACTCAAAACATGAGATAAACGAGCCTTCAAAGGGTCAATAGATCTCTCCCCACACCATTTAACAAATTTAGACTAACGGGAAGAGTAAATGGACTTGGTGGAGTGTCGCCTGGACGATAAAATAACATCCACCACATCTGGTGGGAGAGAGAAGGAACTCAGGTTGCCCCGTTCAATCTCCAGGCATGAAGGTGCAAGCTCTGGAGGTGGGGGTGAAGAACCTGCCCCTGCGACTGCGAGAGGAGGTCTGCCCTGAGACGGAGCGGAGGGTGCGAAGAGCGGTGAAGAAGATCTGTGTACCACACCCTTCTCGGCCAATCCGGAGCGATCAAGATGACTTGGGCCCGGTCTTGGCGAATCTTCCTCAGAACCCGAGGAATCAAGGGTATGGGAGGAAACGCATAAAGGAGTTGAGAGCTCCAACTCAACTGAAACGCGTCCCCCAACGCTCCCTGCATCGGAAACTGGAGACTGCAGAACAACGGGCAGTGCGCGTTCTCGCGAGTGGAAAACAGGTCCAAACGAGGAGACCCCCACATCTCGAAGATGTGATGGACCACCTCCGGATGAAGCCTCCACTCGTGATCGCCGACTGAGACTGTCCGCACGAACATTCAGCACTCCGGCTACATAATTTGCGAACACACAAATCTGTCGGCCCTGAGCCCAGGACCAGAGTCGCAGAACCTCTCGACAGAGACGAAACGACCCTACACCTCCCTGATGGTTGATATACCACATCGCGGTCGTGTTGTCCGTCAGGACCTGAACTGACCAACCGCGAAGGGAAGGAAGGAAAGCCTTTAGTGCCAAACGTATCGCTCGCAATTCCAGAAGGTTGATGTGAAGCAACCTTTCCTCTGGAGACCAAAGACCCTTGATCTCCAGCTCCCCCAGATGAGCCCCCCACCCTAGAGTGGAGGCATCCGTGATCACTGTGGCTATAGGTGGAGGAAGTTGAAAGGGCTTTCCTTGAGATAGGTTGCCCTGCACACCCCACCAAGTCAGCTCCGCTGCAGCGTCTCTGGAGATTCTGACCTTCTCCCCGAGATCTCCGTCGTGCTGAAACCACTGCCTGCGGAAGCACCACTGGAGTGCCCTCATGTGCCAGCGTGCATGACTGACCAACAGTATGCAGGAAGCGAACAGACCGAGCAGGCGTAGGACCTTCAGGACCGGAACAACCGCTCCGTTGTGAAACAAGGGAATCATTTCCTGAATGTCGAGAATCCTCTGTGGAGGCGGGAATGCTCGACAAACAGTAGTGTCCAGTATTGCCCCTATGAACAGGCTGCGCTGAGAAGGCACCAGGTGAGATTTGGGTACTTTTATTGAAAAACCCAATTTGAACAACAGCTGCGTTGTCATCTGCAAGTGACGCAACACCATCTCCGGAGACTTGGCTTTCAACAGCCAATCGTCCAGATAGGGAAGACAGGAACCCCTGATCTTCTGAGATGCGCTGCTACCACTGCCATCACCTTTGTAAAGACTCGCGGCGCGGAAGTCAGACCGAACGGTAGAACCGCAAACTGGTAATGTTGCGACCCTACCGTGAAACGTAGATACTTCCGATGCGACTTCAGGATGGGAAGATGAAAGTACGCATCCTGCAGATCGATGGACACCATCCAGTCTTCCTGTTGCAGCGCAAGAAGAACCTGAGCCAGAGTCAACATTTTGAATTTCTCCTGCCTGAGGTAAGAATTCAAAACCCTGAGGTCCAGGATCGGCCTCAAACGTCCGTCCTTTTTGGGAATCAGGAAATACCGGGAGTAGCACTTCTGACCCCTTTCCTGCTCCGGAACCACCTCTATCGCACCTTTCTGTAACAAGACAAGAACCTCCTGTTGCAAAAGCAACAAATGGTCTTCTGAACAACCACCTTGGCGAGGAGGGTAAGGAGGTGGATACTCTAGAAAAGGAAAGGCGTACCCATTCTCTACAAGATTCAAAACCCAACGATCTGTTGTAATCAGTTTCCAATCCTGTAGAAAATGGGACACCCGACCCCCAACAGGACCAACATGCTCTAAGATGGGGGATCTAGAGCTGCTTTCCTGAAGCACCAACGGTGAGGGGAGGAGGAGGAGGACTGCTGCCGTGCGGCTCCCCTAAAACAGCCTCTGTTCCTGCCCCTGTAGGACTTATATAAAGGGTTCTGCTGCTGCTGCTGACCCTGTTGTGACTGTTGACGGCCACGAAAGGAAGTACCCCTTCCAAACCCACGAAGGAGTTTGTAACCATAACCCCTGGACTGTGTTTGAAGGCCCAGAGATCTAGCAGTCGCTCTGCTGTCCTTAAATCGTTGCAAGGCAGAGTCAGCCTTGGATCCAAACAGCCTCGTGCCATCAAAAGGTAAGTCCAACAGAGTCGCCTGGACATCAGGGGAGAAACCAGAAGATCTTAACCAGGCCAGTCTTCTTGTTGCCACAGAAGAGCCCATCACCTGTGCAACAGAATCAGCCGTGTCCAACCCAGACTGAATCCCCTGACGAGCAGCTGCCTGCGAATCAGAGAGTACCTCCATAAAGCTTGCCCTATCATCCTCTGGGAGCTTTGGAGCTAGTTGTTTCACAGAATCCATCAAAGCATGAACGTATCTCCCCAGAAGACAAGTAGCATTAGTCGACTTCAACGCCATGCTTGCAGATGAAAATATCTTTTTAGCTGCTTGCTCCATCTTTTTCGAGTCCCTATCTCCCGGAGTAGTAGGAAAAGCACCCGAAGATTGCTTCGAACATGAAGCCTGTACAACCAAGCTCTCGGGTGTCGGATGAGTAGACAGAAAGGCAGGATCCCCAGGGGCCAGCCGATATCTCCGTGCAATAGCCCTAGAGACAGCAGGAGCGGACAAGGGCTTTTGCCACACTTCCAATATTGGCTCAGTCAAAGCGTCAATGAATGGTAAAAGAGGCTCTGAAGCCACAGAAGAAGTATTAAGGACCTCAGTCAAGATGTTGGCCTTTATTTCAGATGATGGCAACTGAAGGCCCAGCAAATCAGCAGCCTTCCTCACGACCACATGGTAGGGCAAATTTTCCAGAGGCAGACCAGCCTTCGGCGATGAAAGGTCATATTCAGGAGAAGTGTCTAACCCACTGGCCTCCTGCAGACCCTCAAAGTCATCAAACGAATCCAAAATCTCTCCTTCCTCCTGCTCTTGATCATGCCTATACTCCTCCTCTTCTAACAGCCTCTGTGCATCCCTCCTGGAGCGCTGCTTTGGCATAGTCGCCGGAACCGGCGTCGGCGGAGCCAGAAACTGAGTCGACAGCGCCGGACGCGGCGTCGGTGACGAAGGCAACTGAGCAGGAGGCCCCTCCGGAACAATCTTCGGCGTCGCCCGAATCCGAGACGACGCCGACTCCACATCCGACGGAGCTCGAGGTGCCGCCGTGGACGACCTCGGCGTCGGGAAATGCCAAGCCGGAGCCGATGGCATAAAGGGCACAAAGGGCGCCTGGGCATACTGGTGTGGAACACCCAGATTGTAGGCTAGAGGACCTGAAGGTACACCCAACGGAAAACTGGCCCTTGAAAACATCGGGTTCAGGAACTGCGATGGGTCCGCACCAGGCAAGGGAAAAGGAGGATAAAGATCCGTACCTTCTCGCCCGGGGATCTCCTGTGGCCGGATCGGGTCCTGCGGAGCCGGTGGAGGCGGCGCCCGCTCAGGCGAAGCCACAGGTACTGGAGACAACTCCCCGGTGTCGGAGTCTTACAAGGCGCCGGTGATCCTCTCGACGCCGAAGAGCCCCTCGACGCCGGCGACATCGGAGCCGGATAATGAACCGACTCCGCTCTCGGGGAAGGAGACCGAGAGACAAAGTCCTTTCCCCGAAGCCGCTCAGGAAGTGGAGTCGACCTCGAAGCCCTAGACTTCGACGAATGACGCCGGGACTTCTTCGACTTCTTGTGCTTCTTCGATTTAGATGTGTGAGATGAAGACTTCCCCCGCTTACGACCTCTCTTCTCCTTCTTGGCTCTTGCCATAAAAAGTTTATAGCCTCACGCTCTTTAAGGGCCTTAGGGTTCATCTTCCTGCAGGAACGACACTCTTCGACATCGTGGTCAGAAGAAAGACACCATAGGCAGTCTTCATGTGGATCCGTAATAGACATATGTCCTCCACACTCCCTGCAAGGCTTAAACCCGGACTTCCTAGAAGTAGCCATTCCAACAATACGATGAAACGAAGTAGAAAATGGAGAGTCCCTGGAGAAACCGTTACGCGTCGACGGCGCAAAAAAAAAAGGGAACTGACGTCAGCACGCCGACGAGGTCTTCTTATGGCTCCGATGACCTCATACGGCGTCGCAAGCGGAGCCGTGCTATTGTGACGTCCTCGTCGTCGTGGGAGAGCTGGGAAAAGAATTTCCGCAGAATTGCTGGCGCAAGGGGTATTCAAAAGGTGAGGAATCCACAGGCAGAAGTATCCATTAGAAGGCGCCAATGCAATCCTTATTGGATGTTTCCCCAGATGGTAAAGTGGTCTGCCCCCACACGGTGTGTGCCCCAACCAGATTGCAGAGAATTGGTTGACTCCAGTCAATGACCTGACTCTAGGCCTGCTCTAAGGTGCAGCAAGGTCAGTGCCACTTCAGATTCTGAGGTAGGTCCCTTCTACTAATACTAGTTTCAGCAAATGCCAAAACTGTGAAAGGAGTCCAAATCAGAGATTCCTTGGAACTTGAGTAACAGGACCACTGGTCCCCGGGGCCTCCCTCTGGTTGACTCCCTATACCTGAGCATACCAACTTAAGTGTGAACTGGGGTTTCCGAGTGGTATTGTCATTGTAAGCATACCTTCAAAGGCTAAGACTACCCCTGGAAATGAAGGTCAGGAGGCCCCGATCACCCTTACCCAGATTGAAAAGCTGAATCTGGTCAGAGTGTAATCACAGGGGCCATGATTGATCTGAGAGGGTTGGATCCATGTCAGTTGTTCCAGATAATGACAGACTATGTAAACAATTCTCATCCAGATTCTTTCTAGGTAGGAATATCCAATGTGGTGAGATTCAAAATCCATATTATCCTGTCATCGAAAGTCAAGGCTGAACTCTAAGATTGTATTAGGAGCAATAAAAGTGTTGAAATCCTGACCTTCTGCAAAGTCATTTATTGAGTCACAAATGAAACTGGTTAGGAACATCAATTAACAGCAATTAACAGTAATTAATTTCTCACACACACATCATAGAAACATGTGGAAGTCTTCCAAGAGCGAATAAATTGGTAACAAACCTCACGGACAAGGTTTTCTCTGACCATCACATCAGAAGTATCTCTTTAAACCTGGCAAATGTCAGTTTTGCTCATGGCACACCCAGGAGGTCATGGGGAGTTCACTTTATGCTTCAGACTTACGTAAAAACTCCACCTACAACACGTGCAGCCCCGTGTTGTTTACATAACTTCAAGGCTCAAACCTGTCCTCAATCAATGTTGCCGAATTATTACCTGCCAAAATGCAGAATTGATGGTCCAATTCACCGTAGACTAGGCTAGAGGATGATTGAGAAACACCTCCAACCCCTCCCTAATGGGCTCCTATGCGGTGAACATGTGCTTAGGCAATTATCAAACAATACCGTTCCCTACACCCAAAGCACCATCACAGTAAAGATGGCAGCACAGCAGCCTCTCCCATTGGTGTGGCAATCCTAGGCACAGTCTTTACATGTTTATAAGGAGTCCCATGTGAGCCATCAGGAGTCCCACGTGTACCACCAGGAGACCTTAACAACCATAACACATGGTCTGTAACCAGTGCTGTTCCATGTGCCAGTCAGGAAATCACCTCTGTACTTCCTCCAGTGATGCAAGTCAACAACTATAATTGAAGGCTTCAAAATCTTGAGGGCTGGAGGTCAGAAGCCTCACCTGTACATTAAGAATGACAATCAGGCCCAAAAAAACAATAGATTATGGGACGTGATTTGATCACAGATCAATACATCTTGCCAACAGTCTCGGTAGAGAGCATAAGACAGAAAATGGCAGACCAAGCGTCAGGTACTGTAGACAAGCTGTGTGCTGCCCTGAAGAGAACTCTGGCCCAAACCAGAAACATATAACACAGAGACCAAACTCTTGGGATAGGGAGCAGCAACCATATGGCAGCAGTCTCATCTGCAGACTTAGAAACTGGTGCTAAATGGTCTTGCAATGGGTCTTTGGAAGCAGTGTAAAAAAAAACCTGCTTACCCACACATATGGCACTTCCAGGTCATCATACCCATTCAAAGCTACTTACCCTTGCATAGCATAGCCACAGGGTGCTCTCTCCGCAAATCAATACTAGAGTCAGTGCACTGAACATGGCATGCAGGAGCAGCATAGGGTCAAGCACTGAAGCTCTGGTGATCTCTCAAAAGAAAGTCAAGATGCCCATGATGGTATGCATTCAACACTGGTGTTCTCATCTTAAGCAGTCAAGGTCTTGTGAGCATAAAGGTCTGGTGCGAACTGAAAAACAGTGTGAACTGCAGAATAAATGATCTTCTGCCCTCAAACACTGTGCCCGTCAGGAGTCAGTCACTGTGGACCTTTTTCATAACCGACACTTTATTGATTTTTAAGAAAAGATGATTGCATATGCACAAGATTGTCACTGCTGCATATGTTTCATGCACCAAACAAGACACCATAATATTCCCACCATTTGTCCCAAATATTCTGATGTTTCTGGGGGCAGCCTCTCACGGTTTAGATTGATTCCTCCGAGTTAGCACACTAATCCATTGCCGACCGACACTCTGCTGGTTTCAGCGGTGCGCCAACACTCCCATGCTTCGCAATGTCTCTTTTGACCAACAATGTCCCAGTCCCAACAAGGAAGCATTCTCCTCTCCCACCTCCTAGGTCTTCCAGGATCCCCAGTATGGCCATCCATGGGGACGGGTCGATCGGTGCATTCTCCTCTCGGACATCCTAGGTCTTCCAGGATCCCCAGTATGGACACGTATGGGGACGGGTCTATCGGTGCTTTCTCCTCTCGGACCGCCTAGGTTTTCCAGGATCCCCAGTATGGCCATCCATGGGGACGGGTCGATCAGTCAGGAAAGGACTCTCAAAGTATGAAAGATTTTTCCCCAGTAAGGATCAATAACCAGGCAACCCCATTTCATGTAATAAAAATCCCCATCATCCTGGGAGCAACGGAACAGTCAGGTGTGAAACGCCTCCGGGCGCGCCAAAGCTTCATAAGCATAAGATAGGTCATGTGGAAATATTTGATCTGAATAAGTCGCTGTCGTGAAGGGATGGCAAGTACCCGAGAGGCCAAACATACGTACTGCCTGTTAGTATCATCTAGCCGGCCAACCCAAGCAACCCACTTGGTTCACAGGTCCCCAAATTTCTCTTGAGAGTTGATCACCAGCGACCTATAAATTTTCAATATCCTGCCCTTTACAATAGGCCACATAAGGACCCCGGCTTCTATCGGGCTAAACTTGCAAACTGTGGCCACAGTATCTGTATACTGTGCAAGTGTGTCACCCGTGTTGTATACCTAGAGGCCATCTGCAAAAGCAAAGACCAGGGCACTTTAAGCATTTGATATGTAACATTTTTAAAAATCAGGGTGTCTGCATCACCAATAAACTTTTCTGCCAGGATATTGTATTTCAAATATAATGAATAAGGAAATGCCTGGAAAGCATCATTATAAACTCACACAAACACATGCCCTGGTCCTGATTAAACGGAAAGAGTGGATAAAGCTCTGCTCCGCGACCAGGGATGATGCATGCGTCTCATATTTCCAAGGTCAGTGGTCAACAACTCACCACAGCTTTTTTTCTTTAGATTGTAGTATTCGAAGTATTGCTTTACCATTACAAATGAATGGTTCGACGTACCACAAGGCAAAGGAAACAACAGTGGCAGAATCAGCCACACGTTTGACAGCTTGAGGTCTCTAAATCGGAGAATGTTGGTGTTTCAAATAAAGAGTATGTGTCAATGGCACACCTACAACTTTGACAGTTCGAGCCTTTCACTATCGCAGATTCTCAAACAAATTAGCGCAGACCAGCAGCTAGTTATAAGAGCATGATGATGGACCAGGTCTAGATGGGACATTTGGGTAGAGATATTGCTTCAACAAAGAAAGTAACTTCATAACACCACTGGTTCATCAGTGGCACTCAGCAGCCTCAGCTGCTGTCCTCTAGAATTAGCAGATTGGGATAGGAGACTGAAATGCCACAAACGTGGATCTAGAAATGCTAGAATGTCCCATATATGGAAGAATGTCCTTCTTTTCAATGACTCAGGCATCAATAAGGAACAGGCTGACGTAACATTGCATATTCATACAGTGTCGGGCGTCACCACCTTCTTCGATCCACCATCCTTTTCGTGCACAAATAGTCCTTAGTATTTCAGTATTAATTTGCTACTGAGACCTTCGCCCCATACAATATTTAGGTACTTGGCATACACGAATAACTTTAATATCCAACATCTCATAAAGGCGGTACTCTTTATATCTCTTTGAACCTAGGCTCAAAGAGAAAGAAGCAACAGAAAAGGGCATAAGAAAGGCTTGGCTACTCCCTCAGAGCCATCATTTATGTAACATGACCGATGCCAAGCTGGACCTTAGGTCATACTCTTGTACAATGGAAATTGAACCAAAATTGACATTTCTGCATGGACACCCCAGATTTTTTGTCTTTTCTAGATCCTATTTTTGCTGGTACTAGGACTCTGAGCTCTGTGATAATGCTAATCAGTGCCACAGTGCATGTGCTCAGGCCTAAAATGGTAGAGGTAAAATTGGTTTACATAACTGTCCTGTAAGACAATTGTATACAGCACAGAAAACGCACCTATTAAGTGGCAGTCAAATGTGCGGGCTGCTGTGCGTTTTTACACCACCCACATATAGGGCAAAATATATGTCTTCCAGGCGCACTACTGTGTTCTAGCTGGGCTGCAGTTTCGAGGCACTGCAGTAACAAATGTCAGGAAAAAGTGCATTCGACATGTAGGAAAAGCCTATTTTATACTTTCAAAAGTCATTTCTAAAATGTGCTTGTAAGTCCAAAAGACCGGGTGCTAGAATATAAAAATAAGGCACACATATTGTAGTTAATGCTCTCACAGTTAAATAAAACTCAAAAGCTTTTTTACTGTGTAGTTGTTGCTAGACTTTTCCACAAACAAGCTTAGATGGTATTAAAATCTTTATTTCCTATCTCCGCTTGAGGAAATGCTAGATAAACACCAAGTTATATCCAACTTAATTTTAATTACCTGGGTTTGAGCAGAGATTACCTCAGAACTGTGTTTTGATCTAACCAAAGAGGGCTTATTGAGTGGCTAGGGTTACTCCTCCCAAATTATTAACCCCATTCTTGACAGACGTGTAAGTGTTAATCTTTCCTTCACAATGAGAATTCCAGATCTTTTAATAGTTGTGATTTGCCCCATCCACAATCCCTGCAGAAATAGTAAGAAACTTGGACATCACCATTGACGCCATCCATTCCCTAGTCCCACATCTTAGTCTGTCTACACCGGTAGGTCACACCTGTAAATGTAACTTTTCAAACTGCCCTATATATGTATGCCTTGGGATTTCCAAATAAATGAATTGTTTGCCTGCAGAACGTAGCAGTGAGAATCCTTTTGAACCTCCAGATCATGATAACACTTCCTTGGACTCTGCAGCACTTTGGCTGCCGGCAGCGAATACAGTCAAATTTAAGTCTTTCTACGCTGCCCACCAGGCCATGCCCAGAGTGCTCTCATCTTTCTATCGAGAAAGTGTTTCTGCTGTATTCCTTCTATGTCATAGGGATCCACTTCGTGCTCTCCTGTCCTAACTGCCTCTTCCACGACTCATTCGCTGAGGGGAAGATCCTTCTCCGCTACAGCTGCTTGCTGTGCAACCCCATCCTTGAACCTATCTGAATTTGTCAGCCTTGGCAGTTTAAGAAAGGTTGTGGAAATTGTTTTTCCACATTTGATTCCTTTTTCCACAGCACAAGCAATTTTTTAGTCGAAGTGGGATCTATACATAAAACAGAGGATGTCATTTTATTTCTGTATTTGTCGAGGGCGCTGCGACTCAGAGGTGTCATGGTGCCGGTGAGCACTCTCAAGCTTCAGAACAGAGAGGTTTAGAGGTGACTATGGAAGAGGAGGGAATTAGTGCTAGAACAAATGTTGAGAGAAAGCGAGTTCCAGAGTATGAGAGCTAGGAAAGGAAATTTTCTCTCAATAAGACTGTGGAGTAAAAAAAAGAGTTGAAAGAGAAGAAAACTATATTTTACTAGAGCAGACCAGTCTGTCAGGAATGTTAGGCCTAAGCCGTTCCTGGAGATCTTTAAAATGAGAGGATATCAGGGAATAAGCACAGAGAGCGAGGATGAACAGGGTTGCAGAGATTTGTACAAGTTGAAGAAGACGTTGCAGCAGACAGGCTGAGAGACCCAGATAGAGGGCGTAATAGTAACCTAAACAGGAACGAATGAATGCCTGAATCACAGGAAGTCTAGAGTTAGCAGGGAGTAATGGGACCACTTTGTGGAGCATCTGTAAGACAAAGAAGCAGGTATTGGTGACTGTGCAGATTTGACCTTTAAAGGACAGAGAGAGTCAAAGATGAAGACTAGGCGGCTGGTTGAGATCACTGGGTTAGGGTTGGACCGAGTTCTGATGGACTATAGTCTGCATTCCAGGTGCTGAGGTCATAGGTGAATATGACCACTTCAGTTGCATAACTGTTAAGTCTTAAGGAGAAACGGTTCATCCAAACAGGAAAAGCACAAATACACTTGAGAAACCTGGATTGGTCGTCACTGGTTGTGACTACAATCTGGGGGTCATAGGCGTATGCCACGAAAGAAAGCCAAATTAACAACTCGGGATAGTCAAGGGAAACACAAAGATTGCCTTGGATTAGGCCTGGGTGGAAAACTACGCTACGCTCGCGGAGTTTGCGCTACTACGCGAATTGCACGTAGCACAGTGCAAAAACGCGTAGCGGGCATTTTTTGCTTGCTCGCGGTCCTCAACGTCAAGTTGGCGACCGCGAGCGAGCAAAATCAACATCCCGGCGAGACTTTTTCCTTGTTCGCGATCAGCAACATCAAGTTGCCGATCGCGAGCGAGGAAAATAAACCTCCCGGCGAGATTCTCAACGCGGGGAGGTCAGGTTTCTCATTGCGAGTGGTCGCGACCGCTCGCGATGAGAAACTACCAGTCCGCGTTGAGAAAGCTGCCGCTCGAGTACAAATCTACTCGAGCGGCAGAAAACGACCGCTTGCACTGTGCAAGATGCCGTTTGCAATGATTGCACAGTGCGGACAAGCATCCGGCACTGTGCAATCAGTGCGAACAGCATTTCCCTACCGCAGTTCGCGTAGCGTGCGTTGTGCACTTCGCGTAGCTACGCGAAGTGCACTTCGCATAGCTACGCGTAGCGCTACTACGAGAACTACGCCCAGGGTTACCTTGGATCCAGCACCTACAACACTAAGTACCCTTGTCATGCTTCAAAAGACTAATGACCACGGTGAGATTGTGTTGCTCCATACTTGGGAAAGACAGCACAAGACTTGACGAGATCGTCAAGGGACACAGTGAAAGATTGCCATGGATTCAGCAGGCAACATTAAGGTATCTGGATGAGATAACCCACTCTTAAATGCCTCCAAACACAAATTTCGGATAGCGGTGAAAATGGTGTCTAATAAAAAGTGCCAAATTTCATTTCATGCATATTGTGTGAGCCCTCAACTGTGATTTTTCTCCATCTCAATTGCCATCTCGTCCATTGAGCCCCCACACCCCCATCCAGACACCCCCCCCCCCGCCCAGGTTCAGATTCTTAAATGAGAGGACTAGACCAAACAGATACAAAACTAGGAAAAGAGGAGAATATTGTGGGCAAAGTAATCTTACTTGAAGAATATAGCACAATACAATTAAAAGTGTCTTCCTTGTGTTCATTTTTGTTTATTTTGCCGATATTTACTTCCTCCAAAACTTAATTTCTTCTATGCACTGAACTTCCAAACACAGTGCCTGTGGTTGCATTTGGTTGGGACTGGAGTGGTTAGTTTTCTGTTGTCTTTACCTGGTGTCCCCGAAGCATTGTCAGTAAAGGAGGAGGAAGCCGAGAGTAAAATAAATTCTCAAATCAAAAACTTGAGCCTGTCCCAGCAAATGTGGCAACAAGCACCAGAGCTATCATACACATATGCAAACACAAGACAGCTATGTAAATCCCCTGCAGAGGGAGGAGTCTGACGAAAGCAGAAGGTGCCGCGTTCTTGCAGGTTAACTATCCGAAGCCTCCTCAGGGAGCTTTGCAAAAAGGCCACCATAGGTGGTGTTACAGTGAACCACTCCTTGGAAATGTATTCTTTAAATTACAAGACAGGTCTGTTCACAAGTTAAAGGGTTACTAACGAAGTGCCAAACCATTCTAACATCCAACTTGCATAGGTTTACTGCATGGAAAAGGGAACAAGGCAATAAGGAAGAGTATGATGGGTTGAAATAGAAAGATACCATACGGGGTTCAAACTGAAGACAGCTATTTAGGACTGTGTATGGAAAAACAACAGATGGATGATGAGTTGAGAATACTCAAGTCTCTCAGACTTTATTTGAGCAATAAAGTGCAACGATAAACACAGACATTGAGAACTCCAAAGATACTAATCAATGGTTTCAAAAAGAACAAATGACGGGCGGAATGCTGAACAAATCAAACATTCACCCCCAGTCACAGATCTGGGTTAAAACCATTGTTTTTTTTCTCCCCATGCCATTCCAGTTTAGACTCAGCCATAAGCAAATCAGCCTTGGCCCTGCTCCCCATATGAACAGTCCAGCCCAGACCGGAAACAAGCATCCTGGGACCGGTTTCGGGTTGTCACCCCATCATTAGCCAGGCTAGCTTGAATCTGGTGGCATAGCGAGCACGGAACCCGCATCTGGGGAAATATATCCTTCCTACTCAGGGCAGCAAATGCAATGGTTTCAAAGCAGATTCATTAAGGGAGCATGTGAAAACTAAATTTCAATATAAACTCCAAAACAGAAGGGGCGCGGGCAAGATGAATGTGTGGTAGGATGCACCTCCTGGCTCTCCATCCCAGCCTGACCGTAATCGAGTAACATCCCCCTGACTCACCAAGCTGCACCGATGCCCATGTAAGGACTGTGCCCCCGTAACAGGCAGGTGCGGAAAGGAAGCAAAAAATAAATAAATAAATCGTCTGGCGGGGTACAGTGGGCACGGAGTGGAGCAGCCCATAGACGCCGACAGTGAAGTGAAGGAGGGCATGGACAGAAAGGTGGCGAGGGCTGGGAACAGAACCTGGGAGAGAGGTCGCCAGCAACTGCTGCCCGAAGCAGTGAGTAGGCAGCGGCAAGGGGACAGTAGAACCGAAGCGAGGGTAACAGCAGCAACGAGGGACAGCACTGAGGCTCGGAACAGGTAAGGTGCAAAGCGGCCCTAGCGAGACAGACGCATCGATAGGCCCCAACAGAGCGACAAGAGCATAGGACCGTGAGAGGTAGAAAGACAGAGGATGCTTGACGCCTCTGCACCCCCTCCCCCCTTCACCCCTACCCCACCCAGAATGCCCCGGAGCGTTTACTGATCAGGGCAGACTCGTGAACCACAAACCATCCTGTGTCGCTGGCCAGGGAAGGTGGTAAGGGGAACCCAAACTGAGCGTGACCACAGGTCTATAGTGAGCAACGCACCTGAGAAGACCAGACAGAGGGGCAGAAGAACCAGTCACAGGGGAATGTTGCAGGCATCTGGTGACACCTACAGGGCCTGCACAACGCAGAAAGAGAGAGGGAACTGTCCTCTCCGCCCCCCCCCCCAGTTGAGTGCAGGTGAGGCAGCAGGAGGGACGAGGTGCAGTGGGAAGCAGAGTGAGCCCAGAGCCTCATCTGGGCCAGAGCACCGTGGCAGCGAGGGCAGCTCGCCCCACATGGTAGCACCAACACACTCCCCCAGTGGAAACGTGGACATATGGATTGAGGTGTGGCTTAGAGCCCTGCGTGGAATCGCTCCCGCACCAAGCTATCCCCACAACTAGGTCTAGCAAGGAGGCTGACCGTGGAAACCACTTCCAAAAGCCACTCGGACGCACCATGGGAAGCAAGCAAGAGAGCGGCATTTCCAGGAGTGAGGGGGGGGGAGACCTGACAGACCACACCCCAACTAGGGTGGCCATGGCAACGGGGAAAGGGCAGAAAGAATCAACCATCAGAGAGATACTCACCAAATCCCACGGTGCAAAGCAGGATGCAACCCCTTTCGCAGCACCCTCATCCCCAGATCACCACAACTCTGCAGATCAGCCACAGGACATGGCAAAAGCTCCTCTCACTAGGCCCTTCATGAAAGACCTATTCAAAGGTTTGAGGGATGACATCTCTCCCCTTAAAGAGGACCTCAAATATGAAATTCAGAGCCTAAACCATGACCTGAAAGAGCCTGGGGACAGAGTGGATACACTGGGAGGGCAAAACGATGCTAAAAAAGAGGAGCTAGATTTCTTGAAACAGGAACTGCTCACCCTCAAAGAACATATGGAGGACCTCTACGCACATGTGGAGGATGGGGAAAATAGCTCACAGAGGAAAAATATCAGAATCAAAGGACCACCCCAACAGGCGGAAGGGGACAACATCAAGGCACATGTTAAACGACTATTCAAACAGATACTCCCTAGCCTCAGGGAAGAAGACATTATCCTTGAGCGTACACACCATAACACCAAGGCAAATCAGACCCCTGCTATTTTAAGATGCCTCCACTATTTCCGCCAAAAAGAAGCTATCGTGGATGCAGCCAGGATCAAAGCGCAAATAGACTTTGAGAGGCACTCGCTAGACCTTTACCAGGACTGGTCACTGCTCACCCTGCAGAAGAGATGAGACTTCGCCTGTTGACATACCACATGAAGGCTTACACCATCTGCTACAAATGGGGTCATCCATTCCGTATGATTGTTACATGGAAAGACACCCTATACCAACAAAGGTCACTTCATGAAACATGCCATGTTCTGGGGCAGGACGGTTCTCAAGGGGTGGCCCTGCTTGGCCTCCCCGGCGCATTCGCCATGACCAGACCACTGGAAAAAGGTTCAATCTAGACGGAAATTCACAAAACCCCTGGGAGAGGTCATTGCAGTTGAACGGCAGGCAGTCCTTGCAACAATAACTAAAACTTCCAATCAATAGGTGGGCCGAGACAGAAGCGACAATGGGACAACTAAAGCTCAAGGACAAGGGCTAAAGGGGACCGACCTAGCATTCTCAGGCTGGGACCAAGGGAGAAGGACAAGAACGCTCTTCACGTTGTGAAGAACACTAACACGCACTGGAGAGGAGACAATGTACTTGGCCAGTTGGCCCACAGGTGTCCAAGGTGGGGGGGGGAGGGTGGACATGCAGGCTCACGTGGGGAATGTTAATGGGGCTTGTTTTTGATTCTTGAGGGGGGAGGATGTGTGTGACAGGCGACATCCCTGCCACACCAATGAATATGCAGCCTGGTCACAAACAAGAGAGATGGAATGGGGAGGCGGGATATAATTGCCAAGCTGGTACCACTCACACATCCGCTAGCCACAGACCGCTTATGTCTGACCTCAAAACACTGAGCACGAGTTATCAGGGTCTCAATGCACCGATGAAGAGAGGGTGATAATATAATTTCTTAAAGATTCAGACAGCCACATATGCTTAATTAAGGCAGCACACCTTATGACTAAAGACTGACATAGAAAGCACACCAGTGATTTCCACAACATTTTTTCTCCTCAGACCTGACAAAAAAAAAGGCTGGAGTAGCGATACTTTTGTCACAATCATTGATAGGGAGCTTGAACTCCATAGTGGCGGATTTTAAGGGCAGAGCATTAGCACCAAGTCTCTCTCTGGGAGATCAGATCTACACAGTAACCTCGGTATGTGGCCTGAATGCTGCCCAAGAACTCTTCCAGCGATCTACATTTACACACATCATGCAGACGCCGCACGGTGAGATAATTGTAAGGGGAGACTTCAATCTGGTGATAAATAACAAATAAGACAGATCTACCCCGAAGGAACAACAGGTGGGCAAGTGGCCTCTGGAGGGTCGGTATGGCTGAGGGTAGTGGGAATGTGGCGACACCTTCAGCCCCAGGAACACGACTATGCCCATTTTTATGCCACGCACAAGACCACCTCCTGGGGATGGCAACGGTGCTGCAAACCCTGACCACGGCTGAGATTGGGGCGATGGCACTGTCTGGCCAGGCTCCTCCGATTTGGGCTATTATTCTAATCGAGTGACTGCAAAGTCTTCCGGGGAATGGATAGCGCATGAGGGATACTTTCCTCTATAGTAAGCAAAATAAGCTGTCCATTTGACAGACCATCCTATACGTCATACAGGAGAATGATCAGGAGGGGATGGACTTCCGCACTGTCGGGGAGGCACTCGAAGACACCATAAGGCCTCTCTTACTGTGATCGCGGCCTCCAACAACAAAGACCAGGCCATTAAACAAACACAGTTGGAAGAACAAGCGCACAGGTTGGAGGGGAGCACAATCAGAAGAGGACAACTAGGGTGTGGCAGGTCTGCAAGCGGCTCGAGCACAGCTGCAAGCACTGGACACAGATAGAGCAGAATATGCCCTGCTCAAAATCAAACAGAGATATTACAAAGATGGAAATAAAGTAGGCATAATTTTGCGTTTTAAACTGAGAGCATGAGCGGCTCTCAGCCACATAACCTCCATACGCTCTGACTCGGGGACAACACCCACCTCAACAGCCGTCATAGAAAATGCATTCGCCACATTTTACACCTCTCGCTACACGGCAGACGAGCCAGAGAGAGGCATTCTTAGAAACCATCCCCCTGCCGCAGCTCCCAGACTCCCAACTACGCATGATTAGGAAGCCCATAGAGGTGGAGGAGGTTATCTCCGTAATCTCACAATCAAAATTACAAAACTCCCCTGGGCTCGATGGCTTCTCAGCAATGTTTCATAAACCATTCTGCAGGGAGTTGGCACCGATTCTCATACAGCTATTCAACACAATAGGGATCAAGAGGGAAGCAACTACTACAATACACGAAGCAGTTAGCACAGTCTTGCCAAAGCCAGAGAAAGATCCTGAACTTTGCTCCTCATCCCGCCCAATACCTTTAGTCAACATAGATGCTACGCTATTGACTGGGATACTGGCACAGCGCTTGGGGTGGGGGCATATGCAATACCTTAGGGAACAAAACCAACCAGGTTTTATCCCAGGCCGCACCTGCACTAATAATACCAAGAGGATCCCACACTATGTTGACAAGGCGGGGAGAGTGGACAAGGGGACGGTTCTCCTATCAATAGATGCTGAAAAGGCCTTCAGTAGGGTCCACTGGTCATTCTTTAAGGCAGCCCTAAGCAGACGCAGAATACGGCTGATGACAAATTTATCTCCTGGCGCCTCAGCGGATACCAACTCCCCACCCCCGTGGGGCCGATGACACGCACAATTGTAGCGGCGTGGGACAGAGGAATAGTGAAGAGAGGGTTGGTCACATTGCCCACTCCACTCATGCCCATATTTTGTAACTCCAAGCTGATCCTGAGCCTTCGGGGGGAAGAATGCACCACCTGGCGAGATGCAGGCAACAAGAGAATGGGGAACATAAGACCTGGGGGATCACATCTTTTGAACAATTAAAAACGGATTACCGGATTCCAGAAGGGGAACGATTTCACTATTGGCAGATCCAACACTGGATCTCAAACCCTGTGGTCAAACAGGTGGCCAGCCGCCCACCATTGCTACTGGTGAGATGGCTACTAACTAAAATCAGGGGGACAGGCATGCCCTCTCGGAGCTACACAAATTCCTTACACCCGAGACGAGGGTGGGGAAGGGAGCAGGCCAACTGCGATGGGAAGAGGAATTGGCAAGACCTCTAAGGGACTGGAATGGAAGGCAGTCTTTCACCACATAAAAACAATAGCACAAAGCGCACCCCTTCAGGAGACTCATTAGAATAGCATCATATTGGTACTACACCCCGGAACAGCTACATGCTTGGAATGCTAATAAAGCAGGCTTCTGTTGGAGAGGATATGGGCAGTTGGGTCATTATTATACTTGCTTTGGCACTACCCCCAAGCTTACTAAATACTGGGATGAGATACTGAATGACAGATAGTATATTCAACACAAAGATATTGAAATCCCAGCGTATATAATTCTAGAGGTGGATGACAGCCTCACTTATTCTCTACACTCTACCAGGGGCAAGCTTATTACACTACTACTGTGTGCAAATAGGTACTACTGAGCACTTGGGAGGCCACACATAACCCAGACCATCAGCAATGGTTATATACGATCTGGGATCTGCTAGGCATGGAGAACGTTTCAATGATGATCGACCAAAAAGGGGACGAGTTTGCGGAACGATGGTGTCCTTGCTTGGACTTTCTCATCTCTGCGTTCCAAGAATTTACTTGTCCCGCCATCTCAGGGTGCTCAGACTGACCGAACACGGGGGAAAGAGAAATAAATTTGGCCCAGATAAAGACAATGGCATGTAATGAGAGCGCCATAGGCTGTATACCGATCAAATGCAAGCAGTGGGTCTGGGATGCAGCATGGGGTTGGAAGGGAGGTAGTTTTGTTTTTCTTTGTTGTGTCTCTATGGGTTCACATGCACCGGAGCTCTTTTATTCCACCTATTCTGGCCTGCCAGCCTCAGGGCTATAGGCAGTGTATGTTGTACTCTTTTTTTCCCCAACAAAAAACCCAATAAAATAAAGTTGATTCTAAACTCCAAAACAGACCGCCAAAGTATTTACGTTCAAAAAATGCATGTATGTATACATTTCTACACCGTGACCCAAGCCAAAATGCAGCAGAGCACTGTACATGGTCAAGGACAAGCATAAATTCAGTGAGTAACAGTAGAGGAAGCTGGGCTATTGATGGTTAATGCATTGTGATGCATTGTTCTTTAAAGAGGCAAGTCTTCAACTCTTATCAAGTAGAGCAGTGTTAGGGTGGTCCTAATAAATATTTCCCTGTAAACATTTTAGCTGCACTTAGTCACGCTATTAGCAAATATGCTAGGAATGTAGTGAGAACAGTAAACGAATCCATTCCTATTCTCCTATTTTCCCTCTCGTTATCAACAGGGTTGCACTCACACATTAAACTAGCAGTCTTCAACTAGGACAAGGCAGAGTCCTCCTTACTGTTGATCAGTGCTAGCCCTGCTCATCTCTGTCTCTCCATTGCCTTTATATTTCTGGAATTCATCATGTTACCTATCACAGCCCCTGGTAATTTAGAATTTACATTTTCAGTGAATTGTGTGATATTTGTACAGTTTGGAAATGAGGTCCATAAAAAAGATCACTTGCCAAAGAGATTAAATAAAAAGTACCAGCAGGTATATGGGTGAAATCACTATTTGGCAAGTGCGATTGAAGCTGACGCATCAGACGTCACCTGCATTATAGACGCCCTTGGGTATCTTACTCATGAGTCAATGATCCACGTAATACCTGGTATTATTAAGGCTACTGTGCTCTGTGCTGCTCCAATTTGTTTCCAGGTATTTGTCCTCCGCCGCCATCTATTCTTTACGCCCCACCTTTTCCTGAAAGTTAGCTCTTGCGATTACTATCTAAACAAACTCATATCTTACTATGGCTACTAAGTGGTTTTTGGATATAATTAACTTTATGTCAACACAAAGTTAAGGCTGTACCAACTTGTATAGTTAAAGAGGGAGTGAATGACTGCTCGGATTGTATCTGTTTTTAGGTTCTGTCTCGTCTGTACCAACGTGTGTGGCTAGATCAGTATTAAAATTAAGCAACATAAAACTTGTACATCACGGGGCTTGTAACGTCCGCACATCACACAGGGTTTAACATAACGAAAATACACATTTTTATGCCTCTTATCTTCACATTTTGAGGCAGAGGAAAATAAGTAATTCACAAAGAATCACACAATTTTGGTCAAGGACAAGCCTTTAGATGATGGATTCTTCAGCTCAGATCTTGAATTTATCAGGAGACTTGTGCTTCCCTGGCGCGAGGGCTGTGCGCTTATTGGGTAGTGTCAACAAAACTCTGTTACAGAGACTGTTTCTTTTTAAAGACTGACACAAACAAACTTTGGTTAATTTACGATTTATGAAATGAAGTGAATCTTATGTCCCAATTGAATCCCTTTGGAAGACCACTTACGGAGTTAAGGACGTAAGCGTCAACCCTTAACTAGAATGATACCGCCTAGTTATCCACCAGGAGTTTTCTGCCCTGGTTTTCTTGCCAGCCAGAGGTGAGAACTGCTATGCTGGACACTTGCAAGTCTGTTCCAGGTTTTAATACATTCTTCCAACAAAGAGGTTGCGACTTTTTGTTTGTGGTTTCAGCGGCAGCTCGAATTCTGGCATGCATTACTCATTCTCCATTACAAGAGAGAGGGGCACAACTATTTTGTTATATCTGAAATGGAGAAGTATCAGTTCAGATCTCTGAGTCTTTGTCATAGATCAGGGGTATCCTGTAGAATTCTACCCCACTTCAGTCCTACTCCGCAAGCGGCCTCAATTGGTTTCAAGCAGGAGCAATGATTAGTGAGGAAGCGTGGGATCTGTATCACAAAGGAGGCTATAAAATTGCCAGTTTGCAATCTTGATTTTTTTCCATACAATATGTTCCTAGTAAAGAAAAATATTGACACAGCTTTAATGGCTTTGGATGCAATCGGCGTTTGACAAGAGACCATTGCTCTCCACGCATAATAAATTCCCAGCAACTGGTTGGTTCATCTAAACATTCAGGTTGTCCATCTTGGAGTTAAAATGTATAGGTCACACAAGAAACCGATTCAGTCCCTTCTGGAGGGCCACATATCCTAGCTGCCTCTTCCCCTTTCAGTTTTCCAGCTTTCTACTTCTTTACAAACCTGCTGAAACCATTTGTCTCAATCCTCTGGACTCCAAGTTATGATCAGATTATTTTGAGAGAATATCTTTAATTTGCTATATCACTTCGCAGGATGCGGGACTCCTTATGAGTTTGGCAAAATCATTAACTTTTTAATTTCAAGCCACCAAGTTCCTGGAACTCTGGGTGGACGAGCAAGTTTTGATTCTGCATCTTCCATCAATTAAATTTGGCTTTGTGTACAATAAATTACACTTTACCCTAAGTTTCTCATATATCTAACATCAAGTGAGGGTGGCGTGGCTTCCAATTTCCTAACACCATGCCATCTCCCCAGTGCAGCTTCATTAAAAAACCTCACAATTAATAAATATTCTACATCTAAGAACGGGACTGTTGTGCAATGACTTTGTCCCTTTTAATGAAGAGGCTCGGGCAGAAATCGGGTGGTGGGAATTCCACATAGATGTGGAAAGATGGACTAATTGGCGGTACACCCCCAAGTCTTGTCTTAGAATCCAATGCAAGCTGCTTGGGTTGTGGTGCTTGCTTTGGGCCGCTGCACTAGTGGTAAATCTTCTCATGAATGGTTCCAATCTATTCAGAATTTTTGGGTTGAGATTCTTATGGGCTCTTTAGCAATTACAAGTATTTATGAAAGACTGATTTGCTTCAGTTTTGCTGTGTATGGACAATAAATCAGCAGTATGCAATAGGAGTCATTTGTTCAAGGCCACTGGCAAAATTAGCTGTGGGTTTTTGGCAGCTTTGCGTAGATTGCCACATTTCACAGCACCTCCCAGGAACAATTAACGCCGTTATGGATTTTCAATCTAGACATGCCACCTGGATTACCACATTTCACAGTACCTCCAGGGTGCAATCAATGTAGTTGCAGATTTTCAGTCCAGGCTGGCCTGTGAGTCCATCAAATGGAAATTCCCTGAGGGACTCTTCCAACCTTCATGAAATACCTGGTGATCTTTCCTATCTTCTTTGCCTCTCATCACAGCGACTTTCTTCAGCTGGAGAAAAGAAACTTTTCAACAAATATGGTTTTGGAGACCGTGCATTAATTTGCACCTTTTCTCGTGATTCCTGGTGTTGTGCCAGCTTTGGCATCAAGAAACCACACACTAGACCTCATCGTACTGTTGTGTTACTTTTCGTAAGCCTGGTTCAGAGATGGATATGGGTTTCCTGGACCAAATGCCCCACATACTGCCTCCTCTCGTGGTCGCTGCAGGCAACCCACAGAACTTCATCATATAACCAGGGCTAATTGGGTCACGTCTTGGAGGGTTTTAGGTCTTATGGGATTTTTGCTGGCCTTTTGTGAACAGCTTCCAATTCCAATTTCAAAATATGTTGACATTCTAATATTCTTGAGGGATTCAATGTTATATGGCTACCTCGTATCACACAATCAATGGTAGGAGCATGCCACAAAAAGGTAGGACAGAATCCTACAAGTCGGTTGTCTAATCCTTCTTAGTCTAATCCTTCTTACCCAAAGTACTCAAATATGTGGAACATGACTGTAGTTCTGTTTATTTTTCACAATTGCCTACTGATGCAGATATTGCTTTAAAAGCGTGTTCAACTAAATCTACCATGCTTTTTGCTCACTCTTTCCAGCAAGCTTTGGACATTAGTTAGGGCTTTGGATATTTCTAGCAGACCATCACTATGCTATGCATTTTCACATATCCAGAAGTACCAAATGTAAAGTAGCAAGGATTAATTCTCCCTTTTTAAGGCGAAGCCAACCAGACAGTGCAGCTGTCTGCTTGCAAAGACATACTGACATGTTGAAAGCTAACCGAGGAATGCAGCCCACCCATCACTTTCCAGTGGCTTTGTGCTTTATCAATCATATCTGCTTGATTTCAAGCATTTAGGATTTCTTTGTAGATGAATGGGAATTAATAGAAAAACGAAAACTGAAACACTGCATTAGAGGAAACGAAATAATAAAAAGCCAATTTTAAGGAACTATAAAAAAAATTTGAAAATTAAAACAAAACATTTTAAAGGAAAGAATTTTGAGAACAAAATTCCATTAAAACTGGATGGCGTGTTGGGGTAGTGAGGGGTTTTTAGGTTCTGGGATGGGTGATGTTTTGGGGTTTTTTAGGGGTTCAACAATGGCGAGCTTTGTGGTAGAAAGGGGTATTAGGGTGTGGAGATGGGTGGAGTTTAGGTGTGATGGTTTTTTTTTAGGGTTTGGCGATGGATGAAGTTTAGGGATGGTGAAGAGTTTTTAGGGTTTGGTGATGGGTGGAGTGTTGAGAGGTTTTTAAGGTTCATGGAGAGGCAGAGTTTAGGGCTGTAAAGGGTTTTGAAGACCGAGTGATGGGTAACGTTCAGGGCTGGTAAAGGGTTTGGGTGGAGGTTAGAGTGGTGAGGGGTTTTAAGGGTTCAGAGATGGGTGGAGTTTACATGTGGAAAGCGCTTTTTAGGGATGGGAGGAGTATAGTGGTCTTAAAAGGTTTTTTAGGGATCTGGGATGCATTGTGCTTAGGGGGCCAGGGATGGGTGGTTTTTAGGAATGGAGGGGGTTTTCTTAGGGTTCACGGATGGGTGGAGTTTAAGGGTGGTGAGGGCTTTTAAGGGTTCAGAGATGATTGAGGTTTAGACATGGAAAGGAGTTTTTAGGGTTCAGGAATGGGTGGCGTTTAGGGGTAAGGGATGGGTGTAGCTTTGGCGTGGTAAGAGATTTTGAAGAACGAGTGGTGGAATATTTTTGGGGTTCAGGGGTGGGTAGACTTTAGGGGTAGAAAGAGCTTTTAGGGTCATGAAAGGGTGGGGTTTAGGGGTCAAGGATGGGTGTAGGCTAGGCGTGGTGAGTGGTTTTTAGGGAGCAGGGATGCAAGTGTTGGGGGTCGGGATGGATGGTCTTTAGGGGCAGCGAGAGGTCAGCAAATTAAAAGCATCCGAAGTAACTGTTTGACAAGGTAAAAGACATAAATCTGAAATAAAATCCCCTGAATTAGGACACTGAAATATATACCTCAGAGAAAAATTGAACTAAAACCTGCAACCATTTACATTCACACCTTAAAAAATAAGCATGTAAAAGGCAATTTTGAAGAAAAGGAAAAAGAAACGTACTATGAATTGGTTTCTATGCAACGATAAATGCCATTCATCCTCAAATTTTCATTGAACAGTTTAAGTGAAATGGTTTCTCAGAAATGACAGTCCAAGAAATCGTTCTTCTATTAAAATCACATACAACCTGTCTTTGCCTCTCTCGTGGAGCATAGTCTGTTCACCACCTCTCAGATTGGCTCCTACTGTTCTTTTAACAGTGCTCGCTTTCAGGAACTCATGAAGCACTCCATGAGAGTGCATGGGTTTCCTACCGGTCCACTTTGAATGCTTTTCTCCCTTCATGTGCCATGTCACTCTTAAGCCCCATAGCCTTCTGTGCACCCCTACACCCCATGTTCCTGTTCTGCCCTTGTGCTTCTATTCCCCATACTTGCAAAAAATACAATGGATGGACGGAATGCTGAACAATGTCAAACATTCACCCCCAGTACAGAGATCTGGGCCTAAAGTCACCGGTTTTTTGTTCACTATGCCACTCCAGTTTGGACCCAGCCATATGCAAAATCAGTCTTGACCCTGCTCCCCATGGGAACAGTCCAGCTCGAACTGCCAGGCCAGGTCCTCCCTGGACTAGAAACAAGCATCCTAGGACCTGGTTCGGGGCATTCCGTCCATTACCTTGTTGTTTTTGCATTTGCTGCCCCAAGTGTGCCTGGTATGCCCAGACGTGGGTCCCAGGCTCACTGTGCCACTCGATTCAAGCTAGCCTGGCTGATAAGGGGTGATACCCTGAAACCAGTCCCAGGATGCTTGTTTCCAGTGCAGTGAGGACCTGGCCTGATAGTTCGAGCTGGACGGTTGCCACGGCGAGCAGAGTCAAGTCTGATTTGCACATGGCTGGGTCCAAACTGGGGTCGCATGGTGGGCAAAAAAAAACTATGGATTGGGATGCGGCCCTGAGCGATTGCCAGTGGCTGAGATTAATTCAAGCATTCCATCTGTCACCTTGTTGCTTTTGTGTCTATTCCCCATGTCAGGCTTAGCGGCCGGTAAACACTGACTGCCAGCGCCGTTGCGGACGAGGAAGCACCCGACGGCAAGAGACTACGTTTCCCAGCAGTCGGAGCGGGAGTCACGTCTCACGTGACCTAGACGCTCACCGGACCCGGATATAGGGGCAGTCAGGAGATGAGAAGCTGCCGATTATCCTGGCAGATTTATCCGAGGTTGCTGTCTCGAGCGTCGGAGCGTGGAGGCGGTAAGAGTGCCTTTGGCACTTCCTGGAATTGTCTTGCACGCATGCTCTGTTCCCGTAATTCTTGGCCGGGTCATCCGGCAAAAACGCGCTGTTCCTCTGTTGGCAGAGACCGCTACGTTTGGCGTCTCATGCAGAGGAGCGCTATTTGTGCCTTCCAGAGGGGTTACTAACAGGTACACTCCTCTGCTGGATGAGACACGCGATCTCTGCGGTCTCGTGCAGAGGAGTATTCCGTTGCCTGAATCGGACAACCCCCCCGCACTTGCACTCCCGGTTGGCGAGACTAGCCTTCTGGTGGGGTCTCATGCGGGGAGTCTGGGTTCCCTTATGATAGCTGCAGCGGTAGCGCTAGACTAACTTTTGAATCTTGTCAGTTGGTGTGGATTGCTGAACGCTGTTGTCTCCACACCTGTAATTTCCACCTCAGTGACCAGAGTAACCATAGGAGGTGACTACAACTGGGGAGTGGGATCTTATGCAATACTGGTTTATAAATATGGACAGAGACTGAGCAAGTACATATGGTTTTGTGCGTTCGAAACAAAACCGATGTCTGCTCTGCAACGGCATTATACAAGGAAGTGATTGTACCAGTGCCTTCTTTTGTTTCACGTTTGGTTGTTCGCCTTGTTTCTTTTCCTAGGGGAGAGAGACACAGAGGGGGAGCAGGACGACCCTGCTTCGCATAAAAAGCCATACCGCATGTAACCTAGGGTAGGTAGGGGGAGACGGGTTACGCTCTGGTGACCAAAGTGCCTAAATGATACGTTGTTGTAGACTTTCACCTCCATGACTGTTTGTTTCTTTTCCGGTAGTTCATGCTGGAAGCTTGCAACCGCCCTCTTCTCTCTTCTGGTATTGCTACGTCCTTCTTTTGCTTTACAGGTAGATTGTTACTTACAATACATATGTTGATGTAGTGGTATTTCCTTGCCTGTGTGCTTTTACGGAGAGCAGGGTAGTGACAGTGTTCTTTGTGTCATCCACAGATCTCCCTCCTTGCTGTTCCTACCCTTTCCTTCCCTCGCTTGAGTGTCTCACTAGTCCGCATGTATTTTATATTCCGGACTTGGGACGGTCGAGAGGTGGACCCCTTTTGAGCATCAGCACAGTCCCGAGGAGTCTGGAAGGTGGAACCGGACACCCCACACTGGCACCCATAGTGCTCTCTCAACAGAGTGCTTCTCTGTCCCCGCCGCTCACCTCATTTCTCCACTTCGTCTGTGTGCTTATCCTTGCTGTTTTACCCCCAAAACCGATCCGCTTTCCAATTAAGAGTTTGCTTTAAAAAATGAATTTTTAATCTACCAATCCACCGTGGATCAGTTAATATAAAAGAAATGTGATGCATTTAGTAAGCGCATATGTGTTACAATTAGCACAGTCAATAGGTCCTTGAACTGAGACCAGTTGGCTTTGCCAATGCTGGTTTCTCCTCATCTCTGCCGTTGCACAGCATAAGGAGAGGGAATGGAGGGGGAGCCTGCAGCCGTTACCACTCAGTCCATTGACATCTCCCATTTTCTTTCAAACTCATTTGGTGAATTGTGGCTAACTGTTGGGATGCAGTGAAAGGAATGATTCATTCAATCATTCAATCAGTATACTTTACTCGGCTGACATGGCCATAAAAGACAACACAGTAAAAACCTATTGTTAAAATACGAACAGTACAAATTGTGCATGAATAAGATAAGCCAGAAGCCGAGTGAAAAACCAGTAAAAACATCCAATTCAAATTCGAGCAGTGCAACAATGCATCAATGGTGCAAGAAATGCCGCTAATCATTTATCTAGACCCTTAAGTCTCTCCTAATTCTAAGGGAGTAATAATAACGGTTACTTGATTATTCCGGCCATACTCTATATACCTTACTATACAAAAATAATCATCCATAGATTCTAAAATCATGACTAAAATAGAAATGATTAAATAAAGGTAAAATACACATTTCTGCATACGTGCAAGAACCTTAAAAACATCAAATATTAAACTCTCTCATTCCAACCCCCGGGGGCCTTTCAAGTTATATTGGCAGCTCTTTTAATGACTCCTGTATTGCAATACAAAATCCTCCTATTGAAACAAAACATTTAAAAATCTCATATTTATCAACAGGCTGACGGCTCGATCCCTATGAATAATCTATTAAGCAATAAAGAGGTTTTAAGAACTTCTTTGTTCATCTAGGAACCACAAACAATCCAATCAATTATGTGGGCTGCTGCATTTTACTTTCAGCCCGCATGTGCACAAGCCCTTTTCATTTCTCATTGCAGCTTTCATCTTTGTATCTGCATTGCATGGATTAAGTCCAACACTACATTTCAATACTGCATTCCTAAGCTTAAGGCTTGGCAGGGACTCGATATTAGGGACCGCTTCATCATTGCTCCAGCCTTTTTCCAAGAACTAGGACGACAGTTTTCTCCCCAAGTAGAGCAAATCCTCCTCTCTAGCGCTTTTACTTATAATGGCACGTAGCTCCTGCTTGGGGATCTGCTGCCCCGACTTCCACTGTTCTGGCACGAACGATAGTTTGACACAGATCTTAGCTAGCGTCAGTGGCGGCTGGTGACATTTGAAAGTGGTAGGGCGTAAAACGATTGTCATACTGCACCGTAGCGAGCGAGCGTAGCGAGCGAGTCCAGACTAACCTAAGGGGGCTAAGGGGGTTCTCCCCTGAGAAAATTTTGAAAAAGAGTGGACAAATGGTGCATTTTCAAGCAAATTTGAGAAAGCAGGAAGGGCCTCTTGTTCTTCGCCCAAAAATTAGGAAATGCTTGTCAGCTTTACCAGGTGCTGAAAATAAAAATATAACAATTTATTTTTGAAACATTAGGATAATCAAACAAAGAATGGGGAAAAAAACATAACACTCTAATTTTTACCTTGCAGTTTGCATGCAGCTCTTAGATGACAGTTAATAGCTCACTGTTGTACGTTAGGATTTTAACTTACAAACTGCAAGTAACAAAAGGATCTCTCTGACAAAAGCAGTGACTCACTGACCAATTTACATCATGTGCATTTTGTGATCTGCATCAGGTACATGTTCTTTGCAGCAGGCACATTAACCTTCTGCGCTACCTTTCCATGAGTCAAAACTTCCACTAGACAAAACTCTGATCTCTCTCTAGGGAAACATTAACCATCAGCGTTATCATGACATTTTTATTGTTTCTGAAAATTGCCAGAGGCTAGTGGTAGCGAGTGCTCTTAGAACCATAATATACTTGCAACTCCATTCAAATTACGCACTAGACAAGAAAGAGAGCAATATGCTGCCTAAATAAAAAGTACCAACATCCTGGAAAAAGCAAAGTAAAGCAGTACCACCTCGCTGACTTCAGGAGTCGACTCAACACCTGGCTGTTCGAGTAGCTCCACCTCCTACAAGCGCCTGGATACCTCTCGGGGTGATTAGCGCTCTACCAATCTGATTGATTGTTGTTTGTTCACCACATAATGCTCCACCCCATACCTGGCACCACTAGCTTGCCATGAATGGGCCTAGATCTGCTCCCTCACGCAACTTGCACATTTCATGAATGAGGACACAAACGAGTGCCGCTTATCTGATCTCACTAAGTGAAGACACTGGTACAACTCACTAGTACAAGCCACACGGTGGCGTGGCGCTATTCTCACACAATTGGGAAACGGAAGACGGTAGACACAAGTAACACAGAAAGAAGCAAATAATCATGAAAAAGAACGAGATTACACTTTGGGTGGGAAATGAGCTAAAAAAATACACACATGCATGCACTCTATCTGAAAGATTAACAGTTTGGAAAGTGAATATGGTGTAAAACAAAGTACATATGCAAAACTAACTATTATCTTGCGATCTTTAGAAACCACTGTTTGAAATCTTATGTGTGCATTGCATACAGAAAGAAAATAGTTTTCGTTTTGTTTTTCTGTACATCAGGCTTCTTTAATCTTGTTGTGAGGAAATGTGTGCGAGTCACACACACACACACACACACATACTTTCAAATCCACACTTATATCCACAAGGGCACACAGCCCAGGTAGCTAAAACACAACAGCATTGGCAAAACGAATAGGCCTGACATTACATGAAACACAGGCACTCACACATAAAGTTTAAATATTTTGCACATTAACGCCAGACCTATTGGCTTTGCCAAAGCTTGTGGCTCAGAGGCTCGCTATCTTCTTTTTATCTTTTTTCGGATGCCTCCACGCGCGTCTTTAGTACCAGCTAGGAGCAGCTTCGCCTGATCTGTCTCCATGTTTCCATTCCTGGCTTTTGTTTTACAAATGATAATCAGTTGCCTTAGCACAGTGGTTCAATTATAGACAACAACTCCCAAAATACACTGATTGTAGAAATCAAAGCCCACGCCTGGAGCCATTGTGTCCTTTCAGCATAAAGTGGTGTGTTAACACTAGCTCTGAATGTAGAATGCATGATTGCACTGATCTCAAATGCTATTGTACCCTTGTGTTCCATACTCATTTCATGGGTTTCGATAGCGCTGGCTTGTGATAGGGACCACTTCATAGCGCTGAAATGAAATCCCATTGCCTTTAGTAATGCCACTTGCCTACTTCAAAGATAAGAGGACGTCTAAATAAATGGCATATGCTATACAGTTGTATACAACCAAGGCATACCCTAGCTTCAAGCTTGGCATAATGTGGTCAGGACTTTAAATGTAAAGTCAGTGGGGGGCCTTGTGTGAGGTGTAGTATGTGTCGCCGAAGGCAAGAAGAGGGGGGTAAGGCCTTTAGTGTTCCTAAAAAGGTGTAAAAAGCAAACATTTTTCAGAAAAGACTATTTGAACAACAGGTGGTAGCACTAGAAAGATGCCAGGGAGGCTCTGGAGAGACAGGAAATGAATGTACAGCACAGTGAGGGCTGAGGGGCAGAGAAGGATGGAACCTAAGAGCACGGCAGGAGAATGCCCCCCCGAGTAGTCTTTCTACTAAGATTATAACTGTAAAGGGGGACTGGAGACTGGATCAATTTGTTTCCCTATGGGGACATCGATCTCAAGCATAGAAAATATGCTATGGGTGGCTGAACTTTTGTGCAAAAGGCGGGAACACTGCACAATGGACGTGTACTTTGTACATTGCACACACGCAGTCTCGCTGGGGTTAAAACGCACCCTGTTCCTCCATTATTTTGCATAGAAAGTACCGGGAAACCAGGAGTAAATAGAGAACAGGCTTTGGGATTTATTAGTGTTCTCTCCCAGCAAATACATGAAATCCACTTTAGTTGGAGCTGCCCAAGCATGACAACTTTAATAATGATGTTTTAATAGCGTCGTCTACTGTTCAAGGATTTTCTCCTCACTGATATCTGACACCAACTTTGTACGCCACATCCTTACTTTAAAAACAACTGTTACCGTGATGAGAAATCCGGCGGCATTTTGTTGATTTCAGTGTTTTAAATATGGGGACAATAGATCGATGCTGCGCACGATGGACATCACATGTCATGTCAACCATGAGTAAATATTCACTACACATTCGGCAAAGACGGACTCAGTACTACTGACCTTCTTAAACAGCAGAGCAAAAATCGCAACGTCACAGGCAGGTCGGAGGTCGCAGTCGCACTGAAGAAGACGAAGTCTGTTGTGTGTGTGACGCCGCGAGGTCTGCTGCGAAGTACGACGACGTCACTACGAAATGGCCAATCACTGTGTGCATGGCTGCACAGTGATTGGTCATAAGTTTCCAAATGCCACCCACGTGTGGCACACCCAATGCCGATTATGCCAGCCTCAGAACGCGTGCCTCAGCCAATCCAGATGCTGCTCCAGCAGCACCTGGATTGGCTTGAGCTGAGACACCCCCCGCCCATTAGGAGACCGGGGGCTGCGGCATGAAGCAACCCTCGGTCTCTAATGTGCAGCCTAGTGCGCATGTTCGGGCTGGTCGCAAAAATGACCAGCTCAAACCCGAACATGGCACTATGCTGCTGCGCTTACTAACTCTCACTGACTCTGACTGTCAGTCAAACCATGATGCGGCCGCAGCCCCACCCCCTTAGTGTCCTGATTGACTCGGGTGTGGCCCGGTGACCCGCCGCCGCCGGCAGGAATTTGTGAGTTAAGAAGAACAATGTCATTTCGAAGTTGCAGCAACGACGATGTTGGGGCCATGTGGCATTAGTGGGGCAACGCCCCAGCGCCCCAATGGACGCACCGCCACTGGCTAGCGTGCGTCTAACTTGGGATGCCCAAATCAGTTTGCTTTCCTCTAGTTCCCTTTTACAAAGATGTGATATTTTAAGGGTCCCTTCTCTACTCAATCTCTGCCAAAAATTCAATTTGAAAGGAATGACCAATCTGTGTTGCGAGAACAGAGGTTGTTCGGTCCTCCCCGACCACGGCAATACCTTGTCTAGAAGGGCAAAGTATGTTATGTTATAACAATTTATACGTGCACAGCTACTCAGAAGAGTGTCCCGGGGCTAAAGACATACGGCACTAGCTTGTAAACCTAAACAGATTGTGTGAAAAGCCACGTTTTCAGTTTGTTTTTGAAAACGGAAAGATGACTGGTTAGGCGCAAGTCTCAAGGAAGCTTATTCCAATTAAGGGGCCCAAAATAAGAAAAGGCTCTGCCGCCAATTCTAGGTTGGTGGATCCGAAGGACTTTTGTCAAATGAGCAGAAGAACGTAGAATGCGAGCAGGAACGTAGTCATGAATCCTCTGAGGTAGACTGCTCCTGAATCATGCAAGGCCTTAAGCATTAAAACCATGGCCTTAAATTGTACCCTCTTTTTTACTGGGAGCCAGTGAAGGGCCTTTAGATGAGCGGTCATGTGGGAACTAGGGAGTAGTTTAATTGAAGTCTGGCCGCCGAGTTCTGCACCACCTGAAGTCTGCTCAGAAGGTACTCTGGGAGGCCAAGGTAAAGGGCATTACCGTAATCCAGTCTCAAGGT
Source organism: Calotriton arnoldi (assembly GCA_963921515.1). Taxonomy (NCBI): domain Eukaryota; kingdom Metazoa; phylum Chordata; class Amphibia; order Caudata; family Salamandridae; genus Calotriton; species Calotriton arnoldi. Next base: position 1,030,745 of record CAWUFW010000450.1, on the reverse strand, counting down.
GATCAGACCCTGGATAACCTTTTTCCTGGGCGACTCAGAGAGGAGAGGTAGGAATCTTTTAAGCATCCGGACTATGCTGAAACAGGAACTGATCAGAGCTTGGATCGGAGGTTGAAAGGAGAGGGTACTGTCAAATTTAATACCCAACAGAACTCTGTTGAGGGCCCAACTGCGGGGCATCCTTAGGCCAACAAGATCTTAAGAGGTTAGGGGAAAAAGCCCCATAAACCATGATCTCAGTCTTGTCCAGGTTGCATTTCAGTCGGTGCAGGGCCAACCACTGAAACACCTTAGAGAGGCAGAATGTGATGAGCTCCCAGTCTAGCTCCTCTCCCCTTCAACAGGAGAAGAGAAGCAGAGTATCGTCAGCATATGAGATTACTTTCGCGCCCATCAACTCCGCCATTGTCGCCAAAGGCATAAGGTAAACATTGAACAGTATAGTGCAACAGTGTATTGCCTGAAGGCGTTCAAGTAGCTTTAGATGGGGAACCATGTCAAAGGCAGCGGATAAGTCCAACATAATCAGGATGGTCTTGCCTCCCTTGTCGAGGCTGCCTCTAACATGCTCCACTACTTCCAAAAGCGCTGTTTCTGTGCTGAAGTATGACTGGGATGTAATAGTTTATTTCCCCCCAGGAATTGAGACAGTTGACAATTAGCCGCTTTTTCCAATATTTTGGAGAAGGCGGGAAGGAGGGAGATGGGTCTGTAGCTTGCCAGCTGTTTCGGCTCAGCGGTGGGTTTCTTCAACAGAGGGAGCACTTTAGCCCTTTTCCAGTGTGCTGGAACCATGCCAGTTGAAAACGAGGCATTTAGTATATTATTTACTATTGGATTAATAATCTGGGCAGCTTTAGTCAGCAGGTCTATGGGGCATGGATCTGATGGAGAGCCTGACTTTAGGCTCTTAATAGCGGTCAGCGACAACTCCAAGAATAACGGGTCGAAACTGTCCAGAGTGAGACTTCCAGTGGAAAAGATAGAAGTATCCGGGAAATCAAAGAGAGTCGGGTCGGATTCTACACTGTTGAGACGATCGGCCTGAATGGTAGCAATCTTTTCAGGAAAGAATAATTCCAGGTCTTACACCACTCAGCTGATGCTTGAAAGTATCTTGATATGACCTCAGGTCTAAGAAAGGATTTCACAGTTTTAAAAATCTCAGTTTTATTACCAGCCTCCTCGATCTTTGTTTCGAAGGAGGCCTTTTTAGCTAGAAACACCTTAGCGTGATAGTTCTTTAATGCTGACTTGTAAGCCGCTTTATCCTCTAGCTTGAAATTACGTCTCCATACCCTTTCGAGGTGTTTGTACCTTGGTTTAATGATGACCTTAAACCATGTAAAAAACTGTGTAGTCGGTTTAGTCCTGGATAAAGGGTGCCTCGTTAATAGGGGCTAACTTTTCCTGGGGGATGGCCTAACAAATGATTGTGGCCACGTGAATGAAATAAGGTGGTGGTCAGACCATGCAAGGGGGGGGTTGGTTGTAGCACTTCCAGGTCCACATTCGAAAATGCCTGATGAGTAGAGCCAAAGTCCTGTTGCTTGAGTGAAAAGGCGTTCCTAGTGTCTAAAAGTGCAGAAGCATCTGACTCCGAGGGGTTGTCCAAATAGACATTAAAGTATATGAGGGCTATAAAATGGGCATCCCTCATGGACGACAGAGCCAAGGCACTTCCTAGTGAGTTCAAGCACGAGCCGGCATGGCCTGGAGGCCGATAGATGAGGGCCCCTGCCAGAGACGGTTGGGGTAGTTAGGGACAGGCAGAAGCCCATTGCTTCTGCCTTCTCAGGACCCTAAAGAGGAAAGGATATACATTCATATTCCCTTTTATAAACTAATGCTATCCCACCCCCTCTGCATGTTTTGCAGTCCTTCCTCAGGACTCTGTAATTCGTTGGGAATGCTGTGGCTAACGTAGGATTGGCCGTCTCAGAGAGCCAGGTTTCAGTGAGAAACAAGGCATCCAGTTTCCCATCATTTAGCAGGTCAAAGACCTGTAGTTCGTGTTTCTGGAGTGACCTCACATTTAGTAAAGCTGCCGAAAACTGTTTTGATGGCCGGTTAGACCTACAAGTAGTAGAAGGGACTGTTTTTTCCTAAAATGTTAGGGGTCCAGGCGCAGTCACGGCAAGCATAATCTTCAATTATCTTAAGAGGGAACAATGAGCATTTTACTTTGGGGGCTAGACTGTGCAAAGTTGAGCTATCATATGAAGCAGTGAGCCTACCTTCTGAGAAAGAACCGGCATAGTGGCTGGCGCTGGATGCTTCCGCACACGGGCTTCCCTAGGGTGTGCCAGCTGCGCGCCTGCTGAGCGAGTCCGCGCCATGGCTCTATTTATTAGCATGTGGGTCGGGCGACTAGAGTGCACCAAAACCAAAATGGCGCCTCTAGAATGTCCAGGCCCGGAAGAGAGAAAAGTCAGTGAAAAAGTCAGTGATTTTCAGCTTCACTTCCCCCCCAGTCAATGATTTCAGCTTCACGTCCCACAAATTAGATTAAAAAGGGTCCCTGACTATTAAAGTGCCCATCCGTAAACATATAGTGCAAATCAAATTCACAAAAATCATAAATGAGCAAGAGGTGCAGAAAGCCTCCCCCCAAAGGCTGGTTATGGCTCCGGCCTCAGGTTCCGGTGCTCTGAAAGCTACTAGAACATTTTTTTCATGATCGGGAAGATCTCTGATCTTCTAACCTCGGGTAGAGAGGCACCAGGGATTGATCCTGTACTTTATACAGCCTCAATGTGCCGTGACCGGGAGCCCAAGTGAGACCACCTCCATGGCCCAAACTCGCTGAAGGCTCTCCCATTCCAGAGGCTCACTACTATCCTTAATGGTCCAGACCGGCAACTCACACGGTGCCGTGACCAGGAGCCCAAGTGAGACCACCTCCATGGCCCAATCTCGCTGAAGGCTCTACCGCTCCAGAGGCTCACTCCTATCCTTCGACCGGAAACTCACACAGTGCCACTGTGTGACATTCAAGATCAGCTCCCTGCATCCGGTCACCCGGTGTGGATCTGATATCCAGGACCACTACAATTATGCGATTATGCGGCCGCTGCAATTTTCGCATTATTTAAAATTTGCTCATTTGCCAAATAATCCATCATCTGCAGATTAACAAAAAATGTTCTGTTCTAGCTCAAACAGTTCAAGAGTTACTAAACAGGCAGCGAAATGTATTGCCGCACAGTGGAAGGCCCTCTGCAGGGGTTGACTTGCCACCTCTCTGTAGCTTATTGCTATACCTGGGTATTAAACTAGTGCTATGAGGTGCAACTAATGCCCAGACAGTGTTAACAAGTTTAAAAATGACAAAATAATGATGTAATACGGTCACAAAATGTGCACCATAAGGCTGCATAATTTGCTCAACCCTGCCACATAATTTGACACTTCCCTGCAGCATAATTCCAGTGGCCCTGCTGATATCCCACGGTCACAGTGAAAATTAGCTGAAAACTACTGTAAACAGTGGATTTCCAGCTGTTTTTGGAAGCTTTGAGCTGCTGAGGTCCATTAAGGAGTGTGAAAACACACGAGGACATTGGCACCGGTCTCTGCAAGCTTTTATCCTTTCTTTTGGAGAAGGGGGATTGGGGGCAGGGCAGGAGCAAAAGTGCTTCTTAGGTACTTCTCGGCACAGGTCCTGCCCTCTCCAAGGCCACAAACCTTCCTCACACAGTGGAATTTTTGTTTTGGTTGGCAGGTGACTGGTCTAAGGGCAGGGCCACTGGAACATGCGATTGTGTGGCCGTGGCAATTTCCGCATTATTATAGATTTGCCGCATTTCCCATATAATCCATCATCTGCTGCATAATCTGCAGATTTTAACAAAACAAAATGTTTCTAGCTCAAACGGTTCAAAAGTTACTAAAACGGCAGCAGCACAGCCTTTTGCAAAGGTTGACGGGTCACCTTTCTGTTGCTTATTGCTATATTTGGGTATTAAACTGGTACTAATGAGGTGCAACCAATGCCCAGACAGTGTTAAGTGTAAAAAGTACAAAATAATGAATACCGTTTCCAAAAAGGTGCTGCATCACTCTGCATAATTTGCCTTTTCTTGCTGCATAATTTACTCAACCCTGCCGCATAATTTGGCCTTCTCCTCCGACATAATTTCAGTGGCCCTGATTAAAGGTCTCAGTGAGAATAGTCTTGTTTGACCGTGACAAGCCCGCGTCACAGCGCTGTGCTGGTGCTTAGACTTAAATGTGTCATGCAGACAGGAAACCAGCCAGATGACTGACTCCAAGCCCCCCTCAGTCCTGAGTATGTGTTTCTGTTAAAAGTACCCTAGCAGGTTCAAGTCTGTGCTCTGTGTTGCTCTGCTATGTGCTAGAAATATTATAGATCACTTGTGTTTTTTTTCTTTTACACACGGTGGCTGCAAGGCACGCCCCTACCAATAAAATAATTAAATGGAATTTGCAGGTATATATTATATTATCCTATTTAGAATACTCTGCTGTTCAGTCCCTCGTGGAGTTGAGATGCGAGTTTACTTTCATCATCAATGCGATTTGCCCAGCGCTAGACTTTCTGTTTTAGGTTTGGTATAATGACTGGCTTTTTGTATGCCTGGACCCTTAGGCCCGACATTCAAGAGGAAGAGGGCTACACTTTCATTCTTCCAATGTCCAGGCTAGCAGGAAGCTCGGGATATGCTCCACCAGCGTGTAACCGACATTGGCGACGGATACGTAGACATTTCTCTCCGTTCTAGAGCATAACCTGGTGGTTTGATCCTAAACTCTTGACTTGATACTCGCTCTGTACGTTTCTTTTTTTTTTTCTCCTGCACCTCTGGCCAAGATACTTTACTATGCCGAGCGCTGGGAAACCCTGCCCGGTATCTATGCGCTTTATAAAATTATAATGAATGACATCATTCATTTCGCCTCCTAATATAACGGATGCTTTACAAAGGTCTTTAGTTATTGTGAATTGTCTCTTCCATCTGGAGGGTTGAGCAAGGCGTTTATTAGCACCAATAGCCCGGATACGTTGTGATGTGCAGGTGTCTTGATGGGGCTGGAACCGCGCAGTAGAAAAGAGTCTGTACGCGCAACAACACACTATGTTCCTATCCTTCTGGAAGAGACATTCTGGACTGTTTTAGGGGATGCTCTGGTGCACTTAGGTGTTCATGGAAACAGGGCTGTCAGTGGTGACGCCCAAGGGGTTCCTATGGCTGACTTTTCATGATGTTCCTTCAAGAGGAACAAAGAGTGATGCTCAAGGCCGCCCTTCTGTGTTGGGAGCCGCAGTGATGGGCCTGGGTTGCACACACCCGATTCATTTTGTTTCCAGCCATCTTGCCTTCATATTCAAGGGCGGTGGGGTTGGAATCCCCATTCCTAATTTCACATAGGATTGCATCTTCTCCAATCTACCTACCATGGCGAAGGGGCAGCTCATGTGGGGGTAAGCTGATGTTTCTTCCATGAACCTGGAAAGGAGCTGGGGATTACTGGTTTGCTGCCTTGTTCTCTTTGCTATGATATGATATTCTGAATTGCACTGGGACTATTTTACTGAAAGTTTAATACAATAAAAGAGCAGAAATTGCAGCAGTAGGAATGTACGAATGGAATTTCACTGGAAATGCTGTTAAAAACTAGGTTTGCAACTCTCCACACACCACAAGATCATTCTCTGAGAGCAGCTGCTGGTCCACCTCGCATCGCTAAAAACCATTGGCAAAGCCGATCGGTTCCAAAGACGAGACCAGTCCCATGTGTCTCCATTACGGAGATCTTTTAGGATCTTTTTGTTGGCAAGTGTCTCTGTGCAATATAGTTTTCTAAAACACGGTAGTTAGCAATACGCTTTAAAATAGCATGAAAAATATATGAAAATGCAGCTGTTCCTAAGCTTCAAGAGACAGACAGTCAATTTTTATGAAAGACAGGTAGGTAAGCATTCAGCCTCCACTTTGATAGAGTGGTTTCAAGTTTTCCACCAAACTGGGTTTCTATCATCTGATCTTTTCTTCTAAGGCTGGGGGTCCTCCAGGGATCTGGAGTTTTATGATAAAGTGAGTCGGTTCTTTCTCGAGGCCTTCTTCAGTCTCTGTTCCATCACTCGCATCAAGGGACACGCAACATCAGAAAAGAGGAACTGTTGCATGCAGCGTAGCAAGAGTAAATACAGTTAGCGGCATTACTTTTGACCAAGCACAGTGGGGTTTCTTGCTTGGTAGGCTAGGTCCTGAGGAGAGTCTGGGACTTGTAGTTCCAGTTTTATTCTTTAATAATTGCTGCTCTAAATAAGAAGGACGAAGAGATAGGCTCAAAACACGAAGGTGATTATTACCCTATGTCATTGGAAAGCTTGGAAACATCTAAAGAGGAGAAAGGATAAAACTGTGATGGTCGGGTAATAAACTTTGACTTTAAATCTGCCCAATACCCCTCAATGTCCCACTTTCGCTCACGCGGAGGGCAGCCTGGCATCAGGTGTTTCCTTGTTCCCGCTTTTATTGTACATACCCGGCTCTTTGATCTATGGAAAATTTCTGCACGCGTTTTCCCTTTGCGATTATAGAATTCGGAAAGAATTTGCGTGCAGATTTTTAAAGGTATTCACCTGCCAGTTTTCAGCCAGTCTTCTTTCTCTGTTTACAATGAAATATGTCGGTTATACACATTTTCTCTCTGTTCTGAACATCTTAGACTTCACTCTGGTTCCATCACGCGTTTTCCACGAATAACAAAAAGCGAGTTTGGGAAGCGGGATGGAGAAACCTTTCCTCTATTTACCAAGTTCTAAGACTTCCCTACAGGTGACAAGAACCATAAACCACATCAATATATTGAAATAAAGGATTTACTGCCTGAAGACATCACCAGCCACGTCCAGAGCAGGTTCAGAGATTACAATTTCAGGTCTCGCGTAGAAAGATTGTTTAGGAAAGCTGATCTCGGTAGGTGAAGCTCTTGATCTGGGACAAAAACACAAGAGAGCGCGCCTCTCGGTTTCTCAACATGACCTAATACCACTGGTATTTGGCTTCGGGGACCAGGCAAGCTGGCCAAGGAGTTGGTCCCTTGTAATGCGATTAATGTGACGTAATATAAATAATGCCATGAATGTGTAAGCAGACTCGTGAGAGTGAGGGAACACAAGAGAGTGAGAGCGTGTGTGCACACCAGCGTCACCAAAAGCAAAAGATCTTGCATTTTTGAGTAATTTGTCAAATAAATTCAAAATGCACCTTTAAAGAAAAGAACCACTATCCATCTGTGTTGGAAAAAAAAGTGCAAACCGTTCCCATTAGATGCTACAGTCTCAGTCAAATCAGTAAATTGTATTTTTTTTCTATAGCACATACTACCACAGTTTCTCCGGCTAGTAAGCTCTGTAAACAACAAGTGCCAATCTTACTCAATTGAATATTATTCATTAAATAATCTGCATTCATTTTATATTTATTTTACATGATGTCATTCCGAATTTTATTTGCTTAATCTTATTGTGACTTACTTTTATGGTTGCTACAATGCTACTGAAAAAAGGTTTTTGAAAATATTCATAAAATTCCCCATAGAAATTAGCATAAACATGATGACCTGCACCAGCACACAGAAGTCCGTCATACATTTTGAGTAGATCTTTCTAACTTGTCCGCAAACTATGCTGCTGCTACAACGATGGCAGGAAGGGTGGTTGTGAGTGAGGAGAGCCATCCTACAGACCTCATCCCTTTGAACTGAAGGACTTCGGGTACGTTTTTCACAAGCACTCTGCCAAATGGAGGTCCCTTCTGATACACGGACCATCTTAAGGGGTTACGTAGCTGTGGATGGAAGATGTCCCGTAGGGAACTTTACATATAAACAGTGTAGTGGGTGAAGGCTAAAAGGGAACATTCAAAGACCAGGACATCTTATTCACCGTATCTGACCATGCTTGGTTTCTAGCGCCCACGCCTCAGCCTTCTTGGTCTGAGGCCTGGATTACACCAAGATCTGCCAGCTTTAAATTCCACCGCTCACTCTTGTAGATTGGAAAAGCCAGATGAAGCCAGACTCGGAGGATTAGATGCAGGACTGACCTGCTCTAGCAGCACTCAAGAGCATCTTCTTGAAATCAAAAGAAAAAATCTGCCTTTCTGTGATGTTTTTATGTTGCAGCACAATTTGAAAACAGGTTATGGCACGGACTATTGTTATCCTTACTTTGATTCATAATTTACATCAAGTGGAGTGTTTCTGTAAGAGCCCACGCGCCCATTCACTTGCCTGGTCTGATTGGGACCTGTGATCTTGAAGGAAAAGGTTTAGGACATGGAGCCCGTCACTAGTGGCCACGCAATGAAGCGTGATTGGTAGAGGACGGCGTTCGGCACTAAAGGTGCCTTGGGTGAAGAACCCAATATTTCAGGTTGGGCAAGGGTGAGAAACATGTATGGACATAACAGTAACAATTGAACAACATAGGCTTTGATCAAACTTTTGCAGCGACTGCCTTTTTGAACAAGCACAGGTAAAGATACTCAGCCGGAGCTCTAAAAGGCGAACTATTGGCTTTCCCAATTTGTTTTTCTAATTCCATACATGCCCATGCATCTAGATACATGTACACACATAGATGGTGAATTTCCCATCTGTGTTTTTTTTTTTTAAAAGAATCTCATTTGAAGATGGCTACTGATGCATGCACGCATTATGATCCAGTCATGGTAGCTAGCACATGTGCCCACGAAGATTATGACGCCTGCATGTACATGAGTCGTGACGGAGGCAGTCATTTTAAATTTACTGACCTGAAATGACAAGAATATTAGAACGGTAAACTATGTTTTTCTTTCTTTTTTATTAAGTGTGCAGCACCACGTCAAAATAAATACATTTAACATGGGCAGTAGGACAGGGAGACGGGGGACTGAAAAGGGAACACGTGGGGGGAGCAAGGAAACATAAGCACTCAAATGGAGTGCTGCATTTTAAATAATTAAGAGTGGAACGATACAATTCATCCAATCAAAAACCTGAGATTGAAATACTGCTGGATGGGACAAACACAGAAATAGGAAGTAAAGCAGTTGAATCATAGGCAGACGACGGAGATAGACAACAAAGGTAAGGCATCCAATTAAATATGCTAGGGGTTGACCCAAAGTCCTCTCTAACAATATGCTATGTATTGGAAATCACAGATCTTTCCGCTACATAGGTAAAGCGGTCTACAGCTGAAACCTAAAAAAAAAAAACTGGATGCAGTAGCGGCTGGCAGGCAATGAGGGTGGAGGACAGGGTAGGGTGGGTGGGCGGGAGGAGGAGGGAGCACGGGAGATAAAAAAGGAAAGAAAAAAAACACACCTCTTTCTCCGTCCACGTTTTTCCTCTGCTTCTCTGGGAGTCCAGGAACCAGGAAGCACCCAGGCTTCCCACTGCCAATCATAACGCTGCAATGCAGCATTGTGATTGGCTCCCATAAGCAAATCACAACGCTGCAAAGCAGCACTGTGATTGGTCTGAGCACCGTGGATCGGCACTCAGATGGGGACTGGGGGCCTTTGCATGTTCCCCACCAGGCTGTGTAATGCAGGCTAGTGGGGAACATAAAAAGTGCGCTTGACTGTTTGGCTGGCCCAAAACGGCTGCTTTGCGCATGACTGTTTGGCCAGCCCAAGATGGCCGGCCAAGCAGTCATGCACACTTGGAGTGTGCAAACCACTCCTCCCCCTGTGCCTCCAGCCCCACCCTGCCCCGCCCTAACCCAGCCTCGAACCTGGGATAAATAAAACGATAATAATTACGTTATTATCGTTTTATTTTTCCTGCTCAAAGAGCAGTGGGGCGACGCTCCTCCGCCTTAGCGGAGGAACCACCCCTGACTGGATGTCACCGATGGGTCATACGTCATAAAAAAAAAAAATCAGCACATGTGGTTCAATGGTCTCAAGCATGATGGCAAATATTGTATGCACACAACGTAGTTCTAGTTATTTTATTTAGCTGCTCGAACCTTTTTTTTTCAATTTTTATTCGCCTTCTGATCAATGCTGGTTTGTGGTCTCTGTATATCTCACAACAGTCTGAAGTTACTAATTGGGACTCTATTGAATCAATTGTTTTTTCTATGGTTTATACTTCCAATTAGCAGTCTTGATTAAGCAAAGGTTAATGAATAAACCGTTTTTTTTCTCAAAATAATCAACTGTGTAGTCATAATATAAAAACATGAATGACAAAAAATAGTTTTAAGTACCAGCAATGCTCATCTAGAGGCCAAGAGGCAGCTGATGGATGCAACGGAGAGTTAGAAATGGTAAGAAATAAGTGCTATGGTAGAGTATGTGTGCTGGACAGGAATACAGACACATTTGTGAGCAGTCGACTATAGGTCAGGGAGCCTCTCGGGACAAGCGGGGCAGCTGCCGCAGTAGAAGCCTCCATAAGTCAGCATTGGCACGACTATTTCAAACTGCAGCAAAGCACGTCAGCAGACAGGACCACTCACCCTGGTCTCCAGAGCTAATGGAAAGTTTGACCACGCGGTCAGCCAGCGGGCTCGCTACGTTCCCCTGCCCGTCCTCCGTTCCGCTGTCATCAAACTGAGCCTCAATGATGACATCTGGGCTGTCAGTTTCGCACTTAGCGGGCACCTCCACCGGGAAGATGGAGTCACGCGCTGCTGCTGCCTCTCCATCATTGCCATCTGCCTTTACCACCTGAAGAAGAAACACAAGGACACACAATTTAAGCAAGATAGAAATCAGCACACTGTCCCTTTAGAGAATTAGCTTCACTTTCAGGTGCAGGGCACAACAAGAAATAGAAGATTTTGAAGTTTTTGATGTTGAACTTCAAGAAGTGAGGTAGTGGGCCAAGATCCATCCACAGTGAGCCTTTACAGTCTGCAAACACGACCTTCATCATTCAATAATCCAAAATCCCGCTGGAATCAGATAGTCCACGGGAGCCAGCTCACCCTTGAGGAATGGCCCAGAGGGCAGTGGGGTGTGCTGAAAACCGTCAAGCATGGACTGTCAAAGGGCCTCAACATTCCAGGGTCGGCAGATGGAGATTGAACTCCATCTTGTCCAGTACTTTGATCTTTGTATTCTTGCACGCAACTTAGTTGGTGTTTAGGACTGCTGCATTTTGACATGAACCTGGGAAGCTTTGAGTATGTGGCCAAATGAGGATTATCACCCGGTACTAACTGGATACTGAGGCGGGTATATCCTGTTCGGTTGAGGTAGACACAGGGGATCTGTGGCGCTTCTTGCTGGTTGTGTGTGTTCCTCACTGTGTGTGTGTTCCTCACTGTAGGAAGGTCGTGGCATAGTTTTGCAGAGTGCACAGGAGCTTTGTCTCAGTGGTCCTAGCATGAGGTATAGGTTCTTTGCTTGGAACATAGAATGCGATTAACAATGAAAGTCCTAGATTGTGTCCTCGTCTGAGTCTCTGGTCAGAGTAGTCCGAGAGCACTGTTCTTTTCCTCAACCTCTAAACAACTTCTGAGTGATCTCCTCCAGAAGTATCCCACTGACTTGCTAGTTTGTTCAACAAGCAGATTGCTTTCTATGGCCAATTGGATTTCTAGGAACAATTAGATTTCTAGGACTATATCTAACATGGAGATGAAGTTAAATGGGAGGCTATTGGCTTATGTTATTATCAATACAATTTATTACAACTCTTGTCTCCCGCCTCCTCACCCACCGTGCCTCGCCCTCGAAGTCACATTATCTCCCATAACTGCAGCACAAAGACATTAAACAAAACACATTTGTAAACATGCATACAGAAAGCAACCACATGAAAGAAAGAAAGACCATCAATGTCATGGAGTCTGTCCACCTGCCTACATACTGCACAAGCTGAGACCTCGTTGGGTTCCAAGGGTTCATGGTTTACTGCGAGCTGCTCCCAAATGTTCACTTCTTTGTGAGTTGTGACAGTTTCTTGCCTAACCATCTCATTCACTGAAGAACAAGTAACTTACCTTTGGTAACGATGTATCTGTAAGAGACATATGTAGTTATAGATTCCTTATCTTTAGAATTACCCCCAGGCATCAGACTGGATCCGGAGATTTTTCTTTAGCAGTACCCCTGCGCGTCGGTAGGTGGCGTCGGTCGACTCCGCGTCCGTCATTGGCGTCGTGGTCGCCGGGATGACGTCGCTGTGTCTACTTAGACGCCGCCCCTGCGCGCTGACGTCAGTTCTGAACCGACTTTCCATGCCAGAAGCGCAGAGTCATGCAAGACACTGACCACTGGTGCACATACCTAGGGCCCTGGAAGGGAGTCCCTATCCCTAGAACAGGGAGGATGGGTGGGGCGGTAAGGAATCTATAACTACATATGTCTCTTACAGATACATTGTTACCGAAGATAAGTAACTTGTTCATCTGAAAGAGACTGTAGTTATAGATTCCTTACCTTTAGAATAGATACCCCAGCAATGCCAACCCCGGGGGTGGGTCTGTGAACTAAGTTCACACCAGAAAGTCCTGGAGAATAGAAGGGCCAAAGTAGCCGTCTCTCCGGACTTAGCTGTCCAGGCAATAATGCTTGGTGAACGTGTGCAGGGATGCCCACGTAGCCGCCTGACAGATGTCAAGGAGTGGGACTCCCCCAAGGCAGTTTTTTCCACCTCTCCAGCACCAGCGTTTTGAGATGAACATAGTTCACCATAGCAAACCTTCCATAAGGCCATTGCTCCGAGCACTCCTCAGAGCCTCTATGGCAAATAAAGGTCTTTTCTTTATGAGCCATTATTTGGTAAGTATCCCAGCTCAGGTTTAGTGTGCAGTGCATACATATTTAAGCCAGCCATCCTTCGTACTGTGAATAAACTACTGTTTGTCCATGAGCCTGAGAGTGGAGCTTGAGACTACTAACTGGCATCCAGTCATAGAATAAGGACCTACTGGACAAGTGCCCAAACGAGCCAGGGGCGGCTCCTCCGTTTGAGCTGAGGAGCATCGCACCACAAACAAAACCACCAGGCCAGAGCTGAAAAATAAAAGGATAATAAAGTTTATTTATTACCATTTTATTTTTCAGCAACCGACCTGTCCCATACTGAGCATCAGGACAGGGCGGAGACATTGCTGCTGAGTGGTAGCAGGGAGCTTTGTGCTCTTGAGTTTAAAATGCGCATGTCTCCTTGGCTGGCCGGCTTGCGATGGCCAGCCAGGCATGAGCATTTTAAACCTCTCCAACCCAGCTGTCTTAAGACAGCTGGGTTAGAGAAAGCAAAGGCCTCCAGTGCTCTTGTGAGCGCTGATAGAGGCCGCTCCCACCAATCCTGGTGCTGCTCTCATGCTGCATAAGGGCAGCGCCAGGATTGGCTTGGTAGTCAGGGAGCCTGCCTGCCTCGAGGAGAGAAGGATAGAGGACGTCGTTCTCCTGGAAAAGGCAAGTGCCTTTTATTTTGTTATATGCCCCCGCCTCACCACCCTTATAACATGCCAGCTGCCACTGACCGACACGAGTGGCTGAACAATCAAAAATAACTGCCAAACCAAGAGTGTTTGGCTAACTGAGTATGCAGACCAACCCAGAGGGCCCGACTATGCTATCTTCGCCCTCATTGGTCCTTGTTCAGAGCACAAAATCATCTTAAATGCAGAAATACTGCAAACCAGAGAAGGAATGGAGATGGTCTTCAAGTAGACACCTTCCCTCCACCACCAATAGTATTCTCAGAGCTGTGATAAAAAATAATAGGTGATGAGCGGTTTAGTATCACAATTGAGCGGAACTCTCACCTACAAGATCTATGTCTGCTAAGAAACGCTAAGGAAGTTTGGGACAAAGTTGGGTTTCCATGTTTCTAACCAAGACTTTTTATGGCTTTCGGATGTCCAGCTGAGCTCACCACATCATCATGAAAGGGTCAGTGCAGCCTTCAAGCTAAGGTGCGTGATTTAAATCACCCCTGTTTACAGTCCTCGCAAACTACATGATCAAGATATGTGTATGCTTAAGCGATTCTATCTCAATCTTCTCCATGATCACGCATCGGAGCACCACACTCGTCATCAAAGACAGTACAAAAAGTTGCCACTGAGGCCACACTACAAAACTACTATTTTTAAGTCACACGAACCAGCGAAGTGGCACACAGTCCACCTAAAAAATCAATTTGTCGCCTCGTCAGTGTTATTAACTTTTATGTACACGTGAATACAAGTGTACACTCTCTTGTCGTTGGGTTCATCTATTTTTTTATTTTTTTATTTCAGGTCGTTTTTATTAAAGTTTTCCAATAGAACCAATACAACAGAAATAAAATAAATAAATAAATAACAGAAATAAAATAAATAAATACAATTGCGGTATATTTGTGTGCCAATAACTGTGGGTATCGCTAACATTAGTAGTAATGATGGCAGACAGTGAGAATCTATGAGAGAAACCGCACAGGTAGGGTAAAGGTAAATAAGTGAACAAACGAGCAGCAACAAACAAGCAAATAAGTAACTGATAATAAATGATAATAGTAGAATGATAATAGGCTGTAAGGTGCATGTTAAACAGGTGTCTATTTGTGAGGCCGTGAGCTCCAGGAGGTGTGTGTCTGGGAGAACATGAAGATGCTAATCAAAGTATCACAGTATAATACACATGGATAACCATGTTCAGCACAGATCAAATAAGTTCACAGCAGCAAGTATTTGCATCATGGAGGGTCATATGAGAAGGATGAGGTGTCCAGGGATTTCCACAATCTTCTGTGCAGGGGTCTCCAGGGAGAAGACTGTAGAGCAACGTTGTCTGCCCCTCTTAGGAAAGTTAACCATTCCCGCCAGGTGTTAAATGAGACCTCTTTGGAGTTCTTCCATTTACAAAGAATAACTTTGCATGCTAGTGTAAGCATGAGATCAAGTAAAAGGCGGTCATTGAGATCTTCAATTCTGGGGTCTAGCGCTCCAAGAATAATGTAAGAGAACTCCCTTGGGGGGGTTACATGAAATGTCTTGCCTATATAATCATAAATCCTATCCCAATATTTTTCCAGAGTGGGGCAATTGAAGAACATGTGCGCCAGGTCTCCAGTCTGGGCCTTGCAGTGCCAACAGGTCGGATTTTCACTGAGTTTGAGTTTGTAAAGTCTTTCAGGTGTCCAGTATGTCCTATTGATTAACATAAGTTTGGTTTGTGACAGGATTGGCGAAATTTTATTAGTGAATGGGGAGGTATATATCTTTTCCCAGTCGAATGGGATTTTATAAGAATTAAGTTCCTTTTCCCATTTCATTTCGCACTTTAGGTGAGATTTACCCGGTTTAGGAGAGAGGAGTTTATAAATCCTAGAGACGGTGTGTCCTGACCTCAGAAGTTGTAATAGTCTAGGGATTAGTGATGGGTTGGTCGGTTTAATAGAGCGACGCGTGAGAAGGGATTTTAGTTTGAGAAAACTGTAAAAGTCTATTGGTTCCAATCCATAGTTACTCTGGAGGGTGGAGAAAGGTAATGGAGTGTCATTATTAAAGAGATTTTCCACTAAGTTTATGCCCTTTTCCGACCAGTGTTTCCAGTAAAGCATTTCTGCATTAATACTTAAGCTCGGATTGTGCCAGAGAGAGGAAATTTTGGATTTATTAACTTTAACTGCAGAGAGTGAATCCAGACGTAGTAAGGCTCTCTTGGTGTTGAGCAGGATGTATTTTGAGTGGGGGAGGTGGGATATATCCATGGTGAGGAGAGCGGTTAAAGGCAAGCCTTTGACAATTGCCCTTTCTATGTCCACCCATATCGGAGAGTAGTCAGTTTGTGGGACTAACCAGTTTGAGCCCTGCTTACAGAGGTATGCCGTTTGATAGTTCCTGAAGTTCGGTAAACCCAGACCACCTTTTTCTTTTGGTAGCTGTAGCTTTTTCATTGATATTCTAGGTTTTTTGCCTTGCCAAAGGAACGTGTTGAAAAGTTTGTAGACTTTATTCAAAAACTCATTGGAGAGGGTCATTGGTAGCATGCTGGCTAGGTAATTGACAAGAGGAGCAATCATCATTTTTAAAGTCTCGGCTCGGCCCCACCAGGATAGGAATTTGGGAGACCAGCCCTCAAGTAATGTGGAGATTTTTGTATGTAGTGTTTGTTCATTGATCTGAAGGGAAGTAATCAGATCATCCGTGAACTCTAGGCCTAGGTATTTGAAGCATTTAGGTTGCCACATAAGGCCAGAATCGCCTATGATCTCCTTCCCACCTAGGTTGTTTAAAGTTTTACTTCAGTTTTATCTTTGTTCAGCTTGTATCCAGATATTGCAGAGAATGAGTCTATCGATGATATGAGGGCAGGGATGGCAGTGCCTGCGTTTTCTGAGATTACCAGAACATCGTCAGCGTAGGCAGCTATCTTGACGGTGTAGTTGCCAAATTGTACACCTGATATTTGTGAATTGTTCCTAAGGTGAACTAGGAAGGGTTCGATAGCGAGGAGGAACAAGGAAGGGAGAGGGGGCAGCCCTGTCTTGTTCCCTGCTCCAGTATAAAGGAAGATGAAAGACAACCGCCTGCTCTGACCCTGGCTGTGGGGTTCGAGTATAGAGCCATTATCATTTGTATAAAATTTCCTCCCAGATTGAACTTATTCAGGGTTGCTTCCAGATATTTCCAATCTATTTTGTCAAAAGCCTTTTCGGCATCTAATGTAATGGCGGCTGTCGGTGTATCATTGAGTTTGGCCTTTTCAAGAACATGGGACAAAACACGCGTGTTGTCACTAGACAATCTGTTTTTTAAAAAGCCTACTTGAGACGGGTGGATAAGTTGAGGGAGAGAACTTTGGAGACGTTTGGCAAGAATTGCTGCGTATATTTTGCAATCTAGATTTATTAGTGAAATCGGCCTGTAATTTTTTGGAAGTGTTGGGTCTTTCCCATCTTTGGGGATTACTGCTATAATGGCTTCAGCTGGTGTACCGGTAACCTGGCCTGATATGCTAAATGCATGAAACAGTTTTAATAACGGAGGGATTAGTGATGAAGAGAAACATTTATAAAACTGAGCATTGAAGCCGTCAGGCCCTGGAGCCTTCCCAGATTTGAGAGTTCTAATTGCTTTCTCAATTTCTGAGTTAGTAATAGGTGCGTTAATTTCTGCTCTTTCCTTGTCCGATAGTGATGGCAGATCGCACTCGTTTAGGTAGTCCTGTATTTTATTTGGGTCTAGATCCCGGTTTTACTATATAAGGTGCTGTAGAACTCTTTGAATATCTCAGCAATTTTGTCTGGTTCAGAGTGAGCCAGGCCCTTGCTGTCGATTATATTATTGATTGTATTCTTCTGCATTTTAAATATGAGGCCAAGCTTTTCCCTGCCTTATTTGACTCGCATACTTTGAGGCTTTTTTGTTTATGTATCCAAATTCCTGCTCTATCACTAATAATTTGATTATATTCATATTTCTTTTTAATTATATCACTCAGAAGTGAAGCATCTCTTGACAGGATTGGTTTCTGTTGTAAACTATCAATGTCATTTTCCAGTTTCTCCAGCTTTTTATTGGAGTCTCTATTCATAGCAGTTCTTATTTTGATAATTTCTCCTCTAATGGAGCTTTTCAGGGCCTCCCAGCGTATGAGGTCGGATGTATCCCCTTCTTTGTTTAGTAAGAGGAATTCTTGTATTGCTTTCGCAATAGCTTCCTTATGGCACTCTTGTTCCAGGACTTCGTTATTGAGCCTCCAGAGCGATTGCTTCCTGAAAGGTTTTGTGTCAGAGATAGTGAGGCTTATACAGGAGTGGTCTGATATCACTCTCGGTTCGATTGCAGTATCTACAATTCTAGCTGAAGCATTGCCGGAGATTAATAGGTAATCGATGCGTGAGTATGAGTTGTGTGGGGGCGAGAAGAAAGTGTAATCTCTACCAGTAGGGTTTTGTAATCTCCACGCGTCAAGTAAGTTGAAGCGAGTGCAGAGGTTAATTAAGGCTTTATGGGAGTTGTTAGGACGGAATGGACACCGTGAGTCCCTGTCAAGCGCCGGGTCCATAGGTAAGTTAAGATCTCCTGCCAATATATGTAACGCATTATCTGGTATAGTGTCAAGCTGTCTATTTAAATCATCCCAGAAATCTACTTCATCTTTATTAGGGCGTAGACATTAGTAACATAAAATTCTGTTTTATCTTTCTTTAGCTTTGTTGTGATCCACCTGCCTTTAGAGTCTGATGCGCTGGAAACTAGTTCTATGTTTGATTTTTTTGCTAGTAGGGTCAGGATGCCGTTTTTCTTCCCTACTGCTTCCGAACCAACGACCTCACTAAAAAATCTATTTCTAAGTGAGTTAAACTGTTTGGAGTCAATTTTTGTTTCTTGGAGCAGGAAGATGTCACCTTTTTGTCTGTATAGGTATTCAGTTATCTTTTTCCGTTTGACCGGGTGGTTTAATCCCTTGACGTTCAATGAGATTACCTTAATGTTATGATGTGTTAGTGGGCTTAAGGTGGTCTGCGTAGTCATGAGTATGTTATCGACATTATATCAAGGCTTCCAGGTCTATAACGCTTGGCTATAGCGGTTGGGTCAAGATGACTATTATGCGTATAAGACATGTGTCTCTTGGAGGAGTCTACATATTTTAAGGATACCCCGTGGGATAGTAATAGTGCGGGATAAGCTGTTGAGAGAACCTTGTCAGACATGCCCCGTATGGATAAGAGGCATTATTGATTATGTGGGTTGAGCACGAAGAGTACGCTATACACTCAGTAAGGCGTTGTAGTGATACATTTGATCTGGTATGAGAAGCATAGTACACAATTACATACGAATACATTAAATACATTAATCTAGCACAGAACGAGATCGCTTTTGGGCGGAGATGCAAAATCCACCTGGGGTACATGTATGGGTTTATATTACATTTATAGGGCCACATATATCCTGTGATTACATTTGAAACTAAACATAGTTTCCCCTGGAGCTCACCACGAATAGTAATAGTTGTCGAGTACCGGAGGACACCTGAATGAACATGCACAAAGTAAAACCAAAAAGAACAAATAACAGCAAAGTAAGAAAAAAGAAGAAGTCAAACCCCTAACCCTACTCTTACCCTCCCTCAACCCCAACCCACCCTCCCACCCCTGAAGAATATGAAAGAACATGGTGACGAGAAAGAGAGCTCTCCTCCCATGGGATCCATTTTGAGTACAGTATTCGCGTCTGACATCTGTATTATTCGCCAAGTGGCGGACTATATAAAGGATGTGTCGGTCACAGTTGGAATTGTTAACAGGGAGATAGGGGACCAAACAGAACTGAGGACTGTATGTAGCTTGTTGAGCACATTCATGCACAGTAAGTAACAGTGAGTGTCGGTGGATGACAATTATGGTGCGGTCTAGATGTGATGGTAAGTTGTGATGTTATGTTAGGTGGCTGGTGTAATGATTAGATATGGTGGGATGATGTGATGGCAGGTATAGACGTAGTGGTCTTGACGTAGTGGTCTAGATATGATGTCATGTGTGATGTCATGTGTCCTGTGTCCTATTACAGGGCATTACGTGTTGTAAGTGTTGCGATAAGGTGCATGATGTGAATCACTGCATTTGGTTTCAGATTATATTCAGACAGAAACACTGCATTTGGTTTCAGACAGGAATGGA
Source organism: Calotriton arnoldi (assembly GCA_963921515.1). Lineage (NCBI taxonomy): Eukaryota > Metazoa > Chordata > Amphibia > Caudata > Salamandridae > Calotriton > Calotriton arnoldi. The sequence continues at coordinate 1,011,140 of CAWUFW010000450.1, read as the reverse complement.
GAGTACACTCTGGATTTTCTTTGAGGAAGTGGGGGACAGTGTCAAAGCAGGTCAGAGGTGTGAATTCAATCTGCAGAGATTTCAGAATAATCCTCAGGTGTCGCATTTGAATCCTATCAGGAGCAGTCGTACGTAACATCCCTCCAAACACAAAGGGGTCAGCATTATGAGCTCAGGCAATTAAAAAACGATTGTAAGCACTCCAATTTGGATACACGAAATACATTAAATTCTGGTGTGCGTTAAACAATCAGGCCATTATTAGGAGTTTTGTGTAAATCCCTCTTCAGCGGTTTACGCGATTTAGCGTATTATGCATCCTGCAACTACAGGATTTCCGTATGACACACGTCATCAGGGCAAAGCAGGTGCAATGTATCAGAAATAAAGTTCTCAAAATGACGGTAAATCTGTTAAAATCGGTGCACGAATATCGATTTTCGCAGTTATTATCCATTCTGAGGGTCAAATCACATAACAAGGTGGTATTACCTCCCCCCCCCCCCCTCTAGATAATGACAGTACCACAGGGTGTTAGTAATTCTGGGTGTGGGAACACTGCACCAGTTTAATGAGGAGCTCGTAATGAGCCCCTCCATGTCATAAGCTGTTGCTGCATTAGGTCACTTCATTGACATCACTGCAGGTACCGGACGTCAGTACACCCCCAGAGACGCCTAAATATTCCTTTCGAACATTAACAGACTAGAAAGTAAACTAGCAGTAAAAAAGCAAAGTATTAGTTAACCACAACACATTGTAGAGTTGCAGTGCAGGAGTTGAAAACCTGGGTATTCTGAGCCTCCTTCCTAAGCAGTCTAGCCCGTCATCCAAGCGCTGGGAAACCCAAAAGGTAGCTATGCGCTATACAAGAATTCAAAAATAATAATAAAGCAAAAAAACTGAAAATTAGGCGTGGCTGTCCCTTTAATGGAGGAGAAACCAGGGCAAAGAGCACAGCAGCAGCAACTTGGCATTGTGAATGGAGTCCAGCAAACCATCATGGCCGCCTCAACAGGTGCTTACTAAACACAACTCTCCGCCTGGAAAACTGGCGCGTAAAAAAGGAAGAACAGATGGCAACAGTATTTCAAGGACTGGAAAATAAGTGAGGCGGAGGGCTGTTCTGGAAATGAGCACTTTTCAGGATTTCATAACGCACGAGAAAGTTCCAGGAGGCCATTGGGCAAGCGGTAGGTCTGATATATCCTCCAGTGGGGGGACATCAATCATTCATCATGTCCATCAATAACCCGGCCTATTTACAATGGTGATCACCGGAACACCAACAATTTACTGACAGCCAACCGCTTTGAGGATTCCACAACAAGAGCCCGCGGTGCACAAGCCCAGATCTTGTAACAGGTGGAACGCGCTGGCAGTGCTGCCGGAGCGCCAGCAACAGCTGCCCGTTGAAGCGGGGCTGCTTCTGGCGGCTTGCTACGCTTAATCTGCTTACTCAATAGGGAGCGAACCAACAAAATGATAGCTTTGATGTTCCGCAGCAGCACATGAACCAATGGGGAGGAATCTTTTGTGATGTGCAACATCAACACTGTAGAAGGGTCGCTCTATACATGCGTCAACTGAACATTACCTTTTATTAGTGCCTTTATGAATATTCTAAAGTTCACATGAGTATCCCAGTTATCAGTCTTGACAAAGGCTTGCAGACTCATGGTTTTACATTTTGGATACCTCAATAAGCATCAAAATCTTCGTTTTTAGCACTAGTTTTCAGAGAGCCAGCATATCGTAACGTAGTGTGCGGTTTGTGATTTGGTGTAAATCAGTTAACCGTTTTAGAGAAGTTAGTGTTTAAAGAGGAGCTCAGTTTGGGCATCCAGGAAGCTAATGCTCAGAAAAATGTAGGTATAACAAGATGGTTAGCCCCGTGGGAGTCCTGCGATACTCAAAAAGTATTCATTTATTTATTTATTTTTAAAACAGCCTTCTGATTGGCCAACAAAGCTTTTTCTTCGATTGGCCATTTCGAATTTGCCCCCTTGGTACCGCAGAACCATGCACGTTTCCTCTGGGAAGTTTGTGCAGTAGTACCTTGGTATAATGGGGTTGTTTTATTAAAGTGGGAGAAGGCAAATTAAACTATCAAGAGGTGCACACTGTAGGAGACATCCGACTGGACTTTCCGAAGCTCAGGCCTGGTTTCTGGGGAGCCCTCCACCACCACTTATGGCGCTTGAGAGACTAAAGCGTGACTGATGGTGACGCTTCCTTTCTGAGGTATAGGCCTGGCTTCTGACTAGCACTGCCTCTCAGGTGGCAAGTGCATGACTTGGGCCTGGCTCTGCTGTTCTCTTCCAGGGGCAGAAGCCTGACATGTAACTGACACTATTGCACCAATTCTGGAATTTGATAAGCAGCACTCCGACTTGTGACTCATCCAGCAACAAGCCTGTAGGCTTTAAGGATACCCATACCTGAGGCCATCTTATTGTTTATCAGTTGGGTGAGCCAGAGCAGCACTGTGCACAATGTGTCTTCTTCGCTCAGTTTCTTCAGAGGGTGAGCTGGGAGTGCAGCTGTTGGTGGTAGATGGTGGGTGAGTGAGCTGTACCAGGCTGATGGAGGGTGAGGAAGAAACACCAGGCGTATAGTGCATAAGGCAGGGAGTAACATTTGGCAGATGCTGGGTGAGAGAGAAGCCCCACGAAGATGGTGAGAAAAGGAATAACATTGTGCAGAAGGTGCATAAGGGCGAATCAGGCAGATGGTAGGGGGGAGGCACCAGGCAGTTGGTGGGCGAAGGCAACTTACTATTTAGTGACGTAAAGCCTCCTAAGGTCCGACTCCATTTTATGTAGGCCCTGTCCCCATCTTAGTTTATGGTGGCCGCCATCTTCCCTATCTCAGAAATTGGGAGTCGCCATATTCCTTGATTTGTGCATAATCATTGCCGTGTCTGTCCTTAGATGCCGACGTCGCCAGACTTCATTTTATTAAAACTGTTAAAGCACCAAATCATTCGATTAATGACAGATACAACACTTGATGTGACATTCGTCTGGGTCAAATGTCTACTCTTCTTCAGGTCAAGGTTCAGCAAGAACACATGCAGACATTAGTTTAGTTTAAATTGACGTCCTTATATGTTCATAAGGAAACGTCAGGGACGCACACCTTGATGCACATAATTTATGTCAGACCTTCCTAAACTTATGTCAGAAATTCCAATTTCTGATAAGATTTAGTTTATAAGGACTGCCACTTGCCCGGAGAGGTCCTTCGCCCAGATGATCACCCGAGATTCTGCCAGAGACAGTCTCACCTACTGCCAGCACACTTCACACAGGCTATATCTCGCCTGATGCCAATAAAGAACCGGAGGAAGACCGCAGCGTGAATACTGTCTTCATGCCTCCACTGATAAAGACATTCTTTGCTGTTAACAAGGTATGCAAGGCGTCTTTTCTCCCTAAGAAACTCTAGATTGCAAGGCTCTGCCTTCCATGCTCTCAGTGCAGTGCAAAGAAAAATACATTAGGGTGTGGACACGGTGCCTCCAGGCAGTTAAAACTATATTGTGTAACGCCTGCCTCAAATATTTACAATTAACCTATTTCCACCAAACGTACCTTGAACCTCAACGGCTAAACCGCATGGTCCCGGGATCCACACACATGTCCACGGTGTCTCAAGATCAATGCAGACTTCATTCATATGTGATGGCACTGCCCAATAATCTCGGAATACTAGGAGGTCGTCATGACCCAAATATCTGATATAGTGGGTGTGGCTTTTTGAGTGGCACCACATTGTATATTAGGGCTCATCACACGCTCCAAGCGCACTATTATATGCACAAATCTATTGGCCCTGCCCTAGCGCTGGCCCAACGGTGAATCTCCCTAGCCTGGAAGTCAGTAATGGCCACAACAATAAGTAACTGGCTACTCTGCCTCAAGAAAGGTGCATACGCAGAGTCGAGGCACATGCCCAATACTCCTGTAATAATCCACAGGGTTTACCCCCACTGCACTGGGAGAGTTACCTTAATACACTGAAGGCCAAAACAGACGAGAAGCCACCCTGAGCACCCTCGTTTGTATTCCTTTAGTCTTATTGACCCCTCGGCCACACCGCCGAGGTGTGTGTTAACTCACCGCTGGCACCCACTGGCGATCACATGTGGCATTATCCATTCAGCGTCCCCACTAATGGTTGGCCAGGTGGTGGAACTTTGGGAGCACGGGTTACTCCTAACCACCTGCTACAGTGCATTGCGGTTCGCTCTCTCCCCTTCCCCTTCTACCTTCTCCTTTTTACATGAATCATCTACTCTTAGTCTAAGTATTAAGGGTTATGTAAAGTACTACCCTAAAATTGCCTTCAACGCTACAATGTGGTATAACCTGTATAACTGCAGCCAATTATCTTGGGTCTCATGCTGAATATTAAGTCTGTAACATTTTTGGTGACTATTCTTTAAGAAGAAATGCCAATTAAGAAATACTGTGGACAAAAAAAGAAAAAAAAAAAAAAGAAATAGGCTTTAAGGTGTTAAGCTCTAGATGACATTTTAAACACGTTAGAAGTGTTCATTTTATTCTCATAATTAATAACGTTCTTTATTGCTGTTTTGATAATATTCTGTATAGTTGTTTCAGATGTACTGAGAAACAGACTATTCCTGTAGTAATAAATACTTTTACTTAAAAGAGTTAATTCTTCTTAGTGCAGTGTGTGTGTGTGTGTTATTGTGAATAACGAAATAGGTTTGTTGCTCTTACTACGGTCCCCCTGATCCCTTTCTACAGATTGTTAGTAACCCAGAAGCAATAACTATTTCAGTAACACATTGATTAGTGCTTTGCGGGTCTACAATAACAGGTCTTTCACATTCATCGTTGCTGCATTGAACTAAGTTCACCTGTGGGTGGGGAAGCTCACCTTGTAGAGCTATGCCAAAGTCGTAGCTTACGCGATAGTAGGAGGTGGTTGGAGCAACTTCACCAGGCAGCGTGGGCGAAGGAGCAGCACGGGCATACGGTCTGCATGGGAGTGGTGGAGGGGCAGATGTTAGAGTGGAATAGCAACAGGCAGCCGTAGAACAGGGGAGTAGCACTGAGCAAATGGTTGGCAGGGAAGGCTCACTGTGCAGATGTTGATTGAAGCAACATCACCAGGCAGACAGTGTTTAACTGATGGCAATGTGGTACCCAGGAGGACATTTATCAGAGTGTTGCCTCCATGCAGGTGGGAGAGTACCGAGGTTGCCACTGTGGGGCTGAAGTTTGCTTTGGCTGGGAAGGGATTCACTTTTTTCAGGACAGCGAGCCGATGTCATGCAGTGTCACTTTTCTTGGCAATTTGTTCTATAAAGAAGTCTGTGTCGAATTTGTGATTTTGCTTTGGGTGAAACTGTTTAGGTTCGTGTTGAATAGACAAGCTTGTTTCTGTAGTTGGTCGGTGCTGAAACTGTGTCTTTGTCAGGTTAAACTCTAGATGTGCACTTGATATCCAGTTCTGGATTTGCTCCAAGTAGATTTTTAAATGAGCTGGGTTTTTAGTTTGATGAATTCTAACAATGTTGTGAGTTTTGAAACAAGGGGTTTTACACAGAGGTTCCATGTGATGAGGTGAGGAATGCCTGTGTGAACCCTGCAGAAGACGGAGCAGCAGGTAAATCACTGTAGTGCTGTTGGGTTCTCCTTTTAATTGGTGTTGACTTTGCCAGGGGTTAACATTCATTTTCCTGGAAGAGCAGTAGGCGATTAGTTGCTGTCCTAAATGTATTGCTCTGAAACTGTGGTTAATGGAGTTGTCCGTGTCCAGGAATGTCAAGATTTTGTAGGAAGGCCGGGTGCATTACAGTGGCGGTCGGCACGGCTCGCAGGTGGCGGGGCGGGTGGGGTTGCGGCGGGTCGCGAAGAAAAAAATAAATAAACACTTACCTCCTTGCCGCCGGGTCCCGCGTCTCTGCTCCTGCTCTCCTGCGTCCAACTCCAGTAACAGGAAGGACAGGCCTGACCAATCACAACGCTGCAATGCAGCGCCGTGACACGCCGCCCAGCCAGGGGCTGGAGGGGTAGTCATTACAGCCTGCAAGGAGAACAGGGAAAGTGTGCATGACTGTTTTGGGAGGCCCGAGAGGGCCGACCAAACAGTCATTGCGTACTTAGGAGTGGGCATACCACTCCTCCCCTGCAGCCCCGCCCCCTCGCGCAAAGCTGTCGCAGCAGGAGGACAAAATAAAATGATAATAACATTACTCATTATCATTTTATTTTTCCTTCCTATTCCGCTGCAAAGCAGTGGGGCGACGCTCTTCCGCCTTAGCGGAGGAGCCAGCGCTGGTGCATTAGTGTTTAAGTTAAGGGACTAGAGTTGCATATTTAATATAAAAGGGGTGTGAGCGACAGGCTGCACAGGCTCCTGTGCCATCCTTCGCACAACATGACTGATAAATCTGAGAAGCCGATCGTACAGAAAGGGTATGCAGAACAACCTAATGTAATATAAGGCAGTAGTGCAGGCAAATGAATATATTGCACTGTCGAGAACAATGCTACGTACAAAAGGCAATAAAATAGGTTTATAAAAAAAAAACATGACTGATAAATGCACGGGACCCCAGCATTTACATGCGGCCTAAGACCTCAGACTTTGCAATGTGGTCATGAGGGCACAAGTGGTTACCCATCCAAGATGGCGTTCAAGTTGAAATCTGGAATGTGTGGTCCCAACTTATGACCACCGGAGGAAGTTCCAAATACTTCATCCACTGGAGGTTCATTTTGCCCTATTCGGTAAAATTCTGCCTGGCTAGACGCCAGCTCTTATTTTCCTGAATTGTAGAAGAAATGAACATGCGTGCTTGCACACATCTGGTCCACAATGAGCTGCATCCAAGTGCGACACACCTGACCACATTAGAGTGCAACCCCTGGCTCCAGCACTCAGGTCCTTGTTGTGTTACCACACTCTGCACAATCGCTAGCGTGCTAGCGTGCTGGGCAGTGTCGGCACCATAATCTAATAGACTGTTCTTTCCCCAGCAGGCCTGTGTATTTGTAAAGATTATGTGGAACAAAAATCATGCCAGCTTGAGAAACCCTTAGTTCTTTAATTGACCCTGCCAACTTTTCCTTCACTCTCTTAATCTTTCTGTCCTCGCACGCCTTCTCTTCATTTTCAATATTGGATTTAAAGCACTCGCAGTATAGACACTTTCCCATGTTCTGTGCTTTAGAACCAGAGGTGTGTAAAGTTATTGAAGTTTGACTATTTTATGTTTTTAAACTACGGATCATGTCACCTTCTTCTCATAATTTAGCTGGCAGGATTATTATAAATACCAAATTAAAACCCCAGTAATCCCCATAGAGGTAGGATCTCCGAACCAGTGTAATTTTGTTACGGAATTACTCTAGAGGCCCCAAGGTTTTCTTAGGAGAAGTGGCGGCCGCCTCCTTTCTTTACCACAGTAAAGTATCAACTTTCTGCGAAATATGGCGCAGTTCCCTTAAGACGTTTTTTACTGTATCAGAGAGCAAGGTTTACCATGGGAATCAACATGGGAAATCAAAGTTTTGGAACCCCCTCCTTTTGACAGATCAGCTCAAAACTTTCCATGAAGGAGCTGAGGCAGGTGAACTTTATTTTGGAAAGTCTCGTTCAGTTTTGTGAATCGGCACCAAAGTTATGAGCAAAACAAAATATTTCTATGAAAATTCTGACAATTAAAACTACACATTAATATATTCACTAAAGACACCAAACATTACAGGGACGTTCTAGTTAGGGTCAGATTTTACTCATACAAACCCAGAGAAATTCAGCCGTTATAGTTAGCTGAGTTAACTCGCGCCCCCGCAATGCACTGCTTATGACCTCACATATTACATCACTCATGACATGGTCAGTGACATCACTGAGGACATCATCCAGTGACTGTTTTTAAAAAGTTTGAGTGTTAAATATATATACCAAGGTGTATTAGTGAATCAGTGGGTGTATGAGTGACTGTATGGATGACTCAGTGGGTGCCTGACTAACTGTATAAGTAAGTGATTAGGTGTCTCAGTGAATGTATGGATGAGTGACTGGTTGTGTGAATGTGTGTATCTGTCTGTCAGTTGATGTCTAAGTGGGTGTATGAGTGCGTTAGTGGGTACGTGAATGGCTTTATGTGTGATTGATTGGTTGTCTGACTACCGCTATGGTTGTCTGGGTGTCTGTGTTTGTGGGTGAGGAGGTGTATGACTGCCTGTATGGATGAGTGAGTGGGTGAGTCAGTGGCTGTATTGGGTACTATTGCGTGTGTGAGACGTTGTATGGGTGAGTGTATGGCTGTGTCGGTGATTGAGTGCATCTGTCAGTATGGGTGAGTAACTGAGTAATTGAAAGGCAGTATAGGTGAGTGACGGGGTATATGAGTGAATGTATGCGTGAGTGAGTGAATGTGAGAGTGGCTATATGGATGAGAGCATGCTTCTGTCAGTGACTGTATGGCTGAGTGAGTATGTGTTACTATTTGTATGAGTAAGTGGGTGTGTGTGTGTGCAACTGTTTGGGTGAGTAAGTGGCTGTGTGATTGACTGTATGGGTGAGTGTCTAGGTGTGTGAGTAGTTCTATCAGGGCTCGAAAAATGATTACATTTTTACTAGAACTGCAGGTCTAGTACCCTACAAAATCTACTCAACCTAACTGAAGTGCACTTGACCACTTTCTGTGAAAGAAAGCAAATGTGACAAGTTAACAAGATTTAAAGGCATTTTTATTACTTATTTACTTTGTGAGCCATAAAGACGCCTTTAAATCTTGCTATCTTGTCACATTTCCTCTGCTTTCAGAGACAGAGGTCAAAAGTCAGTTTATTTTCCTACACGCCAGAAAGGGCGAGTAGAACCTAAACATAGCTCGCCAAATTAAATCTGGCTCTCAAATGCGAGTGGATTTTTCGAGCCCTGTCTATGGGTGACTCACTCAGTGTGTATGGGTGTATGAGTGGATATGTCAATGGCTGTATTAGTGAGTGAGTGGGTCTATGAGTGGCAGTATGGGTGAGCGAGTGGATGTGTGTGGAGATCAATGTATCATTGAGTGGGTGTGTAAGTACTGGTATGGCTCTGTGAATGGTTGAGTGGGTGTATAAAAGATTCTATAGGGGTGTGAGTGGGTGCGTCAGAGATGCTGTGGATGATGTCATCAGTGATGTCATCAGTGATGTCACTGACCATGTCATGAGTGATGTAATATGTGAGGTCATAAGAAGTGCTTTGCGGGGGCGCGAGTTATAGTTAACTCCGCTAACTAGAACGGCTGAATTTCTCTGGTTCTGTATGAGTAAAATCTGACCCTAACCATAATGTCCTTGTAACCTTTGGTTTTATTTAGTGTATTTCTTACGTTTTTTTAAATTCTATTTACCAACTATAACGTCACTGTATCCTTTGTTTTTTTTTGTGAATTTCTAAGGTTTTTTAACTAGCAGTCATGTTTGCAGAGTGGTGGAGAAAGGGGGCTGGGCCTCCAACCAGCTCTCAGGAATTCTGCTGCGTAGAACTTACAGGAGGTACCAGGAGGGCTTCTTGACCCCCAAGGTCCCTCTGGAGCCAAGGGGACTTTATCCCCCAACAAGTAGTGCGCTGGGAGGCACATTTGCAGAGTGGTGGAGAAAGGCGGCGTGGCCTCTGACAACTTCTCAGCAACCCTGCTGTGTGGGACCTACTGGAGGTAATAAGAGGGGTAGTTGGCCCCCGAGGATGTACTTGGGGGTCAACTACCCCTCCTATTTCCTCCAGTAAATCCCACACAGCAGGATTGCTAAGTTCTGATAGCAGGCCACACCCCCTTTCTCCACCACTCTGCAAATGCGCCTCCTGGCGCGCTCTTGGTTGGGGGATGAAGTCCCCTTCGCTGCAGTGGGTCCTTAGAATTAACTAGCCCACCTGTTCCCTCCAGTAAGCCCCACACAGTGCGACTGCTGAGAGGTGGTCGCAACCAAGAGGCGTGTTTGCAGAGTGGTGTAAAAAGGGGCGTGGCCTACGACCACCTCTCAGCAATCCCACTGTGTGGGGCTTACTATAGGTGATAGGTGGGCTAGTTGGCCGCTCAGGACCCTCAGCAGCGAAGGGGACTTCATCCCCCAACCAAAAGCGCGCCAGGAGGCGCGTTTGCAGAGTAGTGGAGAAAGGGGGCGGAGTCTCCGGTGAGTTAACGAATATTTAAGGAAGGGGGGCTGTGTAGACCCCCCCCTTCCCTTTCACCCTTTTGGGCCCCGAGGACCCTATCCCCCGGGGCCTGATCCATTTTTTTTCATTTTATTAAAATAAAAAGGGAGGGGGCTAGCGCCCCCCTCCCCCCCCAGGCCAATTTCGGCCCAGGAGTCTCCATCCCCCAGGCCCGGCCAATTTAAAAAAAAAACATTTTTTAAGGGATAGGGGTCGACTGGCCCCCTACCCCAGGCCATTTTCGGCCCCGGAGACCCCGTCCCCCGGGGCCATGCCATTTCTTTTTTTTTAAGTGTATTTTTTTAAGTGATGGGGGCTGCGCTGACCCCCTCCCCAGGACGATTTTGGACCCGGACATTATTTTTTTAAATAAATAAAGAGAGGGTCCGAGCGGCCCCCCTCCCGGACCATTTTTGGCCCCAGGGACCCCATCCCCCAGGGCTTGGCCATCTCCTTTGGGACCGCGGGGGAGCCTGAAGGCCCCCGCGGTCCCACCCAGCTCCCGCCTCCTGTGGGAGCTGGCATTGCTAACATGCAGCTCCCTGGGGGTAAAAAGCAAAGTGTGCTCGCTTTGAACAAGAAAGAGAAAGTGCTCTCGCTTGCTCAAAGCGAGCACACCGGTTTGCTATGGGATGGTGGGAGCACTGCTCCTGCCATCCCATAGCAAACTGCAATGTCCCGGGGGTGGGCACCCAGGGACATTGCTGGAGCCGGCCATGGGGGGGGGGGTGGCGGTCCCCATTAACATTTACGGCTGCAGGAGGGGGGCCGCGCGGCTCCCCTCCCATCTTAAAAATAGACCCTGGGAGGTGGTGGTCCATGGGGCTGTGTGGGGGGGGGGGGCTGGAGCCCTCCCACACATTTTTAAACATAGCCCCGGGGAGGTCGCAATCCCCGGGGCTGCGGCAGGGCCGCATGGCCCCCCCACATTTCACACTATGAGCCCCGGGAAGGTGGCGGTCCCCGGGGCTTTGAGGGGGGGCTGGAGCCCCCCTACACATTTTTGTTCATATAGCCCCGGGGAGGTGGTGGTCCCCGGGGCTGCAGGGGGGCCACGTGGCCCCCCCACATTTCCAAAAATTAGCCCCGGGAATATGGCATCCCCCGGGGCTGGGGTGCCGCGGGGGCCCCCGTGGGCCCACCCATCACTATTTTTATTGCCCCCGGGACCTGGCCCACCCGGGGGCCTAAAGAAAACGAAGCGCAGGAGCCCGCACTTCATTTAAAAAAATAAATAAATTGCCGGAGTCGCGGATCCACCGCAAATCCCCCCGAAAATTAAAAAAAACATTTTTGTTGGGCCCTGGGGGGTTTCTGTGGGACCCCCATGAATACTCCTAGGGGGGGCAGGATGTTTCTACCCTTCCCCCTTTTTTCACATTTTTTCTCATGACTCGGTTCAACCGAGTCACAAGATGGCTGCCAACACTTTCTGGTTTGAAGTGTTGGCAGCCAATCAGATCTCAGGCACGAGATCGGGAGGATTTGCGGATCCACCGCGGCCACAGTTGTATATCTGAGAAATCTTTAAATTTCTCAGGAACTACTGAACGGATTTACACCATTTAACAAAAAGAGTGCGCTCTGGACCAAGAGCTTCCTTTCTGCCAAATTTGGTGTAATTCCGTTCAGCAGTTCGGTCTGCAGCTGCATCAATAGTTTCCTATGGAAATTAACATGGAGAAAAAGCGTTTTGGGACCCCCCCTTTTTCTCGGCCGCTTGACGGATCTCTCCGAAATTTTCAACACAGCAGCTGAAGTGAGTGGCCCACTAGTTTTTAAAATTTTGCAAAGATTCGTCAAACGGCACCAAAGTCATTGGCAAATCAAAAAACACTTTTCCTATGGAAACTAGGTCCTAACCATAACTACCTACTGGCGACTGCCAGTAGGATGGATATATATATATATTTTTTTTTTTCATCAGTGATGTCATTTGAGATGTCATCAGTGATGTCACTGACCAGGTCATGAGTGATGTAATATGTGAAGTCATTAGCAGTGCATTGCGGGGGCGTAAGTTATAGTTAGCTCAGGTAACTAGAACTGCTGAATTTCACCGGTTTTGTACGAGTAAAATCCTAGCCTAACTAGAACGTCGATGTAACCTTATCCTTTTTCAGTGAGTTTCTAAGGTTTTTCAAATTCTATTTCCTAACGATAACGTCCCTGTAACCTTTTTTTAAAGTGAATTTCTATGATTTTTTTTACTAGTCACGTTTGCAGAGTGGTAGTGAAAGGGGGAGGGGGGGGTCTCCTACCAGCTCTCAGGAATTGCGCTGTATGGGACTTATTGGAGGTAACAGGAGGGGTTGTTAAGGTCCCTCAGCATCCAAGAGGACTTCATCCCCCAACCAGCATTGCACCAGGAGGCGCATTTGCAGGGTGGTGGAGAAAAGGGGGTGTGGCCTCCGACCTCTCAGCAATCCCCCCCACCCGCCGTGGGGCAGGGCACAATACTTACAATAAATAACTATCTTTACCTTAATAATTTTTGAACTTTTTTAGGTCAAGCATACTAGACAGCTCATGCACCGTCTGTTGCCAGCCATACTGTGGCTTACCAAGAACATAGAAGGGCTTAGAGTCCGCCCACTGTTTACCATTGGTTTGCTTTCCTAGTCATTTTCATTAGCCTGCTTCTTTCCTGTTGCTTTCATGTCCCCACCAGCCCTCCCTCATTGCTTTTGTATCCCTTCCAGTGTTGCTTTTCAGTTCACCACTCCCACGGGTTGCTTTACCGTTTGCTCCCCCCACCCTCACATATTGCTTCGCAGTTTGTCCCGACCCTTCCCAGTCCTGCTTTCGCTATCCCCCACACCCTCACTGCTCACACTCCCCTGCCTGCTTTAAAAAAAATGTAAAAAAGTAAATTAACTATTTTGTGCATTATCTTTTTTTTTTTAGTTTCGTTTTTTTTAGTTTCTGATCCAACTTGTAACTAAAAAGGAAAAAAAAACACCTGCGTCCCTTTGTAGGTGTGCGCATGCTTCAAAGGCTTTTTTTTTTTTTTTAACTTTAGCCATGCTATATAGCATCAAGGATGCTGTGCAGCATGGCTAAAACCACTAGCAAAGCCAACAGGTTAAAAAGGTGAGACCTATTGGCTTTCTCAATGTTTGGTGATACAGCACTGCTAGACCCCGAGGAGTGACGGAGCGCTTAACAAGGGTAACGAGATAATAATGTGCACAATATACGCAAGCGAAAAAAATGTCCATAAATACATTATGGAGGAAAGTGACGTACATACATTGTGGGTGGTATCAGTATAACACCTTAACTCACTCATGTGTACCTAGAAGAGTGTGGCTGGCTGTGGGGGCGGGAATGTTAAGAAGAGGAAGGTGAGACATCCTAAACCTCCTCCTTCTGCTATGATCACCAAATAAACACTTTCTAGACCCTTCCCTCTGCCTCTTCCCCCTCCACCTCCACCTCCCCTTTACTCATCCCAAACCTCATCTTACTACTATGATCTCCAAATAAACACTTTCTAGATGCTTCCTCTTCTATCCCTCCACTATCCTTTTCAATCCAACTAACGGACTCACATGTCCACCGCTCAAATTAACTCAAATTTCACTATACAAATCCACCACTAATCCTTTTTGGGTTCCGGAGTAGCATGCTACTCGACGAAAAAGCGATTTGACGCCTCATCAGGGGTAGTAAGCGCTATATAAATGCAATTACAATTACATGGCGTACTTGTGCTTTTTTCCCCTAGGGCAGCAAATATTCTGGGGTGGGCTTGGAGCCAGAGTGGCCATGGACTACCGCTGGGCAGGGGCTCATTGCGTGCTACCAGCGTGTGGAGGCTCAGACTGACAGTCATTACTGGCACACAGGAAGGCACCTTACAGCCATCTAAAGAGATGTGCCAGGGAAGGCACCTTACATCTATCTTTAGAGATGTGGCCGGCGCAAGCGGTTCTGCTGACAGTCATACCTGACACCAGGCACGCAACACCCATTGGGCTGAAAGGGCTTCAGCCCCCCCCCCCTTCCCCCCTCCCTCCCCCCCTTCTTCCCGCCACTCGTCGTGTGTCTCAGCCCGGGAGGCTGCAGCTCCAGCTGCTGTGGGCTTGGCTGGGCAGTGTCTGGAGTCTTACCTCCGGCATGCCTGAGTTTTTCACAGGTCTTTAAAGACCATTTGCATATTTACATACCTTTGTAAACTGGTTACCAAGGCTTAGTTTTTTTCTGGTTGCAGTACCCCCTGGGCCCCCACTCTGCCTATTCCTTACATTTGTATTTTACATTTACTGCCGTAGTGTGAGAATGCATTTCAAGAAAAGGAATATAAAGTAGGGTTGTCAAAAGAAAAATGCCTGCCGTGTGTTTAAAGAGTCTGCAAAAATCTTGTCTTGACACTAAATAGGGTTATAAATAAAAAAGACTTCTCTGTCTTTGTTCCCTTTATCAGTCAAGGATCATTCAGGCAGCCCTAGAACACAATTAAAAGTGCTTTCTATTTATATTTGCTGTTCGAAGTATGCACAGATAAGTGCTGAAAATATGGCTTTAGGTGACTGCTTATTTTTGTACAGTCTGGGACGTCCAAATATTAAGCTGGCAACCCTAATCATAAGACTGGAAGTTTGTTGCAGGATCAGCACATTGTTTATTTCCTCACCCTTGATTCCTGATTAATGCCGTACTAGCAGGGCTTTAAGTGAGCCGGGTACTGCCGGTGCTCAGCACCAGCAGTTTGTAAAAGCAGGCGCCGAGACGGGTCCCTATCAGGCTCTCCATTTTCACCCTCACACTCAGAGACTGGAAAAAAAAATCTTAACTCTGCAGCAGTTCACTGTTTTGATGTAACTTTTATTTTTTTGCAGTTCTGTATTGCTAAACTTGAAGTGCTTTACATGAGCACCAACAAGGGCATCTTAATTTATTTTTTTGGTAGGCACGGACGATCAAGTGATTTGTCCAGATACACAGGATGTTGAGACGACGCTGAGACTCAAACCTGCTTCCTCAGCTCCAAAGTTGGCAGCTCTAGCCATTACGCCACAACCTCTTGCACAAGAACTAAAGCATTGTCAATATTATATTCAACGAAGCAATAGTTGTATGTATGCATATAGTATATTTATCCTATGCAATAGTCCTGGCTTGTTGTAGGTGTAATGTTACTTATGTGGAGGCAATAACAGAAGCAGCGAAATACCAGTCGGGCGGCACATTATGCTGAGCACAGATTTTTAGCATAACTGTTTTAAGCCACGCCCTTAATTATATCGCCCCTTTGAGAGACCCCCTGTAAGAAGCTGGCTCTGTATATACTATATCAAAATTAGGTGTAGTGTGCACAAAGTCCAGTGGAACCCCAAAGGTAGGCAGAGGTAAAAGTAGATAGCACCTTACTCTCTATTTGTGGTAGTGTGGGCGAGTGGAAAGGCTTTTCAGAGGATAGTGTTAAGCATTTATTGTACACACTCAGGCAAGAAATGAGGTCACACACTCAAAGACTGAACTCAAACCAATTTGTTTGTAGAAAAATATTATTTAGTTATTTTATTTCTAAAACCAAGCCAGGCGTGGTGCAGGTAAGTGAAATACTACTTTGCAAAATCTTATGCAGTGATTTACAGTTGAATGCGGGTTCAAATGCAGTTGGTTGATTTACAGGTAAGTCAACAGTTCGAAATTACTTTTCAGTTACTTTAAAGATTACTGTGCACGTTACTTTTTAGATTACTTTTTAAGTTACTTTTGCTAATCAGTGTGATATGCCTAGATATCACACAGACATTTCCTAGACAAAAGGTAAGTAATTCAGTTTTCACACATATGCAGTTTTTCAAAGTTTCATACAAACCAACTCCACACTTGAAAGAATTTTCAAGGAAAAGCAGTCAATGCAATCCTATGGGAGGAAATGAAGTTATCGGTTTGCAGGTAAGTACTTGTTTGTGGGAGTTGGTATTCTGGGGTTAAAACCAGGGTTCCCCCAGGGTCAAGGATGCACTCTCAGAACACTCTCAGCGGCACTATGGCGGCCGGGTGCAGAGTGCTGAGGCCCAATTTTATCCAATGAGGGATAGGGGGCCGCCGGTTGGTGGCTGCTCACAAGCAGGCCACAAGGTTGTGGGAGCAAAGCTCCTGGTGTTAGGATCAGGGCAAAGGGGGGTCTGAGTTAGCACACAAGGTGCACCCACAGCAGCACAGTGATGGCCGGGAGCAGGGTACTGTTTTGGCATCGGTGCCCCGTTGTTTTCCATGGGGATTGCCGGTTTTGGTTTTTGGCTGCAGGCTCGGTCCAGGAAGACTTGTGGGGGGAACCAACAGCTGGGATCAGGGATGTAGGTGCACCTCGGGTTCTCTTCCCAGGGCACATGGCGGTTGGATGCAGGGGTGTCTTTTGAGGTCGGATTTCACCTTACTGGGCCACTCGCGGTTGGGGGGGGGGGGGTCCCCGTGCAGAGGCTGCAGCCAATGTCGGGAAGTCCTGGAGGGGACAACCCACAGTGGACTCGGACTCTGGAGTACTGGGGGACCTCGCTGGGACCGGTGAGCCACCCAGATTCGGGCCGTAGGCTTCGGGTGCAGTGGTGGTTCCAGGAGTCAGGTTTCTTAGTCCTCAGCAGGCTCAGAGTCTGTCTTGGGAGTTTCTTTTGAACAGAGCAGCTGTTCACAGGAGAACCGGTCTTTGTTGAAGGCAGTCAGTCCTCCCAAGGGTTCTGGAGGTCACTGGCTGCAGGACAAGTGGACTTTTACAGCAGTCTCTGTGGAAACTGCAGATGGGTCGGTAGGGCTGGGGCCAAGTCAGTTCTTCTCTGCAGTCTCCTCTGCTGGGCGTCTTCTTTCATCCTCCTTATTAGGTTGTGGGAATCTGTCTTCTTGGTTCAGGGCTGCCCCTTAAATACTTAATTTAGGGGACGTTTTAGGGGTCTCGAGGTCAGTAGCCAATGGGCGACTGACCTTAGTTAGGGTGACTACACCCTTGGTGTGTTCAACCCACGGGGGGAGTGGGCACAATCCCTAATCCTGATTGAAGAGTGCCTGCCGTCTGCAAGATGGCGGGAAATGAAGAGTGGGCTTCACCTCGCCTCCTCCACCTGAGGGGTGGGATTGGCGAAGGTGGGAACACCTTCTGTACTGTGCTAATTTTTCCCGCCTGTCTTCCCGCCGAAAAGGAGGGGAGACAGGAAGGGGGCCTGCTCCTGATAGCAGGATAGGCTGGGGGTCGCGTTACAAAGGCAGCAAGGCCTTTGAAGCTCCCCTGCCATAGATGGCTCTTCCTGGTCTGGGGGAGGTGTGACCACCTCCGCCCAGGAAAGGCTTTGTTTCTAGGCTCAGGGAGCGAAGGCTCCCACCCCAGGGGTCCAGAAACATGTCTCGTGGTGGCAGGCCAGTGTGTACCAGTCACGGAACATACCAGTGGCTGGTCGTTTTTCAGGGGGCATCTCTAAGATGCCCTCTGAGTGCATTGTATAATAAATCCCACACTGGCATCAGTGTGGGATTATTATGCTGAGAAGTTTGCTACCAAACTTCCCAGAATTTAGTAATGCCATTATGGTGCTGTGGAGTTCGTAATGACAAACTCCCAGACCATATACTCTTTATGGCTTTACTGCACTTACAATATCTAAAAATTGACAGACACTGTAGAGGTACAGTGCTCATGCAACTGTACCCTCACCAGTGGTATTGTGCACTCAGCTGGAGGGGTGTCTTACCTATACCCTAGGCAGTGGGTTGCAGCATGGCACACAGGAATGTGTGCCATGTCGACTTCACTTTTCTCTGCACCAAAATATGCAGCCTGCAATGGCAGTGTGCGTGTGTTAAGGTACAGGACCTCTAAAGGTGACACAATATGTGCTGCAACCCTTAGAGGCCTTCCCTGGTCATAGTGCCCTTGGTACCCATGGTACCTTTTACAAGGGACTTACATGTGGCAAGAGAGGTGCCAATTGGGGGGTACAAAGGTAAGGTTTGGGGAAAGAACACAGGCCCTGGGAGCCTGATTGGGAGGGACCCAGGGCACATCAAGTCAAAGTGCATCAGAAATCTAGCAAAAAGTGGGGGGGTTACTGCAACAGAAACCCAGCTTCCTACACTCCCCAGTTTTTTCATCCCACTTAAAGCCCTGCATATTAGCAATAGTTTAACTTGTATCTGAAACTCTATGCCGCCGTCCATAGCATGTTGAGTTACTTCAAGTGTCTGGGAATGCACCCTGCATTCAGACAACTCCCTCCTCATTCTCGCCCTTCACTTTCATGCTCACCCTGCACTCACAGCGATCACAATGCATTCACAGTGCACTTGCGCTGTTCACCCTGTACCTCACCCTGCAGTCACACGAGCACACTACTCACCCTGCACTAATGTGACACTTCACCCACCTGTCCCCCTCACTGCTCAAACTGCAATCTCACTCAAACAAGCCCATCACTAACCATGCATTAATTCGTCTCACTCTGCACTTACATCCGCACCATATGGTCACCTCACTCACCCTGCAGTCATTCCTCTCACCCTACTCTCACACTGTCGCATCGCTCACCGTGCACTCACATGGGCACTCCTGTCACCCACACAGTGCAGAGGGTTAATATACCTGCTACAAAGAACGTGTACCATGCAGATCACAGAAATGAGTGTGAGTGTCCTATGAGTAGCGCTATAAAAAAATGAAATGTTTGCCAGAAAGGTGCTATAGTGAGATGAGGTGCATTGTTGGTGAGTGGTAGTGAGGGAATTCATGGAAAAGGAGGAAATGGGGGACGGGGAGCCAAAAGAAATGTTGCACCGTGTGCGACCAGTGCTAGGACCAGCCCTGGCTGGGAGTGTTAGCGTCCCCCCCCCCCCATCCCCCCCTGAAGTTTGGGTCTAGTTGCGGGGCCGGCGCTAGGCATGGGCAGTGTGGGCAGCTGCCCAGGGCCTCGCACTCAGCCTACCAGCATGGGGTCCGGCACAATTGCAACACCCCACCGTCCTCAGGTACCCCTGCCGATCAAATTGAAAGAAAGGCCCATGGGAGGGGGGCCCTCTCCTTGGGCCTCTAAGGGATGGTGTGGGAAGGCCTAGGGGAGGGGTGCGGGGACACCTCTCGGGCTGCCCATTCAGAGACTCCACAGGACCCCAATTGTCAGCACTTTAGCCCACACAGGTTTAACTCTCATCCCCCAAGCAATTCTCACACCTTCAGTCCAAAATGGGCTGTAAAAGATGTGCTTGTAGGTGGCTGAGAGGAGGAGCTGCGGTCCAGGAAGAGTCTGCACAAAGCAGCTTCCGGAGCCCTGAATGTGTCATTTATGTAAATGTCAGGGGCCTCACACCTTCCCTTTTGCCCAGGGCCCCGAAAATCCTAGAACCGGACCTGCTTACATCCATCTGAAGAGGTATGCCAGGCGCTTTCACCACAGTCCCACCCCGGCCCCTCCATCTCACCCCACGTGCCCGTCACAATGAAGCTGCTATTTTCCAACCCATGGGAACAAGGAACCCCGACCCCTCCGTGCCCTCCGCGGAATGCCCCAAGGCCGTTCACACATGGCAGGTGCCACGGCGGGGACGTGTTAATAATAAGGCCGCGGCGCTGGAAACACAAAACAGATTTCTCAACACGGCCGCGGCCTGCCAGCCCCGGGGTGCACGCCGGGTCCGAGCTAACGGGAAGCGGCGGCAGAAATAACTGCAGCTCTCTCCCTCACCCGGAGAAGCCCTCACGCAAATAGCATCCGTGACGGAAGCAGCGCCCCTGGCAGCGCGGGGCGGCGGGCCACCTGCTCGGGCACTGCCAATGGGGTCTGCGACAGGGGCGTCCCAAGGTACTCTGGCATCACAGGCGAGGAACCTTCCCCCACTTATATGGGGGGGTGCACTTGTCGAGTCTCTACAGACTCAGCCGTACTCTATTTCAGAGCTGTGCCACTTCTATATTACATGCCACAGGGACGTGGCATCGTCGAAAGGGCCACATAAGGCTTACAATGAAAGAATCATGGTAAATGCTGGGGTACAGGCATAGTGTTTAGGCAAAGAGTTGTGCAAAGTTGAAAAAGTCTATTTTCTGTTTTTCAACCTTCACAGTTAAAAAGTTTGGAATTTTGATTCACCATTCTGCAGAGAAATGACTTTGCAAAAGGCGAACTTGCAGAAAACTATTCAGCGTACGTTTTTTTGCACGACTGGATTCGAACAGAATTATAAACAATCATATTGTTAGGTGGTGAAATTAATCTTGCTGTTCTGAGAAAAAAATAGAACAAAGCACGGCAGAAAAATGTGTACTCTCAGTGAAGTACAAAAATCAGGAACTCTGGAAAGCTTTTCAAACCCACTGGAATGATACGAAATCGTGTAGTTTTGCAGCAGAAAGGGAGTAGGGACGTCTGGGCAGACCTTCAAATTCTATGCACCCTTACATATTACTAAACAGAAGGAAGGGCCTGTCTCCACCACAAACAATTACATTATTTCCATGGTGATGTAAGTCAGTGAGGTGAGCGGGGTCCAGTTTTAAAGTTAATAAACCCCTCATTTCAACTCCTTTTTGTTAGCGTACCTTAAACCCCCACTCAAATGGTTAATCCCCCTTTAGTGGCAAGCACAGTTCATGTCTTACAGGTGGCCTTCAACGGATCCTTCGGAAATTTGTGGCGTGGGCCCTCTGAACTAATGGACAAAATAGATTATTGCCAAGGCCAAAGCATGTGGGGAGATCTTCCCTCTGTACCACCACCCCCAGAATCAGGACAAGGAAGGGGAAGGAAGGGGAAAAATGGGATACCAAAAACTGGACTTTATACAAGTGACTCCACAGCAGCATGAAAAGCACATGCATTCTATCCTGGACGAGCAGCAGAATGGGTATAAGGCATGGCAAAAAAAAAAAAAAAATGGTGCAATGAAAAATATGGAGGACAAAGTAAAAAAAAAACTGTAGTAAATGTTAAATACGCTGCAGCACGAGAGCATCCCAGGTTATGGCACATATTAATTATGCCCACAATGGGAAGGAGAGGGCGAGCATCTTTATACGAATCTGCAGCACGGACACTCAAGAGGGATACATGTGGCTAGGAAGTTACGAGCCCTAATGGTAGCACGGCAAGCCCCCTCACATGGGTAGTAAAAGATAGGGGTGCAGTTGCCCTCTTACATCCACCTGGACCTGCAGCCCTATTGGCAGCACCCCCAAGCAGTCATAACACCAATGGACAGTTGGCCCTCAAGGAAAGAGATGTTTAAGCAGAAGACGTTAAGTCTAAGAGACACGTAAAAGAAGGAATTTGGGTGTAGAACATCTCGAGTGCAAAAATAAGAGAAGTAGGACAGGTGACGGGATGCTTCCGTCGAATCATAGATGATCCGAGGGGAGCATACCTCGTTCTGTAATGCACTCGACCGCTCCATGCTATGAATGGGAACGCATGAGCAACCCACAGCATACATATGGCAACAATCAGCATCTGAATGGAATGTATGCATTAGGCATCCATTCACAAAACTCTCTCATCGCTCATCTTGTTCAGGTCCTAACGTTCACCAATCAATGCGCTTTGAAAACAATAGAACATTAATACAACCAGATTCAGCCATGCTCCTCCTAACTTCAGACTTTCACAGATTAACAGATGCTGCTGGCTTACACCTCCCAGAGCTGGACTATCCCTCCAGACAAAGCCAGACATTAATCAGGGGTGCTGACGTCAGAGGCAGTCTTAAATTAAACGCTTGGCTCCCTGAGATATAAGAAGCATGTGCAGCAGTCTTTTCAGAAGCCATCACATTTGATAAATTTGTTTCACATCCGGTTTCATATGTCCTAACCTGAAAGCGCAAACCCTTTCTGGCAGGCTCTCTCCAAGATCTGCAGAGCTTTTGAAGGAAGATCTGCAAAACAGAGCGTCTTCGAGGGTCTGAGTAAGACATCCTGAGGTATCTCAAACCCTAGAGTGCAGCTTGTCCTCGCCCCTGACCTGGGAAAACCACATTTCTGCACTAAACGGAATTCCAACTAGATCAATGCCTGGCTCATACTGTCAGAAGACAGGGTTTTTCCTGTCTGCGTACTGTTTAGCTGGTGACACCGGAGAAAGGAAAGCCCGCGTCACAATAATGTCAGTTTTTTTTTTAATTCAGGAATAGTCGAAATGCCCAAACCAGAAATAATTCCACAACACCGGGGACAAATAGTAGAAGAAACCCAATGAGAGAGCAAAGACAGCAGAAGACGAAGTCGCATCTACCATGTTAGATAGCTCTGAGGCCTATTCTCTTCCACCAACATCTATTTAGCATAACCTGTTGTATATTTTTTTTATACCACTGATTTGGGGGATAAGGTGGACCAACATCAGCTTTGAGGTACCCAAAGATGAAATTAAACAATGTCAGAATATAAAGTGTTGAATGCTGTTCTCCAATCCAAAAAACAGGAGACACCTACAGGCTAGGTTACCAATCCATCAGGATTTCAATCCACCACACACAATGGAAGCCTACAGCACGGTTAATATTAGTATGACTACAACAATAGCTTTCCAAACAATGTACACTCCTGGAGATTTGACTGATGGGTGGATACAGCATCACTGCTGTGGGAGAAGCCATGTATTCAGTGTCGTCCAACATGTACGCAGTGGAGCTCTGCTCGGAGTTTCATCGAAGAGAGTTCCAGTGAACAGCACCCTCAACGTGTAGGGCTGGTCACCCCACAAAACCTACAATCTTGTAGCAAACAACTCAAACCCATGTTCGTTGACAGACCTCGAAGAAAGTGCAAGGATGCGCCTCACAATTAGACCCAAAAACAGTTGGGTCCCTGCCACAGTAAATTTTATACAGGACACTGGAAGATTAAAACCAAATTCTCTGATGAAGAGGTAACTAATGCAGTTGGTGGCGATGGCTATGAACATGGTCGCGCCTTTTGAGACAGAAAACATCCTGAATTTTCTGCAGTTGCCGGACGCTTTCTTGTATTCGTGCTCTAGGCAGGCCTCGGTTGGTTTAGTTTATTAGTTGCAAATATTTTTCTATAAATATTTGACTTTATTAATGCAGTGTAAAATGAATGGTATTAAAATTACAATAGAAGGAATGATTTGAAACGTGTACAAATGGTACATTTACTGCCTTAGGATAAAATAAAAAAATGGATGGGATAATTTACTAGAATTATAAAAGAGGCTTTAAATACACTTTTTCATAAAATAAGTGCATGGGTTAAATCGGAGTTTCACAGACACAATAAGAGCAGTCCTGAAGTTTCATACAAGCCGGGTTGGCGTGGTATACAGCAACACCACAGTCGATACACAATTGTAAGAGAGCACTGGCTATAATCATTCTATGAGTGAATGTCAGGAATGGTAAATCTAGCATAAAAATCGCTAGTGACAATAGCAAGATTTGGAAACTGAGGCTGACGATTCAAAGACATTTATGAATCGAGCAGGATTTCTAGTTCCTGACTACAGAAACGAGTTTGGGAGATGTACACCGGTCGGTTGCCCAAGAACGGTGATTCCATTTACAAATACACATGGATTCCATCTTGATTTTATTTCAAAAAGTTTTCGTTCATCCGGGTACGAGTGGCTCCAGTGCTAATAAAAAAGGTCAGAGAGAGAAGTGGAGGAATAGTCACTCAGCCTGAAAATTATCTGTACATTAGCAACATATACATAAATATATCAGTAATGAACTTGTGCAGCAGATCAGTGAGAGGTTGGAGATCTAATTTAAAAAAATAGAGATGTTCGGACATCCTCTGGTACTTCCCAAAGAAGGAGTTTATGGAGTCAGGAAAAAGATTAAGTGAATACGTGGGTCCTAACCCTCAAAAAGATTTGTTCTGTTCCAATATCGTGCCACCTGCAGCACATTTCATCAGTTGCCTGAGGAGAATATGGCAGCTGAAGATGCCGAATGCAGCAGAAAGTTCTAATTGATCCAAAACCTTGCGCCGCCACGAGGATCATCATACGCAGACCAGCCGCAAAGCAATAACTGCTTCTTTGCCAGACGAGGTCTAAAACCTGCATGGGCAGTAAGCAACACGTCAGCGTACAACTGGCACTGCTGTGAACAAAGCCAGGGTACCAAGAAGGATTCAGACATGGAAAAGGTGATGGGAGGAAAGCTTGCAATAAGTCTAACCACTGGCACTCACTCGGGGTAACATTCCAACCCATCATTCTTTTGCCTACCATATCAACTCACTTTGGAACAGTCATATGCAAATCAGTTCGGATACTGGTCCAATAGGACTAGTCCAGCCCGAACTGCCAGGCTGTCCCTGAACCAGAACATAAGCAACCCAGGACCGGTTTTGACCTGACAGTCCGGTGTAGCCAGGCTCCAGTGGCACAGTGAGTAGGGTACCCACGTATGGGCATGACGGAATGCTACGAAGAAAGATTACCAGTGGTTAGACTTATTGCAAACATTATTCCCATCCCATTTTTTTTTTGTTTGATACCAACCAGGATTGCCAGTGAGAGATGTTGTGCCAGTTTCTGCTTCACACCATCTCACAAGGCCACCAGCGGGGTCTCCATCCCATGACGTGGAGGTATTCATGTTACAGCAAACAAATGATGGACGGAATGCTGACAATGCAAACATTCTCCCCCAGTCAAAATATCTGGGTTAAATCCATCGTTCTTTTGCCCACTATGCCACCCCAGTTTGGACCCAGCCATATGCAAATCAGTCTTAACCCTGTGCCCCATGGGACAGTCCAGACCGAACTGCCAGGCCAGGTCCTCCCTGGACCGGAAACAAGCATCCTGGGACCGGTTTCAGGGTATGTCACCCTTCTTCAGCCAGGCTAGCTTGAATCTAGTGGCACAGTGAGCAAGGGACCCACGTCTGGGCATACCCATCCCACTTAGGGCGAAAAGTGTTACAGCAAACAAATGATGGACGGAATGCTGACAATGCAAACATTCTCCCCCAGTCAAAAGATCTGGGTTAAATCCATCGTTCTTTTGCCCACTACGCCACCCCAGTTTGGACCCAGTGGAGGTATTCATGGCACCATCCTGGAGGAGATGTTCTAAACAAACCAGCCATTGTTCGGTAACCAGTATTTCAAGGCAGGCAGCATTAGGCCCAACATTGCCAACCAGGGAGAAGTACAATGTGGGATTATATAGTTATTGTTGAAAGAAGATTAATTGGTACTTCCTTCAACCACACCCTGTATTAACACCACATTAATTACATCAGTGACAGGGGGGCAGCAAAGTGGCACAAGCTACTGCCAATGTAGCAGGTTTGTGACCCCTAGCACAGCGGCTCAGCAGATTAAAAACCAGCGAAAAAATGTTTCACTGTGCTTTTACTAAACACAACAGCTACAGTTTAGCTACCACCAGTAGTCCGACATCCCTTCGCACAGAGAGTGTATACAACATGGGCAGCAGCTGTTCACAAACCTTACACAAGCACAAAAGGACACAAAGGTAGCCACTAGGTAGTTATAATTAGGACCACGTTTCCATAGGAAAGTGACTTTTTTGGTTTGCTTATAATGTTGGTGTCATTTGATAAATCTTCACGAAACAAAAACAAAAAAGCCTTATACATCTCAGCTCCTTCCTGGAAAGTTGTGGAGTGATCAGTCAAATGTGGGCGAGGAAAAAGAGGGTGGTTCCAAAAAGAGTTTTCCCAATGCAACTTTCCATGGGACAATTGAATCACAATACCGGAAACACACGAAATGATACCAAAATTGGCAGAAAGCAACATCTCGGTCCAGAAATCATGCTTTTTGTGATTTGGCATAAATCTGTTCTGGAGTTTTTGAGGAATTAAGGTTTAAAAATTATGTATATATCGGGCTACAGGGGAATTGCAGAGCCCACAGATCAAAAGTTGAAATCTGATCGGATACCACATCAACAAAGATGTGGCAGCAGCCATTTAAGGACTCAGGGACACAGTCCCCTGGCCTACGAAGAGGTTAAAAAAACCATTTAGGGGGGAAGGGTAGGGATACCTTGACCCTTAGGCCTGGTTGTGGGTGAGGGGGTCCCGGGGCCCAAATAAAATTTGGGGGGGGGCTGATGAAGTTAATTTTAAGAGGCCCTGGGTACCCCATCACCTAGGGCTATTTATTAGATTTAGGGGAGGTGGTGTGCGTCCTCTCTCCCCGAGCCTTTACACGGCCCCGGGTACTCCATTCCCAAGGACCATTTTTATATTTAGAGGAGTCTCATAGCACTGTTCCCATATTTTTTGCACTGAAACAAAAGGCTAAGGAAATTAAGTAAATTAGGATTTTCAAGACCAAAATAGACATATTTTCTGCATGTATCCAAAGAATAAGGAATTTGGGGCATATGTACAAAGATTCTTGCGGTCAGAAATGGCCTGATTGGGCCGTTTCCACCCGCAAAAATGCTTTTACATATGTTCGAAGTACAAATTGCGATTAGGTAACACATTACCGAATCGCAATTTGTGTTTGGAATTCAGTATTTAGAAGGGGCGTGTTTTGGGCG
This sequence comes from Calotriton arnoldi, assembly GCA_963921515.1. Classification (NCBI taxonomy): domain Eukaryota; kingdom Metazoa; phylum Chordata; class Amphibia; order Caudata; family Salamandridae; genus Calotriton; species Calotriton arnoldi. Next base: position 984,459 of record CAWUFW010000450.1, on the reverse strand, counting down.
TCTCTTCAAAATACAGAATATGAATGGGATGTTTTGCTACTGAATTCCGGCTGCAAAACATTAATAATATATCAACTCCGTAAAGGAGGTGGTAATCCATTGCAAACGAGAAGGGGTCTCAATGGGTCCCCTTCCCCTTTGAGAATGGAAAACAAATATTTTCTAAGACCAGGCAGTGTTCCCACGACCCACTGCCTACTTTAAAAAAATTAAACTTCAAAGTTTCATTTTTTTTTCCAAACACATCCCGGTCTCGTTAAAGGAAAGCAGGCTGCATTTAAAAAAAAAAAGATTGCTTTATTAAAAACCAATCACAGACATGGTGGTCTGCTGGCCCCAGCATGCCACCATCCGGTAGCGGCTGGTATCAGGTAAAAGTGTGGCAGCGCGGGACGGGACAGTAACAAAACAAAAACAAAAAAAGAAGTTACCTGCCGCTGACCGCTCTTTTGCTAGTGCACAGGCTGAGGCTCCCAGACTCCCCTACGGCCTAACCAGATGCTGCTCTCATGCTGGTGAAACTATTACCCAGCAAGACAGAAGCGCCGGGATAGGCCTGAGCGGGCTGGTTTTGCGTTCCAACAGGAACTGGGAGCCTGTGCCTGCAGTTCTCCCCCTGACAACGCAGCTCGGGTTGGAGAGATGTCAGTTTGGCCGTCCTAAGACAGCCGGCCAAACCAACATGTGCACTGACAGCAGTGCCCACCACTCCTCCTCCATGCTTCCTGCAGTGCTCTAGTAAGTATGGCTCCGCCCCCAAGACTGCTCCGTGAAAAATAAAATGATAATAAAACTGTTTTATTTTCATTTTATTTTTCAAGGTGGTCTCTACTGGCGGGGGTGGGGCGCGACGCTCCTCCACCATAACAGAGGAGCCGCCACTGCCATCATCCCTGTGATGCGTATCATACCCAATTCGTCGCAAACTATGACCTACCTCATTAATTTATGAGTTAGGTCGATATGTGACCTACTAGGAATCGCTATTTGAATGATGTAAGTTTTCTTACATCGGGAATTGCAATTTCCTAATTGTGATTCGGTAAGAGGCAGAATTAGGAAATTGCAATTCTAAATTTTTGCATATTTGCGCCACAGTCACCCAGCTCCAATAACAAGATTTTTAGGAAATAGTTAAGAAACCCTTCTTCACCAAATATTGGTAGAGTGCAGCAGGAGTATAAAAGATGCACCTACAGGCAACTTCGAAGATTGCTAATAAATATACATACTGCTTCCAGTCACTGCACCTCTCTATAGGATTTCTGGGCAGTCAGAGCTACAAAAGAGGTTAAATATGGGTATTTAACTCCATGCTTTTGAAAGTTGGAATAATATTGATTTTTAAGTAAAGTAAGTAAAATCAATGGTCATTCCTGGAGGGAGTATTTCTAAGTGAGTGTAAAACGTTCAAATATATTTTTAATTTCAAATAGTGGATTTTTATATGTGATCTATTGTTTGAAATTTACTGTGAAGAAAGATGTACTTTTTAACCTTTATTCTTCCTTCCTTCAGATCATATTGCTCCAGTGTAAAGAGATACCTCATTTGCAGCACTTAAAGCTCGAAAAAGAAATAGAAGGCACGTCTACAAAGAGCGGCAGAGCTGTTCTATTTAGTAAGACCTTTTGAGGATCTTTTTGTGATGCTCTTAAGGGTGTGGTTCTCCTTAGAGGATACCCTGCAGAGACCATTGGCACAAACCAACGAAAGGCCACTGCTTTCAGTACATTAGATTCTTCGGCCAGTAAGCCCTGCCAAGGCATCTTGTTCTTGGTTTATGGCACTATACTGAAGTGATTCGCTGTTCTTACTACATACTGACCAGCTCAAGCAAGACTTCGGCTGAGGAATGGAAGCGTGGCATTCAGATTTCACCAGGTAGAGAACCCAACAAGCATCCTAGACTATGTGACTGCCATCTATCTACTTTCTGTAGACCCAACATCTTAAGTTACCAGATAGAACATCATTTTCAAGTCCTGGTCATTCCTTTAACAACCTAATATTGCCTGGGAGTCATTGCTTTGGTTCATAATAACTGAACGAAATGGAATAACACATGAGAACAATGGTGAGCCGAGGGCTGGGAGAGGGATATGGAGTCATAGGGTCACCTTAAGAAGAATCCTACTCCAGCGATCCAAGACTGATCCTCTCTCACCATGTCCACTAGCCTGCACATGGGCTAGTCACTTATCCATGGAAAGGCAAACTGGAGGTGGAATTCACTTGCCGGGACGTGTACCCTACAAGCCCACTGTTCAAGTACATGCTGCGCTATAGTCGCAGGTGAGATGTTCAGCATCATATAGAACATTGAAATAAATACAAAAATTACATATTTTAATCTATTGGGGGATTGCTTCGGAAATTTGAGCTGTCCCAGTTTCCTGAAAGAAAGCAGTAGCAATGCAGACACCGGTGTACGACTCACCAGGAGTCATCGAAGCCTTCCTGAAAAGGGCGTGATTTGCTTGTCCGCCAGTAATGCGTTGTACAATGCAGTGGCAGGGACCTCTCGATTCAACAAACCGGTGTATTGCCCTTTCCAAGGTATATTTTGAGACCAGAATAGTACTAGTTCCTGGAATCCCACTTTGGTTCTAATTGTGGAATGAGCGGACCGCCCATGTCGGCTACACCCTTCTCCAGCAGTGATAACATTATTCCAAAGTAATGAAAATAATAGCCCCTTCCTTGTTAACTCATTTTTTTCAATACATCAAACTGTTTCCTTTGGTAAATAATCAACCTGCCTTATTAATGAAGCTCTCTGGCTCCCAGTACTCGAGGTAGGTGCCCGCTTCCCTAAAATAACCTTATCAGCGCTGCAGTCGGCCTCGCGAGTTCTGTGCAAATAAAGGAGAACTGGCGATACGCCAGGCTTCGAAAGCGGTTCTGAAAGCGATCATGGGACTAGGCGAACCTTCTCCTCATGAATGAATGAATCTGTTTTCTAAAGCGCCCCGCTGCTTCTTGCAGCGTCCCGGCGCTCATGAAACCAATTCCCAGGAGCAACAAGTCACTAAATGAAAGTGCTAATATACTGTCAATGTTTGGCCCACCCCTATCATAACCATGTTGCTCCAACACTTACTCTCGCCAGAGTTAGCCTACTATGGACCTTGAATGTAGCCAGGTGAACAGGGCCATTGATTCCAAGTTTTGGTAGCTCACTGAAGGCCATGGGCACCCTCTTCTAAGGAGCACCACACCCAGAGCAGAATCACATGAAGATGCTCACAAGTTCTTTCCGAAACAGTACCACCACCTCTGTTTGACTATATACCTTCTATTTCTCCATCAAGCTTTGAAGGCATCAAAAGCACTCGCTTAATTTGTCCTTTGAGCTTCAGGTGCATCAAAAGCAGTGCATGCATTTCTCTGTTGCACTTAAAGTGACTCAAAAGCGGTCTCAACATTTCTCTTTCGGGGCTCAATGAATGAAAAGTAGTAGAATGCTTTTTCTATCAAGCATCGAGTGAATCAACAGCACTTGTTCCCTTTCACCCTCAAGGAGCGGGTGCCCCAAAAGCAATATCGCTGTTTGTCTACCGAGCTTCAGGTGCCTTATTCCTGTATTACAGCAGGGTCAGTACAGATTTGCATAGGGCAGGTCTCTGTCCAGAGTGGCATGGTGAATGAAAAATGACAGACTGGAATGCAGTCCTGATCTATTTCCAAAGATGGAGGATTTCAAGCATTCCATCCATCACCTTGTTTGGTCCATTTCTCTACGGAGCACAGAGTGGCTCAAAAGCAGCGCCTCCTCAAGCTGGACCATTCACAGCTCCGGACAAAGCTATCTGCCACCTGGAAAGTGTCTCCATGGACAAGTGGCAATGGTTGCCCTGTTGACCTGCTCCCAGGAAATAGCTTGTGGTAGTGTTTTAACATTACCGAGGCGAATTCTAGGTTTAGTGAGGCAATGTGTGCGCAGAAGCAGGTGGGCAATTCACGCAGGCTGATCTCTTGGGCAGGGCCTTGAGAAGCATAGGGTCACTATGAGAATCAGGGGTACTACAGGAGGCAGGGTATGCCTGCAGGGCACAGCGCTCTCTGCAGCCGGCACCAAACTGACAGAAGTTCACTTCATAGCAATCCTCTGCACCTCCTAAAAAGGGGCAACACTGCAAGTGGTGGGGGTGGCAGCAGGAGCTACCCCACAGTTAATGTTAATGGATGACCCATGTCATCAAGGGTGCAATGCTCCAATCTTGTGCTATTTTTGAAGGAGTAGACCGTTTGCAGCCATCCTGGTTCAACTAAAAGTGATCCCCGAGCGCAACTCTTAGAATGCAGACATGGTTAAACAAAAAACCAAACTTGGAGCAATGCATCATGGGTGGCATGGAGTCATCTGGTAATCCTATACAAAGTAATCTATGCATAAAAAAACAGCATTAGCAGACAAAAGGGGAGCGCTCTGTCCGACGTGGCGAACACTCCCCACTATGTCCCAACAGTCCATCCACCTGTACTGTCTTCCGGTACCTTCTGTGCCAGAGCATGCATATTTTCAGTCATTTTCTTAGTTTGCTGTATTTCGTTTGCAGGCATGCTTAGATGGCCCAGTGATGTGAAATCACCGTTAGGTCCAAGCCTAGCAGACAGCAACTTGCTAAAGACTTCTTGGGGATATTCTGAAAGCTGACCTAAGAATGCATTCTGCCCACTGCTTATCATTGGATTTGTGGTTTGTCACTCACATTTCCTTGCTTTCTATTTCCTTTAGGCTGTCCAGCATGTCTCAATCCCTCTTGTGGAGCATATCCTGTTTATTGTATTCTTCCACGAGCGCTCGCTTTCTGTAAATAGGCCTTAACATTTTTTTTTTATCTTGTCACATTTGCTGTGCATTCAAAAACAGAGGTCAAATCTCAGTCTTCCAGGGGGCTTGGTGTTTACTTTTATTTCTCGGACTTGAAAGTGAGAGGATTTATCTGACAATCTGGGTGTGTGAATAGAAATGCTTTTTTCTAGCACACGGCATCATGTAAATGAACTGTGCACATATTTCAGAATATATCAGAATTAGGAAAGCACAAATAAAGCACAATTTTTGCAATTCTGAACTGTGCTGGAAACAAATATTTTAATACGATCAAAGCAAATCAGTACACAAGGCGATGCCAGTTCCACACATCATTTGTGCGCTACATAGTTTTATCAGTAAAACTGTATGTCTGTGCAAATGTAATGGCCATTTCAATTGAAAATGTGTTTTCTGTAATAGCAGCACGCTACCACACCAGGCATACTCCACTCTACTCCATGCCACACTACAACACTCCACTCTATGCCACTCCAAGACACACTATGCCCCTCCACTCTACGACACTATGCCACTCCACGACACTCTTTTGCACTTCACTCTACTTTACTCCACTGTATGACACTGTACTCCTCTCTATGACTCTACTCCTCTCTACAACATCATACTCTACGATACTCTACGACACTCCGCCCTACGACACTTTACTCCACGCCCCTCCACCCTACGACTCATTGCTCCACACTACGCCATTCCACTCTACCCCATTCTACGACACTTTATGCCCTTCCACGCCACTCTACTCCATACGACTACAACTCATGACACTCCACAACCCTCTGCTCCACGACACTCTACATACTCCACTTTACGACACTCCACGCCACTCTCCTCTATGCCACTATCTTTTAGACATGCTGAACAGCAGTCACACTGGTGTACAACATCGCTAAACACATTAGCAAAGCCCATAGCTCTTGAGTAGGTGAGACCTATTGGCTTTGCCAATGCTTGTTCTGCAAGTGCATCTTCTTCCTCCTGGAAATTCAGGAGTAAGTCACAACTGCGCTAGTAGTAAGACCGCACGGGCCGGCCTCTGCTGCTACTGGCTTATTTGGATATAATCTCTTTGACACAACTCTCTGAAGTCACTACAAGGTAAAAGTGAACCGCACATTTCCAGTTAGAAGTCTGTAAAATATCACTCTGCCTTCGAAATGTAAAAGAACCGGTTCGATGAAGTCCGCTACTCAAGCGATTTTTACTTTCACGACGCTTGGTAAGTCAATTTTGCGCCATTTAAATCCAAACAAATTCTGCTCGAGAAGGAACTGTGTTCCAGGCGGTAGTTGCCCAACCCGTGCCTGCCCTGCTGGATGTTGGCGGCTGCGACTGACACATCACCAGCCCTGCTTGCAGACAATACCTCACGCTGCGTCCCTCGCTCGTTCTTTCTCCGCGGCCCTAATTGAGTTTGAAGTGGCCGCTCCCAGAGGGCTGCCCACAAGGGCACATGCGCGGAGACACTTTCAAAGCCCCAAAGCGGACACCTGGGACAAGGCAGGCCCTGTGCAGAACCTGCGGAGGAAGCGCCTAGCGCCAAGAAAAGCAACCGATCCCCACAGTCGACGCCAGCGACTGCCAGCGCAGCGCTTTGAGTGGAAATCAAAGGCTGCTCGTGAGAGCCTGTCATATTGAAGCACTATATGGAAGCCGTCAGGCTCGGCGCACACAACAGGCCGTGTCAGGGGGGCCGCCGACGGGCCAATGATCCAAACCTTGGACCCTCGAAGTCTCAAAGCGCCTGGCTGCAGCCGGACATGCCAGCAGAAGAGCCAAGCTGCATTTAAATCGCAAAAATTAAAGATAGGCATGGAAATGGGAAACACAGTTATAATAAATGAGCCCAAAAGTTAAAACAAGTAAAAAAATACATTTTAATAAAAGCTGGTGTCACCGGGGGCGTCCGAGTAGCGCCAGATGACATCATTGTGTTTTTTTTTTGTTTTTTTTTTACAGTGGATGACGATCACCCTTCCTGGACCATGGGGAAGCCATGACCTCAATCATACCGATGTAAATATACTGGAATATACGCAGTATGGTAAGACTACTAGTGAGCGTCTGTGTGCTGAGCCAGAGGAAGGGCCCACCCAGACAGGAAAGGCCCACCCAGAGGACCGGCCTCATGGTCTCAACTTAGCTTCCCGGAAGTGGTCAGCATGGAGTCGCCGGCTCCTTATCTGCAAGGGTTGCTTCATCACGGTGTATTCCAGAAATACCAACAATGTGCTTCAAAATGCATCTGGCTCAAGCAGACATCACGTAAACTCTTTCCCGTCCAGTCCACCTCCCGGTGAATTCCTGGTTACACCGGAAGAACAAGCCATACATCTTGCAAACAAGTGGAAACGCTCAAATTAACCAGGGCAGTTTTAGGCTGGTTCTCACAACACGTAAGATAGCTCAGAAGTCTACTACAGAGATGTGTGTGAAACGTGGGGTCAATGTTGTGAATCTCAGCAGCATTCCTCAGCATTTCACCCTCCCAAGATTGTCAACATGTGCCATTCAGTTGGGCAACAAGAACACCCAAGACCCTTCAACATCTGCTACAGCGTACACCAACTGTTCCAATTTCTGGTGTCCGGGTGTTGGGGATCTAGAACCTCTTCAGCTCCCGAAAGAGGTGCCCTGGTCTTCCTTCACCCAACAGATGAGATTCCAGACACTTTGGCCCACAGACCGCTCTCCCTCCACCTCCCCTCCATTTTATATCCATTTCCTACTTTGCGTTTCTCAATTTCCCACGCCTTCTTTGCTCCTCTTCAGATACTATCTAGCAGACTCTAGCTCTTACTGCTGCAAAACCAGTCTTCTAAAATCCTGACACACCTTTTTTGAACACTGCTTCAATGACCTCCTTTTAAACTACCCTGATTCTAGCCCTTAACTGAATAATGTCTCACTAGGGATGGCTAGCCGAGCAGAATAAGTGTTTTGGAGTAAGATATCTATGCGCCAACATCTCATCAAGCCTTGGTAGAATCATCAAGTGCTCCCACCCTTCTGTATTTGGGTTATACAGGAGGACCACAGGATTATCTCATGAAGTCAAGCTCGAATCATAAGGTACTTCCACCCTTTTGTGAGGGATTAGATATATGCGCATTAACATCTCATCAAGCCTAGGGAGAGTCATCAGGAGCTGACACCCTTCTGTATGGGGCTTAGATATCTACGCACTAAACTCTCATCGAGCCTAGGTGGAACAATCGGGTACTCTGAGCATTCGGTTATGCGTTTAGACAGCTGGAAGGCAGTATCACCTCATCAAGTCCTTCCACCCTTCAGGTTAGTGTTTAGATCTTAATGCACGAACATCTCTCAAGCCTAGGTAGAATCAGAACGCACTCCCAGACGTGCGAGGCTGGGTTGCTATGGCTGCATCATCATTTCGTTGAGCATAGGTAGAACTATCGGGTACTCTCACCTTTCCACCCTGGGGTTAGATAGATATGTTGGATTGTCATCTCGTCAAGTCTAGTTAAAATCATCAGGCACTCCCACACTTCTGTTTAGGGCTTAGTTACCTATATAATAACATCTCATTGAGCCCCAACAGAATCATCAGGCACTCCCACACTTCTGTTTAGGGCTTAGTTACCTATATAATAACATCTCATTGAGCCCCAACAGAATCATCAGGCACTCCCACACTTCTGTTTAGGGCTTAGTTACCTATATAATAACATCTCATTGAGCCTACGCAGGATCATCAGGCACTCCCTTTGCTCCATTCCGTGTACCCCGATCACCACCTTGAACAGCTTTCTGATTTCCCTGGTGTGGGCTGGTGGCCAAAGTAGGGAGAAGCTAGAGGTATCAAAGTTGGATATGGAGCCTGGAGGCCTGTGTCTCCCAGACCTTAGCTTCTACTATTTTGCGGGATTAGCAGTATGCGGCACAGTTGTGTACTGAGGGTCCAAATACCGAGAAGGCCTTGCTAGCGGAGTGGGACGAGGGGGCGGGCCTCCCGGAATGTCCGATGATGGGATCGCAGATTCCGCTCCTCTGGGGGACTATTTTCACGCATATATAAAACCCTGAAGGTGGACTGTAGGGTCGACGTGACGAAGTTCCGGGACAGATGGTTGGCTCACAGATGGGGAATGGCAGCAGTCTTTTGAGCAGGTCCTGGGAGGTTGACAGCAACACCCGCTTTAAGCTCACGCAATACCATTATTTACATCGCACCAATCCGACACCTCAGCGAATATCTCTTTGAATGCAGCGCACTCTCCAGCGTGCCCCTGGTGCAGTCTGAAACCGGCGACAATCCTGCATATGACTTGGGACTGCAGGAGGTTGCAGGTTTATCGGGCAGAGGTATTGCGAGTGCTGCAGGACATTACAGGGGTTCCTATTGAACCCCCGGATAAGCACTGTCTATTGGGCGTTCTTCCGACCCCAAAAACCTGGTCACAAATGCGGCACAGATTCGCCCCACTGGGGCTTGGTTTGGCAAAACGCCACACTGCAATACATTGGACACAATCCACCCACCGCCGACTGGATAAATGGAGGGCTGATTTGAGTGAATGGGGAGTAGCCGAGGAGCAGAGACTAAACTTGGTCTGCATGGATGAGAACGCAGAACGTGACAGAGATCTGGGGGATATGTTGGAAAGGCTGGTGACTGATGAGGAGCAGGGGTTTGCGTCATCTGTTCTTTCAGACTGCTGGGTCCACTTTGCCCCTGATAACATCAGAGATCCACTCCTCGAATGTCTGAATGTTCTACGGCAAAGTTTGCAAGTGTAGGAGGTATGTGAGGAGAGGGGCCACCCATGCAGGTCTTACTGGTAGGAATGGCCAAGCTCCCTGTGTGTGTCCGGGGGACTCACCTGGGACGGGATAGCTCCCTGCGGCTGCTGAGACTATTAGATTCTGGATGAGTTGCAATCATTTATTGACGGGTTAGGCTCTACGTCGCCTGGCACCCTGTTCACCCCCGACCTCCTCAATTGCCCCCATCTGAGAGAGAAAGCCGACCTCCCTTTTCTTTATTCTTACCTGACTGCCATGGGTGCAAACACCCCTTATCACTCTACCGCTACCACAGTTGATAGTTATTATGTTTTTCTTTGGGTGATTCATTCCCGGATGTTATGCACTGTATACTTACTATGTTGATGTGGAACTGTATATTTCATCATGGTGTCCCTGAGCTGGGACCACTGGCATCTTGTACAGGTTCAATGTAAGGTCTACTTAATTTGTATTGCTGACTGTAGGATGCTCCATGTTCCTTATTATTGTACTGTTTCCATAGGCAAAAACATGTATTGCACCATAATGTGCAAATTCTCAATAAAAACAAGATATTTAAGAAGAAAAAAAAAGTATATTGTAATTCGCTCTCCACCACTTCCAAACTCTTTGGTTACTATATTTCAAGATTGGGCCTTGGACTGAGGACAGCCATATAGGATAGCGGGCAAGCCACAGAAGACGCTGTGCCTTGGCAGTCAATATGGAATTGTGATTACATTCCTTAAAGTTGCAGGGGAACAGGCATATTACTCAAAAGGAAAGTTTCTTTTCAGATGCAAGGCTTCATTCACTTTAACAAAGTGTCTGAGCGGTGATCCACCAGCAACTCTGTCCTCAGAGAAAAAGGGGACTCCCCTCCGCCCCCAACATTTCCTCCTTGCAAATGGTCCACTGATAACACCATGTTCTTAATTTCCAGGCAGTCCATGAGCTGTTGTCTCTTGGCAGGCTAAATCAGCATCCTTCCCAGCAGATGAAACAAAACAGTGATCATTCCAATGAGATTCATGGAAACAATTTACTGTACATTGTTAAACATCTAGGGGGCAACAAGGGAGGTGGTGGTGGGGAGGCTCACAGGGAAGGAGGCTTGAGAAATCAAATGCTCCAACAGTGGGATCTTCTGCCAAAGGACATGCTCGGCTTCCTAGAAAGAAGACCTCAAGGCCCGAGCGGGGTCTTATACACTGCATGTGTCTGAGCACAAACGCAATTCAACGAGCCTTTCATTAAGGGGAGAGGCCTTCTTTTCTAAATGAAACGGTCTTCTAATGCTATTAGCTCACAATCGTAAAGGTGATTAAGGGGCCGCGTAGATCATGGAGTACATCCATCTGCTACTGCACAGGAAGAAGAAATTACACTTACTGGTAATGCATCACAGAGCTGTTTTTTTGTACTGGTTACCACTACCTTTAATCATTACCTGCTGTGTGAAGTGAAACTCCAATGAAAAAAAACTTGAGAAAAAGTCTGAAGCGTTCCTCCTATTCCGCAACCATGACTCAGTGGAATCCCTTTTGGACTACCGCAAAACTAATTCTGCCCAAAATAGGCAGTCCACTGGTCTCTGCAGCAAAGAGGAATATTACATGGACTATAATGTTGCCCTGCACTGACAAAAGCATGGGCACATGAAAGTATACACTACCAGGGGCGGCTGCTGCCAGTCCCAGGTGGGGGGGAATAATAATAAAAATATAAACTTGCCTTTACTGCCAGCCACCACGATCTTCTTCTACCGCGCCGCGCTGCTCCTCTGCTCCCGTCCCGGCACTACAAATCCCATGGGCACAGGCGCCCAGTCCCCACCCAATCCCAGAGCTTCTCCCAGCATGAGAGAAGTGCAGGGATTGGGCAGAGGGGGCCGGTTTTGCACTCCAGAAAGATCTGGGAGCCTGTGCCCCTGAGCACTGGGATATCTCAAAGGAACAACCTGGAGATATCCAAGTGCGCATGTCGGTTTGGACGGCCAAGGACGGCCGGCCATACCGAAATACGCACTTTTAGTGCCTACCACTCATCTTCTCCCTTGCTATGTGACGCTGCAGTCTGGCCTCGCCCTCGACTCGGCAGACTGGAAGTAAAAATAAAATGACAATAAAATAGTTTTGTCATTTTATTTTTCTTCTGACTGATGCATTTCAGCAGTGGGGCCATGCTCCTCCGCCATAGCGGAAGAGTCGCCCCTGCACACTACTGTCACAAGAGATCGGTCTTGCATGTCACATCCCTAGTAGAGTTCGACCTTCAAGAATAAAGCATGCAGCATTCAATGGAAAAAGTGCAGTCTACAGAACATACTTCAAAGCACACCCTCGCCAGCCTCACATCAATACCCACAGACCTTCGCTGATAGAAGCCGAAGAAGCTGTTTTTCAGCAGATAGACAGAGCCTCCTTGCCCACTGAGGGACTCCAACACAAAGTTAACAAGAAAAGTTTATTGGGTCAACCTATTGGAAATGGAATGCCAAAGATACTGGCCAAAGATGGCTCATCTCCATATAGCAATATAAACATTTTTGTCATACCCGACTTGTCCGACCCCGGCTGGATGGCAAAAAGCCTTAAGAGCCAGATGCAAGGTTGATGTGATACTTTTACTAGGAGGGATCTAAAGAGCACCAAGATGATCCCTATAACTGAGGGAAGACGCATCGGTCACCACCGTTGCCACTGCCAGAGGAGGACCAATGGTTGTGTGCGGATGCCCCCAATAATCCAGAAGATGGCATCCAGACGAGGTGGCAATTGGCAACCAAGGAACCGGTAGTCCACCATGCCCAGCTCAGGGAGAGAATGTTTTTGAAAAATCCACAGCATCACCTAGGTGAAGGCTGCGATTTGCACTGGGTCTGCACCGGGGTCAGGAAAAGCGAGTAGCACTTCAGTAGAGGAGATGGTGCCTTTGTGATACCTACCACCTCTGGCTCCAAGGTCAAAGTAGAAGCTGGGGTCAGGGAGCAGAACCACCACCTGGACGATCTACCTATGGATGTAGAACAGTGTCACGAGACCAAAGGGTGCCTTCTCTTCAGTTTATATAATGACCTGGAAGACTGCTCCCTGGAGGAGACCCAATTTAAGGTCTTACCAGTTGAAGGCAGACCAGAGCAGAACCTGGTGCAGCACCTAGAAGTAGTGCAGTGCGGCTTTCCTCAATACCGGCCCTGGGCCTGAGCCAAAAAGACTTCAGCCTCTCTCTTCATCAGGGCCTTAGAATGAATGCACACATCCACACTTCTCGCATGACTTGAAATCATGGTGTGGCCTAAGCGACCCCAAACAGACATTTAGAAGATCTAATTCCGACATTTGCTTTTGCCACTGGCATGGCAATATGTTCAGCATACCAGCTTCTTAGGGGGACATTACCCCTAAAACACTAAACTTTGCAAACTTTTATTGGAAAGTTCCTAAGAGCAAGCGGCTCCGGATCAGCATCCTGGAAAAAAAGGAGCTGACATCAGTGTCCTGGAGTGGGCCTTATGTGGTCTATGACGTATGTCCGGGGCGGAATCAGAAGTCGAGTTGGAGCCATGGCGCTACCTACCAGCACAGGAGAGGGCTTAAGGTTTCTGGATCCGGTCTTGCAATTGGGAGGATTTAAAAGGTGAGGAATCTAAAGGTAGAAATATCCATCAGAGCCACTTGGCAAACAGCAGCCCATTAACAACCTCCTCTTTCTCAGGAAAATCACTGAAAGTGGTGCAATATGTGAAACAAAACCACCTCCTACATAACCATCAGTTTAGATTCCGCCCAACAAGAGGGACCGAATCAGTCCTGGCCACCTTGAGAAAAGAGTTCCTTCTCGTCTTGTATGAGTGCAACAAGACCTGCCGACAGCGGCCTTTTGACTATAAAACTGTGCAGGAAACGCTCAAACCTTGGACTTATTAATCAAGCACGACACCACAATCGGTCAGATCATTTCCCATCAACCGCTACCAAAAATTCAGAATTGGAACTTTTGAATCAACCACATGCCCTGTATCGTGCGGTGTTCTGAAAGGGTTAATTCCTCTTGTCTACTTTCAAATATCTATGTTTGGCCAGTGGTTCAGCTCCCTGACCTTTACCTAGTGAATTTCAAAATGGACATCAATAGCTCAGAGATCCACTTCCATCAGGAAAATGGCCCAGAGAAGGTAACTAACATCACCTAATGCTTAGACCACATGTTCCAATGGAAAAAGGAGAGCTACCAGTTTATGAGGGATACCAAGAACCATATTTTAGTAATCTGAGACTCTGAGCCCTCCTCACTCCTTTTTGCCAAGCCCTCAGATATTAGAAACCTATCAAAATGAAAGAATCTAGAGAGTATCTTTGATGCCAGTATTAACTTTGCACTGCAAGTCAATGCAGTGGCTTCAAGTGTGAATTTGCAGCTCTCTCCCGAGAAAAGCTCTCGCTCTCCTTCACACTGGACACCTAATCGAACTAATTTGGAGTCTCATCCTGGCAAGTCTCGACTTCTGTTATTGCTACTATGTTCTTTCCAGTGAACTAACTCAAGGGCAGACGTCTCAAGGCTCTACAACAAGGCAGGCAGAATGTGCCTTACCCTGGTTAAGTGGATTCACATCTAACTTACTCTGAAACACTCCACTGGCTCCCAGTGGATATGAATCAATGTACCATCATTAAAGGGTTTTGGGGCACAACATACCTGCAGAAACTGGCAAATCATTACAACCCCAGTAGAGTACTCCACTCAACATCTTCCCAGCAACGCTCATTCAACAGGATGAATCACAGAACCAGATATCTAGCCGAGGAGGGACCTAGACACTATCAAGAGCGAGAACCTCACCCCTGGTGTGAGCCAAACCACTCGCAGTTCAGAAAAGTTTCTAAATCTGAACTTTTCAGACTAGCTTTTAACTCAGCAGATCACAGAGGGGTCACCAGCGAAAGGACGTTGGACACAATTCACTGACTTAACCCAATAAGACCCCAACCTCCGCTCATCACCGACCTTTATTTTCCTCTTTCTAGCACACTGAAGTAACCATAATGAGACACTTCACAAAACTCATCAAAAAGGCAATTTTGAAGCATGCCTTTTGCTGGAAGACTTAATATTAACTGAAAGAGGATGCTCTCAGCCTGCCATGGAGATGGGGGACTAGAAAGGTGTACAAGGGTGTGGGGCATGGACCCACACACAATACAAATATTTTAGCCTAACATAACATATAGAACAGCAATAGGCTTGACAACACAGACAATGAAGAACTTAGGCCTGTAGCATGTACCAGAAAAGAGGATGGTTATCTGACAATAAGACAAGTGTCCATCGGTCTGAAAAAGCAGCATAAGATTACTATCCAGGCTGCACATCCTTTAATACCCAGCAGCAAAAGGACAAAAAAGGAAACATGTATTTTTACATAAATATGGCAACAATCGTAGAAGATCAGCAACTTGCAGGCTGCAAGGAGAGAGGGGCCAGCTCCATGAACCTGACAAGAAGGATTCCAGAGAGAAGAACCTAAAAAAAACATTTAAGCATCCTGGTGCCACCCTCTAGTGAACTGGGCAAAGGCTGAACGTTTACTTCCAGGGAAGATAAGAGAGAGAATTAAACACATCAACCAGCAGTGCAGCTAAGGAAACAGGGATGCAAGGTCCAAGCTAAAGCCCGGATTTACACAGATAGTTCGCAAATAGTGGTCGCATATTGTGCACTGACTATTTCAACCTGTATGTGAATTTGCAAAGCGACCTATGTACTAATGGGTTGCATCACAAAATTTACAGTTACAGGGGGTGTCAGAAAGACATGGCTAATGAATATTAGATAGGCAGGACACTATTTGCACCCAACAATCTTTCAGCAGGACCTTGGTAAAAAGTAATCTATCTCTCAAACGCTCATGTTGGAACAGGCGTGGTGAATTAGAACGGATTAAAAATGTACTCTGACTAAGAACCTGATTTACAGTTTGGCCGGCGGGTTACTTTGTCACAAACCTGACAGCTATCACGTCTGCGGTATTACAAGTGCAGTATATCCTACGCCGCTTGGTATAAGGTGGATGGGATAGCCATCACGTTTGTGAAGGACCACCTCTCTTTTGTGGCAAAATCGTTCCCAGTCGCACAGTCTACTCACTTTATCAACAAAGGCTCCACGAGGATAGATGTGACATAACACAACATGCACAGAGTGCATCGTGGCGCGAAATAACAGATGTTTGTTGTCACCCAAATCAATGGTACTCCTTTTATCAATCTCAGAAGGGTGAAAGGCTGAATGAATCTGCCTGGATTCAAACCTGTGATCATGAGGGCAAATACACATTCCTGCATCTGATTCATCCACTCAGTCACCAGACCCAGGGTCACTGTTGTGAAGAAGAAAGTTCAAATCAAAAAAGGTTCAAGCAGTAAAAAGGGTCCCTTGTTGACCAGGCCTGCCCATGACTCTTGGTCGGTTCTTCTTTTTAAAAAACCTTTTCAGAGTTTTTTCCTTTCCAGCAGACCAGATGAGCAGTTTTATGCCAAGAATGGCCACATGGCCTAGATGTGGGGTGTGTGAGCTCAGGGTGGAGGGGGGTTAAGTGTTTAAAAAGATTCATGCCACAGGACAACGCTAAAGCAGGCAGGTCAGGCCACCTCCCCATCTCATCAGTGCTAGTGTGTTCACCCTGGCCTTCTAAAGGAAATACAAATTTATGAAATCTCTTCAGTGGCTAGAAAATGGCACCTGAGGAAATTCGCTGATGGGCTTTGAGGAATCCAATTCTCAATAAACCGACAAAATCTTCAAGCAGGTTTCCGTCTTAACCAGTGTACAACTAGGCATAAGGCAGAAAGTCCCAACCATCTTACTAGCTCAGAAGTGACCAGCTTCAGTCCCAGATGCATCTGTCCCGCCCGCCCTCTCTACTCTACTCTAAATGACCACCAGTAAGTCTCCCAGAACAGGCAACTGGGGCAAAGCAGCAGTTGAGTACTCCACTGGTACCAGCAGAAAGTTGAACCCCCGGCTGGTCCAATCCTGATAAAAAGGCTGCGCGTTCTGCAGTGATTTCAGTGCAACAGAACACGCTTCTCCCACCAAGGGTCAGGACACGCCTTGAGATCAAGGGGGCATCGGAAAGCACCATGTAAATTTAATTCAGGGCTCCTCTTGGTGCATTTTCTAAGCCCAGTGTACACCAGCAGCAAGTCCTGAACTAATCTACAACCAATTTTACAGCAAAGTAACCTCACCAACTTCTAGATAGAGTCGCATTCAAACTGCAGAAATCTTCTGTGAGTTCTGCTAGATCCAATATGGAGCAGTGCTCAAATTTGAAGAATTCATCCATCTTTCTTCCGAATGCCACTGTACCGTCAACGAGATCCGGAACCAGACAAGAACATCAGAGGGGAGTGCCACCTGCCAACGCCCGGCATGCGGAGCTTCGAACAAAAGAGACGTACAGTTTCTCAGGGAGAACAAATCGTACCTCTTGCTTGAGTGGTGGGAAGTAACCTTCCTGGGACAAGTTACAAATCACACTGGGCTGCACCAGAGAGGCTCAACAGCATCTATTAATCCCACTCAGGGAAGGCCAATACAGGCCACCCAGCTGCTAGCACATGACCACCTACTTCCTGGGTGTCCTCTGCAATCTGTGGATGCAACACCCATTTCTCAAGGTTACCACTGAATATGATTTGCAAACAATGTTTTCTACTTTACACACCCTACAAGACATTTATGAAGCCATGTTTTTATTATTTTTTTCAGGAGTGTTTTTAGGTCACCAGCACCAGTAACGCAGGACAAGGTCCAAGCTACAGACAGCAGTGTGGATCCAAGTAATTCATCCCACGGGAAAACAGGTGGTGGTAGATATGGTCAGCTCCACTGGAAATATGCAGCAGGAGAGGGCCAAATTATGCAGCAGGGTTGAGTAAATTATGCGGCACGTTTTGTAATAGTACTACTTCATTATTTCATAATTTTTAAACTTGGTAACACTGTCTGGGCATTGGTTGCACCTCATTAGTACCAGTTTAATACCCAAATATAGCAATAAGCAACAGAAAGGTGCCCAGTCCAGCTTTGCAAAAGGCCTTCCACTCCACACCACAGCAAAACGTGATGCTGCATTTTTTGTAACATTTGAACCATTTGAGCTAGAAACAATTTTGTTGTTGTTAAAATCTTCAGATTATGTGACAGATGATGAATTATTTGGCAAATACGGCAAATCTATAATTATGCGAAAAACACCAAAGTAGCCCAATCGCATAATTCCAGTGTCCCCGGGTATGGTTAAAAACAAAGTTCCCTAAAGCAGACTTCGGTCTAGGTGGTCAGACAATGATGGCATCACACCTTAACGCAGGCAATGCCTTACTTGAAGGTGTACTGAACTCCTCACTAGCACCACTTAAGGCAATGGGTGTGCATCTGGATTGTAATTTAACCCCTTTTCGTCCCTCTCGCCTACATGAGAAATTAACCAAAGATGGTGGTGGACACTCAATCACCAGGGAAGACAGTTGATGCCTAAAACTCACCAAAAGGAAGAGGATGAAACCTACCACCTCAGTGGTTCTTATTACTCATGAAGAGCTTGGAGTTGTTCCCTTTTAATGGAATTTGTTCTTGATATGGACACAGGGAGCCAGGGCACTTTACAACATGGTAAAACGTACACTGTCATTACTTGTCAAAAATCTTAATGTACACATCCCTGACAACATCTGGCTCTCCACTTCCATCCTCTTTCCAAAGTGCACTGAAAACTCAGTGTGTGACCTTCATCAACACAAACAAAACAGACTTTGGGGAAGACCCACACTAATGCATTACAAAGTACCACACTTAATGCTTTCTTCTTGGTTACTCAAATCGTTCATTTTGCATCCTCCTATGACTGGTTTTCTAGGTCGATGCACCACAAATACGAAAGAACTAAGCAGAAACCCCTGCTCAAAACACATTTAGTACCAATCTAGGGATACGTTCTCTTTATGGGTTTTTTGATAATTCTGTTTCTAGACCCCCTTGGCACTAAGGACAAAGGCAATGTGCCAACCCAAATCATAAAACCAGTTGCACAGCAATCATTACACAACCCACTAAGCAATATTTGAGCAAGAAGTTTTTCCCGGTAACAATCAATCAATGAGATGCGACAGGGACAATCAGTGTAAACCCTAACCCACTTTCATTAAGGAGTAACACAATCAAGAACACTGGAACACAAAAGTTACATTTTAAATATTTATTTTAAAATTGAAATCCTAGATTAGTGGACACAATATGATTTGGAACCATGATGAAGACACATAAGGCAGCAGCAACGGTTCCTAAAAGCGTGAATAACAGATACCTCTTCAACATGATTACTTCTATTAATCTATAGCAATCGTACCCTCCCTTCTGCTACTTCTAAGCGCTAATCGAATTTTAGCTAAGCAACAAATAAAAGATATTTCTGGTTTTAGAGATGGTACACACCTGCATACCTGTTTGAACAAAGGAGTTCTATGTTCAATAAAATAGCATGGTCTGCTATTCTCATCTTACAAATCCGGCTGCACGGATAACTCAGTGAGCAAAGGCTAAGTGACTACCGTCCTAGTATTCTTCGATAGGAACCAGAGATACGAATCTGTATGGCCTCGTCTTGGTGTCCTCTGACATGGAGACTTTTTTCCCTTCACCTTCTGTGCTCACCTTTTAGAACCATCTCATTGTTAAAATTTCTGTGCAGAAACATTTAACAGAAAGCGGTCTTCTGCCCTCTCAAATATTTTTGTTCCACAAGATTGTGTTCTTTTGAATAACAAGAGTAATGAGACATATAGAAATCAACTTGTTAATGTAAAATGAAGCAGTCAGCATTTTATATTAAATACTGAAAATATAAACACTCTTTATTATCACGTTGCAGAACATATTATTATACACCAAACTTGTGTCGCATGAATCACGTGTATTCAACAATCTCATTAACTAGCTAGCATGGGTAACTCAACCGGGGGGAGAGGCCCAGAACAGAAATAAAAACACAATATTCACAACACTAGTGACTACCTGGTACCAATACTTAAATGAGAAATCCCTTGTTTTATCAAAGTAGCCACCTATGTCCAACCTGTATTTATTCCATTGGTATTCTGTCATGTTTGTTCTTTTAATTTGGGCATATTTAATAATTCAGATCTTACCTTCACATCGCTATGAGCTAGTGATAGGTTATACAAGAATGGGTTGAATATTTGCTTCTCTACCACTGACACCCTGGCATGTTCATTAGAAGCACCTGGTAAAAAGAGGGATTGGTACACTTCCAGTTGCTTCAGTGGCTAGAGATGTTTTGGGAAATTGCATCCATTCTGTTGAGAACATAACTGCGCCGGCGGAAAGGTTTGCAGATGTGTGCATTCCCACCAGATGGGCCTTATCGCGAGAAAGTTACAAGTGTGATGGTGCATGTGTTGGAGCTATAAAGTGGGTGACACAGGGGGTCTTTTCTGAGCCAGGGCACGAGCGGCATTATCCCACGGATCCGGAGAAAATTTGCTCCTCTCGCACTAGGGACTCAAAGTGATGCCCAAGATTTTAGTGCTGCACCTGCCAATGGCGTAAGGCCGCAGCCCACTGATCGTCGCTGAAATGGCCCCCTGGGGGACTGGAGCAATGGAGTGACTCAGCGAGCATTCCTGGGCACCACGTAATGCCGCAGAAGAGGGGGTTCCGCTTCTGCTATTCTGGTGGGAAACTCAATCCAAAAACCTCACCTCACACTGGGTGTAGTTCATTTGGTTCATATTCTTTATTAAGAACGGTAAGTGCTTCGACAGAACGTTCTCTGCAGAGGTACTGTAGGATGCAGTTAATGGCTAGCTAACAAGCTGTGTTTACGTACCCCAGACCGAAAATAGTACAACTTTATACATCTTGCCAATCATTTATTGTAAGCGTATGCCCTATACTCAACCTTTGTGTATAATTTACATGTAGGCTTTATACTATAATCCATGCTGACGAAATAAATATTTAAAGCTCTGCTCTATGAGATCTGCTATATCAGAGACTACATGTGTCGACAGAAGTAAGCAAAGTCAGCCATCGTTCCATATTTTCTTTGTATTGAGCTACAGTAAAAGGGCTTGAAGCACCAGTGTCCATCAGCCTTAGGACTCCCTACCTTTATGTACTAACAGACCAACACCTTCGGCCCCACTTCACTGTCGACCATTCACATCCAGACGTTATGAAGTGTAATACGTGGTAGATGGTAGTGAGGTTGGCCATAAAGGCCCGAGATTCCGGACAGTGAGGCACCTTAGGAGGGGTGGGGGGGGGTGGGGGGAATTGGATTAAGAGTAGGATCAGGGTGATCAGAAATGTGTTAGAGTGGAGTAGAAACTAAATTTAAGTTGTGCAAATGTTTACCTACGTAACCTTCATCATCATCTTTGTTACACCAGTAACAGCAGTGACCAGAAGCCTTGGCCTCCTAGCGAGATGGGTTTTGCACCAGAGATGTGATTTTCAATATGGCCGTCTAGGTAGAAATAGTGGAGCTGTGAGATTCACGGTTATTTACTACTGAAAGATACTTACCTTCCACTTTCATTGCTTTTCATGGTCTCATTATGCCTCCACCTGCTGCTTAGACTGAAGAAAACCTCAGATGTGTGAACTGATTCTAGATGCTTCTAATAATGTCGAGGAGTGCCTCTCCTTTGCAACGGCAAGGGATGAGAATGGGGACTTTTTGTACAAGAGACACAAATGATGGACGGAATGCGGAACAAATCAAACATTCGCCCCCCCAGTCAAGAGATCTGGGTTAAATCCATTGTTCTTTTGCTCACCATGCCACCCCGTTTAGACCCAGCCATATGCCAATCAGTCTTGACCCTGCTCATGGGAACAGTCCAGCCCGAACTGCCAAGCCAGTTCCTCCCGGGACCAGAAACAAGCATCCTGGGACTGGTTTTGGGGGTATCGCCCCTCATCAGCCAGGCTAGCTTGAATCCAGTCACATGGTGAGCACGAGACCCACGTCTGGGCATACCCGGCGCACATACGGCGAGAAAGCAAAAGACAAACAAATGTTTGTGATCACAGCTTGTTAATACATAGTTTGCAGCCTCAATCTAAATGCCGAGCACACTGAAGTGTTCTTCAATAATCCCCAACATTGTTTAGGAGTTCAAGAGGAGCTCTACTCTATCACCCGAGGAGAACCAAAGACAAGATGGAAGTTCCTCCGTCAGGATACATGGGCGGAGGATGGCGTCTGGCACTAAGCTGGGTAACCACATCTGGTAGTTTATTCACGATTCGAACTCAAAGGCCAAAGCAGCACAGTTGAGACAAGAGTAGCATTCTGGCTGGCAGCTTTGGTCCACTGATCAGGGAGTGCAAGCAAAGCCGTAGTAGGGGGGTCCTAAAGGCATGAGGTTAGCTCAGAGCTCGCGATCCATCTCCCACAGGTGACATTGTTCGTAGACGCCCATGTTATTTCAATTGTAACACCCGATTGTCTGTGTTTACATTTAGTCGGTGCTGGACCCTTCTGGTTTGTATGGTGGTTAACCCTTCCTATATGTAAATAAAGACCTCTATTCTTTAAAAGCCATAGTTCACACTGTTTTTAAGGTTATATGTGATGCAACGACAGTGTCACTTGTTACCATACTCTTCAAAGTGTTTGTGAAAGATCCTACAGGGAACACTTAAGTTCTAACTCCGCAAAGAGATAGCAGTACCTTGACGAGCTAGGGACAAGTGCTTGTTCAAAGATCCCAGCCTGTGAAAAGGTGCACACTTCTAAAACCACATTGGTCGCATCTAGCTCCACTTAGCATTTCAAGGTAAGGCCTGGTCTGTTGCTCCTAGTGTTTATTGTTTTTTTTTTTTTAATTGACGCCAAACCTAACCTTTACCGTGCTCAAAGGTAGTCACTAAGTGGTCACTGAGTGTTTGCTATGGAAAAATTAAAATCAGCACATTAGCTGCCTCAAGTTTAGCATTTTTGCAAATGATTAACAATGACCGCAATTAGTGATACCATTTGCAGGTCGCGCCAGGCGTCGGTAGGGGTGCAGCGCTCCTCGCTACCTGCAGGACAGGCTGGCCTGGTTCAGGCAGGCCTAGGCCGTTCTCTGACTGCCATGTCTAGGCTGACATGGCGTGAGTTGGAATTCCATCCAATGGATGGATTTTAATCCCAGGTGAGCAACCCAGGAGACTTCAGCGGCATAGGGTGGAGATCTATAGGTGAACATTCCACATGGCTTCTAGAGGAAGTGGAGAAACTGGCAAACCAGTAAGAATCAGCAGAACTTTTAGGGACTCGGGGATGGACACACATACACGTTCGACAGAAGATAGCATTTCTATTTTACTGAAGGAGGCTCAAGGTAGACTGCCTCTGCCGCGCTCAGTGCCCCTTTGTGGCCCTGGAACCAGTCTCATCAGTATATACGGGCATCCGGTACATAAGGGACATTCTGGTTGCTAGAGCAGCACGTGTGGACATTTTACCTAGTGCTCCGATTACTTTGATGAAGCTGCCAAGGGAGTCTACTTACAATAATGAGCAGTAAACACCATCAGGGAGTGTGACTGCCCCTTGTGGAAGGAGACCGAAGCTGTGGGTGGAACTCATGCAGGGCACAAGTACTGAGAAAAGATGTAGGGGACTAATTTGCATACGTCATTCACAACGATATCTCAGGAAGTGACGGCACAATAGGCAATACTGCTCTCGTAAAATGGAGCAGATCTATTTGACAAAAACAACAAGTTAACAAAACCAGGTAGAAATGTGAAAATTCCATTTCTGGCTTGCTTTCTATTTCCACATGTACATTTCCCACATATTGTGTAACAACCTCAGAAATGGCTGGACGGGCTCTTGTTAATACACCTTCAAACTGCATTCAGAGAGTAAATAAAACATGTGAGGTGTATTTTCTTGAACAGTCAAACTTGCTTTTCATACTCTTGACTGGACCGCAGGGACCGAACGAACCACTACTAATGAAAGGCATTGGCCACTCTTACGAAAGTATTGTGAAGGGCACTTCACTATTAACCAAGCATGAATATCTACTACCTGAAGATACAATTAGGGCCACAAAGACAGACTAATACAGCTTATCTACAGGTACAAACCATCTTAGCCTTGAAAAAGCCTCAGGCCTGCACGCCATTGAGGGGCAAAACACGTGTCGGCTGATCTAAGTTCTGTGCTGTCACGCAATTAAATAGAGGCTTTCATTTGTTTTCAACTGCATTAAAATAGAAGTATATGACGATTAGTAGGTAATCCCTGACCACTATTTTACTCAAGGAATATCACGTTGCATGTTTATTATTATTTTTTAGAATTGCTTACTCTACCTTCCATAAATATAATTCATAGTTGTGGATAAAGGGGTATTGCCCTCATAGGGTTAGCAATCAATACTGCCAACGAGCCAATACTAGTCTCCGTAACTCCTGAACTATTACCCCCCCCCCTTCCTTGATAACCGAAACTTGCTTTTTACCTGTGCACTTTATCCAGGTTCAAGGTGCAAAAGTGCTGCATAATTGCAGTTCTTTAAGCGATAAAAGGGCTAATGGTGTGAAGTCCTTCTCAGATAAGAGACTGAAAGACACTTCCCTACTGGGCTTCTCTCATACATAAAGAGGATGCTTCCAGCGGGGGGGGGGGGAGGTTTCAGACATAACAGTGCTTGCAAATGCAAGCGGTTGCAGTGCGGGGGCACACACAGCACACTTCCAAGCCTTCTTTAGCCTAGGGTAAGAGAGCCCGCTCTATAAAAATAGTGGGGTCTCTGTCCATCCCGGACTTGTGCTCTGGGCTAATGTGGAGGTCATATAAGATAAAGATTTTCAGTCCCAATTCAGATTTGTGTGGTAGCCCTACATTAGACCACTCCCACTTCTCCCCACCCCCATTCCCAGAGTAACGTCTAGTGTTCGGTTCTAGACTGTTTTTCTCATGCTCCAAAAAATCTTTAAAAAAATTACACTGAAAATACGGTTAAGTGCTGTGGATAGATATATTTTCTATTTTTCAACTGTAGTAATACTGATGGAAGAAACTGCTAACTTGTTGCGCTGAGAAAGTGATTTAGAGATTAAACACGTGTTGTCCAAAATTCAAATAAAATTTGAATTAGAGATTTAATCAGAATTTTTCAATTTTTTTGCTCCTTAACCTTTTGAAATGTTTGTATTCTAAAGATATATTCAACAGGGCAAGTCGATCTAGGCAGAGGGTGCACCACGCCGGCCCAGATTCTTTGCTTGTCTAAGTGAATACAGCCAGCCAAGCCTGGCCTCAGTCCATCTGAGTCTTATCCCAGGTTACCAGCAGACACGTCTCTCCCAACCTGGAAAAAACCCAAGCCCTCCGCGCATGAAAATGCCCATTCCTTTCCTATAGACCCCACCGCAACCCACCTGCCCTAGGATGCAACCAAACCTTCCTCCATGCTGGAATGGGTCTGTCATTGATAAACTTTAACTGTGCAAACCAACTCCCCCACCAAGCCCAGAACTAGTCAGGCCCCTGACTTACCCAGGCTACAATCAGCCAACTATTTTCCAAAGCTATAAGCAACCAAGCCTTCCTCAGGGCAACAACCAACCACCACACCTTCCCAAAACTATAACTGGACAAGCGGTCACCAAAACTTTAACCACACAAACATTCCCCTAAAGCCATAACCACACAAGGATTCCCAGTGCTAAAACCACACAAGGATTCCCAGTGCTAAAACCAACCAAGGATTCCCAGTGCTAAAACCAACCAAGGATTCCCAGTGCTAAAACCAACCAAGGATTCCCAGTGCTAAAACCAACCAAGGATTTCCCAAAGCTAAAACCGCCCGAGCATTTGCCCAAAGCAGTAACAGCAGCCATGCCCAAAGCAGTACCAGCCATGCCCAAAGCAGTAACAGCAGCCATGCCCAAAGCAGTAACAGCAGCCATGCCCAAAGCAGTAACAGCAGCCATGCCCAAAGCAGTACCAGCCATGCCCAAAGCAGTACCAGCCATGCCCAAAGCAGTACCAGCCATGCCCAAAGCAGTACCAGCCATGCCCAAAGCAGTACCAGCCATGCCCAAAGCAGTACAAGCCATGCCCAAAGCAGTACAAGCCATGCCCAAAGCAGTACAAGCCATGCCCAAAGCAGTACCAGCCATGCCCAAAGCAGTACCAGCCATGCCCAAAGCAGTACCAGCCATGCCCAAAGCAGTACCAGCCATGCCCAAAGCAGTACCAGCCATGCCCAAAGCAGTACCAGCCATGCCCAAAGCAGTACCAGCCATGCCCAAAGCAGTACCCAACCACGAGCCTTTACTAGGCTATAATAAGCCACGCATTCCCCAATGTTCGAACTTGCCAAGCCTCTGCATTGCCGGCTGACCAGTTGCCCCCCTAACAGGGCAAGCCTTGGCCCAGTCTTTCACAGAGCTACAACCAACCCTTTCTCAAAACTATAACCAGTGAAGTTTCTCCAAAAGCTGCAAACGCCAACCCTTTCCCAGGTTAAAAGAACTAACGCTTTGCGATCCGTTTCACACAGAGTTTGTTTTTAGCTTTGAATGCAGAGAAGCCTCCAAGCACGTCAGATCTGACACATTCAGAATGCGCCTGTGACGCCCAATGGGCACGGAAGTGGCCCCGCACGATAAATATGACGTCACACTCGACCACTCCGGATGTGCCTGTGATGCCAAGGCGTGATAAACATGAAGTTCCATTTAATGCACTCAGAATGCGCCTGTGACGTCCAATGCACATAGAGAACTGGCACGATAAAAAAAACCAAAAGGGGGCCCGCTTTATGTTCATCAGGATGGTCCTGCTTTTGCACATAACCTCAAGCATCAATGGAAACCGGGGAGGCAAAAACTTAAAAAGCAACTGCTAGATAAAAGAGAAGAAATAACAATATGGAATGAAAACGCTCCATTCCAACCCGGAAAAAGATGAACCAGATTAAGACCCATCCAGGCTCCCTGAAGCAGAAAAGTGCCCTGGAATCTAGTGGCCGACGTGAAGGAGGCGGAGGCGGGAGGGGGGGGGATTTCGTGTACTCCAAGAAACAAACAAAAACATCTGTTTCGTGCCGCTGATTACGCATCCACACGCCCGTCAAGGCATTTAACGATTCATAAAGCATAGGGACCTCTTACAGATAGCGTGCCAACTCCTGGCGCTGATGCACACGGCTCTCGCCAGAGTTTGCCCTGCGTCACATATGCGGCAGGAGAGGGTCAAATTATGTGGCAGGGTTAACTAAATTATGCGGCAAGAAAAAACCAATTATGCTGCATAAAGCGGCATATTTTCTGATAGTTTTACTTCATTATTTTGTCCTTTTTAGGTCTCGCCTGAGCCAGCGCATGCGCTGGTCTGGCGAGACATTTAGTGAGTGGGCTTTAGAAATGCCACCACAAGCTTTTGCTGGCCTAGAGCGTGCGGTTACGCGCACAGTAACGCGCATTCCTCGCATCGCTCAGGCGCCATCTGGCTTTCCTCTCACTTGCTCTCCCGCTCCTCCCCCTCCCTCACCACAGAGCGCGTCTCGCGGCTGCGCGTCTTTTTTTTTTTTTTACTTTTAGCGCGAGGTGCGCGCGCTTCTTTTCATCTCATATCTCCCTTTCTGCTTTCTGGCCATCACCCCGTTCCCTCTTCTCACACGGTTTACTCTCCCTGCTACCGTCCTCTCCCTTTGTCCCCCATTTCCTCTCTGTTGTTCGTTTTTTTCTACTATCATCTCTTCCCTTGTTCTTCTTTCACTTCCCATCATCTCCATACCTCCACTTCTTTTTCCCGTTTACTTTTGCCCTCCATTTTCTCTGTACACTCTGTCTCCTATCTCACTTTCTCTTCCTGCTCCAGAGCTCCTTCCTCCAACTATCGCTTTATTTCTCTTTTTTCGAAAAAATCTTTCTGCCTTTCCTCTCTTCCCGTTCCAACGCTTCTCTTTTTTTTCATTCCCTAGCCTTCCAATCACCTTTCCCATTTCCTCTGTTCTGCACTTCTTCTTGCACTACAGAGCCCCATGTGTCTACTTGACTCCGGAGCAAGTGTAAACAGACAGAGATCGATCTAGGCTCTCAGGCAGACATTCCAAAAAAAGAAAACATAGATCGAGCCTTTAAAACAAAAAAATCATATAATGCTAGTTTGGCAATGTCATCATTTATGTACACTTAACTGCACATTCTTTAATTGTATCCAAACCATTACTGAAATTAATTCACAGTTCAAATAATTGATGGCTCTTCTTTTATGTGGCTCAGTCTACTCCTTTTTTAGTTTCTGTAAAGCGCTTTGTCATCCCTTGAGCCATGAACACACTATAAAAAACTGCTAATGAGTGTGTTGATAAATAAAAAAAAGTGGTCTCGCATTTGGGACATTATAAGTGTTTAGCCATGCAACAGTTGTGCTGCATAACTAAATACTTATAAGGTCCCAAAGGCGAGACCTATTGGCTATGCCAATGCTTGTTACACTTGTTAACACTGTCTGGGCATAAGTTACACCTCATTAGTATCAGTTTAACACGCAAACATCGCAATAAGCAACTAAAATGTTACCAGTCAAACTTTGCATATGGTCTTCCTCTGTACGGGAACATGTGTTACTGCAATTTTATTAACTTTTGAACCGTTTGAGCTACAAATTTTTTTTTTGTTAAAATCAGCAGAATATGCAGCAGATGATTGATTATGTGGCAACTGCGGCAGATTCATAATTATGCACAAAAAAAAACGCTGCAGCCGCACAATCGCATAATTCCAGTGGCCCTGCATATAGCGGGCCCTCGCAAGCACCACTGGTGCCACTAAGATCTAGGGAACGTGCACTGCGTCACCCATGCTCCTCCTCCCACTGCTCGGGGTCACCCATGCCACCCCTCCCACTGCCCTATGTGGCCCATGCCAGGTCTCCGAGTGCCCTGCACATGCCATCTCTCCTAGCGCCCTGCATCGCCCACGCTATGCCGCCTAGTGCACTACATGGCTCATGCCACCCCTCCTAGTGCCCAGCGTTGCCCATTATAGCGCCAGCCCTTCAAAAGCCCTGTATAGCTCATGCCACACCTCCCAGTGCATTAGATTCCCCTCTACTAGGCCGTCCCCACCCCCCAGTGCCCTGTGTTGCCCAGGCCACTCTCCTACGTACCTTTGCTGCTCACGACACCCTTTCCAGGGCCCTGCATATCCAATCCCAGTGCTACCCCTCCTAGTGCACTGCATCACCCTTGCCAGTCCTCAGTGCCTCATGTCGCCATGCCACTCAAAGTGCTGTGCATCACCTATGCCACTCCACCCAGTGCTGTGCATCACCTATGCTACTCCACCCAGTACTGTGCATCGCCCATGCCACCACACCCAGTGGTCTGCGTTGGCTTTACCAGTGCACCCCACAGCGCCTTGCATCGCCCATGCCACCACACCCAGTGCTCTGTGTTGGCTATACCAGTGCACCTGACCCCACAGCGCCTTGCATCGCCCATGCCACCACACCCAGTGCTCTGCGTTGGCTATACCAGTGCACCCCACAGCGCCTTGCATCGCCCATGCCACTACTCCCAGTGAGCTGCTTGGCCCACTATACCGTGCTACAGCATTTTGATGCCAATGCCACCCCTCCTTGTGACCAGCACTGCCCATACCAGTGCCACCTCTAGCAGTGCCCATGCAGGCTCATGCTACCCATCTGAAAGCACTCGATCACCCAGTGCCATGCATCGCCCACATCACCCTTCCTAGTGCCTACGTCGAACATGCACCACTCCCAGTGCCCAGGCTACCTATGCCACCCCTCCCAGGGCCCCACATTACCCAATGCCACCTCTGTCACCCATGCCATCGTTCCCAGTGCCCTCCATCGCCCATGCCACTGTGTCCAGTGCCTTGCATCACCATGCCAACATTTCCAGCGCCATCCCTGCTACAGCCTTCCATCACCCATCCCACAACTCCCAGTGACCTATATGGCCCAGGCACCCCCTACAGTCCTATGCTGCCCATGCCACCTCTCCTTGTGACCTGCATTGCCCATGCTACCACTCGCAGTGCCCTGCATCACTCACACTAGTTCTTCCAGTGCCCTGCGTTCCCCATGCCAAAGCCATCACTCCCAGTGCCCTCTGATGCCTATCACCCCCCCACACACACACACACACACACACACACACACACACACACACACACACACACACACACCCCGCCAGTGGCCTGTGTCACCCAGGCCAAGCCTCCCAGTGCCCTACATTCCCCATAACAATGCCAGCCCTGAAAGTAGCCTGCAATGCCCACACAAGTGCCATCCTCCCAGTGCCCTACATTCCCCATAACAATGCCAGCCCTGCCAGTAGCCTGCAATGCCCACACAAGTGCCATCCTCCCAGTGTCCTACATTACCCATGTCAACCCTCGAACACCCACACCTTCCATGCCACGCCTACCAGTGCCCTGCACCACAAATGACACCCCTCCCAGTGCGCTGCATTGCCCTAGCCGCACCTCCTAGTGCCCGGGGTCACCCATGCCACCCTTCCTAATAGCCAGGGTCACCCATGCCACCCCTCTCTGTACCATGCATTGCCCATGCCTTCCATCACCCACACCAGTCCTCCCAGTGCCCTGCGTCACGTATGTCACCCCTCCCAGTGCCCTACGTTCCCCATAGCAAAGCCATGCCTCCCAGTGCCCTGTGTTGCCCATGCCGCCAGGGACTTGTGTCGCCCAGGTCAAGCTTCCCAGTGCCCTACATTTCCCATAATGCCAGCCTTGCCAGTGGCCTGCGTCTCCCACACCAGTGCCACCCCTTCCAGTGTTCTACATTACCCAGGCCAGCCCTCAGTGCCATGCCCCTATGCCAGCCCTCCCAGTGGCCTGCATCGCCACCAGTGCCCTACCTTGCCCATGCCAGCCCCTTAGTGCTATGCCTCCCGTGCCAGCCCTCCCAGTGCCCTGTGTTGCCCATGCACCCCCTGCTCCTGCCAGTGCCTTGTCGCCCAGGCCAATCCTCTGTGCCCTACGTTCCTCATAATGCCAGCCTGCCAGTGCCCTGCGCCGCCCACACCAGTGCCACCCGTCCCAGTGTCCTACATTACCCATGCCGGCCCTCGCAGTGCCACCCCTCCTAGTGCCCTGCTACGCCAGTACCACCTCTCCCAGTGCACTGTGTCACTGCAGCCTCCTGTGCCCTGCTTCGTCCATACCACCCCTTCTAGTGCCCTGTGGCGCCCGCAGCATCTCTCCCAGTGCGGCTAGTTGCCCATGCTACTCTTCCCAGTGTGGTGAGTCGCACACACCAGTGCCAGCACACAGTGCCCCTTCGTCACCCATGCAACGCCTCCCAGAGACATGTCTGATCCACGCCACCCCTCACAGTGACCTTTGTTTCTCATGCCACCCCTCACAGAGCCCTATGCTGCCCTGGTCACTCTCCCCATGCCACCTCTGCCAGTGCGCTACATTGCCCTTACGAGTGCCAACCCTCCCAGTGCCCCCCGTCGCCAATGCCACCACTGCTGGTGTCCTGAATCACTCACACCACCCCTCCAAGTGCCCTGCATCTCAAATGCCTTCTCCTAGTGCCCTGCACATGCCACACAGCCCTTGCCCTGCCTTGCCCACACCACCCTTCACAATGCCTTGCCCTGCCCATACTATCCCTCCCAGTGTCCTACGTCACCCATACCACCCCTTCTAGTGACCTGCGTCAGCCACGCCACCCCTCCTAGTGCCCTATGTCGCCCACACCAGTGCCACCCCTCCCAGCGTCTTGGTAGCCCACACCACCCCTTCTAGTGACCTGCGTCAGCCACGCAACCCCTCCTAGTGCCCCATGTCGCCCACACCAGTGCCACCCTTTCTAGTGCCCAGCGTCACCCATGCCACCCCTCCCAGTGCCCTGTGTCGCCCACACCACCTCTCCCAGGGCCCTATGTTGCCCACACCAGTGTCACTCCTCCCAGCTCCTTGCGTAGCCCACACCACCCCTTCTAGTGACCTGCGTCGTACATACCAGCCCGCCCAGTGCCGCCCATACCCGTGCCACCCTTCCCGGCGTACGTGCCACCGGCAGTGGCAGGAGACAGCAGTCTCTGTTCAGGAGCTGGCACAGACAGTGCCATTGATAGGCCGGGCAGTCAGTATATTGTCTGGATGCCAGCACGGAGCCCAGGGGCTCATTAAGGGTGGCAGCGGGGACGAGTGACTGCATTTCATCCCATGCCGTGGAGGCCGCTCGCGGTTCCTGGAAAGACGAGCGCCGCTTGTTCCTCCGCCTTTTATCTCCACTAATTACAAAAGGAATTAAGTCGTTCTGCAGCGTGCGGCGCAGACACAATGACAGCGGCGGCGGCCACCTTCCGGGGGCGCGCTCCCGACGACGGATGGCAAGGCAGCAGGACGTGTGGGGCACGTTGGTGCAACGCACGCCCGACGGGCCCTGGCATCCAGGGCTGCAAGAGCACGGTGCAGGGGTGTCTTCAGTGAGCCAAGGGCCCAGTCAGAAGGGCGCTTCAAGGGCACCAATGACCACAAAACACCAGGGGCCTGCCTGCCCTGATCACTGAGGGTTGGTTTTTTTGGGAGAGGGTGGAGGGGGGGGGGAGATAAGATTCCAGAAATGACACTGGAATACATTACAAGATAGGAGGGCACGGTGGGGGAGGGGGTGCTTAAGGGGCAGTGGAAAAGGAGAGAGAGGGGTGGATTGTCAAACAATACTTTGTAAAATAACCAGCATTCTTGGAGACCAAGGGCCAGAATTCGAAAAAGATGACCCCAGGAACCCACAAATCGGGGGTCAATGAAAAGCAGCGGTAAGGAGGTGGAGTCATGATGGGCAGCGCCTCGAAAAGCGAAGTCTGACAAGCATCTTCTACATTAATTTTTTTAAACATCCTACTGCAAAGAAATTGGCGACGGGGACAAACGTGACACTAAATCTCTTCTGACTTACTTAATTAGTTACCAACGGGCTACATCTTAAAATAGCTTACGGGGTTAAAGCACATGCTGCCGAGATCTTCTGGTGCCCAGATATTTTCAGAGGATATTAATAATGGGAAGATAGATCTGGTGGTGAATGCCACTAGCTGAAAGAGATCTCTGCTTTGTCTAGTCACAATTTCGACTCAATGAAGTAGCGTACCGGGTCAATGTATTGTATTGTATTGTAATTGCATTTGTATAGCGCTTACTACCCCTGACGAGGCGTCGAAGCGCTTTTTCGGCGAGTAGCACGCTACTCCGGGACCCATAGAGGATTTGTGTTGAATTAGTATAGTGAAACATGCAAGTAAATTTTAAGTGGTGGATATGTTAGTCAGTTATTTGGATTCGAAAGGATAGCAGAAGGATAGAAGAGGAAAGAAGGTTTGTATTTATATAGCGCTTCTAACCCCTGATGGGGTGTTGAATTGCTTTTTTTTTTGGGCGAGTAGCACGCTACTCCGGAAACCCATAAAGGATTAGTGGTGAATTAGTATGGTGAAATATGAAAGTAATTTGAGTGGTGGATATTAGTCAGTTATTTGGAGTGAGAAGGATAGTGGAGGGATAGAAGGGAAAGCACAATAATCTATGAACCGGCATGAAGGAGCTGTATGCAAACAGATTAAACCTTTTTCATAATCATTTAATATTCTAAGATTGCTAAAACGAGTTCCTTTAGATGGTGATAAAGTCTTATTGGTACAGAAACCCCCAACCACTGTGCTACTTTATAAATGCTGACTTGGTGTTCCAGACCATGCACGCTTAACACAATGTTATGTTAATTGAATTTAGTATATCGCATCACTCACCCAAGGGTGTCTCGGCACTGCCTACAGCTACAAGCAAGCACACACAGGAGAAAATCATTTAAATTAAGGAAGCTTTCAGCAGTTTCCTAAATTGACAGTAATTAGCACAGAGTCGAATGTGAAGAGGTAAGTTCCAGTAAAGCGAAGCCAGGTATGAAAAGGCTCTGCCACCGCATCGGGACAGACGGATACAGGGTACACTCAACAAGGCTTTATCCTGATATCTTAGGCTTCCGGTAGGTAGCATTTGAGTTTCTGTTGGAGATATCTGGGGCCTTTGCCCCTTAAGGCATTATAGGCGAGGCAGCAGATTTTACAGATACTTCTCTGCCTTACCGGCAGCCAATGTAAGGCTTTCAGCGAAGGGGCCGAAGGCGTGCCTGACGGAAAGTTGAGAACAAGCCTGGCTACAGTGTTTTGCACCACTTGCAATTTAGTCATAAGCGTCTCGTTTGCTGCGGCCAGTAGACAGTTGCCGTAATCCAGTCTACTAACTGCAAGGGCCTGGACTAACGTTCTTCTGGCAAATATTGGAAGATAGGGAAAGACTCTTCATAGTAGGCGCATGGTATGAAGGCACAATCCAGTGGTAGCCAAAATCTGCTCTCTTAGCTTGGTCAATTTGAACACCAAGATTTTTCGCAGACTGCCTGGGGGTCCGAACTGCGCCCAATTTAGCAGGCCACAATGCCCCAGGATATGTGACACCTACACCTTGTAACCCTCTCTTTGTTTGATTAAACATTTCTTGTACATTAATTTATCCAATTGTATAATTCACTGTCTATGTGTGTGTACAATGCAAAGCACTCACACACCCTGAATTGGGATGAGTAGCACCATAAAAGCAATTAAACAAAAATGAGTGCTATTTAATTTGTTACTTGTGTAATTAGTCATAGACCGATATATCTGACGTTGTTACAGTGCATGCATATCCCTCACTTAGAGGAGTTGAAAAAAGTACAAAACTAGAGGTGAATGAAACTAGAGCAATTTGGTGTAGAGTAAATACGCAGAGTTACAGATAAATTACACGAGGAGCGTAACTCAGCATTTAGCGCTATTTAAGAGCAAAATGCACCCACGCATCCAAAATGGACTGAGGATGCATTTTGGTAAAAGAAAATAATGCTAGATGCAACAAATCAGGAACAGAAACAGCCAGCAGCTGCTTGCTCTCACTAACTTTGTTGCTCCTGGTGTCCTGCAAGAGGATTTTTGTGCCAAATTACTCATAATTATGTGAATGGGCGCAATTGTGTGATTTTCGGTAATTCTGCGTCAAAAGAGTAATGCACTCCGAGTAATGCACTCCGATTACTCCAGCGTAATTAAATTTCTCCCAGGCCTATCAAAAACCAGCCTCCAAATCAAAGTTTCTCTTAAGCATTTGAAGTGATAAGAAACGGAGTGCCTCTACTTCCCTCCATTGCACTGGCCCCAGATAGATCAGAGCCAGTATCAGATTCCTCCCCCCAAAAAAAAAGAGAGCTGATGGCCCCAAAAAAAAAGAGAGCTGATGGCCCATTAAGTGAGGCATTTGTGTTGTCCCCAGCTAAAGTTAAAAATAAGAGTCCCCTCCATCCTCTGCTGGTCACTGCTTCAAACAGAAAGCAGATAACATGCAGGCGTTGCTGAATGTGCTCGTAAAATACACTGGGACAAGTTCAGCATATTTCACCAGCACTCTGCACACACGCTGCAGACTCCACTACAAGCTGAATATTCTCTTACGTCTGAGGTATATGTACTTCCCGCCATTTCCATTCCCCAGTTTAGTGAAGCGCTGCAGAAGAATGTTTGCAGAGATGTCAATCTAGATATGTAGGTATGTATGGTGTTGTGCTCGGCCTAGTTTATGATTAAGCCTTCCAGTTTTCTGTTTTTACTGACTTTTACAGATAAATACAGAAAAAACTATTTACTGTATGTCTTTAATTTTTAAAAGCGGAAAAATACAGACAATAGCGCTTCTTGTAAGGGACTCTCCTTGTTGTCCTTCATGAATTCCAGACCAACTACTAAGCAGATAGACACCATGGGGATTTAAAACCAGGATCAGGTTCCCTTAAATACAGGCATATGTTAACATATATTTGTATATAATGCTAAAATGTACTTCCCGGTGTAGTGTTTTGTTATGTTTGGCTGCTTAATTTGCTAAAATGCGAAAGGTATCAAAGTATGAATGCATGTTTATCTGTTAAATAAATGTGGAAAGAAACCATTTTACAACTCCATTTATTCTCAAAAAAATAAAATAAATATGGATAGACACCAATAAAATGGCCATAAAATAAATATGGATAAACACAGAAGGAAGTGTTCAAAAAATAAATGCCATAAAACTGGAAGCCCGATTTATAATTAAACTTCCCAGAGGAGTCCATGCAAACAAGGATACAACGCTCCGGCCACGGCTTTTCGCATAGAAATCAATGTATTTTCTGGCATGTTAATTTAATTAAATCGAGTGAACTGAGCAAGCAGTACCACGCCCACAGTGCCTTGGGTTGTTAAATGAAGATCAAGGACTTGCACACAGCCTCCTCGGCTTGATGACATGGAATCATCTGGCAACCTTATTTCTCATATATAATCTGACTTGACCATCGACTACCATCTTATGTTACATTAACCATGGCTATGAATGGTCAACCAAAGACTACCAGGTCTTTGACCTGCATATGACTGCGCCAGACAGAGTCTAAAACTCTCTGTTGTATAAGATATGCCAACCGATGGACTTTTGAAAGAATTGTAAAAATGTAAGGTAATCCTACAAATAA
Source organism: Calotriton arnoldi (assembly GCA_963921515.1). Taxonomy (NCBI): domain Eukaryota; kingdom Metazoa; phylum Chordata; class Amphibia; order Caudata; family Salamandridae; genus Calotriton; species Calotriton arnoldi. The sequence goes on along the minus strand of CAWUFW010000450.1, from coordinate 948,208 downwards.
TAGATGAGATGTAAGGGTGTACTATTGAGGGAGTAAAGGGACTCGGTAATACCCTTATTTTGCACTGCGACAATTCATCAAGTGTGTCGAGAAAGCCAGGGAGCAGAATTGCAGATATTTAGAAGCAGTAGGTCTCAAATGCCACCACTGTGGACATGCAGTAAAATACAGTGCGAGCATAATCTTAAGGGTCGGATTATCGGACAATGAATAGCACATTACAATGCAAGCGACAAGAAAAAAGCATAAGCAAAGCCAGTAAGTTTCACCTTTGATAGGAGTGCATACCTACTGGCTTTGGCAAGTTTTTTTTCGTTTTCCTTCCCCAGATGGCAGGCTGAGCGTATAAATATAGCCACCATATAAAGGTCTTTCTTATGTTTGATGAAAAACCATTACAAAATGGCCGACTTGAGTATGTGCACATGCACAGCAATCATCTTGTAATGCTTCTTCATATAGCACAACAAAAAGCTTTACCAGATGGATGCTCGCTGAGCATCTTGGAATAAATTTAAAGTTAACCAAAAAGCATTACAACATTGCTGCTGTGCTAACAAATACTCAGCAGCCATTTTGTAATGGCTTTTCATAAAGCAAAAGAAAACCCATTACAAGGCCCACGGCAGCGGGTGCGCCCTCCTGCATGGGATCTGTACTAAGACACCAAAGAGGAAGAGACTAATCTGGGGAACGTGTGAGAGGCTACCAAAGGGAACTACTAAAAGCCCTCCCTCTCACAAATGCCAATGGTAAAAATACCCACCCAGCCGAAGTTAAGCCTTCCAACACACCAACAGCCAGAGGCTGAAGAGCAGCGACCAAACTCCAAAGCTCTCTATGTGTACGATGTAGGTGTATGTATGTATGTATGTGTATATATATATATGTGTATATATATATATATATATATATATATATATATTTGTTTATTTATTTATGGGTAGCAATGAGGTCTCGCACACACAGCTACAGCGGTGTCTAGGCAGGACGTAAAAGAGAGAGACTAGTAATCAAGGCTTTAGATGAGGAATCATGACCACAGGGTACCTACCAAAAACTTTTTGGGTTCTTAGATTACCATATAAAATATACAAACCCTCCAGAAATCTCCTTCAGGGGGCTACTTTGCCACAGGGGTTTTATGAAATTTAAGGATTTCCTGCTGCTCCAACCTTGAGAACAACATGCGGATGCCCAGACACGTTGCACTTCCAGCACTCTGCACTTTCACGCCGTTTGCTTAAACTCTATGCTCTTAAAGGACATATGCAAAGACGGTCTGGCCTTACAAGCGCTCTGCACTCTCTCGCTGTTTGCTTTAAATCTTCGCTCTTTTATCTAATCACATTCTATCATCGAACAATCTGGATGTAAATCAATAAGAAAACAGGCACGCTGCTCGATCACGATGCCAATTATTTTAAAAATGTTATCTTTTTCTAATGACATTTCTTAAAAAAAAAAAAAAAGTAATGCAGACAGCTTTTTTTAACATTTTCTATTTTTATTCTTAGGAAAATGCTGTGTTTTGTTGATTACATGTAATGATTTGAAGTAATCGATCATGAATAAATTCATTCATCCATTCAACATGTGGCTGTTTGTGGAGAACGTAAGCTGTCCTAATCAATTCACAGAGGTTGCAGGTCACCAGAGCTACTTGCAGAACATATGCAGGTCTGCAGGGTCCATTGATTCAACATGGCATTTAGTGATAATGGACAGAAAGCCTGCAAACCCCAGCCAAGAGCTGGTACTTCAAATCACTAGGGAATCTTTCCCAAGGGGCCATGCCACCGGCTACACGGTTCAGTGAAAATGGAGAGGGAAGGCAACATTATTTACTGGAAGGCCACACGGCAGAGAAGAGGACTGAATGTAATTTTAATTGAGCTAATCAGTGGCACTGAGTGGACATGAAGGAGCAGAAGATCCTCTGGGCAGCGTCTACGCCAGCCTTTACATATCCGTTGAGCGCAAGTACCCTTTCCGTCTCTGTAAGAACAAGGCTTCCAAGCTGCATGGTGGAGGTTCCATATTACAGGCAGGATGCCCCAAAACTGGACTGAAGTAGATCAGACAGTCCGATCTGACGGAGTCGCAAAGAGGCAGCAGATTTCGGCTGTATCTAGAGTAAGTCACAACTTCTGGACTTGTGCAGAGGCAGAACCATCAGCTGATCCTCTGAGGCTCTTCTGAAGAGTTTGACAAGTAAGGAGGGTCCTAGGCATGGGTTGGCCAGGTCTGACACGGGGTGTCCTCTATATGCGGCCTCTCCTCCCTCTGGTAGCACTAGCCTACATCCCTGCTTAGAAGATCCACCCAATTTTCACGGTCTGCGGGGAGCGGCACTATAAGTAACATCCATAATTTCAGTCACTTCTAAACCGTCTCTGAACAGAGCAGAGTCCACAGATTACACATTGATATAAAACATCAGAGCTGCTGTTCATCAAGACAAAACAGGCATATCCTGAAACAAAACATCATTAGTGACCTTCATGACAATCTCAGTAGAAGTTATAATGGTGCGGTGTCCATCTGCAAACAGTCCACAGGCCCAGCCACCAACGCAAACCCAGGTGGCATTCGTGCCGAGAGCTAAGATTTTCATGGCCACCACCGCCTGCAGAGTTGAGGAGATAAAGACATAAGGCTCAACTCATGCCAAATTCTTACTGAGCCACAGACACGTGTGACTCAAAAGGCTATGACTTCAGACCACTCGGTAAGCAGAGTCACCATTTCAGCACCGCAATTTACCAGTATGCAGAAGGGAATGAGAAAGAATGTAAACAACCTACCAACCACTAGTGGTCCCCACCAGGACTGACTGATAACAGCAGAGATGCCTACACTGGACAAGAGAATGGCCAATCTCTAAATGTATCCGCTGTGTTCTTGTGAATACTGGGGGCTGGGATATACTTGAAAAACAAGTCTTTCTTTTGTGGAGTAAACGGCACAGATTGACTACCCGCCTCCGATCAAAGTATAGGAAATTAAGAGCCCTCCCGAATACTGTTTTATAAAGTCATACCCTAAATATTCAGACATGCACTTGAGCATGAAGTACATATCAACTTCGCAAAAAGTTAACTTATCAAAAGGTCCACTACTGAGTTGGTGGATGTACCTCCACAAACTAAGGCACGCAGGGGAGAGTACAATTCAGAGAGTGGGCATCCATCTAGGATGCCATCTTAAGTATGAATTACTCTTCATGTCGAAAATGGAACTGAGGCCACATCTTATCTACTTCCACGTGTTTGGTGTAGAAACTTTTCCATTCTTCGTACATATGTTTCTTAATTGATCGCAAAGCGAAGACGCCCATTCTAAATGGATGATGTCTAAATGCTCCAAGGCCCTCAAGCAGCCCCATTCGCAGGCTGGTAGAAAGGGGCAAAACAATCAATAAATATGATGGAGGTGGTGGTAATGGTGAGAAAACTGCTATGACTCAGAGCGGATCCGCTCATCAATGGCTGTACGTAGAGCAGTGAAGGTCCTTTGCACAGGAGTAGTGTGAGACTCCACCAACACTAGGGTTGTTGACATACTGTTCAGGCGGAGGTCTTCAAGACGTGATGGACAGACCTGGTAGGACTTCCATCTCCACTCACCTGAGCACTGAAAGATCTGCAGCCTTTCGGATCTGCTTTGCCTCGCTTCCAAGATGGAGGGCAAGAAGCAGGTGAGAGAAATCACTCTTGCCCAGTGCTTGCAAGTCAGAACGAGTCAACATGCTTTCAACCAACTCCCCGCAATGGATCGGTACCTTGAAAACGGCAGAGAGGGTTGCTTTTGCTGGATGTCAGCCAGACAACTGGCCCTAGGCCAGTCTTTTCCAAAAGTCCCCGACTTTGCTGGAAGTGAGCTGAAGGCTGGTGTTGGATATTACAAGGCACCTCTTTAAATGCCCAATGTCTCTAACCAGAGCGACTAAGGAGCTACCAGGTCTTCCTACACAGTCATTTCAGTTGAGCCAAAGCGATGGAGGAAGCTCCAGTGGACCACATCGTAAAGGTACTTTATCGCAGCGTGGTTGGAAGTATTGTGTCTCACCAAGTGCTTAGTGGTCACTGAGGATTGAGTAGCGAAGGAACAGTAAACGAAACCCAGCCTCCAATGGTAGTAAAACAGACCACTGCAAACAGAACCTCGGTACTTCCAAAACAAGGGCCCTTGAGACACCCCAGACTCACCCAAGCATCCCTATGGTGGCCAGAGACCCACGTGCCGTCCTTTCCTTTACGCCGCGCCCATGACCGAACTTAGCAGTCGACCATCATAAGCAATCAGCGATTTTCAAGCTCTCAACCAAAGGAGACCACTTTTCTCAAAATGACACCAAGCAAATGTTAATCAACCAATCTGACAAAAGTGGCCTTATTGATTAAAACGTACAATACCAGCGCAAACTCATCTTTTTACTGTAGACAAAGCAGTTACTCGGGAGCATGATAGAGGTGGTAGTGCTCAAAGGCATAGCGCTGTGAAACTCTTTCCAAAGACTTGAATCTACAGTGAGTTGTCCAGTAGTTTAGGACATTGCTGAAGGCATTCCAGTCCCATCCCGCTTTCTGCTAACGTTCTGGATATTTGCTCAACTTTCTGCTACCTTTCTCTATTCATGTCCACCGTCTTGTAACATCGGGTAAACATGTTTAACTCTTCAGCTAACTTACGCCGCCCTTTTTTCTGATAAGTTTCTGTGTCCTGGCCCAAGCCTTCGCAAACTTTACTTACACTAGTTCTTTTACGCCACATTTTGACTAAGGAGCATCAGGTTTACGGTTCCATATGGTGGTGTTTGTGTTAAGAGGCTAAGGTACAGAATTTTGCAAATTACAAATAAAACAGAATTTACAACAACATACTTCTGTCAAACTTGTGTCTGCAGAGGTTGCTTTTAATATTTAAGAAGTATTTATATTTAAAACTTGATTTCCTTTTCTATTTCAAGTTGAACCCTTTTTGGTTTCAGCACAGTTGGGAACAGATTTTTGGAGTCAAGATGTACATTTCACAGCTTGGATAGTTTGGAGTTTAAAGGTCTTCCTGAAGTTAAGCCTTTGTTAGACGGTGAAGGCCACGGAACCGGGGCGTTGCAAGGAAGTGAATGAGATGCAGTTCAGTTTAGGAGGGTGTCCAGGCTTGGGTGGCCACTTGTGATCTGGAGAAAACACAGCAGACTGGTGACTGTGACTATGTCATCACCCAGAAAATGCACTTATACCCGCATGCCAGCTGCACTCCACTAAAAAGTGAGGCTAGTCCCTCTTCCCATTGGTTGTTACTAGATGAGTGACAATCCTCAAAACAACAATGAGCTGGGCCATGTCTGTGATTTAAAGGAAAAGCTGCAATTTTAACATCACCCAAGGTTATCTGTCCCCAATGCTTTGCCCTGTCCTCAGTTATACTGCGGGTATGAGACTTTTATTAAAGGAATGAAGTAGGGAGGGAGTGAACAACTTACGATGTCACATAGTAAGAACAATTATATATTAGCTGTTTTCTCATCCGTGGCATTCTCTGATGCCGAATGTTTGCTTTCCACGGAGCGTAATGAATGCAAGCTTTATGCTATAATTTACGTTACACAATATATACTTAAGATTGACTTCCCGTAAGCTTTGGACTGCCTCCACAGGCCATCCCATGTCTGAAAGCAGATGTTAACGAGGGAGGGGCTTCAGCGGACAATGACAACTACCAGGAAAAGAAAATGGAGGGTACATGCGCAAATGTAAGATGGTTGTGCTCAACAGAGGGAACCTTTCCAGAAATGGGACAGGGGACTGCCCTAGATCCTTTGAAATGCATTCAGACCCCAGAAGGTGGAGGGGTGGTGGATACTGGATGTGCCGCCGAGTCAACATCTGCCGTCCTTCTCCACATGGGACATAATTATACCGGACCTCGGATGCTCAAATACCAGTAGCTGCTTTAACATCTAGGACAGATCTGACTGTTCTAGTTAAGATCCCTTCCTGGAAGCAGTGCTTAGCCTCGTTTTACAACCTCCTTAAAAGACTTGCCCCCCTGACTCAAGGACTAAATGAATAGGTCCAAGACACACAATCTGGACTACGGCAACGCAACCTGCCTCCGACAGGAAAGACCCAATTGGCTCTCTATCCTGGAAGTGCGGCTCATGTCCCACCCTCCCACGATCAATCCTTCAAAGGGAACCCACCAAGGTGCGGGGAGGCCAGCCGTCAACAGCTGGGATTCCCGTTCTGTGGAGAAGGGTTCTAACTTTTTGAATTTCAGTGGGTTCTGTAGTAGAGGAATTTGGATCATGGCCAAACCAGGCAGCTAGAATTACAAATTGTGCTGAAGTTGTAGTTCATTATAACGAGGTTTCTACATTTTCCCCAATCTTGAGGAAATTGTGGATAGATTTCGAACTAATGCACATTGAATGTCAGAGACAAGTCACAAAGCCATTGATACAGCGAGGATCAAATTAGATGGGCAAATGGAAAGCATTATCAATACAGGTTTTGTATTTATAAACAATTTACTCTCCTAAACAGACTTACTCGCACGTAATGTTAAATCCCCAAGTTGTAATATTTTGTGGAAGTAAACCTGCTCATATAAGCAGGGAGCTTGCTTTCCACGCCAGGAACTCTATGTAAAGCTAAAGATATTAACAAACATTGATTTGGGCGACGAGTATTCTGGATACAATGGAGATTTACTCCTTCAATGGTTGGTGTAAGTCGGTTTCCATAATGGGAACAAAAAGAGGGAACCCTAAAACTAGTGGGGGCTTGAGGGGATGTGGGGGGGGGGGTTGTACTCCATAGAAAATGTGTTTTTCCTTGTGCTAGGGAAAATATTAACATGTGCAGATGTAATTTGCCTAAGCATTTACACATGCCTGTATCTACACAATATACACTTGCGCATGTGCTGATGCTTGTGAAGATGTCAATATTCTTGAAATGATTTCACAATTGCAAAACATGTTGAAATCTATTTTAAATCTGGCTGTAAAACACGGTAGTACTAGATTTCTGAATTATCCACCAGTGCGGCCCGGAGTACTTCACAGCACAGACCTGAACCCGAAGGGCAACGCACACAGTGCCGTGAGGCCCAGCCACCTACTACTGTGTCTGGAAAGAGCGGCTCAGTTGATGCTATGCTGTGCATATGTAGTATCCGGCGCGCATTCTGCACCGGTGTGCTATGCACCCCCACCCGCCTCTGCACCTTCTCACTCAGTTTAGATGATTCTAGTGCACAGCGGAGTGCACACTTGGGGTACACACACGTGGATGCGCTGTATCGTGCTTAGGTGGAGATGTCAGGTCAGATGCCAACGAGTCAACAGGCTTGTCCGGCTTGTGCACTGGCCGGCAAGTTTCCAGTGTGACGTCACTGGTGTAGGTGTCGCGTGCTGTTGTGATGCCCGGATATCCATCCGCTAGCTCATCTGGCCTGTTGTGGAAGTAGTAAATATTCTCTTTGTAAGTGTACATTGTACGGCGCTGTGCTGTGGTGTCGGTGGGCCTGTTGTCGGTACTATGCTGGTTAGAAAAGAAGAAACTAACAATTCCACAGGATGCGAGCCCCAGCTTAAAAAGGCCCGGATGAACCTTCCACATGCATTCAAAGGAAGAGCAGAAAAAAACTCAAGGCACACACAGACTAATCCATGCGTACCGTAGCAAAAACAAGCAGGGCTTTATGTGGGCCGGGTCCTGCCAGTGCTCAGCACCGGCAGTTCTAAAAAAGTAGGTGCTGAGACGGGTTCCTATCGGGCTCTCTATTATTGCCCTCACCCTCAGGATGAAAAAAAAAATCTTAGCTCTGCATCAGTCCCAGCCTTCACTGCTTTTGATGCAACTTCAAAGGGACTCGTTATAGTTCTTTCACAGTCTCATCATCTCAGAACTGAATCATTTTCAATATTCTATACAATGAAGCCATAGTTATTGCTTATTTATCCTAAGCAACTAACAACCATTGACAAAGCCAATAGTCCTGGTGTGTTGTAGGTGTAATGTCACTTGTATTTCTGTGTGCAATGACAGAAGCAGCAGAATACCAGCCAGGCGGCACACTATGCTAAGCACAGATTTTTAGCCTACGTGTTTTTAAGCCACGCCCTTAATTACATCGGCCACGCCCCAATGAGAGACCCCTCCGTTTTTTTCATCCCACTTAAAGCCCTGAAAACAGTTAAAAAGGTTTAGCTAGCACGGAGTTATACGCTACCCTCGGTGTATTTCTCGCTTCTGCATCTGACATTTTGAAATTCAGTGCCCTCCGTACCCGGCAGCCCAGCTGACAACGGGGTAGAAACTCAAGTGGACCAAATAGGGCGTTTTCAAGGGCAAGGCATCCTTGCCAAGGTCGTCTCATGCCCCATTGCAGAAGGAAATTCACCAGAGCAACAGCTCGGGAGGGCACTCATCGGGTTATCTCACTGTAAAGGAACCCCATGCCACGCCCGGTCCCCTCTGGGACTACTCATATGAACAAGCATTGACAAAGCTAATAGGACTGGCTTTCAATGATTTAATGCATGCTCAAATGTTGACTACATTAAAGCCATCCCGCCAAACTACCTAAAGCACTTTGGATAATAGCACTTTATAAAGAAAATGTATTTATTATTAGAAAGAAATGTTCAGTCACATACACATATACATCGATTCACTGCTAGGGGTAGCAGAAGTGACAGCATGTTGTGCCCTTTGAACCTCAGGTGACATCACCGGAAGATGTCACATGATCTTTGACCGTGTTGGAAATAAAACTTGAGACTTCAATGAAGTAAAACAACGACAATAAATAATAATCAAAAGATGGATATGAAAGTGAATAAAATAGCATTTTAGTTCTCGACTAAGTTGTCTATAACCTATGTACCTAGTAGCCCATAAACATATAACTAGTAGGCTGCTATCGTGATATGCCAGGTGCGCACCCATGAAATCCGGGAGCACAGCTATCGTACACTAGGAGAAAAGCAGTCATCGGACAGCTGCTGTCATCAAATTCCCAAACATGGCTTCAAAGGTCCAGGCACAGCCACCATTATTGGACCAAGCACCAGGACAATACACGTAGACATGGCCTTGGATGTACAGAAACCGCCTCTAAAAATCAGACCCCCGCAGGCAGAGACCATGGCCAGGAATGACCCCGTGTGACCAGTGCGGTTCTAGGCCTTAAACACAGGCTGCCCATGGGTAGTGACGTGTAGGCACTGCTTACCAGGCCCAAGCTGCACACAGACTCTACACAAAACTCAGGGCACAAATATACTCACAAAAAAGCAGATACTCATCTCACGTACAATGTGCAATCACGTGCCCTTGCTCTGTCACAACTGCATGCGTGCACAGGAACCGTGGTTGCTTATTCTGTGAAGAGCACGCATAGTTTATTAACTGATGTGTTGCATGTAACTAACCTAAGAATGCTAATAATTATATATATATATACACACACACACACACACACACACACACACACACACACACACACACACACACACCCCCACCCCCCAGGACATGCAGCAGAGGTCAAGAAGGGCTTCTTTTATACCAGATTTTCAAAATAACCATTAACTCTGTAAATATAGTGCATTTACTTGAATTACATGCAAATTTATTATATGTATCCATCACAATACTCTGTTATGGATCCACCCAGCCTCAACCAAAGTTGGACACCCCAATATGCACTAATTTTCTTAGCCATCCAAGGTGCTTAAGTCACAAAGTAAATTGGGAGTTGATATTTTGATAGGTGTCAGCCAACAGAACTTTTTTTTTTTATACCTGTGTGTACTTGACAAATCTTGCTTGTGTGAAGGCACACAAAAATCAAATCTCACAGGTGTGCACCTCTCACTTATGAGCACCTAGCTCTGTGACATCATCTTTCACCACGCCACATATCACTTGTGGACATGTACGGCCCCTTCTTATGCTTTCGCCTGTAGGTCATATCACCTGTGTACACCTACCCTCGTTTCACGTATGTGTGCATGGCTCTCACAAGAATGTAACTACTTGTGTCACCTGCACACACCTCACACAGACTGTCAACAGCAGGAGGGCCAAAGCTTACCTGGGGCAAAGACCAGCGAGCTTGCCACTTACGCAGCATCACACCTGCTTTTTTACACCAACATAGAAGGAAAACAAGGCCTCCAGGTAGGCCAGAATTCAAATGGAGGCGCGGAGACCCGCTTACGATCAGGAATTACACATGTTCAACAGTACGTATATATGAAGAGAGTTCCATGCGACTACAAAGGCACTCGGCCTTTGGAGTTATCCCGCTACACTGTCATGACCACCTTGGTCACCTGCAACATCCTTCCAATGCACTGTCTGGTGCACATTAGGAAATACAACATCACCTCGACTCTAGATAGCCTCACAGTCCAATCAGAAACGCCCTCCAGCTGGCCAGGGTCATTGGAGACCTGGCATCATGCGCACTTGGACTCCTTCTGCAGCTCAAAGCTTCACCTGCATAACACTCCTTCCAAACCCCCCACCATGGACCATCCTGGCCACCCCCGAGTGTGAAACTAGCCTCCTGAAGGGTCCCGCAGCCGACCCAGGCCTCTAAAGAATAACCCGGGCCATCTGCTGAGACAGCGCCTGGAAGCTCGACTCACAAGAGCGCGCTTGGCGCACAGGGTGGTTGGCCTCAAAGGATACTTCGAAATAACACAAAGGCCGAGCTCGTTTTCACGAAAACAGGATTTATGTCCGTTTTGCATTTGTGACTTAAAGTTCAACACGTGTGCATAAACACAACCTCTCCAACTCTAGAAAAAACACACCCACGAAGGAAATCCGTTTGTTTGCCGAATTTAAAGGTGACTGACGTCATCATAGTTTGTTCTGAAGTTTGGAACACGGTCTATCAAGAATGCGCCATGAACTTAATGCATCGGTGAACACGTTCACGACAGGCGGAAGGACACGACCAAAAACTGCAAACCCCACGCAGTCCGTTCCATGGTGACGGACCTGCGTAGAGGATTCGGGAGTGGGGCACACAGGTTGTCGGGCTCCGTTCATTTCATCCCCTCACACAGCCCACCCCGAAACCACCCACACGTCAAAGGAGCCGGAAGTGTGAAGGACAGGACGTTCCTGGAGAAGGCGTCGAGGGCTGAGGTCTAGAGGTTAAGTTGTCACCGGCGGTCCCATGAGGGTTCTACTCCCGGCTCTCCCTCCAGCGCACATTGTGGGTGAAGGCGCTTGTGACGTGCTGTACCTACCTAGGTATCAGGGGTGTGGGCAGAGGGGCCTACGTGTTCCTCCTACACGTTCCCATCCACTCGACCAGCCGAGGTTCTCTGCATGGTCGCACCCAGGCCGGGGGTGCTTCAGGCTACTCTCCCGTGACCTGCTCTATCTCTAGGACGTCCGCCCGGTGGAGCACGTCTGCATCAGGCCAGGGCCTGCGGAGGGGGTGGGAGGACCTTCTAGGCGCCTCTGGGTCTGGATCTTGTGCTGGCACTTCCGGCCTCTTTATCCGTCCTCTAATAAACGGCGATCTTGGCCAACTCCACCCTTCACTTTGATATACACCTGATGTGCAAGTCAGGGGGCACTTAAAACGTGCGTCCAGGTACATAAGTGCAGAGATTGCCCCCCAGTGCAAAGATATACCCCCGTGCGTATGTCACGCTGCCCTGCTGAATAACCACCAAGTGGCCCGCACACGGTATCCAGCATTCACGCAGCACGGCGCTACCCCTGGTGCGCGTCAAGGCGCTGTTTTGATTAAGTTGTTGCCCTTGGCTCTTGGTAACTTCCGCAGCAAACACCCAGTGACCGGGCCTCCCTCCAGAGACTTAACTCACTGCCGACAGCTGCTGGGGGCTAGTTCAGGTCCTAGCATGGCCAACTCGAGCCGTTTATCCTTGCGAACGGCGTTATTAGGCGCTACACAAATACGCCGTGCGTATCCGCACTGATAGCAGCCGCCCTTAGGCGCTACACAAAAACGCCGTGCGTGTCGCACTGACAGCAGCCGCCTTAGGCGCTACACAAATACGCTGTGCGTGTCGCACTTACAGCAGCCGCCCAGGTGATTCCGGAGGGAGGGGGGGGGGGTGGAGAGGGAAGGGGGATGAGGGTTTTTGGCCTCGTTTCCACTCAGTTCCTGCTAGGATCGGCGCAGTCACTTCGGCTTGCTCGTGCTGTTCGAGGTATTTTTATAGACCCGTGATTTAGGGCCCTGTTCGGCCTGCTGCCGGTTCACCGTGTTGTTGTGTTCCACTTAGACACGCGATGTGCTGCCCTGGGCACCGAGACACTTTGCTGCTGCTCAGACCCCAAGTGTAGCATGTTCGTTGGGGGTCCTAGGGGTAGGGTGACCAGATGTTGAGAAGCAAAAAGCGGTACAGGCCAGAGTTGAAAGTAGGACTAAAGCCTTTAGCCTTACTCCTATGTCTGGCCTGATTTTTACGTAGCCTTGTAAGTGTGCGTGCGTATTAATGCACACATTCACAAGTTACGCTTACATAACATTAGCTCATGACAAGGACCTCTACTCTGAGCCCCATCCTCCCCACTGTCTCCCCTCTGCTGCAGCATGCATGCGCCCACCTCCTCCTGCAAGCTGCCTGAAACAGATAAATTACTTAACAAGAATATACCTTTTAATTCTCTTCTGCAGGATGACTTGACCTTTGCCCCAAAATCCGGGTCATGTATCTAAAATTAGGGAAAGTCTCGGGACACGGGGACAGGCCTCGGAAAACTGGGACTGTCTGGGGCAATTCAGGATGTCTGGTCACCCTCTCCTGGGGGCTACCTCGGCAGGGGGCCCCCTGGGCAAGCCCATGGTACAGCTGCAGGGCAGAAACCGAGGACTTTGGTGAGAGGTTCAGTGCAGCGGAGGGGTTTGTTTTTGATCTGATCCACAAATCTGCCGTGAAAAGTGCATTTCAACCTGGGGTTGTGTAAAGTTGTTGAGATTAACCTCCACAATCATTTTTATTTATTTGCAGCGTTCGTTAAGTTTTACAATGGTTGTATAGTTAATAAAACGAGCACTGGCAAGGTCAATGCCCTGGCTTTAATGTTGCAACCTGCAAACACAGGCATGCACAAGAGCACATTTGTGTCTATCTGTGTTGTGTGCATTAGCATAGTAAAGCCACAACTGATGACGTGCCCTTCTGATCTTCCTTTCGCATAGAAAGGAACACAAAAACTACCTTTCACACATTAGAAAAGCCTATTGGTCTGGCCTGGTCTAGGTGGCAAGCTGTTAACTTGTTTTTATTGCAAGCATATGCCACAAAAAGAAAGAGAAAAAAGAAAAACTAAATGTGGTTGCCACATGCTTACATTAAAAATGTTACATCTGAAAATTACTCACTGATGTGGTCGTTTCACAAGTTATTTTTCTTTTAAATCAACAATTAAGTTGTGTCATGCATTTTTATATACTTGTGAAGAAGACAAGAATACATAAATACCTAACAAATCACAGGCTGCTCTAATGTTATGTAAGCCCTTTATAACTTTGGAAAGGAGACAGAAAATAAATCACCATTTAACTGGGTACCCAAAGTGCAGGCAATGTATATAATTGGTATTTAAAATTAATATACAAAATAAATAAAACAAAAAGGCATGCTTTAATGCAGCATTGTCACTGAAGAAAAATGAAGAATTTTACGGGGATATGGACAATGTACACAGGCTTTGTGCAGTAATTCAAAGTGAAGTTTGCAAAAGGGTACAAGTGGCTGACCTATTGTGCCATACTGCATGCTGCAGTGGGCGTCAGTAAAACGTGAATGACAACTTAAAAGACTAATGGACGAAGTCCGCTGACCAAAAGTCCATGCAGCTATGCAGATTATCTAGGATTTTTTAGAAAAAATAATAATGTGGCAAGAAAGCTAGAGCTAGCTCAAAAGCCAGACCTAAAAAGCACACTTGGAGCCAGGTATATCACAGAAGTGAAAAGAACTTTTTTTTAGGTCGATGTGAATAAAGTGCATAAGCTTTGTGAGGTCATTCAAAGGGAAGGCAGTCAATGGGTAAATTGGGCTGACCCAATGCTTCATGCTATATGCTGTGGTGGGCGGAAGCAAATGTGAATGACAATTTAAAATACCAATGGATGAAGCTCACTAACTAAATGCCCCTCTCTATGTTTGTATATTATGTAAAAATATTTTGAAAATACAATAGTCTGGCAAGACAGCTAAAGCTATTTAGAAAGGCAGGACATAAAAAGGGATTGATTTATGGATACAATAAATATGGCACTTAATTTGTAACAACGGGGAGTAATATTTTTAAAATATAGTAATTTCCCATGCTTTGCAAAGGACAGCAGAAGGATACACCCAAACAGCCAACCGCAAGAGGTGAGAAAGTAATACTCCTCTGAAATGGAGACAAAGCGTACTCTACGTATATGTTTAAGTATTGTCAACAATAGACCGTGCAGAGAGTTGTGCAGTCAGACACACCTATAAAGTGCTAAAAGACTAACAAGTTACTTTCCTTCGGTAACGCATTATCTGGTAGAGACTATCTAGCTGCAGATTCCTTACCTTTGAATTTCCCAGGCGTCAGGCTGGATCCGGAAACTTTTGCTGAGCAATACCCCTTGCCGTGATGTTGGATGGCTCCATTCGGCTCAGCGTGACGTCGGCTTCGTTAGCGTCAGTTATGACGTCGCGGTGCCTATATAGGCGCCACCCAGGCGCACGGACGTCAGTACTTTTTGTTTTTTCCACGCCAGAAGCGCAGAGCCACGAAGTAACTGATGTAGTCGTATGCAAAACTAGGGCCCTGAAAGGGGAAATAACCTTAGTCCTACAATATCAGTCCGCAAAGCGCGGAGGCATGGGTGAGGCTGTAAAGAATCTGCAGCTAGATACAGTCTCTACCAGATAATGCATTACCGAAGGTAAGTAACTTGTTCATCTGATAGAGACTTCTAGCTGCAGATTCCTTACCTTTGAATTAGATACCCAAGCCATACCATCCCGGCGGTGGGTTGCGGACTCACATCCTAAACTAAGAAGTCTTACAGGACAGAAGGGGCAAAATGCCCGTCCCTGCGTGCCTGCCCATCAAGGCAGTATTGTTTTGTGAATGTGTGCAAAGAAGCCCACGTCGCTGCCTGACAGATGTTTTGGACTGGGACACCCCGAGCCAAGGCCGTAGTCGCAGCCTTTCCCCTGGAGGAATGGGCTCTTAATCCCTCAGGGGGCTGCTTCTTTGCCAAGGCATAAAAGATTTTGATGCAGAGAACGACTCAGTGAGAGCTTGTCCTTTTCTGCACTGCCCTTCCCTTCCTTGCTCCCATATACCCCACAAAGAGTTGGTCATCCACCAGAACTCTTGTGCGGCCAAGGTAGAACGACAACGCTCTTTTTGGGTCCATTTGGTGGACATGCTCCTCTTCCTTAGAGGGATGCGGGGGAGCAAAGAAGGAGGGCAAAGTGATGGACTGACCCAGATGGAATGGGGCCAAAAGGAAGCTCTGGTGCAAAGCACCACCTTGTCCGGAAAGGACATAAGGTAAGGAGGCGAGCAAGATAACGCCTGCAACTCACTCACCCTCCGGGAAGACGTGATAGCCACCAAGAAGGCTGTTTTGATGGACAACAGCCGGAGGGGACAATTGTGCAAAGGCTCAAAAGGAGTACACATTAGCTAGGTAAGGACCAAATTAAGGTCCCATTGTGGCATGACAAAGGGCGTGGGTGGAAATAAGTGAGCCAGCCTTTTAGAAATCTGTTTACATTAGGAGACTTGAAGAGAGAGGGCTGGTCTGGCAGCCGCAAAAAAGCAGACAGAGCAGAAAGGTAACCCTTGAGAGTTCCCAAAACAGAGCCCTGCTGGGCAAGGGTTAGAATGAATAAAAGGACAGTAGAAAGAGATGCAGAAAGAGGGTCATTCGACCTTTCCGTACAGTATAACACACATTTCTGCCAACAGCAGGCATATACCGTCTAAGTGGAGGGCCGCCTGGCCGCCAGAATAACGTTACAGACTTTGGGAGGAAGGTCAAAAGCTATCAACTGTCGCTGCTCAATCTCCACGCATGGAGGCACAGAGTTGACAGGTTCAGGTGGAGAACCCTCCCCTGCTGCTGCGACAGAAGATCCTCCCGAAGGGGCAGCCTGATCGTAGGATCGATACTCATTCTCAGAAGTTCTGGATACCAGACTCTCCTCGCCCAGTCCGGAGCCACAAGAATGACTTGGGCCCGGTCGTTCCTGATCTTCTTCAGAACCCTGGGCAGAGTGGTATGGGCGGAAAGGCGTATAACAGGCCTGAGCTCCACTCACGACAAAAGGCGTCACCGAGCAATAGCCGCCACTCATGATCCGCTTGGCATCGACGGCTGAGTTCGTCCGCCCTGGCATTCAGAGAACCTGCCAGGTGTTGAACCAACAGGGTTATGCCCACTGTTCCAGCCATTACCAGAGACGAAGAGCCTCTCGACAAAGGGTCCACGACCCCACCCTGTTTGTTGCAGTACCACATGGCAGGGGTGTTGTTGTCTGTGAACACCTGCACTAACTTCCCCTTGACAGAGGGAAGAAATGCTTTCAATGCCAACCGAATCGCTCAGAGCTCCAATAAATTTATGTGGAGCCCCGACTCCGCCGGAGACCAGTGTCCCCTGATCTCCACCTCTCCCACATGGACGCCCCATACCAGAAGTCACGTATCTGTCACGACTGTGAGGTCTGGTTGGGGAAGGGAGAGAGGTCTGCCGTTGACCCAATCGCGGTTCGTTAACCACCACTGAAGATCTTTTGCAGTTCCTTCCGAGATCTGAACCACCTCGGTGAGATTTCCCCGATGCTGTGCCCATTGGAACTTCAAGTCCCACTGCAGAGCTTGCATACGCCATCTGGCGTGTATCACCAACAGGATGCAGAGGGCCATGAGGCCCAACAGCCTCAGAGTCAGTCTCACCGAAATCCAGGATAGAGGCTGAAATATCGGAATCATATCCTGAATATCCTGCACTCGCTGCTCGGGAGCCTAAGCCCGAAACTGCACTGTGTCCAGAACAGCTCTGATGAAAGGGAGTGTCTGAGAAGGAGTCAGGTGTGACTTCAGCACGTTTATAGAGAACCTCAGCGAATGCAGAAGGTTCGCAGTAGTCTGAAGGTGGAAGACGACAGCCAGTCATCGAGGTAGGGGAAGACTGAAACCCCTAACCTGCGCAGATGAGCTGTGACCACCGCCATCACCTTGGTGAAAACCGAGGGGCACTGGTAAGGCCGAAGGGAGCATGGTGAACTGAAAGTGCTCACGGCCTACCTTGAACTGCAGGTAACGCCTGTGGCCCGGAAGGATGGGGATATGAAAATACGCATCCTGCAGGTCCAAAGCTACAATCCAGTCTTCTTGGTCTAGGGCAGACAAGACCTGAGCCAGAGTGAGCATTCTGAATTTCTCCTTTTTGAGGAAGAGATTGACGGTCCGAAGATCTAAAATGGGCCGTAGCCCCTTGTTCTTCTTCAGAATCAGAAAGTAGCGGGAATAACAGTCACTGCCTACTTCTGAAACCTGGACCCTTTCTATAGTTCCCTTGGCCAAGAGAGCTGTAACTTCCTCCTGGATCAATTTTAAATGATCCTCCGTCAGCCGTTCCTGATTTGGCAGAATGAGAGGAGGAAAGGCAGAGAATAGCCCTCCTGGACGATCTGCAAGACCCACTTGTCCGATGTTATGGATCTCCAGTGGGGGAGATGATGACCAATCCTTCCACCAACTGGAGTAGTGTGGTCCTGCAGAAGCAGCCTAGTAGTGCTTGGAGGCTGCGGCTGCTGGGAGCAGTGTGGCCGACGACTTCTGGCCTCCATTCCAAGCTCGGAATGCACCGCGTCCACGTCCTCACCCGGCTTGGGAAGTATGTGTGGGACGGCGGCTAGGATAGGGTTGCCGCGGCTGGAAACCCCTTCCGTTGCCACGAAAGGAAGACTAGCCACAGGGGTGGAGGAGAGGCCCAAGGATCTGGCCATAGCTCGAGAGTCTTTGAACCTGACCAGGGCAGAGTCTGCCTTTTCCCCAAAAAGGCGGGTTCCATCATGGGGCATGGCCATCAAATAGGCTTGGACATCGCCCGAGAAGCCAGTTGTACTAAGCCAGGCCTCAAGGCCACCGTCGTTGAAATAGACCTACCCAGCGAATCGGTCGTATCCAGGCCACACCGTATGGTGAATTTTGCTGCATCTCTCCCATCCTTAACTGCTTGGGAGAGCACAGCCCAGGCCTCCTCCAGGACTTGTGGCACCACTTGCGCAACCGTCTCCCAAAGGGAATGGGAGAAACGGCCCAATAAGCACGCGGTATTCACCGACCGCAATGCCAGGCTGGAGGAAGAAAACAACTTCTTCCCAAATGCATCCAACCTCTTGGATTCCTTGTCCGGAGGGGCGGAAGGGAATGAGACTTGGGATGTAGAGGCCTGCACCACCAGATTCTCTGGGGTGGGATGTTGGATGAGAAACTTAGGGTCGCCCGGTGCTGGCAGCGTGCAATCGTCCTATTCACAGGAGCCCATGTGCCAGGTTTGGACCATGTTCCCAGAAGGACAACCGCAAGTGCTTCATTAAAGGGCAACAAGGGTTCTGAAGTGGAAGCCCCAGGTTGAAGCACCTCAGTCAGGTGATTAGTCCTGACCTGCACCGAGGGCAGCTCCAGTCCAAGGACCTCAGCTGCCCTCTTAACCGCCATGGCATAGGACGCCCCCTCCTCCGTAGCTGCTGTTGGCGGAGAGAGCATGCCAATATCTGGCGAAGTATTCAGTCCACTGGCCTCCCCAAGTTCCCCATACCAGTCCAAATTCTCCTCAGACTTCCTGGATTTTAAGAGGGTCCCCAGACCCCTCCCATTCCTCTCGCGAGCTTAGCACATCCTCAAAGTGCTCAGGCGACAACGTAGAACTTCTGGGTTCTGTCAACGTCGGAATCGGCATCAATCAACGCCGTTCCGGCTCCATATCGTCGGGGATGAGGATGGGGCTTGCGCCACCGACGGGCCTCGGTGACATCGCAGGCACCGACTTCGGATTAGACGTCGGGGAAGGTCGCGTTGGCACGACCGGCATCAAACCGGATCCAGGATCAGATCCCTGAGGCCCCTCCGGCGTCGTGGCAGGAGCTGAAGGCGTCGAACCCAATGGGGCCCCTTCCGACTCCGCGGGGCATGAAGGCTCACCAGCGGGGTCGTTCCGCTCAAATACGTGGCGCATGGCCTCGTAAAACTCTTAATTGAGCGGGAGTCGCTCCGGCTCCCAGAAAGGGGGGGAGACGCGAAGTCGACTCTGCGGAACCATGCCTAGAGCGCAGGTGCTCCTTACCTCTCCGACGACGGACGCCAGCTGAGGTGAAGTCGAAGTCCGCTTGGACGACGACGACTTCTTATGCCTCTTCCCCGAGTGTCCTGAGGACCTCGAATGGGAGGAAGAGGACTTAGGGCTCCGTGAGCGGTCCCGCAACCTCCTCTTCTTCGATCAGGACCGTGACCTCCTCGGAGTCTCGATTGACGGTGTCATCGCCCGCTCCCTCAAGGTCTTCTGTGCCATCGCCCGACAGTGCGAACACAACTTTGTATCGTGGTTGCGCTCAAGACACCACAGACATGCGCAGTGGGGTTCGGTAACCGACATCATGCGGGAACAAGTCCTGCATGGCTTGAAACCGGTCTTCCTCGAAGACATCCCTCGCACATGAAGTCGGAATCCAAACATTTCGACAAAAGTCAAGAAAAAGCCTGCCAAAAAGCGGCAGAGGGGTAGCTCTTCCCAGATAGGTGCTTAACTGGTGCGGAAAGAAAAGAACTGACGTCCGCGTACCTAAGTGGCACCTATATAGGCACCGCAACATCATAACCGACACTAACGACGCCGTCATGCGGAGCCGAATGGAAGCACCCGACGTCACGCGCAAGGAGTATTGCTCAGCAAAAGTTTCCGGGTCCAGCCTGATGCCTGGGGAATTCAAAGGTAAGGAATCTACAGCTAGAAGTCTCTATCAGATATACCACAATAGTAAGTTGTGCATGAACAAAAAGTCAAGAAAAAAAAACAACCTTCAGGCAAAAAAGATTTCCATAAATAATCTTTAAAAAATTAGCATCAGTAGACGAAGTTAAACTTTCTAACCTCTGCAGTTGGTCAACATAGCAAAACTTCAGCTAAAATTAAAATTGTGCACACTCCAACAAACCTAGATGGACCATTTGCCCATACACCATGTGTATGGAGAACAGATATTTTTACTGCATCTCTACCAGATTATTCAGTTTCCAAGCTCAAATATATTGCTAAATTGAGACCTTTGAGCAGTAAATCGTAAATTGAGTAAAGGACGCCCAAGACACTAGCCTCATATTTTCAATTCTCCCCAAAACTAAAGGCGACCCTTGTGGCATGAAACCTGCGCTTGGTAAGATGCACCAGTGACATTTCACATTAACTGGTCTCTATCACAGGCCCACACTATTCCTTTCACACTTTTTAATATAAATTAAAAGCTGTTTGCGCCTTCATCCGGGAGTGGAGTTTGCAAGATCACAGGCTGGAGTATATGCAATGAAAGCGGTAAACTCTTTGCCTTATTTTGTGAAGGGACATTTCCTTTGTTAGAGTACATCTATGTATGTCAACCCCTTCCTATGACACCAAAATATGTTCCATTCACTAACTGGCCCCCAAAGGCTGAGATACAGTTACCGGGAGCTCCCTTGTCACACTTTCTTTGCCCTGCCCTCTCTATCGTGCTGATTGTTCGCATCCACCTAAAAAACTAGTTCCTTTCACTTCAGTGATACACCTGGTACCAAGTTTGCTTTTTAGGTCTGGCCTTTGTGATAACTATAGCGGTCTTGCCATATTATTATTGTTTTTTCCAATAAAATCAAAGATAATCTGCATAGCTGGACGGACTTTTGATCATAGGGCTTCATCCATTGGCCACAAAAGTTCCAAGTTTTACTTCGCACTGGAAGAGTTCTAAACTGGGTGCGTGATTCTCTTCCCAACCGCAGCAAGTTCTTTCCTAAATCTACTTTACTCCAGACCTTTGTCGGCTTGTAAGGGATTACAGGGTTCCTCCAATTCTGTGAGTAAGCCCTCAGGGAATTATCTCGCTCCTGGATCCAGCAAATCCCTTTTGATAGACCACCCCGGCCCGCTCCCCTTAGATGGATCACCTCCAGAGGGCCTGGGGGTAAAGACTTAAAGTCACATATCTCCCTGATGAATGCAGCAGATCCTTCTGGTAAAAGCTGCAGGTCCCTCACGTGTGTGGCCATGTGGGGTGGATTCCCTTATCCGATTGGTTGAAGAACGCTTCTCCTCCACACACTGTCCACATCAGACATGGCTTCACAAGCACCAAGTGGCAGAATTTACCCCGATCACATGAGCACATCTGCCTAAACAGAGGCACCACTCAGGGCTGGGGGGGCGGGTCTTAAGAATGCTCCTTTCCTTTCACTCTCTATACTGTTTTCTTAGTCAACTACATCTTTAGATCAAACTAATTGAAAGTCAATTCTATTACAGGACCGGAGGCTTCTGATTATGCTTCTCTTTCATTTTATTGCTACTCACAGCAGCCAATGGAAACTTTTTTATAACAAACAAACTCCACATCCCATGATGCTTGTAACTACATCATATCCTGTTTGACCCTATAAGAGTCAGCACTTCCTCTTCCTGAGCCTCTTTCTTTGCTGCTCACGCAGAAGATAAGTGCTGACATTACATTATGTGATTATTGTTTTATGCATACGCGATGTTATGCGATGTGCGCGTTATGATATTGACTCATACGCGATGCTTTGCGTTGTGCGATTGATGTGCTGATATTTTGGTTACTTTATGTGCGCGGCGAATAGCGCTAAGTGTTTAAGCCCGACCGGGCACTGAATTGGGACGCTCCCGCGGGAGCAAAGGTACCGCGTTGCCATCGGCGACGTTGCAGGTGTTCATTGGGGATTTCCCTGCTTGTTCACTGCGCGTTTATCGCGCGTTCCCAGCCGACGGCTTTCCCTAATTGACGAGTGCGGGATTGAGCCGTCAACGCTCCGACGTGCGTAGCCCAATTGGGCTACATTTGGGCGGTTTTTGGGCTACGCACGTCGCGCGCGCCCCCTGCTTGCTCCGAGGCTCACAGTGCCTCGCATTTTACACGGAGCAGGTTTTCTTCTTACGCCTGACCGGCTGCAATAATAGTTTTGGCCCTTGGAGTGAGCACACGCTCCTATTATTATTTGGATATTGGCTCTTACGCCCTGGTGGGCTGGAATAACTGGATTACAGCTTTGCTGAGGAGCTAGGTACCTTGATATAAGATTATTGTGTGCATGGGGTTGGCTCCCCCCCGGACTCCTCCAATATTCTTTACTTTGCACTGGAATAGTATATTTAGTCCACTTTGAGTGTGCAATGGAAGAGTGGGTGAGATATGAGGAGGATGAGGTCTATCCTGAGGAGCAGCAGGAAAGTCTCCTTGAAGAGAATATTGTTGACGCTCTGGACGCCTCCGTCCAGCAGTCGGTCAACAGGGCCATAGAGAAGGCAGTCCCTAGCACTGTGCAGCAAGCCTTGGCAGCCGCCTTAAAACCCATTACCAAGCAACTAGAGTCTTTTGCAAAGAGGCATGGATTTCACGCCCCTACTGATCCCCAGCCTGGGGAAGAGACAGACAAGCCCAAGTCAGGGTCATGGCCTCATGCGGACGCGCTTGCAAGCTTACCCAAGGCTAATGCTCCCGATCATGGATATACCAATCCCTCTAATACCGGTGGTGGTAAGGCAAAACGAAAAGAGAAAGTGTGCACAGACACGGACACCACTGATGAAGAGGGCCCCCCCCAAGAAAAGATCTAGGAAGACTGTAGATAAGACACCCGATAACCCTAACACTCCCTTCACATTCAATCCGGCGGATATTGTGCACCCGCGTTCGTCCGATTGGGCCACCGCCCCAGAGGTAGCAGACTATCTTCATGAGAACCTGAGGAAGGGATTCGATAAAGAAGTGCGCAATAGACTGCGCTCAGAATGCCTGCGTCTGGACATTCCGGATAAGGTGGCGGAAACGCCAGACATCGAAGCCAGTCTCCTCACATTCCTTAAAAAGTTTGCGAAAGATCCCAAGAAAGGGATTGACCGTGCCTGGCGGGGATGCCAGGACAAACTCTTGGACGCTGCAGGGCCCTTAGCTAAAATCCTTGAGATGGCTTTGGTAACCAAGGACTCAGCCACTCCTGTGGACCCGGATGTGTTAGCGGGTTGGACACAAAGAGCGATATGCTTATTGGGAAACGCCAATTGCGCCATCTCTACGGAGAGACACAAATCCTTACTGATGAGGATGGACACGAATTTAACGGAATTAGCTGCGGCAGAACCGGGCCCCTTAGCAGAGGGTAACCTCTTTGGAGACAGATTCGTTAAAGACGTCTCTAAATATGTGGGCACATTTACATCCTTAGACAAAGCCCAATCTGGACTCAAGAGGGTCTTTCACACAGGCTTTTTTAACAGGGCCGGGCGAGGCAGAGGACGCTCGCCAGGCCGCCAGTATTATCAAGGTCCTCCCAGAGGAGACTACGGTCGTGGTCAATGAGAGTGGGACTCCACCAGAGGAGGTACCTTCTACCCCACAAGGCAGCTGTTTAACAGAAGGCGGTTCAACAGAGGCGGACACCGAGCAGGTTTACAGGCCCAGAATTCAACAGCTAAGTCGTATTCCAATGCCTCACTTACCTTTGGGGGGGTCGAACACAGTTTTTCATCCACAATTGGAGAATGTTAACGCACGATGCATGGCTTTTACAGACCATTCAGGGTTTCCATCTGGAGTTCTATCGGACTCCATTCCAAGACACTCAACAGCGGCAGCTCAGTTTTTCCCAACAAGAGTGTGCCTTTATAGACGCAGAGATAGAAGAATTGCTGCAGAAACACGCGATTGCATATTGCGACAACAGGCCTCGCGGCTTCTGCAGCAATGTTTTCTTGGTACAGAAGAAAGGTGGTGGTCACAGGTTAGTTTTAAATCTGAGAGAGTTCAACCAATTCATGACGTACAAACATTTCAAGATGGAGGGCATCCATCTTTTAGCAGATCTCTTAAAGAAAGGCGATTGGATGGTCAGACTGGACCTAAAAGACGCCTATCTAACGATTCCCATCTTTCCTCCCCATTGTCGTTTCCTGCAATTCCAATGGCGGAACAGATGGTTGGAGTACTTGGCCCTTCCTTTCGGGCTTTCCTCAGCTCCCTGGTGCTTCACCAAGGTAATGAAACCGGTGATTGCTCACTTACGGGAACAGGGCATCCGAATGATTGTATATCTCGACGATATCCTCATCACGGCACAGACACAGGCCTTGGCCACACTACATTTACAGATGTCCATGTCACTCTTACAGAATCTGGGTTTTGTGATCAACGAGACCAAATCGTCCCTCTGTCCTTCTCAGACGGTGGACTTTCTGGGATTTGTCATAAATTCCCAAACAGCCCAGTTATGTCTTCCTCGCTCCAAATTGAGGGATCTCAAGAAGGAACTCATAACAGTGTTAGCGAAACAGACAGTTTCCCTAAGGACAATTGCCAGAGTAGTGGGACTATTAGCATCATCCATTCAAGCAATCTTTCCGGGCCCTCTTCACTATCGGGCCCTTCAAAGACTAAAGATCAAACATCTTCAGAAAGGTCTGTCTTATACAGATCTAGTGCCTCTCTCTCAGGACGTACGAGACGAGATACAATGGTGGTTAGGACATGTAGAGGCGTGGAACGGCAGAGCCATTTTCGGCTCCCAGCCAGAGATCGTTCTAGAGTCCGACGCCAGCCGTTGGGGCTCGGGAGCACGCTGCGGAGATATCTCCACAGGAGGAAGATGGTCTTTACAGGAGCTAGATCTCCATATCAACTGCCTGGAGCTATTGGCAGGGTCGTTTGCAATCCGGACCCTCTCCCCCAAACAGGTTTCTTGTTGCATCCTGTTCAGGATGGACAATATCTCTGCAGTGAGATATATCAACAAGTTGGGAGGTACGAGGTCGTCTCTACTAGTGGAGATAGCGAAGGACTTTTGGCACTATTGCCTGAGTCATCAGATCTCAGTCGTTGCAGAATACATTCCGGGTCAATCGAACATAGTGGCGGACTGGAACTCCAGGTACCTCCAGGATTACAGCGATTGGCAGCTCCAATCTCAGATATTACAGTGGTTGCAAGCAATATGGGGCCCTTGTCTGATAGACTTGTTTGCGTCCAGACTGAATCGACAGTTGCAGACGTTTTTCAGCTGGAGGCCGGATCTGTTAGCGAAGGCGACGGACGCTCTGTCACAGGACTGGTCAGTGGGACTGAACTATGCCTTCCCTCCGTTCATTCTGATCCCCAGAGTGGCGACACACATAACCCATCAGTTAGCGGAGGTTGATTTTAGTAACTCCCTTATGGAAGTCCCAACCTTGGTTCCCAGTGCTCCTGGAGATGAGCTGCGATCTGCCCAGAATGATCCCGTGGTCATCGACGATGCTCCTGGGCCCTCATGGAGAGACGCACCCGATGGTAATATCGGAGCATTGTCCCTGATGGCTTGGAGGCTTTTCGGCAACAATGGGAATTGCCTGGATTTTCGGACAAGGCTTCAGCATTCATTAAACAAGCCTGGGCTCCTTCCACAAGGAAACGTTACTCTTCAGCCTGGAAAGGCTGGGTTCGTTGGTGCGTGGAACGACACGTGGATCCCGTGGGGCAGCCTTACCCCAGATTGTAAATTTGTCAGAGAAGGCGTCGGAAGGGTTAGCCTATCTTTCGGTTAATAACTTTAGATCGGCCATATCGGCGGGAC
The DNA here is from genome assembly GCA_963921515.1 of Calotriton arnoldi. Lineage (NCBI taxonomy): Eukaryota > Metazoa > Chordata > Amphibia > Caudata > Salamandridae > Calotriton > Calotriton arnoldi. The sequence goes on along the minus strand of CAWUFW010000450.1, from coordinate 922,316 downwards.
ATTCCCAGATAGACGGCAAACCATGGGAATGCACCCGGTAGTTTGTAAATTACTAAAAGGAATTAGGGTAGCGAATCCCCCTAGGCCAAAATATTCCTCTCTGTGGTATGTCTCACTAGTCCTTGCTCTGTTCGACAAGTGGCCGGATAATAGCCTGTTATCCAGGAAACGGTTATCTTCTAAGTTGGCTATGTTATGTTTATCTGCCTGCAGACGTTCTTCGGATGTTAAAGCTTTGGACATTACAGGTAGAGTATTTACTCCGGAAGGAGTCTATTTCACCATTACTGGTAGGACAAAAACGTTTTCAAGAAGTATTGAATATCATGCTTTTCCCAGTAATACAAAATTATGTGTGGTTCAGTGCCTTAAGGCCTATGAAGAGTGTACTCGGTCATTACGACCAGCTGATTCAACACAATTATTGATTGCACTACAGAAGCCTTATAAACCAGTTACAGCGGCTACAATAACCAGTTGGTTAAGGTCCATTATGCAAGAAGCAGGCATTGATGTACAATTGTTTGGGGCACATTCTGTGCGAGGTGCCATGGCAAGACCTTCATGTTGGGCTCTTCTATTCAGGATATAATGCGAGCTGCTGATTGGTCATCAGAATCTACGTTTAAACAATTTTATTATAAACCGGTGGGTGATATAGCTTCAGTTGTGTTTGATAAGCGTTAAACTAGCATAATCCGAAGCCTCCGGTCCTGTAATAGAATAAAAAATTAGCTAGCATTCGCGCCAAGAATTTTCAATTCTATTAAGGATACGGAGGCGAGGATTATCCCACCCGGTTATATTACAATGATGTAGTATGTGCCCACCCGTATGTGTTTTATTTCTGTTTAACAGAAGTTACGGGTCTTTTATGTTCTTCTTTCCAGGTTCCGAAAAGAAGGCGGAATAGATGTACTTCTGGTTGAAGATGTTTATGTTCCAGTTGGTTATGGTTCTTCCACGTTGGAGGTTGACAGTTGGACTTGATTCATGTTATATGGACTTAAGAATTCGAGAAAAGAAAGAGGCTCAGGAAGAGGAAGTGCTGACTCTTATAGGGTCAAACAGGATATGATGTAGTTACAAGCATCATGGGATGTGTAGTTTGTTTATGTTATAAAAAAAGTTTATTGGTTGCTGTGAGTAGCAATAAAATTAAAGAGAAGCATAATCCTCGCCTCCGTGTCCTTAATAGAATTGAAAATTCTTGGCGCGAATGCTAGCTAATTTTTTATTCTACATTTTGTTTACGTCCACAAGCATCGTATTTTCTTGTTATGCGCATTAAAACTATAAAAGGATTTCCCCACCTGTTCTAATTACACCTGCGTGCTAGGAATTACCCACACTGTTCATTAAATATATATAGATATATATAGATGTGTGTGGTTTTTTTTAATTTAAAGTTTTGTCATTATTTGACAGCTAAGTTTAGGCAGCAGCTGTTTTTCTTTTTATTTCTGTTTAATATAATTTAAATGAAAAATAAAAATTAATCATCACGTCAGCCTAATCGGAGTTCTACCGGCTTTGCCAATGCTCGTTTAATTAGTTAAGTCTGTATACACCAGTCTAAAAATTCCTGCTACATGTTAGGCTTTTCCCAACACTCCTTTTCCCCATCATGCAGGAAATCCATCCTTAAACAATTATTATTATAGTTTGATAGGACCAAGAACAGTAAAATGGGTCCTTGACAAGGAAATCCCAAAGCCGATAAGCTTGGGCGGGCTTGAGACGCACACGGGGCAAGGCCCACACGTGTGACCCAGAGGACAGAACTCTGTGGACCCGTTAGTGAAAGCGCCTGCACGGTGGGGCTCCCCGGCAGCGCTACAATTCTAAACGCAAAGCGCCTCGTCAGCACTTGAATCCCGCCGGCTGCCGTGCGTAGAAACACAAACACCGGCCCTGCTGCCCGGGGCTTCTTGGCGGCCTCTAGGCTCTGCTGCGCGCAGCATTATCCAGGCGCTGCTTGAAGGAAGTGGAAACCCTCGCAGCGCTAATAAACTCCAGATGTCACTGACAGAGCGGATACGTCCGTCCGAGGATGATAATGATAACATGGGCAAGAGGACCAGGCCTCTGAGAAATTAGATCAAAACCTCGTGTTGTGCTCCTGCCAGAGCGCTACAGCAACCTCAGGGAGCAGACAACAGTGTCACTCAAATGAAAGGGGGTCACAAGTAACATCGTGGGCTGTATAATGCCAGCGACGCTTTTGTGGAGGTGGTAAACTTCGGCGCTCCTGTAGTGGAGTGTGTCACTTTCGCGAAACTTCGCTTTTCGAAACCAAAGGAATTTAATTCGACTTCGTCGAAATTGATAACATGTGTAATTGTAAAGCGCACGTTAACCGGTAAGCATCTTGGTGCTGAATAACAGATGTTTATTACTACCAAACTCATTTTATCGACCTCAGAAGGATGAAAGGCGGAGCGGACCCCAGAGATTTGAACCTGTGACTATGAGGTCAAACACAGCCTCTACAGTGGAGGCATTAGTCCACTGAGCCACCAGACCCGGCTGCCCCACCTTCACCGGACTTTACCTGCTCCTATTTTAAAGTCAGCTCTTAGGCTGTGACCGAGCTCGTGGGATGTTATACCTCGGGGGTTTAAGTGGGCCAGGTCTGGCCGGATCTCAGACCCGGCAGAAACTAAAAAAGGACATTGAAACGGGTCCTTATCGAGACCTATATCTGTGTCCTGAACTTTAGAGGCGGAGACTCAATGTTTTCACATTACAGAAATCACGGAGGAAATTCATGTCAGAAATGTAATTGCGGTTTAGGTTTCACATGTTTTTCTTAAGCTTAACCTTTATCTTTCACTCACTAAGAATGTTTTCTATTTCCAGGATTTTTTATTTTTTTATATGTAACCTATTCTTTTATAGCGCATGCACTCTGTGAACTGAATTTCCTCCAGGTGTTTACAAGGGGCCCACAATTGAGAGCTCTGGAGTTGAGGCTGAAGGCAGTGCGAGTTTCACACCGTGCTTGTGAGTGGGCCAGGAAGGTGTTCAGAATAGATGACCATCCAATCCTCGGCCTCTCTGCAGAGCGCACAGCACAATGTTAACTTATTCCAGTTGCAATTAGGATTCTGTGCAAATGTGTGTGAAGGAGGTACACAGTTGTCAAAATTCACAGTCTCATAATTAAAACATTTTCAATGTAAATTATTTACAAAAACAAATCATTGACAAAGCCAGTAGCCCTGGCTAGTTGAAGGTGTTTGTCAGTTATGTTATATATCTGGATACAAGAGCAGGGATCTTGAGATGAACCAAAATACTTTTCAGGTGACGCACAATGGAAATCACAGAAATTTCGTTTCATAATCAATATACTTTATTCGGCTAATACAGCCATAAGAGGTGCCACAGTAAAAACGTGCAATTAAAAATACAAGTAATACAAAAAGTGCAACCATAAGAACTGTACAAATCACGGCAAAAACCTGATAAAACTTACAATGGGAGCAGTGCCACTGTATAGCAAATGGCTCTTAATTCAGGACTTGTTATGGGAAGAATTACATATTAGTAAAGTGTACATTTCTTTATACATACAGGAACTCCAGAACGTCCTCAAAGAGTGGGGGAAATCTCGTTCCTACCCCGTAGCCCATTTTAAATTATATTAACAATTCTTTCATGGACTCCTGTATTGCAATTTAAAATCTTCCTATTGCACATACAACATTTAAAAATCTCATATTTATCAACAGACTAAGAGCTTGATCCCTATTAAGAATTTTATACGCAGTAAAAAGAGATTTTAAAACCTTCCTCCGTTCTTCTAGGAACCACAAACATCCCAGCAAGATATGTGGGCCACTGCATTTTACATTGAGCGCACATGTACTTAAACCCAGTTCATTACTCATTGCAGTTTTTATCTTCTTGTCTGCATTACACAGGTTCAGATCAACCTTAAATTTCAATACCACATTTCTAAGCTTAGGACTTGGCAAGGTCTCAATGTAAGGGAACATATGATCATTGCTCCACCCTTTTACCAGGAACTGAGTGGACGATTTGCTCCCCAGAAAAGATAAATCTTCTCGATCTTTTCGTTTACATGTTTACACCACACCCCAAGGACATAGGCCACGCCCCTTTTAGAGACCCCCACCCTCACTTTTTTGCATCCCACTTACATCCCTGCTGTAACTGCTCGCAAGGGGTAATCTTAGCTATTCCTCTTAGATCATCTTTTGAGGTCTGGCTTCGTAGCACAGCTGCTACAAGACCTTATGTGATGAACAGAGTGTTATTAAGGACTAATGAGACAGGGGGTTTGGCTCTGCCTACATGTGGACCACCCTAACTTCAGCATTTGTTTGGAAGAACTTGCATCCTTCTGCTGAAAACGAGTGCCAATACTGCATGCTATGCCTTGTTACACAGCTTATGCTCAACACAGAAGGCCTTAATAAGTGATAATGACAAATCAGTGATGCTATGTGTCAGATGCAATAGGTCTGACCTGTTTATTATGAAAAAGCAACGGGCTTGGGTCATTTATTGTAAAATACATATGTTAAAGCCAATAGGCCCTTAAGGGTGGATTGTTATCACACTGTGTTAAAGGCAGTACAGAGTGGTTTTGTTTTAAGGAATTTCTCCATATTGGGCAGGGGCTTTGGTGCTCGTTAAGCACGTCCCTCTGACATACCCTGGGGTAAGATTTGCTGTGTGAGAATCCTCACTACGCCCTGAGCGGGTGCATATGGTGTCGCCAGCGGTAAGGTTGTACATATTTGTAATTTTATGACTGTATGCCTGACGTTGCCTTGCCGGAGTACTTATCCTCAGTCCAGTAGGCCTGACTTGTTTATGTTGCAAGCCAATGAGACGTGTGGCACGGTGTGCCTGATGGATACACAGGGAAAAGTTATATCAAATGGTATAGGTCTGATCTATTTATTAGGAAAAGTCTGAACAAAGGCAGAATGCCGGACTTATTTATTGTGAAAAGCAAGCGTTAAAGAAAAAGGTCTTTAAGGGTGTGTAGATTATTATGACAGTGTGGTAAGAATCTCACAGACTATTAGTGGGCGGGGTTTTGGCACGTTGGTCACTCCTCCACAGACAAACTCTGGGGGTGGAAGAACTACATTCTGATATTCTTTCTTTGGCCCTATTAGGAAGGCTTGTATATTGTACAACTCTAATTTTGTACATATATGTAATTGTAAACATAGTAAATATCTGTGTTTACTAAAGTATCTTTTAGATCTGGCCAGTCCAGCTTTACCGGTCTGCTTGGCTCATATAATAATAAAATAAATCATAAAATACACATACATCTATGCAGAGAGAGGCTTCGAGTCAACTCTCTTTGGCCATTGGGCATTCAGTTTTTGTTTCCACTCATGACAGCATATAGCATGGGGCAAAGGGTCAGCCGCTACTGCCATCAACTCAGTTCCCTGTGAGTGATGGACTTTTCCTGATCACATGCACATTCACCTGACATCAAGTGCTCCTCAGCGCCAAGGCTGATGGGCCAGTCTTTTAGATTGCATTTCCTTCTTTATGTCTTCTGTCACTTATTTCCTTCTGCATTTTTTAAAATTTGTATTTTGCATTCCAAGATGGATGCTACATAGAAGCAACATGTCAGCCATCTTGAACTGGTACTACAATGATATACTAGGTACAATGTCATTCTAAGATGGCCACGAAGTGCGATGTTTTCTGGACTGCCATCTAGGATGGTATTGTGCATAGTGCACCACTCACTGCTATTACAAGATGGCTAAAGTGTTCATGCCCCGAAGGAACTTCAAAACAATGATATACTATGCAGAAACTATTCCAAGATGGCCCTCCAATGAAATATTTCATGTCTTGCTTTTTGTATTATTGAAACCCATGCCCACTATGTTTTTGCACATGCATTTTTCTTTTTTCCAACCTTTTTTTTATCCTGCAAATTCTTGTAGGGTTTATGCAAGTTTTATTACAGATGGGTAAGTGGGTGAAAATAGAACGAGTTACTGGGTGGGCGAATGGATGCACAAATAAAAGAATAAGTGACAGAGTGCACGTATGATGGGATACGGAGTGTCTGAACTCGCCAGTGACAGAAGAGGTACATTCAGTTATAAACTGCATTGCCAATATGGTTTTAACATTTCCCAGACATCTGATAAGACCATAATGACGTAGTCCCTAATGAAGTAGAGTCCTGATCTAAGCTTAGTAGTGCCCTCAGAGGACTCCTTCCATTCTCCATAACATGTCTGACCTCTTTAGAGGACCACAGTGTGGCCAAAAATGAGTACTGCTAGTATCATCAATGCTTTTAGTAAGCATGACTAGGAGAGAAGGCACCAGGCGCTGCCCATGCAGAGGAGGGAGAACAAACAGTATAAAGGGAGCCATGAATGACAGAGGCTAGGTGTAAAGGAATGTTACTCAATTCCTCTTCTTTTCAGGGGGCCAAGGAGAGAAGTGCTCTTTTTCCAAGTCGACAATAAGGTTCCCAGATGCTTATCAAGTCTTTTTCAGGCACTCATTCCTAAATTCAGAGAAGAAAACTGATCCAATTTAGGCAACAGTTGAGGACTCACCTCTTTAAAGAACACTCCATCACGATGCATTAACCATCTACAATCTCACCTTGTCTCCTACTACTGTTTAACTTCATGTTTGTCTTCCATCATGTATAGCGCTTTGCTGCGTTCTGGCTGGGTTGCGGTACAGAAATGCCATATACATCCCTACATACATACAGATCATTGACACAATGTAGCTGAGAAGTAATAGGAGAGCTAAACAGAGCGGTGTGAGTGCTGGCATGAATAAAGTGTGGGATTCATTCAAGTTGTGCACTTAGTTAAAGCTTCATTTGATCTAGCAGACAAGACTTGGGACAATGCTGAGCACCGTCATTCTGAAGATGATAATGCACATAGGATGAATTAGAAGAAAAGCTGAAATGAACATGGGCCAATGGACCATCACCTTCAATGGTGAGATATTTTTTGGCACTAGGGAGCACTTTTGTAGCTATACATCAACAGCCCTTGAAGGGAAGCACAGACTGGCAATGCCCTTGGGGATGAAATGCACTGCTGTATTGGCAATGTGCACCGGAGATCTAAGCAATAATTCGAAGGAATCTGGCCAGACAGAAGAAAGACACTTGCTTCAGGGAGAACCAAGAAACCACTTTGGTCATATTTCTGGTCCAGTAGATAGACGCATTATTTTGCTGGACAACGTTCATGAAGTGGACAAGCAGTGAAGAGTTCCTCCACATGGGCTCTCTGTACTGAAACAGAATCCAAGAGGAGTCAAAGAGAACGAGCAGTATAGAGTACCACCACATGGGCTCTCCATATCAATCAGTCAATCGTGCAGTACTTATATAGCATAGCTTATTACCCGTGAGGATATCGAGGCACTGGCCAGCAGCTTTCAGGCGAAGAGCCATGTCTTGAGTTCCTTCCTGAAGTTGGTCAGCGAGGGCGAAGTTCAGAGGTTGAGAGGGAGGGCATTTCAGGATCTGGCGGTGAGATGGGAGAAGTAACCTGATATATTCTCACTATGTGTATTTATGTACATCACCAATGGATTTTATTGTTATTTCCTATTCGTGCATTTTTAAAAATTTGTTATGTGTGTTGTGCTTTTATGGATTTGAAGGTATCCGAATAAAGTGTTTTTGAACTTGAACTTGATGGGAGAAGTAGCATCCTCCAGTGCAGCAGCGGCGGATGCGCGGTATCTGTGCGAGGTGAGCAAAGCAGAGATTTCTGAATGGTTGGTGGAAGTTGAGGCGGTGGCTCATGTATGCAGGTCCTTGGTGGTGGAGGGCTTTGTAGGCGTGGGTCAGCAGTGTGAATAGACATCTTTCCTGGATGGGGAGCCAGTGGAGGTTCCTCAGGTGTTGGGTGATGTGCAGTTTGAGCAGGTTGAGGATCAGTCTGACTGCTCCATTCTGGATCGTCTGAAGTCTTCTCATGAGTTCACTGGTGGTGCCTGCATAGAGTGCGTTGCCGCAGTCCAGGCGGCTGGTGATGAGGGCCTGCGTCACTGTTTTTAAGGTGCAGATGGGGAGCCATTTGAAGATTCTGCAGAGCATGCGAAAAGTGTGGAAGCAGGCTGAGGAGACAACGTTGACCTGTCGTTGCATGGAGAGTTGACTGTCCAGGATGATGCCGAGGTTGCGGGCGTGGTCTTTCGGAGTGGGCATGGGCCCGAGTTCTGATGGTCACCAGGAGTCTTTACAGAGGGAGATGTGGCTGCCGAAAATCAGCACTTCGGTTTTGTCAGTGTTGAGCTTCAGGCAGTTGTCCTTCATCCAGGCTGAGACGTTCCTCACGCAGTTGTGGAAGTTGGAAGTCGGGGTCGGATGAGAGCGAGAGGACGAGCTGGGTGTCGTAGGAAATTATGTTGATGTTGTGGGTCTGGACTATGTCTTCTAGCGGAGTCATGTAGATGTTGATGAGGGTTGGACTGATGGGTGAGCCTTGAGGGGATGCCACAGATGATGTGCTTGGGTTGTGAGGTAAAGGGAGGAAACCGAATCGAAGAGGAGTCATAAAGAGGACGAGCAGAGAAGAGTACCATCACATGGGCTCGTCATACCGAAACAGAATCCAAAAGGAGCCGTGAAGAGGACGAGCAAAGAAGAGTCCGACCACATAGGCTCTTCATACTGAAACAGAATCGAAGAAGAGTCATGAAGAGGACAAGCAGAGAAGAGTCTCTCCATATGGGCTCTTCGTACTGAAACAGAATCCAAGAGGAGCCAGGGAGAGGGCCAGGGAACCAGGCATTGGGTGTTGTAAGCAAATTAGTTACAACATTCATAATGGATAGAGCAGTCATGCCTTGAAAAAGGTGCGTTACTGCATCTACAGACCTATGGTTTCACGAGACAACTGTCATTTAAGGTCATATGAATTGAGCTATTTGACGAGGTAGCCAGAGAACCTCCTGTCACTAGAGCGATCAGTGTGAGCCACTTGGTATTGAACAAGGCCTTCCACACAGCTCCGTGTAAAAGCCAGGTTTTAGACTGGAAGAAGGAAGAATGGGGAAATGTGGCAAACAGGCAGGAGCAACGATACCTTTAAAAACCTCAGTACAAAAATCAAACGCCTTTCAGTGGAAGATTTGTTACAAAGCAAGAAATCTGAGATTGGAGCAGTAGACCCAGGGGTGCCATAGTAGAGATTAAGATAAGGTATCTCTGCATGTATATATCAGCATTTATATAGCGCTATTTGAGTTTGTGGATGGTAAACTACTGCGTGTATAGAGTGTGGCTTTACATCCTTGAATAACTCAATTACTGAATATTTCTTGTGGTTACATCTTTAGGCACAGGTAAACTTAGTGATGTGCCTAAAATCACATGACTTTCGGTCAGCTGCCGAGGCCGGGATTCGAGGGCAAGTCCCCAAGCCGACATCATAGCTAGTAGACATTGTCAAGGAGGGGTCCTGCTAAACCACCTCTGAACATAGAAACCAAGGAGAGTTTTAAGCCATAAGTAGTTACCAAAATGGTCAGCGCAGTAGGTCTGGCGACCCATATCCATTGGAAACGTCTAATTTGGCATCAGCCAGGTCTCCTTATAAGGAGCTAAATCACAGCGGGCTCAAGACGACTGCGAAAAAGAAGAGTCAGAGCATTAGAAAATGGCCAGTGGAATAAAAGGCCGCCTGGTGGAATAAAAGGCATTTAAAAAAAAAAAAGAGAGAAAAAGAAAGAAAGGAAAAGGAAAAACAGTAATTCGTATACTCTACCTGCGCAGCACTTGCAGTCGGAATGTACAGTCCAAGATTGCTTCTCCTCCTCTGGACAGTTCGTTCTTCTTTTGTTGACACCACCCTTGCACAATAAATTGATTCAGGGCTGGCACCAGTACCAGGCTGTTCAATGCATCAGTAAGTCCAGCACATTGTCTTCCATTCACCCAAGTCAAGCCTGGCACGACCAGCATTCCCAGGGGTGGGAACCACAGAACCTTCATGCACTCAGGAGGGCGGCTGAGGCCTCAGGTGGGCGGCTGAGGTCTCAGGTGGGCGGCTGAGGCCTCAGGTGGGCGGCTGAGGCCTCAGGAGGGCGGTCGACCCAGGAGGCTGCCTTAGGTTAAGGGACCCACCTCTTGGTCAGTGTGCCAGAAGGAAGTCAGGTTGTGTGCTGATTGTAACAAAGACATAGGTGTAGGGCGGAATGACAAAGGATTGCAACTCCCAACTTTCTTGGCAAAGACAAGGTATGGTTTTAGGTTTAATAAGGTGCACTCCAGTCAGCCCCCCACCCCTCTCACCCCCCACCCCCCATGATAATTTAGTAAAAATCTAAATATAGGATGCGAATAACTTTATAATCAAGACAAAGCTGTAGGATTTTTACGGTCTCCAGATCATAGCGAGCATGATGTACTGTGTGTGTGTGTGTGTCCTGGACTCTTACCATGTGAGGGTAGGTGTGGACCAGACAGCTGCCTGCAGCTACACAACCAGCTGCACTTGGGCAGTACACATTTCCAAGTAATGGAGACAAGATGCACAGGTCAACCCCTGCTCTCCTGGAACCTCAGATCACTGCATCTGTCAGTGAAACTATCCACCCCCAGGAAAAGGCTGAAAACAGAACTAACAAGCCTTTAGGTAAAACCTTAAAACTCGAAATGCAACTGCATGCTACAAGGTGACCAAAATCAAACCGCTGGTAAGACTTTTCCCACGCATCACAAGTTATTCTCACCTCTACCCTCGCGGTTAACAAACCTCACAAGCGCGCTAGCACAATACGACGATTCCATACCTTAATAGGACATCTCTGACTATAGGCCCTGCCGAACTAACCCTGCAAAGATCACCAGACATGGACTCCTGAGGTACTGCAGATGTTTGGCTCAGCAGCTCTTTGCATCCGCCATTCCGAGAAATAGAGATTTTGAGATGAGCACGCGCAATGATTAGAGCCAGTGGAGTTTTTATTCAGTGATCACAGAGGCAATGCAGTTCTCCCTGCGCGTCTTCAACTTTTATATCTCTCTGAACTTACAGTAAACTATCTATAATAATTGTTCAGAGTGACGGATCTAACTGAATGATGTATCCAGGGCTCAAGACATGGCGACCTTCTTTTACTCCAGCATCACGACTTAATGCGTAGTATTTACAACAGCTTAGTAAGGTTTTCCATGATTATATTTTTAGAGTGTTGTGCATTGATCACAACAACCTGTTCGGCATATACTGTTCACTTGACATGTTACAATTGATTATTTCCTGTTCATCCCGATGAAGGATACGGTTTAGTGATAATTCGACCGAAACATTGTACATGTGATTTACTTTCTACGAATCTCACAATTGTGTTTATACAGGTATTCCTCTGTCTAGACCAGTATATTATTTAGCCCGTAACATTGGATGGTTGTTGCAGAAGGTGCACAATGTTGGTTAATTGTTGTCAAAGTTCTGAATGAAGAATGTGCGTAGGTCTATCAGTCAACTGGATGGTGTCAGTGTTAAGAATGAATGCATGAAGTGTGATATTGTGATTTGATCATGATTCTTGTAGTATACATGTGGTCAGTAAATGGCATCTGTGTTTGATTATGTGTCTCTTCACTTTTTTTTTTACTCACATGGTTGGGTATGCACTGATGATTTTTGTTGCCGCACTATGCATTCATATGCGAGAATGAATCATTGCATGGACTTTCCTCCTTGACAATGATTTATATGTGTTAGTCCTATATTTATCACCAGTTTGAGTGGTTAATAAAATGACCACCACCCCACTGTACAAGAATAAAAGGCATTAAGTTGGGTTGGAAAATTATGATTTAAACACGAGAAGGCGATGCAGTTAGTTAATGTCCACTAAGGACATACTGAGTCAATAACATACTCAGAAAAGCCTTTTAACGTGTATAGCAAGTTCTGGGGCTGCGTACTAACACCTGAATTTTGGTTTTGATGTAGGGAACGCTCTACTAGCCAGGACTCAACACTACCACCATTGGATGTCTATTCCGCGGCTGAAGCAAAGGCCGCTACTCTGAGAAGGCCAGGTGCCCTCAAGGAGGACACTGCTGCCGGGGCTCACTCACAAGGGCAGAGTCACCAGAGAAGCTCAGGAGTAGATGGCTCGGTGCCGGTCCACGAGCACTACTGCTGCCGGAGCTCACTCGCAAGGGTAGAGTCACCAGAGAAGCTCAGGAGTAGATGGCTCGGTGCCGATCCACGAGCACTACTGCGGGCAGAGATCACATCACGTCTAACAGGCCAGTCCATACTTTTTTTGTAAGTCATGTCTCCCCCTCCCACACATACTCAACCTTTCTTGTACACAGGCTATCTTTGATGTTCCAGGGAAGACCGGGTTCTCTTCAGAAGTTCCCAGCAAAAAGCAGAGTGCATGCTTCCACCAGGTAGGCCACCTCCCTGCTCAACCTCATCTTCTCCACATGTAGAGGTGTGAGGGACTAGAGCAGTGATACTAAAAGTGCGGTCCGGGGTTCGCTTGCGGCCCTCCTGACCTTTACATGTGGCCCCCCTGGTGAACAGCAGCAAGAGCTGCTGTTTACTTGCTGAGCACTAATATTCAGAAAAAAATCTTACATTAACAGGCAAGCATTTATTTGCGGGTTAAATGTAGTTCTGAAGTAACTATGGTGGTGTCCTGCACCACTTAACTTTAGTTAATCTGCAAATAAATGCTTGGCCGTTTATTTAACATTTTTTAGACCTCCTTACACAGTTCCTGAATCATTCAGATCCCCTACCGCCACCCTGCTGGCATCAGAGCGGCCCTCGGTCACATCACAGACTATACTTTGTGGCCCCTGGGCAAATGTTTCTGAGTACCCATGGACGAGTGAGATCCTGCAGGTGGTACAACAAGAGGCTTTACTACATGGCACAGTTTCTTGTGTTCAGCAGCTTCCTCAGCAGAGACCCCTTCCTTTAAGGTCAAGACACCTCGCTAACTCAACCAAACTTTCCTTCAGAATGTGGTGGTTATGCCATGTGATCAAGTTTAAAAACCACTCCTCTGCTTTTATGCAGCATGTTCACTGACTTGGCAGTACATAAGAGGGATCAGAACATGTAAACACTGGGTCAGGGCTTGGAAGAAACGTGCTGGCGCCGCACACACATGCGTAATTGTTCTGCAAAGTGTAACACAAAGATGAACTGACAGTAAGGCCTGAAAGAGAGGTTTGAGCAGAACATACAGCGGATGCCAGTGTCGGCCTCTGGACCAGGCTGGGAATACAGACTGAGTCTGCAGGTAGGACGGATGGACTGCAACCCAGAGCTCAAAAAGATGTACAACTAATGAGCCCCTCTTGCCCAGGCTGATGCATGCCAACTGCCCCATGGCACGGGTGCCAGGACCTGCAGCTCACAAGGCACTGTCCCTAGGAGGCGGGTGGGTCTGCAGAGCAGCTCAGAGGCAGCACGGCCAAGGGCTGCATCCTGTATTTCACTGCAGCCTTCCTCTGGGTCGTGCAGCGTGTCCGTCTGGAGTGGTCGTGTTTTGACTGGACACAGACCATCAGATCATTGTTTTCACATTTCTATGTCCTACTTGCGTGTGTACCATCAGCCCAGGATTAGATGGGAGTTGATAGCAGGGCGCCACAACAGAGGACACCCAGTGCCCACGAATACAAGGCCAAAGAGCGCGAGCCAACAAGCATGAAAAGCACGGCAAAAAAGGGTTTTATTAAAAGCCTCCATCTTTACTGCGTGCCACGCTTTGCTTGTGGCTAAGCTTCATTCCTCGACCCCCCCCCTTCGCCATGCTACTACAAGTGAGTGCGTACAGACCCTCAATGACGTAATCTAGGGCACTCCTGGAGCGATGGCAGTCGGCCCTGGTATCACAGTGGCCCACTTAGAGTGACCGTAGCTGGCGTGGTGGTGATTGCATGGGCATGCGCAGCAGGATCAGGCATGCGCAGTTCAACTTACGCACGTGAAGGTTGCACAAAAACACAAGTTAGTATCCGTCCAGGTGGGACAACAATAAATAAAAATCCTGGCAAATATATTAAAGTGATGTCATAAGATTAACCGAGTGAATTCACTGAAAATGAAAAATTTATTTTAAGGGCAAATGATGGCATTTTCAGAAAAGAAACAAGTTACTTACCTGTACACTGTGGTTTTCCAGTATTGATATCTTTTATAGATTCATATGCTTGAATCTTCCCCATCGTCGTGGGCGGAGTCCCACAGTAACAGTAATAAAAGCAGTGCTAAAGCATTAGTATTAAACTCCATTGAAAAAACAATAGCAGGTAGTAGCCAATTCACATTGATTTAATACACCAAAACTTCAGCCAATCAGAGCAGAGACCCTGAAGCACTCATCCCCTGCAGAATCACCATACTGCACAATGTGTGTTATGGAGTCTCCCTAAGCTCTGCTTAGTCACAGTGTGTCACTGTTAACCTTTTGGCCTGCAGTTTCCAGTTCATCTCTACACCTCCTACCATCATCTGAGGAACAATTTGGAAGTGTGTTTGGCTGTGTTTTCACACAGAACGTCGGAGTTTTAAAAAATGGTGTTTTAGGGCTTGCAAGACTTGTGCAAAGTCCATTCTCTATTCGGAGAATCCACATAAAGAATGCCGGTCTGTCTTTATCCTGACCATAAGCTGAGAGAATGCAAGTACTGCCGTACTTTTTCTGCGAAAATCCTCAAAGATCGGGAGTGCAGATTACTTCTGTGGCTACAGAAGACGGAGGTTATCTCGGATTCAGACTCAAAGTGTGAGGAGAAGACTCATACCTCATCTAGAAAGAAGAAAGAAGGAAAATCATCATCTTCTCACAGAGACTCTAAAAAATCTAGGTCCCACAGCAGAGAGACCAGTGGGGAAAAAAGATCAAGAAAGGAGCCACCTGGCCCTTCTTCCTCTCATCAAAGGTCTGGTTCAGCATATCCATCTGCTCCTCATACCCCCTTCAAGGAGCCCTCTTCAAAGAAAAAGCAACAGGCGATCGGCACAGTCGACAAAAAACTTGCAGTCTACGGCTTCTATATCACCAGGAGCATCCGCACCATCGATGGCGAATTCCACTACGCTGACGATCAAGACTACAACGGCGTGCGCGTCATCGAAGAAAACAGTGACGACGACACCATCGTCGGCAACGACGAGACGGTCTCGGATGAAGATGTCCTTGTCGACAACTTCACCGCCGACGGCCGCACCCGCTGCTGTTCAGTTGACGAAGATTCCTCTCAGCGCCGCATCATTGGCGCCACCGTCGACGACCCCGTCGACGGTTGGAAAAGACAACCAGCATATTCGCAGTAAGGGCACAACTCCATCTCTGCCTCACGACTTTTGAACAATTTCTCTACTGCCTCCAGCATGCCTCCTGGACTTTCAGGAATTTGAGGATGAAGGTATATTAGGTGCTGCATACAGTCCTTCACAAATAGGCCTCAGAAAGGCAGACCTATACCGTCACCAATATCAATTCTGGATACTTTCCAGGCCAGCGATGACCAGCAATTAGAAGAGGGTGAGCTTCAGACAGATGCCAATGCCTATAAGAGTGGGATGATTACGTCACACCAATGCCAGCGTCTCCTACCCCACCAGCAGCCGATTCCCCGCCTGTGGATGTCAGCAGTTTCCACGATCTGCTTGAGAAAGCATCGAAGTGCCTTGACCTTCTTATGCCAGATAAACAAACAGAGTGTTTCCTCTATGATTTTAAAGCAGGAACACATCGCACTACTTGTGTTATCCCTATAGTGGATTTTATATGGCAGGAAGGTCAAAAATTAATGAAGACCCCAGTGCCTGTGGTGGCTGTCATTGCAAAACTTGACAAAAAGTACAAGGCTCCAGAGGGTACCCTTACATGTCTCATTGGCCACCCTCGACCAGATTCGGTTATCATGCAAGCCTCTCAGAGAAGAGCAAAAAATCCTCACTCACATGCACAGCCCCTCCGGATAAGGAAGGCCTCCGGATGGCGGCTACTTCGATCAGAACCTCCAATGCCATAGCCATTCTGGGGAGATATGACCGGGAGATGTGGTCTGACATCTCATCTCTGTTGGAATATCTCCCTGAGGATTAGGAAAAAAAAAAGAGGCAAGAGAGAGATCCTGGTGGAAGGTGAAAAGGCCTCTGCCGAGATCATAGATGTGGCCATGGATATTTCTTCCACACCTTCAGGCAGATGGCTGGAGCGGCGATATTGAGATGCCAAGGTTGGCTTGAAGGACTACATTCCGTCCAGAGGTACAGGCCTAAATACTGGACATGCTGTTCGACGGAGAGTAGCTTTTTGGAAAACACATCGACGACTCATTGCAGTCAATCAAGTCGGACACAGACTCGGCTAAGACACTGGGCAACTTGCAGCAGAGAACTTTCACGTTTTAGTGAAACTCTACAGTGGCTTGGTGGGCACAGGCACAACCTTGTGTTTCCCTCCCACCCCACTCCCTGACTGCCCTCCAAGATACGTGTCCGCAGTGCAAACACTAACAATGTGGAAACACACACACACACACACAGGGCTGTTGTGTTTAATGAGCTGCCCTTGTTTTTCCTGGTATACTTTTCCATGTTATAAAACCCCATGGATGGGGGAAACCACAGCACGGAAACACAACAATGAACAGCGGGAGTGAGAGTTCAGCAAGTTACAAAATTGGCTTTTGATCCATTTTCCAAGGCTATGAAGGTTGTTTTTTTGTGGATAATTAACAGCTCGCAGTACTTGGACCAGGGAATGAGAGGGGTATGGTAACATGGTGTTTAGAGCTGAACGTCTCTAGGGAAAGGACCCCCGGCCCGGGCCCTATGCCCCACGTTCGGGAACAGCCCGAACCTCTGGACCCCAGCATGGTGGCCTAGTGATATGGGCCTTCCCCCACCCCCTTCACGGAAAGTTAAGAACCTGGGGGTGATCATGGATAACACCCTCACATTCGGGGACCAGGTCAGCGGGGTGGTGTCTACAAGCTTTTTTATTCTGAGGACCCTGAGGAAAATAAAACCTTTCCTCATGGAAGAAAGTTTCAGAACAGTCGTCTCAGCCCTCATTCTGTCCCGTCTGGATTACTGTAACAGTCTGTACTTGACTATTAATAAGAAACATCTCAACAGACTACAGATGGTGCAGAATGCAGCAGCTAGGTTACTTATAGGCACTCCGAGGTTTATGTCGGTCAGGAATGGCCTACGTTACCTTCACTGGCTCCCAATCAAACAACGAGTTCAATTCAAGGCTCTCTGTACAGTCTTTAAGTCCTTGATGAGAACTGGCCCCGAAGACCTACAAAAGCGCATTCAATGGTATGTCCCCGGGAGAACATTGCACTCAATGGAAGCAAAGCGGGTGGTCGTTCCTAGAGCAAAAAAGGCTAACTGGGGTGGGAAGAGCTTTATCCTTAGAGCCACCAAGGCCTGGAACGATCTCCCGTTATATCTAAGGACTGGCACGGATTTCCTTTCGTTCAGGAAGGGCCTGAAAACCTGGCTGTTTTCAGCTTAGTCTTAGTTGGTGCTCAGGGGTGGAGGTCACCAGGTATACACTGCCTCAGGCATACAGTGCTCAGCGCCAGGACACCCTTGGGTAACAGTGCGCTTTACAAACTTATATAACATAACATAACATTCACTTTCTGGACAGAACCACAATAAAGCACACGCAAACTTGAGAACATATAAAAGATAACTTAAAATACTACACGTACAGCCGAAACAGAAAAGGCATATGCTTGAAAATATAGCAGCGGGTGTCCGTCTTGCACAGGTATTATAGTCGGTTCTTGCTTTAAAATTCTAGCAAGCCCCCACATGTAGAACGTGTCGGCCATCTTGGAATGGTAAAACATGACACTGAGGACAACAGCATTCCATCATGGTCTGCTGTATTAGGAGAAGTGGCAACGTGGGATGCAGACAACTTTAAATGAAATGACAATTTGTATATTGACAAAGATGCGCCCATGTTTGGTAAACAGACAGCGATGCACATTCTAAACTTTAGCAGATAAAAAAAAAAAAAAACGAAAATAGGGCCGTTGAGCCATCGACCCAGCGCGTTACCATTCAGGGAATGACATGATGGACGCTGCGACTTCTTCCGCTGAGAAAGGGTTCTTTAAAGCTGAAGCCGTCGCAGGGACAACCATAGACAAAATTGTTAAAAGAGAACCTACTGGTTTGAGGCTGAATGTATGCTAGTGTAATGAAGATGTCTGACTAAGAAGCAAGTGTGACCTGGTAAAAGCAATATCTGCTACATTAAAAAGGTATTGGGTGCCCTGTTGGCTCCCTGGAAACCAGGGACTGTGCGGCAATATCTGGTGAACATATGATGAGCTGAGACCAGAGAGGGACAGTCATACCCTTCAGGAAGATAGGCCAGCTTATAGAGCTTTAGTGCCACAATCCTGGAGAAATAAGGGGAAAGCAAGTGGAAAATGAGATGGCACAGAAATCAAACATGGACACTGTGTTCAAGGCTACATTGAGGACACCAGGTTGTTTGGCCAATCAAGCAGAAGTGGAGATTCTTCACTAGACAATTTGAGTTCGCATAAGGAGGGAAAACGTTGATTTGGTCGGAAGGAGAGCCGGGGCTAGAAAATGCAGCCAGCATGCTGAGCCCAGATACAGAATTAACCTGAGCTAGGCCTAGAGACCTTCAAAGACTCACTTCTACAGCAGGTACAGGAGCAGGCAGGAGCACAACCTCCCTAGAAGAAGTAACGGGAGAAGCATCTGAAAGAAACCTAGGACAGGACTTGGCAAACAGACTGGCGCCTTTCCCAATAATGACACAGCTGACAGGGCTCCACAAACAGTCCAATTGTCTTGAAGACCCCCTTATTACAGAGACCACCTCCAGGTAGTCAGTCGAGTCCTTTTTACAGACCCTCTGTAGTGGTGTTGCAGTTCAGCTAGTTCGAGAGTTGGGCATTGCCACTGCATTTACAAGGGCATGGTTTCCTCAAAGGGTTCTGCGAGCACAGTCACTTTAAGAACTCCTAAATCTACTGACGAATAACAGGTGCAGTTGGACCACATCACTCCATACTATGCCTCAGGAGGTGAAAGGTCTAGCCATTCGAGGTTCATAGACACATGAAGATGATTTCGGAAAAGTGGGTCATGAGAGAATCACTTGTAGAACGAGCAGTCGCAGACTGAAGCCTTGTAGGCCGGGTTCCTAGGGCTGGAAGAAGGTGCTCAGGTAATCATGGGAGCTTGGTGGGGGGCAGCTGGCACCAGAAGCCAGCCTTCAATTCAAGATAACAAAAAGGCGAGTAGTGCAGGCTTCTACTCTCAGTAAATGGAAAGAATGGAGCATCTGGGTGTACATGTGAAGCAGACCCACTACAGCGATAAGGCCTACGGGCACTTCACGCCTATGGCCGCAGTGCTATCTGAGGCCCATGATAAATAAACGCGATCTAAAGACATAGAATGTCTAAGCGTAGCCCCGCATAGAAAATACACACTAGGACGGAGAAAGTATCCCATTGCCACTTACTGGGATAGTACTATATCCGACTTGCAGTCTGATCAGGCACACGAGTCCGATAATAGCACTGATATTGTGTTAGGGGCCCTGGATACATAGCCTAAGACTGTTGGTTGCTACTACTTGTCTTATCCACCATGATGCTGCTCATACACACACTTTCCGGAGTCATTAGCACTGGGTATGTCACGTGATATCCTTCAGAGATGGCGGATTTGAGGAGTGGTGGTGGGCCGCCAAGCCGTGTGGTATTTTAGGTTGTTTTGTGAGAATTATTGTTTCATTTCTATCAAACTGTATGAATCAGTTTCCAACGCCACAAGTGATTCGCCCGGCGATCCGCCTCTGTATTATTGACATACCATATTTATCACGATGACTTGTTTATATTCGATGTCATTGTATGTTACAGAGTACACAGCACTAACCAATGGCATTGTCGCTGTACTGTAAAAATGAAAACACTTCAATAAACAGATTCAAACAAAAAAAAAGACACAATGTCTAGCCTGGCACATGGTAAACAGGCTCCAGTGTTACCCTTTGGTGACTGAGCGGTGCAAGCATAGACCTTGCTGTCTTGGAGCCTAATCGGTCTCTCTACGTCATCTGCACAGACATGAGCAGAGACATAGGCGAGAGAACCTGCCAGCCCCAACACTTCCCTACTTCCAACAAACTCTTTGCACCCTCTACAAGTCTAGTCTGAGTCTGCACAAGAAGCCCTGACAATGTTTTAATGATGAGCAGTGTAGATATCTGTAACCTGCTGAGATCCCAGCTTCTCCAGCTTGGGGTGGGAGCTGGTCATCTAATTCTGGGTTTTCTTTGAATTCCTGTGCATGTGGTGTGGCTTTTCCCGTTACAAAGGGAGAACCCGCAGGTCCTAGACTGCGAAGAAACAGGACTCAATGAGCAGCTTACATCTCAACTGGGAAAACCTGACGCCTCTGCAGAAGTTGATTAAGTAGCCAAAGGTTCTCCCAACACTGAAGCCACCAGTGGCTTTTCTCAAGGTGCAATCACAGTAGTTTTAAATGTAATCTCCGAGTCACAGGATCAGAGAGTTTAGATCAATGTTACCACCATGGTACAGCAGGACACTTCCCTTTGCTGTTAATTCACCTATAACGCTCGTGCACATGCAGTAATTAAGGTCTCAGTGACCTGGCTGACGGCTCTCTGAGCCGGTCACTTGGGAATTACATTTAAAACCATGTGCTTATAATTATTTGTAGCCCTGATGAAGTTCGATAAATAATTGCTGCGCAGACGAAACACGTGTTGGCAGAGGCAGTGAAATGTGCATACTTCTGTTTGAAAAAGAATAAAAGAAGTCGGTGACAAACAACCCAACTCTACGTGGACTCATTTGTGAGTGCTCAGAACCTTCTTTTCGGTGACTTGGACTTGTTCCAACAGAAGAGGAATTGGAGGCTTCTCTTTTCTTGAGCACCCAATACTTTTGCTGCTTTGTATTGATTTCATAAGCTCTGGACTTTACTGATACTTCAGTGTGTGCCCCTTGATTCCCAGCCATCTCTCTTGACTTTCTTCACATTACACTAGTGTTACAAATATCTCTTGCACTAGTGTGGCGTAGACTGTAGACGTCATGTTAGTAAATCTTCATGTTTCAATGGGAGCTACAGAATGGACACAGAAGCAGCAAACAGTATCCACTGGGCGGGGTGGTAAGATGCATTTAAAGTGCATTCACCATCAAGGCCGAGCTTCACCCCGAACAACTCCGAGGACTCCCAGCTGATAGGAAATGGAAGACTTTCAACCGCGCTGACCGGGAAATCCTCCTGGCTTCCTGCCTTGCCCAGAAGGAACTGCGCCTGGGCTTCTCCCTGCGCTTTTATCTCCCATGGCAGACGGGATCCACCCCGTGGGAAAAGAGGACTCATATGATGCCAGAGAAGCCGCAGGCCAGGCCACTCTGTCAAAGTCCTACAGCAAGGACCCCACCGTGGCAGCCAAGGGCTCGCTGCCCTACCGGCTTTAGAAAACAACCAGCAGCAGCTTCCTCAAAGGAAACATGACAGCCTGAGGGAGAGGCCTTCACCAGGCAAGCGGGGAAGATTCTAGTTTGGAGTTTCTAATGCAAGCTGCAGCGTGAAGAGTGCAGATGTATAACCCCCTCCTAGGCATGCAAGTTTGCCCCCTTGCATGTTGGCTTTACCATGCAGCATCCTCCCCCTTGAACTACTCAGGGACAACGTGTTATGGTGCAAGACTGCAGTTTATTTTCAACAATCATGGATCATACATTTCGCAATTTTTGGTTGGTCATTCTAAAACCCATGTTAATTCCACATTACATGTATCATTGAAAACATTGATCCACTGATTTGTTTCTCTTTCTGGTTGACAGCCCTGGCCCTCTGCGAGGGCACTTTTAGCAGGTGTCTCAGAGTACTGCGGATTCAAGGCTTCGCTTGCTACTGACTTTGTGGGCGGCCGTCAGACGCGGCCGCGGCTGCAAGTGCAGTTCCGCTCACCCTAGATCCTTGCTGACCACCCGCCTGCTCCCAGCGCCCCTGCCGTGTGGCATCCCAAGCTCACCGTCTGAGCAGTCTTCTACTCTGGCAGTCATTGTGTGCTATCATCTGCCCCAGTGTCCCTGCTGTGAGGCATCCCAAGGACACAGTTTGAGCAGCTCTTCTACCTATGTTATTCTTTCTTCTGGGTAACTTTCTGGGCTGCCTCCGCCACGCTTCCGCTGGTTTACCGATCGGGGGCAGCTCCCATCCTAGTGCTCGCTCATGAGAAACCCAACTGTTCTGGGACCCCGACTATGTTAAGTAAGAACATATCCATGCCTACCCCGGGCAAGTGTATCCCATCTTGTAAGTGGTAGCCCGGTGTCCTATGGTTGATCAGCCCGTGCCGCACGACGCCCCAACTGTTTGCCTTGCATATCTTAGCCATGGTGATATTTAGCTATCGCCTAGACTTGTCCACTGCCCCCTGGTTGATCGCCCCTCTCCAGGCCCGGCAAGCAATCAGTTCGGACCATATGATCTCTGCCGGGCGAATCAGTCTAGCCAGTGCCGCCAACCCAGCCACCATTTCCCCTAGCAGTTCTCTCCTTCCACTGCTTGCCAGTGAATGGCCACGGCATTGGGCCACTCGCACCGCTGCAGGGCCTCCTGCACCGCCAGGAGCAGCTGGGCCCACTTCATGCCTGATTGTCTCAGCCATGTCACCGACGTGTTCTATAGCCATATCCCCTAGAAGTCTTTTCGCGCCACCGCCCACCGTTGCGCCCTTGTGATGTAGGAGTATCCACGATCCCCACCTTGCGCCGGCCCCCTTACGGTCCTGCAGGGAGAAAAACCAAAGCTCAGAATCCCATGGGGCAGATGTAACCCTTGACAGCGCCCGACGGCCAGCGTCTTAATAAGGTGGGCATTGAGCTCCAATTGGGCCGCAGTAGTTGCAGCCCCTATCTGGAATGAATGTGACCCGAACTCACTAGATATTAATCAGGTTCTCTCCAGCGCTTTCCTCAACACTGCTATGAATTGAAACCGGCTTAGGCACGACCCATCCCAGTTTGATAATAGCGGCATTGCGGCTAAGGTACCCTGCTCCATGTACTCCCGCATGAGGCAAACCGGGCAGCATGCCCTGTCCTCAATACAGGCAATCCTTGTGTGTTTTCCCCTGCCCGCCTGGTCCATCTTGGACCGTCTCAGGTTTACTACCATGTACCCATGTCCCATGTGTATGTCCTCTGTGTGCACACATGCCACCCCGGGGCTCCCTCTGGCCAGGGCTACTAGCTCACCTGTTCTGTAAGCCTCAAAGGCGGCTAGTGCAAATGCTGCCTTAAATAGAGCCACTTCGTGATGTCCCATGCATAAGCCTGTCAGCGTGCCCAGTACCCCCTTCAGGACCGCAAAATCAATGGGCCTTCTTTTGTCCCTGGCCCTGGGCTAAAGGCTCCCCCTGCCTTTCATCGCTGTCCTACAGAAAAATTACACTGTTGGGTCCCTCCCCATGGCCAGTCTCACGTAGTGTGCCACTGCGCTAAGATGTGCTTGGGCCTACGACTTGGTCTTCCCACTCTGGAATGCCCAATTAATGAAAGCTGCAATCTCCGCCAGGCATACCTTGCTTATGTCAGCTGTGTGAGTCCTGATACTAAAGACCTCCCAGCACGTAAGATATTTCCTTTCCATTTTGGGGGCCAGCGCATTGTTCACCAGCATCGTTATCCTGTGTCCATGAGGTCCCATAGGTGTCCGGGAACCGGAGTCATGCAGTGGTCTGCGTGGGGGGCCACCTCCCTGAATCTGTCCCACTGAAAACAAGAAATTGCATCGGCTATTGAATTCCCCACCCCTATGTGCCTGGCCCTCACTGCTGTGTTCGCGCCCAATTGGCAGCCAACTAGATGTTGCAGGAGCCTCACGACTGCCGGGCATTTAGCTGTTCACTGGTTAATCGCTTGTACCACTGCATGATTGTCTGACCACAGCGTGATCCGTCTATTCGCCAACCTGTCACCCCATATTGCAAAAGCCACTATAATAGGGAAGAGCTCTAAAAGCGTAATGTTGCCTGTGACCCCTGTGCTGTGCCAGCTGTCTGGTCATTGTGATGCTGACCATGCGTTACCCAAGATGGCCCTGAAGCCGTGGCTGCCGGCTGCGCGTGTAAAGCTCCAGTTGTTCGGACGATACCCAGGGTTGCCGCCACGAGTGTGCCGTTGAACCCGGCTAGAAAGGTATCCCACTGCTCTAGGTCCGCCTTCACTCCCTGCGTGAGGCGCACCCTATAATGCCACTTTGTCATCCCTTTGGTCACCCATGCTAGCCGCCTGGCGAAAGGTCTCCCAGCTGGGATCACTCTGTTCGCTAAGTTCAGTTTCCCTAATAGCTGCTGGAGCTCGCCCAACGTCGCCTTCCTTTTTTGGAGCAGTTGCCCTATGATGTCCCGTAGCTCAGCTACCTTGTTGCTGGGCAGCCTGCATATGCCCTCTACTGAGTCCAGCTCAATTCCAAATAATGTTAGCGTGGTGACCGGGTCCTCCGTTTTTCCTGGCGCTAATGGGACTCCCAGTTCCTCTGCCAATCCTTCAAATTGACTGAGTAGTTCTGCACATTCCCCAGACCCTGGTTGGCCAATGAACAGGAAGTCATCCAGGTAGTGTATGCGCCCTCCCGCTGGGTGACGTGTCCCCAGCATCCACTCTAGGAAACTGCTGAATGACTCAAAGTATGCACATATCATCGCACACCCCATAGGTATGCATTTGTCATAGTAATATGCCCCATCTAATTGAAAACCCAGTAGGTGGTAGCTCTGTGGGTGTACCGGCAGTAGGCGGAAAGCGGACTCTAGGTCGGTTTTGGCTAAAAACGCCCCCCCTCCCCCCCCCTTCCCATCTGCTTAATCAAATCCACTGCATCGTCCAGCGAGGCATAGGCCACTGAGCAGCTGTCCTGTTCCAACCAGTCATTTACTGAATCTCCTTGTGAGTGTGACAAATGGTGTATGTGGCAGAATGTTCTCACCTCCTATTTAGGTACCACCCCCAACAGGGACACCATGAGATTTTTTAGGGGGTGGGGTGCTGAACGGTCCCGCTACTCTACCCAACTGGACCTCCTTCGCTACCTTCTGCTATCTCAGGGTTTTCCTGTATGGATTTTAGGTTGCAGCGAAGCCGTGGGCCCAGTGGGCCCATGTAAGGTATGGAAAACCCATATGTGAAGCCGTCCGCCAGTAGCTGCCTTTCTTTTTCCTTTGGGTAATTATTCAGTAACGCCACACATCTTTTGATTCTGATGGGGGTGGGCAATATCTCTTCCTCCCTTCGCTCGCTACCCCCCCCCTGCGATTGCTAGCGCACTGTGCTATTTTCTGTTACCATACTCTCTGCTGTCCCCTGTCCCTTTCGCCTGTTTGCAGTGGGTGCCTCATACATCACGGACAAGATTAAGATGGCCCCAATTCTACTCTGGCACTCCATTTGGTCACGAGATGAAACAGTTTTAAATAAACTGATACGAAGGGATTGTTTGATCTTAGGTTATGCCCAAGCGATTGCCTGGTTGAGCTATGTAAAATCATGTTGTGAACAGATTGGCCTCCCGGACCTCTTTAAGTTACCAGAAACCTGCCGCAAGAGCAACAAGAGCAAGCTTAAAAATGTTTGCCTGCTGAAGGCTCAGAGCAATAGATGGGAGCAGGAGAGAGTCAAGCCATCGGTTGCAGCTTATACATTGGTTTCTATCCAGGAGGGACCACAAATGTATTTGTCCCTAGTTCAGAACATACAAAATCTGTTTGTTTTAACCAGATTTCGGGTTAATATGTCACCACTAATGGTGGGCTATCCTGACAACTGCTATTCGTTGGGGGGGGGTCTCTCACTGTGTCCTTGTGATGGTGTGAACCCTCAATAGAACTTACACATTGTATTCTTCTGTCCTTTTTACCATTTACCCGAAAGAAAGTTCGTTCTCCCCAAGCAGGAGGCTGGCTCTCTATCTAGTGTAATCAAACGAAGTACACTGTGCAGAGTTCAGTGGATTCCTTACTAGTATACAGAGGCAAACAGTAGATAATACTAATGCTCTCTTGTGGTAGTGTGGGCGAGCAGATAGGCTTATAAGAGGGTAGTGCTAAGCATTTGTTGTACTCACAGAGGCAATAATTGAAACACACTCAAGAATAAATGCAAGACCATTTTGTAAAAATAACATTGATTTTTATAATTTTTCAGACCAAGAACTTCGTTCTAAGGTAAGTACTTTTTAAGTTATGATTTTTCAAAGTTCGCAAAATAAGTCACTGTTGTGCGCAATTACGCACAATAGAAGTCAATGGGAGAAAATCGGAAAAAGCATATAAAATCAGTTTTTTTTTTGTTTTTTTAAACTTTATTTTTCGATTTTTCACAAAAACTATATCGGCATCAAATAAATACGTATGCATAAATTTCGTTGATAGCAATTATAGTCGCATGAGACACAAGGCCGCACCAAGAAGGGAAGGGACAAGGGGAACAGAAGAATCATCTTTAAACATGTCGCTGCAGGGGGAGGGGGCGGCAATAAGGCACCCCTACCCAATGTGGACCCCATCAGAGCTAGGCGTCGCGTTCCCCTCTAGAAACAGACCCCCCGGTTATATCTGCATCACTCTGCTCACTAGTAGTAACATCCCGGGAGGACGGCTCCCCCTCCGTTAACCCAGTGGCACACAGGACCCGCCAAGCCATCAGGTCATCCTGCAATTTCTCATCCCGTCGGGTATGCTTCATGTGGGCCTCTTCAGCCAGAGACCACTCTCGAACGTCTTTAAGCCAAGCAGGAAGTTCAGGGGCCCTCTGCCCCATCCAAGTTATTGCCACCCTGCGCCTGGCAAGCACCAACATTAACTGTAAGAGTTTATAGGGGAGTTTCTTCCTCTTGGGCCTGCGAACCATCGCGAGTAAACATTGCAAGGGATCGAGAGCCACCCGAAGCCCCGTGGCGCTTACAACCCTAGGCACCACCCCCGACCAAAACTGCGCAACCAATGGGCATTCCCATGCCAAATGTAAAAGCCTGCATTCTCTGCGGCACATCTAGGACAGCCAGCGCCCCTGCTACTGTCAATGCGTCTCAGTGACACCGGGTAAGGTAGGTGCGGTGTAGGTAATTAAAGTGTGTTAGCTTAAATCTGGCATTGCATGAAACGGTGTGTGTAAGGGAGCCTATGCGTGCCCACTGTGCCTCCTCCAGCGGGGCAGCAAGGTCCCGCTCCCAGGCAACCCTAGACGGCGGGACCGGAGGGGTAGAATCCTGCCTCATCGCTTTATATAGGAGGGAGATCAAACCGCGCCCCCTGCCGCACGTGAGCATAACATCCAGTGTATGCGTCAGTGGTGGAATATCTGGGTACTGGGGCCAGGTGATTTTCACTACATCTTGCATACCCCTGAAATGCAAAAATTGGCCTTGTCCAAGACCAAAACTCTCCACCGCCTGCTCATAGGTGATAAAGGTTTCATTAGGGTATAGATCGGCGAGAACCTCGCATCCTCCCTCCCTCCAGAGTCGGAAGGACATATGACGTGCCATAGCTATAAATGGAGCCAGTATCCAGAGCGAGAGCTCCCTGTGAAAGGGCGCCCTTCGAAGGACCCTCTCAACAAAACGCTGCCATATGCCAGCTGTATGTCGCACAGTATAGGGAAGATACACATCTGATCCCGCACCCTGCATCAGTGCCTCCTGCAGTGTCTGGGTATCTGCCCCATCAAGCAAAAGGCGCTTCTCCCAGTTGTCAGTGTCGGTGAACCAACGGGCCGCATGTTGGAGCTGGGCGGCATAATAGTATAGGTCAAATCGAGGGGCTTCGAGACCGCCCTCCTCGTAACTACGGACAATGGTGCGAAGGGCTACCCTACTACGCCGACCCGCCCAGAGCAGAGATGTGAGCAATGTGTTGAGAGTTTTAAAAACTCGAGGTTGCAAAGGGCAAAGTGAGTTCTGTAGCACATAAAGTACCCTGGGGAGCATCACCATTTTCGAGATGGCGAGACGGCCCATCAGTGAAAGTGGGAGAGTATTCCAGAAACGCACGGACTGCCGCAATGCCGTCGTGACGCGGTCCACATTCCGGACCAGCGCCTGTTCATCCGTCAGGGTCACCTGAATACCTAGGTAACTGAACGCCGTCCGCTCCCAACGCAGTTCCAGATCTGGCAAATCCTCCGAAGGCACCGCAGCTAGTCCCGCCAAGGGGAAAACTAGGGATTTGCCACGGTTCAGCCGCAATCCAGAGACCTCACCAAACCGATCCAGGTGGTGCAACAGCACCGGCAGGGCATCGCGGGGAGAGGCCAAGTAAAACAAGGCGTCGTCCGCGTACAAAGAAATGACGCGAGTCATGTTTCCCAGCTTAATACCCCACTGCGCCATATCCGCTCTAATCCGGACCGCGAAGGGCTCTATAGCCAGGGCAAACAAGAGTGGGGAGAGGGGACACCCCTGTCGTGTACCCCTCCCGAGTTGCCACTCTTCGGACCGCGCGCCCCCGAGCTTAACTCTAGCGCATGGGGCCGTATATAAGATACGAACCCAGCGACAAAATTGGGGGCCCATCCCCACAGCACGCAAGACCTCGAGAAGATATCCCCAATCCACCGTGTCAAAAGCCTTGGCAAGGTCAATGGAGACCAAAACCATCTGCTCCTCCCTGTCCCGCATCTCATGCAAAATGTGAGTCAGTCGCCGTAGGTTCATGGCCGTGTTGCGTCCCGGTATGAACCCACATTGATCCTCGTGGATTAGGCGGGCCATATGCGGCGCCAAGCGAGAGGCCAAGAGCTTGCAAAGGATTTTTATATCCGTATTAATCATTGTAATCGGCCGATACGATGAAGGCTCGTGTGTGCATCTCCCCCTGGTTTCAAGATCATACAAATTTCCCTGTGTCATACTCGGTGGGAGGATTCCTCGTTTGAAGGCCTCATTATAGACTTGCAGGAGGAGGGGGGGCAGAATATCGGGGAATGCTTGGTAGAACTCGGGCGGAAAGCCATCACTACCCGGAGATTTGGCCCGCGGAAGATGCTTCAACGCGGATTGAACCTCACATAGCGTCAGTGGCTCATCCAGTTCCTGCCGTGCCTGTTCAGACATGGTAATCAGGGTCAACCCATGCAGATACGGGAGATAAGATGCCTCCCCTACCACGGGATCCGCGGTGTATACTGCCTGAAGATGTGATTGAAGGACCCGCAATAATCCCACCTGTGAATGCACCAGGGCCCCAGTGGAGTCCCGTAAGGCCTCAATCGCAGCAGGAGCGTGTTTTCGGCAGAGGATCCAGGCCAAGAGACGACCTGATTTATCCCCTTCTCTGTAAAGGCGCTGTCTGTATTGCGTGAGCGTGTATTTATCAAGCCTGTCTAAGATGTCATGGATGCGCTCTTGGATCTCTCGTTCCCCATCCCTCTCGGGTGCGTCAGTAACTGTCGAAGTCTGTACCTTCAACAGGCGGCATTCCTCGTCTTGGAGCTGCTTCCGAACCCCAAACGTCACACTCAGACATGCCCCTCTCACTACCACTTTCAGGGCCTCCCATTTGGTGGCCTGCAATAGGTCCGTCCCACCCCAATTGAGATCGACGTAATCAGTAAGGGCAGTCTCTACATGGTGCCTCCCCACCTGATCCTCAAGAATCTCTGCCTGCAACCTCCAAGTCCGCGGGCGGCATCTCGGGGCTCCCCACTCCATCACGCATGCCACAGGGGAATGATCAGATAGGAATCGCGCTATATAAAATCACAGTTGCTTCTCGAGGTTCACATTTTGGATTTAGGCAAGTAGCAAGGCCAGGTCCAGGAGTAGAAGATCGGGAGCATCCCGGATTCGGTCGGGAGCAGGGTGCGGAGGTTGTTGGTAGCCGGCGTGCTATGAAGAAGCGAGCCACCTGAAAACACACTGCTCAGGGGGTCTTAAAGGTAACTCTCGGGGGGGGGTCCTAATCGAGGGAGCAGGTCGCAAAGGCCTCAGGACCCTGGTTCGTCGTTACCCAGGCCGGACGGGCTGGGTGCAGAGCAGATAGGGCAGCCAAGCATCGTGCGTCGGGAGGGTCTTCGCGGTCAGGGGCATGCAGGTTGCAGGGACGATTCCAGGACAGCTGGGCCACTCACGAAGCAGGTCTCAGGGGTCTTGAAGTCCATCAATGGCTGTCTGCGTCCTGGGAAGTTGGAGTCCAGATTGGACTCTTTCTTCTCGGTCTACGCTGTCCTCTCACTTGGTGGGGGAATAGATCTGACCCTACGGAGCTAATGTACCTCTTATGGCTTGGCTGCTGCGTCGGAGTCGCCGGGGAGCAGCACGTCGATAAACCGGACTTCGGGGTTCAGTGGCTGCAGGGGAGTAGCTCCTCTACTCCAAGGGAGGTTCTCGGCGAATGGTCGAAGGCTGGAGGTGCTCCAGGGTTCGTGGACGAGACAGCACACCACCATTGTGGAGTTCTAAAAGCAGCCGGCAGGGTTTGGTGCCAACTTTCTGCAGCAGGTCTTCGGTTCTCTGGTCAGCAGCTCTTCTTTGTCCGTTGCTCTTCTTAGGTCCGTCAAATCTGAATTCAGGGTCCAGGGATGCCACCTAAATATTAAATTTAGGGTCATTAAAGGGGGTTACAGGTAGTAGTCAATAGGCCTCCAAGTGACCACTTCCTGTGGGAAGGGGCCCTACACTAGCCCGGATACGTTAATTTCCTACCATCTCAAGATGGAGGAATTGGAAAAGTAGTGTGCACATCGCCTGCCACACCTTAGAGGTGGTGCTGGCTGAATGTGGGTACACCTCCTAATCCAACTAATTTTCCCGCCTGTCCTCCCACTAAAAGGGGAACAGGATAGGGAGGTTGGCATCCTCCACTATCTGGAGATGCCTGGGTTGCATTTCACAGGTGACATCGCCTTTGACGCTTCCTGTCCTGGCAGGCCATCCTGGCCTGGAGGAGGTGTGAAGCACTGCTGCCCAGAGCAGGCTTTGTTCCTGGCCTCAGAGTGCTGGCTTTCATCCCATGAGGTCAGAAACCTATCTGGTAGTGGCAGGCTGGCTAAGACTAGTCAGAGACCACACCAGTGCTTGGTAGGTTTTCAGGGGACCCTCTAAAGGCATTAGTGAAGATTTTTTAAGACGAGATGTTTGGTACCAAACATCTTAGGGTACAGTGAAGCCATCATGGAGCTAGGAAACTCGTAATGACAAGTATCCAGGCCATGTAGTCTTAGTCTATGGCTTGCCTGTGCACTTACAATATCCAAGAATGGCTCAGATATTTAAGGGTCATATCTACTCATGCTGAAATGTCCACACATGGGATATAGTGCACCCTGCCATAGGGCTGTAAGGCCTGCAGTTGGGGTGACTTACTTATACCCCATGCAGTGTATGTGGGCATGGCCCACAGGGCTGTGTGCCATGTCGACTCTTTGGTTTTCTCTGCACCAAGACACGTCGCCTGCAATGGCAGTTTGCATGGTCTTGGGGAGGGGTCCCCAGGGTGGCACAGTCTGTGCTGCAGCCCTAGAGGACCCTCTTGAGTACCCTATTCCTTAGGTAACAGGGATACCATTTACTAGGGACTTGCAGGGGATTCTGAAGTGGTGCAAATTGTGGTACAGTTTTAGGAAAGATATCTGGCACTGGGACCCTGGTTAGCCTGGACCCAGTGCACTTACATTCGAAATCACACCATGCAGCAGGCAAAAAATGGGGGCTAACC
This sequence comes from Calotriton arnoldi, assembly GCA_963921515.1. NCBI lineage: Eukaryota > Metazoa > Chordata > Amphibia > Caudata > Salamandridae > Calotriton > Calotriton arnoldi. Next base: position 890,528 of record CAWUFW010000450.1, on the reverse strand, counting down.
ATGTCAAAAGAGGCACTTTCCTACATCCCCCTTTTGAAAATGTTTAATTTTAGACAATGTAGACCGGCCCTACTGTTTCTGCAACAAATGAATAACCCCTTGGTCTGCTGTGCAATGGCTTCTTTTATCTGGCAGATTTTAAAAATTCAGAAAGGTGCTAGATTAAGTTAACACTGTGTGTTTAATAGATTTCCGATCAATAGTTTTATTGACTAGTGCTTTTTAATTCTGTAAGAGTACTGAGCTAAGGTTTTTAGTGATGTTTTTATATTTATGTCCGTTTGAGTGTATGCTTTTATGTTACTGAAGAGTAACAAATAAAGTTTTATTGATTGACCTCACAGGAAGTGACATCAGATCTTAAGACCTCACATATGTCTAGCAGGTCTATCATGAATACATTTGAGCACATTACAATATTTAACAAATTTGATTTTGCTTTGGGGTTGGGCCAAAATATTCACGCAACCCCAATGCAAAATCTGGGCCTCAACTCCTACATTTATTTTTTCTAAACCCCGACAGCAAAGAGAAACGTGGCATTAAATCTGTTCTGCTTAATTGGTTGCAATGTCTGTATTTTAAAATATCTGATGGGTTAAGGCACCTGCTGCAGAGATCTTTTGTGTGCCAGCTAAATCTCAGGGAATAATATCAATGGTAAGATAACTCTGGTGGATAACATATTTGCTGGAGAGATCTGTGTTTTGCTTAGTCCTAGTTTTGAATCAAAGTAGCATAGAAGGTTAATAGGTCTCCTGCAAAGCACAAAGTGTAACACGCAAACACAGATTTTTATTTTATGTAAATGGGTAAGTGGATTTCTGCTTTTAAGACAGAGATCCTTTTGTTCTACAGCAGTATTGTATTACTGCCTATGTAGGGAGAGCGAGGGGCAGAGTGCAAGTGAAAAGTGATTAAAACTATCTCCTGTTAAGCGAAAAAAATCTTTATTCTGGTGCCCCCAGAGGATAGGGTTAAAAAGAGCGAAGTGAATTAGGGATATAGATATTACCCTAATATGTGGTCAACATGTTTCTACCATGCAAGAGCAAAACGGTTCTCTGCATTCCTCAGGACCGAGATCTATACGTCAGTCTGCTGTATGTGTATAAAATAAATAACAAAGAGGGCCATACAGTTAGCTCAAAGGCTGTTCTTGTAGCACCAAGCTTTTTTGGGGGGGTGGAGGGGAGGGTGCTTGGGGCAGAGTGGGGTTCAAAAGTGCCTCATAGTTACTTCTCAGTACGAGGCTCCACACCCTTCAAGGCCTCGCCCCTCCTCACACGGTGAGATTGTTCTTCAAGATGGCAGGTATGAGGCCACCTGATGAGACGTGAGTAGCGAGGACACACTGCTCGACCAATCAGGCCACCTGACGTGTGAGTAGTGAAGACACACTGCTCGACCAATCAGGCCACCTGACGTGTGAGTAGTGAAGACACACGGCTCGACCAATCAGGCCACCTGACGTGTGAGTAGTGAAGACACACGGCTCGACCAATCAGGCCACCTGACGTGTGAGTAGTGAAGACACACGGCTCGACCAATCAGGCCACCTGACGTGTGAGTAGTGAAGACACACGGCTCGACCAATCAGGCCACCTGACGTGTGAGTAGTGAAGACACACGGCTCGACCAATCAGGCCACCTGATGAGACGTGACTGCATCGAGCTGATGCGATCGGCTAAGAAATCCCACACAGCCAAACAAATGTAGCGTGGAGAAGACCTCACTGGTGGCCAAAGTGTTCAATTGTTTGTACCATAAGGGATGTTCAATGCCGATCCAGATCCAGGCCAGTTTTTCAGTGCAACCAGTCCCTTTGTAAATAATATCATAAAGAAATATTATATGTGAATTTTCCTTCGGAGGAGAATGTGAAAATCTGCCACGGAGTGGCCTACCTTGACCTAGGCTTGAAGTCAGAATTTATATATATTTTTTTAACATTTCTTTATTGTTCAATATACTCAGTGCAATATACATGGTACATCAGTTATACAGGTTATCTCCACGGGGTGCTAATGATAGAACATTCAAGGAGTAATGCGAACCGTTTTGTCCCCCAACAGATAGAACCATTATGAAACAGATTACATTGTTCCATGAACTTATTAACCCACCTAACCCTCCCCCCCCCCTTAACTACCGGTCCCGCAAGATGATATCCTATCCCTATGTCAACATAGTGTGTCAGGTGTCTGCAGCCCGTGTGTCGCCACTACGACTAATCGTGACATTGTGGTGCTCTCCTTCCACCAGGGCCGATGGAGTCTGCGAGGTCGTCTCTACCAATACTTTTATTTCTTGCATCATTGCCCCCCATGCCAACAGCACTTCAGGGAGTCTATCATCCTTTCTGGTCTTCCTCATATGATTTTCTTCTACCATTGCCCATTCTTTTAGATCTTTCTTCCATTTGTCCACCTGTGGACCCTGTGGGGACAACCAGTGGATCGCTATTCTCCTCTTGGCTATCGTAAGACCCAATACCAGGAAACGTCTAGTGGTTTTTTCGTTTGGGATTTTTAGGGATCAAGCCAAGAAGATGCTTGATGTCAGTTATGCAGACTCACATTACAATGTATGTGCAAATTTTGTATGACTTATGAAAATTGCTCACCACCATCCCATTGTGACTTAAACCACATTGCACCCACAGTGCCCCAACAAGCGAGGCCCTGTGGATTGGTGTGTGACCCGCTATGGAAACAAAACAGCTTAGCACCTCTGAGAAAGCGCTAAAGGGATGCTATGCATGAGCCCTAGATGGTGGGCACAAGCTAGATGTGTGCACAGCATCACCTCAAAGTTTATTCCTCGTTATGCATAATTAAGGTCTACGCGTAAAGACGCGTTACTGGTGCTCACATTGTATACTCTGCAACGTAGTCAGCATCGAGCGCAACTGCTAGAGTTCTAGGACAGGCCAAAACTCATTGGTTTAAAGCACTCAGAAGGAGATTTAAAAAAGTGCGCCCAAAGTTAACGTATGGATAAATTTACTATGCCCGATTGTGTCAATTTACAGCACCGGATACCATGGCGAGTTCACTGCAGCACACAGAGCAAGTGTTTTTTTTTAATGCACAAGTTACTAACTTGTGTAACGATATATCTGTAAGAGACAGTAGTTAGTGACAGATTCCTTACCTTAGAATATCCCCAGGCGTCAGGCTGGATCCGGAAAGTTTTTGCGTAGCAGTACCCTTGCGCGTCGGTAGGCGGCGTCGTGCGGCTCCGCGTCCGTCATCGGCATCGCCGGGATGACGTCGCGGGCAGTACTGAGACGCCGCCCCTGCGCGCTGACGTCAGTTCTGTACACGACTTTCCGCGCCAGGAACGCAGAGCCATGCAAGAAGCTGACATAGGTGTCTGAAAAATACTAGGGCCCTGAAAGGGATGTCCTTAACCCTAGAAATCAGTTCGCAGAACGGGGAGGATGGTGGGGCGGTAGGAATATGTCACTAACTACTGTCTCTTACAGATATATCGTTACACAAGTTAGTAACTTGTGCATCTGAAAGAGACACGTTCGTGACAGATTCCTTACCTTAGAATAGATACCCCAGCAATACCAACCCCGGTGGTGGGTCTGCGAACAAAGATCAGACAAGGAAGTCCCGGAGGACAGAACGGCCAAAGAAGCCGTCCCTCCGGACCTGACTGTCAAGGCAGTAATGCTTGGTAAATGTGTGCAGCGAGGCCCACGTAGCTGCCTGACAGATATCCTGCAGCGGAACACCGCGGCCTAAAGCCGTGGTAGCAGCCGTTGCCCTGGTGGAATGGGCATGCAGCCCAACAGGAGGCTCCTTCTTAGCCAAAGAATAGCAGGCTTTGATACACAAGGTTACCCAGCGGGAGATGGTTCTCTTGCGCACCGCCCGACCTTTTTTGGCGCCCACGTAGCCAACAAAGAGCTGGTCATCCACCTGGAAGTGTTGTGTGCGGTTGATATAAAAAGAAAGCGCACGTTTTGGGTCCAGACGGTGGAGCCTCTCTTCCTCTCTGGAAGGATGCGGAGGCGGAAAGAAGGTGGGCAAAGTGACGGTCTGCCCAATGTGGAAGGCAGTAACCACCTTTGGCAAGAAGGACGGACGCGTCCTAAGAACAACCTTGTCTGGATGGACAGACAGAAAGGGAGGTTTGCATGAAAGAGCCTGGAGCTCACTCATCCGCCAAGCGGTGGTGATGGCCACCAGAAAGGCTGTCTTCAGAGTGAGAAGACGAAGAGGACAGTTATGTAGAGGCTCAAAGGGAGCGCACATAAGAAAGGTAAGAACCAAGTTCAAGTCCCACTGAGGCATTACAAACGGAACAGGAGGGAAGAGGTGTGTAATGCCTTTTAAGAACCTGTTAACAACAGGGGACTTGAAAAGGGAGGGCTGATCAGGGAGCCTGAGGAAGGCTGAGATGGCACAAAGATAGCCCTTGATGGTACCCAGGGCAGAACCCTGTTGGGCCAGAGAAAGAAGGAACAGAAGAACCTCAGAAAGAGGGGCAGAAAGGGGATTCACAGCCTTTGCTGTGCACCATGCCACAAACTTGTTCCACCTGCAGGCGTATACCACCTTAGTGGAGGGACGCCTGGCTGCCAGAATCACATCACAAACTTCGGGAGGCAAGTCGAAAGGAATCAACTGCCGCCGCTCAATCTCCACGCAAGCAGGTGGAGGCTGGACAGGTTCGGGTGGAGGACCGTCCCCTGCTGCTGCGACAGAAGATCCTCCCGAAGAGGCAGACGGATCGGGGGATCTACGCTCATACTGAGTAGCTCGGGATACCAAACTCTTCGAGCCCAGTCCGGAGCCACAAGAATGACTTGGGCCCGGTCGTGCCGAATCTTCTTCAACACTCTGAGTAGAAGTGGTATAGGCGGAAAGGCGTACAACAGACCGCAACTCCACTCGCGACGAAAAGCGTCGCCGAGCGAGTGCCGCCTTGGAAATTCCAACGCGCAGAACTGATGACATTGCGCGTTCTCTTCGGTGGCGAATAGATCTAACCAAGGCTCTCCCCACTGTAGAAAGAGTCCTTGCGCCACTTCCGAGTGAAGACGCCATTCGTGATCCATCATGCACCTGCGGCTGAGTTCGTCCGCCCTGGCGTTCAGGGAACCTGCCAGGTGTTGAACCATCAGGAACATGCCCTGATGTTCCAGCCATGTCCAGAGGCGCAGAGCCTCCTGACAAAGGGTCCACGACCCCACCCGCCTTGTTTGTTGCAATACCACATGGCGGTGGTGTTGTCCGTGAACACCTGCACTACCTTCCCTTTGACAGAGGGAAGGAATGCCTTGAGTGCAAGTCGGATCGCCCGGAGCTCCAGAAGGTTGATATGGAGCCGGGACTCCGCCGGAGACCAGAGGCCTCTGATCTCCGCCTCTCCCATGTGACCGCCCCATCCCAGAAGGGACGCGTCCGTCACAACTGTGTGCTCTGGCTGGGGAAGGGAGAGGATCTGCCCATGACCCATTGCCGGTTCGAGAGCCACCACTGCAACTGTTTTGCAGTCCCCTCCGAGATCTGGACGTGATCGGACAGGTTGCCCTGGTGCTGCGCCCACTGGAACTTCAGGTCCCACTGCAGAGCCCGCATATGCCATCTGGCATGAGTGACCAGCAGCATGCAGGAGGCCATGAGGCCCAGCAGCCTCAGGGTCATCCGTGACCGAAACCCAGGATAAAGGCTGAAAGATCGGAATCATAGCCTGAATATCCCGGACTCGCCGTTCGGGAGGATAGGCCCGAAACTGCGTCGTGTCCATAACTGCTCCGATGAAAAGGAGCTGTGGAGAAGGAATCAGATGCGACTTCGGCACATTGATGGAGAACCCCAGCGAGTGCAGGAGTACGGCCGTAGTCTGGAGGTGGGAGACGACTGCCTGGGACGAGCCCGCCTTCAGCAGCCAGTCGTCGAGGGAGGGGAAGACTGGAACCCCTGCCCGGCGCAGATGAGCTGCGACCACCGCCATCACTTTGGTGAACACCCGAGGAGCACTTGTAAGGCCAAAGGGGAGCACGGTGAACTGAAAATGCTCGAGGCCTACCCTGAACCGCAGGTAACGCCGGTGGGCCGGCAGGACGGGGATGTGAAAATAAGCGTCCTGCAAGTCCAACGCTACCAACCAGTCTCCAGGGTCGAGGGCAGTTAAGACCTGAGCTAGGGTGAGCATCTTGAACTTCTCCTTCCGGAGGAAGCGATTGACGTTCCGGAGGTCCAAGATAGGACGCATGTCCTCCTTGTCCCTTTTGGGCACCAGGAAGTAGTGGGAGTAGCAACCACGCCCTACTTCTGGGGTCGGAACATGCTCGATGGCCCTCTTGGCCAAGAGGGCCGTGACTTCCTTCTGCAGAAGTACCAAGTGATCCCCTGACATGCGGTGGAATTGAGGTGGCATGGCTGGGGGGTGGTCTCGAAGGTGAGGGAGTAGCCCCTTCGGACAATGTCCAAGACCCACCTGTCCGAGGTGATGGGACGCCAGTGGTGAAGGTGATGGCGGACCCTGCCCCCTACTGGTGTGCTGTGCACCGGAAAGGAGGGACTAGGAGGGCTTGGAGGCCGCGGACGGGTTGGAGGTGGTGGCCTGACCCGCACGCTGGTTGCCCGAACCGACACGGCGGTATCCACGTCCTCGGCCACGCGAAGACGCCTGCTGCGCGGGCCGGTGGCTGGGCAGCTGACGTGATTGGGCGCCCCTTCCGTGGCCACGAAAGGGGCGAAAAGCAGAGGTGAGCGGAGGGCGTACAACAGAAAGGCCCAGGGACTTGGCAGTAGCCCGTGAGTCCTTAAACCGCTCCAGCGCATGGTCTGCCTTTGAACCAAAAAGACCGACTCCATCAAAGGGCATGTCCATGAGTGTATTCTGGACATCACCCGAGAAACCAGTTGTTCTCAGCCAGGCGTGGCGACGCAGCGCCACCGTCGTTGCAAGCGATCTGCCCAGCGAGTCGGCGGTATCAAGGTCACAACGGATGGTGTATTTAGCCGCATCTCGCCCTTCCGCAATGGCGCGGGTAAGCAGTGTCTGGACCGCCTCAGAACACTGCGGCAAAACAGCCGCCACCGAATCCCACAGGGAGTGGGTATATCGGCCCAAAAGGCAAGCGGTGTTGACGGACCGCAAGCCAGCACTGGAGGAAGAAAAAGCCTTCTTCCCAAATTGGTCCAGGCGTTTGGATTCCCTATCCGGAGGGGAGGTAGGGAAGGCGGTTTGGGAGGCAGAGGCTTGGACAACCAAGCTCTCGGGGTGGGATGTTGGGAGAGAAACAAGGGGTCGCCCGGAGCAGGGCGATGGCGTCGGGCCACGTTCCTATCCACAGGAGCCCCTGTGGTGGGTTTGGACCAGGCACCCAAAAGAACGTCAGTGAGTGCATCATTAAACGGCAGCACAGTCTCCGAGGAGGAAGCCGCCGGCTGAAGCACTTCTGTCAGGAGGTTAGTCCTGACGGCCACAGTAGGCAACTGGAGATGTAAGGCTCCAGCTGCTCTACGCAACACCGTTGCAAAATTAGCTCCCTCCTCCGTAGCCACAGGAGGAGACAGCATGCCAGTGTCAGGGGAGGTGTCTAGACCACTGGCATCCCCAAGTTCCTCAGCCCAGTCCGGATCATACTCACACTGTTGTGTGAGAGGGTCCTCAGACCCCTCCCAGCTCTCCTGGTCCGCCTCTTGTTCAAAATATGGAGGAGGAGGGACATTTGGGACCCAAGGTCTCATCGGCGCCGGAGTCGAGCGACGTCGGTCCGGCTCCATGTCCGGAGCCGGAGAGAGCCGGGGACCGACGCCGTCCGGAGCCCCGGACGGCGCCAGGAACGGCACCGGGGACATCGGCGTCGGCGGAGGCGTGGTTAGGTCAACCGGCGTCGATGGGGGTTGCGGTACCACCGGAGCCGGGATCGAGGCCGGGGCCGGAGCCGAGGCCGGGATGAAGGCTGGTGGGACAGGCGACGCCGGGACCGGAGTCGACGGCGGCGCTGGGGCAACCCCATCAGGGCCCGCGGGTCCCGAAGGCGCACCGTAGGGGCCTGAAGGCCCGAAGAGGCGGGCCATGGCCGACAGGAATTCCTGTATTTCGGCCGGAGTCGCCCCCGAACCCGGAAAGGACGGGTAATGCGGGGGCGGCTCTACAGGCACGTCCGGGGCCACGGGGACGGTGCCGACTGGGGCCTCAGCCGAGTCGCGAGACCGGCGAGGCGAAGTCTTAGAGCGATGATGCTTCTTAGACTTTTTGTGCTTCGACTTACCCGAGGAGCGCGAAGACTTGGACTCCGACGACCGGCGGGGACTCCGCAACCGGCCCCTCGACCTCTCCCGGGACCGGGGCTTGGTGCGGCGCGGAGCCGACTGCCGGACCTAGAGTAGCTTTCGAGACCGCTCTCGCAAAGCCTTCGGATGAAGTTTCCGGCAGTCAGGGCACGACTTCGTGTCGTGGTCTCGGCCGAGACAGAAGAGACACTCGAGATGCGGGTCCGTGATCGACATCATGCGACCACAGGCTCCGCATGACTTGAAGCCGGGCATCCCTACGACACCTAGGAGTCGTGAAGACTCGATGAAGAAACAGTGAAAAAATTCACACAAAAAAAATTAGTCCAAAATTGACTAGGGCACTGCTCTTCCCGGATCTGCGCTTACTGGCGCGGAAAAAGAAGAACTGACGTCAGCGCGCAGGGGCGGCGTCTAAGTACTGCCCGCGACGTCATCCCGGCGATCACGACGCCGACGACGGACGCGGAGCCGCACGACGCCGCCTACCGACGCGCAAGGGTACTTCTACGCAAAAACTTTCCGGATCCAGCCTGACGCCTGGGGATATTCTAAGGTAAGGAATCTGTCACTAACGTGTCTCTTTCAGATATATGTAATATGGGCAGCTGAATAACCCGGAAGTGTTTGAAGCATTTCAAAAGCCTGAAGCCGAGGGCCTTGCTGTACACAAGCATTGTCATCACACTGGAGAAAATACAGTTAAAGCCCTCGCCAGCCCTGAGAAGGCGCCCCGTTGCTGATACTACTGCCTTTATACACCCCACCCCTTACGCACAACCCCTTCTACGGTTTTTCTTAATGCGGCCTATAGTCCAACCCTCAAGGAGAATTAATTTAACAAAAAGAGGAGTAGCGCAGCGGAGTTTACACGGAACTCTGCCCAGGCCCAATTATTAGTGCAGTTACACACAGAATGTTAGAGAGTTACATAACTCAAGAAACAAACACTAATTTGGATGTTTCTCTTGGCCAACATGTGACAGGACACAGCAGGGTGAATGTTTGCTTCCACCGATGGCTGATCCACTGGCCGGGGAGGCATCACAGGCCAGCCCATCCACGCCACGTGCAGACTACTGCTGGGCACAGCACAGCGCAGCAGGGCACACCCGGGAGGATTCGTGGGAACTGGCAGCTGGGACCAGGTGCCAGCATGGGAACTGCTGCCAGGACGGGAACCCAGCTGATCTTAGCCCTGGTCCAACAGGGGAATCTGTCATGTCTGCGCCTCACTTGAGGCGGCCCAGCTGACACTACAAAAAACACAAGCCGACTGCTTGACGCAACTCTCCTGAGACTGACCTTTGAACCTTCAGAGCAGCAACCGACCATGATCCTACCGTGGCCTAGTGTCAGGGCCAACTGTTTAGTGGTATAGAGTCAGACCAGTTGAAGAGGGGTAACTGGACCCATCAATCTGGGCTCTATAGTTAAATAGCACATCTGCCGTTCCACCAATGGCTACAAGCCAGACAAAGTGATGCTCCTGTCTGCAGAGCGAAGACGCCTCCATGTGATTGGCTAGAATACTCCTCAGAGTGACACCCTTTCAGATGTCGCCTTCTCCTAAGAACCGCACCGGCAGCCGTGCACACACAAGCAGGGCGGAAGTCTCTTCCACCCGACCAGGGGCGGGGCTTGTGCACCCCAGGTGCACGCTATCACTGCACAGGGTGGAAACAATCTACTAGTGTGGATACACCATGAGATGTCACCTGAAGGAACCCAGAGGAGACATCCACCACTGGCCAGATGCTCGTTGGCCTTGGAGGTCGTCCTAGTGACGTGAGCACGTCTCAGTGAGATACCGCCCAAAGCTCCTGGCAGACCAATCACAATCATTTCACACAGAACACCTCATCACGTGACTGGACCGCTTCATAATATGGATAATCCAAGGGCACTGCGATAGGGTGACCCGGCACCCCGTATTTGCCAGGACAGTCCCGGCTTTTCACCAACTGTCCTGGCAGTTTTAGACAAATTTGGCTCACCTTCCGGGTTTTAGAGTGGTGCCACTTAAAAGAGTGAGAGGCACTTATTTAGGTGTTACGAAGCAGGGCTAGTCATAAAGGAGCAATTTAATTTACAGGTATGGTGCTGGTTTTTAAAATTACATTTTATTTATTTTCTTCGTGCCTCTTCTGCGTTTCTCTGTTGATAAGGGCTGTCTTTCTTTGCCGCTCCGTTGATATTAAATTCTTCTGCGTCTGCTCGATGCTCCGGTTTTTGGTTCTCAAGATCTGGTCACCCTAACCCTGCGAACTGAGCCACAATGTCAGTCTTCAATCGGACATACACGTTACAATTAACACTAAAGGGTAGTGGGGGGCAAGGCTAGAAAACCACAATCAAAACAAAAAAACACAAAGACTATCAAAATTGTTATTGTATTTATAACATTGTTGAGAATTCATTCAACATTTAAAAGAAGATGTCATATGTTGCTCGAACTCAAGATAATGGCATCTGGTTTAAAAATTTGAATGGATTTTCAACAATTTTACAAGTTAGTAACAGAACCATTTTGATAGTATTAGGTTTTTTTTTTGTTTGGATTGCGGTTTTCTATCCTTACTCCCCACTACCCTTTGGTGTTAAATGACTGTGCTGCTTGAGTACGGGAAGCGCTCTGGACAACTGTCCCGAAGAGGTCCTTAATGACTGACATGGGACTTGCATCACGACTACCCCTCCCCATTAACTGATGGTCAGCTCCTTTCACAGACCATTACACCCTAACCATCTTTGGAACCCGAACATTTACTGCCCTCCTGCCCTGACGTGAACAGGTACTCACCACTGTGCCATGCTGCCTCCACCGACCCCCAGCGGCACAGGACTCGCCCCACTGGCTCAACTGCCCAATGCATCACCAGGAAACAAGTTCAAATCCCAGCTTTTCCACTTGACCAAATTGTGTAATCCTGCACAAATCACATTATTTCACTCTCCCTCATATTAGTTTACCTTAAAATCTGAGAATAGTGAAGAAACTTCGTTCAGGATGTGTGCTGTATAAACACCTAACTTGCCTATGGTTTAATAGACCGTGTTGCTCCGAATAAACCAATACTGGTCTCATATAAAGGGCACATAAAACACGGATATCTTGGTCCACTCATGTCCAGGTCCTGAAGGCACTGGAGGTGGAGAAAGTTCATATCTGCAAACTATAACTTTTAGGAGATTTCAGAGCACGGGTATAACCTCATGTACTAAAGTGAATAACAAGCCCTCAAGATATCACCAATTTTTCATTTGAGTCGGTATCACATGTTTACAGAACGTTTGCTGTATCGTTTATATGCCCATCCTTTCGATGGCTCAGCTGGATTGCTTTAGTACCGAACAGCCAAGCCAGACTCCTGGCCCGGCTCTAGCTCACCCACCTCCAACACACGACACATGTGCATCACCTTCTCTTGCACTGTTGTTGCCAATAGACCTCCGTCTCCCACAGGGGCCACTGCTCCAGAGCGCCCCCTTCTGTCCTCACAACAGAGCTCCTGGCTCGAAGCCTGGCCGCTAGGCCACGAGCACTACGTGTGACCTACCTGCAAAGGTGGACTTCTCACCACTGAACTGCTTCCACATACATGGCTCTAACAGTTGTGTGCGAGCTCCCACATGGCTGTAACAGTTGTGTGCGCGCTCCCACCAGGGCTCTAGCAGTTGTGTGCGCGCTCCCACCAGGGCTCTAGCAGTTGTGTGCGAGCTCCCACCAGGGCTCTAGCAGTTGTGTGCGCGCTCCCACCAGGGCTCTAGCAGTTGTGTGCGAGCTCCCACCAGGGCTCTAGCAGTTGTGTGCGCGCTCCCACCAGGGCTCTAGCAGTTGTGTGCGAGCTCCCACCAGGGCTCTAGCAGTTGTGTGCGAGCTCCCACCAGGGCTCTAGCAGTTGTGTGCGAGCTCCCACCAGGGCTCTAGCAGTTGTGTGCGAGCTCCCACCAGGGCTCTAGCAGTTGTGTGCGAGCTCCCACCAGGGCGCAAGCAGTTGTGTGCGAGCTCCCACATGGCTATAACAGTTGTGTGCGAGCTCCCACCAGGGCGCAAGCAGTTGTGTGCGAGCTCCCACATGGCTATAACAGTTGTGTGCGAGCTCCCACCAGGGCGCAAGCAGTTGTGTGCCAGCTCCCACATGGCTATAACAGTTGTGTGCGAGCTCCCACCAGGGCGCAAGCAGTTGTGTGGGAGCTCCCACATGGCTCTAACAGATGTGTGGGAGCTCCCACATGGCTCTAACAGATGTGTGGGAGCTCCCACATGGCTCTAACAGATGTGTGGGAGCTCCCACCAGGGCTCTAACAGATGTGTGGGAGCTCCCACCGGGGCTCTAACAGTTGTGTGCGAGCTCCCATCAGGGCTCTAACAGTTGTGTGCGAGCTCCCACCAGGGCTCTAACAGTTGTGTGCGAGCTCCCACATGGCTATAACAGTTGTGTGCGAGCTCCCACCAGGGCTCTAGCAGTTGTGTGTGAGCTCCCACCAGGGCTCTAACAGTTGTGTGCGAGCTCCCACCAGGGCTCTAACAGTTGTGTGCGATCTCCCACCAGGGCTCTAACAGTTGTGTGCGAGCTCCCACCAGGGCTCTAACAGTTGTGTGCGAGCTCCCACCAGGGTTGTAACAGTTGTGTGCGAGCTCTCACCAGGGCTCTAACAGTTATGCGCGCACTTCCACATGGCTATAACAGTTGTGTGCGAGCTCCCACCAGGGTTGTAACAGTTGTGTGCGAGCTCCCACCAGGGTTGTAACAGTTGTGTGCGAGCTCCCACCAGGGTTGTAACAGTTGTGTGCGAGCTTCCACCAGGGCTCTAACAGTTGTGTGCGAGCTCCCACCAGGGCTCCAACAGTTGTGTGCGAGCTCCCACCAGGGCTCCAACAGTTGTGTGCGAGCTCCCACCAGGGCTCTAACAGTTGTGTGCGAGCTCCCACCAGGGCTCTAACAGTTGTGTGCGAGCTCCAACCAGGGCTCTAACAGTTGTGTGGGAGCTCCCACATGGCTCTAACAGATGTGTGGGAGCTCCCACATGGCTCTAACAGATGTGTGGGAGCTCCCACATGGCTCTAACAGATGTGTGGGAGCTCCCACATGGCTCTAACAGATGTGTGGGAGCTCCCACATGGCTCTAACAGTTGTGTGCGAGCTCCCACATGGCTCTAACAGTTGTGTGCGAGCTCCCACATGGCTCTAACAGTTGTGTGCGAGCTCCAACCAGGGCTCTAACAGTTGTGTGCGTGCTCCAACCAGGGCTCTAACAGTTGTGTGCGAGCTCCCACCAGGGCTCTAACAGTTGTGTGCGAGCTCCCACCAGGGCTCTAACAGTTGTGTGCGAGCTCCCACCAGGGCTCTAACAGTTGTGTGCGAGCTCCCACCAGGGCTCTAACAGTTGTGTGCGAGCTCCCACATGGCTGTAACAGTTGTGTGCGAGCTCCCACCAGGGTTGTAACAGTTGTGTGCGAGCTCCCACCAGGGTTGTAACAGTTGTGTGCGAGCTCCCACCAGGGCTGTAACAGTTGTGTGCGAGCTCCCAGATGGCTGTAACAGTTGTGTGCGAGCTTCCACCAGGGCTGTAACAGTTGTGTGCGAGCTCCCACCAGGGCTCCAACAGTTGTGTGCGAGCTCCCACCAGGGCTCCAACAGTTGTGTGCGAGCTCCCACCAGGGCTCCAACAGTTGTGTACGAGCTCCCACCAGGGCTCCAACAGTTGTGTGCGAGCTCCCACCAGGGCTCCAACAGTTGTGTGCGAGCTCCCACCAGGGCTCCAACAGTTGTGTGCGAGCTCCCACCAGGGCTCCAACAGTTGTGTGCGAGCTCCCACCAGGGCTCCAACAGTTGTGTGCGAGCTCCCACCAGGGCTCCAACAGTTGTGTGCGAGCTCCCACCAGGGCTCCAACAGTTGTGTGCGAGCTCCCACCAGGGCTCCAACAGTTGTGTGCGAGCTCCCACCAGGGCTCTAACAGTTGTGTGCGAGCTCCCACCAGGGCTCTAACAGATGTGTGGGAGCTCCCACATGGCTCTAACAGATGTGTGGGAGCTCCCACATGGCTCTAACAGTTGTGTGCGAGCTCCCACCAGGGCTCTAACAGTTGTGTGCGAGCTCCCACCAGGGCTCTAACAGTTGTGTGCGAGCTCCCACCAGGGCTCCAACAGTTGTGTGCGAGCTCCCACCAGGGCTCCAACAGTTGTGTGCGAGCTCCAACCAGGGCTCTAACAGTTGTGTGCGAGCTCCAACCAGGGCTCTAACAGTTGTGTGCGAGCTCCAACCAGGGCTCTAACAGTTGTGTGCGAGCTCCCACATGGCTGTAACAGTTGTGTGCGAGCTCCCACCAGGGTTGTAACAGTTGTGTGCGAGCTCCCACCAGGGCTGTAACAGTTGTGTGCGAGCTCCCACCAGGGCTCTAACAGATGTGTGGGAGCTCCCACATGGCTCTAACAGATGTGTGGGAGCTCCCACATGGCTCTAACAGATGTGTGCGAGCTCCCAACAGGGCTCTAACAGTTGTGTGCGAGCTCCCAACAGGGCTCTAACAGTTGTGTGCGAGCTCCCAACAGGGCTCTAACAGTTGTGTGCGAGCTCCCACATGGCTCTAACAGATGTGTGGGAGCTCCCACATGGCTCTAACAGATGTGTGGGAGCTCCCACCAGGGCTCTAACAGTTGTGTGCGAGCTCCCACCAGGGCTCTAACAGTTGTGTGCGAGCTCCCAACAGGGCTCTAACAGTTGTGTGCGAGCTCCCACATGGCTCTAACAGATGTGTGGGAGCTCCCACATGGCTCTAACAGATGTGTGGGAGCTCCCACCAGGGCTCTAACAGATGTGTGCGAGCTCCCACCAGGGCTCTAACAGATGTGTGCGAGCTCCCACCAGGGCTCTAACAGTTGTGTGCGAGCTCCCACCAGGGCTCTAACAGTTGTGTGCGAGCTCCCACCAGGGCTCTAACAGTTGTGTGCGAGCTCCCACATGGCTCTAACAGATGTGTGGAGCTCCCACATGGCTCTAACAGATGTGTGGGAGCTCCCACATGGCTCTAACAGATGTGTGGAGCTCCCACCAGGGCTCTAACAGTTGTGTGCGAGCTCCCACCAGGGCACTAACAGTTGTGTGCGAGCTCCCACCAGGGCTCCAACAGTTGTGTGCGAGCTCCCACCAGGGCTCCAACAGTTGTGTGCGAGCTCCAACCAGGGCTCTAACAGTTGTGTGCGAGCTCCAACCAGGGCTCTAACAGTTGTGTGCGAGCTCCCACCAGGGCTCCAACAGTTGTGTGCGAGCTCCCACCAGGGCTCTAACAGTTGTGTGGGAGCTCCCACATGGCTCTAACAGATGTGTGGGAGCTCCCACATGGCTCTAACAGATGTGTGGGAGCTCCCACATGGCTCTAACAGATGTGTGGGAGCTCCCACATGGCTCTAACAGATGTGTGGGAGCTCCCACATGGCTCTAACAGATGTGTGGGAGCTCCCACCAGGGCTCTAACAGTTGTGTGCGAGCTCCCACCAGGGCTCTAACAGTTGTGTGCGAGCTCCCACTAGGGCTCTAACAGTTGTGTGCGAGCTCCCACCAGGGCTCTAACAGTTGTGTGCGAGCTCCCAGATGGCTGTAACAGTTGTGTGCGCGCTCCCACATGGCTGTAACAGTTGTGTGTGAGCTCCCACATGGCTCTAACAGTTGTGTGTGAGCTCCCACATGGCTCTAACAGTTGTGTGTGAGCTCCCACATGGCTCTAACAGTTGTGTGTGAGCTCCCACATGGCTCTAACAGTTGTGTGTGAGCTCCCACATGGCTCTAACAGATGTGTGGGAGCTCCCACATGGCTCTAACAGATGTGTGGGAGCTCCCACATGGCTCTAACAGTTGTGTGCGAGCTCCAACCAGGGCTCTAACAGTTGTGTGCGAGCTCCAACCAGGGCTCTAACAGTTGTGTGCGAGCTCCCACATGGCTCTAACAGTTGTGTGCGAGCTCCAACCAGGGCTCTAACAGTTGTGTGCGAGCTCCCACCAGGGCTCTAACAGTTGTGTGCGAGCTCCCACCAGGGCTCTAACAGTTGTGTGCGAGCTCCCACCAGGGCTCAAACAGTTGTGTGCGAGCTCCCACATGGCTGTAACAGTTGTGTGCGAGCTCCCACCAGGGTTGTAACAGTTGTGTGCGAGCTCCCACCAGGGCTCTAACAGATGTGTGGGAGCTCCCACATGGCTCTAACAGATGTGTGGGAGCTCCCACATGGCTCTAACAGTTGTGTGCGAGCTCCAACCAGGGCTCTAACAGTTGTGTGCGAGCTCCCACATGGCTCTAACAGTTGTGTGCGAGCTCCCACATGGCTCTAACAGTTGTGTGCGAGCTCCAACCAGGGCTCTAACAGTTGTGTGCGAGCTCCAACCAGGGCTCTAACAGTTGTGTGCGAGCTCCCACATGGCTCTAACAGTTGTGTGCGAGCTCCAACCAGGGCTCTAACAGTTGTGTGCAAGCTCCCACCAGGGCTCAAACAGTTGTGTGCGAGCTCCCACATGGCTGTAACAGTTGTGTGCGAGCTCCCACCAGGGTTGTAACAGTTGTGTGCGAGCTCCCACCAGGGCTCTAACAGTTGTGCGCGAGCTCCCACATGGCTGTAACAGTTGTGTGTGAGCTCGCACATGGCTGTAACAGTTGTGTGCGAGCTCCCACATGGCTGTAACAGTTGTGTGCGAGCTCCCACCAGGGTTGTAACAGTTGTGTGCGAGCTCCCACCAGGGCTGTAACAGTTGTGTGCGAGCTTCCACATGGCTCTAACAGATGTGTGGGAGCTCCCACATGGCTCTAACAGATGTGTGCGAGCTCCCACCAGGGCTCTAACAGTTGTGTGCGAGCTCCCAACAGGGCTCTAACAGTTGTGTGTGAGGTCCCACATGGCTCTAACAGATGTGTGGGAGCTCCCACCAGGGCTCTAACAGTTGTGTGCGAGCTCCCACCAGGGCTCTAACAGTTGTGTGCGAGCTCCCACCAGGGCTCTAACAGTTGTGTGCGAGCTCCCACATGGCTCTAACAGATGTGTGGGAGCTCCCACATGGCTCTAACAGATGTGTGGGAGCTCCAACATGGCTCTAACAGATGTGTGGGAGCTCCCACATGGCTCTAACAGATGTGTGGGAGCTCCAACATGGCTCTAACAGATGTGTGGGAGCTCCCACATGGCTCTAACAGATGTGTGGGAGCTCCCACATGGCTCTAACAGATGTGTGGGAGCTCCCACATGGCTCTAACAGATGTGTTCGATCTCCCACCAGGGCACTAACAGTTGTGTGCGAGCTCCCACCAGGGCTCCAACAGTTGTGTGCGAGCTCCCACCAGGGCTCCAACAGTTGTGTGCGAGCTCCAACCAGGGCTCTAACAGTTGTGTGCGAGCTCCCACATGGCTCTAACAGATGTGTGGGAGCTCCCACATGGCTCTAACAGATGTGTGGGAGCTCCCACATGGCTCTAACAGATGTGTGGGAGCTCCCACATGGCTCTAACAGATGTGTG
Organism: Calotriton arnoldi; assembly: GCA_963921515.1. Classification (NCBI taxonomy): domain Eukaryota; kingdom Metazoa; phylum Chordata; class Amphibia; order Caudata; family Salamandridae; genus Calotriton; species Calotriton arnoldi. The sequence goes on along the minus strand of CAWUFW010000450.1, from coordinate 872,755 downwards.
GGAGCTCCCACATGGCTCTAACAGATGTGTGGGAGCTCCCACATGGCTCTAACAGATGTGTGGGAGCTCCCACATGGCTCTAACAGATGTGTGCGAGCTCCCACCAGGGCACTAACAGTTGTGTGCGAGCTCCCACCAGGGCTCCAACAGTTGTGTGCGAGCTCCAACCAGGGCTCTAACAGTTGTGTGCGAGCTCCAACCAGGGCTCTAACAGTTGTGTGCGAGCTCCCACCAGGGCTCTAACAGATGTGTGGGAGCTCCCACATGGCTCTAACAGATGTGTGGGAGCTCCCACATGGCTCTAACAGATGTGTGGGAGCTCCCACCAAGGCTCTAACAGATGTGTGGGAGCTCCCACCAAGGCTCTAACAGATGTGTGCGAGCTCCCACCAGGGCTCTAACAGTTGTGTGCGTAGCTCCCACCAGGGCTCTAACAGTTGTGTGCGAGCTCCCACCAGGGCTCTAACAGTTGTGTGCGAGCTCCTAGCATTGATGTAACTTTTGTGTGCAAGCTCCCAACATTGCTATAATGGTTGTGTGAGAGTTAAGGGTGGTGTTGAGGTGGTGACTGTGGTGGTGTTGAGGTGGTGAATCAGTCTGTACCACAGATGCAAGCATTGCTGCGCCAGTCGTGGTTTAGGGAATATTAAGCCGCCCCCCCACACACACCCTTTGCGTCTCTGAATGCACTTGACACTGCGCCCCCCTTCATTCGCTGCTTTTGGACCTTACATTATTTGTCCCACTTACACCCTTCTCTGCCCCTTCTCTTCACAACAGCATCATTTAGGCTTTTCTAAAGTGTTGCTCTAGCACCACTAACGAACAACCCTGGTCAACATGGGCAAAAGTGCAAGCTTCCTGAGGACAGGATAGGTGATAGCGGCACCCGCCTTCTCACACAGAAGAGGTACAGCATGGGCAGAAAAACAGGCGGCGGTGGCGGTGGTTGCGGAACCTGCTTACACATAAGAGGTACAGCATGGAGAGAAGTGCAAGTTTCCTAGGTACAGGATAGGTGGTAGCAGAACCCGCTTACACAGAAGAGGTACAGCATGGGCAGAAAAACAAGCTTCCTAGGGACAGGATAGGTGGTGGTGGTGGTGGTGTTGTTTGCGGAACCTGCTTACACATAAGAGGTACAGCATGGAGATAAGTGCAAGCTTCCTAGGTACAGGATAGGTGGTAGCAGCACCCGCTACCTCACACACAAGAGGCCAGCACGGGCAGAAGCACAAGCTTCTCTAGGGACAGGATAGGTGGTAGCAGCACCCGCCTTCTCACACAGAAGAGGTACAGCATGGGCAGAAGTGCAAGCTTCTCTAGGGACAGGATAGGTGGTAGCAGCACCAGCTTACACACAAGAGGTATAGCATGGGAGAAGTGCAAGCTTCCCTAGTGACAGGATAGGTGGTAGCAGCGCCCACTTCCTCACACACAAGAGATCCAGCACGTTTCAGAAGAGCAAGCTTCTCTAGTGACAGGATAGGTGGTAGCAGCACCCGCTTCCTCACACAGAAGAGGTACAGCATAGGCAGAAGTGCAAGCTTCTCAAGTGACAGGTATAGGTGGTAGCAGCACCCGCTACCTCACACAGAAGAGGTACAGCATGGGCAGAAGTGCAAGCTTCTCTAGGGACAGGATAGGTGGTAGCGGCACCAGCTTACACACAAGAGGTATAGCATGGGAGAAGTGCAAGCTTCCCTAGTGACAGGATAGGTGGTAGCAGCGCCCACTTCCTCACACACAAGAGGTCCAGCACGTTTCAGAAGAGCAAGCTTCTCTAGGGACAGGATAGGTGGTAGCAGCACCCGCTTCCTCACACAGAAGAGGTACAGCATGGGCAGAAGTGCAAGCTTCTCTAGGGACAGGATAGGTGGTAGCGGCACCAGCTTACACACAAGAGGTATAGCATGGGAGAAGTGCAAGCTTCCCTAGTGACAGGATAGGTGGTAGCAGCGCCCACTTCCTCACACACAAGAGGTCCAGCATGGGTAGAGGTGCAAGCTTCTCGAGTGACAGGTATAGGTGGTAGCAGCACTCGCTACCTCACACAGAAGAGGTACAGCATGGGAGAAGTGCAAGCTTCCCTAGTGACAGGATAGGTGGTAGCAGCACCCGCTACCTCACACACAAGAGGAACAGCACAGGTAGAAGTGCAAGCTTCCTAGGGACAGGATAGGTGGTAGCAGCACCCGCTACCTCACACACAAGAGGAACAGCACAGGTAGAAGGGCAAGCTTCCTAGGGACAGAATAGGTGGTAGCAGCACCCGCTACCTCACACACAAGAGGAACAGCACAGGTAGAAGTGCAAGCTTCCTAGGGACAGGATAGGTGGTAGCAGCACCCGCTACCTCACACACAAGAGGTACAGCATGGGCAGAGGTGCAAGCTTCTCTAGGGACAGAATAGGTGGTAGCAGCACAAGCTAGCTCATACACACAAGATGTCCAGCACAGGCAGAAGTACAAGCTTCTCTAGGGACTGGGTAGCGTGACAGATAGACACACACACACACACACACACACACACACACACACACGTGTCCAGTATGTGCAGCAGCAGAGCAGGATTCCTCAAGTTTGAGAACATTCACTAATGCTATTTATTTGCTGCCTTGTCTGTGTATTACTCAAGCTCGCAACCACCTTTTCTGTAAGTAAAACAATGGCTGCACCATGCTTTGTGCTTAGCTATTCTGTGCCCATTGCAGTATGCTGCCAACAACTGCTGACCCATACCAATCATGTCACAAAAGGACCCCTTGAAGTCCGTGTCATACCCCTGGGCCCTCCCCCCGTCGCGCGACATACCAGTAGTCACCAGGGACATCTCTACCTTAGTACAAGCAGAGCATAGTAAAGATAGAGAGTGCTGGGAGTCAATTCTGCGCAAGGTCAGTTCTCCTCACTGTACCAATGGAGGCCAGTTGGGAGGTCCCCATGTAGGTATCAGTCAAAGCACGATGAGGCTGGTAGCAGCGTGCATCTCTAGGGCCCACAGAAGGCAGGTGAAGGTGTGATATCCAATCAACTCACAGACTGTCCGTTCCGAAGCAGAAGATACAACAGATTGGGCACATTCACTGTTGATGTGGAAGTTACTGCTCAGATCCACGTCCACTCTCAAAATGGAAATCAATCAGGTTTCTTGTAAAGAGTGACAACTCACCCGTTGGGGACTCAAAGCGCCAGGGCGGGGGGAATCTGCGGTTCAGTCGAAGGCATTACTCAGATTCACGTTCACAGTTAACATGTCAGGTGTTACTCAGATCCATAACCACTGTCAGCACTGAAGCCACTACTCACATGCACGTCCACTGCTCCCATCCTTGTCCACTGACAATATACAAACCCGTGCTGAGATCCTCGTCCTATGCCCATAGAGAAGTCACAGCTGTGATCTGCATCCACTGTTACTATAGATGCTCGTGCTAAGATCCATGCCCTAGGTGAACACTGAAGCCACCACTCACCCTGCCCATGATTCATCCTCTGAAGCCACCTGTTTCTCTGCTCCTTGCTCTGGGTCGTAAAACCGATGCCTCCTCACAGCTACACACAGCGTTGGCTAGCTTCTGAGCAAGGTTTGAGTGGAGGAACAATTACCAAAACATACATTTACACAACACACAAACACACCGGCCACATTCACCACCCACGCACTTCCAACGAGACTCAATGGCAAACCTCATGAATTCTATCTCTCACTCCACCGTATGAGCAAGAGCAGAAGCCATGTTACCAGCACAGCTGTGGTCAACATCCACAACATCAAAACACTGCCCAGAAATACTGGGAGACTTTCCAACAGCCTTTCAACCACAGACAACCTGTGGTGTTGAGTGCTACTTGTATGCGAAGGTATTTGGTGTCAAAGGTAGGAAATGCTATATTAATGCAACTACGACAGCCAAGCAGCCTCAGTCTTCTGTGCTTTGGTGCCAAATAAATGAAAGCAGTCGAGTTGTACATCACATGTAACCTGAACCAAAATATAATTTAGTTTACAGTGTGAATTTATATTGTCAATATTATAAGACATTAAATTAAGAAAATTGGATCACGTCTGTTTGAGGGCAGAAGAGAGGTGGGTAAGGTAAGAGCCAAGCTGATTTCAAACACAATCTACAACAGCAAGCAGGTTAAGAGAAAGGAGATTCGTACAGGTAGTGACTGGTAGGTCAACGTTTGAAGAACATCTTTAAAGTCTTAAGCACGAAGGATTAAAAAAATGAAGGTGGAATCAGTTTGAACGAAGGGGGTTTTAGATGAACTGGGGAAATTAAGAGTTGTCCCCCAGACTCCCACTAGTGAATCCCCCACTCTGATCCACCATCGTGCAGTTTAAGACTCACCACGGTCCTCGGCCTGCCTTCATGTTCGCCGGCCCCCATTCCTGCCTGGAGTTAGTAGGCTCAGAATGTAGGGCGATGGATTGACATGCACTGAACTCCATATGGTTCATGGCCAGATGAAGGTTGAGGGGCAAGACCTGGAATGACCACCCCCTGCACCTCAGAGCCTTGCCATTGCTCCAGCAGTTCAGGAAGGAACTCAAAACTTGGATGTTCAACTAACAGGAGAACTAGCAGTAGCATCCGATAGCGCTTCGAGACCCTCACGGGTGAAGCAGCTGCACCCTACAAATCCTGATTGATTGACTGAACAGAAGGATGAACAAACACAGGACATTTATGGTGGAGTCTTCACCTCTTACTCCTGCGATGCACAACGCTGCAGACGGTCACGTCTGGCTTGTTCCACCTCCATACAACAACCAAAGGACTTTAGGACAATGCCTTCCAGAGGATGCAACTGGGCCAAAAGGAACAGAATGGCCACAGCCCAGAGGAAGAGGCAGAGCATGGGGCAACTGTTTTTCCTTCTCTTTGACTTGCAGCATTTTTGCTGGGCTGGTTTCTTCTCCTACAGTGGAGCTCGCAGCCCAAGCCAACTCAACGCCGACTTAGCTTTGGCCAATCCTTGCTTGGGACATTTAAACCATGCTATTGGCTCTCACCACCGTCCGTGTTCCAATCTAAATAAAAACCAATGACAAGCCAATCACAGCTGGAGCCTGGATAGCCTTGGGAATGGAAGCAATAAGGGTGTATGGATGGTAAGTACATTTGGGATCCTTAACGCGTCATTGTGCTGTGAGGTTTACTGCTCTTTGCCTTCAGCGCCAGCAGCTAGGATCAGTTACAAGGCGAAGCCGAGACGTATTCTCTGTGTTCCAGGTTGCGATGCTTCTCGCTGATGAGCTGTGAGTACAGCATTGAGACAGATGGATACCAACACTACCAGCCCAATGAAACGCAGCGCCTCACCTTTCGAGATCAGTCTTGGATATGGCCTCGGACGCGAAGCGGTTAAGTCTCCGTCACTGTTTTATGCATCAGTTACAGATTCGTCCACGTGTCGACACCACGCTCATGACCACATCGGCTGGACTTGCCTTCGTAAGCCGAGATCTACATTGAACTTTTCAGAATAATAAGATTTGCACATCAAAATGACTTCAGTCTAGAAACCCAACATGGCTCTCCGGCAGGGCTCGCTTTTCAAGCGCCCCATTGAATGTAGGAAACCAGATCAGAGAGAGGATAATATTCTGTGTTTTTATAGTAAAATGCAATCTTTAGTTGTGTGCGATGCTGACACTCCTAACCTGAACTTCGGTCTCGTACCTGCCAGCTCAGATGCCCTACAGCACCAGATTCCAAGAACTAGGACCAGCATAGACATTTACTATAACGAACACTGTGTAGAAACTAAAAGCAGGATCTGGGAAACCCAACAGGACAAGAAGAAAGACCTTGGACCCTGCCACCTGTCTTTAACAAATGAACAAGATAATACCCTTTCCACTCCTTAACAAGCATTTGCAATGCAATAGGTCTCGCATTTACGCGAGTTTAAGCTATCGGCATTGTAAATGACAATGCCTTTTATTTATGTTTTTAAAACGAAAACAAAAATAAAAGGCATTGTTATTTGCAATGTCAATAGCTCAAACTCGCGTAAATGCGAGATCTATTGCATTGCAAATGCTTGTTTCAGTGTTTCATGTGGACATTACCATTTCAGTTTGCTGTCCAGAGCATTCCCAAGCGATTCAGCACTGGTGACAATTTTAAAAGTAAGTTCCAAATTTGTAAGCACTTAAGACATTTATAAATGTTTTTTGGAACTATGGAAGATCAGAAGGAATTCAGTTTGTGTTGGGTTTAATTTCAATTTCCATCCAGTAATGGATAGTTTTTTCCACGCATTGGTTGACATATGTAGCTAATTCTGGAGTTTCTTTATATTGTAGATTTGCTTGGCAGTCAGATACTGGTGGTATGCGATATTTAGAGAGTCTATACGATTTTTCAGTGGATCCAGGAAAAGACGGAATAGGATGGGGGATAGTAATGAAATTTGTGGCGATTTTTAAGCCTTTGCTAAGGTAAGATCTGAACCACATGAGAACTGCTTTGCGGATACCAAATTGTTTTTCAAAGAATATGCAGAATATATCATGGCTAAAAGCTGTGTATAAGCTATACCAGTTGGCACGTCTCCCGTAGTGATGACTTGCCAGGCATTGTTCACTATCTTTAGCAAAGACATTTCAGAGCTGTGTCATACCCTGAATCCGAACTGGTGATTAAGCAGCTGGAAGTGGTCATTTATGTGCAGTTTACGTTTTTCAGTGAAGTGACTCTCCGCTTGAGCTTTGAATGATGGGATGCTGGAGATCGGAAGAAAGTTAAATTGATGGACAGGAGGCTGAGAGCGGTGCAAAGGTGAAACAAGATGGATGAGCCCTGTTAAATGCAAGAATTAAAGTGAATGAACTCTTTTGTCTATCCAAGGAACAGTGTGAGCATGTAAAGTACTGTACGATAGATATACCAACATAAAAATCTCTAAATTTGGTCACCCACCAGGGTGTAAATTACTCTCGACGTGTCTGTGTGCGCAGCGTTCGAACGTTGGCACTGCCCAAGGGAAAAGCTTTGCATAGAGGCGCTGTGCTGCTGAATCGAGCCTAAGAGGCGAGGACGCCGGTTCGTGAGGGCCGGGAGCGAGGTGAGGCAAATGCAAGGTGTGGGCAAATGCGAGGTGAGGCAACGACCAGGTGGCGGGTAAGATGGCAGAAAGCCCCTCCGACTGTCACCACTTCCCGCTCACCCGCCAGTGTACGCCAAGCGCGCCAAGAGGCCACCGGTGGTCGGGAGAGCCTTGAGCACTGTAGTGCACCACAGCTAGAGAAGGAGATCCCAACTTTGCCGCTTTCAGCTCGGCCCCCCGTTCACACCGAGCATGCCAAGAGGCACTCAATGGGTCGGGAGAGACTCAAGCCCCGTGGCCGGAGCAGGTGGAAGAGATGCCGACATCCACTGCCAGACGCCTTGTTATCGCAAAAGCCAGGTAGGGGTCGTGAGCAAGGGCCAACAAGGCAACAAAGCTGGAAAGCGGCCAGTGTGGGTAGATAGGGCTAGGTACCACCGTATCGGTTAAGCCCCGAGGCCTGCCTAGGTTGAGTGCGTCCCGGAAGTGCTCCACCTGCTTTCTACGAACTCCGCTCTTCCCAATCCTGCAGAGCCTCCAGCCGTACACCGCTCATAGGAGAGAGGAGGACCAACCAGTGCCCTGCAGCAACTGACCATGTGGAATTCAGTGTGCTTGTGCCCCTTCCTGGCTTGTTACCCGTCTGACATCGGTCAGCAAAGCCAGTTCCCTTCTGCTCGGTCTGCCGGCCCCTTCCCGATCGCCGGCGAAAAAAAAAAAAAAAAGACGCAGATCACCAAACTCTTTTTTTTTCAATATTTGATGCTTTTAGTAAGCAGCGCAGCATGCCGCGCTGCTTATTAAAAGCATCAAATATTGAAAAATACAGTTTGCCGAGCAGCGCCTTTCATTGGAGTGGGGTGAGGCGGGGCTTGCAGAATGCCCAACAGAGTTTGTCGAGCGGCGCCAAGTAAAAGAACGGCGCGTCTCAAAAACTTATTTTTTCAATATTTTATGATTTTAGTAAGCAGCTCAGCATGCCGCCTGTGGTGCGCTGCTTATTAAAAGCTTGTTCATATTTGCATCGCACTTCCCGGCCGAAAAAGCTTGTTTATATTTGCATCGCGCTTCCCTCCGAATGAAAAAAAGAAAGTGCCTACCTACAGTAATTAAAGGAGACAGTATAATGCTGCAAGCGAAAGATCCAGTCCGGGTGGGCAGGGCCAAAAGGAGACAGGGCGGTAACAAGGAGGGACTAAGAAGCCTCACTTACAATCGAAAGCCAGCGTTTAACATGAACGATGACGCAAGCCAATGGAAAGAAGGGGCGGAGCCTACACTCCACTTCTGAAATCTCCTCGATTACAAGAAGCCTCGCAGCGCGAGCAGCGCATGCGCGCTGCAACGCTAGGCGAGACCTAAAAAGGAGACAACCTAATGATTTCCAGGCACTTGAGCAATAGGTGTTAATTCTCAACAGAATGACCTCTACATCGTAGCAAGAGTCAGAAGAACGGATACCTGCAATTGCCCTTTTTATGCCTTCGTCACAGAAAAGGATTCAAACATTGAATATGATGACACTGTGGGCTGATTCGCCACTCCTTTTCGCACCAGTAATCATGGTGTAGTGAGTTTAAATGCAAAACATTTGTAATATCACAGCCACCTTTTTCCATACACCAGTTTGCAGTGTTCTACCATCTATACTCGCTGTAAATAACAAGAGTTAATGATACCCAATTTAATAGTACTCAATTTACCAACCTCAGAAGGCCCTTTCAGAGATTCTAACGACTGATCTGCAGATCTGCAAACACAAGGTCCCGCAATGGGCTGGACTCAAAGTAGGTAGGATCTGCCCAAACCAGGAGACATTCCTGGCTCAGACAGCGACTGGACACTTGCATACTGCGGGGTCCCTTGCATCAATCCCAGATCAATGCTGGTGCCTTGGAGAAGAGTTAGTCAAGGCGTGGAAGGCAAATTAGTTACGTTGGACCAAACTCCACTACAATCCTCTCTCCCTGCACCGAGTGAGCTGAAGCCCAAAGAACATGCAGGGGCCAGACATGCCTGGCTATTACACTAGGTAGCAAACTTCACCCACCTTGTGTTACACTAGATAGCAAACTTCACCCACCTTGTGCTACACTAAGTAACAAACTTCACATACCTTGTGTTACACTAGGGAGCAAATTTCACCCACCTTGTGTTACACTAGGTAGCAAACTTCACACACCTTGTGTTACACTAGGTAGCAAACTTAGCCCACATTGTGCTACACTAGATAACAAACTTCACATACCTTGATACACTAGGTAGCAAACTTCATGCACATTGTGTTACACTAGATAGCAAACTTCACACACCTTGTGTTACACTAGGTAGCAAACTTCACACACCTTGTGTTACACTAGGTAGCAATCTTCACACACCTTGTGTTACACTAGGTAGCAATCTTCACACACCTTGTGTTACACTAGGTAGCAATCTTCACACACCTTGTGTTACACTAGGTAGCAATCTTCACACACCTTGTGTTACACTAGGTAGCAAACTTCACCCACCTTGTGTTACACTAGGTAGCAAACTTAGCCCACCTTGTGTTACACTAGGTAGCAAACTTAGCCCACATTGTGCTACACTAGATAACAAACTTCACATACCTTGATACACTAGGTAGCAAACTCAATGCACATTGTGTTACAGTAGATAGCAAACTTCACACACCTTGTGTTACAGTAGATAGCAAACTTCACACACCTTGTGTTACACTAGATAGCAAACTTCACACACCTTGTGTTACACTAGATAGCAAACTTCACACACCTTGTGTTATACTAGATAGCAAACTTCACACACCTTGTGTTATACTAGATAGCAAACTTCACACACCTTGTGTTACACTAGGTAGCAAACTTCACCCACCTTGTGCTACACTAGATAGCAAACTTCACCCACCTTGTGATACACTAGGTAGCAAACTTCACCCACCTTGTGCTACACTAGATAACAAACTTCACCCTCCTTGTGCTACAGTAGGTAGTAAACTTCGCACACCTTGTGCTACACTAGGTAGTAAACTTTGCACACCTTGTGCTACACTAGGTAGTAAACTTCGCACACCTTGTGCTACACTAGGTAGTAAACTTCGCACACCTTGTGCTACACTAGTTAGTAAACTTCGCAGACCTTGTGCTACAATAGGTAGTCAACTTCACCCACCTTGTGCTACACTAGGTAGTAAACTTCACCCACCTTGTGTTACACTAGGTAGCAAACTTCACCCACCTTGTGTTACACTAGGTAGCAAACTTAGCCCACATTGTGCTACACTAGATAACAAACTTCACATACCTTGATACACTAGGTAGCAAACTTCATGCACATTGTGTTACAGTAGATAGCAAACTTCACACACCTTGTGATACACTAGATAGCAAACTTCACACACCTTGTGTTACACTAGGTAGCAATCTTCACACACCTTGTGTTACACTAGGTAGCAATCTTCACCCACCTTGTGTTACACTAGGTAGCAATCTTCACACACCTGGTGTTACACTAGGTAGCAAACTTCACACACCTTGTGTTACACTAGATAGCAAACTTCACACACCTTGTGTTACACTAGGTAGCAATCTTCACACACCTTGTGTTACACTAGGTAGCAATCTTCACACACCTTGTGTTACACTAGGTAGCAAACTTCACACACCTTGTGTTACACTAGGTAGCAAACTTCACCCACCTTGTGTTACACTAGGTAGCAAACTTCACCCACCTTGTGTTACACTAGGTAGCAAACTTCACCCACCTTGTGTTTCACTAGGTAGCAAACTTCACCCACCTTGTGTTACACTAGGTAGCAAACTTCACCCACCTTGTGCTACACTAGGTAGTAAACTTCACCCACCTTGTGCTACACTTGGCAGGGCCGGACTGGGAACCAAAACCGGCCCTGGCAAAGTGCTTGGCTGGCCCCCCCAGGGGTTGGGGGTGCGGCCGAGCACTTTGCCAGGGCCTGTTTCGGCCCATTTTGTTACAGGGGCCGATATTGCAGCTATGCTGCAAAAACGGCCCTGTAACAAAAACGGCCCCCCAGGGGCCCAAAACTGGCCCCCTCCCTGGCGGCCCACCGGGGAAACGCCCGGTGCCCGCTACGGCCAGTCCGGCCCGGACACTAGGTAGTAAACTTCACTCCTCGTGTTATACTAGGTAGCAAACTACACACCTTGCGCTACACTAGGTAGTAAACTCCGCACACTTTGTGCTACACTAGGTAGCAAACTTCACATACCTTGTGTTACATTAGGTAGCAAACTTCACCCACCTTGTGTTACACTAGGTAGCAAACTTCACACACCTTGTGTTACACTAGGTAGCAAACTTCACACACCTTGTGTTACACTAGGTAGCAATCTTCACACACCTTGTGTTATACTAGGTAGCAAACTTCACACACCTTGTGTTACACTAGGTAGCAAACTTCACCCACCTTGTGTTACACTAGGTAGCAAACTTAGCCCACATTGTGCTACACTAGATAACAAACTTCACATACCTTGATACACTAGGTAGCAAACTTCATGCACATTGTGTTACAGTAGATAGCAAACTTCATGCACATTGTGTTACAGTAGATAGCAAACTTCACACACCTTGTGATACACTAGATAGCAAACTTCACACACCTTGTGTTACACTAGATAGCAAACTTCACACACCTTGTGTTACACTAGATAGCAATCTTCACACACCTTGTGTTACACTAGGTAGCAATCTTCACACACCTTGTGTTACACTAGGTAGCAATCTTCACACACCTTGTGTTACACTAGGTAGCAATCTTCACACACCTTGTGTTACACTAGGTAGCAAACTTCACACACCTTGTGTTACACTAGGTAGCAAACTTCACACACCTCGTGTTACACTAGGTAGCAAACTTCACACACCTCGTGTTACACTAGGTAGCAAACTTCACCCACCTTGTGCTACACTAGATAGCAAACTTCACCCACCTTGTGTTACACTAGATAACAAACTTCACCCTCCTTGTGCTACAGTAGGTAGTAAACTTCGCACACCTTGTGCTACACTAGGTAGTAAACTTCGCACACCTTGTGCTACACTAGGTAGTAAACTTCGCACACCTTGTGCTACACTAGTTAGTAAACTTCGCACACCTTGTGCTACACTAGTTAGTAAACTTCGCAGACCTTGTGCTACACTAGGTAGTAAACTTCACCCACCTTGTGATACACTAGATAGCAAACTTCACCCACCTTGTGTTACACTAGGTAGCAAACTTCACCCACCTTGTGTTACAGTAGATAGCAAACTTCACCCACCTTGTGTTACACTAGGTAGCAAACTTCACCCACCTTGTTACACTAGGTAGCAAACTTCACCCACCTTGTGTTACACTAGGTAGCAAACTTCACCCACCTTGTGTTACACTAGGTAGCAAACTTCACCCACCTTGTGTTACACTAGGTAGCAAACTTCACCCACCTTGTGTTTCACTAGGTAGCAAACTTCACCCACCTTGTGCTACACTAGGTAGTAAACTTCACCCACCTTGTGCTACACTAGGCAGGGCCGGACTGGGAACCAAAACCGGCCCTGGCAAAGTGCTCGGCTGGCCCCCCCAGGGGTTGGGGGTGCGGCCGAGCCCTTTGCCAGGGCCTGTTTCGGCCCATTTTGTTACAGGGGCCGATATTGCAGCTATGCTGCAAAAACGGCCCTGTAACAAAAACGGCCCCCCTGGGGCCCAAAACTGGCCCCCACCCTGGCGGCCCACCGGGGAAACGCCCGGTGCCCGCTACGGCCAGTCCGGCCCTGACACTAGGTAGTAAACTTCACTCCTCGTGTTATACTAGGTAGCAAACTACACACCTTGCGCTACACTAGGTAGTAAACTCTGCACACCTTGTGCTACACTAGGTAGTAAACTTCGCACACCTTGTGCTACACTAGGTAGTAAACTTCGCCCACCTTGTGCTACACTAGGTAGTAAACTTCGCACACCTTGTGCTACACTAGGTAGTAAACTTCGCACACCTTGTGCTACACTAGCTAGTAAACTTCGCACACCTTGTGCTACACTAGATAAACTTCACACACCTTGTGCTACACTAGATAAACTTCACACACCTTGTGCTACACTAGGTAGTAAACTTCGCACACCTTGTGTTACACTAGGTAGTAAACCTCGCACACCTTGCAAACCAGAGGCCATCAGTGGCAACCTCTTTAAAACCTGGCTAGTCTCATTGTTGTAAACTTGCCAACGATACAAACATGTGCATACACACTCCTGTAGGCATCCAAGGCATTGGCTTGTGTGCGGGACTATGAAAGGGGCCATATAAAGAAGGCCACAAAGAAAACATGGCTACAATCTGAGGCAAGGAGGACCGAGACCGCGCGGGTCATGGGAAGGAGGTTTCACCCACAGAACGGTCGCAAATACACAACAAACTCCACGTGAGACTTTAAAAAACACTAGCTGGAAAGGACTTAAAGGCAACCAGGATCTTGCTATATTTACAAAAATAGCTTAAATAGGCCAAAAAAACTTCCGGAAAAATGGTTTACTTCGTTGAGAAAACCCTAAGAAAACACTAACTGAATTAAAAGATTACCCCCTCGGGTTTATTGCTAAAATATGAATTAGTCAAACTAAATGACACATGTGAACTCTAAGGGCTTGGTCTGCATTCCCTATACCAGCACCAAAACCACGAAAAAGGGATATTGTTTTTAGACGTTTGAAGGTAGTATGGACTTATTACAAGTTTATCAACGTACGTGCAAAATGGAAGGGTAACTTACCTGCAACAATAGTTTTGCGGTTAGAAGCTATTCTAAATTCACTTACTGTGCATCACCCGCAGTGGTTTCATGTAAAAAAACAAATCTTGTTTGCACGTTTTTTTGGCTCTGGCCATAGAACTCACGATGTTGACCTGAGAATACTTGTGTGTGTGTAACACCTCTCACTTCGTAGCACAAACCGAAACCTAGGATGAGGCTCACACCCTACAAAAGCCTCGACCACTCCCAGGAGCGGAAAAAGAACAAACAAAGTACGCAACGTGTTTTCTTGCGCCCTCAGGGCAGCCAAAGAAAGGGTGACCCCATCAGCACCGAGCTTGTATGACAAATATACAGAAACCAGGAAAATGCAAGAATGAATGAGGTTACAGAAAACAGGATTATGGTTGCCCGGCGGTGGTAATATGTCTCGACAGCAGGGAGGAACAGGGATGAAATCACAGCGAAATGTATACTGTATGCAAGTGACTAAATCCGCTGTAGAAAACCAGGAAATAGTACCGGCGGGCTGGGGTGACCTCATGAATATAATCTTGAGGCAGGACACGTGACACGGCAGGACTGCTGGTCACGTTCATCAAATATAGATAAAGCTCTCTCCAAGGCCTGACACTTGCTGGAAAAAGCTTTATTAGATTTTTTTGTTAGATGTTTTCCATGTATTGTATTGCCACATTTATATAGCGCTTACTACCCCCCATGTGGGGCACTGAAGCGCTTGACTACATGGGTAGTAGGCTACAACGTGTAGGATGCACGGTTTGAAGAGCGTTGTCTTTGTTTTGATACCGTGAGGGAAGTGTTTCCACGTTGTGCCGAAGGATCACCATGGTGCGGTTGTTGTGTTATGGGCAGGGCCACTGGAATGATGCGGCAAGAGAGGGCCACAGTATGCAGCATGGTTGAATAACTTATGGGGCATGAAATGGTAAATTATGCGGCACATTTTGTAATAGTATTACTTCATTATTTCATCATTTTAAAACTTGGTAACACTATCTGGGCATTGGTTAAACCCCATTAGTAGCAGTTTAACACACATATAGTAATAAGCAACAGAAAGCTGAGCAAACAAGTTTTGAAAAGGGCCTTCCACTGCGCTGGAACACGTGTCACTGCATTTTTTTGTAACTTATGAACCGTTTGAGCTAGAAACAATTTTTTTGGTTAACATCTGCGAATTATGCGCTAGATGGTGAAATATGCAGCAAATTGCAGTGGCCCTGGTTATGGGACGCAACTCTTAACAGTGTGATGGTTGAAGAAGTGTGGGACTGGAGTCGCTTATGGTTCGCAGAAATATGGCAGCTTAGAGCAGCTCTGCCGGATCAATGTTACTCTGGTGGCGCTTCGGCTACTAAACTCAGCCACGCACTGACCTCTGTCACCAAACAACATGCAACGATAATGCCTGTGTAGCTATGATTAGGTCTGACTTTCCATTGAAAAAAAGCCGTTTTCGTTCTCTTAACTTGGGTCCGGTTTGCTTAGTCAGCACAAATCTTTCCAGTCGGATGTGGAGTTGGGAGGGCACCTTTTGTGAAGCTCTGGCAGGCTGGAGCCATTAAAAAAGGGAGGGCAGAAAAAATGACAGTTCACTTTTTTAGCTCCTTTCGGAATTATTGCTCTGAGCTACAGAAAAAACAGGGGAACATAATTGCACTAAATTTGGCATAAAAGTAGATCTTTACTCAAGGAAACGACTTTGCCTGGTCTAGTAGTTTTTGAGAAATCAGCTTGAGCAAAACGTCTGGGAGGACCTGAAATGTATGTGACCTGTCCATCAAGTTAGAGTTATCAGGACCGTGAATTGTCCGCAAACCTGAATTCATGGACCATTCATAAACCCCCCAAAAAACAAAAAAAAAAAAAAAATCACTTTCACCCAATTGGATGAGAGAGCTTCATCCTTATTGTGCTTTTTGGGTCTGCAACAACTGTTACTGTTGTTATTATAGGACATAGGGACCAAGTCCATAAGGAGTGGTGGGGGCATTGCCTCACCACCTGGCTCATTTGGGGACTCCTATGGGGTCACTTTCCTAGAAATAAAAAAGCCAGTTTTGCAGCAGAGTTTGAGGATTCAGGGGTCCAAAATTCCCAGGTCAAGGATCTTCAAACCTATGGTAAGGTTCTTGGATCTCCATTTAGGGCCTGTGAGTACTGGAGTGGGTCCAACAAGGGTTCACACGTCTAGAAAGGTTTGCAAACCCCACAATAAGGTCCGCACACTGTTAAAACAAGCATTTGCAATGCAATAGGTCTCGCTTTGTTAGAGTTATTGGCATTGTAAATATAATAGTTGCTATATGTTTTTGTTTGTAGTGTAGAGAATTTATGTAAAGATAAATAGCTGCAGGTGTTGTAGTGTACTATGTATGTGGATTTAGAACTGTAATGTAATTGTTAGCGGTTGTGGCAAGAGCAGTAGGTAGCAGTATTGTGCATTGTTTGCGTATTTGGAATTAATAGGTGACGTAATGTGAAAAGCATCTGTAGCATTACCAAGATTGTAATAGTGTGGAATGATAGTTGTGTTAGAGAAACAGCTGTAGTACTGTGTAGAGGTGTAAGAAGTATTAATTTGTTTTTTGGTATAGTAGTGTAAAGTGTAGTATATGTGTATTCGATATAAGATCTAACAGCCTGCCACTAAAAAGCTATTCGGCGAGATGAGGGGAAATGCAAGCGCCACAAATATTGAAGAAGTCACACACTAAAGAATAAAATGTTAAGATGTGGAAAAGTGAAAACAACATGTACATCTAAAAAGGAATATAGGTAAAAATGAATGATTCCCCGTCGTCGAGACGGGAGTCCCCGGTATATAATAAAAGTAATGTCCTATTAGACATACCAAACCATAGGCCTAAGGCCTCTCATTAGTAACATATCCAGGTCCTTTTGTGAAAAGGACCAAACTCTCTGCAGCAGCCAATCAGCTGCCACCACCCTCTGGAACCTTCCTGTCAGGAGCTCTGGTCCCTCAGATTTTCGTAAGCGTAGTGCTAAGTAATAGTATCTCTGAGAGAACCAAGAGAGCCTTTCCAAGGGAGGTGGGTGGGTTGCATGTGAATCTATGAAAGATACCAATACTGGATAACTGCTGTTACAGGTAAGTAACGCATTTCTTATCCAGTATTAGGGTATCTTTCATAGATTCACATGCCTGAATCAGAGTAGCAAGCAATAGTGAGCACATTTCCTTTGTTCCCCATAAGGGATATACACTCATTGGTTAAAAACCAAAACCCATATTGATACATTCCATTATATCATTGATATAGTGCATCATAATAATAACAATAATAATCATAGAAATGTGTGGTAAAACAAAGGTTGGTGGGAAGGAGGAAAGGCTCACCTCTATTGAAACAGATGACGTAGTACTGCCTGTCCAACTGCAGCGTCCTTCGCCAGTTCTGAATCCAAGCAGTAATGCTTGGTAAATGTGTGCGGCGTTTTCCATGTTGCCGCTCTGCAAATGTCCATCAGCGGTACACCGGCAAACAGAGCCATGGACGTAGAGACCGCCCTGGTAGAATGGGCACGAATTGTAGTTTGCAAAGGCTGACCAGCCTGCTGGTGACATAGAGTGATAGCGCTAGAGATCCACCTAGCGATACTCTGCTTGGTAAGGGGGAAACCCTTCCTAGGCACACTGTAGGCCACGAAAAGTTGGTTGGACTTTCGGAATGGTCATGTCCTATGAAGGTAGAATTTAATGCATCGCTTCAGGTCCAAAGAATGAAGAGCTTTTTCCGCTGGTGTTTGAGGATTCGGGAAGAAAGTCTTTAACACAATGGGTTCGTTAAGATGGAAGTACGATGGCACTTTAGGGATAAACTTCGGGTTAGTTCGAAGAATTACCCTATCATCCCTGAATTGCAGAAATGGATGCTGTATTGTAAAAGCATGAAGTTCGCTGACTCGTCTTGCCAAAGCCAGGGCGAGTAGAAGTGCAGTTTTCCAGGAGAGGAATTTAAGGTCCACCTTGTGTATCGGTTCAAAAGGATGCCTCATAAGCTGAGCTAGAACTGTATTAAGCTGCCATGTTGGAGGAGGAAGCTTTAGTGGAGGGAAAGTCCGGAAAAGACCTTTGAGCTTCGTTGAAAGCTTTGTTGAAATCTTCGCCGAGGCTCGCACATAAATAAAGAAGTTACACATGAAAAAATAAAATTCCAAGATTTGTGCTATGGAAACGCTACGGTTTGTTAATATAAAAGCGTTCAAAAAAGTTAAGAACTCCCATATGAGTAACGCAGCGCCGCAGGTTGCTAAACTAAATGCGGCATGGCAAACTAGAAACTCGCATTTAGAACCCACAAACTAAAACCGAAGCACCGCGCATCGGTAAAGTAAAAGTGGCATGAGATCTAACAGCCTGCTACCAAAAAGCTATTCGGCGCGATGCGGGAAAATGCAAGTGCCACAAATATTGAAAAAGGCACACATCAAAGAGTAAAATTCCAAGGTGTGTGAAAGTTAAAACACGTACATCTAACAAGCATTGGCTGCGCGGCCGTGAAAGTAACGCGGCCGCGCGGCCGTGAAAGCGAAAGTTATGGCAGGGACGCGCTCTGTGGTGGGGAGGGGCAGAGCGAGGCGCTTGGGAGAGCAAGGCTTAATGAGCCATGAAAGCCACATGGCGGCTGCGCGCGTGCACGCGCTCGTGAACGCAAGCTTGAGGCCAGGAAAAGATTGTGGTAGCACTTTGAAAAGCCACTAACTAAATGTCTCGCAGCGCATGCGCTGGCTCAGCGAAACCTAAAAAACAAAAAAACAACTGAGCTAGCCTGTGGCCAAAACCCGCTGCATATGGGCAAAGCGGAGGTTGGCCGCCCCGGGATTCTTGGGTGCGGGGCCGGGCCTGCACCAAGACATGAACCAGCCTCCTCTTTGCAAGGCCAAAGCACGTGAGCAGCTCATTCAGATACACTTTCATAGAAGATGGATGTAGTATACAATGAAAAGAAAACAGAAATTCAGTGAATATATCACAGTTAATTTAAAGTTATGTTTAGGATTGGTTACAACACTAACATGTTAAAAAACAAAACAAAATCTAAGTGTCAAAAAAACGCATCCAAACTCAACTTACAGTTACAAAACAAAAAGCAAAAACCACCTTAAATTCACAAGTTACAGTTGGTTATTCAATCCATAACTTACATCATAGCCATACAAACCATAACTTGATCACTTTTTTTGTGAAAAAATATATCAACTTGCATATTAGTACATAAAGTTTCCTTCGAGAATAAGGCTTTTAAATCCCAAACAAGCACAATTCTGAAGTGAAGCAATACACACGACTCAAAAAAACATGTAGACATTTTCAGTGAAAATGACAAACAGCCATGGCAAGGCGCCATATCTAAAAAGCGAAGTTCAGATCATAGGTGGGGTGTTTGGGGTAAACTTGTGGCTGTGACAAAATCCCCGTTTTTTTTTTTTCTTCTTTTTTTACCCGTAGCTTTATATAGCGCGAACTTGACCCGAAGGTGTCAGGTATCGGAGCGCTTTACATGAGCACCAGTTATGTTACACAAGGTCACATTAATTTTTTGTTAGGCACGGTGATTTGCCCAGGATCACAGCCTGTTGAGCGTCATTGCCGAGACTCGAACCCGGTTCCCCAGGTTTTGAGACAGACCGCCCTAGCCGTTAGGCAACATCCTCTCCGTTGAATCCGGGATTGGCAAAAAGTCAAGTTGGCCGCTTTGGGCGGGATCTATCCCACCTCTGCGGCTACTCAAGAGGACTCCTCCAGCGGCTGCTTATGTCCACAAACCTCCCTTCAACACCCTCTTCGCTCAGTCATTTCAGCTTTCCTCTCTGTCCTGCGCCAGGAAGGATCTGTGAGGCTTTCTTGGCGCTCAACAGTGAGGGGTTGCCTCATAGTTAGTCAGCCAGCAAGGGTAGGAGCCCTCCTCTGCCACTCGGTTAATTATTGTCAGACAATTAGATGCAAGGCTTCAGGAGAGTGGCTCAACGCACTAATTAAAATTAAAATGGGATTTCATTATGGCTTAAAAGGAAACAAATTATTCTGTAATAAAGGCAAAAATGAAGCGTCTGCTTTCTACAATTAAATCTTAAATCTGTGGGGCCGGCCGGCATCACTCTTTGTAAGGACGAGAGAAGCAGGCCTCTGGTTCCACGATGGACCAGAGCTTTGTGTTTTGTTTCTGCTGTCGTTGCCAAGCGTGTTTTCATGTTGAGAGGATGTCTGTATTTTTTCTTACCAAGCGGCCTCTACCTCAAATAGCTAAAGCCACAGTAGGGTGTCCCCCTGGGCATTCAGATATCTTGCTTTGTGGTATCATGCAATCAAAGCCACAACTGCACAGTGCATGAGTGACATCCAATCTGTGCTTCTGCTACAGAAAGTGCCCGCTGTGAGTGTAAACTATAACAGAGGATGCTGAAAGATAGCTTTCTGGAACTATCCTGATCAAAGCTGCACCTTTATCAATCCTTTATCAATACTTACCAAACCAAGTCATCTTTGAGGCAGAATGGTTCTTGTCTAAAATGACTTAAAGGCAACCAAACATTGAGATGTGATGTAAGCACTTGTAAGACAAGGGCAGAAGAAAGCTTCTTGTTGTCCAACAGACTTTAAATCTGAGACTGAGATGGAAATTGGGTAGATTCAGTCACCCAATACCCCCGGACGGGTTGAAGGGAGATGCTAGAAAGATTCCCAGACCGTGGAAACCTTGCGAGTGAGTCTTGTTCAGATCCTCATCAAAATGTTGAAATGGCATGAACAGTGTGACCTAAGGGTGCAAAGTGATTGGAGTTGGCTTCATTTTAATGCTATTGATCCTGCTCTGCGTGGGAAATCGAAAAAGGGGTTCACCTACCCAATTCCATAGATATTTTATATGATTGACTTTTAAAGAACAGGCATGCATCTAAATGTTGTGCAAATATGCTAGCGTATTTGAGGCACAAAGCGTCCAATCTTAGACCAGGAATTCTATATTTGGTAGAGACACTTGATCGGGCTTGGCTTCGCTTTTGTCTGGGTTAAGCTAATTCCCAGCGACATAGCTGCAAGACTGCATGTAGGGTCTGGTTTCCACTGTAGTGGTTGAAAACAAGTGACATCAGCAAAGGCGGAGGGGTTAAAGTTGTATTGTGTAGGTGTATCTATTGTATGGCTTTAGTAGTATATTTTTAATTTTGAGGCTATGAATAGGTATGGGGAAAGGGGGACTTACCAGACGTCTATGCCGGTACTCTCAAATAAGGAGACAAATATGCATTGACAAAGACACAGGCTCATGCGACTTAACACAAGTTTTTGACCAAATCAATGAATTCAGAACATGGAAGGAATGGCACCAAAGTCTGCTGCATGTATTACCGGATTCTAAAAACAGTGGTGCAACAGGTCTCAGTAGATTTTGTTTGCCATGCCAATTATGTTGTATGAGGCAAAACGGCATTTGGGAAATCCCACTTGAATGAATGAATGACTAGGCTTCTAGTGCGAGCTCCTTTGGAAAGTTCTCCAGGCCATGCCTGGGGCGGATCACAGACGGCAGAATCTTTGAGAAGGTCCTGCAACCAATGTTACTCGGATATTAGGTTGTAGGATTTGGGACATCTACCTTCAGAATAAGGGAAATCATTATCCCACAGACGCTGGCTATAGGATTTTGATAATGTCAACAGAGATAAATCGTGGATATTTTAGGGATTAGGATGTCTTGGAAAGTGTGGTCCAGTTCTAAGGTCTAGAAGATCATTTGGCCCAGGAGCTTTCCTGTTTTCAAAGTCCTTCAGATTACAGAGGATTTCAAGGTATGTATGTATGGTGCTAAGGAAGAGAAATGTAAATTAGCAAGAGCTCGTAGGGCACTTGAAGTATAGTATCCTTCAGGCACTACTTGAGTGGCCTGATTCTCAACAGAATTTAATTCTCCAGAGAATATAGCAAATGCTTCCAGAAAACCTGTACATTTTTGTTCAGTTTACTCATTTTGTTTGTGATTGAACTAACTTTGCATCTTTCTTACCCTCTTTTTGCATACCTGGTCAGTAGTTTGCTTGACTGTTAACACCACTGTGGTTTTTCGCTTTGATGCTGATGAACGTATGGTTTGCGTTTGAACTGAATATTTTATTGAAGTCAAGGTTTGTAGATGCACACGTATGCTGAGAAAAGAGTTTGTTTCAAATAAAGTCACTAAATCATTTCTCTCTGCAAATAAGGCATTGACAAGTTTTGATGTATTTTTTCTTTTTAGTGGCCTAGCAGCTAATCATTTTGCCCTTTAAGGCGGGCTTTATTGGTATTTCAAATTGTTTCTTCGGGACGCTGAGGGTGTCCATGAATCTTGAACTCGCTGAAGAATTAATTTTTGACTACGAAGCAAGGTAGACTTCAGGTGCGTCTCAATGATTTTGATCAAGACCACGAAAGGAAAACTGGGACACGGTCAGAAGTATTAAGCCATTTTCACCTTCGACTAGTCAATTTGAAAAATCTTTGATAACAAACAGACAGATTTGGTTGGAAAAATCATGGGCGAGAGTAGAACTGAAATTCATGTTGTTGAGAGTTGGCGACAAACCAGGTGCCCAGCAATCTTTCTTTGAGCGGAAGATTATTGACTTTGAGGGGATGTTCTCACAATCAAGTACCAGATCATCGTGCTTCGGAGTCATTGCACGTGACAGGATTACCTTGGAGTCAGTTATTTCTCACCAGGACACGAAGGCATGGATCGTTAGCCTTGATTTCCAGCAGGATGACACCTCACTCAATATGATGGGAATAATGTCGAGATGCTCCAAATCAGCCTCAACTAAGCAAATAGCGCCTTCGCCTACACACTGACCACTCTGGCTGCGAGGGATCATCCAAAAACCGCATAATGTTTTTCTTGACTCAACCCCGACACTCAACTTTTTGTGAGTCCTCTACAATTGAAGACCACATTCCCTCACCAATAAATCAAAAGTGGTTGATATCATGGTCTCATGTGTCCTACAGAATAACCCATGACTGAGAAGAATTTACAGTCCGTACTCATTCTCAATAGTGGGTCACACTTTGCCTTTAATGGACTCGAAAAGGCCCTAGCCGTGTATTCACTGCTTCAAGACAACTCGTCAACCTCATTTCAGCTGGAAGGTAAAGAAGTCCCAGAGTCACTTTAACATGTTCCAACAAGTCACTGACTTTGGCTTCCAACTCTACCCCTTGAGGTTGGACATAAGCAGAGTTACTTTTGTTGTTATGTCAATAACCATTTGTCTTTCTTATCACCCTGCAGACAAAATATTCCAAGCATATTATGTGCCCCTCACTTTCTCACCGTCACTCAAGTCAACTACTGACTGAGGTGGTACTCCTAACTCCTCATCCCTTAGGTTCGTAGGTGTATATTGACCCATCCTTACTTAAGCATCCATGCTCATTTTGCATGAAAGTAAGTGAGGTGGGTGGAATGAAAGTGCAAACAACCCACTTACTGGTAATGCGACAGAGTAGGGAGCTATTCTGACACTCGTCACTTCTGCCAAAGGCAAAGCAGCGTATCATTGGGTATGCTCTATAAAAAAAACATCTCCATGACTGACCTTTAAGTTCTGTGTGTTTTGGCCCAGCTGAAAAGTCCCACACGATTCAGCCGAGCTAAACCATCACAGGCCACCAAATTAAACCATCATTAAGGTTGGACTATAAAACAGCGTAAGAAATTAAGTAATGTTTATGGGTAGAATTGAATTCTCCCGACATTCTGTATTGTTTTTTCTGTTTTCTGAAGGTTTTCTTTTCTGGTTCTCTTATTTTAGTCTCCAGATAAAGGAGACATTCACCTCAAAAAGGAAGTACACGTTCTTTGAATAAGGCCAAAATACATTAGAAGTTAGGCATCGTTTGGGTTTTGAGAGAAGTTTCTGTCCGCTTAGACCACTGATCTTTCCTCAGAGGCAAATTGATATTATTGCCCAAGACAGGTGAACTCAAAGCAACTTTGCTCGTCTCTCTACCATCTCTACTGATTGCTTACAAAATAGTAGTAGAAAATGCATTTTTTAGTTGCAAGTGCCCAGAGTAGCCCCTTTGGCTGCTGACTGTCACACAACTTTATCAAATCTATAACAGACAATAAAGTGGTACAAGAGATGTCTATCCGCGAGCCTCAGTGCATGCAGTTTCAGCACTCTCAACCAAGCGAAGTTGGTGCTGATAAGAACAGTCTCAATGCAAGATTAATCCCAATGCTCAGAGTGCACTTCTGCATTTGCCTGAGCACTGCGATAACCTGCCCTCTGACCCACTCACCTAAAGCGAGCAGTCAGGGTACCAAAGTCCTGGCAGAAAATGTATTGGAGTTGGGTACGCTGTCAAGTTAGGCTTGATAAGCTTAGCCTAAGAGAAAGCACAGTTGTATGCAGTGTGTGAGCTGTGCAGTCAGCAGCATGTTTGCCACTATGCAGGCACCCTGAAAACGAATACACGTAACACACTCCCATACAAGTGTATATTTGAAGATCTACGTAGTAACTATACTGCACGCCCATGACTTGAGAACAAACTTTTGGAAGTTCAGAAGAGGTAAGAAAAAAACGCCTTTCCCTTTCAGCCTGTGACTAAGAGAATATCCTGTCCTGGACACCTTGGCATGCCTCACTTGAAGCCTTCTGACACACACGAATCGGATGGCCAAGACCGAACCCAGCACCCGCTTGCCCTGCATCTGGTGGACAACAATTTCAACCTCAAGTAAGGGTGTTTCACCAGACCCACCCTTTCCCCAATGCCCGCCTAAAGTAATGCCAAACCCCAAAGCACGGAAGACACCCTGGTATTGTCAAACACTGTGGCCGCGGCACAAATATGAGACATTACTGACCAATACAGACCATTTTGACTCCGGTGAAAGAGAATCCCAGTGCAGTAGGGGGCGCCCAGAGTCAGAACACTACCATAGACATAGTAGTTGTTGGCTACACAAATACTGTTCACATAACATCCACTGTTCTTCCCAAACCGCTTTACAACAGCTCCCTGACTGATTTACAAATACATCTAAATAAAAAGGCTGCAGAGTGGCCACTAGACGAACTATCTCAAATCCATATTTCTGATAACTTTTTTGAAGTGGAACTAAGAGGAATCCATGAGTAAATTTACTTCTAGTCTTCAGTAAAAAAGCTCTAACAGTCTCAACTACAAGTAGAGGCAAGACAGCTGTTCGCCAAGCCCATTAGAGGTCAGCTGAATGAATAGGAGAAAAGCCCACTAGCCCTAAATATGTAATAAAAATACAATTTGGATGGAAAGCTGTGAAAATTATTAGCTAGGGGTTAAAACATTTATTTCTATACACACCTTGTGTTACTGGATTTTTTGGTAGGTTTGTATGAACTGTAATATCACTGTTGGGAGACTGGCATAAAGTAGATTGGTAGACAGTAGAGAGGCGTAGAGTGAAGTGGCGTAGAGTACAGTGGTGCAGAGTAGAGTACAGTGGTATGGAGTGGCGTAAAGTGGAGTACGCGTGATCTGGTTGCGCACTGTCATTGCAGACAACACATTTTGTATTGAAAGGACCATTACATTTGAACAAACATACAATTGTACTGATAAAAGTGTGCAGCACACAAACGATAATGTGTGGAAATGTCATCACCTAGTGTACTGATTTGTTTTCATCGCATTCAAATATTTGTATCTACCACACTTCTGAATTACAAAAAATGTGCGTTATTTGTGCTTTTCTAACTCTGATATATTGTGAAATATCTGTAGAGTTCGTAACAGACATCTAAACTTTGTTGTGTGATAGAAAAAAAGCCTTTCGCAGCAAGATTGTCACATAAATCCCCTGACTTTAAAGTAAGAGAAAGTAAAGTAAACGGCAAGCGCCCTCTGAAGACATAGGCTGACATCTGATGTCTGTCTTTCAATGCACAGCAAATGAGACAAGATAAGAACAAGATTTAACGGCCTGGTTACAGAAAGGGAGCACTCGGAAGGATACAGTAAATAAGAGATGCTCTTCTCATGAGACGAACTCAAGCTCGACAACCTAAAACAAATAACACCAGCAAATAGAAAGCAAACATTTGAATTACAAACCACAAAGCCAATGGTAAGCAATGGGTGGAATGCATTCTCGGGGAAGCTAGCCGAAGTCCCTAAGATGTCTTTAGCAAACCAGGCAGTTGTGCGGTCTGGTAGGCTTCAACCTAAAAAGGACCCAGTTGATCCTAGCAATTTCTGCCTGATAAGTTTGATTGATGTTGCGGCCAAGTTATACTCTAAAGCCATCTTATTGCTTATGGAGGAGTGGATAGATTCCAACTAGTTAGATCCCCATGAACGAGGAGCTTTTAAGCAGGGACACTCGACCACAGGTCATTGCTTTAGTTTGTGGGCTATGGGACAGAAGGCGTTAAAAACGACTGGAAATTTATTATTTTGTTTTTTCGGTTTCCGTTCCATCTTCCACCTTGTTAATCAGAAAACTCTATGGTCTAAGCTAAGGAGCATGGGTATTCCGAAGGACCTCCTATCAATTTTAGAAGAACTCCACCGGGATAACTGGGCACAGGTGGAGTTGGATTTAAGTGGTTCCATTTCAAAGAAAATGTCTTTAGAAAATGGTTAAAGGCCGGGGTGTGTTTTAGCCCCCACACTGTTCTCTTTGTACCTAGCTGGCCTTCCACAGTGTTTGATGGAAGTGAAACGTACTCACCAAAAATGGGATGGAAGTCACTTATCGTGTCTTTTATGCTGACGACTTGGCGATTATTAATTTGACACAGGTGGGACGCCAAAGAAAACTCCATACATTCAGCAAATAGTGTGTGGCAAATGACCTCACCATCACTATGGATAAAACTTAAATCTTTAAATTGGGTAAGTGGATTCTGGGAGATAAACCAGTAGAGGTCGTTAACTCCTATAAGTATTTAGGGATGATTTTCAATGAGAAATTAAATTGGTCCCAGCACAAGGTAGTGGGGCTGACCCCCCCCCTGCCCCCCCCCCCCCTGTTTTAATCATCGTGTATCTGTGTATTTATTTGGTTTTATAGACTATGGTCTAAATAAACTTGACTTTCAATCTCGCTTTAGTGGAGCCATGTCTTTCAATCACTTTCAAGAGCACCCTCCATAGCCCCCCACTCCCTGCCCCCCAGCAGCTCTCCGATGACGATCGTTCTGCGAGCACCAGCCATTGTGTGCTTTGAAACTACACGATCACCAGGAAGCTACATTGCAAGCCTGTCTTTTGTTGTGTTTTTTTTTTTTAAAGTCCCCTGGAGGGAAGCAGGTCTGGAGGTGGGCGCGTGCTGGTGATTGGCAAATTGAGAGTAATTAGCCTTTTCACCCGCTGCTGTTCAAGGACAGGACGAGGCATTCTACGAAGTGACAGCTATGAAGGTGACGGAGGAGGAAAGAGCCCGTTTAAAAAGAAGGCGGCTGTGCACAGACTCTGCCACTGGGGAACACAGAGGGCTGGAATTCAGAGGAGATGGGCCTGGGCAGGACGTGGAAAGCAGGAAGAGGGCGAAGGAAAGCGTCTTGCACTTAAAGCAAAGGCAGATAGGCTGCTTCAAATGCCCAATCCAGGGAAAGAGGGGGCCCACAGTGTGTACAACAGAAAAGAAAACAAGCATTTGCAATGCAATAGGTCTCGCATTCACGCAAGTTTAAGCTATTGGTATTGTAAATGACAATGCCTTTTATTTATGTTTTAAAAACGAAAACACAAATAAAAGGCATTGTTATTTGCAATGTCAATAGCTCAAACTCGCGTAAATGCGAGACCTATTGCATTGCAAATGCTTGTTATGGGAAGGAGCTGGTTCAGTTGCGCGTGCCCCATGATGTCAGTCAGTGGCATGTTTATATGCGACTGTGTTCATAGCATGCTTTTCAAGATGTGAAGTTGTGTGGTTGTTAAATTATGCTTGGTACTGTTTTGTTGTGGTAGGAGGGCTGGACCTGGAAGACAATGCGCAGATTTAGTCTACACTGACTAGCTGTAAGCCTCAGTGTAGACACTATTTGTTAATGTGGCTAGTTTGGTGGCAGCATACTGTTGGAATGTAGGTAATGTTGCCCTTGTCTGATGATGAGAAGCATTGCCGTTTGAGTGACGCACACTTCCTGGGTGTTAGGAAGGAGCGTGGGTTGAGTTGTGCCTTGTGTGCTGGGTCTGAAATGAACGCCTCGGATATTATTTGGAATACTTTTTTTCTTTTTCCTGTGTTTGGTCTTTGGTTGGTAGGTGTGGATGAGTGTGGCGTGCGTGTTTCCCTTTAAGAAAAGAGGTGTGCGTGTCCTGTAATGTGCACTGTTCTGTTTTGTGTGGGTGTTGCATCAGTGGCGCGCCCTGCACAGGGTAGAATAGTGTACTGTGCAGAGTATCCACACGTGAGGCCTGAGCAGGGTGAATGCCTGTGATCCTAGCATGGGGGCAAGAGTCTATATACGTAAGCACGTGACAAGTGTAATGATTTAATATATTCTTGCTGGCGAGCCATCGCTACATGGTGCGTCTTCAGAGACAACAGCGGTTTTCATCTTCTTTACCACAGAAGGAAGAAAGAAAGGGTGAGCCAACTGAGCAAATGAAGGCAGAGCCATGCCTGCTCATATTCAGAACTGTGACATGACAGTTGTACACGTTTCCGCAGTGGGTGCTCAGCCACGCTGCGGCATCTACCTCGGTCCCAGCCGGAAAGGCGCCCAGACAACCCTGGGATTAGAGGACGGGCTTTCATGGGACCAGGTAAGCTGAAATAGAACAGCCTCCTATTGTTTTTTGGGGGGGTGGGGGGAGGTAGGGGTGACCTCATGCCCCCACATATTTCAGCCAGTTACTTTGACGTAGAAGTGAATACAAAACTGGGTTTGCGGTGGTCTATTTATAGATCTTATGCGAGCTTAAAAGAAGTCTAAACAAACCGACCTCAAGACAAAAAAAACACCATTTGTACCGCGACCGTGCACATTCAAGCCTCGGTTTGATGACGAGGCCTGCAGTCCGGGAAGCGAGTGCCGCCAAGGCAAGGCCTGCCGCTAAACCAACGGGCTAGCTGGAGAAAAGCTGCTTGTTGCTAGGCAATGCCAGGCCCGGAGTACGAAATGGGACTCTGTGTACCCTGCAGACCAAAATCCGCCCCATTACTTGCTTACAGCTCGCATTCCTGGCTTTATCCTGCTGCTGTCTAGGTGAAAACAAGGGGTTGGTTTAACGCTGACCGCGAGCCTTCTGCGCCCGGCTGTTAGTTACAGAGCGGCCCATTCACTGCCAAGCACGGCTGCTAAAGTCAGCGGACCGCGCTCCAAATTAATTAAATAAACAAGCGCGGTGAAAGCAGCACGCGCAGCAAATCAATTAAATAAACAAGCGCGGTCCCTAAAGTGAAAGAGGACCGCGCTGCAATAAAAAAAAAAAAAAAAAATTAAAAAAGAGTGCTCACCGACTTATGGAGACCGTGGGTGTAACGCCGCAAGCAAACGATCCAGTCCGGATGGGCCGTACCAAAAGGAGACAGGGCGGTAACAAGGAGGGACTAAGAAGCCTCCTTTTCAATCGGAAGCCAGCGTTTAGCATGGAGGATGACGCCAGCCAATCAAAAAGATGGGCAGGGCTTAAACTCCACTTCTGAAATATCCCGATTACAAGAAGCCTAGCAGAGCGAGCAGCGCATGCGCGCTGCAACGCAGGTCTGCGAGACCTAAAAACTGATACACAGGATGTAGGAAATAAAAGCAAACAAACTCCAGCAAATCACCTCCATATGACCACAAAACCAAGGGGCAGCATCAAACCACTCTTCCAAGCCGCACAGATGAAGGATTGCAAACATGCACTGGTGCACCAAAGGGCTGCTGTGGGAACCTGCCAAGGGGCATCAAACAAGGTCCTAGAACATTCACCCAATGGGAGTTGACCTAGACTTGCTTGAGGAGACAAGTCAGAAGCTCTCCATTCTCTCTCCGCGTGCCCTGAGGGTACCCTTAAATGAACACTGACCTTCCACTGCTCTCTGGGAAGAACCTTCACCACCACAATGTCTCCGTTCAGGGCTCTGTTTCGAGAAACAACTCCATCGATGAAAATATCTCTTGCACCATCCTAGGGAGCAAAAAGAGCAAAGCAGGAATGTGAAACACAAAGGACTGGGAAACAAAGACACAACTTTTTTACACGTCAGTCTTCAGACTCCAGATCTACTTGCCGTTATACCTGGACGGGAGGGTCAGACTAACCTATAAGTTCATCAGGCAGTGCCTGAAGGGCTGGTCTGGCATGTCGGTGTGTGGGCCAGTTTTTTGGCTGTTTGTTGG
Source organism: Calotriton arnoldi (assembly GCA_963921515.1). NCBI lineage: Eukaryota > Metazoa > Chordata > Amphibia > Caudata > Salamandridae > Calotriton > Calotriton arnoldi. The sequence continues at coordinate 842,562 of CAWUFW010000450.1, read as the reverse complement.
GCCTGTTTTATGGTCCCATCGGCCAGTTTTTACTCTTGATTTCCTTGATAATAAACCAATTATTATCTGCACCAAACTCCAATCCATGCAGTATCTCATACCTTGCAAAATGCATATAACACCTTGTCTTTACAAGTTCAAAACTGCACCAGTTTGCAAACATGGGCCAGGTTTTTTTTTTTTTGCTAATTGACTAATGTACGGCACTTTTATTTTGGTGCTCGGGCCTGTTTTCCGTCTCTGACCACCCAGCTGGATGGTAATGGATCGTGGACGCTCATGACTTGGACAACAAGCCTACTCCACAGCATACACATACCTTTTACTCTCAGATTTTCGACAAGGATAGGATTGAAATCGCTCAATTTACAGGTGTAGATCAAGAGTATGAACAACAAATTGCAACATGCATGGAGTATTCACAGACCACAGTAAATCGGAACTACGGGATAAAATGAAAATAAAAACTGAAATTTAAAGGAATGTGAAAGGTATGGCTCAACACAAACTTCATCAGTAAGCGAAGTATAATAAAGGCAGATTCACGAGGCAGGTCACAAATTGCAAGTCACTAGGATTGGTGCCCATCGAGGGCATGGTGGCCTACTGGGTGGGAGTCAGCGGCCCATCATGTCTGTGATCACTTTTTAAATTATTTATTTTTAATATGCAGCCCATTTTCCTTAAAGGAAACAGGCCCAATTATTTAAAAAAAACTGTTTTATACTTTTAAAAAGTTTGAAAGTAGAAAGTTATTTCCAGGACCACTACTTACTATCCAACATTTCTTCTTACATACACAAAGGAGAACGGAGCCCTAGGGACCCTTAGTTGGGAGTTTGTATAATTTCAATGTTTTGCAACTGGATTTTGCTTGCAAAACATTGATAAATTTCATGAAGTATAGCTATTTGGAAGGAACGTTATAAAACATGCTCTTTCCAAACAGCGGTTCGTCATGGCATTCTAACCTCATTTTGCAACTTGCTACTGAGTCGAAAAATGGGTTTAGTAAATTTCAAAAAGCCATTTACGAGTTGTAAACCGTGTGATTTAAATCTTAACAGAGCCTCCAACCACTAATTGGCTAGGGTCTTCTAGTCTTTAAATCCAGTGGGCTCACTCTTTCAGAAAAACCACTCCTCCTGTTACTACTGAATTGGAGGAAAAAAAAATATTAATTAAAGGGCTTGCGGAAAAACTTCATAGTGCACGAACAAAAAGGTACTTTAAAAAGCACATTTACTAAACAGTGAAAAGGGCTAGGAGTTGCACATTAGCGGATTATTGCAAATTTTTGGAAGGAGCAGTCAGTAATCGGAAGAGCTTCTGAAATCGGAGACTCTATAGCGAGTGGGTGGAATCAATCCGGATTCTGGAGCAGCAACAATGACGAGAACTCCTAAACACTTCATGGTCATGCACGGGCGTCCATGGAGACCACCTGCCACCACTGAGTTTCCAAGTCCAAGAAGAGCCACTCGCAGATCAGCAGAAGATCACAGCTTTGTGCAAGGCATGCAATGTAAAAGTTGGTAAATCGACACAGGATAGCGGCACAGGACTAAGTAAATCTTTAGAAGAAAAAGAAAACAGTCCGGTCAATCGGTTTCTAGCTGTAATGATATCAGTGTAGCAGATTCTTTTTTTCTGAATGGCCCAGGCCAATCGAATCCAATCCTGCAAATCATTTCTAACTGCAGATCAAGCATTCCCATGATGATTGGGGTAACTAAACAACTCCAGGACTCCTAAATTTGCCTTCTTTTTCTTTTTAAGGACTGAAAAGTATGCAACGGTAGCTAAACACCACTGGCCGAATACAAAACAAGTGTATTTTGAGAATAATGCATAGCAGAAATGATAATATTGCAGTGATAGAAATGGATAAAGGTATCCATGTCTTGAACCAGACCTCTAAAGAAGTCAGTGCATTGTCCAAAAGGTGTAGGAAGGGTTGAGAGTGGGGACATACAGAGCAGAAGAATGCTGGTGGTCCACATATGCCATCTTGATACCACTTATTCAACTGCACGTTTGGCAGGTTGTTTTGGACCGGTTTCATTCATAATGGTTTTAGGATATTTATTTGGGTTTCTATTTTCATGTTGTAAAAAAACAATCAAAATCGGTGGGGAAAGGCAGCATTGGCCAGCCTAGGTCTATGCTGAGAGATTCTACAAACCTTCACGGCCAAACTGAGCCTTGCTTCAGTAAAAAGCTTTGAGAAGGTAGTGAGGCTGTGGCTGGGGTGTGGTCCAAGTTGCTGCCTTGCAGATGTTCTCCGACAATTACATAGTTGGAGAATGATAGATGTGCTGCTGTGGTGGATTGTGGTCTGATGCTGAATGGGGTTGGGATCCATGGAGAATGTAGCAATCGGTGATGCGAGGTTATCCAGATGTTTTGCCTCCTTGTCAATAAAGATGCAGATGCTCTTGGCCAAGTCGAGACAGACAAACCTCAACTGTCAGCCATTGCGGGGGGGGGTGATGGGAATCATAAGACGACAGCACAGAGGATATGGTGTCCAGTTACTGGGATGATCCCAAGGCACTCAAGCACTGCACAGGAGTCGATGGTGCCAAATCTTGCTCTTCCAGGAACTGGACCAGCTAGGAAGGTAGCATGGTCACTCGAGGTGGTGTGGAAGACCACCCAACAGTACTGGAATGCTGGGTATCCAGACATGCTAACAAAGTAGGAACCAGTATCTAGCAGTGCTTCTGGTTCTTCCTTGCATTTCAAGGGGACTGGAGATGTGTTAAAATTCAAGGAGAGGCCTTCCTTGTCTATTTCGTGCACCAAGCCTCGCTACCTGCTGACAGGGGTGCAAACCTCCTCCAAACTGCCCCCAGCACAGCGCGCAAGCTAGGCTCAACCACTAGGGTGGTGTAAGAGTTAGCAAATGAGCCTATATTGGATCACTGGGACTATGACAAAGACCACAAACAGGAGTTGCAGGAATCCACTTCCTGGAGCAAGTCTCAGGTGATGCCGGAGTGAACAAAGACATGCTTCTCTGACTCATACACAGGAAGCATACTGGCAGAACTGCTCTGTGCAACGAGATTGGATCTACACACCCCCAAGGAGACACTGACATGGATACTCAGTCCAAAGGCAACATGGTATTTTTGAACAAAGAAGTGGAGCTGGGCTTGACTCAACATTGCAACACTGTTTCTGGAGCAGGCAAGAGTTCAGTCGATGAAAGACACCCCACTCCTGGATAATTTTCCCCTCTCTACCTGGGCAGTGACAACACGGTCTGGCTGGAAATACTTTAAGTCGTAGTGGGTTAATCCAATGCTTTCAGTTGCTCATGTGTTACTCGCATCACTAGCTTAATGCGAGTGAGGGGGGCTCTTGAGGAAGAGGAGTACACTTGGGGTATAGAGTACTGCACCTGAAGGTCATGACCATGTACTTACCACATCACTCCTCATCAGGTGATTAACTCCAAAATCCTTAGATATCAGTGCACCTTACTCTGCGCATGCAACCCAGGCAGTTCTGTTGGGACCTCACACTCATGGTATCACACAAATTGTAGTCGTGCACCGGATGACGGTTCCTCAAACATAGGACACTTACGTCATTTACTGTTGACATTTAATTTACTTTATTTATGTTTTATATTATGACATCTCTAACCCCATGGCACTACAGAGTACCATCAAGCCTACTTTGCAACAATAGTCCCAGCAGTAGTACCACATGTAATACATGTTGGGATTCCGAGAAGCTTAGTGAACCCGGGAGCTAATAAACAGATTCTGTTGATACAGTGGAGACCACCAGTCAGTGTAACTGTAGCTCTCTGCTTTATTGCGATTGTGGCTTTATGCATTTTCCACTGATTTAAACTAAGCTCCATTAAACCGATCGGCCATCAACTTCTTCAGCTGCACAAGCTTATTGCTTAACAATATTCAGAAATGACGTGTGCGGGTCAGTTCCTGCGTGGACTGACCTCGCTTATGTAAGCCAGAATTTCCCATCGTTGGGCAAGAATGTAGAACTGGGCCTTCCCCTAGCCTGGTCCAGCGTACGTCAAGGCTGGGCCACCTGTTTTCCAGTAATACACAGTGTTGCATTAAAGCAGCCATCTCAGAATAGAGCCTGCATACAGAAAGCGCTTTAATATATAGAGAACAAGTTCCCAAAAAATGTATCTTGATTAGTTGTGCTAACTGCGTTAAAGTGAAATCTGATAAAGGTGCTGATGGTATGGCTCAACATTTGTAACTGCTACAGGAACCACATATGAACATGTTTAGTTTTACATTCCATACAAAAGTATAACACATGTATGTACACCAGCATAAGTGCACACTAGGGCCTTCAACTTGCACCAATGATCGGTGACCAAACCAAGCTGCGGTTTCCCATGCTGAAGCAAATGAGCAATAGTTGGCCATCCATGATCCATACATCTCGATCTGTATTTCAGAACATGCTTAGTTCTTGCGCGGTAAGTAGTCACACCACTGAAACACAAGTCAATGTGATGCTCTCTTGGTTTCAACCCCATCGTGTTTTCTGGCTGTGGAATCAGGCGAGTGCCAGGATTGCTAATTTTTGGTTTCTTTGGTTCAAGTTTGCTGGGGTCAGATGTAAGAACACCATTTTCCTTGCTTGCATTAGGGCCCATTGCAACAATGGTACAGAGCTCATCCATCTTTCTGCCTTAAGGGGATGTAAAAAAATGGGTCAAATTTTTCAGGGAGACGATACCCTTCTCAATAATTACATGAAGTCGCACTTTTAGAATGAAAAGCAACTAATTGTTTCTTCAAACCCGTTCCATGTTTTCAGGGGGTGTGTTTTTTCTTGTCTTCATTGTCGGGCTCCTAATCTATCTTACTGCTAGTCATGCGGCATTAACAGAGGGAGGAATAGGAGGGTTAAGCCCTGTTGCAGCCGTAGTACACTGCCACTTTCCTAAACCTTGAACCTTTATATTTGCCATGGGGAGGAGAAACATGCACACTAATGCTTCATGATGACCGACTCCTCCTATTTAAAGTACACACTGCTCTACGCAGCAGTAGCCAAGAACAAGGAGGAGAGATCAGAACGGATTCATGTCTTTGACCTGGTTCCCAACAGAGGGAATGTCTTTGGTCAAAAAAGGTCAGAGCGGTTCATAGGCTGAGCAGACAAGAGGAGCTCTCAGTGGCCTTCAAGTCCTTCTTGGTCAGGAGAAGGAAAGAAGTCCATAGAGGAGGGTCATGGGCATACATGGATCTCCTACAAACGTTGTGCTACATTTCACTGAGGTACAATAGTTTAGGAGATGCCGACCTTAGCCATCTGATCGGCTGGTTGGGTACCAATACTTGGACATATAGTGTTGTGTGGCTGGTTGGACAGGAACACTCAGAAGAATCTGGGCATCCGCTGCTTTGGAAGCAAGTGTAGGTATTTACTTCCTTCTCTAACAAGGCTGCAATACTTTAAACCAAGTAGTGCAGCTGTACTACTAAGTTTTGGAACCTTTGTATCTTTTAAGGTTTCAGCCAAGAGTCCTCCGTTAAAAGGGCCATTCAATATAGAAAACATTATCTTTGCCGCAGTTCTGCATCATTAACAATCAGCAACAATAGGCATTCTAGAGCGTTGCTTTGATTGGTGAGGTCAGCTGGGTTTCAGGGACCTATTTTGACATCATTCACCGGATGATCCCTTTACTGCTGTATCAATAGAGATGGTGGTCGACATATCTACCTCATGGACCAGAATTGCCCGCTGTGGTTGGAGAATGAACCACAGGCAGTAGAAGGTGCTCTTCGTGAAAGTGCTGTCCAATGAGGTCAGGGTGTTTATTTACCGTATAGACAACTAACTAATGCTGTTAAGCTGACATTAGTCCAAGCATCATACTTTTAAATAACCTGGCTGTAAAGCACTCCACTAATCATGCACAACGCTTTGCGCTTTATATAGGTACCTTTATAAATAAGTGATGGGTCCAGTGGCAAAGCTTTTGTGTGGGGGGCACAGGGTAGGACTCAAAGAAAAGGAGACAGCGAAAAAAAGAGGGTAAAATGTCCACTAGGCGATGGGGTATGAACATTGTCGGTGAGAGATATCCAAACAACCAATTGGTCAGTATCCATGTTGTTTGCAACCTCCAGCACACAAAAGTCAACTGAATCAAATTGATATTGGCTGCAAAAATCTTGTAGCAGAGCTTGGATCTGCAAATGGTTCAAGTATATATTAAACAGTGTCTATACGAAGGCTGAGACTTGAGGCACCAAAAGTACAAGGCTGGTGGAAGAAAGGTCTAAAGACACCTGACGAGAGCCCAGCAGAGGTTACTGGCTGAGGCAATCACAGGCAGCATGGGATGGGCAAGGAAGTACAAACTATTCAGCGGGGATAGCCCGGCCAGAAGAAAAGCTGCCTCCACTTTTGGGGGTTGGTGTGTTGAGGGGGCTTGCGGAAAGAGTGAGCTAAACTAGATGCTGCACGTTTGTAGGGCTAGGAGACAGACAGCATATGGAGGGGAGAGTGGTGGAAATGGCAAGTACATAATGTTGAGGGCCACCTGCTAGAGACTGGCTTGAAAAAATAAAGACAAGGCGAGTGCAGGAAAGATAAGGCAGTAAAGGATGTGGTGGGGTTTTTTTTGGTGGGGGATTCCAGTCAGATCTAGCTATAGAAGGGACTGAGTACACATCTTCTTGAAAACAATTCAGGCATTGGCATTCTAATTACAATTTTGTTGCAAAGCCACAACCGCCATGAAAATGATCCAAGCAATGTAATTCGACGAAATGCGACCGAGATGCAATTTGATTAAATCCCTTATATTGGTGTGCTTTGCCTTGCACCTCCACCCCAAAGCAGAGGGAGCGTTATACAAGTCTGTGTAAGTGTCTGCCCGCACGGGTGCAAAAGCATGTGCAGCAGGTTTCAGCAGAATGGCATGGATGATGAACTCTTGGTTGTAGGTTAAATCAGTCAGGCTCTGCAGACATACAGAAAATCTATTTTCAGAATCTGCATAGTCTTAAAACATTCATGGGGGGGGGGGAGGGATACATTGCTAGCCAACGCGGTTGACCTTCATATGAGCTTTGTTTAAAATGGCATTCTTTTTCAACGCAAAAGTTGACAATGTTATTGTATTCTGCTGCAATCATAGGTGCCTGAGAATAGGACGTGTGGGGCTTAGACCTGAAATACACTCCCCTTGGTTTCCATGTTGTAGAAACAAGGCGGGCAGAGGGTTGCAATAGGGCCTTGAGTTCCATCTGAGTAATGTAGGTCTGAGTCCTCTTGTTCGGATATCTAACCTGATCATTGTAGACAAAAATAGCAAAATCTTACAGTTTGATTCTACGTGCAATCCAAGAACACCAACACAGGGCGCAAACCATTTTCACCCCCTAGCTGGCATGTCAGAAGGCATAAATGAATTAGGGCGCAAGACATTTGGGACTGAAGTGGCTGCAAGCTGCATTACCCCCTCCTTTTGAAGCACACTGAACATGCAGACTTGTGACATTTGTCCACAGAGATAACAGACATGTTCAGTGTTGCAAAAGCATGCATACCATCTCCAATGAAGGATTATATGTCAAACCATATTCCTAGAATAAATATCAGTGTTTCCAATGGATAGGTCAGAACTTGAGTGAATGGGGTAGTGAAAGGGAGAAAGACTGGCCACTTGCATCTCACTGTCTAGGATGGCTTACAATGGATAGTTGAAGAAAACCTGTTCAGCGAGAATTTGTTTTATTGCAGTAAAACGTTGTGCTTTAATTTCTCAACACAGCCTTCTATGCTTCAACAGGGTAGGTAGGGAAAGGCACGGATCAAGAGAAGAGTCCGTCTTCCATGTCTGTTATAGATTATCAGACTCCGCCACATTTAAGGAAAATGACCCCTCTTAAATAGAGGCCACTTGGTGGCCAACTGACGGTCTTGGACTGGTAAAACTTTCTAACGTTTGTCACTGTGGGGCATCTGTTGAAACAGTACACTGGGAATGAGGGCAGCCTGGAAATCTTAAAATGTCAGAGCACAGCCAGATGCCATACGCACTTCAAAGTGAATTAGAGCGATTCTTTAGTGTGGTATTGCAAGAACACGGAATCCAAGTCACCCTGTCCACACCGCCCACATAGCCGCAGTCAGGAACGCACTGGACTTTCCTCACCCAATGTTCCAACTGTGCACTAGAACTACTTGTGTTTGCTCATGAAATACAGTCAGCTCAGCCTGGCCTGTCTTTGACTGCACACCTACCATCACTCATCCAACCAAAACCTACACCACTTCACTCAAACATGTTGCAGCCCAAAGGGAAGCATCTGAGCTGCAATCCAGCCATCAGCTGTGGAACAGCCTCAATATATACCACCTATTGTTCCTCACAAAGCGCATTAAAAAAACAAAATAGTGCATCTGCTTCTTTAGACAAGGTTCATACGTTTCTGCTGCATTAGACAGGTTCCTTAGTTCATCAAATCATGGCCACCGAGCATGGAAGCTCTACCCAGGCTCTGCTCTTGTCCTACAAACTGCTGTAGAAATCTATGGCTATTTCCACCAATTATGCCTTGCACCGATGGGCTGGTCGCACGCCGTGAGCAACAACTTGTCGGCATGAGCTGGATAGATTACTAACACATGAATAAGAGTGCTGCATCAACTAATAATCTAATACAAGTACTGCTGGTGCCACTTCTAATGGTCCACTTCAAATACTCGTACGTATAGGAATCGCTCAACAAACTAATGTGGTTTAGACAATCTCAACTACTAACACATCAATGCTTGCATTCCACGTCAGTTTGCTGCACATTGATTCCAAGTCAGACACAGAATCAATACTTCTAAATGAATCTTAGTTCAGGCCTCAAATTAGCACAATATGATGAGAAGGACACTTTATTGAACCGTAATGGAATTTCATTAGATAAACAAAAACATATGAGAAACCAATTACACGTTTTCTGTAAAAAAGTGCTGCTTATTCAAATGTACATTTCAATGTAACATTTTCGTAATCATACATTCAACAGATTTAAAAGGTAACAAAAAACACAACAATCGGATAAGATCTATTCTCCTCCCAACCACCCTCCCCGGTCACCTACAACTCGTCACCATCAACAGCACACGTCAATCAGAACATTCTCACTGTCAAGAGCACGTAACAGGTACAAAGCCACATGAATGGTAGAGCGTGTGGAAAACAATGACTCGGTCATACTCCAACCCAACATAAACCCTAGAAACCCGCAGATGAAACTTACATAAACAGAACAGCCAAACAAGCATTACACTGCACTGAAAGATCACAACCTGGAAAGTACTTTGCTGGCCAAGCATAGGAAAACGACCCACTAAGAGCCGAAAAGCCCCTTGGCATACTCACCAAAATACATAACACACCACAAGGATATTCCTACATTTATCTCACACAAACCAGCTTGAAGCTAATCACTGAGCAAATGCTTTCTATTAACCACACACAGCCTAGAGCCAATAAACATACACATTCAAACGATGGTTCCTCACTTGCCAAACAAAAGAGTACCTAAAAAGAAAAGCTCTTCGGTGACATAACATTGCCTGCTCTATGCAAGTGCCAATAACATAAGGTAGTACCCAACCGCAAGTAACTTATGTTGTAGAAAGGCCATGATTCCTAACAAACAAAAGCAATATTCGCACAAAAAAAAGGCTCCTTTACCACGGAGAATCTGCACATCAAAAAACCTCACTCCCCCTCCAACCCAAGTGTGACAGCGACTTACACCTGAATACCTTTGGGTACGTACATTAGTAAGATGAAGAAAATTTATTTATGCTGACTCAGCACTGCAAACATCCCTTTGTCAAGTAAGTCACCAAAACCATGAGATAAAAAGAAGGTGAAGCAACGTTAATGTGGAAGCAGTCCAGCATGAATAGCTTGAGTACCAATGTGTGCTTGAAGCAAACAAGTTATGATATGAGTAACTGGGTTAGGGGTGGAATTGAGGAAAAACATTCAACTTACCGGAGATGGAAAGAATGCCTCTTGGAACTTTTTGGGATTTATCCTCAGTGGACCCTGAAAAAACAGAAAACAATCGCTTAGTTCCTAGTGCTGGATGTGTCCCGCAAAAACAAAGCAGACAAAGCTCTGAAAGGTAGGTGTGGAAGGACCCTCTTGGCTTGAGGGATACCATACACAACGCACACAGAACTCCTTCATGCAGTCACACTCATGGAAAGATTAGTTTTGCTCAAGGATTTGCTTTTCTACCAGAAAGTTCCTCTACTTAAAGAAAGTACCATCAGGGGATACTCTTTACCAGGTGTTTCAGTTACATGCCTCTCAACAATACCCAAAGTCTTAAGAAAGGGTCTGCACGCTTTATATGATGTTGTTTCTGCAGTAGAACTGAATATCCTAAACTGGCACAATTAAATTGGCATTACGCTCAGATATATATTAATCTCAGTATTGTCAGGAATCACTGAAACATTCCTCATACTGCTAAACTATTGCGTTAATTCTGACCAGCCCTCTGGGGAGCATTGGCGCACCTTCGTAAATCACAGTCGGGACGTAGTCCTTAAAGGGTCCATCGTGTGACTTAGGCCACAATAGCTCTCAAAATCCCAGCTCATGTCATCGAACAAAAACTTTCTCGAATGCATACTGATTGTTACAGCTGCAGGATTAGACAAAGAGAACTGCTATTTTCTCATTATTGGATGCCCCCTTTAAAAGCACTAATTAGCATACACAAAGGCCCATCATATCACAGAAGTAATGTAAGGCAGCGGAAGACACACCATATACCTAGCTCACGTCGGACATTAATGGAAATGTGCCCATCTTATTTTTACCTATATATTCCACTAGAAATCAATAGGTTTATGAATCTCATACTTTTTTCAGTGGCTATAATGTGCTAAATGGACAAGTTACTTACCTTCGGTAACGCCTTATCTGGTAGAGACATGATCTAGCCACAGATTTGTTACTGTACTGCTCAATCTCCACGCAAGAAGTTCACAGGTTCGGGTGGAGGATCCTCCCCTGCTGCTGCGACAGAAGATCCTCCCGAAGGGGCAGCCTGATCGGAGGATCGATGCTCAGTTGGAGAAGCTCGGGATACCAGACTCTCCGTGCCCAGTCCGGAGCCATAAAAACGACGGGCCCGGTCGCTCCCGATCTTCTTGAGCACTCTAGGGACAGGAGTGGTATTGGCAGAAAGGCGTAGAGGATTCCTGAGCTCCACTCGAGACAAAAAGCGTCTCCAAGCAAGTGCCGCCTTGAAAAACTCCAGCACTGAAGACTGCTGTTATAGCGTGTTCTCGGCGGAGGCGAACAGATCTATCCAAGGCTCTCCCCACTGTTGAAAGAGACCTTGCGCCACCTCCAGATAGAGACGCCATTCGTCATTCACTAGGCATCAATGGCGGAGTTTCTCTGCACTGGCGTTCAGAGAACCTGTAAGGTGTTGAACCACAAGGGATAAGCCCTGCTGTTCCAGCTATGTCCAGAGACGCAGGGCCTCTTGACAAAGGGTCCACGACCCCACCCCACCTTGTTTGTTGCAGTACCACATGGCAGTGGTGTTGTCTGTGAACACTTTAACCAGCTTTCCCTTGATTGAAGGAAGAAATGCTGTCAATGCCAAGCGAATCACTCGAAGCTCCAGCAAGTTGATGTGGAGTCCAGATTCCGCCGGAGACCAGAGTCCTCTGATCTCCACCTTTCCCAGATGGCTGTCCCATCCCAGGAGTGACGCATCTGGCACTACTGTGTGGTCTGGTTGGGGAAGGGAGAGGGGGTCTGCCTCTGACACAATCACGGTCTGTTAGCCACCACTGCAGGTTCTGTGCAGTTCTCTCTGAGATCTGGACCATGTCTGAGAGATTCCCACGATGCTACGCCCACTGGAACTTCAAATCCCGCTGCACAGCCTGCATAAGCCATGTGTCACTAACAGGATGCAGGAAGACATGGAGCCCAACAGCCTCAGAGTCATTCTCAGGATAGAGGCTGAAACATCGGTATCATAGCCTGAATATCCTGAACTCGCTGTTTGGGAGGATAGGCCTGAAACTCCTCTGTGTCCAGAACAGCTCCGATGATAAGGAGCGTCTGAGAGGGAGACAGGTGTGACTTTGGCATGTTGGTAGAGAAACCCAGCGAATGCAGGAGGTTGGCTGTAGTCTGGAGGTGCGTGACAACAGCCTGGGACGAACCCTTCTTCAACAGCCAGTCGTTGAGTTAGGGGAAGACTGGCACCCCTGATCTGTGCAGATGAGCTGCGACCACCACCATCACCTTGGTGAACATCCAAGTGGCGCTGGTGAGGCCTAAGGGGACCACGGTGAACTGAAAGTGCTCCTGGCCTACCGTAAACCACAGGTAGCACCGATGGGCAGGCAGGACGGGAATGCAAAAATAGGCATCCTGCAAGTTCAATGCTACCATCCAGTCTCCTGGATCCAGGGCAGACAAGACCTGAGCTAGACTGAGCATCTTGAACTTTTCCTTTTTGAGGAAGTAGTTACCAGAATAGGATGAAGGCCCTTGCCCTTTTTCGGGACTATCAAGTAGCAGGAATAACAACCACAGCCTCCTTCTGGCACCGGAACCATCTCTATGGCTCCCTTGGCCAAGAGAGTTACGACTTCCTCCTGAAGCAAAGTCAGGTTATCCTCCGTCAGCCAGTTGTAAGTTGAGAGAGGGGAAGTATCGAAGGGGAGGGAGTAGCCCCTTCAGATTATCTGAAGAACACACATGTCTGACGTGATGTTTTGCCAGTGGTGGAGGTGATGGCTGATCCTGCCACCAACTGGCCGCCCATGATATGAAAGGTCCGGACTAGGAGGGGTTGGAGGCGGAGGGTGCCAAGGGGGGGTGGTGGACTGGCTTGACCTCTGGCCGCCTGGCACGCAGGGTCGGAACAAGCCGCGCAGAGGTTGCTGAACTTGCGCAGTCTTGTGGCTGAGGTATGGCTCATGCGACTGAAAACCCCTTCCATAGCCATGAAAGGGGTAAAAAGCAGATGGGGGACATGTGGCCACCAAGTGTCTCAAGGACTTGGCCATGGCCCGTGAGTCCTTAAAGCACTCCAGGGCCATGTCTGTTTGGTCTCCGAAGAGACAGGTGCCATCAAAGGGCATGTCTATGAGGGAAGCCTGGACATCCCCAGAAAAGCCAGAAGTTCTCAGCCAAGGATGACGTCGAACGGCCACAGTCTATAAAATACCGCTGCCCAGCGATTCAGTCGTGTCAAGTCCACAACGAATGGCGAACTTTGCCGCAACGCTCCCATCTGATACCACTAGGGAGAGGATGGCCCGGGCCTCGTCAGAGACCTGTGGCAGCACTTGTGCAACTGTTTCCCACAGGGAGTGGGAGTAACGGTCCAATAGGCATGCAGTGTTCACCAACCGCAATGCAAGGCAAGTGGAAGAAAAAATGTTCTTGCCCCCAACTATCCAGCCTCTTGGATTCCCTGTGCTGGGTTTGGACCAGGTTCCCAGTAGGGCATCAGTCAAGGCCTCACTGAAAGGCAGGAGAGTTGCCAAGGAGGAGACACCTGGCTGCAGGACCTCCATCAAGATGTTCGCCTTGACTGCCACCGAAGGGGGCTGAAGGTACAGGACCTCAGCTGCCCTTCCCACCACCATAGCGTACAAAGCTCCCTCCTCCATAGCCACGGTAGGGAGAGAAAGCAAACCAGAAGTTGGAGAGGTGTCCCGTCCACTGGCCTCACCCAATTCCTCATACCAGTCCATTTCTTGCTCTGGCTGGTCTTGTAAAGGGTCCAGCGACCCCTCCATTTCTAGCCCTTCAGAATAAGGCTGAGGAACCAACCTAGGACTAAAGAACAAGTTATTTACCTTCGGTAACGCTTTTTCTGGTGGATACAGCATCTGCCTGTGGATTCCTCACCTTATGAATATCCCCTGCGCCAGCATTCCACAGAAACTTTTTCCTAGCTCTCCACGCCGACGAGGTAGTCACAATGCCATGGCTCCGCACGTGGCTCCGCATGACGTCACCGGAGCCATAAGAGGACCACGTCGGCGTGATGACGTCAGTTCCACCCATTTTTTCCGTGCCTCCGAGGCGAACGGGCGGACCGACCATAGAGACAATGCATACATAGTATACAATATTCACACAAATACACACAGAGTAAAGTGAAAAAGGAAAGCAAAAGAAAGCAAGCATTTCCTATAAGCCTACACAAAGGCAAACAGAGGCAATACAAAATGACAATATGAAACAACCATATTAACCAATACCTCTTTTAAGGTATAAAAGGGTGGACAACGGAGAGGCGGGTGGGTCAGTGAGGAATTCACAGGCAGATACTGTATCCACCAGAAAAAGCGTTACCGAAGGTAAGTAACTTGTTCTTCTGATGGATACATCTGCCTGTGGATTCCTCACCGTATGAATAGAATCCCACAGCAGTCCCACTCCCGGAGGAGGGTGTACACCCTTCTATACCAAAAAGTCCTGCAAAACAGAACGCGCAAAGAGGCCGTCCCTCCTCACTTCGGAGTCTAAGCAGTAATGCTTTGCGAAAGTGTGGAGGGAGGCCCAAGTTGCGGCCTTGCAGATGTCCAGCACAGGAACACCTCTGGACAAGGCAGACGTAGATGACTTAGCCCTGGTGGAATGAGCTCGAATGCCTTCAGGAGACTCCTTACCAGCCAAAGCGTAGCAGATTTTGATGCACAAGATGATCCACCTGGATAGAGTGCGCTTGTGCACCGCCTTGCCCTTCATGCGTCCAACGTAGCCCACAAAGAGCTGATCGTCCACTCGCAGGTCCTTCGTTCTATCCAGATAGAAACTAACCGCCCTCTTAGGATCCAAGCGGTGCAGACTCTCCTCCTCCTTAGAAGGGTGAGGGGAGGATAGAAAGTAGGGAGGGTAATGGACTGCCCTAGATGGAAGGGAGTTACCACCTTAGGCAGAAAAGCAGCCCTGGTCCTGAGAACCAACCTTTCAGCATGAATAGTAAGAAAAGGAGGCTTTGAACTCAAAGCCTGGAGCTCACTCACCCTCCTAGCCGAGGTGATAGCCACAAGGAAGACAGTCTTGAATGACAGCAGTCTCAGAGGACAACTATGCATAGGTTCAAATGGGGAACCCATTAAGAAAGTTAAAACCAGATTTAGATCCCACTGGGGCATAATGAAGGGAGTGGGCGGAAACATATTAGTAAGCCCCTTAATAAACCTTAAAACAATCGGAGATTTAAAAAGTGACGGCTGATCAGGCAAACAAAGAAATGCAGATAAAGCCGACAAATAACCTTTAACAGTAGCCACAGCACAACCCTGCTGGGCCAAATGCAACGAAAAACAAAGGACATCAGAAAGATGAGCTTTTAAGGGATCAATAGATCTCTCTCCACACCATTTAACAAATCTTGACCACCTGTATGAATAAATAGACTTGGTGGAGTGTCGCCTGGCCGATAAAATAACATCCACCACGTCAGGCGGGAGAGAGAAAGAATTCAGGTTGCCCCGTTCAATCTCCAGGCATGAAGGTGCAGGCTCTGGAGGTGGGGGGCAGAACCTGCCCCTCCGACTGCGAGAGGAGGTCTACCCTGAAAGGGAGACGGAGCGGAGGGTGCGATGAGAGGTGAAGAAGATCTGTGTACCACACCCTTCTTGGCCAATCCGGGGCGATCAATATGACTTGGGCCCGGTCTTGGCAAATCTTCCTCAGAACCCGAGGAATCAAGGGTATGGGAGGAAACGCGTAAAGGAGTTGAGAGCTCCAACTCAACTCAAACGCGTCCCCCAACGCTCCCTGCCTCGGAAACTGGAGACTGCAGAATGACGGGCAGTGTGCGTTCGAGAGTGGCAAACAGGTCCACCCGAGGAGTTCCCCACGTCCGGAAGATGTGTCGAACTACCTCTGGATCAAGCCTCCACTCGTGGTCGGCGGAGAACTGCCGACTGAGGCTGTCCGCACGTACATTCAGCACCCCAGCCAGATGATTTGCCATCAAGCAAATACGATGGAACTGAGCCCAGGACCAAAGCCGCAACGCCTCCCTGCAGAGACGGTACGACCCTACTCCTCCCTGCTTGTTGACATACCACATCGCGGCAGTGTTGTCCGTTAGGACTTGAACCGACTGACCGCGAAGGGAAGGGAGAAAGGCCTTGAGCGCCAAACGTATCGCCCGCAAATCCAGAAGATTGATATGAAGCAATCCTTCCTCTGAAGACCAAAGACCCTTGATCTCCAGATCCCCCAGATGAGCACCCCACCCTAGGGTAGAGGCATCCGTTATCACTGTGGCCACCGATGGAGGAAGATGAAAGGGCTTTCCTTGAGACAGATTGCCCTCCACACTCCACCAAGACAGATCCGCTGCAGCTTCTCTGGAGATCCTGACTGACTCCGAGATCTCCGTTGTGCTGATACCACTGCCTTCGGAGACACCACTGGAGCGCCCTTATGTGCCAGCGTGCATGATTGACCAGCAGAATGCAGGATGCGAACAGACAGAGCAGGCGAAGGACCTTCAGAACTGGAACAACCGCTCCATTGTGAAACAAAGGGACCATTTCCTGAATGTCGAGAATCCGCTGCGGAGGAGGAAAAGCTCGACACACAGTGGTATCCAGTACCGCCCCTATGAACAGGTTGCGCTGAGAGGGCACCAGGTGAGATTTGGGCACATTTATCGAAAAACCCAATTTGAACAACAGCTAGGTTGTTACCTGCAGATGACGACGCACCATCTCCGGCGACTCTGCTTTCAGAAGCCAGTCGTCCAGGTAGGGGAAAACCGGGATCCCCGACCTCCTGAGATGGGCAGCCACCACCGCCAACACCTTGGTGAAGACTCGAGGTGCAGTAGTAAGACCAAACGGAAGGACTGCAAATTGGTAATGTTGCGAACCAACCGTAAATCGGAGATACTTCCTGTGTGACTTCAGGATTGGGATGTGAAAATACGCATCCTGCAAGTCGATGGACACCATCCAGTCTTCTTGTTGCAGCGCCTGAAGAACCTGCGCTAGGGTGAGCATCTTGAACCTCTCCTGCTTGAGGAACATATTCAAGATCCTGAGATCCAGGATGGGTCGTAACCTGCCATCCTTCTTGGGAATCAGGAAATACCGGGAGTAGCACCCCTGACCCCTTTCCTGCTCCGGAACCACCTCTATCGCACCTTTTTGTAACAGGACAAGAACCTCCTTCTGAAGAAGAAGTAAATGATCCTCCGTGCAAAACCCTTGGCAAGGAGGGTAAGGGGGGGAAATTCCCTGAAGGGAAGGGCGTACCCATTTTCTACCAGATCTAAAACCCAGAGGTCCGAAGTGACCGATTTCCAATCCTGTAGAAAATGAGTAAGCCGGCCTCCCACAGGACCTGCATGATCCAGGATGGCGGATCTAGGGCTGCTTTCCTGCATTACCAGCAGGGGTTGGGGAGGTAGAGGAGGAGGAGGAAGAGGGCTGACGACCCGTTCCACAAAGACGACCTCTGCCTTTACCCCTGTAGGACTTGTACAAGGGGTTTTGCTGCTGTTGCGGCTGTCGGAAACCACGAAAGGAAGACTTCCCGAAGCCACGGTATCTTCTATAGCCATAACCCTTTGCCTGAGTCTGCAGACCCAAGGATTTCGCTGTAGCCTTACTGTCTTTGAACCGTTGCAGGGCAGAATCAGCTTTTTCACCAAAAAGTTTAGTCCCATCAAAAGGAAGATCAAGTAGGGCGGCCTGTACGTCAGGTGAAAACCCAGAAGACCTTAGCCACGCATGTCTTCTCGTAGCAATGGATGAGCCCATCACCCTAGCAACGGAATCCGCTGTATCCAGGCCAGACTGGATGACCTGGCGAGCCGCAGCCTGTGAGTCTGCCAACACCGGACTGAGATTTCCTCGATCTTCTTCAGACAATTTTGGAAGAAGCTGTTTGGCAGAGTCCATAAGGGCATGAATGTATCTGCCCAACAAACAGGTAGCATTTGTGGACTTCAAAGCCATACTCGCCGAAGAGAAGACCTTTTTTGCAGATTGTTCCAACTTCTTGGAATCCCTATCAGCAGGAGCCTGCGGAAAGGCGCCCGTGGACTGCTTCGAACAAGACGCCTGCACCACCAAACTCTCAGGCGAAGGATGCGACGAAAGGAACACAGGATCCCCTGGAGCAGGCCTGTACCGTCTGGACACCGACCTTGAAACTGCAGGAGCAGAAAGAGGATGGCGCAACACATCAAGGATTGGCTCAGACAAGGCATCATTGAATGGCAAAAGTGGTTCAACCACAGAGGACGGAGAATGAAGCACCTCTGTAAGCAAGTTAGGCTTATACTCAGCCACAGGGAGCTGAAGATCCAAGAGCTCTGCAGCCTTCCTTATCACCGCATGGTAAGGTGAAACTTCCTTCGAGGGGGAAGCCTTCTGTGAAGCAAAGTCCCACTCCGGGGAGGTATCAAGTCCAGTTGCCTCACACAGACCCTCAAACATATCTTCAGTATCATAAATTTCACCTTCCTCCATCTCTTCAGCCTGGTACTGCTCCTCCTCAATCAACCTCTGCGCTTCTCTCCTCGAGCGCAACTTCGGCTGCGACGTCGGTGGCGCCACACGCGGCGTCGATGGATCCGGGAGCGGCGTCGAAGGAGGATCCGCAGCAGCAACCGGCGTCGAACGAATCCGAGAAGAAGGTTCAAGGGATGGAGCCGAGGACTGCACATACGGCGTCGACATCCTCGGTTTCGGAAATTGCCAGGACGGCGTCGTCGGCATGAATGGCACGAAGGGTGCCTGAGGATATTGGTGAGGCACTCCCAAATTAAATGCCAAAGGACCCATGGGACCCGAAGGTGCACCAGAAGAGTATGAGGCCCCGGCAAAAACGCCATACATCGCATTTAAAAAATGCGAGGGATCCGATCCCGGTGCCGGAAATTGAGGATACTGAGCAGGCTCGAGATCCACTCGAGGCACCTCCGGAGTCGGAACCGCTGGAACCACAGGCGGAGGCGCTGGAACCGAAGGATCCTCCGCATCAGCCGGATTCAACAAACCTTCCGGAGTCGGAGAAAATCTCGGCGTCGGTGACTGCGCCGGAGTCCCCTTGAGCGAAGGAGAATGGGTCGGAGTCGCTTCAGGAGACACCGAAGGTGAAGGAGAGACAAAGTCCTTTTCACCACGCCGAGGAGCCGGAGAAGGCGACCTCGAAACCACAGCCTTCGAAGAACGGCGCCGAGATCCATGTCTCTTCTTCTTCTTGTGCTTCCTCTTCGAGTCACGCGAAGTCGACGACCTCGACTTCGAACGTTTTCGACCCCTTTTTTCTTTTCTCACCTTAGACATGTACAGCTTGGCTTCCCGCTCCTTCAAGGCCTTAGGGTTCATTTTCCTACAGGAAGAACAGCCTTCGACGTCGTGATCTGATGATAAACACCACAGACAGTCATCATGGGGGTCAGTGATCGACATATGACCCCCGCACTCTTTACAGGGCTTAAAACCAGACTTCCTCGGAGCAGACATGGCAAAACCACAGATAGAAACAATCCAGAATACAAAGTATCTAGCAGAAAGTATGGAGAGTCCCAGAAAAACCGTTAGCGTCGACAGCGCGGAAAAAAGGGAACTGACGTCATCACGCCGACGTGGTCCTCTTATGGCTCCGGTGACGTCATGCGGAGCCATGGCATTGTGACGACCTCGTCGGCGTGGAGAGCTAGGAAAAAGTTTCCGTGGAATGCTGGCGCAGGGGATATTCATAAGGTGAGGAATCCACAGGCAGATGTATCCATCAGAATAGTTCCATCGGGGTCTGTAGGTGCCAATCTGGCTGTGGGTCGTTGGGGATGAGAATGAGGCTGGTGCCATGGGTAGAGGTCGGCGGCGGGGCCACCACCAGGGAAGGTCGCAGTGGCACGACCAGCGTCGGTCCGGATCCATGGTGGGGGAGTGGGGGTAGGAGGGTTCATCGGCACCAGGGCCGAAACCGTTGGTATAGAACCCGATGGACTCCCCTCTGAGCCTCCGGGGCCCAAAGGCGCTCGGAGAGGGTCAGGCCGCCCAAATATGAGTCACATGGTGTTATAAAAGTCTTTGAGCTGAGCGGGGATCGCTCCGGTTCCTATGAAGGCAAAACCCTGAGCCGACCCAGGCACAGGTTTAGCCGAACGAGACCTAGAACACCGAGACTCCTCCATCGAGTCAGCTGACCGACGGGGAGAAGTCGTAGCACTATGACTTCTTGTGTTTTTTTATGCTTGATACCTGACCGACTCGAAAACTTTGAGTGGGAGGACGAAGACATGGGGCTCCTGGAGCGACGCCCGGACCTTCATCTCGACCGGGACCGAGAACGAGACCTCCGGGGTGAACAACGCAGTGCCAAGCACCAGGCCGCAAGCAGCTTTAGGGACTGCTCCCTCAAAGCTTTCGGAGCCATGGCCCGGCAGTTGAAGTATGACTTTAAATCGTGGTCGAGCTCCAGGTATCAAAGACAAACTAGGTGTGGATCCATTACAGACATGGCGCTGTGACACACACTGCATTGCTTGAATCCAGAAGTCTTTTTGGACATCCTACACACCAAAAAAGGTCAACAAAATGTTGAAAAAATCATGTAAAAAAAAAAAGGGACAGAGGGTAGCTCTCTTCAAGGATCTGCGCTAGCTGGCGCGAAAAAAAAGACAGACGTCCGAGCACAGAGGTGGTGCCTATATAGGTCAAGCAGACGTCACGGCGCCGGAGAAGACGTCACGCAGAGCCAACCGACGCCACCTACCAGCGCGCAAGGGAAGTGCTTAAAGAAAATTCTTACTGATCCAGTTTGATACCTGGAAAATTTAAAAGGTAAGGAATCTGCGGCTAGATGTCTATCAGATATATATTCAATATAATAGGAGCGTTGGTATGCTCAAACGTGGCATGCCTTAGAATGTGGTGATGTAAGAATAAAAACGTTTGGGCTAGAGAAGGGTCGTTATGGCGGTTGTAGCTTGGAGCTCCTGAGATGAAGCTACAATAAACGTTATGCTTTATCTTTCCTGTGGATTCCTGTAATTTCTGCAGTTGCCACCACAACCGGTGATGAGGATGGGATTGGGACACGCCACAACAGCTAATGGTATCAGGCACTAACATGGGAAAGCGCAGAAGGTGCTTTGAACAGAGTCCATTGAAGTAGGTGGAGGAACAGTAAGGCAAAACATATAGCGACAAAGAATGTCATCTAGGAATAGTGTGGTAAAGTTTAAAAAAAATAAGAGTTTGATTGTGTTGCGGAGGGCAGCCTGGAGCACAAGGCCAAAAAAAGTGTTGCGTGAGAGCATTCGGCACCACACAACAAGTTCTATTGATTAAAATAAAACAATGTGCAACTTAAGTGCATGTCAGCCATATTTAGAAGTTATGAGGTGAACCCGGTGGCCACCTTGAGCAGTTGGGAAACTGTTAATGTTTATCACGGTATTTGAGGAAAACAATCAGCTTCCTAAAGAAAATGACGTACAGCAGGTGAAGGTGGCGGCCATTTTGAAAAATTTGGGATCTGTTCATTTTCACATGGGTATTTGTGGAAATCTCGTAATTAGCAGACAAGCAAGATTTATCAGCCAGATTCAACCTTCAGTAATTCACTCACTGCTGTGCAAAGTGAATAAATGACAAGTAATGCAGGCTAATTTCAGATACTATCCCATTGTTAATTGTACATTGGGACTTAAATATTTATTGTTGATATATACACCAGTTTATTTTAAATGTTAACAAAGGTGCATCATTCAAACACAACACGTATTGACTATGTACTGTTTGGTTATGCACATTGGTGTTGAAGAACATCTTTATATTGAATAACAGTGATGTCCACACAATAAGATTTGTGTTGAACACTGGTGATGTGTACACCTACAGGAAGCAAGTGCAGATCGGTGATGTGCACGCATATAAGACTGGATACATCTCCGTATTGAGAACCACACGTACTGAGAGGAAGTGTATATTGGTGATGTGCACACCATAAGAGTTGATTTATAATACTGATGTTTTCTGCATTGTTGTCAAGAGCTTGTGTAGGGAATAAGGCAGGAATAAACATGAAATGGTTGTGACGAAGTTGTGGATGAATTAAAAAACTGAATAGGGGTACAGATTAAAAAACATTTTGTAGGAGAATGTTTCTGATGTGGTAACCATGGACATAAAGCGAATGCTAGGAAATGTACTGCTATTAATATAACTTGCCATGTATGTGGTAAGAAAGGTAATTTCTAAAAATGTTCTAGGAGTAAAAAGAAGAAAAAAAAGATAAAACAAAGTGAAAGATTGAGGGTCAAATATTCTTTCAGGGTGGGTGTGAACAAAAAGGATGTCTGAGTGAAGATTAATGACAAAAAGGTGTAAGCATCAAGATATCACTTTTTTTAGGTTTGTATTGAATTACAACATAACAATATCATTTGTAAACCGTACGTATCTGTGTGTGGAGATAATTTGAAAGGATGGCCATAACAAAGGTTGTTGGGTGCGACACTTAATCCAAATGCTTATCAGTGGCGTAATGAAACTTGAGGGGTCCCCCTGTAAAGTACATGGAGGTGCCCCCCCTCCAGAGTCAGTCAGGAGCTCTTAAGCCAAGGTACTGTGCTGAGGGGGCACCCTGAAGCTCAGGGCCCCCACACCGCAGGGGCGGTGGGGGGCCTATGTTACGCCACTGATGCTTATCTACAAATACAAGTCAGTGAAGCGGGTGATCCTGGAACTAAATTTGAAGAAGGTTTTAACATTTTCAGAAAAGAGTTAGGTTGTCTTATTGGTTATAAGCACAGGATTACAGTATGCAATAATACTGTGCCTATGGCAGCAAAAGTGAGAAGAGAACCTTTAAGTCTACAAGATGATGTAAGGAAATAATTAGAACAGTTGCATGAAACAGGGGTGATTGAACCAGTTGAAGGTATTGAATGGTTAGCTCCTATACTGTTGGCAAAGAATCCCGGTGGAGTCATTTGATTGTGTGCTGATTTAAGGGTTTTAAATTGTGAAGTGGTGGCGGACAGGTTCCAGTTACCCCCATAAATAGTAACAACTTAAGCAGGAAAAAAGGTTTTTTACCATGCTAGATTTCGCTTTAGCGTTGCCAAGATCTTACTGCATTTATCACCACTATGGGTGCTTTCAAGCTTTAAAAAAAAATGCCTTTTGGCCTGGTGTTTGCTTCTTCAGCGTTCCAGGGAATAACGTGCAAAGTGCTAAAAGGTATACCAGGTAATAAGTGTTATCAATATGACGTAATAATTTAAGGGGAGACTGTTCAGCAGCATGATGAACGTGTTTGATTGGTGCCCAAGAGATTGATGGATGCTGATCTAACACTAAAGCATGTGAAATGTAAATTTGGTGATTCTGAAGTGCACTATCTAGGCCATCTTATTTCTGGTACTGGCATTACCTCTAAGAAGGATATGGTTGAGGCAATTATACACCTCAAGAACCAGGCAACAAAGAACAGCTTAATTCCTTCTAGATATGATAGAGTATTATAGCAAGTTTATAAATAACTATGGAGACATGTTTTCAAATTTAATAATATTATTAGAAAAAAAGGTTGATTTTAAAATATAGTGATTTATATTAGAACGAATTTGACATTTTGAAGAAGGCTTAGATAAAGGCTCCCTGTCCACAAGTTTGAATTCCTAGTGCTGAAACATTTATTGTTACTGGTATAAGTGCAAAAGGAGTGTGTGTGGTTTTGTTGCAAAGACGGTATGGATCGGAACAACTTCTAGCTTGTACTTCTAGATGTTTGTATGGTTCACAGTGTAATACTCTGCTATTGATAGAGAAGCATCAGTAATTTTCTGGGCAATAAGAACACTTGAGGATTTAATCTGGGGGACGATATTCCTGGTGTGTACTGACCACAAATCATTGAAGGACATTTTTAAGAAGGGATTAGATGCCATTTCTGCTAGGATCTGTAGATGGGTCGTTGCATTACAGGAATATAATTCGATGGTAGAGTACTAACTAGATGTGAAGAGTTTTTCAGGTGATTGTTTGTCAAGGCGGCTGCGTTGAGGACAAATTTGTTGACAAAAAAAGTTAATGTCTGTGAAGTTACATTGGGTGCTACTGATGAAAATGAATGGAAACCAGAACTGGGTAGAGGCATCTTGGGTTACACCTTGGGAGATATCTGACAAATTTGGGAATCAAAAACGGACACACTCTAAAAAAAACCTTTGGCACACAAAACCTATTTTACACAGAATTCCTTTGTATACAGGAAGCCAGGTGCAGCCCCTGGAGGTACCCCAGAAAACAATGGGTCTTTTAAAAACAAAAAAATAATTATAGGAGGACCATCACTGCAGCATTTTGAATGCACAGAATATGACTAATACATTTTTAGGGAGGCCCAGAAAGCTTTAGTTATAAAAGTCCATTCTTGATTAAATAAGGGTGTTAATGGGCATCTCTTTGTGAGGAAATGGTAAAAAATTGAAAATAACTCATATCTTGAGAAGGTAAAAGCATGCACTAGGTGTAGTAACAAACTGATTATTCTGCAAGAGATTTCAGTCCAGCAAAATGCAAAGTCTTACTACTACACTCAATGATGTGGGCCACAACTTGGCATCCCCTTGTTTGATTGGTTCGGATCAGCATAATCTTAGTCTTGGAATGGTTACGTTTTAGGAAGTTGCTCTGCAACTAGTTAGATCATCTACATACATGTTCATTCTGATGTTATAACTCTGTAGAAATTGGGAGAAGTTGCAGGTACAAATTAAACAGGACCAGAGAGATGGACTGACCTGGAGGAGCACTCCGAACAGACTCCGTTGGCTGTGCTCTAAAAGCTCTTAGTTGGACAGCCTGCATGCTATGGGACTAGAAAAGGATGAATCCGAGGAAGAGCCATGTCTGGAGTACAACGGTGAGCCCGCTGGTGGATAATAATATTATGTCTATGGAGTAGATTGGGCACCTCCCCCCAAAAAATAAAAATCACTGAACCTACTCTGTTCCCATACCTTGACATTCTATGATCATTTAAAACAGTTAACTGATTCAGTGCCCTTTTCAAAAATGAATATTGGCTTGTAAGTCATCCAAAAGCACATCTACTTCAACAAAAGACAACAGCTGTCAAGTGGCTGCTTTTTCTAAAAGTTTTGCTGTATATGGAAACCTGGAGGCAGGCCTAAATTTGCACGAATCTTCAAAGGTGATGTTATTTTAAAAAAAGGTTGATCTTTTCCACATATTAAATACACATGGGGCTGATCCAGTAAGAAATTATAACAATAATAAGACCCTTAACTTTCCTCCAACAGCCTGAGATTAAAGGCAAGTGTTCCTTCTGAAAAAATATTCTATGCACGCTCATCCTTCATTTTTACAATGATCGCAATACGCTCATTCTTTCATTGCTGAAGACTTACGGAGTTTGATTAGGAAATCTGGTCTATTGTTCATCATGGATCCTTTCTCATTTATCAATTACCTCCTGTGTGGTACCACAAAGTTTTACTTCACTGCCCTTTCACACTTATCTGTTCTCTTGTGGACCTAGCAAATTCTTAGAAGCTATATGTCCATACCCACTCAGATGACTATTTCAAGTGTGACCCAATACCTGGTTTATTTCCAAACTATCCTGCTACCTTTGATGCCCAAATAGAGAGAAGATTGAAAAGTTGGTAACCAACAAGATCAGTTTACTGCTACCGGACTTCTTCATTTGACAACTTGGTACATATTCACTCAGCAGATCAATTTGGTTTCAAAGTCTGAAATAGTTAAGTCAGCATCCTGCAAAATCTTTTGCCTGATCAATTAACCACATAATTGCTTGCGTTTTCGCATCCACACTGGTCGGCCGTGGCATTTACAGATAGCTGCCATCTAATGCAGTCTTTCAGCAGGAGTTTTAAAAAAAATTAAGCAACCGGGTAGATACTGGTCAATGCCAAAATGGCTCTTGACACAATGTCCATGGTCTGTTAAAGAGAATGCAACAAAAACTACGATGTTCCAGGGGTAAATCCCTAAAATAGTGGTTTGCTAAATTGACATTATGTTTGATATTTAGAACCCAAAGTCTTTGGGGGTAAATTCTGAGAAAGACACCAAATTTAAATAGCACTATGCTGGGGGCACATCTTATTTGGTAGAAGTTTAGCAGTTTCTCAATGCCCGAAAAAGGTTTTCAGAAACCTTACATCATATGTTCCACTTGGCTGCCATGGCACAACTTGGGACAGTCTGAAGGGCTAGTCTTTTGTATGTAAGCCTTTTAACTGCTCACGAGTCCCCGCCTTTTTCAGAGATGCAATAGCTACTAACAATTGAAGGCTTTCAAAGGCATTTAGAACGATATAAATGGCAGAAGTAATAAGTCTGGGTGCCCTGTCAGTGCACAAATTAAACAATTTTAGGAATCAAATAGTTGTATAGTGTTGTCATTATTGCATAAAGATTACAGTATATCCCTGTGTCCGGTGTATGCCAACATTTCCGGTTTAGACACAGTTATTTTTAGGACTGCATTAGTAGGGTATGCGGGCAGAGGAGATTTCTAATGTTTCAACTTCTACAAAAGTTGTAACCAGTGCTTAATTAACAGAAGACAAGAAGAGTGTAGAGGTCCAAGGTTTTTCTTGAGAGCCTACCGGCTGCCTTGTTGAATGCCAGGAGTGTCTGCCAAATATAAAGGCTGCCTAGTCTTGATTCCGGCTCTCTTTTCCCTTTGATATCTTTCACTCGGGGTCAAAGTGTGATGATGAAAATTAAGTCCGGATCACCGATGCCCACCATCTGCAACCACTGGCATCAATTAAATACGGGTTAGACCCATGAATTTCATAGGAGTATATGGAGTTTGACACTCAGATAGTTCCTGAACAAGGTAGTAGACTATGGCATGGCCTAATACTTGCTGTGAAAACTACCGTTTCAAAAAGTACCACACTCATGAAAACAGAAGGCAAAATGCAAAGCATCTAATGTCATCAGAGACTGCCTTCTAGTTGAAGATCTACTCAACTTAAAGTTGTAAGGTTGTACATTCAATTTCAAGCTACTTTCCTGATACAGGCCAAGCTCAAACTAAAAGGGACAGCAATATTTTTTTTATTTGCTAACGCCAAAACAGTTTGCTTTATTCTAGTAAGAAATTGATACATTAATTGGAAGTGGGCGACTGCCCACTTCAAGGAATGAAAACATCTCTAGTCAGGGTGAACCCTCAAAATCACTACAATAATCTGACCTCAACTGATGGCAGCTATAACACAGATGAGGCAGGCTTAATTTAGGGCAATGTGTAAAGTATTTATTCAGTATCAAACAGCAATAAAGCTAAAACACCAAGCAATACAAATCCCAAACAAAACAGAGTGAAATATAACAAACAAAATGACACCTTAATGACAAAAATCGCAAAAGGGGAAGCGGAGTTGAATTTTTAAAGATTTAAGGGAAAATAGCGCCAAAAAGCACAAACTAGTCAATGGTAGTCAATGGCTGCAGTAGATCAGGATCTAGACAGCATTCCAGGCCAAAAGCGAAGGAGCACGGGTCAGATACAACAACCAGGTTCGTCCTGGTCAAAGATTTACCTTCTGACTTGGTCCAAATCAGCTGCAGCAGTACATTTCTAAAGCCCCCAGGACCTCAGGTGAGGGCACTTGCAGGGTAGCAGGCAGAGGCCAACGGGAAAGTTCAGTCCAAATCCAGTTGCCACAAGTCAGCTTGAGACTTTAGGAAAAAGGCCTCTTGCAGATTGTGATGTCTCTGGTGCCACACAGGAGATCAGGCACATGACCCTTAGAGTCCACTTCTTTGTCCTGCGTATAAGAAGCAGGTCCTTCAGGACTCCTCCCAGGTCACAGAGGGACGGTTCAGTCCTCATCTGTTCTGCTGCAGGTCCAGAAGTGTTCTGAAGTGGATGACTGGAGGTGCCACTTTAGTGGATGGCACAATAGGTGCTTCATTTCACAAGTGGCATTTAACTTCCAGGCCATAGATGCATTTTTTACACCATACATTAAAGGCTTACAGGCAATTTAAATGTGCCAATTAGCATAAGTTAATGTAACAATGTCTAAAGGGGAAGCACCAGCACTCTACTCCTTGTTAGCAGGGGTAAAGAGCACTGAATTCTAAAGTCAGAATAAATATAGGGTCCAGCAAAAGGCGATAAAACGGTGGTGAACATGCTGAAAAGGTGGATTTCCTACAATTCTATATCAGTCAAATGAGGATTACAGAATTGGCACCCTTGGTGGTGATTTGAGGCCAACTAAACGGAGACTACTTCAGTACGTTTTTTGTGACTGAATCTGAAAAGCATGGCATGACAAAGACAAGACAGATGGAAGGTACATTTGCTCATTACCACATCAGATGATGACAAGAATATTGGATAATTTAAGTGATCCCATTGTGATCCATCCTGCAAGACCTGTTCTATTTATTACCATATTTTCAATATTCATGCTTACACTAACTTTGTGCACCGCCTAAATCATGCATCACCACCAACCTATCCCGACAAAGCTTGCATCAAAGATTCTGCTACTGATGGACAATGGGGCACAGCATGATGCACCTCTATACCCTTGTAGATATGCTGGCATTCGCCATACCGCCCAAAAGGATTTGCTTAAGATCCCATATTGGTTAGAAACACAATATTCACCTAACCAACTAGGAGGCTGGGCATGCTTAGTGAGACTGCTACTTAGTTGAGCCCTGCCTCTGCAGATATGTTACTCTACTGCCATGATTTGCAAGTGCCTTCTGTCCACAAACCTTCACATTCATAGCCATGCCCTAAATTGGAAATTATCATTGCACCATTTTTCCTACCTCTCAAACAAAGCGCTGCATTTTATTTTCTAAGTCAAGACTTGAAGGTTCAAGCTGCCAGAGTCTAGAACTTGTTTTCTTTGCAAATTTATTATACTATCATGAGTGGCTTTGCAAGAGCACTAGTGCGCCACTATATAAAGGTCCTGGCAACCATAGGACACATTTGCTTCAATACTGCATCCGTATGCTAGCCGCTGAGAGTATATGATGATATCCATACTTCGTAGCCATTCTTCCTGGTGTCAAAAACAATCATACACAAGTCTACTTGCTGCACTAAACATAAAAATGGTAGAAACAGTCTAGGGGTCCAAAGGCCCAAACAATACAGAAAACACATTAAATATGGGGGAGAAATTTCAGAAGCCTCAGACACATGGTAACGACTTTAGTAATCTCAAAAGGGTTCTTCAGGATGGTCTTCTGGCTCCATGGCTTGGTAAATGTGACATAAAAAAGCCCAGTGCGGGCCGGCACCACTGGTCTGCACTCAACAATAAAGAAAGAAACTCAAATATGGCTGGCAGATGGATCGGATCACACAGCCTTGCTTGTTATACTAATTCCTATCCGTCTCCGGTGAGGAACAGGAGCTGAAGTGTGCCTTCCTGAAATCATAGATGGATCCTTTTGTTTAATTTCCAAGTACAGAGAATGTTGAGGTAGCAATATTTCCAAGAAAAGGGATGACAAACTCAGAACTTAGGATTTTCTTTTCTGATGCACTGTAGTTTATGGAAGACCCAAGACCCCACTGATTGAGTTCTAGATCGTGAGTACAACCCCATGATTCAAACTATCAAACGCACAACGGCTCATATAATTTACAAAGCTTTGATCAATCAAGAGCAGAAGAGAATGTTTTTCCAAAAGAATCATGCCTTTTGTTTTGGTGAATTCCAAAATGTTATCCAATCCATAACAATATGTCTTACAAAAACTCAGGCTAGTTTGTGTTTCTCAAATAACTAATGTCACCTTTTCAAGGAAAAAGCATGGTTCAAATTG
Source organism: Calotriton arnoldi (assembly GCA_963921515.1). Lineage (NCBI taxonomy): Eukaryota > Metazoa > Chordata > Amphibia > Caudata > Salamandridae > Calotriton > Calotriton arnoldi. Next base: position 812,664 of record CAWUFW010000450.1, on the reverse strand, counting down.
ATTCATATTAAGAATATTTAAACTTTATACTGGAAAAAGGAGCTCAGATTAGAACCCGGAATCCACTCTGTCATTTTTACTAGCACTCTGAACAAACTCAAGTTCCACCAATGCTGCTTGAGTAAGTCTCCCTGTTGAATACAACAGCCATGCATCATCCTTAATTTTCAAGATTGTTTGCTGATCGAGTGTACGAAGCAGTGTCACGGTCGGGAAGGCTACAGAGTTACACTGTGGCTGGCAACAGCACCACCTTTCAAGAGGTTGCCACCAGAGGGGATACGCGAAGGGGCAAGTTACCCCTTCTAGCTGAGGGAGGAAGTGAGTAGATGGGGAAACTGAGGATTTGGAAGGGATGGGTAACATATGGGGACCATAGAGGGGAAACTAAGAAATATTTGTGTTCCTTCAGTTGGAGGAGAGATAAGAGGCAGTTCACAGAGAACAAACCTTTTCATTTATTTTTATTGAAATGCTTAGGAATACAAGGGTCTGGAATGCAATTAAAGGTCTTATCTCTAGCAGCTCATGGATGAACTAAGGTGATTCAGTGCAAATTTGTGCAGATTTTCGAGTCTTTCATCTGAAGGAACACAGGTTCCAACTGAAATTCAGCAGGAGACTGTTGCACGCAAGTATGTCAACCTTAATTGATTGTCTCAACCCACATTCTGGAGAAATGCCTGAGCTATTAAAGAACTCTGTCATGAAAACCACACCTCAAGGAGGGGCTAACGCACCTTGAAGCATGTGGAGCAGTTTCCTCTCTGCCTTACAAGAGAAACGCTCCATTCACCTTGCTTCAAAGGAAAAAGAAAAGATGGGTGAATATACTACATTTTGCCATGGGAAAAGAATAAAACTTTAAGAGTTCAATATCCTCACTTCCTAGCTCTTCTCTAACACACATCTCATCATAACAATGTGATCTTTTTTTAAACCCAGACTCTCAGCTATAATACACTAATTGCGCACTGTTCTTTGGTTGAGCTCAACTCAGTTTAGAAAAACCTACAGAACAGACACTGAACCACAGTCAGGGCTCCAACGAAACTTAGGATTTCTAGCTTGATTCAGACTGGGCTCCGTTTCTTCCTATCTAAATTCTAAAGATGTCCCACACGCTTCTGCTGGTACAAAGCTGCAATGCTTTCCAGGCTCTTCAATTCTTTCAACTCTTGTCCAAAAGAAATACTTTATGTAATTTAGGCTACTAAATTCTACAATGTCCTACCACCCCGTAATGGCACCATTAGACATCAGCTAGAGGGACACTTATGGTAATTCTCTTCGGCATGTCTTGAGTGCAAAGAGAGCTGTCTGGTTAGATTGTATTCTGCAGGCATCTTTAGTCTACATTTGGGAGGCGCTGATCAAGCGGGCTTGCAAAGCTCTTAAAAACCCCTTCAAGTAGCCATCCAATAACCTGCAGCATTAAGGGACTTTCCCACCAGTCAATACAAAATCAAGAGATGAAGAGTTACACCACTTCTGCAACAGTGATCATATACCCAGTAAGCAGGTACTAGGCCACAACCTGCAGAGAAATGTCTAGAAACTTTAATGGAATGCAAAATAAGAGGCTAATGTCAATTGGAGAACCACCCTCACAAAATACCCAGTGAATCCAAGACACCCTAAATGAGCCCCTGATAAGCGCTAGGCCCAATGGCAACCAACAAACTCTTCACCTTTACCTCTTCAGCAGACCAGTCACCAATGACATGGCCTTCAACAAGAATAAGAACCTTAACATGAGGAGTCTAAGTGGCAATGTGTAGTCCACCACTAACTGGAAACCCAACACCAAGATCAGGTTCCAAACAAAACGAAAACCAAAAACCTCCAGGGACACAGGTTCTAACTGCTTAGCATTACCTCCTTATCCTGGTTTCACTGAACAGGTTCTGAAATGCAACCTTCACGATAAATCTTACCAGCACGGTCCTACAGAGCAGTAGCCCACACATAAATAAGGCACTCAGGCTGAGCCCAAGAAATCCTCCCTTTGGAATAAATCACTTACTTAAAATCCACAAAATGATTAAAGACAAGGGCCATGTTATCTTAAGAGTAAAAGAAATTATTCACTAGTGCAGCCACTACCACCATTGCATCAGCCCTCTATCAACATGTTTAAAAACCTACCACAGAACAGACAGATGTCACTGATGTACTCACAATCAAGAGTTCAAACTATGCATCTTTGACACAACAGAGAGGATCTCTACTTGCACCAAAAACTCTTTCATCCTCAAAGTAATACATAACAAATTGGGATAGAACCCGGTCTTCATTGAGGAAATTACGGATCTGGCCTTAACAAACCAAGTTGTATCACACAGAGCCAACGCTCATGGTAATCTTTAAACTCTAGTTTGAGAAATAAACAGGCCGCTGTAGTGGGCAAAATTGTAGACTGTCTAGATCTCAGTCCCTATTCATTCTGAAGGCGAAAGTGGACCTTGTCTTCACATGAAGTATTGTTACCACAGTTCCTAATGTCTAACCCAAATCTGGGTCAGATTGTTTCCTGGTCACATTTTATACAACTTATAAAAGCAATCATATTAAAAATGAAACTCTTCCATCAGGCCAACCCTAATTAAAGCTGGCACCAAAGAAAGGAGGAAGGTCTCGCTAACAACAATCCACAAAGTATTCAAAAGTAAGCGCTATCCACCAGCATAAACAAATACTATTCCAGAAGTTCTCAATGAAAATTTCCACCACAAACCTTCCTGAATGATGGAGGTGATAGTCCTCAAAATCAAAATTTAAAAAAAAAATCTCTGGAAAGGCAGCCAACAAGTGGATAAAATTAGACATGGCCAACGTGAAGATAGTTGACCGGAAACTGAAACAATGGAGAAAATCCCAATCAGCAACTCACAGGTTTGTAAACTCAAATAAATGAGTACCAGAGAGCAGTACAAAAGGTTAGTAAACAGCGTTCAGCAACTTAATTTTATCATTTAACATGTCAAATGTGGACGCTTTTTCGAATTATTCAGACAAGTAACTAAGCCACAGGTTTTAGACTAGTCCCTTTAGTGTCAGACCACTACTGGGTGGACCTGATGCCCTGCTTTCAAAAATTCATAAGTCTATATCAAAAAAAGTTCAGAATTCCCACCATGCAACCTGATCACACTACTATAATCCTTACTTGTTTCCACTTTCTTCCGCAGTGAGCCTTGAGAAAATGCTCTAGCAGCTGATAAACCGAAAGCAGCAAGATTGCCTTCTGAGCTTAGCTCTGCTGCTACAATAAAGGAACACAAGGCCTCACAGAATGAGGAGCTAAATGGAGTACCCAGCTTGGAATGTTGCGAGCTGAACACTCTTAGTCTCAAATACTTACAGGCTACTTTTCTACATGATACGCTTAATCTGAGACCAAGCACTTTAAACCCGATCGCCTAGCTAGTCTGAATTTCAAGAAGCATTGAGAGAGGTCAATCAGGATGTTTGGCACTCAAGTGTGGAACTAGTTGCTATCAGACTTTATGAATTTTCCTAACCTGCCTTTGTAAAAATAAATAAATAAAAACCTGAAAACAAATCTATTCAAAGAGGTTTTTCCATCCTTTCTTTGAAGCTCCCTGGTCCACATCTGATCTGTCCTTTAAGGTCCTGCCCTTAATAGACAGAGCCTTGAAGTGCACATAGCGACCATCGAGTAAGACCTCAATTGAATAACCTTCGGGTGATACAGAGATACTACTTACAAGGACCAGTCTTTGTGGGGTACGGGAAGCTTCCTCTATTCCCCAACAGAGCCTTAAAGAGGCTTCCGAACAAGCCTGCATTTGAAGAAAAAAATACCACTAAAACAAAATAATTAAATAGAACACATGGGGCGGGGGGAATTGACCGCAGGCAATCAAACTCTTGGCAGAAAGAGATGCTGAATAACAGGATACATGTGGGAATCTCACCGGAATCAAACACAACAAGCCTGGCTCATGTGGCAGACTTCAAACAAAGCAGACCGTGGCCTGCCACTCTCTCAGAAAAGGTAGCCCTAGAGGATAGCAGGACAGCCAAGCAATTTAAAAAGAAAAAGTATGATTTTTTTTTTTTTTATATTTGACAGGCCATATCAGATTTTAAAAAGTGCTATTTTGTGAAAATGCTCTACCATAATAAAGCATTAAACAATTAAGCAGGAGTTCAAATGTATACCAGCAAACAGATGGGAGCTCCAGTATATCTATTGCTAAGTAAATCCCATTTACCCTGGGTTGCATTTCACGCTGTGATATCATATCTGGAACAAGTCACTTTCCCCCCATCTGCGCAGAACATCTGTTCTTGCATGCTCCAGAGGTTAGGTGGGGGTTGCAGGGGGATGTTGCGGAGGCCACTGCCGGAGAATGATGTCATACTAGCAGCGCCAACGGTAGCTGCTACATTTAGCAAGTTTATTGCAGACTTACTGTGGAATAGAAGTTAATTCCCCAGGACCTGATATTGTGCCTACTTCTTCACACTCGCCACTCCATCCAGACCCTTTCACAGCAGCTGGAAGAAAACAACCCATGTTGCACAATACCAAAGACAGAAGAATCTACAGGGAGCCAAAAGGTACAGACTGAATATACTCAATAGAAAAAAACACTAAGTGAACAATTTCTACAGTTCCACCAATACTTGTATTTGTCATTTATACAGCTCACAATCGGTCATGGTATGGCTTTGCAGCAAGCACATCTTTGAACAAGCTACCAAACTCAAATGCCAGGCAATGGACACACATATCGAACAAGAAGACACACACATGGCCTGGTAAAGCCCTCTGTGTCATCCTTGGTTAATTGCAGGTTTGAAGCCAAGGAAAGGTCTTTACTCCACTAAAAGCACAACACAGACTGGACCAGACACCAGCCTTATATGGAAACCTCGAAACACTTTAGGAAGTCAACCATGATCACTTTAATAATCACTAAACTGTTATTCTGGCTAGCCTTTGGGATCTAGTGCTTGGGGGCATGCAACATGAATACAAGAGACAAAGGATACGCACTCTGGTCTTGCCCTCTACAAACACAGCTAAGAAGCTAGAGTCAGATAGCAAATGAACCAGACGGTATAACCCCGAGCTGATGAATTTGTTTCTAATCCCACGACATATCTCACAGGCACAAATACGATTAGAATATGGCCTAAAAAAAAATCAGATACCAGCAAGGCAAGGAGCCTTGGCCAAATATTATTGGAGGATGAGGGCAGCAGAAGACAACACCTTAGCCCATTATTGTTGGCAGGAGATTGAAAATCAATCCAGGCTAAGCAAATCTACTTTTACAGTTCTAAAAGAATCCCTTTCAGCATTACAGTTGGAAGAGGCCTGGCTTACAATCACTACCTACTCTGGATTTAAAAACATAGTGGTCAAAGCAACCAAACAGCCACTGGACAAAACAGCCTTTGCAAAAAAACAACACGCATGGGCTGTGATACAATCTTACAAAATGCTGAACCCCAACAGTACTTGTCCGAACACTTTTCACACCATAAAAAGCGAAATTTGACGCTATTGAGGCTGGGGTCATTCCCTACGAAAGATCTCACCCCAAAATGAAAACAGACGTGGATGACAAAGGAATGCCGTCTCTGCGGACAAGGTGACGAGTCACTATTACATCTATGTATTTGTCCTTCATTATTAGATATCCGGAAAACTGTCCTTCGGGAAATATTAAGGAGAGAACAAATAAGGACTTGCAGAGCTGCAGTTATAAAATGCCTTGGAGGCTCGTCTGTCCAATTGTCCTGTAGAGCCATAAAACTTTGGAACATTGCTGCTAAAGAATTAGACAAAAAAAAGAGAACTGACCTGAATATTTTTAAACTGAATTGCTTTGTACACTCACTTTTCTATCGCTTTGCTCACATTTTTTATACATTTCCTATTTAATTAGTTGACCATTCCTCTAGGATATGAATTTTGTCGTGTTTTTATTCTTTTGTTTTTAACCAAATGATTGCTTCACGCTCTATGTACCTCGGTGGCTTGTCCCACCCTTTTATGATTTTAATGAAATCAAATAAAAGCATTATTGACTTACTGACTGACCCAGAGCTGCTGGGAATATCTTCCACCAGCGGTCAGAGGAACCAGCACTTGTATTCCCTGGCTCAGTTCCTAATGAGATAACCGGTATTGTCATAGTTCAAGACAGGGGGTGTAATTATCCAAAGGTTACCTGGATAAGGTACATCTGCCTCTCAACAAAAATAAGGCAAATAAAAATATCCTATGCAAATATAACCTTAAGGAAAAAATAATTTTAGCTTCTGGGTGTTTTAATGCTCAAAGAGGGTGGAAACAGTTAATGGACACCTGTTGACACACATTTCAATGCCATTCTGGATCTGTGAGCTTGAAATAACATTCTGTAGGTCTCCGGAGTACAGAAACTGCTTTGTCGGAATAGAAACAGCAGTTCCAGCTGAAGCAGAGCTGGCACACCTAGGAGTGCGCCCCCAACCCTACAAACTAAAAAGGTTGCTAAGTTCATTCCATTATTTTCTAGGTTTATTCTTAATGGGGTGTCTTTACATGAGGTATTAGAACATGGATATAGTTCTGCAAGGTCTTTGGGGTGCAAGATAGACTCTGGATTCCATCTTACTACACAAACATGGCGGCTGCAGCCTACTCTTAATGCATTAGCATGCCCATGCATAGACGTGGGCGTTTGGATTAGTGCAGCTCATTACCTTTCGAATGAAGCAGTAATCTTACCTGTCAAGAACACAACAGTTACTAGCATGGAACCGGCGACTGCCCTCACCGAAAGAGCAACTTAGGACTGAAAAAGAAACACAGTTTCTAAGGTATAGGCAGAAATAGATAGATGACCGGACCCTGAGGAGGACAATGAATGGAGGAAGGCTGAATGGTTTCAAGAAGGGTGTAAGGAGGTGTCCACTTCAGGTCAGACCAGGTACACATTTGTCCATCATGAAAGTCTTTCCTTATTTGGAGAGTAAAATGGTGTCAGCAGCAGGAGCAATTTCAAAGAGTACCTTCTTCCTGTGGTATCGCATGATACAATAATGTTTCGGTAATCAAGGATTCCAGGCAGAGATTCTCAGGGAAACTGGTGGACATGGATACAATTTCCCAAACTATTATTCCTGGTATGAAACAAAGCGGACAGCAATAAGATGCAACAATTTCTGGTCAGAGAATGGCGAGAAGTTGTATGGATATGGAGAAAGCATCCATGACATGGAAGCCTGGCTGGAACTCTTGATGCCCATGGATAACGTGCTGAATATAGAGGGAGACCGGAGGTGCGCAAATAAAGTCCAGGAGATCTGAAGCAAGTATATCCCAGGTGAAAGCTCCAGTACAATGAGGGTCTATGGGTCATATAGAGCATCGTTGAGGTGGGTCAGATATGCTGGTTAGAAAATAAAGGAGATATGCATTTCACCAAGATCAATGACAGGTTTATTATATAGGTTATGTCTATCCTTGGAGGAAAAAAAAAACTATTTATGGTCCAGTGTTTGGGATATGAAATGCGCTGAATGCAATTTCTTCCTTACACGGGCTGCTTGCTCCATAATCATGGGTTCCATAGCCTTGGGCACCTTACCTAAACGAGTACTGGCGTTAATAGGGTTGGGAAATTATGCACAAATTCTTGGGAGGCCAGTACTAGTAACTTCAAGTGACTAAGGCCTTTCTGTGTCCTGAAAAAGGCTTCCTGGCAGGCATTTCTTTATAGGAATGTTCTCAATAAAGTCATCATCAATATAGATACCAATACTGAAGTCCTCATCACCCTTTGCAACAGCAAGAGACCATCTGAACCGCTTTACTTCTTTGACAGAGACCGATAGTCTTTATCGGGAATGTGAGAGCTTCATGCAGCAGTCATAGGTTCAAAGGTTTGTAAGCGAAAGCTTTGTGGGTATGGCAGCATCAATAGCAGCTGAACCGAACATGTGCGAGCTTCAAAAACCATTCTGTAGGTCTACTGGGTACAGCAACTGCTTTGTAGGTATGGAGCAGCAAGCCCAGCGTGCCACATCTGAAGCACCTCTGGCACGCATAGTAGTGCATATGGTGAAATCCAGGCATTCTAGTATCCAGGAACATGTGGAAAGACAATATGCTGCACCAGTCTATATGTTTTTGAAGGTGTGCCCCGGTGGAGGTTTTCTTCTTAAATGCATGAAGGCAATTAGGGCACTCTATAGAAACTAGCCTAAGAGGCAGAGGAGAGAACATTTGTGAAGCTTGGGGCACAAAGTAAAGTTAGAGACTCGAGTCAGGTAAACAATCATGAATATGTACTCTCCACAGAAGAAATCTCTTTCAGGAGCAGATTCATGGCAAGGTTGTGTTTTTAGGAGACTGCAAGCATTTCAAAAGGTTTCATCTACAGAATCAGTGTGCACTATACACTGACCACATGGCAGTACCAATGAGAAGGTTTGAGGAGTAGAGAAAACTACTGCACTATCTTCCACTAGTGGTTGTGTCCGTTGAGTGATAGTCCCAGCAAAATGTCAGCCAGTAGCGTACGAATATAGGCAACTGTCTCATGTTGGACTTCTATGAAAAAAAAACAATGTTGTTCGGAAGACACTTATACTTGCCACTATAAGAACCTAGGGAGGGAGTCATACTTGGCTGACTTTTGTGTGTGATACTGGATTATCCGATTTGCTGGAATATACTTATATCTGTGCCTGGTGCATGGGAGCTTCACAGCTTCAAACCCTGCTGCAAACTTAAGCATGAGATTAATTCAAACTCAGAGATTTGGCAATCTCTTGCACTCTCGCGTAAAAACAAAAAAGCAAGGTCAACCACCAGCAGAAATAGCAGCAGTATGATGACACCCTACCTATTCTGAATTGTTCTAACTGGAATTCAATCACAAGGTAGTACTGATCTTATTTAGTGCCAACAAGTTGCCTAAAGGCAGAGAAAACAAGGGCAAGTAGCATGGCGTTTTCACTCTGAGGAACCACTCAACCTGCATATCACAAAGGTTTCCTCCTCCAAGCACAACCTTAGAAAACCATTGGCCGGAGCACTGTCTGGAAAAGTCAGCCGACGTAAAGGTAAGCCAGCACATTCTCGCTCACTGCCAGAAGACTGCTGCAATGCAACAAAGTAATGCACCTCTCCTGGCACTGTTAGCCTTCATCGTTCGCTATGCAAAATAGGAGCTTCCATGTCCTCTCCATGCCAATAGTTTCTGGAGATCCAGGAGACTAGATCTTCTCACACCAACACTTCAATCCTTTCCTCTAACCGCTGGATCAACAGGTGGAAGTGTGGGTCTATATTTCCACAATTATACAGAGGGCACTGAAAAGTACTTACACATTTCAATGGAACAGGAGGTCATTGCTTTCTAAACATTAATCTACAATCTTTTCCCAAGAGCATCTAAATTCCTCACACACTTAGAACCGTCTCAGATTAAACACTCAAACTGGGATAATACCCATACTATCACTCAAGGGAGAGCCTTTGGCTCGGAGCTTGACAGCAAACCCCACGTGGGCATGCACATCACACTCTACTAAAACAAACACAACACTAACTGTTCGTTTGGAGATAAAATACTTCATCCAAGACTCTACCCTTCATGTGGGTATAGAGCCACTTGCAAAGGATTGGACTCAAACATGTACCTCTCCAAGCTTCCTTTACATGCAAACCTCTCTCCAACACTCCTTAATCAATACTCAAACCGATTAAAGTAGTGCGACATGCGAGCACAGTGTTTATAGTAGAAACTTTCCTTTTAACCAAATGACACCAGCCTTAAACTTCCTAAGTTAAGCCTATCACCTAAAGAAACTCACTCCATCTTTAAAGCACAGCACGTACCATGCCAAGACAGCATAATACAGCCAAATATGTAGCTGTCAAACTTGTAGTTGCAGGAGAACTCGCACACTGTGAAGAAAGGGTGGCCTCCATGACTCAATGCTGTTCCTTACAGTCAGCTAAGAGGGGCTTTGATGGGCTGCATGCTTCTCTGGCATCTGCCACTTCTATTTTTACATCCTCTGTTGTATAGATTTCCTTTTGTTACAAATGCTCCAAAGTCTTCAAGGCTACTTCTTGAGTCGATAGGCAGATGTCAGCAAGCACTCAATTTACTGCGCCATTGTGTCAACTTTATTGAGAATTCTCTAAGAAAGACTATGCGATGCAAAAGGCTACATTTCAAATATTAATTCCTATGCGTGCAGGCAAGTTCAGAGCAAGGAAGAAGAAAAGATGAGAAGATGAAGACAGGCAGAGCAGATGTGTCCCATATAACGTACCCACAGGTCAGAATTGCAACTTGCTGATTGAAAGTGTTGCAAATTGCATACCTTTCAGCTCAAGAGGCTGTTTCCTACATCTACTCTTCTGAGAATGAAGGGCGTGTCGATGGACGCAAATAGTGGAGCGCAAAGTAAAGTTAATGCATGTGTTTTATTGCCATTCACATAGAGGGTGGATGATTCTTCCTTAGTGAACTAAAGCTCAAATGTCTTATCTATACAGGGCATCACCAAAAATATCCCTACCTTGCCCGGGCATCCCTGTGATTTTGGTAACCAACATGCAACTGGTGGTAACAAACTGTACTAGTGCCACACAGTTCTAGTCCCTATGCACATCTGCCTGGAACCCAAGTGATTATACACAAATATGAAGAATAGTATCTACAAATAAAGGGCCACAGGATGGAGTCAGCAGCCAAATTGGCTTGATGCACCAACTAAGGTAGAAACAACTAAACTCATTTTTAGTGCTAAATGTTTGACGTTTTTCACTCTACTCTATAAAAAAACCTTCGCCAACAATTAGCAAAGTCAAAAGTCTTGAGCTGACATTGAGTTTCAACAGTATAGGTTGGTGATGACAGCTGAGGAAGTTGGCATCAGAACTCACTCGTAATGGCTTAATTTTAAAAAAAATGCATGTCAGCAGTCCAAGACGCAATCCAAATCTGGGTCTGAAATGTACTGGTATCAGGGGGTACGATGAGACAAGATGAGTCCAGCCTGTGGGTTCTCCAAGAATTAAATACATTAAGATGAAAAAACACAAATTTTAATATTGCAACTTAATTGAACATTTACAGTCCCCGCACTCGTCGGGAGAGACCAATTGTGTGGTAGAAGAAGCCACGCCAATGACCCCTTGCTGCACTACAAGGTGAAACCTCCTTCTGACCGAGATCCAGCAGCCTCCTTCACTCCTGCTCTTAAGGAAGGCAGTAAAGACCCTCCTCTTCAAACAACACTTCTCCCACAAGAAATCTCTCCAGGTGATGTAATCCAGGTGGTAACTGCCCTTGTCCATCCAGCACCCTCCCCTTCGTCGTAACCCTCCTCGCTGCCAGTGCCCTCTACCCCATCTTTGTACAGCACTGCGCTGGTCTGCCACTAGGTTGGGGGCCATGTAAATCACTATACATACGTAGGCTGACAAAGGAGGAAAGAACATTGACATCTATAAAACTGCATGATAAGGAACTTTCCTGGTTTTGAATATTTTAGAACCGAGACAATTTACAGATGAGCGATCATGCAAAATCCATCCTTGGGTAGCACTCAAGACAGGCCGCTGAAAATAGGCGGTTTCTCGGGGGGGGGGGTCTTCTAGGAAGCAGACAACACATGGCATAACTTGTTTGTGCAAAGGTTCATCTGGCACACTGGAAAGGAGACTTCTGTTTTCTCGCTTGGGTACTTTTTAGTGAGCTGATCAAAAAGGGAAGATGTACAGGTTGGGCTGGTTCAGGTGATAATATGAGACAGCACTTATATAGCGCGTAGCTACCCGGAGGCATCCCAGCGCTAAGCGGTAAAGCTGAAGCTTCAAAAATCACTTCGGAAAAAGCCAGGTTTTCAACAGCTTACGAAAGGCCATATGATTGGGTTCCTTTCGTAAATAGAGAGGGAGGGAGTTCCATAGTTTGGCGGCATTATAAGAGAATAATCGGCCACCACTTCTGGCCCTTTTAATTCTGGAGACGACGGCCAAACGTAGCCCATCAGAGCGCAGCGTCCTGTTTGCTCGATAGGGCTGTACCATAGATGAAATAATCGCAGGACTATTTCCTCCCATAATTTTAAGGGAAATGCACATGGCCTTGAAGTAGACTGTCTCCTGGACCAGAAGCCAATGAAGGAATTTTATGGCCGGTTTTGCAGACTGTCGATTCGAAGTCCCCATGAGGACTCTTGCGGCACAGTTCTGCACTATTTGGAGCTTGACAAGGACTGATTTGGGAGCCCCAAGATATAGGGCATTCCCGTAATCCAGGCGTGAAAGAATATGGGCCTGGACCGTGAGCTTTCTTGCCTGAAAGGGAAGCAGAGAGAGCACCTTACGAAGCATCCTTATGATGCCGAAGCAAGAGGATGCCACCTTCCTGGCCTGGACTTTGAAGCTAAGGTCTTGGTCTAGCCTGACCCCAAGCTCTTAATCTCTGGCTTAGGGGCGGGGCCCATACAGGCTGGCCACAAGGTGGCTGCTGTAAAAAGAGAAGGATTGCCAAGGAGCATAAGCTCAGTCTTGTCACCGTTCAGTTTAAGATGCGAGTGTACCATCCATTTTGCTACTTCTTCAAGGCAGGGGCGGAGACAGATGGGGGCCTTATCTGTGTGATTCAATGCAACGACCAGTTGGGTATCGTCGGCATAGGTCACAATATGTACCCCAAAGGGAAGCACGATGTCCGCAAGGGGAGCTATATAAACATTATAAAGGAGTAGGGCTCGGGGACGATCCCTGGGGTACCCCACAGTGGAGAGGCAGAGATTTCGAGATAGCTTCACCCTCAAATATCTGGAACGATCTTTCCTCCAGGAAAGATTGCAGCCAGGTTAGGGCTACTCCAGACACCCCCAGATTTCTGAGTCGCTGGACCAGGATACGGTGGTTGACCGTATCGAAGGCCGCACTTAGGTCTAGAAGAATCGCAGCCGAAGAGCCTCCTGTATCGAGAATCTTTCTGGCATCCTCCACGACTGCCAGCAGAGCTGTTTCCGTCCCTTGGCTCGGGCGGAAGCCGGTTTGAGAGAAGGGGAGGAGTTTATGAGACTCCAGGTACAGGGAGAGCGTTGAGTTGACATGCTTCTCCGCTATTTTGCTAATCCCTGGGAGAAGCGAGATGGGGCGGTAGTTGCCAAGACAGTCTGGGTCCAAACTAGATTTTTTCAGAAGAGATTTCACCATAGCTTTTTTCCACAGAGGGGGGGGACCACACCCGCAGATAACGAGGAGTTAACCAGGTCTAAGATAATTGGATGATAGTGGATAGCACCGGATTATATGACCCAGGGAAGGATGCACCATAATAACACTGTCTCAATGTGTCTAAAGCAGACTCTACTGCTTAGCCAAATACTGCCTGGTGTCCTGACATTCAGATACTTAGCTCGTCTCACACATCTCTTTCAACACAAAGGGGGTGCAATCTCTGGGTGGACTTTGACCCGACTGTCACACCCCAGATCAACACAGTTACCAGAAACAGAATACCTGGGCTACGGTGCCTGCAAGTGACTGTCCATTCTTTACAAGTTTGTCCAGCCCATGAGCTGTACTGGCTTGACTGCTGCCAAGTCATCTACATAGGACTTCCTGCCTAATCTCTACACAAACTCCAAAGGGCCGAGAACCACCAGATTCACGCTGTCACAAGAAGAAAATAAGCTCACTGAAATAAGCCGACTACATCATCCCACGAAATTAAACAGTGGTTTTCACTGAATAAAAATTGCATTGAAGACAAATCTCTGCACGGCCGCAGTACCTGCTCCCTCCTCATGTTGTTCCAACAGTATCAGTCAACACGAAGGATGCTTGCAGTCCATCCAGTGAAGTACTGGCCTTTTCATGACGTGCTTCACTAAACTGAACACAGACTCTTAGAAAATGTATACCAATCACCCTACAGTCACGCACATAATGACTGGAAGACCCAACAGAATCAAAATTACTTTATTATTGTCTTACTGACTTCGCCAGCTTCTGCATTCTTGTCCCATGTCTCCAATGAGGGGTAGCGCACATGCTAGAGCAAAGTTGTTAAATTATTATAAGAAATGTTATTTCTGAAATAACTCGAGCACTGAAGACGTCAGCCAATATAAGCACCTGAATGGCATTCAGCTGTCAGGCCTTAAGGTAGTCCAATGATGCTTACAATAAAACAGTCTCTTTACGCTGAGAAATGGAAAACCATGCATCCCAGTGGAATTAAATAACCAGCAGTCATATAACAAACAAACAAACACACAAAAACAAACAAACACACAAAAACACACAAACAAACAAAAACACACAAAAAAAAAAAAACAAAAAAACAAACAAACAAACAAACACAAAAACAAACAACCAAACACACAAAAACAAACAAACAAACACAAACAAACACAAAAACAAACAAAAAAACAAAAACAAACACAAACAAAAACAAACAAACACAAACAAACACAAACAAACACAAACAAACACACAAAAACAAACACACAAAAACAAACACACAAAAACAAACACAAACAAACACAACACAAACAAACACAAACAAACACAAAAACACAAACAAACAAACACACACACACAAACACACAAAAACAAACAAAAAACAAACAAACACACACACACACACAAACAAACAAACAAACACACAAAAACAAACACACACAAAAACAAACAACAAACACAAAAAACAAACACACAAACAAACAAACACACAAAAACAAACAAACACACAAAAACAAAACAAACACACAAAAACAAACACACAAAAACAAACACAAAAACACACACACACACACACAGATATCAAACAAGTCTTGTTTGTACCATCAACCAGATGTGAAACATTACCACACAACACACCGGGCAACCGTTTCTTTATTAATCCGTCTCAATGAGCCTAGTATCTGGTCAATGGGAATCCAAGATCGATGCAGGCTATGTGGAACCCTAAAGCACTAAAACCAAACAAGTCATAGACGTGCTCTATGCAAATGCAGTTGTTTATTAATTTATAAATCGGTATTTGTAAATCGCAGACTTTTCTGCCTGCACAGAACAGTGCCTTTGGAAGTAAAGAAAGGAGTGAACATGTTTGCAAAGGCAGGCGAGAAACTATATATGAACAAAATGGCAAAATTAACATAATTATAGCAACAAGGCTGGCAGCAGAGAATGTGAGAAACAGCATATGAGGAAGGATCAGTCTTTGAGGTGGCCTTGGAAAAGATTACATATCATTAGAAAATTGAATAGGAGCCTCTTTGAAGGAGAAAACCACAGGGCCAAAAGTAAGCAAATGAGGACCTCTATGAAAAGGAAATAAAGACAAAAGATGAGATAAGCAAGTTGTGACATACACTTTACAGCTGGACACTGATTTGAGTAAGACAAACTCAATGGTCACGGATACAGCAACTTAGATTGAGAAAATTTATTGTAAGAAAAGACTCTCTAAGAAAACACACTTACCAGTGTGGAGAATTACACAATGCAGCCCACTATGAGTCAGGTGCAGTGATATCCCTGGACAGGATACCACCCTGCCAAATTACAGGTTTTACCAGGTGCGGGGCCACAGATGATAAAGCCAAACGCATCTCTGCACACATTTCCCTCCTATTTGAAGAAGCAGGAAAATAGACAAACAGTCCTGGAATTCGAAGCCACTTGTGGCCTTGAACCTGGTAAATTCAAATCCTTCATGTTGGCCCCCATGCTGTGGCTGAAAACGTGTGATGCCCGGCGGCTGGGGGGGGTGGGGGGGGGGAAATGAGTAGGGGGGATATACTGGCTAAAATTGATAACTCTGGTCCTAGTACCTTCCCATCTAATTACTCTGTATTGAGGACCTAAGATAATAAGTAAAAATTTAGATGAGGGTGGCTTTGAGCCATTTTCAGAAGTTGGGTCTTTGAAGAATCTTTGAGAACTCTGAAAAATATCTGGTGTGACAGTCAGTTGAGCATTCTAAAGGACGACAGCATGAGAAATTAATTTAGACCAAGAAAGGTTCATAACAGCATGTAAAAGGGCCAGGTTAAGGTAAAAAACAAATTGAAAAAAACATACTACATAATCGGGAACAAGAATGCACAGCAGAAGAAGCTGAAAGATCACAACATCATCATCTTAACAGACTACTGTTGGGAGATTGTATCCTCATCCCCCATTTGGGACCTCTAGTATTTAATGAGCAATGAAGCATGGAACTCAAGGATGATCACTCAACAATCTGCACAGATATGGAAACAGGACTCAGGACACAACAGAACAACACTGTGAATTGTTCACAGGAGTAGATGTAGGAAACAGTCCCTTGAGCTAAAAGCTATACGTGATCTGCCTCCCAAGGAGGGGATTCAGCCAAAGTCACGCCTACTTTTATGAACTTAACCAAAGGCTGATTCATCCGAAAGCATCTTTGCCCTGTTCGGTGCGGTTGGAACATTTCATACAAGATTAACTATTTTTGGTTTGATTCAAGTACTGTGGGACTTACAGCCCTATCAAGGTTATTGTTTTTGCTGACAGTGTTATTTACATGAGTGCAGCCAATAACCTCCCTCCCCCTTAAATGGCAAGCCCAATGCCACCCGAAAACATATGGTGTTCTTCTCACACGCAACAAGATGTTTTGCTAAAAGGAGAGCCATGATCAATATGTTGTCTTCTTACCAGAACATGCCTTTTGTTCTGTTCTGTGATTAAGTCTACTGAAGCCAGCAGAACTCTCCTCATTGCTCACAGAGCAGGGATTGGACTTGGTCAGCAGTGGCGAACAGGCCCACACTCTTAATGGAAGTCTTAGAATCTTGCTCTAAAGGCATGCATGCGCTAAAGCAAGGGAGATGCCTGCCTTCTGGGGTGAATCCAGGAATGTATTTTTAATTTGAGGAGCAAAACCTATTTCAATCAAATAGACAAAACATTCACCAATAAACTTCCCATGTCCGACTAACAAGAAGAAAAAAAACTGTTGTGGACGGCACAAGTGGCTATGCAATTTTACAACCTAAAGTTACAGCATGTTTTTAACATAGCAGTTTCCATCTTTGTATCCTACGCGCCAAGCTCCCCAACTAAGTCAGTGAAGGAGTGAATGCTGTTTCAGAGGTTAACTTGCAGATATTTTAGAGTTCTTAACATAGCAAGAACCTAGTTACAGAGAAACAAAGGGCTGTACAAGGAAAAAAGAACATAGGAACAACACTCAGGATGAAACAATTTGCAATTGTGTGAAATAGTAGGGGGGGGAAAGAGTCAGAAGGTTGTAGCACAGAGGAGTTGGTTGAAGGTGGACTTAACTTTTTAAAAATACTAGGCTTAAAGGTGCCATTTTCTCCTCAAACGCATAGATTGATATGCTGCAGCAGGGACAGCCTGACTGTATTGTAAGTAGCACACAGCTCCCATGCAAAACAAAATAACCCAAGACTCAATGCTGCAGCCGCATCCCTGGCCTGAAATACAAATCAAAGTTCTGGGGCTCCGGCTCACTTGCCCTACACTAGAAACAGAGGAAATAACATTCAACTCTATAAACCACTTGCACACCAGGCTTTAATTTTCAAACTCAAATCCCACCTGCACTACTCACAAGATAAAAAAAATGATGGTTTCAAATATGAGGGCAAGTAAAAAAATAAAAAAATACAGCAGAGCTAAAAGCCGAAAGGGCTTGGTCATTTAAGTGTGTCCAAACTAACATCATTCATTGTCTCCATTTCCATGGCTTTTTCCATCTTTTAGCTCTCTATCCATGAAACGTGGTGTCCACAACTAGAGGATAAATGTCTGGCTTACCTGAAGGAGTTCGCCTCGTTTGAGTCCCTCCGATACTTCAGCAAAAGACATGTAGGGCTCAAAAATGGTCTTCTTCCGGCCTTTGCTTGGCTTATTACGGTTTTTCTTTTTATCAATTGGTGTTGACGTTGCCCCATTAAATCCAGCTGGAAAATACAATGTGTACAAAGTGTCTTTTACAACTGAATGTGATTTTATTCGATTTGTCAAGCATGTATGCATATATTTCTCATCTTGGAGAAACTCAACACTTCCCCTCACAGTGAAGTCATGGAGCTTCTGGTGTTTTTCCTATGGTGTGTTTATTATTCTGGCTTCCTGGTCATATAGATGCCTTTCCACCACGTGCGCAATACCTCAGCCCCTTCATTCCTTTGCCCTGCATGCTGTCCATGGTTTGTGCTCCCGGTACTTTCCTCATTACTTAGCCAAATACCTTTTTTTGACAGGACTCCTTTCGACTCATTTGGAGCCACCCTAATGATCACAGGAGCCTCTGTCTTTTTATAGGTGGGTCCTTGGTCTCTGGGTATGTACCTTTGCGCACCACCGTGTAAAGGCATCTTCAGTTTAGTTCAGAAACAAGCCATTCTTTGCACCACATTTTAACCTATTTTATCCCACTCCGGTCTGCATTAGAGTTTATTATTTGCTTGCTTTTTTCACCCAATTTTCATAACTTTCCATAACATACATGCCCTTTTCATCTCACGATAAACAAGACTTACAAATTGGTTAAACTCCACAGAAAAATCATGTCGCCTGACCCCTTGACACATGCTTCGAAGACTTGCTAGTGCCCCACCTCCCTCTGCTCTGATACATCGCCGCAACTTTCAGAGGTCCACTTTCTTGTCCTTTTGGTTGGACCTTGAAATTGTCTTGGTCCAGGTCATGAAAAAGGTACCATCTTTTCTATAGTACCCGAGGGTCGTCCACGGGTTATCTATTGCACTGGACGAATATACAGATCTATCGTCATCTCTCTCAAGCGAGTTTCAGAGACGAGAGAACCAGACCATAGGACTCAATCCACTTCATGACTGCATGTTCCAGACCTCTAGCCATGTGCCATAGCACTGGGTTTTGCTGCGCCCAATCTGACACCACAAGAGGAAACCACAGGATACAAGGGCAGAGTGCAGCTACAAAATGCTTAGATGGCGGTGGTAGGAATGGTATTGAATGGGAGTTGAATGGGAGTTGAAGATGTGACGTGGATGCGGTTGATAAATTTGGAGCCACAGAAAACATACGAGGTGGGCAGAATTATTAGGTAGCTCTTTGCATATTCTTTGCTTTAGGGCTCTCAACTGTGCAACTTAAGACTTATGTTTGAGTACCAATTAACATTGCTCAGGTTTTAGGGAAGGGAAACGTTTTGTTACGTCTCTGCAGAACACAAATATTGAGGAAAAAGACTAGTCAATGGCGTCACAACTCCAAAATGGTGTCCCGAGTGAAAAACGTAACACAACCCTCATATAGTGGGAAGGGTAAGTCTTCAAACTGTGCTAACATTTCTCTCAGGCTGTGATAGTTAGAGATGAAAAAACTGGTACACACTTCATTAAGCAGTTTTACATTTGTTTGTGTTTCTGCATCAATATCTACCAAAATCCAATTCAGAGTAAACTATTAAAACCAGAGAGTGTATGCTACTGGAGAAATGCAGACCACTACTTTAATGGCACTGCAATCAAATACCTCAATGCTTCAATGGGGTTACTGTGCACACCTTTAAAGCATTTTAGATGTGCATTTTGAGCACACCTCATCAAAGTTAACTGTACTGATGTAATACTGTGGATAAATGAAGCAGTGGTGAGCGTAACTTGGGGTAGAGGTGAAGTGGGGGAATGGCACAGCTTGATATTACTCGGGAGACAAACTATATGTTTTCAATCCTTGAATTACTAATGTTTGACACAAAATATATTGCACTCTGCCTGGTTGCCTAGGACTGTAAATCAACATGTTTTCAATATTACATTAAGATTACGTAAAAGGAAAATAGAGCTTTGCAACATCAGGAATATTTGCACTATACCTTCCATTGTTCTATATTTTCCATTATTATAGGGTATGTTGAAGTTTGATATTTCAAACACTCTTATGTTCCTTATAATCCTAATGCAAGAGTGAAGGCCGACTTGAGACAACATACAGCGTTATGGCATTTCATCACTCGGGTACAGAGCAAAACCTGATGGTAATCTGTGAGCTGTACAAATTTTGCCAGAAAAATATGAAGATCATTTATATCTAAATGAAAACCACGCTTGAGGCAAAAATGGGTTCACTATATGTCCTTGGTGCTGCTTACTGAGCAAGTTTCAAAGTTCTCACCAAGTAGTAGAGAAGGGGACAAAGCATAACAAAACAGATGATTTGCCCCAACAATTTGGTCATTTACGAGACACCAACGCAATTTATTACGGCTTGTTTCAAAGTCCGTTATTGTTGCACAATACTACATTTTGGTCATTAGACAGTGAAACTGGGAAATGGGGTAACAGGGTACTTGTAACTGAATTAAGTTTTCCCAACCAGGGCAACAAACGGGACCATAGCAGAACGCTCCTCCCCTGTCGAGGATGCATCTCTCAATAATGATATTCTCTTTTCCTTTCCTTTCCTCCATCCCTTCTCTACCCCACCCCCTTCTTTCAGCTTTACAATCTCCTAGTTTATACCCGACTGTCTCTAGTCTCTGCAACTAACTTGCTATAATCACTATACTTTTCAGACCCGTTTGAAGCCTTCCTCTAAGTGCCAACCAGTCTGTTACCAGCCTCAAAGATAATTAGTCATGTCACACTAGAGACAAAGAAGCAAATGAGGAGCTGCACTTCCCCCGGACCAGAGTCACGGCACTGCAAAATGGCAGCTTGGTCTTGCACGTCAGGGTTCTTCGCCTTGAATACTCCATGGTTAGAGAACAACAAACAAAGGATGTTTCCTGTTTAATAGTTGATAATGTCTTCAGACTAGCCAGATCTTGATGTCGGATTGGTGTCTCTCACAAAAAGACAACCATACATCCATCAGATTTTAGTGGGCAGAACATCTACACATCTGGTTCCACCATGCAACATGAAATATAAGGCAGGATACCTCTCACGCATCCAGCATTCTGCAGACACACAATGTAGTTGGAAATCACCGAGCTCACAACGCTGCTCCCTTCCAAGCAGCAACGCAAACTGTCAAACAACTCAGATATTCCATATAGTTGGGCACAGCTGTACTCAAACCTCACTAACCATGGCCCCAAACAATCAGATCATCCAACAGAATACATTATGTGTAAAAATATAGACCATTACAACACGGCTCAGAGGTCCCATACACTTGGACTTCATCAAGCAATGAGCACCCAGACTCTTCTCAAAACCATATACCGGCTCCATAACATACAGACTGCCACTCAGGTGAATGCAGCACATTAACCACATCCACCCTTACGGATGACCCAACTAAAAGAACAAGAAATAAGACTCTGGACAGTGACTGAAATCTCAGCATGCGAGGATATACTTATGTCAGAATGTACTCTATACAACTATTTATAGAAAAAAACAAAAATGGTACAGTGAAAGTGCGGTACCAAGAAAAGAAGCAATGGGAATTGGAAGAAATTACATCTACCAGTGGTAACAACACCAGAGCGCTGAAGGATTCTCCAGAGTCCACCCGTTGAAGTAAAACAATTTTGTTTAAAAAGGCGGTAGCTCACGCCTAGCACACGCTGAACAAGATATGTTCCAGAGTCTAGTTCCTGAGCATATGGTTGGTGGAAGGAAGGAAGAGAAAGACCAATATCAATGCTGGGGTATTTTCTCCTCTCTTTACCTCCTGGATACCTTAAGTCACTTCCGCTCCCCATACTCCTTGCCTTCTATGTCTCTTGGGCCTTCATGAGTTGTGGGCTTCCCTGGTTTGAGCTGAATATAGCGGGATTACCTCTTCTGATCATCGGGTTCTGGTTCTCCAACCACATCTCTGCAGCGAGCCAGCAGGATGCTGTTTTGAAGTAAGCATGTGAGGGAAAAGGAAATCTAAGGGAAAGGAAAGTTTGAGGATTGCCGTGAACATTTGAAAACTGATTAGCCATGGAGCATGTCAGACTTTTTTTCCTGCTGCTGTCTAAACTTGTTAAAATGCTTATCTAGGCAAGAGGTTGGAAACCAGAGAGCACAGATCAATTCACATGGCTAAGGAAGAGCTCTCCAAAGGAACCACATAGATGTGAAATTTAGCTAATCTGGGCAGCACTTGCTTGGTCAGTGAAGATGCTATCCGTTTATCATAGGATATGAAGGATAGGAGGTAACTGGCTGCCTTGGGTTGCTTGTGTTCCGGTTCAGAGAGGACAAGGCTTGGCAGTTAGAGCTGAACTCTTCTTAGTGAAGAAGTGCCAAGGCTGATTTGCATCTATCTGGGTCTAGTCTGGGGTGGCATGGTGGGCAAAAGAACAATGGGTTGGAAAGCTACCGCGAGCGATTGCTAGTGATGAGGAAAATTATAAGCATTCCTCGCATCACCTTTTGTGTGCTTGATGCAATGCTCTAAGTTGCCATGGGTATGCCCACATGTGGGTCCAGTGCTCACTGCGCCACTGGAGCCAAGTTTCACCCGACTGATGAGCCCCAATCAGGGCGAAGCCACTCTTGGATTGCTATGTTCCGGTTCAGAAAGGACTTTGCGTGGTAGTTCGAGCTGGACCAAGACCAAGACTGATTAGCATATTGCTGTGTCTAATCTGAGGTGGCATCGTAGGCAGAATAACGATGGTTTGGAATGCTACCTGAGCGATTGCCAGTGGTTAGACAAATTGCAAGCATTCCTCAGTTCACCATAACAGACCTCAAATGTTATGAGTGCTTAATGCAGTGCTAAACCAGCAGTGTTTTGAAGATTAGAAGTAAAGTTGATATTGCAGAGACTTCAGCTTCGTCCCAGTGCAGATTCATATCACCTAGTCTTATGTTGTTAGATAATGGAATCAGCAGATTGGGGATCTGTTTAATTGATTCCTCTCCATTTTTTCCCTTTACGATTGGGAGATAATGCAGGTATTCGATTAGCTCAGAACTCAGCAATGGTTCCCTTTTTATCCTGCTTTTCATCCAAAACCATACCAGTCTGAGTTCCAAACTGCCATTTGCAAAGTTCATGTTAGAACCCTTCGACAAACTCTTCCCTACTAGGTAGCAAAAGCAGCTGGATAATGATTTGGCAAAGGGCTGCTAAATTATCAATTTGTGCAAAATATAAAAGAAAAGGCCTTAAAGGTAATGTTAAGATGGTACATGACCCTAGTCAGATGAAAGAGTCTACAAGGTGAGACAGGGGATGATGGAGAGGATGCAGAATCGCATGCATTGGGAATGTGAAGTTATACAGGGGTTTTGGAGGAAAGTAGTAGCCAAAATATGAAAGAAAACTAAAGTCAACTTGAACATTAACCCACTGTTGTTATTGACGGAAGATAAGGACAAAGTGGGACTGTATCTGCTCAATACAGCAACAGATAAACTCATTACACGAACGGTGACAGCTGCCAGGCTAATCATCTTATTGTTCTGAGACTTCCGTATGAAACATTATGCTGTCATTATACTGAAAGAATTCTTTTTAACAAAGTACATGTACCAATAGATTAGCGTCTGGTCGCTCTGTGGACTTAAAAAGTTGAATAAGTTGTCAAAAATACTCTGCTGATCCACAGGTCCTCAATAATTTCCCACCTGTCACAATACTGACTTTCCAAGTGAAAGTATTTGAGAAAAGAGTACCCACACGACTTAAAAGTCCCATCTTTCTGATAATTTGCTGCAGGATTTACACTCAGGCGTTCGATCTGGCTGTAGAGCTGAGACAAGTATGTTCTGGGTACTTGATGATGGTGCACTCCATGACACTGAAAATAAAAACAGTTGCCTTCTCATACTCCCAAGATCTGTCAGCCATCTCCAACATGGTCAACCACAAAATTCTGCTCTATAAAATAGGGAAACACATGGGCCAAAGGGGCCAGCTCTCTTAATACTTGAATTACCTGAAATAGCAGATAAAAGCTGGGCATCAACTATCCTGACAAGTACTGTGCTGTAATGATTCAAAGAAGGATCCATACGGACACCAATATTCTTCAACCTCAACCTCAAATATCTTGACAATCGACTCCAAAACTTTGGTATACCACACTATATAGGTGCCAATGCTGTATCATTTGTAGGATGATATTAAACTTCGTGCCTTTAGAGAATATTTATGATTGGCTATCCTTGCATCACCCGAAGCTTAATCCTCCAAAAAATTGAATTATTCATCATCTCCCCTCCCTATGCCAGTTTAACCCCCAATCTTGGGTAAACTCCTTTTCAAGCAATAATAAAACTAATACATTGAGTGCACAAACTCATTGTGTTTTACCATATGCTGCAGACAAAAACATGGTCAGAAAAACACAGTTCCACTTAAAGTTACTTCAAGGAACTACATCTTACATACCAGTACAAGACCTCAAAGCGAGAGTTCAGTAATTAGTGTGGGCGTGACTGGACTTTGGAAAGTTCACCGCGCCTCTCTACAGGCCACTCTCCAAGCTAAAGTCAAAGTAGTCCATTCTGGAGCACATAACTCGTATGCTTGCCATGATTCGATCGCTACCCATTGATGACAGTCACATCGACAGAACAGCTTTGACTGTGTACAGAGTAAAATACTTATTAACCAAACTACTTGGCACAGAAACTAAAAAGCCCAGGTGGACCGTGAAAATCGGAGACCTATGCTTGGAACTCCTGGGTGAAGAACAGCACTCTGCGGCAGACTCTTTTGGCCGTTTCATTAAAGTCTGAATTGCCGTTCTTCCTGACCTACAAACAACCACCTCATGTTGTTTTCAAGAATATCTAAACATCTCGTCCTTGATGGTCATGTGACAAAGGGAAGTCCATGAACTGCAACTAGCAGATTATTGTACTAACGTAATACTGGGCTGCCCCATAAATACACCTGACACCGACGATTAGCATGCTACTTATGTACACAATACATATGTTACCACAACGATGACCCACGGAGGGGGGGAGGGGAGTTGATAGTTACAAGTTTGAGATGCACCATTATACTGTAATGACAACATAGCAGAAACATTGTCTCTTATGGGAGAGCTTAAAATGTACAATATCACTGTCGCCGTAATTTCACTGTACTGACGATGAAACTCAATAAAATCTGTTTTAAAAAAAATGTGACAAAGGGAAGTACTAGATTGTCCAATTTTCTATAATTTCCCATTTTGTAGCTCTCTGAAAATCCTTGAGTTTCTCAATCCTACACTTTTTTCCTCCTAGCTAATTCCATAAAACTGAAAATCATAAATCATTCATCATTTCAAATGTCTATTGGAAATATTTAAATAGGTTTGTTTGTTAATACCTAACTAACCTAACAATTTTCTACCACAAAACCCCTTAAGCTGCATCAAACTCTTCTTAAATTGCATCCTCCTATTGTTTCCACCAAAGGTAGTTTTAACTCCCTCCATTAAATATTTTCTGCATTCAAGTACTGTGTCCTCCTTTTCTTCTGAAAATCCTAAATTTCATCATATGCCCAAAATTCCAATAGTGCAGCAATATAATCTTGGCTTTAGACCCTCTCTGCTATAGTTTGTACATTACAAGACCGCAAATAAATAAAATTAGTTGGGCCTGTCGAACAAAGTGAGAAATGTTTTTATGTACCTCTGGGAGTTCCAATTTGCCTTATGTTAATTCGGCAGTCCGAGATGTTCATGGTTTCAACTTGAGATTCAGAAAGTTGCCTTCTCCGGTTGATGCTTGGAGGAGAAGTAGCAGACTCAGAGTTATTTCGTGATCTGGGCCAAGCACTCTGGTCATTACCTGAAACCAAAGCAGACATTTAAGGAAATTTATCACCTGTACTTTTCGGTTAAATGTTTAGTAATATATACATATATTTATGGTTAAGGCACACTTTCCATTGAAATGGCATTTTCTTTTTTATTTGCCTACAACTTAGTCCCCCATCAACGAATCTGCACCAAACCTGGGCTCGTTTTCCGTAATCAACTAAGGTCTGGCATGCCAAATTCTACGCAGTTCCATGCAGAGTTTAAAAAAAGAAAAAGACTGGCCTTCCGATTTTATCTTTTGCTCGGACCTACAGCCAAAATCACGGACCAGAATGACAGCAAAAGTGGCATAAAAAGAGAACTTTACTCAGACACCATGCTTTTGATTAGGTGTAAATCTATTCAGCAATGTTTGAGATATTACCATTTAAAAAAAAGGTGTAGGGTGGGCTTGAAAAGATTAATGCTTTTCTACATCCTTTCAGTTCAAAAGCCATTTGTTGATTTCTTATGTCACTGTTTAAAGAATATGCTTGAAGGTTGGCAGGAACTTGCTATTTTAAGATTACTCTTGGTATTTCAAATGCATGCAGATCCAAGCTTTGGGGGTAGTTAAAAGAGGGGTCTTGGGAAACAAGTGTCTATTTGCTGATTAGTATGGCACTGTGTGACAAATCTGTACAAAATTTGGCAGAGGCTTGGAAGTACTGATTTTCAGTTGGCATGTCAGGATTTGTGCAAATCCCTCAAGGGATAAGGGGAAGGTTAAAGAAGGGGGGTCCATACAATTTAAATTTGCTTACAATTTCCATGCTGTTTGATGACACTGCATCAAATGTGTTTCTCACTAAGGGGTTATAAAAAGAGGAGTGAATATAAGCATCCACATCACCACTCCAGAATATGTACCTCACACAAATTAATGGGACGCTAATTATTACAACAAAAACTACAGATTATGTGTACTGCATCAAATGTGGCAGGCAGTTAGTAATTCATACCCAGTGCATGCAGAATGATTTTGGGTAGAGTAAAAAGGGGGGGGGAAATCAAACACTTTTGATTAACTAATAACGTTGGTATCATTGGACCGATCTGCACAAAATTTGGAAGCAGATTAACATGTTTAACCTGCTCTTGCTTCTCTTAGTTCCATGCAGGTACACAGAGGGTGGGGCAGATTTCAAGAGGGAAAGAGTCAAAGTGTTCTTTTGCTAGCAAATGTGGCACTGTATGATAGTCCTGCACACAATCTGACAGACATTTATAAGGTTTCGTTTTCTGAGCACATCAGTCAAGCGTGGGAAATGGTAGCAGGGGCAGTAGTTTCATTCAGTAATAACTTTGGTGCTGTTTGATGAATCTGCATGGATGTATTTGGTGGTTAGTAAATTAAGACCAGTACAAAGCCAAGCAGTCCCTTCTACCAACCCCAGTTGTGCATAGCCGAAGCAGGTTGGGCACAAGGCCTGGCCAAAAGCCATGCGCAGAGCAGAATGGGTACACGTCAAAGCACATGCAGTACATCATAGAACCCATTAAAGTTCACAGGAAAACAAACATAGCTAAAGGTCAGTAATGCGTCCCACCATAACTGGCAAATGTCAGGGCCTTTTCAGTTTTGAGTTCACTGATCCATAATTAATTGACCATAACTGTGTTTTTAGTGAAATGTATATACACACCGTCTGTGCGCGTGCACACACACGCACTATAAACATACTTAAAGAAATAAATGACTCAAACGGATGGACTCACCAGAGAATAAATCTAAACTCTAAATTCCCACTACAACATCTCAGCTTCTGCCTTCCTCAGATAGTAGAAGATAGCTTTTCTCAGTGACTGCTCAGCTGACAGTGCTGGATTTTCAAAAATCATCATCAACGAACATTCCACGTGGAATGTAGAATCCATGCAGTCCGCTCATGTTTTGTGATGTGGTCATCTGCTATTGTCACTAATGATCAGCCCACCTGGATGCAATGATTTCAACCAGCAAATGCAAATGTTTTCTCTGAAGTGCAGTAGTCTTTATTTGATGTACCTTGCAGAATCAGAACTGTGACTGACTACATTTGTTAAACCTTGTTTGATTACAGTTCTCACAGTAAGTGCTCTGAATTTAATTTCGAATTGCTTCACTACAAAGGAGGTTACGAACATTTACTCTGAGAGCTGAAATCAAACAAGCCGTGACATATAAAGAGGTTCGAAAGGGCGTATCACACATGAACATGTTTTATAAACAAATCACAACTTCAGTAACACTAAGCACTAAAGGAAGTGGACCTTTTACTCTCTGATCAACTTGTGTCACTTACTTGAATAATGTCAGTGAAAAGACTGAAAACACAACAATATGCTGGCTTAGCAGTAAATTATTTGTCCATGCTTCAGGAATCAGAATTCAGCAAAAATATAACAAGAAACTTTAAAAGTCTGAAGCCAATCATTTTAACCCTGCAGACAATTTGCTGTCAAGCATGAAGATGTTCCATACAGAGCATGTCTTTATGAAAGAACTACTGGACACCAGAGACAAGTTCTGGATTCACTGTTAGAAATCCTTGTGCAAAGGTGGGCCCAGCATTAGAAACAATACCACGTGATCAATGCGTATCTGAACAAACCTCAGGGCGAAACCGATTTGACATTCATATTGGAATATTCAATGATAATCAAGTTTTGGACTCATTTGATGCCAGGCTGATATCATTTCTGGTCTACATCAAAAAATTATATAAACCTCACAGGTGTTAATGGCGGCTGCTAGGAGTATGAGTGAATATTAATCTGACCAAAATATTAACCCTCCCATGGACAGATCATAAGGCTGTCCATTTTAACATCAAAGTTACGCAGCCACATCACTGCATACAGATTAAGCCCTCCAAGGTACAAATTCGGCGCTGGAATAAAGTTCAAGGCAACGACCTAGAATTGGCCCTTGGTCACTTTCCTGCCCCGCTAGCGAAGGATAATAATGAAGCAGCCTCGCAGTTCAATGGCTGGCTATTGGCAGCGGCCGAGCGTGTTGCGCCTGGAAAACTAGTGACGGTAAAGAGATCTAAGATATCGTCACCTTGGTACAGCCCCGAGCTCAAGTGCCTAAAAATTAACTGCAGAAGAGCTGAGCGTCTCTGGAGACAGGATTACACAATCTATAATTTAGCTATCCAACAATACAAGGAAGCAATTATTGCCGCAAAAAAGCTATTTTTCACAACTAAGATAAAGGAAGCGGGAAACTCCACTAAGGAACTTTTTTAATCTGTTGGCTAAACCGCAACAGGACAATGTTTTTAAACCAGACCAAGCTATGTGTAACAAACTGGCCCTATTTTTCCAGGATAAGGTGCAAGGGATCTATAACGGCCTTCCGAGTACTCCAGGGTTTCAGGATAAAAAAAGATCAACTGCAAGCGGTACGTTTAACTCACTGTAGACTATCCCGTTTCCAGACAATCACAAACGATGAGGTACAAAAACTCCTCCTTTCCATAAAATCTGGCTCACCCACAGATCCCTGCCCCCCTGCCATCATGCATTTGGCCGCCAAGAAGATTTGCGACAATCTCACACCTCTTATCAACCAAGTTCTGGAATCAGGCAACTATCCAGAAACCTGGAAAAAAGTATCTATCAGACCTATTCTTAAAAAACCAAATCTGGACCCAACCGAACCAAAAAACTATGGTTCTATCGCTGGCCTACCAATAGTAGCAAAAATTCTGGAAAAGTCAGTAAACATAGCGTTGACTGACTATCTAGACGCCAATAATCTACTGGATACCACACAGCATTTTTCTGCCCAGGTAAATAGTCTCACTTCCTCCTGCTTTTTTCTACTAAAAACCCTGAGAAAAATCTTTCCGTTTATTTCACAGGAGTTGCAAAAGACGGTGATGGTGGCACTTTTCTTGTCCAAGTTGGACTATTGCAATGCCCTTTTTCTGGGCATTGACAAGTCCCAGATGAGAAAACTGCAATCCCTACAGAACGCCGCAGCAAGACTACTTCTACGCATACCTAAAGGACAGTCAACTTCGGCAGGAATCAAATCACTACACTGGCTCCCTGTCCAACAACGGGTGGAATTCAAGGCTTTATGCCTTGTGCATAAGGCACTGTACGGTGGCGGTGCGGAGGACATCCAAAGAATGTTCCCACCCTATAGCCCCCCACGCGCCCTTAGATCTGCCAGTCTGGGTCTTATTAAGATTACTAAGACCAGATGGGCAAGATGGGGGGGCAGGTCGCTATCGAATTGCGCAGCAAAGTTATGGAATAAAATGCCTACAGCCATGAAATTTCAACCCAATAGGCAGCTCTTTAGGAAGGATCTGAGAACATGGCTGTTCACCTCCGCATAGGTTCCCGGTTAATACAGGGCGCAGATCCTGTTCACACACCCTAGCGCCAAGACGCCACGGCAATCGAGCGCTCTATAAACATATAAACATATAAACATAATAGCGTGGCACCTGTAATACCCCCACACACCTACCGCCCCCACCTCCTTACCCTGTACGCAGTCCGGCAGATATACGTTTCCACAACAGACTGAGGGGACAGAGTGGAGGCAAAGTGTGCCACTCTCTCCCATCCTCGGTCCCCGGCGGCTCCCCTTCCCCATGGACACGAATTGCTTATCCTAGTACCTGTGCACCTGGCCTCTCAAGTACCAGTATGAACTTGGACCCGCTCTCATCAGCATTACCACCGCGCACACGACACCACACCCGCCCATTTACACATCCACCCATCTTGGGACATTCTCCCCCTCTCCCCCAGAACCTGCACGGGGGCCAGCCGCCCTAAGGGACACCCCCGCAACTACTGCGCTAGGTAGTGTGCCCCTGCCTCTAAGGGACTACACTACGCAACCCTCCGTCTACAGAGGCTAACCTCATGGATGCAGGAGAGACACTTCACAGAGCCTACAAAGACACCCTACCCACCCATAATATATTGGCGCCCCCATTCCACAGGCCGGGTCTCCTCTCCCTGCTCCTTATCTTTCACCCCCTGATCCCCCCACCCCCACTACTCGGTAAATATTGTTTTCTGCTAATGCTATGCAACTGCCAGTCATCCATGCTTCCTTCTCACTGATGATTACTGAATATGTCGGATCAATGACAGATGTTACCTACTACAATGTACCCATCTTCTAAGTGTTTACCTTGTGAAACTTTAATAAAGAATTGCAACACAAAATGTTAAAAACAATTATATAAACAGGGTGGGCTAATTCATTTAAAAATATTAGAGTATTGTTCTAAAAGACACTTGGCTGACTTCCACTGCTTTACATGCGTGTTCTATGCAATGCATGGTTTGTCTTCATCAAAAGAGCTCGTTTAGATGGCAGTAAAGACTGACTGTATTGCTATAAATGATAGTTCTAGCATACAGGTTTTAGAAATGAATTTAAATATCTAGCTCTACTGATTTAAACTTTGCATCCAAACCAATTTTGGGATAAATTAGAAGTTGTAGTGTAGTGTTAAGTCAATTTAGTGACCACAACTTTACTACAATTGTTTTAGCTTTACAGAGATTAATTAATCAAGCTGGTAGTGTAATTCCCCGTACCGCATAACTTACTAAAGGAATCAATGGACTTTGATGGAATCTGATCAATCGTCTTTGGTTACTCAGCAGGTTATTGCTGTCTCCATGCGTGATGTTTTATCTTGTTTGGATATGTCAGCTGAGAGCCGAAGTAATCACAGATGCCTTTAACTCAGTTACAGTTACCAACCTTCGTGTCCCCACTAGCGGTGGTACTCCTTATGTAGCTGGCAAACAGTTTGACAAAACATGCAGCGTAATGAGTCAGAAACTTCAATCTGCCTTGAGATGCTCCCTACGGAACCCAGAGGAAGTTATCTTTACGGCAGCCTATAAAAAGGCCAACACTGAACGCTAGCTCTAGAATAGAAGCAAAGCTTGGTAGGATCTACTAAATGCTTCTAATAACAGGGATCCAGCTGCCTACTTGAAGGTAAATAGGCTAACCACTCAGCAGACTTTTCTCAAATCTAGCCTAGACACACTTATAGCAGCTCTATCTTGGATACTGCACTTTAAATCTATTTATAGTCTTATTGTCACGGATATCCCTTTCGTACTCCTAATTTCTCTTAATACTAGTCTGGTCTTTGGGCACACAGAGATAGTTCTTGTGCTTAAGTGCTAAAGTCTCTTTGATAGGGTGCCTAAGGAGTTTTGTAAACACAACACTGATCTGTGGGCACAGTCAATACTTAATCTCCTTAATGCGGTCGGTAGCTCTGCTACCCTGGTGTCCAAGTCAAAATCCATAATTGCCCCTATAAACTAGAAGGGTGGCAGAGGAGATCCAAGATGCTACCATCCAATATCCCTCATTGGCTAAATAGGCAAGGTAGAAGGCAGGATACAGATGGGAAGAATCCAGGATTGGTCACAGTGAAAGGGGTTTCTAGCTGACACACCTTAGCTCCAGAGCCAGTCTGGGTACAATTGAACAGTGCCTTAAGTTGCACTTGCTCACCCTCAAATATGTGTCTGCCCTTGTTGGATCCATACATCTGGCTTTCATAGATCTTAGTTCAACCTTGGACAGTGTCAATAGATCAAAACTGTGGTCTATCTTGCCACTCATGTTAATCATGGGGGCCACAGGGGTTTGCTGCAAGCAACCAACATCTCATGCTGCTAGCCGCCAGCTGCACAAGCAGTTTTTGGAAGTTAAACCCACCTCCGGTATCTCACCTTGTGTGAAAATCAATCAAATGGTACCAAAGTAATTGGAAAATTAATACATTTTTTACCACCCGCACCTTTACCCACCCTGTCAGACCTGCATGAAACATGGTATCCCTGCCCTGGGTTTAACTCGACAAATGAATAGAAATCAAAATAAGCGCACTCCTAACCAGTTTTGTGCTACTTGTCAAACGATGTCAGTGATTATCAAGTGAACACTTTTTGACCCCCCCACCTCTGCTTAATCATTCCCCCTTGATGGATCTGCATGAAAATCAAATTAACAGAAGTTAAACATGCCAGATTTTGTGAAGATTGTTGAAACACCAACGTTATGAGCAAATTAAAGATTTTTTGCCCCCACCCCAAGTCCCCCATTTCATCTCATTGACACCAGACATTCCTGTACTGGGCTTGCCTTGCTAACAGTCTGAAAAATGTCATACAATTCATTAGGCAGCACCCAACTTAGCAGCAAATTGACACATTTCGGACTCCTCTTTAGCGGTGCCCCGACGTGACAGTTTTGCACTTAGTTGAAAGTATGAGGAGTAAGCTAAACATGCCAAGTGTCTGCAAAGTTTTGTGCAAATGCAAATCTGTGAAACTGCACCAAAGAAATGAGAAAATCGATGATTTTTTAACACCATCTCAAATTTTGCATTCCGCCCCGGTTCAATGTTGGATCTTTATTAAAGTCGAGATTCCCGCATTGAGCTTTTAGCCTGCCAAATTTCATACAGGCTCATTAAACAATACCTAAATTATAAGGTCATCAAACATTTTTGCCTTTTACCGTTGGTCCCCTCGACAGATAGGCACGAAACTTGCCAAACCCATAAAAGACTTAACGTGCCAAATTTCCTGCCAAATTTCAAGTGATTTCATCAAAGGACGCCACTATTATTAGCAAATTAACCACTATTAATTCAAATACATTTTGTTTTATGCAGTACCGGATATGTCGCGTCAAACAGGCCCGTAAAACAACCAAAAAAATCATTATTTCCCAAAAATGTTTTATTTAAGTACAAGCCAATATTCACGATGCAGGGGGTATATACAAATTACAATTAGATCAACATGTTTCATAATGCAAAAAAATAACATAATATAAGAATACACCCCTCACCCAAACCCTCAGGTGGGTAGCAGAATCCCCTACATAACACAGCAAAGTACAGCGCATTTGAGTAGGCTTACAGCAAATGAACATCGTTTTGAACTTCCTTTTAACAGTAACATCCCTGATGGAGTTTCACAAATTTAAAAATACCAAGATAGCTCTCAAATTTAACCCTCAATAGCCTAGCCAAAACCTTTCAAACGTTACTATGTCAAAAGATATTGAACTGATCTACCCCAAACTAATCAAAGGCAGTTCTTTGAAGACAATTCTACTTCCAAGCCAAGTTTGGTGTAGTTCCACCCGGCATTGTTTTGCTGTAATTTTTTAACCCAACTTAACTTACCAACTGGAGAGAGGAGTACGAAATTTCACATCATGAAACTAACCTAGATTTACCAATTTTGTTGAATGTTTCGAGCAACCTCTTCAAATGACACTAAAGTTATTAGCAAAATAAAACTGTCAAGTCAGTGGAAACTCTGATCGAAATATAACTACAGTCACGATTGCCAACTCTTTTACATATATTTATACCACGGCAATTAATTGGGGCTGAACATTATTTGGAACATGCTTACTAATAAACCCAGATTAACTCATTTAGAACAACACTAAAGGTGAAATCCCAATGTTGTTATAACAGTACAGCTCAAGTGACTCATGAAAACACTGCTTAAGGCACATGTCTTCAAACTGGGGGGCCCAAGTGATCCCGGATGGGGCGCCAGGCTCTGGCCAAAAGAAGCATTATGCTGATAACAGTCCTTTGTTTTAAGTGGAAAAT
Source organism: Calotriton arnoldi (assembly GCA_963921515.1). Taxonomy (NCBI): domain Eukaryota; kingdom Metazoa; phylum Chordata; class Amphibia; order Caudata; family Salamandridae; genus Calotriton; species Calotriton arnoldi. Next base: position 778,259 of record CAWUFW010000450.1, on the reverse strand, counting down.
AATGAGCAGCAGTAAGGTGCTCTGTAATGAACCATCAATAACCTTTTGGCATTTATATCTTGGCTGGGATGTGTCAAAAGGAAAGGGACTTCAAATACTCTTCAAAACCCCCACCCCCATTTCTAATAATCACACTGTGGATACTTTTACACGTTAGTAAGGCCTGCCTGACCAGAATAGTATGTTTGGCAATCGTGTATTTGATTGCATTTTTAAAACGGTAACAGAACTTACCTGCAATGTTTAAATAAGTCTAGACATATTTTAACATTGCCAGTTTAATAGAATAATTGTGAAAAAGTCTGAGGGGGCCCCAAGTGATTTTATTTTCCAAATTGGGGAGGGGGGGGGAGGGACGGAGGAGCGCAGCATTAAAAAGCTTGAAGACCACTGGCTTAAGGTCACCCCAAGTCGTTCTAGCATCGCATTACTGAAGTAAACATACTCACCAGCCCTAGTTATTGCTATTTTAGTTCAATGCAGGGATTTAACCAGCTGTGGTAGGATTAATAACTTTGTTTATCACTAGGCTATTCTGTTTTAGGTTTAAACTTATAACAACTGATAAAACTCCATCAGAAGGAAAAAAGTCCTCATCAGGGAAAACATATACAAACTAATAAACACCCGCACAACCTCAAACTAAAATGCCATTTAAAGGAAGGAAAGAGAGAGAATGAGTAATTCATATTCCTTCCTTAAGGGGACTACAAAGTGTAACTTTCTTATACAAGGTAGCAGCAAGGAAGACTAATTAGATTATTTTGCCTTTGTTTGGTTGTTTAGGGATGCAATTAAAATATAGCGGCTTCTTCCTTTTAGCTCCTCCAGTTTTCGATGCTTGGATTAAAGGTGCGGGGTTTAGAACCATGTTTTAGGTCTGATTTTAATTGGTAGAGAATCTGGGAATATTAAAAGCATATTTGAACTTTTGGAAGTGTTTAATTCTTTAAATGACTGGTGAAATGGTGGCTCATAAGAATCTTGACCAATATGTACTAACACAGTTACCCACAGACACGGAATGGGTAAAACACTGACACTTAAACCACCCTAGCCTTTCTAACAAGTTAGTATTGATAGCAGGTCAACTGCCAAAAGACCCTAGGCTTTAAACATTCAATGCAAGGTGTAGTGACATGTACCTGTGAAAAGAGTGTTGTCACCATATGGGAAAGTGGGGACGACATTATACGAGACTTTCTACATACCAACAAAATTCTTAGCTGCAAGGTGTACCATAGTTATGTGTGACACTCAGCTAATCCTTGCTTTTTACACAACTGCACTCTACTGTTGGGGTTTATCAGTCCATAGTTACAATGTTAACAGCAAGCATCCCAGAATAGGTTTGGTTTGTTTCTTAAAAAAGGAGAGGACGGACTTAAAGTAAGACATTTGCCATGGGGACACTTGGTAGCTATGAAGTTCTACACAACAGCAGCACCACCTTAAAGAAGTGAGGCAAAGAGTTCAGAAATGCAGTGGCAAGCATGCTTAAAAAGCCTCATGTTTTGGGTACCTAACAATGCAGAGCTACAAATTAATCAGGTGTAATCCAAAGTTGTAAAGTTTCACAAAGTACTATGCAGTTGGTAGGGTTGATCTCATTTACAATGTCATAATATTCAGAAAGGAGTAGGGGAATGAGCCCAAACTGTTTCCAGGAATTTGTTTATTGAAACATTTGAATATAGCACTCTTACTTTTTAATCCATTATGTAACCAGAGAGGGGGTAAGGAGATGTGAGTGTTGAGTGCAATACACAGAGTTTCTATGCTTAAAACAGTCTAACATATGCCCATAGGACACACTGTCAATTGGCAGACACAGCATACCCTGCATTACTTCTCCTTTAAATTAAATGTGTGCTTTATAGCAACCACTGCAAAACTACATGATTTGGAAACATTGGAAAAAAACACTGATCAGTAATGATTTCAAAAGTTTCGGAAAACACTGAGAACACACCACTGAAATCCATAAAAAATTAACACTGAAAACAGAACAGCTTATTTATAATTACTACACAGGAAAAAGAAAATGCACGGCGTAAACCATATATGCATCAACTATTATTTACTATTGCCATTGTTGAGGAACAGGAAAGCGTCACGACACACTCAAGGTTTCACCTCTTGTGCGTAAAGTCTCTTCCTGACACTCAACAATGGTAATAGCATGTTACACTCAATGCACTATAATAATATATACATCAATGAAAAAATACGTTCAAGATTAGTTAAGCGAACACAAACCAGTAAAAGACCTGAAATGTGTCATTTACAGTAAACAACGCATACTATACCTCATGCTACCCGCCATGTTTTCCCTCTGGGCAGACTTTTTTTTTTTTACTGTATTATTGGGAAAGTCATATATTGAGGTGGGGATGATGGTGTGCATTGCATAACAAATGAAAGCAAATTTCAAGCCTTTCAGGTTTGTGTTCACAGACTCATAATACCTTTAATTGGGTTTTATAGTGAATTTCTTGAGTTCTTCATAATGTACTGCATTTACCCAAGAGGATTCTATTGTGCACTGTCGACGGACTTCATCTTACAAGCTGGTTCACACATCACACTGTATTGCTCAAAACAACTACCCAGAGAAATTCTCTCCCAAAGTCAAGAGTTCCTACTACTGAGAAGTCACAATGCAGAACATTTGCAGATATCCAAAGTTCAAACACACCAAAACCAGGATACAGAGGGTTTAATCTAAAACCCTGATTGGTCATTACTGAGAACAAACAACTTAGGTAGAGCAAACCAATCAACTGGGACAATACAAAAGTACCTACCTCACTAGGGTATCACCAGGCACTCAGTATCTTAAAATAAGCATAGAAATATCCAACAACCAAGGATCCGGACATATGGTCATCCGATTCTAACCCACAACCTGGATGCTTACCCTCAGACTAGAACTGCCAAATGAAGAACCACAACATAGTTTTTCGCTCCACCCACATTAGAGAACACAGAAGAATATATCTCCCACCAGCAAGAGGTCAATCACAGTTGCACTTCGATCAGGTGATCAATGACATCGGACATGCGTTCGGGTGAAGTCCACAATAACCTAACCCCCACTGTGAAACCACAGAAACAACCCTCCACACAATTCCTTTAACATATTATTTATAATTATCAAATGAAAAAACATAACCATAAGATCATCACAGTCTTCTAAAGGAATGAAATACATCACTGCCTTGTATAATTCAGCTACAATAATAAAGAACATGCATGCAGTACATATATCAGTATATGAGAGCCCCAAAAACTGAACAACCAAAATATAAATCAAATAAGGCCAAATACAATCTATAATGAGTAGCAAACAGACAATAATGAACTCAGTAACTGGGATAAAAGCAATGTGACCCGATGGAAACAAACTAAAACCTAATGTTAACTATTGAAGCAGTCAGCAGAGCTTCATAGAGCACCTGAGGTGCCCACTTAGACAGAAGAAACTGAAGTAGAGCAGGGGCCTTCAACCTTTCCTAAACTGGCAGCCGCTTCTGCTCATTGAAAACTGCTTTGATGTGCTGCCTATTACAGGGATTTGTTAATGCTACATAAAGACCGGGTAACTCAAACACCACCATTTGATTACTCCATAGAGCATTAATGGCACAAGAGCTATATCTTATAACTTACATGTGGATTCCAATAGGATCACTTTTGTCCTCTCGCTTGTTTGGGAGGTCTGGGTCTCCTGAAGGTTTGTGGTTTCATTCTTGTGCTGTACACAGGATGACACAGCTGATTTTGAGAGTTACAAAAGACCTGCGCTAACTGGCTAATTACCCTAAAGTCCATTGGTTGCTGTCCAAAACAACTAACTAAGCAAGTTCTTGCACCCTTAGCTAGGACCTTTACCAATAATATATTCTGCAAGGCACTTGATAGCTCTGTGCAAGTAAACACATCTCTGCAGCCACCAGCACAGGGTATATCTGCACAAATTCAAAAGAGATCACGTTAAGAAGCTACACACCACCAAAGAACCTCACCAGCCACCCTTTTAAATAAGCCGCAATGAAAGAAAGAAAAGAAGAAATAAGGAGGCAGACAGAAAAAGGCAATAGAGGAGGGAAGGAGAGGAAAAAAGAAGGGAAGAATGACGATAAAGAGAAATGAAAGTAAGAAGGAAGGGGATGAAGAGAGAGACAGAATAAGAGAAAGAAGATGCGAGAAAGAAAGGTTGGGAGGCTCACTGTGGAGGAGTGTGGATTATCACTGACCATTCCCTGCCCAACCCCTTCCTGGGCCCTCCTACTCCACTCCATCCATTAAGCTGACAGCAGGATGGCAGATGACTGATGAGTTCTATGAACAATGTCAGTGGTTCGGTTTCAGACATATCGGTACTTGCTCCCCCTTTTAGAAGCAAAAGGATCAAATGATGGACGGAATGTTGAACAATGCAAACATTCACCCCAGTCACAAGGAACTGGGTTCAATCCACCGTTCTTTTGCTTACCACAGCACCCCCACTTGGAACCCAGCCATATGCAAATCAGTCTTGACCCTGTTCCTCATGGGAACAGTCCAGCCCGAACTGCCAGGCCGGATCCTCCCTGGACCGGAAACTAGCATCCTGGGACCGGTTTCGGGGCATCACCCCTCATCAGCCAGGCTACCTTGAATCCAATGGCACAGTAAGCCCGGGACCCACGTCTGGGCTATACCCTGCCCACTTAGGGCGACAAAAGCAAAAGGAACAAATGATGGACGGAATGTTGAACAATGCAAACATTCACCCCCAGTCACAAGGATCTGGGTTTAATCCACCGTTCTTTTGCTCACCACACCACCCCAGTTTGGACCCATCCATATGCAAATCAGTCTTGACCCTGTTCCTCATGGGAACAGTCCAGCCCGAACAGCCAAGCCAGGTCCCCTTTTAGGAGGAGCATTACAGCATCAGCAAGATTATCTTTTGAAATTGCACAGTTCTCCCCTCAAGTGGGCAGCCTATATGACTTGTCCACCACAACACTGGTTGGAGGATGACTGCACAGTCTCTGAACTCCTTGTGTATACCCCTCAGCCGAGAGATCCTATTTCCTGGATTCCAGGAAAACAACATTTGTTGAAAGATCAGAAACTATCCCCAAAATATCCTTGCGGTGGCTCATTGTCTCGAGGATACAATAGCAATTATTCTGGTAGACATTAAAAAAAATTCAATATGCTGGAGTGGGGCTTTTTATTTGCTCTTCTCTAAATGATTAATCAGGCCATACGTGTTGTTGAAGTGTGTGAAGCTCTGCTAAGAGCAGGCAGTTGCCATGGCGAGGATGAAAGGTGTGTTAGCTGCACAGCTCCCCATCGCCAGGGGCACTCAACAGGGGTGTCCTCAGTCACTCCTGCTTTTTTGAGGTAGCGACTGAGCTACTCTTGGAGTGGATTAGAATGAATGCACTCAAGCTTGGATTCAAATGGGTCTGAAGAGTGAAGGACCAGGTGTCATATGGCAAAAGCTTGCTCCTCGATTTATGCTAGTCCCAGTTGTCTGTCCTTCACGTAGTTCCTGCAAGCAGAAATATTTTTAACGGGGGCAGACAGCAAACTGGGCTTCAAAGCTAAGAGCAGTAAATAAATATTTGCAGGCATATATTTCCAGCGGCTAATTGCTGGGCTGGATGTGCAACATGACTTTGCAACTGGACACACTAATGAATAATCTGCCTCACTGACGCACTCGACTCGTGTGAATTATGGACAAGACTGTCCTTTTCAATCTCTTGGGTCTCACCAGATTGCTACATTTCTCCAAAGCGCTCTTACAAAATCCCCATTGAGTGTGGCTGGCAGTTATAACCCAGATATGCTCTTCTGTCTTGGGGAGGAGGCTGCGGGCAAATGCTGTGAATATACTTGCAACAGAGGTCTGAGATTGGCCAACATTCAAGTGTAGTACTGAGGGTCAAATATTTTTTGTACTAAATAAATGGCTTTTTCATACCAAATGTGGGCCAGGTGACCAAAGTGCACATATGGGCCTAGGATGCAGAAGCCCCCTCCAGATATTCTAGGGTGGGCAGATAGGTTATGCCGATAGTGTTCCAGGCATGGCGTAAAGCACTAAAGATATCCGAGTGGGCAAACCGCTTGACAAATGACATCTCTCCTATTAGGATAGTGGCTCTGTCAGATCAGAACCATTGAGCACTTTGTTGGTAGGAACTACAGAGGCATCTCAAAGCTGGGAAATGTGGCAAGGCGTAATCATGCTGTGGGATTTGCAGATCTGCAAGAAGAGTTCCAATAATATAAAAGCCAGTTCTACATACACCCACCTTGGCCCGACCCCTGAGAAACCGAATCATTCCATTATACGGGCCCATTGGAGGCTATGCTCAACATGGACTAACTTGGCTAAAAAGAACTTTGAAATCTATAGAACCTGTGTTATAAAAGCCAAAGATGCCTTTGGAAAATTCAGAAGTGGGGGTTCAAATGTTAAATCTTGAGTCTTGGCTCACCCTACTGCCTATAACACCTCATAGGGCAAGAAGACTTGCTGCAAATTGTTTTGGGGTTACCGGGGTGGAGATTTTCTTATAGTAAAGTATGAGGAAAATATAAAAAGTTTATTAAACTTGAAAAAAAAAAATTTGAAAAAATATTTTATGTTAAATGTGAATTATTTTATAAATTTATTTTAAATGTAGAAAATAAAGAAAAATCCTAAAGCACTAATAATTTAATCTTGAATTAAATATTTAATGAATTTGAATATATTAAATAAAACATTTAACTATGTATTTAAAAATATGCCACCTAAAGTAAAATATTTATAGAGGTTTTAAAATTACAAAAAGTAATGTATAGAATTTCAATTACTTAACTTTTTTTCTTAGAAATTAAAGCTAAATTTATTTTTAAATTGAAAAAGGTTATTAAAATATTAGAATAATTTTATCATATTACATTTAACAAGAAGTATATATATATATATATATATATATATATATATATATATATATATATATATATATATACACACACACACAGATATCGAAATAATCTAAATATAGTAATTTATTTTAACATTATTTTCTATGGGGTGTTTTTTTAAGTCTCTGCTTCCATTATTTTCTATGGTAGGGTATTGCAGTATTAGTGGTCGGCCAGGCGTGGTGCTGGACTTACTACTCCTCTTAAAGTTCCTCAAAAGTGTAAGGTAAACTTATACATGTAGATTTACTCATGTGCAAGTCTACCTTTCTGAACAAGCCACTTAGACATCTAGTTCTATTAGCTATTATGCTTTGTTCCTCTCCGGAAGGAGTCGGTGGCAGTACATTTATAGAGAAGACATCCAGGCCCTCATGTACAAAACAATTTTACAGTCTGTAAGGCTCAGAATTGGAAAATCATAGCCTTTCTAATGGCAAAATGGCATATGTTTATTCACCAAACTCAAACATTGATTCAGTAATGTTCCTGAATCACTAATTGGGTTTATGAATAACTATAGATTAGGTATTTGGAAAGGGCATGTTAAGGGACTTCCAGATACCATTTTTAAGCTATGTATTAATGTTCTACGACCAAAATCCGGTCGCAAAATATTAATATTTTACCATCTCTTCAACGGAGGTGATAAGCCATTCGCAAATGGGAAGGAGTCCCCAGGGGACCTCTTTCCCTTTGTGAATGTTCACAAAGGCATTTTTTTATGAGCAGGCAGCGGTCCACGAGACACATCCCGTTATCCTTTAAGAAAAATGGGCATTTAAAAAATAAAAAGATTGCTTTATTTAAAAGCAATCACAGACATGGTGGTCTGCTGACCCCAGCAGGCCACCATGCCGGTCACTGTAGTCAATCGTAGTGGGTCTCAATTTACATATTGATGATGTAGGTCGAATTGCAATCCAGTACGAATCAGTATTTTGAGAACCAAACTATTAATACCTAGGTCAGTTCTAAAAAAAAAATACAAAAATTGACATTTTAGGAGTTGGTGCACAAATTGCAACCTCTTCTAACTAATTAATTTTTGTAATTACATATATGTAATCACAAACTGCGAATCGTTAATTGTTTCAATTTAGGATTCCTTAGATCGCATCTTTGTACATGAGGGTCCCAATGTTTTTTTCTGGTACGTAACGACCCAACGACTATATACTGCAAGAGACTTAAAATATTATTTGAAATAATGATAGGCCTACAGGTAATGCCCAAAATATTAAGTCCAACAGTTCCTTTTACTAGTACATATATATGAGGTGTGGGGGTAGATGCACAATTTACTATGACTTTCCATCTATGTTAGGCATGCCACATAGCACTAGTGTAACGCAGCAGCTGAGCACTTTACTGAGAAATTTCTTGTAGCAATTTCATCTTGAAGTGCTTCCTACACAGAGTTTTCATGGGGTAGGGGGTTTGATCACACCAGGAAATCCTGTTATGACAGATAAAAGAATCAGAAAAATACAACTCGTACAAAGCGAGAAAGCATACTGCGCATTTGGATTTTTCAGGACAGACATTTGCAATGCACTGGTATTCACATTATTAATTCCAAGAACAAGGAGAAGGAGTGAATTTCAGAGATTCTGACAATGTTGGGTCAAGTAACGAGCAAGAATAAGAACCCACATGACTAGGTTCCAAGGTGAGCGGCTACGCTGCTGGATTATATCTCCCCCTCAGGAGCATCTGCCTGGGCAGCAAACAGATCAGAGAACACTCACAACAGGACTTTATTTTCGTCAGATGATAACATCAGACCAGGTGTGAAGAATATCACACTGTCCACTTATGAATAAGCATAATCTAACAACCATGACAAAGTAAAGACTTTTTCTATAAAAAAAAAAACAATTCTTCCCATTGTACCCAGTCGCTGTCAAACTGCTAACAAGCCACTCCTTAAGTTACCTACGAACTTCGCAGGCTGGGGGCCAGTGTACATGGCTACCTGCTACCTCCTACACTAGGGTACGGATGTAAGGCATCTTTGTTAGAGCAGCATATTGTGAAAGGTCTCCATGATGGGGCCTAGTTTGATATTTTAAAAGACAATATGTCTCCCCCTTCTTTTAGCATCTACGTAGCTACTTACCATTGAGTTGTAACAATACTTGTGGGTACCATTAAGCCTCTCCTCTGCCTCCCCAGTAGGCTATTCATACTAAAGAAATTTCTGAAATTAAATTACACAAGTGTCATCCGTTAAATATTATTTCTATGTATTCACCACGCTCTGTAATTTGAATGCCAAGTACATGTTATGAAAATATTCCAGATGTGTAATTTCAAGCTGTGCAATTTAACTGTAAGGCGGTGAAATGCCCTGCTGTGCATGTAGAACAAATATCTTACATATAAATAGCTAAGAACGTTAACAAGTCCTTCCCTCCCCTTTAAAGGGGATAGATGAAGCCTTGTAATTTGGAGACGTGGGTTACAAAGCGCTCAACGTTGCTTACGATGTTTGGATGCTCGATGAAACATGTATGAAGGTGGTGCCCACTGACGTTTGCATCATAAAAGGTAAATGAGAAGTGTTGAAGTTATGAGCACAGCCAGAGAACTGCTACATCTTTAAAACAAATAAGTCGCAATATCACAATAAAGAGTTTAGGGCTGTGTAGCTCATTTGAGAACCCACAAACTTATTAATTACAAACGGGTGCATGTGATTTCATAGAAAACAATTTCATTGAATACCATTATTGAGAAACCATTTCACCTAAACTGTTTAATGGAAATTTCAAGACTGGCAGCTATTTCATAGAAACCAATTAATAGAATGCCTTTTGTTGAAAATTGGCTTTTGTTATGCTTACTTTTTAGGGTTTAAATGCGATGGATGCAGGTCTTACTTTCAAAAACATTTTTGTTGGAAGTGTATATTTCAGTGTGTTACTTCAGGGGACCTTGTTTCACATTTATATCTTTTACATTGTCAAACAAGTACTTTGGATGCTTTTATTTCGCCGACTCCCTCACCACCTCCAAACGTCATCCATCCTAACACTTCGCACTCCCCAAACACCACTCATCCCTGCCCCCAAACACCCCACATCACAACTACACTACACCCATCCTGAACCCTAAAAGCCCTTTCTACCCCTAACCTCCACCCATCCCAGAAACCTGAAAACCTGTAATTACACATAAAGGTCACTAATCCCCGACTCCTAAACTACACCTATCCCTCAACCCTAAAAGCGCTTTCTACCCCTACATTCCACCTATCCTGAATCCTAGACACCTCTTTCTACACCTAAACCCCACCCTTCCCTGACCCCTTAATATCCCTCACCACACTCCACCATCCCTGAACCCTAAAAAAACCTCACCACCGTTCACCACCACCCATCCATGATCGCTAAAAACCCTTCACCACCCCTAAACTCTACTAATCCCTGAACCCTAAAAATCCCTTTCTACATCTAAACTCCACGCATCCCTGAATACTTACTCATTACCCTAAACTCAACCCAATCCTAAACCCTCAAAACTCTTCACCATCCCTCAACCTCTAGCCATCACTGAACCTTAAAAACACTCACCAGCCCTAAACTCCGCCAATCCATGATTTCTAAACAAATGTCAATACCCCTACACTCCACCTATCCTTGAACCCAAAACACACCTCACCACTCCAAAACTCCACTCATCCGTGAACCTCAAAAACCTCTCACCACCCCGAAACTCAACCCATTCCTGATACCTAGAAAATTCTCACCATCCCTAAACTCCACCCAACCCTTCACCCTAAAAACCCATTTTTATGCCTGACCTCCAACCCTTTCTGGCCCCAAAAACCCCTTATCACCCCTAACCATTACCCATCCCTGAATATAGAAACCCCTCACTAGTCCTAAACTTCACCCACATTTAATGTAATTTTGGATTTTTCCTTAAAATCCTCTTTCTTTTAAAAGGATTCCTTTAATTTTATATGTATATCTGCATTTTCTTAAGATTGTCTTTTTCTTAAAATTGATTTTCCATGATTTTGTTTACTGCAATGCGGTTTCTCAGTTTTTGCTTTCATTAATTACATACATCAATTAAAAGCATCTTAACTGAGTTTGTGGTGAGAGGGCTTGTTAGTGGTAGCAACAGGCTCATTAAGAGAGACGTATAGTTAAGAGAGCATTACATATGGTTAAAGATCTGAGACAGGGGAAGTGAGTCTCGGGTAAGAAGTGCCACAATTAACCCAAGTTATGAATCGGTTCTGGGCCAATGGTGGACGAAGACCAATGACCTCAAAGAGTCACAGACCTTCTCTGTAGTGGGAGGGACTAACATTTACTTTCAGGAAATTCCAGCAGATATGCCCTCTGTTACATACTGAGTAGCACCCACGAAGCATAGAGGCAATCTCTAACGTGACGGGGCACTCAAGCCAAAGAAAGTAAGGAAGGAACAGAAGTGTGCATCTCCCATTCCCTATGCACTTTTAGGCAGATGCTCTACTCAGCAGTATAACATAAGCATAGCACTCGAGTAGGGGCCATGCAATACCATCATTCCCCATCAGTATCTACTCAACAACCATGAACGTCTCTCACTGGATAGGCATACCCAGTAACTGATGTCACACCATTGACTACTACCAGAGTCACTTTGGCTTTAAACATGGCCAGGGCCCAAGGACGACAACAAAAAGAAAAATAAGAACATATCCAGAAAAAGATCTCCACCCACATTACTGTGTCCGCAACACAAAAGTGTGAGCGCAGTGAGATCTCCCAAGTGCTCATCAAAAGTAGCCACCGAAAAGTACAAAATTATTGTGAGTAAATGATTGTAGAAAATAGTCTTAGTTCAGAAGCCATGAGCTTGAGCACCATACTTGCATTTAGCAGGTCAGACTCCAGAAAATAAAGATGCACAAGGGAAAAGGTTTGTCTTTCTACCAGAAAGCACTGAGTTAAGCTGCACAGAATAAGGCTGCCATATGCACAGCCACGTCTCCACTGTTGCCATGCTTCCTTAGTTGTGCAGGCCGTTGCCAAGCAACAGGTGCTCCAGGCCTGAACCAACAAAAGGTATTTAATGACAAACTACATGCAATATATACACACACACATATATGTAGATTATATATATACATACACATACATATATACACACACACATACATATATACACACATACATATATACACACAGATTATATATACACAGATTATATATACACACACAGATATACACACATAGATATATATATATATTTTCCAACAGCTTACACGGCACTCTCCTTGGTACAAAAATATATCTTTTTATTGAGACCTCCTTCTCCTCCACCTACGCGTTTCGAACACAAAGTTCTTGTTCACTACCGTGAACAAGAACTTTGTGTTCGAAACGCGTAGGTGGAGGAGAAGGAGGTCTCAATAAAAAGATATATTTTTGTACCAAGGAGAGTGCCGTGTAAGCTGTTGTTGGAAAATACTTAGCGAGAGGTGGTCCTGTCTCGCCACGAGCACCAGCTGGAGGGTGCTCCCCCCGAAAAGGACCGTGTTTGTTGATATTATATATATCTATCAAGTGAGAACAGAGTTGTTTGGATGCCGCCTCTGGCCTCGCAATGCCGGTGCCGTCGATGGAAACAACCACCATCAATAATTATTTCCTTGTTTGGAGTGGATCTTTATCTAATAATATATATATATACACACACACATATACACACACATATATATATATATACACACACACACATATATATACACACACACACATATATATATATACACACACACATATATACACACACACACACACACATATATACACACACACACACACACATATATACACACACACACACATATACACACACACATATATATACACACACACACACACACACACACATATATATATATATATACACACATACACATATATACATATACATACATATATACATATACATACATATATACACATATATACATATATACACATATACACATATACACATATACACACATACACATACATACACATACATACACATACATACACATACATACACATACATACACATACATATACATATATATATATATATATATATATATTCACTGAAAAAACCATAGGTTTCAGGCACGTTATAGTCAGAAATTAGCATTTAAAAAAACCTTAGAAATTCACTGAAAAAACCATAGGTTTCAGGGGTGTTATAGTTAGTTGGACATTTCACTCGTACAAAACCATAGAAATTCCCCCGTTATAGTTAGTTCAGCTAACTATAACTCACGCGCCCGCAATGCACTGCTGATGACGTCACATATTACATCACTCATGACATGGTCAGTGACATCACTCATGACATCACAGATGACATCATCCTTATGATAGAGTGGCAGACCTCCTCTCACCCGAATATAACCTTTGATACACACACTCAAAAATACAAAAAAACATTTTTAAAACAATGGACATACCAGTTACAACACACCTATTCAGTAATTCCAAGATCTACACACACATCCACTCATTCACCAACAGTCCCTATACAGTCACTCATACATGTACTCACTCATCATATGTATTCATACACCTATACATCCTGTTACACACTGCCACTCATCCATAGAGTTACACACACACATAGTCACACATGCAAACAAAGTATCAAACATCCATTTACTTGCATATACAGTTATACACACACTACCACACTTACTTCTACAGAAACTTACACATACTTACTCTCTTAAACAATCACTTATAGAAACACCTACTTATTTGTACAGGAACTCTTCCAATCTCTCACTCTCACATATACTCACTTATATACACCCCAATAGTCACATATACTAGTTTAAAACATATGTAGTTACTCATAAAGACACTATTGAGACAGTCATTCACTCACTAACACACCCATACACATACTTATCCACCTATACAGTCCTGCACACATGCTGTCTTCAACACATACAAACAGTGAGTCACTCATTCATGCATCTATGCACTAAGTAATAGCCCCCACCGAACCATACAGACACTCCTACTCAAAAAACCAACTAATAACCCATATAGACACTCATGTAGCTACTCACCAACCCATGCAGCCACTTATACACAAAGTGAGAGACTGATACAGATATTTTCATATTTAAACATTACTCACTAACCCATGTATTCACTAAGATACACTTAGGGCCGATTCCGATTCGGGCCGGAAATCTCTCCGACCGATCCGGACCCGGAGAGATTTCCGACCGAATCGGACCCGTGCAGTCCGACCGAACGAGTACGATGCGCACGTATGCCATCGGACTCGAGTCGGTCGGACTCCCATTGAAGTCAATGGGAGCCGGTCGTACAACGCGTACGCGGGCTCCCATTCACTCAATGGGTGCGAGGCGGACAAGGGCGCCCCCTACAGCGTGTACGCGGCGAAGCGATTCGCGTCGTACATGCACAGGTAGGGGGGACCCATGGGTCCCCCCCTGTGTGCGACTCGCGCGGCTACGCATACAGGGGGGTCCGACACGGACCCCCCGAAGTACGTCTCCGACTGCTCTTTCGAGCCGGGCGGCGCGTGTCGGTCGGACTGCTCGCGGCACGCATCGTACTTACCCGGCCGGGGAACGTCTCCATTGCGCGGTGCGAGTCGAGTCCGAGCGAGTCGGTCGGTGCGGTAAGACCCGGGAACGAGTCGGTCGGAGCGGTCGGGACGCCCGGACGAGTCGGTTGGCGATTTCGCATCGTACTTGCTCGCCCGGACGCGCGTACGAATCGGTCGGGAAACAGGGCTCCGAATCGAATCCGGTTAAGCCGAATCCAATTCGGAGCCCTACCGGCCGAGATCGGAATCGGCCCCTTAGTCAGTTATACAATCAATTTTACAAAAAACAAAATCCATTTAGACACTTATATACCCATTTATTCTTCCATCGACCTTGAGATATACATATATAAAACATATTTAATTTTCAGAAAAACACACATTCACTGGATGATGTCATCAGTGATGTCATTTGAGATGTCATGAGTGATGTCATGAGTGATGTAATATGTGACGTCATCAGCAGTGCATTGCGGGCGCACGAGTTATAGTTAGCTGAACTAACTATAACGGGGGAATTTCTATGGTTTTGTACAAGTGAAATGTCCAACTAACTAGAACGCCCCTGAAACCTATTGTTTTCAGTGAATTTCTAAGGTTTTTTAAATGCCAATTTCTAACTATAACGTGCCTGAAACCTATGGTTTTTTCAGTGAATTTCTAAGGTTTTTTAAATGCTAATTTCTAACTAGAACGTGCCTGAAACCTATGGTTTTTTCAGTGAATATATATATATTTATTATACTATGTATACATGTGAAAATGTCTCGGTCCCCTGTTTGCCTCGGTGGCACGGAAAAAATGGGTGGAACTGACGTCAGCACGCCGACGAGGTCCTCTTATGGCTCCGATGATGTCATACGGTGTCGCGAGCGGAGCCGTGCTATTATGACGTCCTCGTTGACGTGGGAGAGCTAGGAAAGAATTTCCGTGGAATGCTGGTGCAGGGGATATTCGCCTAAGTGTTCAGGCTAGTCCTTTGGGAGCAACTGTTTATGTTGCCACTCCAGAAACCGAAACCAGTGATCCGAGGGCAGAGGCCCTGCAGATGGCACACGAGGTGGGGTGCCCAGTCGTGTGCACCGGCGGGGCAGCGAAGTGACAAGCACCACAACCCACAAAAAAGGTAACGAGGGCACTGAATAACACAGGATCTTCTCTTTGTATCTGGCAGGAACAACAAAGTTAAAATGCCCTAGTACCAAAATGTAGAATTAGTGCCTCAACGGTCTTCAAGAGGACCTGCGATGCCGCTTCTGCCTCCCGTACCCTGGAGGCGGCACATGGGTCACGCGGTACGGTCATACTGCGGTGGGACGCACACTCGTTGACCTCTCATGGCACTGCTCCACACTTCAGGGAGGACGCTTTCCATTAGCTATGTTTTCTGATGACATGTCGCGGCGGCCCCGTCCAACAACAGAACTCCTTTAGATCCAAACAGACTCTTCCACTCTCTCACCGGAAGTGAAACCAGGCCACGCGGACACTTTCACAAGACAACAGCCGGGAATGCACTTTTCGGTAAAAAAACCACATTCCTTCCTCCTAATTAATCAAATAAACGTCTCACTGAAGAATAGGGGCCAGCTTCGATCGGTAAACAGCCGTTACAACGACTTTTTACTTTGCGATACCATTACAACGCATGCATTACCACGCATGCGTTGTACATCACGAAGTCATTACTACGCATTTTTTAGAACGCATGGTCATTTACCACGCATGCCTTTACAACGAATTTTGTTGTAAAGGTATGTATGGTAAATGACCATGCGTTCTAAAAAACATGTAGACGATCCATGTCGTTGTAAGGAAACAGAGGCTGTTCCGTTTCCTCACAACAACGTGCACCGCCCCTCAGACGACGTGAAGCAGGAACCACGAGGAGAGAGGAACCACGAGGAGTGAGAGAAGGGGGATTTGGCATGGGGTGGGGGTTTCTTTTCTAGGGTTTAGGGTAGTGCAGTGGTGTAGGGGGGGTCGTGCTGGGGGTAGTGTTTTAGGGTTTAGGGTAGTGCAGTGGTGTTTGGGTAGTGTAGGGGGGTCGTGCTGGGGGTAGTGTTTTAGGGTTTAGGGTAGTGCAGTAGTGTAGGGGGTCGTGCTGGGGGTAGTGTTTTAGGGTTTAGGGTAGTGCAGTGATGTATGGGTAGTGTAGGGGGTCATGCTGGTGGTAGTGTTTTAGGGTTTAGGGTAGTGCAGTGGTGTTTGTAGTGTAGGGGGTCATGCTGGGGGTAGTGTTTTATGGTTTAGGGTAGTGCAGTGGTGTTTGGGTAGTGTAGGGGGTCGTGCTGGGGGTAGATTTAGGGTAGTGCAGTGGTGTTTGGGTAGTGTAGGGAGTCGTGCTGGGGGTAGTGTTTTAGGGTAGTGCAGTGGTGTTTGGGTAGTGTAGGGGGTCATGCTGGGGTTAGTGTTTTAGGGTAGTGCAGTGGTGTTTGGGTAGTGTAGGGGGTCATGCTGGGGTTAGTGTTTTATGGTTTAGGGTAGTGCAGTGGTGTTTGGGTAGTGTGGGAGGTCATGCTGGGGGTAGATTTAGGGTTTAGTGTAGTGCAGTGGTGTTTGGGTAATGTATGGGGTCATGCTGGGGGTAGTGTTTTATGGTTTAGGGTATTGCAGTGGTGTTTGGGTAGTGTAGGGAGTCGTGCTGGGGGTAGTGTTTTAGGGTTTAGGGAAGTGCAGTGGTGTTTGTGTAGTGTAGGGGGGTAGTGCTGGGGGTAGTGTTTTAGGGTTTAGGGTAGTGCAGTGGTGTTTGGGTAGTGTAGGGGTTCATGCTGGGGGTAGTGTTTTAGGGTTTAGGGTATGGCAGTGGTGTTTGGGTAGTGTAGGGGGTCGTGCTGGGGGTAGATTTAGGGTTTAGGGTAGTGCAGTGGTGTTTGTGTAGTGTAGGGGGTCGTGTTTTAGGGTATAGGGTAGTGCAGTGGTGTTTGGGTAGTGTAGGGGGTCATGCTGGGGTTAGTGTTTTAGGGTTTAGGGTAGTGCAGTGGTGTTTGGGTAGTGTGGGAGGTCATGCTGGGGGTAGATTTAGGGTTTAGTGTAGTACAGTGGTGTTTGGGTAGTGTAGGGAGTCGTGCTGGGGGTAGTGTTTTAGGGTTTAGGGTAGTCCAGTGGTGTTTGTGTAGTGTAGGGAGTCGTGCTGGGGGTAGTGTTTTAAGGTTTAGGGTAGTGCAGTGGTGTTTGGGTAGTGTAGGGGGTCGTGCTGGGGGTAGTGTTTTAGGGTTTAGTGCAGTGGTGTTTGTGTAGTGTAGGGGGTCGTGCTGGGGGTAGTGTTTTAGGGTTTAGGGTAGTGCAGTGGTGTTTGGGTAGTGTAGGGGGTAGTGCTGGGGTAGTGTTTTGGGTTTACGGTAGTGCAGTGGTGTTTGTGTAGTGTAGGGGGTCGTGCTGGGGGTAGTGTTTTAGGGTTTAGGGTAGTGCAGTGGTGTTTGTGTACTGTAGGGGGTCGTGCTGGGTTCTAGTGTTTTAGGGTTTAGGGTAGTGCAGTGGTGTTTGTGTAGTGTAGGGGGTCGTGTTTTAGGGTCATGGAGTGATGTTTGGGTAGTGTAGGAGGTCGTGCTGGGGGTAGTGTTTTTGGGTTTAGGGTAGTGCAGTTGTGTTTGGGTAGTGAAGGGGGTCGTGCTGGGGGTAGTGTTTTAGGGTTTAGGGTAGTGCAGTTGTGTTTAGGTAGTGAAGGGGGTCATGCTGGGGGTAGTGTTTTAGGGTAGTGCAGTGGTGTTTGTGTAGTGTAGGGGTCATGCTGGGGGTAGATTTAGGGTTTAGGGTAGTGCAGTGGTGTTTGTGTAGTGTAGGGGGTCGTGCTGGGGGTAGTGTTTTAGGGTTTAAGGTAGTGCAGTGGTGTTTGTGTAGTGAAGGGGTCGTGCTGGGGGTAGTGTTTTAGGGTTTAGGGTAGTGCAGTGGTGTTTGTGTAGTGTAGGGAGTCGTGCTGGGGGTAGTGTTTTAGGGTAGTGCAGTTATGTTTGGGTAGTGTAGGGGGTTGTGCTGTGGGTAGATTTAGGGTAGTGCAGTGGTGTTTGGGTAGTGTAGGGAGTCGTGCTGGTGGTAGTGTTTTAGGGTAGTGCAGTTATGTTTGGGTAATGTAGGGTGTCGTGCTGGGGGTAGTGTTTTAGGGTTTAGGGTAGTACAGTGGTGTTTGGGTAGTGGAGGGGGTAGTGTTTTAGGGTTTAGGGTAGTGCGCCCAACCAGCCACAATATCCGTGGACAAAGGGGATCCTGACTCTTTGGAACGCTCAGTCAATTGAATAATTTGGGTCAAGGGCCCTACCACGTCCAAGACCTATCAATTCCTTTCTTGGGATCCCTCATATACTTGGAGAAAAAGGTACATAGTTTCTCATCAATTTCAGGCGTGTGTGCCACCTTCCCCTTCAGTGAGGGCCTGGGGCATTCTCCCCTCATCCTATTCCTGACCTCCCTTTCAAGGGGTTGATGGATTTTCCCCACCACATACTCTGCCACTTTGGCGTCAGGTGTCAGTTGTCCACTCCGCCGTCCTAGGATGGTAAATTTGGGTAGGCTCGAACATGTCCGAGTGGACCCCGTCCCCAACCGGGGACTGAGAGGAGTGGGACTCTGGACCCCAGGGACACCCCGAGTCCTTATCCTCATCGGAGGAGAAATCGTCCTCCGATACACCCTCTCCCTCTAAGGGAAACCCGCCGACGGGGTCTACAATAGTGGTGACAGTGTCGCAATTTTCTCCGGGCCCCTCCTCCTCCCGGCAGGGTGCATGTTTTAGCGTTCGCGCACTGTTGAGGAAGGTCTTCCAAGTGCCCCGCGTTATGCTTAACGGCCCTTTTATTCCCCATCTGGGAGCTACTGGGACCCGCCACCACCAGATCTGGGTCACTGAACACCCCAGGGATGCTTTTCGCCAGCTTATCAACCTGATCCCTAAGAGGAGCCAGCGCCCTAGAAATAGCCAGAGAGAGGGCTTGGTCCACTGCTGGAGGGAGAAGTTGGGGGGCCATTCCTCATCCACTTCCTGGTAGGAGGAGTAAAAATGGTCTTCTGGAGAAGACATGATAGCAGAGGGTGTGAGCACAGAACAAATGCCCTTAAAATCCTTAAGGCAGCCCCCTCGCCGGTGCTCCAACAGCTGGGCTTTCCCCGAAGCCGTTATAAGAATAGACTGAGGCGCAATACCAATTACCACCACCAGGTGGCGCTGGTCACTAACGTGGCCGTGTGGGGAAATCACCGCGTAGCGGTGTCAAAATTAGGCGAGGGTTGGTCGGGAATCAAGCGGACCCTAAAGGAGTGACCGGATTCCCAAACGCGCGTAAAGACCAGCGGGAGCGCTCGACGGAGCTGCCTCGCTCGGACCAGACGCGCCTGACAGGATCTCAACGCGCGCAGAGCACACAGCGGGAGAAACTGCGAGGGGGAGAACGCGCTCAGGCAAGAGCCTGCTGCGCAGGGAATATGAAACAATACCAAGGCAATAATGCTAATAACGTGCACAAGAAACCGCTATACAAACAGCAACAACGTCAGATTAAGCCAAGAATGTAAGGAATGCACTTAACTGACGAGCAGTGAAGGAAGCGGAAGGGACGTCACGATATTATATACGATGGACTGTGATATGATTGGACTATAGTTGCCTTGGAGACTACCCCCTAATGGTTCATGGGTTGTGTAGTCTTTTGTTTAATGATTGTTGTGTTACGTTTTCTTTGAACAGCTATGCAAATAAAGTGAGGAAAGATATGCATAATCCTCGCCTCCGTCCTGCCATAGAATTCATTAAACTTTATTTGATCTGATTTAGAAACATAGATCATAAAAGTGTACATAAAAACAGTAAATCCTCTTTCCTAATACAATACAGTGAGAATTAATTAAAACCAGTAGGTAAAAACGGGTGTCACAAAGCCCGGTTCAGAGCAACTTCAGGTTAACAGAATCGTAAAGTTCAATGTTTCGCAAGATCAATCTCATGTACTTCGTGCAAAATACGCAATAAGGGGTCCAAGTAAGATGTAACGCTCCAATACCTGACCAGTTTGCACTATATAAAACTGCAGAAAAAATCAAAATAAAAAAAGTGTTTTGCACATTTCTGTCATTGGGCTATATGTGGGCTACATCTGGGTGATATTTGTGCTACATTTGGGCTCTTTTTTCTCTGGTGGCCATCTTGGGAGACTTATTTGTTATGAAGTTTCCTAATTGTCATTTACTGCAGTCTCCTCAGTAGGAAATGCTTTCAGTTTTTTACTTTGATTCCATCAAGAAGGCATTCAGATGTGCCACACATTTGCCATAAAGTCAGAATGTTAGCACTCTAGTTGTTCATTAGATCACTGTAGTAAAGCTACTGCTCACCAGGGAGTTAACTGGAAGTCTACTGCTGGTATTGAAAGTGATTGTTTCAGTCTGCATGTCAGAATTTTCTAATGAAATAGAAGAGGATTTGAGATCTCACTTAAAACATGCCCTAAATTTTCTTTCTGCAGCACTAACCATAATTTCTATGGCAAAATGAACCCCCTCATTTTGTTCCTTTTTAAATTAAATGTTTTAAGTGTTACCAGTTTATTCCAATCAAGATGGCTTCAGGTGTGCCATACTTTTGTCATAAGTAAGACTGTTAGCGCTCTAGTTGTTCTTTAGAACACTCTGGGAAGCTGCAGTAGAACACAAAGGCATCAACTGACAGGCTGCTCCTGTTGAAATATAACAAGATATTTGAGATCTCACTTAAAACATGTCCTAATTTTTCTTTCTACAGCACTAACCATAATTTCTATGACAAAATGAACCCCCTCATTTTGTTCCTTTTTAAATTAAATGTTTTAAGTGTTACCAGTTTATTCCAATCAAGATGGCTTCAGGTGTGCCATACTTTTGTCATAAGTAAGACTGTTAGCGCTCTAGTTATTCTTTAGAACACTCTGGGAAGCTGCAGTAGAACACAAAGGAATCAACTGACAGTCTCTGCCCTTGTTGGATGTACATGTTTTACTGAGAATGTCAGACTTCATTCTCACATGACTGAGAAAGATGATGTGAATTTACAGAAAATATGCTCTCATTTTAGCTTCTGGAGCACCTTCCAAAACTGTATGGGACAAGCATGTGAAAATAGTTCTCCCAAACATGATTCAGGTTTTTCACAGGGTAAAATCACCTTAGAACACACCACAATTCCTGAAATTAGTATGGTACCATCAACAAATGAATTCTAATGTAACTAAAGTCTGTTATCACCCTTTATAGTTCTCCTTTTGGTAACCCTCAAAATCTTCGATTCACTACAATGCATTTCAATGGGGTACTATCATTTATATTGGTCCCAAGATGGCTGCCAGCAATTCCAGGATGAAGTGCTGACAGCCAATCAGATCTCACGATGACATGTGTGGTTAGGCTCCGCCCAGATATCGATATGTTTTCTTTTTCAAATTTCTCAGGAACTACTGAACGGATTTACACCATTTAACAAAAAGGGTTCTTTCTGAACCAAGAACTACCTCTTTGCCAAATTTGGTGTAATTCCGTTCAGCAGTTCGGGCTGTAGCCGTGTCTAAAGTTTCCTATGGAAAATTGCATGGGGAAAACACGTTTTGGGACCCCCCTTTTTTCTCGGCCCCCGCTTGCCGAATCACCCCGAAACTTTCAGGATAGGAGCAGACCGGAGCGCCCCACGAGTTTTGAAAATGTCGCGAAGATTCATCAACCGGCGCCAAAGTTATTGGAAATAGAATGTTGTGAATTTCCTATGGAAAATAGGTCCTAACTATAACTACCTACTGGCGACCGCCAGTAGGTAATATATACACACACATATAGATTATATATACACATACATAGATTATACATATATATACATATATATATACACATATATACACATACATAGATTATATATATATACACACACATGTATATATCCCAACCATCCATCCAACTCCGAAGAGAAAGTGGCACGTACTCATGATCGGTATGAATAGGGCTAATTTATTTTGTTCAGGTCTCCCACGACCCCGCAATAACAGACGCGCGTTTCAAATATATATATATATATATATATATATTTTGCAAAGAATTTGTCACAATGAATTGTAGAACAGACGAAGGCGAACCCAAATGATGGTGCAATTGTGATTTTATTTTCTGCCCAACACCACCGCTGCCATAACGCGTTTCAGCCCACGTGGGGCCTTGATCACATGACACTGTTGAGGAGGCGGTTACCACATTTAAAGTGCAAGTGAGTGACTTTTTGCAGTACAACAGCTGTTTTTCTTTGTTTCTAATTCATAGACATGGAAAAGTTACATATGACAAAAGACAAAGGGTATAGGGTCATTGGAAGTGCAAAACTAGAGCAAACATGATACAATATCATGAATTAACAGTACACTTGAATAAATAGATAAATATATAAATAAGTATTCAAAATAAAACTGTCCATCTCTGAATAAAACTAAACTATTAATCACGGATAAGATGATACTTTAAAAGTAAAACCAATGTAAAACTTTTTTTTCCTCTTTCCATCCTTTCTCCATAAATAGTAGCATTATTCATAAGGCACATAAATTTCATAATTGCACATAAAATATACCCGTGAATTAAAGATGTTAAAAGGAATAGAGCCCAAGTGGGCCATTGTCAATTATCCATGTCAATTTAAAAATAAGACAAAGTCAGTGCAAAATACGCAAAATCTAGTCACAGTGTAAAGTGCAAATGCCATATATAAAAAAGTGTGTAAACAACAATTAGTGCAATAAAATTGAATTCTCTAAAATATACTTTAAAATTATATTTCACAGGTAGGTTGACAGCAGCATGACCGATAAATCTTAATCAAAATGACTTGTTAGAGGTGTGTGAAAAAATCTTCACTGGAATTTAATCCATTTGGTGATTTGCAATCCATTTCTAAAATGTATCTTGTTTCCAACTTGCGTAGCACTGATTCACGATCCCCACCTCTTCTCAGTGGTGGGACCGTGTCAATTACAAAATACTTAAGATCAGCAGAATTTTTGGCATGCGATATTTCAAAGTGCCTGGCAACGGGGTATGTGACGTCGCCATTATTGATGGCACGTATGTGCTGAAGTATCCTCTTGTGGACCTGCAGCTTAGTGCTCCCCACATAACGCAGGCCACAAGGACACTCCAGCACATACACCGCAAACTCGGTTTTGCAAGTTAGTTTTTTCTGAATGAGGACAGGTCTGTTGTTAAACGGTGTCAAATATTTAGTCTTGTTGACACCATGTTTGCAAGCTTTGCAAACAGAACACTTAATAAATCCCTTACTGCTATTAAGCCAGGAAGTGTTGGTTCTAACCTCAGGGCTACTTTTCACCAGACAATTGGTCATCGAGCGGGCCTTTCTATATGTAATGCTCGGTGATCGTGACATATGGGTCCCCAATGTTGGATCACTTTTGATTAATGCCCAATTTTTGTTGACAATCTTGCGAATCGTTTTATGCTGATTATTATACGTTAGAATCAATCTAGTCTCGGTCAGTTCATTGAGTACCGGTTTAGTTTTACCTGCTAGTGCCCGTGGTCTGCCATATACATTTGCTTTAAGTATGGCTCTATCCACGACTTCTGGGAGATAGCCTCTTCTTAAAAACCTGTCTCTGCAATTCATCTGTGCAATCTGGCAATCAATATCAGTGCTGCAAATTCTTCTTATTCTTAGCATTTCCCCGTAGGGAATGCTATTGATTAGGTGTGCTGGATGATGGCTGGAGGCATGTAATATAGCATTTCCAGCTGTTGGTTTCCTGTACATTTTAGTGTGTAGCTGATTGTGTTGGATGTAAATTTCAACATCTAAAAAACATATAGACCTATTGCTAGTCTGACCAGTAAAACTGAGGTTAAGGTTGTTATTATTTAGTTTCTCAATGAACTGTAAAGCCTCAGATTCAGAACCTTTCCAAATTACCAAAAGGTCATCAATGTACCTGAACCATTTAATGACATTGTCAGACATGATTTCCGGGTAGGTGGGCATGAGGACCTGTTCCTCCCAGTGCCCCATATGCAGACAGGCATAACTGGGGGAGAAACAAGCCCCCATGGCCACTCCTCTCACCTGCTTGAACACTTGGTTGGAAAACAAGAAGAAGTTATTTTCAAGGCACATGTTAATCATAGATAACATCCTATTGTGATCAAAGAAGCAGATAGATCTAGTATTAAGATAATACTCAATGGCCTTCAATCCATCCTTATGATGGATGCTTGTATACAGGGAAGAAACGTCAAGTGAAATCAGCAGGTAATCAGGTTGCCAAATAATACCCTCTAATTTTTGTAACAAATCACCTGTATCAAGAATAAAAGAGGGAAGATTCTTTACAAGGTCCTGTAAAAAAAAGTCAACATATTTGCTGGCATTCTCCATAATGCTGTTACAAGCTGAAATGATTGGGCGTCCTGGTGGCTTCACATTGTTCTTATGGATTTTAGGTATAAAGTAAACAGTGGGCATCACCGGGTGATCATTCTTTAAAAATTTAAACTCATCAAGAGTTAGTAGACCAGTGCTTTTCCATGCCAGCAAGTTAGTGTAAAACGAGTTCCAAGCCAATTTTACCTCTGCCATTGTAGTTCTTTTATAACAATCTCTGTCATTAAGTTGGCCGAGTGCCTCCTCCATATACAGATCCCTTGGCCACAACACGACGTTGCCGCCCTTGTCTGATTGGCGGATAATGACATTCACATTATTGTGGAGTTTTTTGACGAGTTGATGGTAAGCAAAGTCACGATAGAAATGCCTCTTATTGATATTAACTTGCTTTTGATACAGTGTCCTCCGCTCTTGAGCAACTTTATCGTGAAAGATATCGATATTGTCTTTCAGCATGATGGGGCAAAACGTAGACTTGGGTTTGAAGTTGGTAAGTGCTGTACTGCCTTTATAACCAGCACCCTGGTTAGTGGATATGGTTGTAAGATCAGTATCACCCTCACTTTGCAATTGCAATAGGTCCTGCAATAACTCAGCATCACCAGCTGTGAGTGAAGGCGGACTCATACTATGTGCTGTTAATGGTATAATCCGTGCTGATTTATTCAACATGTGAAACTTACGAAGTTTCAACTTGCGCACATATTTGTACATGTCTATTCTAGTACCCACATAATCAAAATTGCTTTTGGCACTGAAGGATAAGCCAAGTGCTAGTATATTAGTTTCCTTTTCACTCAACGATATCTTGGTTAAGTTAATTACAGTTTGAGAATCACAGGTATCTATCAATGACTCTATTTGCGCCTCCATTGCTTTCGGGGGTTTCTGTTGGGTTGCTTTGTACTCACGTTTATGTTGTTTGTTGCGTCGTCGCCTTGCGCTCCGCTTCTTGTTGGTGCTTTGCTGGTATTTGCATTTCGAGCACCTGAACGTAGAGTCTGCCTCCGATCCTGGCGCATGCAATCTAATTCTTGTGCCAGTGTAAACTTTCGAAACCCCAAGCGCTGTGCTCGTCCTTGGTCATTATCCGACTCACTGTCAATATTTGAGCTCAAGTCTGAAAGTGACGATGCAGGCAGTATATCATTTTCAGCTGTTTGTGCTGATGTCGAAGGACTTGGTGTCATTATCTTGGTTGCTTGCACATTGTCGTATTTTTTTGCAAAAGTGAATATTTGCCCATGTTCGTAATCCAACCGGTCTCGTTGAAACTTAAAGGCTTTCCTCTTCTTGATAACTTCTTCAGCGCGGAGCAAACGTGCTGCCATGTCATCCAGATATTTGGCTGTACTTGGAGTGTTCGGAATCTTGTCAATTTCCGCATTGAGGGCATCGATTTTACTTTGTAGTACTACCCGGTCACTCTCGGCGTATTTGACAAGGATTTCCACCAAACGCCGAGAGGACTCCAGGTTGCATTCAGCCCATTCCGATAACATGTGGGGATCTGGGTTTTCATAGCTCGGTACGAGCATTATCCGCAGACCCCGCGGTATCCTACCAACCTCCAAGTAACGGGTGAGAGAGCGATGTTCCCACCACTTCGCCTGCTCCGCTTTACTTGCTTTTTCCAGGCTTTTGAACAATTCCTTAATCTTAGGCAGTGCGTCAGACGAGCTGTTGGTTGCAGAATTAGTTACACACTCCCCAGATGGAAAATCGACAAACAAGCCGCTTGCTGCCTCCTCTCGACTCCTCAACGTGTCGGCAGTCATGGTGAAATTCAGTGGGCTTTAAAATGTTGCATACTGGAGGTTCCTGGTGGGCTAGTTGGCCCCTAGGGACCCTCAGGATTGAGGAGGAATTAATTCTCCAACTTAAAACGCGCCACAGGGCGTGTTTGCAGACATGTCACCTCAGGCCCCACCCCCTTCCTTCACCATTGTGCAAATATTCCTCTAAAATCAGCTGAACTACGAATTCCGATTTACTCACCTGTTATCAGGAGAGACCTCAGTGCTGCATCTTTGATCCCAGTACTGATCCTGAAAAGCAATTCTAACCGTACTTACCAGTAACTTGAATTTCCTTCCATAGGCTAACATTGACTGGTTTCACTTGGAAATTCTTCTAAGTGTGGAGTTTTGGAACTTTATAATATTCCTCTAAAATCAGCTGAACTACGAATTCCAATTTACTCACCTGTTATCAGGAGAGACCTCAGTGCTGCATCTTTCAGCCCAGTACAGATCCTGAAAAGTAATTCTAACCGTACTTACCAGTAACTTGTATTTCCTTCCATAGGAATCCATTGTCTGGTTTTCAGCAGAAAAGTTTCAAAGTGTCGATTTTCACAAACTACAAATATTCCTTAAAAATCGCCTGTATGACTTAAACGCATTCTTTCAACTGTTTACAGGAGATGCACCAGTGCTGGATCCAGGATCCACCACTGAGTAAGAAAAAGTAACGATAACACTACTTACCTGCTAAGTGAATTTCCTCCCATAGGATAACATTGGTGATTCTATGTGAAAAAGTTTCTAAGTGTCAACTTTTAAAATACAATAATATTCCTTAAAAATCACTACTGTAACCAACGCTTTTACTCAACTGTTTACAGGAGATGTCCCAGGACTGAATCTAGGATCCAGTCCTTTGGTTAGAAAAGTAATCCATAAAGTAACTAATTGCATTTAACTAGAAATTCACATTGAGCTCAATGTTGCATTGTGTTTGAAATGGTGTTGCCCATTGCAACAACTGTAACTACTGTACTTAAAAGTCTATTGCCTATTTGCAAAGTATTTAAACTAAAGTAATTCATTCTGAGAAAGTATATTTTGTAATGTATAATGTAATTACAATGTAATTTAAAAAATAAAATATCTAAAAATAAATAGTTTAAAAAAATGTAGTAAATCAGTATCAAAAAAATAAATATAACTATTAATACATTTAAAAATTGTCATTTACAAAACCTTTGAAATTCACTGAAAAAAAAAACATAGGTTTCAGATATGTTATAGTTAGGAATTAGCATTTAAAAAACCTTTGAAATTCACTGAAAAAAACCATAGGTTTTAGGGACAGTTATAGTTAGAAATTAGCATTTAAAAAACCTTTGAAATTCACTGAAAAAACCATAGGTTTTAGGGAAAGTTATAGTTAGTTGGACATTGCACTCGTACAAAACCTGTGAAATTCCCCGTTATAGTTAGTTCAGCTAACTATAACTCGCGCCCCGCAATGCACTGCTGATGACGTCACATATTACATCACTCATGACATGGTCAGTGACATCACTGATGACATCATGCAGTGACTGTGTGTTTCTGTAAAGTTTAAATATGTTTAATATATATAGGCAAAGGTGTATTGAAGAATGAGTGGGTGTATAAGTGTCTCAATGGATGATTGAGTAGGTGCGTGACTCTACCAGTGAGTGATTAAACGTATCTTACTGAATGCATGGGTTACTGACTAAACTGTGTGAATGTCTGTATCCGTCTGTCTGTTGGTGTGTAAGTGGATGCATGGATTTGCGAATAGCTACATGAGTGTTTATATGGGTTATTGATTGGTTCTCTGAGTATCTGTATGGGTGGCTGAGTGTTTGTGTGGGAGGGTGTGTGTGACTCTGTACATAGATGTGTGAGTGGGTGATTCACTGGGTGCATGATTTGAAGAGTGCATCTGTGATGGACTGTATGGGTGGGTGAGTGTGTGTATTGGTGTGTTAGTGATTGAATGTATATCTCAGTGGTACATGTGTGAGTAACTACATATGTGAAAGGCAGTATATATGTGTGTTGGAGTATATAAATGGCTATAAGTGAGAGTGTGTGATTGTGAGAGTGGCTATATGGATGAGTGTGTGCTTGCATCAGTGATTGCATAGCAGCGTAAGAATGTGCTAGTATTTGTATGAGTAAGTGAGCTGGTGTGTATAACTGTATAGGTGAGTAAATGGGAGTGTGATTAATTATTTGCATGACTGACTAGGTGTATGAGTACCTCTATGGATGAGTGGCGGTGTGTGAGTGTTTATATAGGTGTATGAGTGCATATGATAGACTTGTACTGAGTGACTGTAATTATGAGTGACTAAACGGGTGAGTGGAGAGGTGTGTATGTAGACCTAAGAATCAGTGAGTGGGTATGTAGTTATTGGTATTGGAGTGTGTATGGTTTTGAGAATGGCAGTCTGTAATTTAGAGTGGGTGTATCAAAAGTTATTAGGGTGTGAGAAGATGCATTAAATTCTCACATGGATGATGTCATCAGTGATGTCATTTGAGATGTCATCAGTTTGCACAGTGGTGAAGGGCGGGGCTTCAGGTGACATGACCGCCAGTAGATAATACATACACACATACATACACACATATACACACATACACACATACACACATATACATATATACACATATACACACACATATATACACATATACACACACATATACATATATACACACACACACATATACACACACACATACACACACACACACACACACACACATATATACATATACACACACACACACACACACACACACACACACACATACACACATATATATATACACACATATATACACACACACACACACACACACACACATATACACACACACACACACACACACATATATGTAGATTGTTACAAATACACAGATTAAAGGATGTTGAAAATTCTACTAGATGAGAATCAATATGCAGAATGAAAATAAAATAAGAATCTGATCACAGAAGTATCACAGATTGTGCATTTTTAATTATTGGTTAAACACAGAGGGCCTTATTACAATCTTGGAGGATGGGATACTCCATCACATACATGACGGATATTCTGTCCGCTGTATTACAAGTTCCATAGGATATAATGGAATTGTAATTTGGCCGACGGAGTAACCCTGTCTGCCAAGATCATAATCAGGCCCAGAGCCTTTACTTCCTTAATCCTGCCAATGAGGTTGTGCCCTATTAGCTACAGCCTGATGAGCAGATTTCAAAACCATTGGAATCATCTCTAGATGGAACAGGTCCAGAAATATATAATTTTAGGTTGCGATTGTGCCACCATTGGAAACGGGTTACAGACCGAGTGCAGCATGTGGTCCCCTGTCCCATGGATGCCATTGCAACGGGACAAATATAACTAGGATGGCAAGATTGGAAAGATGAACACAAGCACCTGATATCTTCTGTGGTCCGAAAGTCACAAGTTTGAACTAAAGCAAACGCAACTCGGCTTTACTTCTTTTTCTTGGTTGGTAAATTCCTTCTAATTAAATTAGGCAATATTGACATCAGTTCATTATAGCCACATGGCAGTATGAAGTGCGATCGAAAACCAAGCCACTATGCTTACTGGGCTATTGAATAAATTTAAACACTGCAAGAGACTGACTGGTCCTTAGCCGACTTTACCTTTAACTGGAAGCCAAGTCCCTGCTGGAAACCAAGTCCTGCAGCTGTGCAGGAACATCTGAAAACTGCTCTCTAGAGTAGCAATGTTCTTTGGACTCTATATCTCACCCAGGCACGGCATAGGCAACTTCTGCTTTTTTTGTGTACGTCATAATTGCAAATCCTCTATTTCATTTACCTATTAAAGTCATATTCATCTTGAAGGTACAGAACTCAATGAACAATCTGTGTATTGTGTTATCCACTGTGCCAATGCTATAGCCAGCTTTCTAAACTCTACCTAGAGTAAGTCTGCAATGCTCAGTTTCGCTACCTATGGGGAGTCAAGTGCCCATGGAAAGAATTGTGGAAACTTGCCTATTTAATTGCACAGCACAGGTATTAGTGCCCTTTGGACCCTTGAAGGACATTATTCATTTAGGAGACGGCACAGTAACCACTGTCTGCCCCAGAAATGAAATACAAAGACAGAAACTCACTGTACAACACTTAAAACTAATTCTAAAGGACAAACAGCCAAGCCAAAACTGAGTTCTTGTAAAGGGGAGGCAACTAATCACGGCACACAGAACTACAATCAGACTTCAAACATCTCAGACATTCCACACAAAAACATAAGTCTGTTGGGGCAGGATTAAAAATGTGAACCAAAATATAGTTACGCCACAAATTACAATCGGAGTTTTAGCTTAATGTAATTTAAAAACACCGAGACACAGCCATGCCTCAAGTTCTGAGAAGACCCAAACAGTAGGGAGAGCCGTGCCTTATTAGCCTGGGACATGCAGATCTCAACGTCCAGTTTCACATCAGATACCTTGTCCTCTGTGGACTGGTCAGAGTGAGCTAGAACCCTTTGAGTCCTAGTTTAAATCTTCAAGGTGGTCTACACCATACTGGGATGACAATTTGGCTGGACACTGTACTGCCAATTGCATATATGTCTTCCGTCAGCAAATATGCTATGTTCAGATGGAAGAAACATAATTAAAAGAATTTTACATCATGAAGACTTACTTCAACATTTCACCACTCAATTACAAATAAGCCAAGCGTTCAGATTTAGAGAAATGCTGTTGTTTTTTCCCCCCACTAAGCCTCTGCCATAAGCTTTTCTGTCCCAGAGCTCATGATGCAAGACATTGGCTGTTGAAAAGGTTACAATCCACTTTTGTTGCCCAGTAGCAACGCTCTAACTACCGCCTCAACAAGCAAACCAAAAATCCTATTAAAATAACTTCAGACATCGAAGCCCACTAGCCCTACTCCAAAGCCATCATCTCAAATGTCAGAGGACAATAATACCAAACTGCAAGAAGGCAGCGATTTGAATACCCATTAGACCCCGAAATGACCCGTGTGTGTTCCCAGTACAAGTCCGATTTCAGACAGGTCTCCAGCGAGATCAGCTATTTCTGTATTGAAAATACCTGAGGACTTAAGAGATTAGGCACCCTGAAAAGAAGAGCTGCCAAGCACTGAGACCATGGACGCAGCTGTTGATAATGCTGGTCCCGTTATAAAATACAACAGCATTTCAACGAAGAAATTAGGGTTGCAATAAATTGGCAGGTCAAGTTTTAAACCGCAATAAACTAGTCTAATGCGGAGTGTCCATATCAAAAAATCATGATTTAAAAAAAAAAACACAAAAAGCCTTGGTAACACCGATTGGCAGTATTATTTACACACATCCTGTTTTGTATATGTATATACACACACACACACACACACACACACACACACACGCAGCCACTCCTCCCCCCCCACCCCGGTATGATCTGAAGTTGTGGAGACTACATGATTTTCATGGATTCTCTTCTAGTTGCCATACTGTCAAAAAACATAGTGAAAACCGATTCAAAATGTAGCAAATTTGCTGCAATTTCTTTTGCATGCCTGCAGGGTACTGGAAAATGAGCCGTGGTCACCAATACCCCCAATATGTACGTAGATACAGGGGCTGCATTCAGAAGTTTGTTCGGACAGAGCTCCAGTCCCAGTTGTACACGCCGGCTATGAGATGACATCTCCGGTCCACAAAGTTAAACCCAAATGGGGATTGGAAAAGAAAGAAGCGCCAGTTTTCAGGGAACCCTTCCTACATCCAGATTTTTTTTTTTAAACACAGTGCAGTGAAACTAGTCACCGTAGGGAGTGGCAAGGGTAGTGCAAGTCAGGGAACCGGCAATCTGCCTGCTTTAAACATTTATTGGTGAGGAAGAAGCAAGAATCTAATGGGGGCTTGGGACTACTAAATTTATGGATCTGCAAGTTAACCAATCCTGTAATAAAGCTGAAGCGTTCAGTCTTCCAAAACTAAGTTGTCATCGGACTTATTTGGGATGTGGGGAGGTGAGGTGGGGAAATTAATAACTTTGGAGGTAAAAAAAAAAAAAAAAAAAACAGACTGGAAAGAAGAACTTCACAGACTAGGCCAGAGCAGATGTGGACATAAAGGTATATGAACACCGGTCTACAACAGCAGAAGTTCTCATCTGGAGAGGAGGCGCAATTGAGACAGAACTGTGTAGGGGAGGAGCAAGCAACTAAGACAAACCGACAAAGAGGGCGGATAATGACTGATCATGTAAAGCATGGCAGGAAAACTGGTGTACGTTTAGTGTTTGCTGCTAATACATGCATACAACACTATGGATCATAAAGTTGCATTGCACAAAAGGAACAGCAAACTTGGCCGTTAAACCCTCCAAGCGTTATACATTTGATACCATTAAATTATGCAATAATAATAATTTTTATGTACAGTACTTACAATTTGCAAAACAGCTGCATTAAGGCATCAAAAAACAAACTGTTTAGCATTGCCCCATTTTGAGAGCAACTCATTCCCTGATAGATTACTGTATGAAGGCTTAAAATGCAAGCAACCATGGTAAATGGCCAAGGAAGAGCAAGTTGAACCAAGGATTTTTGCGGACACCCAACCAAAAATAAGAATGATAGATTTTTTTTTTTTTTTTTTTAAACTGCTGTCACAGGATCTACCAGGAACAAACCGGCCCAGTTACTGCAAGCCAAATACATTCTAGGGCCACTTGGGATACAGAAAGTGGCATTGTGAAATGTAAAGTACTCCATGGCAATAGCATGAAAGAAATATACGAGTGATGGTTTGTTTCGGAGAGAGGGTCGGGTGGTTCTTCTGTGCATGTGGTTTACCTAACAGTATATCAGAAAGTTCACTGCCAAGACAAGGATTTAGTTGCCTAATATTTCTCGATTACTAACCTTAATCCACTTCCAGGATCTGGCCCATCTATTTCTAGAAGGTGATCATGTAGTCCAAGTAAAAAGGTTTGGGACTGCTTAGTATCAAAGACTGATAAGAGCACCACCTAGGCCTCCAAATATCTTTCACCCTCACCACAACACCATCACTCTACGCCACCCACCATGTTGCATCATAGGACATCAACCAGACCTATGCCCGTCGGAATGAAGATGAAGAGGCCCACGGAAATTCTAATCAGAAAAATAATGGTGTCTCTACTGAACTCCAAATATGCATATTTAATATTCCAAGATATATGCCAGTCAGACTTCCACTCAGTCCTCAGCACCACAACAGCCTCAAGAGCAGAGCTTGGCCCACATGCATGGCTGAGACAAGCTTGAAGCACCATTAGATCCGGACATATCAGCCATGATTGCAGCAACCTACTTGTAAAAGATGAAACAGGCCCTGCAGGCTCACTTCCGGAGAACATAAAGACCTACCCAAAAGACCTAATACCTTGTGCAACTGAGGTAGGGCACACACCTCAGACACCTTACCCCTCTGGGAATTCTCAATGATCCGACTTCTCCCTGTTACAGTACAACAGTCATATCTCACATCTTGAGGAGCTTACAAGAAGGCTCCGTCATAGCGGCTGATTAGGACATAAGATTTTTCCTTGAAAATGAGTGCCAGATGGACATCAGCCGCTTGGCAAAGAAACCGGTGGCACACAAGTGCTTTAGCCAAAAGAACTAAAGCGGTAGTAATCACTGAATTTCTTTTTTTTTTTCCCTACAGTAAACAAAATGCACTCTTCGCCAATACACTAAATTAGCTCCACATGACATTAATTGAATGCTGTACTTTTCTTCCATACAGCAGCAACCCAGCAATTCTGCCCCAGTCAGAACTCCTTACAAATGCAAACCACTTTAACCCAGCAAACACATTATTACTGCTACCAGGACAGCTCTTATCCCACATTAACTTAACCATTACAGATCCATATGTCAGGAGAGAACAAGTGCCATCATTCATCAGCAACTATGGCAAAGTGCTGTTGCTAGTTTGTTTCTTCAAACTAAGGAGGTATGCAATTCCATAAACTGCTAAACTGATTCTGTGATTATATCAGATTATTAAAAGTGCTAATATTGTGCAATCCTGTGAGCACTGCCAACTAGAGTAATCTCTAAAGCATGTTCTAGCTTTTATTAATTACTACACTTACATAGCACATTCTACCATTGCAATCTCTAGAGTGCCATTGGCAGGTTCCAAATATCCATGTTCCCCAGTTCAATTATAAATGCAGGATGCACTGTTGATGGGTCACAGTACACTTACTTAAAAAATAAAACTGGAAGTAATTAACAAATGTCCCAAAAAACCTACTGGCTGTAACTGATTTATTTGCAATGTTTTCTTTTGTGGTAAATGACATACATTTGTTTCCATCCAAACTCTGAATCTGATGCACCCCACATCTAACTCCGACAACACTTAACCCATCCCCAGATCTTCAAAGCGCCTGGCTCGCTCCCATTTAGCGGTTCATACGGCACCTCTGATGTTTGTAAACACTACACATAACTTTTATCTAATTCAATAGTACTCAATTTCATAATTGTGGAAGGATGCAGAGTAGCTCCTCCTAGAAATCATACCCGTGATATGTAGATAGCTAGATTTCAGTGATGAAAATTGAATTCACTCAGCCAAGCCAGTGATTTGTCAGAGGTTAGCAAATACAACCGCTGACAAGGGCATGCCAGGGCTTCCCAGAATTTCATGCGTTCACCTCTGGGAAATGGAAGAGGAAAAACAAAAAATCTCCAGGATGCTGTATTGCTCCACCACGTTTGGTGCTCTCTTTCTCCGTCTCCACTGGCCAAATCTAGACTTCACCGATTCTCGAATACTGTAATCTGGCGTCTGCTTGCTTAATCGTTCCTGAGAGTAATGGTTCACCTTTATATCTGACCAGCACATCTATCCATGTTTTCAAATACAACTGAATTATTCACAATAATGGAGTCAGAGATCAAATGGAACAATGCACAAACTGTATTCAATATGAAAATAGGAGCAAAATGTAATATGAAACAGAGCAGTGTTCAAAAACGTGCTTGACCCAAATACTTGTGATACAGCACAAGTTCCAGGGCAATTTGATTTTAAACAATTATTAATCATTAGGAATAAATGTACAAGTGGTTGGATGGATTGAGGGTTTAGTCCAAAAATATATTCTTTACTGGAATCCAACAAATATGGGAATAACTACTTGTAAATATTTGTACTGAGCACATGTTTGATCGCTGCGACGGTTCACCTTATCAGATATTGCACCCCTTTTAACATTTAATACAGTTTGCAATGGTGTACAAATGTACATTTACAGTAAGGTGCAGCTCGGTGGAAAATTGCAGCTCCCAGACTCTCGTAAAAAGGGGGAGGGGCAGGGTAGAAATGGAGGAGCAAGAGTCTAGAGAGAGCAAGTAAACGCTACAGACGCACGGCAGCAGTGAGCAGGTTGAGGCATAGGAGAGAAAGAAAGTCACGTAGGTTGTGGAGGGGTGGTAGAAGAAAGTAAGCAACTCATGAGCTCGGGATGGGAGACCAACATGAAGAACGTCAGAAGATGTGAAGGGAGAGCAAAACAGTGAAGTGGGGGAGAGAGTAAGAGCACACACACACTCCCGACTGAATTATTTGTGTAACATTTTTTTTTTTTAAAAGTAGCTCCCTGAAAGTAAGCAGAGGAAGGATACAGGTCATCCAAGAAAGACTTCATGCTACAAGGGACGAACGAACACAATAACATGACGGTAAACCATCAAATAAGAAGCAAGCAAACGAGACTGAAAGTCAACCAGGGATGAGCAATGGGCTGACCCAAAGCCCACTGTAGGCATTGGTATTGTACACAACAAGTCTTTTGACAACACCTAAACCGGACTAGGAGCAATGCTTAAAAATAAAAGAGCCAGCAACTAATCAGAATGAGAGGCGATCAAGTGGGACACAGGCAACAAGAGAGACCAGAGGCATCTAAGAGAGTAATTTAGAACCCGACAGTGTCTCAAAAATGTCCAACTGCTGAGCCACCTGACATTTTTACAGCTCTGCTCCATTACAAAAATATGGGGAGGGGGGTTATGCCATATGACTTCATGGTTGTTACAGCAACATTTTCCAGCAGGTAAAAGCTACCAAATACAACAGTGAAACTGCAGAATTTACCATTAATGACCTGGTTACCAGCATGTTATTGTGATCCTTTACTGCCAAATACAGAAAAAGCTCACAGATGCGGCATAACCACCATGTGTCATAACCCCCGATTCAACCCCTAAACTGAATCAGCACTCTATTTAGCAGACTTGATCGATTTGAAAGGGTTGCAAATGCCCTTTCTTAGCAAACCTTATTTATGAAGCGTGGGTGAAGTCTACCTGCGAACCTGCAACACAACTTTCATAGGATTGGGAATCAAGTCGATTTGAAATGGAATTTGACTTTTGAAACGTTCCTAATGATATAGCCGGGAAACAATGTCCAAATTCAGTGTCACAATGGAAGGATAAAAAGGACCAATACTTAGGGCCCGATTACGATGCCGGTCGGACTTTCGTCCATCCGGCACCGTGGCAGGATCGCCCTACTAGAAGTCGGCGGTCCCGCTGCCCACATTACGATGCAACCGCCTTCATGGCGGGTGCAATGTGTATACTTTGCACTGCGGCGTGTGCTGCGGGCTGCAGCACACGCCGCAGAACAAATTAAACACATTTTAAACATCCTTGCACCATGTGGCAGGCACTATGTGGCAGGCACCATGCGGTGCCTGCCACATGGTGCAGGGATGTTTAGGGGGACACCATAGGTGCCCCCAGGGCCCATAGCGGAGGGCCAGGGGGGAATGGGGCCCTGCTAGGGGCCCCAAAGTCACTGTCCGCCTGCCTTTTAATGGCAGGTTAACCCCCAAGAAAGGGCCGGCGGAAAGGGACATACTAATCCCTAAAGCAGTGCCTGAGCAGGCACCGCCCTATTGTAGGGAATAGGAGTCCGACCGCCGCACTGACTGGATCCTTGATCCTGTCGGATGCAGCGGTCTTTCCCCCTGCCAACCGAGATCCGACCACCTGCATCCTAATGCTGCAGTCGGATCCAATGGGCTGGATGGCGGTGAGACCGCCACAGACGGCCTGATGGTGGCGGCCCACCACCATCGTAATAAGGCCCTAAGAGACAGCGTACTTAAGAATGTGATCCAAACTGTGCAATGAAAATATGTGCAGATGAAGGCCATACATTACAGAGCCCTCCCTCACCTCCACTGCAGCAGAAAGTCCCCCCCTCCCACATATTCCGAGAGCGATTCTGTATAAAAGAGAACACCAAAAAGGCTTTAAACATGAGTGCAAGGCTATTGAACCCCACTTAAGCATTCACCCCGTCTCACCTTTAATTTGGCCAGAATGTAGAGATGCAGGAACCACAATACTTGCCATTGGTACTTTATCTCTGAACGGCTTTGTGGTTGCAATGTTCTGTAGTTTCGGTGGGTTAGGGAAGCTGAGTAGCTTTTTCTTTGTTTTGTTCTGAATGGTTGCCGGTTCATCCTGCTCTACAGCACCAGAAAATGCTTGTAGAGACGCACCATCACGTGAGCAGTTGAAAACAACCCTGCCACCAGAGGCGTCACTCACAACAATGAGGCCAAGCTTTGGGGTAGTGTCTCCATCCAATACAAGGTCTGAATCCTGACTGAGGTTTGTTTCTCTTCCTCTGGCCAATGTTTCTGATTTTAAGGACAAGTCACTCTCTTCAAGGCATTGATCAGATCCCAGAATCAGGGGGGACTTTTCAGGGTGTGAAGTTTTAATGGGCGAATAAGTCTGTGCATGAAGTCCATTTCTTCCCAGGCCTTCCCTCATAGGAGGTGTCCCAGTCTCAAATCCAGGGTCACTAATTCCAGCTTCCTCCCGCCTTATGGTTTGTGCAACGTGGTTTAAATAGGCCCTGAAGCGACCACTGTGGTGCTGCTGAACAAGCCTGGCGTAAGCGTTCTTCTGGGGCACCGCAGGCTTGCTTTGTCCCTCCCTCATTCCGTGGGCAGAGGCCCCTCTTGGATACCCCAACTGATCCATTCTCCAAAATTACACGTAAACTTCAAACAAAAGAAAAATAAGATTATTTTTTCAGCGTGCAAAAATAAAAAGGAATATACAACAATGTATGTGACAGCAAAAACCACAAAACAAACTAAACAAAATAAGTTTTAGTACAAAATACCAAGAGGAACAAGACCAAAATCATCCAGAAGTAACAAGCTTAAAACACCACATGCAAAAAGTTGAAAACTGGATTACAAAAAATAGTCACCACCACCAATAAGCGCAGCATAGGCGTCAAATTTCCTAAGTCCATGTGAGAATAGTTAGACCAGTACTGCTTTTTTTTTCCTTAGAATTCTGGGACTTGTCATCTTATTGAACCCAGTGTAAAACCAAGACTACAAGGCCCTGAAAACGGGTCTGGGCTAATTAGTGATACATGGACCTTGGAAACCTGGCAGCTACAGTGCAGATCAATGAAGTAATTAAAGGCACCCGTACTTAAAAATTATGGTTTACAGCAGCAGTACTTTTATCCTTTTCACTTCCAAATAGATGAGTACATTCTTAAGACTGCCCCAGAATGTGCCTAATGCACCCTGCCCTTATTTGCACCTCCCCTCAAGCCCTGCCCACACTTTATCAAATCGGACATTACAATTTTACTGGTGAGTCAGGCAAGCCTACAGTGCTCCTTGAATGGACACCTTCCTCGTCTGGATAAGGATTGTGCACTGGGTTTTCTGGGGCCATCTCAAGTAAAATTAGCAAAGTGCTTAACGTCACTAAAATACATGTTCCACTCCAAAGCTTTCCTTTTACAAGGGACTGTTTTCAGGTTCGTTTTTTCTACTGGAACAACAGAAGTGAACCAGGTCTATATCTCTCAGAATTCATTAAAAAGTTTTTAAAAAACAGTCATGGCTTCAAAAAATAGCAAATCCTAAACTTACAAAAGCCAACCTCAAGGTCATTAGGAGAAGGTGCAAGAAGGAAGACCAAGAAGGAGCTTGACCAGGTAACTCCTTCAACATCTGCATTAAATTTTATGAACGTACCGCAAATCAGACATCTTAAACTTAATTTTCACTTGAGCATCATGACTAGAAAGCACCACCAATCTGCAACTACAAGCACAAGCCCCAATCATATTTCAATTCTTTATTGAGTTTCTCATTACTCCAACAAGAGTTGTTAAATAAAAATTCACAAACCAGTCGCCACGCAGGGTGAGAAAATCTAAATGCTAATTCCAAAGTCCAACTGTAGACCATATCTTCTTTAAAGCAATAACTGATAACTGAAATCAAATGAAAAGGAGGAAAAAAGAAGAACACAAACAAGGAAGAAAAAGAAACACGCACCCGCAGTGGGGAGGAAAGAGGATATTGGTTAACACCCACATGGGAAGAAATAAGATAAGATGGCATTCTATTCACATTCACTTCTAATAAATAATAATAATAATAATAATAACAACAAGAAAAGAAACAAGCATTGGTATAGCCAATAGGTCTCGCTTTTGGGACCTTATAAGTATTTAGTTATGCAGCACAATATCCTTGGTGCAACAACATAAACTGTGGCATGGCTAAACACTTATAAGGTCCCAAAGGCGAGACCTATTGGCAATCCAGTGAATCTAGTGAGTGTTAGAGCTGTGCAAGACAGACAGATGGGATGCAGGGGAGCAGTAGGGTGAGGAGGACCTCAGCTATGAACATAGTGTTGCTCCAACCCAGGAGACGAGGCTTAACTGGGAGGTGGTGAATAATGAGGTAGGGTTTCTCCTGAGTGCAACACTGAATATGTTTTACGCATCCTATTTTTCTCTGGGTGATACACAATGGCCCACTGTTAACAAAATGCCATTTGCGTGCCTCAGAGTAGACCAAATTATTAATTGTGGTGAATACAATTTTGAATAGGATTGGCTGAACTGTATAGTTTTCCTTCTTAAGAGCTGTGTATTATAGTACTGGAATTCCTGTATACATAACTGACAAGTAGGTCACAGAACAGTTGTATAATTTGCATTTTGTTTTTCTTTCCTGTGCCGCATAACTTGTTCCTCCAGTGCCAGATAATTTCAGTCGCCTTATCTATATTGATGTCTCCGTTTCTTGTCCCCTATAAATGACAACAAAGCTCATGTCTTAAAGTAAATAATTACAATCCCGATGTTCTCCATTAAACGATGACGTTTAATCTTTTAATATGCAGTTTAAAAACTGAGTTAAAACATCAAATTCTGTGCTTGACAATACGCATGGTTTGCAGCGGCACCCAGCATATTGTAAAGAATTGCGTCAGCTTTTGATAGTTGAGAATATTTGCATCAAGGTGACAGATGGTGCATATTAAAGATATCGATTTTAGTGCTTTAAACCGTAACCACCACCTCGTGTTGTGCATCTTTAAGCTTAAATATGTTGTGTATTGCATGAATTATTTCGTCCACCTGCTTGCTCTTTTGCTGCCTTGCTTTATCCCCCTAACCCCGCCCCTTTCCCGTCTCCTGCTTGCTGCCAGCTAATGAAGATCGCTGGGTCAGTGAAGCGACTCCTCGGGTCAGACTTTGACCCCGGAC
Organism: Calotriton arnoldi; assembly: GCA_963921515.1. Classification (NCBI taxonomy): domain Eukaryota; kingdom Metazoa; phylum Chordata; class Amphibia; order Caudata; family Salamandridae; genus Calotriton; species Calotriton arnoldi. Next base: position 736,881 of record CAWUFW010000450.1, on the reverse strand, counting down.
TTGGACTGTTCCCGCTTCCGTATTCCATCTTAGATGTGCTCGTCCATGCCAGTTTGACACTGTGGAACGTGTCAATTACAACTAAGTAGTACACAATGGCTCCTTTCAGAATAGATCCTTTTCGTCAGGGGCTGTATGTCCATAAGCTAATATTTTTGATCTCGAACAATAGCGCGTCACCAAATTGAATGTCACAGTCGGGTCATGTGTTATCGAAGACGGACAGGGCAGCGAACGGGTCCCCAAAACAAACCAGCGAATAAATAGCACCCCTATCCTTTAAAATTAGTATGAAATGATGCTACGTGGTAGTAGTATAGGGTCATGCAAGAAGGTGCTGTAGCGCCTAGAGGCTTATTCAGGGGCACTCGCTAGGTTGGAACCTTCTAGAAATTGGGGACTTGCCTAAGGGAATCGGCTGCGGTGATCTAGAGTCCCTCATTAACCCCCGTTTCTAAGGGGACAATTGCAGTCCGACCTGCAATAGGTTGGTAACTTTGTAACCGAATTTACCAATGCGTGTGGAGTATTGCGGAATTATTGATACCCGTGGAAAAATGATTGATGTGAGGTTACCGAAGCGCTACATTTTTCCCCCTGAACTGCGGCTCAACTCTTCCGACACAGTTGTGGTGTGCTTGTGCTGACTGGCATTGAGCAGTGCGCCCTGCTCAATGGGTTTTGGCATTTAGTTTCTGTGGCCTACCTTTATAAGAAGTAAGGAGGTTAAAGAACGCGCTGCAGCCTTTAACGATGACAACATCTGTAGCTGAATGCTTTTGATTAGCTGATATGCTGGCTTTGTGGAGTAACAGTTATAAGAACTTTTTGAAAAGACTATTGAATCATTAAAAAGTATCGTCGAAAAGCAGAAATTCTAGTGAATATGAATCAGGTGTGAATGCATACAAGTGGGCCAACTTGGAAATCCTTGAGAGCAACGCCGTCTCTAAATGCAACACGCATGGGCAACTTTAAATGTGGCACGTCTGTGTTGTTGTTGTTTTAAGTGATTGTCATTCTGCGGTGAGGACATTTGAATAGAGTTCGCTCATTCGTATGGCAAAGAGAGAAAGTGATGGAGGGAGAAAGACAGGGAAGCGGGAGGCATGTAAAGAGAGTAGAAAGGGGAAGAGAGAGGGCCGATAGGCAAAGAGCAGGAGAAATGGGGCGAGAGATGGGCGGAGCGAGGCGCTTGGGAGAGCAAGCGAGAGGAAAGCCAGATGGCGCCTCATCGCGCGCTGTAAGGGTGCCGCGAGGAAAGCCAGATGGCGGCTGTGCGTGTGCCCGCGCGCGTAACCGCAAGCTTGAGGCCAGCAAAAGCGTGTGGTCGGACTTTTAAAAGCCCACTTACTAAATGTCTCGGCCAGAGCAGCGCATGCGCTGGCTCAGGCGAGACCTAAAAAAGGAAACAACACAATATATCTAACAATAGGGGTCGAAGACTGAAAAACCTCAAGAGGAAGGGGCGAAGGAGCGGAGTACAAGTGTCTGTATGAAATATGAAGCAGGATGTGTTCAACATAGTCACCTTAAATGAATACCCGAGCTCAACACTTCAATCCTTAAGAAAAGAGCCCCAAACCTCATCAAATATCTGCAATTTGTCATTTAACTTATAAATAAGGTGCTCAAAGCATGCCATATCATACATGTTGTCCAACCAGGTCTGTAGAGTGGGTATTAGAGTCGACTTCCAAAGACGCAATATCACCAATTTAGCAACCTCTAGAGCAGTGGATCACCATCTACAAACGTTGATTCACTGAAGGGAGGTCGGGCGTATCATGTAGTAGCACCAACTGGGCTTTCAAAGGTCTGTGCACCCTGAGGGCTCTTCTCATATGATCCCAAATCTGCGACCAGAAGACCTTCAGATGGTCACATTCCCATAATGTATGGACTATATCTCAGTCCGGTAAGCCACATCTCCAACAGCATGAATCCACAGCAAGGTGGGCTCTGTGTAACCTTACTGGAGACCAGTGCCAGCGGTGCAGGACCTTAAAAAACTATACTTACGGTGTGCTTCCCGTAGCCCTTGACTATAATCCACCAGTGGAGTATCCCAGTCACCTTCCAATAATTCGGTAATAAGACGCGTTTTCCACCAGATACGCAATGCTATGGATGTGGGAACAGAGAAACAGAAGTCTATCAAATTGGCATATAATCCTAAGAAAAGACCCCCCCCCCCCCAAAGTTTCTCCAGGTATGAATATATTGAGTAATGGGCGAGCTAGGGATGACCGTATGTGCATTCCCCAGGGCATGTGATAGGGCATGGGATAAAGCCCCATTCATGACCAAAGTATTTTTCTACCAAAGAATTAAAGAGAGACTTTGAAGTGGGTCCAGCACTAGCAGCTCAGTCTGAAAACACCATCTCAGCTCATTTTATCGAGTCAATACTCACCACTAATCACCGGCAGCAACCAAGGAAACTAAGGTGCGCATCTAAGTGAAGTCATGTTAGAGCGCTAGTCTCAATTCTTATCCAGCTTCTACTGATCAATTAACGGCTCTGTGGAGCAGAAGTTGCTTCGAACGTTCAAGGATATGGTTTTTCATGGCACTTTTGACACTTGTTGGCCACAATTATACTCAGCAAGAAAAGTTCTTGGCAATCCCTCTTCTTTTTGACGTTTACCTGCTCTCTGGGATGATTTTAGAAATCTGCTGTATGGAACTGGGAACTAAGTGATATCACTCCGTGGCGATTTTGATCTGCAGTGGCTGTGGTTGATTCTGACAAAAAAGTGAGCCGCCAAGCTAGCACAGTCACCCTAAATTCATGACTGATTGGATATGCCAACCAATGCTGAGGAAATTGTCTGAGTCCACGGTTCTTGAGCATATCCCTAGAATGAATCTTCAAGGAAAACAAGGCAACAGACCTTCCTTATCTGTGCTCCCAGGATTTGGAACAACAACAACCCATCAGGACTGTACAAAACTCTATTATAATTTAGGTAAAAGCTAAAAGCACACCTCATCAAAAAAGCTTAAAGAAAGCCTTTAACATCCTTAACAACTAAGACTCAGCCAAACCATGTTGTGTCTCTGGCCTGGTAATTTATTGGTTTGCCACACTATCAATGCACTGCGAACAGCACGCATCCTAAGACTCCAGTGGTCTCCACACCGTTCGCCAAATTTAAAAGTGGCTCTCACTAACAAGAATTCAGAAGGGGCTTAGCGCAGACTAATGAATGAAATACGTCCAGACTGAAGATCACCAACCTCTCAGTAAGCTCAGGAACCCGATTTTGGCTGTTCTAGCTCATCAGACCAACACAATTCAAAGTGCTGCCGGATGAACATACAATTCTTACAGTGATCTTTCACTACATCAAAGTTATGCATCCACCATTCACTTTGCAGGATAACCATGATGGTATATTTCCAGGCACCATTTTATGGTCAGGAACACATCTTTCTGAAAGTCTGTACAACAGCCTAGATACCCAACACCTATTAAATCAAGAGTTTGTTACATTTTTCTAACACACCCATATAATTTCCACAGGCCCCGGTCCACGCAGAAGTCACATCAAATTGAGAGTGCACTGATCTACTGTAATAAGCCACATAAGGAGATCAGAGTGTAGACACCAATGAAAATTTGAAGAGGCGGCATTTGATACACCACCAATAATACTGGTACCATGCTAATTAGAGATTAAGCCCCATTAAAGAAATCATTAACTCTAACCTCCAAGAACTTCACACTGTCCAAACATACATACCATGAAGGTTACAACAAAACTACGCTTCCCATCACAGACTGAATTGCCCTTTTCAAAACTAAATGTAGTCGATCAAAATAGAGCCAATCATGTTTTTCAATGGCTACCCATTCAAATTAAAGAAACATTGGGAAAGCCAATAGGTCTAGCCTATGTGAGAGATATTGGCCTTGCCAATGTCTTTTAGGCATGTTGTAGAGCAGCCTGGGTGCTATGCAGCATGGCTAAAAGTTGGAAGTCGAAGCTAAAAAAAATGCTCTATGCAGCCAGAACTGGCCGTATCATAGTGCTTATTTTTCATATGGAAGGTGTGAGGCAATAGGAGGATGGGGAGGGGGGTAAGGGAAGGGGCAACAGAGAACGGGAGGGTGGGAGGGAAGGCGCAACACAGAGAACGGGAGGGAAGGGGCAACACAGAACGGGAGGGTGGGAGGGAGGGAAGGGGCAACACAGAGAACGGGAGGGTGGGAGGGAGGGAAGGGGCAACACAGAACGGGAGGGTGGGAGGGAGGGAAGGGGCAACACAGAACGGGAAGGTGGGAGGGGCAACACAGAGAACAGAGGGGGAAGGAGCAACACAGAGCAGAGGGTGAGAGGGAAGGGGCAACACAGAGAACAGAGGGGGAGAGGGAAGGGGCAACACAGAGAACAGAGAGGGAAGGGGCAACAGAGAACAGGTAACACAGAGAAAGGAGGGTGGGGGTGGATGGGAAGGGGCAGCATGGATAAGGGGCAGATGGAAGAGAAGAAGCAACAAGGACAGAGGAAGATAACATAGAAAATGAGTACCTAAATCATAATGCCAGTGGCGGAAGGAGCCTAATCAAGATGAAGCAATCCGTACTTGTCCACACTCTAGACTACAGAAAAGGAAGTGAAGCTGGCACGCACTGCCCAATTAGGAGACAGCAAATGAGAGTGACAATGAAGCTCACGAATGGAAATCAAGGGATGGGGTCCAAGCCCCATTTAGTAAACAATAGCTCTTGCAAGCAAGAACGCAAGCACTAGCATATGCACTGTAACAGGCGAGACCTAAAAAAAATGCCTAACTTTGTAAAGGCTTGGGGCAATTTAAATTTTTTTTTTTTTAAATTACTTTTCCCTTTTCAAACAAAGCCTGGAAGAAAAGATACAAATCGGCCATGTAGACAGCAGAAGTTGATTACATTCAAGAGCTTTCTCCACCTCTCCTAATCCAGAGGGCGCCCTTTTCAAATCCATCACACAAATACTCGCACACCTAAATCCTAACCAACTCCATCAGTCATGCAACATCTCCTGTATTTGTTGATGGGCAACATAAAATTAGAAGTAATCTATCAAACTGTTCAACTTTATCCAAAATCAATATCCATCCCAAAACATTCATGCTTACCTCCACAAAACCATCACAACCAATAAAGAAGCTAAAACTCACAAACTTTCATCAAGATATCATACATGATCATATCAAATGTTCATCTACCTGAAAAGGCGTGGCACCCAATGATTAGTGGGATGATTAGTGTATCACCCACTCAAGGGAACTCTTCGTAAACCACTAACTAGTGGTCAGCTCTGTTCCACTCTGAAAAAGTCAAAACTGACCGAAATATCTTAGGGAACTTCTGCCCTGTCTCAGACATACTACAGGTATGGAACATCACGGAATACTGCTTATCCAAATAACTAACCAACCATACCATCTCATTGCTAAATCTGGCTCAGCATGGAGACAGCCACCCTACATTGTAGTGTAGCTCCTATTTCCCGAATAGGCTCTGCGCATTGGAATAATATATCCTATAGGTTTGACATAGGACTAAGGTCAGTATGTCCCTATCGAGTATATTAAACTTAATTACTTGTGCCAGCTAGCTCAGAGGCCACTAGAAACTCCTTGACAAACAAGAAGGGAGTAGTTTCTGGCAGCCGCAAAACATGACAACTTTGTTTCCCTTTCGAATCAGAACGTGTCCCAGAGTCGTGGAAACAATAGATAACTATTTCACTCAGCTCAATCGTGCATGCTTAGTTTTCTCCAAGTTACACAGAAAGAACAGACGGGCGTTTCAATAAAAGATTTATTGAACAGTCTTGTTTCTGGTGTAAGTAAAATGTGCTGTTACGATCACAAGACAGTATGCGAGATAAATAATGTACAGTGTGAGCAGTAGAAATAAATAATACTGCGATAGCATTATCTTTTAGTACATATGCCTTTACATAAATAACACAGACTAAAAATGCGAGTACTCATACGATGCGTTTCTAATCTAGTTCTACCCCAATGTACCTAACCTAACCTAGGTGTAGGGAGAGGTATGAAGTAGGTGAAGTATTCCTTACTATGGTATACTAAGAGTATGTTAAGCCTAGTATGCCAAGAGTCCCTCTAGGTTCTTGTCAGCTCCATACCATGAGAGAGGTAGGAATCTCTTTGCCAGACTCGAACTCTAACACCCCGCAAGGGAAGTCAGATCACTGGAAGCTGGACTCTCTGCGTGCAGGGATGACAGCGTCTTCTCAGTGCGTCAGGCCGGGAAACGGGCTCCTCTGAAGTCGAGGTCTCCTCTGATTTACAGGGGCTAGGGAAGGTATATTTATACCTGAGAAGTACCTAAGAATGTTAGTATTGACGTGAGTCGGACAGCGGAAGACGTCATGAATGAACCCCTAAGGAATAATGGTTCATGCATAATATATGAGTCCTTGAAGAAATCAATAGTCCTGGGCTAGGGAAACTCCCGCAGCCTAAGGGTCTGTTCTTCATGAACTCGTTGTGACGTTAGGGTGGATGGATGTCAGAAACCATGCCTGTATTTGGAGTGCACGGTTTAATGCCTAAATAAGGGCTGGGAATTTATGCCTATATAAGGGCAGGGCGAATTGTGCTTATATAAGGACATGATACTTGAAAGCCCGTTATGGACACCCTAAGAGGAATACAACACCCACTCCACTTTCGTGTGTACGATAATACTAAAATGCTAAACATTTAAAATGATAAACATTAAATGGAGTACCGCACATTTAAAGATATTTCTTAAAAGCATTAAAAAAACATAGTAAAAAATGCAAAAGGTACTGTACATTTGAAGCAAATGCTTTTCATTTCAGGCATAAAGTTCGAAAATAAATGCAATTGGAATGAAATAAGCAGTAATATTTACATGTGACAGAAAATGATCGATAAGTTGTTCAAAAATCAAAGTCATTTCATGTCATGAAAATTAATGAACTGTTTTAGACACATAAGAGGACTAAGTGTCCTTGGAAGTACCGTGAAGTCTGTACTATAAGGCTAGTTCTACTTTAAGCAGATTGAAGTGCCATTTTCGTTCGAAAAATGGGAAAAAGTTCAATTTTGGTAGAGTTCCAAGTTTTTGTAGAATGAAGGCCAAATTGTTACTGCATCTCTGGAACACTGTATGCTGAATCAGAGTCAGTTTACGGGTCTGGTGTAAACATGAGATCATCTATTTCTATAGACAAAACATCATCCACTGAAGTTGGTGTCAGTTGGAACACCTCGTGTAGTAGATTAATTGCACAGAGATGTGAAGCATCGCTTTCAGCATTGGTCGCCGCAGCAATGTTCGCGTCCGTTGTTACCTGTGTGCCTGTAGATCTTTCTCGTACCTCAGCAGCAGCCGGAAGCGTCTGTAAGATCTCAATGAATGCTGACATCAGGATTGGCAGCCTCTGGGGACAACACAGAGCATGGGCCGTTATCGGGTCCAGCAGAGTATCGATATCCGTTGGCGTATCCGATGGATATGTTAGACAGGTGTCCAACACGCATTCTACACCGCATAGCAGGCATCGTAGAACAGGTAAGATGCAATCTTGCCAGATTGGTCTGAATGACAGGAACCACGTGGTATTAAGGTCCCGTAGACGAGTTATGCCCAAAAGCTGTACTATTTGCTCACGGCACTTTCGTTCAAGGAGAGCTTTCTCCATTTCGCTCGGAGTGATGTCGGCGAATAGGCTGGCCATAGCGCAATAGCAGGAAGAGAAATAGAATTCCGGCAACAAGTGCTAGAATTAATGGTATGCCACCAAACACCGAATGTGCAAAGTTCGGGATGATTCCGAGTATTGCCTGGAAAGGTGCTAACAGACAGGAGCAGATGCTCTTAAATACATGTACAATTCGGGTTGTATCAGACATATTGAAGATACGTCCTATCATTTCTACGAAATGTATAGGGCAGTTTGTACGTATTAAAGTCTGTATCTCAGCCGAAGTCCTTGCTACTTGTAGATCATAGGTTTCTTTGGCCCGAGGTCAAAGGCACTGTTTGTTGTAAAAGCATGGCTTTCATTCTGCTCAAAGTATCAAATCTTATAAAAGAGACATTCAGCGAAGGCCATAGAGGCGACTCCCTCACTGTGTCTATTGGGGCAAACAATACTTGCATACAGCAAGTGACCCTGGAGTTGACCGTTACTAGATATGGGATGCCTGGCAACATGCCGCAGCAACTTTGATCATTCAACATGAGGTAACTCCCATTAGAAAGTTGTCCAAACGTTGGATTAATCACAGCAGCTGGTGTACCCTGCTGATGGCAAGACAAATTTGCCACAGAACCATTACAAGCCCCGTGTAAGGAAATGTCCTGACACATAAGCGAACCGCTTAGTGCACGTTTACAGTTTGTACCGCTCAAAAACACTTCACGATCCCCACTCCAACATCTATATGTATACGGTAAATCCCAAGATGTCTTAATGTATTCCTTACCCAACCTTTCATATTTGGCTGCTTGCATTTGTTTGAGGCAATACTGAAACTGAAAAGTAGTCACAGGTAGTGAGATTTTGCCATGAATAAGCCATTCTGTAGCTGGTTTTTCTGCCACTGTGAATGGTAACTTTTCCAGCTTTTCAATGCCCAGCACTGTATACCTCGCTCCTCTTTGTGCCAGTTCGATCGGTTTATCAGTGAGATTGTATTCTGCAAACAGAGCCGTTGTGTTGATAAAACGCCAAGGCACATAGCCCGCTCGCAAAGATTGCAGCGTCCAGCTTAATAACACAATAGAACGTAATTGAGATTGGCCTTGTTGTAACATCGCCAAATCTTGTTCTAGTATGTCGATAGCAGAGGATACAATGCCGTCCAGTGAATATATTCTGGAGGACAAAGTTGTTAACCCATTGTCGACCACAGAGAGTGTTTTCTCTAAATTAATACGATCAAGTTCACTTATTCGTTCTGCGGCCTCCATCTGTGATACTTTCCATGCTTCATTATAGGCAGCATAAATGCCGGCATATATGAAACGTTTTTGACGCGGTTTTCTTGGTCCAAGCAAGAATTCCCTAAGGTCTGCATCCTTTTTAAGTAAGGTTAAGTGTTGTTTCACATCCTGTAGTGTAGACTTATGCAGCCAATCGAGGCTTAATTTTCCTACACTGTATGTTGTTACTACCCCCGGATGTTGTCTTTGGACAGATCTTGGGTCTGGCCTATTAATAGTAAAGCCCTGAGTTTTATTCAGGAATCTTTCCTGACAGTTATTCGTGTCTGTGGGCCAGATCAACCATTTTTTCCAATCAGGATTAGATCTGTTGAGTTGTAGTATATTGTCAACTGTCACCACTGCCTGTGTATCGTTATCACTTGCAGGTGATGGTACAGAAGGTGTGTTAATCTCTTTGATCTTGGCTAATCCAAGAGAAGATGTTTGTTGGATGGTTTTATTCAAAAACATTATTTGTTCAGGGATGATACAGGCTCTAAATAAAGCTTCTATCCCCTGCACTTGCCAATCTTTAGTACCCCAGACAGTTTGTGTGTCTATTGTATCTTTCCATAAGTCGAAACCCTGTCTAGACAGTTGGGCAATAAAGGCTGCAGAGTAAATCTGTTTTGTATTTGTTAACATAATTTTCAGTCCTCTCTTATTTACATTTCTAAAGTAAAATGTTTCTGGGTCAGATGTATTGTAACCTGAAAAATATGGAAAGTTACTAGCAAATGTTTTTGAACTACCTTTAGGTGGTGTAGGACAATGTTCCCATTGGTTAAACAAACACATTTCTTGGATATGCAGATTTATGCAAATAATGATGACCATAGTGGTTATAACAATACAGTTGTTCATAGTCTGATGAATCCCCTAAATATTCATTTTTAGAAAATGCAGCAGATTTTTCTAGGTCATACATTATATCGTTAACAGTCTCAAAGTCCCAATCATCAGAATAGGTACTGGACGAAATTAGATCACTTAGTGAAATTTTAAACAAATGTGGAATGTTCAATTGTTCCGTCGGGCCAAAAATATCAAAATCTGTTTTGTCCCACACTATACCATCCTGTATAGGAACAGCTGTGATGTTCACTGATGACAAGTCTCTTGCTTCACGATGGGAAGATTTATGAGGTTTCAAAAGTACGTTCACGCATTTTCTTTCAGTATTCACATGGATGTATCTGCCACTTATAAGCACGCTCACAGTTGTACCCAAGGCTAGCCAGAGCAGGAAAACAAAAAGTCCAGATATAATCCAGAGTTCAATCCATGGAGAAACCAAATAAGTCTTTTTCAGAAAGTGAAGAAAGTCTTGTACTTGCTGCTTGAATTTGAATGATGCTGGCGTCGTTTCAGGTTCACTCGGATCCTCTGAGAACGTATCAAAGTTAATGAAATAGCCAGAAGCAGTTCTATCAATTGTTGAAATTGCATCAGGATTTGTAGAAATCGATGGAACCAGTCGATCACTTGCTACGTTGGTGTAGACAGGTGTATTTGGACGAACTGTTACTTGAGTTTCAAGAGGGATGAGTTCCATAGCATTGTTGCTCAGTCCTTCATCTGTTACTGCTGAATTCTCGATGGTTATCAGTCTTTCAGTCTGAACCTCTTGGATAGTAGCGAGAGGAGTGCGTCTGCTACTAGGTCGGAGTCCACGAGGCCTACTATTTAGTATTGGCCACATATTGTGGTTTGATGAGGTCGATGGACACAAATCTTTTCTCCTTTCTTCCAGCAAGGGGCGGCAGAAGTACTGTTCTTGTTCCTTGAACTGCTAGGACAGGTACTGGTTGTCTGTAAGAAGGTCCAAATTCCTTCATGTCCGCAATCTTTTCTCTGACTAGATCCCCAACTTTTGGAATCCAGATAGGCCTTGCTGGGACCGCCGAATTTCACCCAGTGGTGGTTGGCTGTAGGAATACGTTGCTTTGTTTCGTTCTTATCTCATTTAGTTCCTGTAAAACAGCCAAACGATCTTTGATATCAAACGGTTTATTTTCCACCACTGTGCCTACGTGTTCAAGGTCTGGTACCCACATTCTTGTCCCAAATAGGACCTCATATGGAGTGACCCCCCCTAGAGAACTTCTTGGCAGATTGTTCAATGAGCGTAGGACCCCATTAAGGTGTTTGACCCACCCATCACCCGAACCTAATACCCTAGCTGTTATAGACTGCTTTATGTCCCGGTTTTTCCTTTCCACAACCGAATTTCCCTCAGGATGGAATGGAGAGGAGTACCGCAATGCAATGCCCAGACTGGCCATGGCTTCTTTGTAAGCCCGAGAGCTAAACGCAGGACCCTGGTCAGAATGTAGCGTGCCTATTGCGTATGTGCCGATAAAGACTCGCAAATCTTTTATAACAGTTCGAGCGTCAGCCGAGCGCTGAGGCCATATCAATAGGAACCTAGATTCATTATTTGTGGGAATGCCTTTGTCCAGTAGGACGCAGGTGCGTAGATAGTCTAATGCTTTCTAACAATGGTGTCTGTATTAGGTCACCGCATTCGCAGCATGGTGTCTGGTGGCTCTCTCGCTGTAATTTACAGTCTAATCAGTTGTTGATGAATATGTGAATTTCTGTATTCATTCCAGGCCACCAGTACATCTCTTTTAACGTCAAAATTGTTTTAGAGATCCCTTGATGTGACAGACCCTCCCCTAAATGCGTTTCATAAATCAAGGCTGCTCTACGTTCCATGTTTGGGATTACCCTATCCCCCACTCCAGGGATTCAAGCAAAAGGAATGTTGTTCGCATCAATTACATAAGAGTACTTGAGTGGAAACTTTTGAGGTAACCCTGCACTGCTGCCTTTGCTTGAAGCATTGACAGCCAACATTATCTCACCGTCTATTTTTGTTTTTGAACGAGTGATCGCAGCTACGGAAGCCGTCTGCACAGCCCCCTTTGCGGCTTCATCAGCCAATGAATTCCCTGCAACGTGAACGCCATCACGTTGATGACTCAGTGTGTGGATCACGTGAGCCTTTGGTAGTTCGTTTTTCAACTGAACTACTTGTTCCCAAAGCATTTTGTGCTTTCTTGTGCCACCTTTCGCATCTTTGAAACCATTTTCAAGCCAGTTTTGTATATATTCATTATACGACTGAACACAGTAAAATGAATCGCACACTATTAGTGTGGGGAATTCTCGATCTGTACTTTCAAGTGCCAGTTTGAATGCTTGTAGTTCAGCTCGCTGAGCTGTACAATCTCCTAGAGACTGGGTTTTTGGGACCATAGGTCTGAAGATGCCATTTCGTATGCGACCTTTAACGATTGCACACGCTGCACTGTAAGCTTGCTTACTCCCTGTTGCTGGTTGTGCCGATCCGTCAGTGTAAATTATGAATTCGTACTGATCGAGAGGCAGAATTTCAGTAGGCAGAGGACATTCTTGTTCATATTGCAGGAATGCTTGTGTTTTTAAATCTGGATCAAAAACATATTCAACATCTGTTGCAGCAAGAGAATTAACCCATTGTATCCATCTTGGATGTAATGCTTTAGCATTTGGAATGCTGGCTTTTGTGACCGCTTCTAAAGCTGGTACCGGGGTTACGACAATAATGCGTATCCCTTGGGCTAAGGCTCTTTCTTTTGCTACAGCGGTTTGAACTGCTGTTAGAATTTTTTCAGTTGAACTGAAGCGCATTTCCGCTTGTGTGTACAAATGAGATTTGTATGCGATAGGTATTTTCTCACCCTCATTGAAGGTTAAGTATGCGAATCTAGCAAAACCAAAGGGGACGTGGGTCCCTTGCTCACTTTGCCACTGGATTCAAGATAGCCTGGCTGATGACGGCTGTAAGCCAGAAACCGGTCCCAGGATGCTTGCTTCCGGTCCAGGGAAGACATGGCTTGGCAGTACGGGCTGGACTGTTCCCATGAGGCACAGGGTCAGACTGATGTGCATATGGCCATGTCTGAACTGGGGTGGCGGAGTGAGCTAAAGAATGATGATGGATTAAACCCAGATCAGTTGACTGGGGGTGAGTGCTTGCAATGTTCAACACTCCGTCCATCAGCCCCTTTGGTTTTGCTAAGTATGTGAATCCACATTGACCCGAAATTATTCGGATCACCAGGTTGCGTTGACTTACGCGTGTAAGTGATTTGTTGCTAACATTTTAGCCTGTAGTGAACGCAAGATTTCTGTGCGTTTGTGTCCAGTTTCTGATCGAAAAATCAGGTTTGATTAATGCGTAGAGAGGTTTAACCCTTTCTGCGTAATTTAGAATGTATGTTCTTCCAAAATTTAGGTAACCCAGGATGGATTGTAAGTTTTTTTGCGTTTTGGAGGTTGGAACAGCGCACACTTTTCTAAAAGTTAGCTGCCAAGCTCTTGCCTTCACTTGAAAGCTCATATCCTAGAAATAGGACATTGAGATGGGCAATTCTGGACTTTTTAAAGTTGAATTTGTAGCCCTCAGAGGCGAAGCCCAGTATAATGGTGCTCACCCTGTTCAAGTGTTTGTCCAGGTCATCGTCTGTCAGATAAATGTCATCGACATAGGACAATGCCTCATTGTCATAAATTTGAAGTAACTCCGTTACCCTCGCTGAGAATAAACCTGGGCTGTTCTTGAACCCTTGTGGGAGTCGACAAAATTGACGCTGGGTCCCCATTATGGAGAATGCTGTTAAGTACCTGCTTTCAGGTGCTATGTTTTGACAAAAGAAACCATTTGAGATGTCTAATGTTTTATATTTTTTACGCACAATGTTATTCATTAATGCTGTGTTATGTGCATTTTGCACTACAAAAGTTTTAGAACAAGTGTTTAGGTGTCTGTAGTCCAAAACTAGACGATATGTATTGTCTGGTTTGGAGACAGGAAACAAAGGATTGTTCATTGAGGAGGTGCATGTTTCAATCACCCCTTGATATTCAAGTTGATCTAAGATCTCCCTGACCTGTTTTTTAGCTTCTTGCTTTATTGGGTACTGCCGTTGTGCAGTTGGTTCATGTTTCAGATGTATTTTATGGTGAGGTGAGTCCTCATCCCATCCTACATGATTTTTATATAATGCTGGGGCCTGGGCTACTGCCCATTTCCTGGCATATATATATTTTAGGTGAATTGGAATATGGTTGGAGAAGGCAGGCATAATAATGTCCTCGCCATGTGGGCACTCCCTGACAAATTGTGGTGGCCAGTCTTTTTCTGCTAGAAGTATGTCATAGCCCTTTGATAGTCTTTCCCAAAAAAGTGCTTTCACCTGTCTAGGTTTGTCTCAAATTATCCCTATTCCTGAGGTTATACCTCCTTTCAGAAGGCTCCTTTTGAGGAGACCTACCTCGGGATTGAGAACGTTTCTCATTTGAATTTTGTTTATTAGTCTCCCACTTCTTTTTAGAAGATGTAGGAGTTTGTTTAATAGAGTCCTTCTCAGGACTTTCAGATAGTTTCGGCTTCACTGGTCTTCCACCCAAACTATCTCTGCCTAATTCTGCATAAGATTGTTCAATTATTCTGGGTAGCTCAGTTTGATGTTCTGTAACATCAAATTCCCTTAATTTTTGGCGGATCGCCACTGCTGCTGCCTCCCCTTTAATATTAGATAATATTATTGTTGAGACCTGGTCGAAATTTTTCAGTAACTTCATACCTAAATTTAGAGCAGGCTCTGCCCCGTATTCGTTTTGAATTTGTTTCAGGACATCAGGTATTACCGCAATTGACGGAATGCCATGTGTTTTAGTATAGATGGCAGCAAAGACTGAGCCCCATTTGGTGCAGTCTTCCAGTTGTGGTGTGATCCCCATTGGTAAACTGATTGTTAGTATTCTGTGTTTCTCATACGGGCTAGTATTTGGAAATACTGCTTCGATTGGAGTAATTTTTTGAGCTATCCAGAACGGAATTTGCTCACGTTTTGTGGGCATTTTACCCATGACTGCGTATAGAGTCTGGTGTAATTTTTAGTGTATTCCCCTGTTGAGGAGTTTGATTTGGAAGTGTTAATGGTTGCTGAACTGTAAAAGTCCGCATGACATATTGAACCAATTGTCTGTAGATTTTTATTAACTCTGTGATTTGAGTAAGTAGTTCCTCGTTTGACATTTCTTCAATGTCAGGATGAGGTGTGTAGCCGGCTAGAATCGGCCATGTTGCTCCTGGTCTACCTAGTGGACCGAGCCTGGTAATGTTTCTATGATGTTTTAGGGCGCCTTTAAACCAGAGCTGATGCTCCTGGTATATTAATGGAATTTCAATATCCTCGAAAGGAATATATTCCTCTGGTGGATCATCTTCTTTGTAGAAGTGAAACGTGTGTGTTACTGAATTTGATTCAGGAAATATTACCCATGAATAGAATACCTCTGTCTGAAAGGATTCGTGTGCCTCTATCACGAAAACTGCTCTACCTCCTCTTGGTGGTAGGCCATGTTTTATGAGTTTTAGAGTGATGGCTCTTCTTAAGTTTTGAGGGATGTCTATAACACCCTCCTCGGTTTCATTTAAACCTGTAATGTTAAAAGCTGCTGCTTGGGCTGGATCAGCCGCAGCTCTACCGTTTCTGGTCTCAGTGTCGGAGTCAGGCATTTTGTTGTTTGAAAAATGTAGAACAAGTTTCAAGGAAACAAAGATAAGGTGCACAATATTTTGGAACACTGTATCCTTCAACGTTGAGCAAACCAAACAGCTAATATATAGGGTGTTTCCCTATGTAGCCGTGGTGGATACTTAACCCTGCCCACTCCAGACGTCTTTTGAAGTATATGGGTAGGGGTCTCTGAGAGAAAAAGCACGGTTGAGTTACTCAGTATCTAACATTGAATTACCGCCTTACCAAAACGTTGGGCGCCATGTAGTGTAGCTCCTATTTCCCTAATAGGCTCTGCGCATTGGAATAATATATCCTATAGGTTTGACATAGGACTAAGGTCAGTATGTCCCTATCGAGTATATTAAACTTAATTACTTGTGCCAGCTAGCTCAGAGGCCACTAGAAACTCCTTGACAAACAAGAAGGGAGTAGTTTCTGGCAGCCGCAAAACATGACAACTTTGTTTCCCTTTCGAATCAGAACGTGTCCCAGAGTCGTGGAAACAATAGATAACTATTTCACTCAGCTCAATCGTGCATGCTTAGTTTTCTCCAAGTTACACAGAAAGAACAGACGGGCGTTTCAATAAAAGATTTATTGAACAGTCTTGTTTCTGGTGTAAGTAAAATGTGCTGTTACGATCACAAGACAGAATGCGAGATAAATAATGTACAGTGTGAGCAGTAGAAATAAATACTGCGATAGCATTATCTTTTAGTACATATGCCTTTACATAAATAACAGACTAAAAATGCGAGTACTCATACGATGCGTTTCTAATCTAGTTCTACCCCAATGTACCTAACCTAGGTGTAGGGAGAGGTATGAAGTAGGTGAAGTATTCCTTACTATGGTATACTAAGAGTATGTTAAGCCTAGTATGCCTAGTATGCCAAGAGTCCCTCTAGGTTCTTGTCAGCTCCATACCTGAAGAATGAGAGAGGTAGGAATCTCTTTGCCAGACTCGAACTCCAACACCCCGCAAGGGAAGTCAGATCACTGGAAGCTGGACTCTCTGCGTGCAGGGATGACAGCATCTTCTCAGTGCGTCAGGCCGGGAAACGGACTCCTCTGAAGTCGAGGTCTCCTCTGATTTACAGTGGTTAGGGAAGGTATATTTATACCTGAGAAGTACCTAAGAATGTTAGTATTGACGTGAGTCGGACAGCGGAAGACGTCATGAATGAACCCCTAAGGAATAATGGTTCATGCATAATATATGAGTCCTTGAAGAAATCAATAGTCCTGGGCTAGGGAAACTCCCGCAGCCTATGGGTCTGTTCTTCATGAACTCGTTGTGACGTTAGGGTGGACGGATGTCAGAAACCATGCCTGTATTTGGAGTGCACGGTTTAATGCCTAAATAAGGGCTGGGAATTTATGCCTATAAGGGCAGGGCGAATTGTGCCTATATAAGGACATGATACTGGAAAGCCCGTTATGGACACCCTAAGAGGAATACAACAACATGTGCTTAATGACATATACAGTATTTTGGATGACAGCGACCCACACTTGCTCATATTGCTTTATCAATCAGCAGCTTTTGACGCAGTCGACAATCGAGGGATGCTTGAAAACAGAATGGGCTTTCACAATCAGGCCTTGAAATGGTTTACTTCAGAGCTCTCGCTTTTCGCAGTTAACTTGTGAAGATCAATTACCATACCTTAATCAGAACAACAATGACTTGTGGTGTACCTCAAGGTTCTAGCACTGTTCAATTCAAGCTATACTAATATCTAAATACAACAAGATGTTGACAAAAATGCAATTACATCCAAAGATATCTTCCATCAAAGAAATGGGCATTCTCTGAACAGGTCTCAGTAAAATTCCATGGTAGACGGCAAACCAGTGTCTTAAGTTCACCACCAAAAAACTCAAAAATGTCAAAACTAAGTTTGAAATTGGACGCCTTAATTAAATAAATATGAATGCCTTCCACCCCAGTCTTTCCACCTTGGATGAATCTTTGGACTCGACTCTCGACAATGCGTTGTCACATACAGCAAACATCAACAAGATAGACTAAACGTAGAATAATTTCCTACACTTAAAACATCCTCTAAAAACCAACCAGTTGAAAATTGCTTTGTACTCCCCAACACTACCTCACTTAAAACCATTTTTACTGGTGTACCTCAGTCCTTTCTGGACCCAAGTCAGAGTTGTTTTTCATGCCCCATCCCATATTTACTCTGTAAAGAGCACATATAACCACACCTCCCTGGTATTAAATGAAATTAACTGGCTGCCTAGTAAGGTCAGAAGAGAATATAAAACATGCTGTTTTACATACAAGGCTCTGCATTTTGGAACTGCACCTTAGGTTTACAAAATTCGATCCATCGCAGGTAACTGCAGGGTTTCAGGAGTATACACACTAACGTTGGAAACTCAGGAATTCAAACATCTTGCACAAAAAAGTATTTCAGTAGTGTTGAAACCAGTTTCTAGAAATCCCTTTCACCACTAATAATACCCCAATATGAACTTTTCTCTTTCAGGAAACTGTAGAAACACATCTAAAATGTATTCATCTGATCAGCTTCTCCTTTTTCATTCCTGCAGTTTGGAGTTTAACTGTACCCTTTATGGCCCTCTTAGCAGACAGTTGTAACATTCTGATAACTATACAAGCAGTCAAGGACTTCTGAGGGAGGTTATGTCGGGCACTCAACAATCATCCAGCAGCACAATGTACGGATTGTCCAACCCAATGCTTTACTTTAGAAAAGAAAGGTACACACTTACAATGGAATGCTACACATAACATTTTTACAGGCACAACTAATCGAACAGGCTCTACGGCTACTGGAGATACCGCCCACCCCTTCCATTTAACCAGGTGTCCCTCCTCTGGTAAGGCTAGGGAGGTTGGCCCTGGGGTTAGAGTGTCTATGCAGCACGATTCAAGGCTCAGGTGCAGATTACCCCGGTTCATCATAATCAGCGGTCAGTTCCACACAGTCCCCTTGAAGTCTCACCAACAGATGGCCTCCTTGTTCAAATGGTTGCTACAGAGAACCTGCAACACGTCACACACTCATTTCTGGTAGGTGACGTGCCATTGGTAGTGATGAGCACCCACAGACCTGTATTGCTTCAATCTTGCTGATAAATGCTAGGAGACGTGCCATTCACAGAAGTAGCTGCTTATCAGCTCAGGCAGGTCGCTTTGAGAAGAAAGTCAGGGCTACCATCCAAGGTCCTCTGGCACACACACAGGTACTTCGCTCTGGCTGCACAATAGTCCAAAGTATTCTGCAGAGCACTCCCTTCCTAGATCAATGAACCTGGAGCCTAAATAACAAGTGGGTCATGGCTCCCACTTTTATACTGTCGAAGAAAGGAGATGCGGATCCTCTGCATATTCATTACTATTTTGGAGTGAGTTTTTCTTTTTCTTACCAGGCTGCTCTCCAGACGCAGCCTTTACAAAGACTGATGCTCTTTGCAGCAGGGTATGCTCCAGCCTGGAGCACACATAACAAAGGCACAAAGAGGTGTGAGCTTTCTGCAGCTAGCTATCACCAGCCACACAATGGATGAATATTACATTTATAAAGCACAAAGATTATCCAGAGAGGTATCCTGGCACTGACGCATCATAGGAGTTGTAAGAAACAAGTTGAGAATGCGGGAAATATTTGAATTTATCTTGAGAATAGTACTGCTTTGATGGATTTACAGAAGCAGAGAAACTTGGACCTTGTAGGAACAATAAGAGGAAGTGTGTTCCATAGTTTGGGACCAAGATACGACAATGCACGACCACCACATCATGCTCAGCAAACCTTTGGACCAGTCAGAAGATACATGGAAGTGGAGAGCAAAGTGAGAGCGGGTTAGTAGCAGGCGATTCTTTATTACAGAGATTTAGGGCCAAATGCACATATAGCCCAATGACAGATGTGTAGAGTTTTTAAAGTGGTATGTTTAAAAACAGGAAGCCAGTGAAGACTAGGGGCAGATGAGAAATGGGGACATGGAGCAGAAGGTTCAGAAGAAGGAATGCAGCAGTATTCTGTCCTAATTAAAACAAAAGATCATTCTGAGGGGGAAGACAAAGAAGGAGGGAATTACCACAGTCAATCTGGGACAGTATGACTGCTTGAATGACTGCCTTTGCCAGTTGGGAGGGGAGTAAAGGGAGAATCTTTCGTAGTGACTTCATGTAGTAGAAGCAAGTAGAGGTGACTTGTGAAATATGAGTAGAGAAGGTAAGCGACAAATCAAAAAGAATACCTAGTTGCACACTGAAGAAAACGGTTTCAGATAAAGACCAAGTTCACAAGGCCACCAAGCAGATGAAAAGACGAAAGGGTGAGCACCCCCTAGGAGGACCTCAGTTTTTTCTGAATTCTGTCTTAGCCAATTGGTGCTCATCCAGGTGGCTATTATTCAGTGAAGAAATGCTTTGAGAAACCTCAAATGAAAGCACAATGTAAGCCCAAAAGAGCTGCTTGGTTTAACAGCCAGCTTGTCTCTCAAAAAAAGAAGTGCAAGAAACTAGAAAGGAATTGGAGGAAGACCTATGCCCCAGACCTCAAGATGCTAAACAAAAGTTCCATCCGACAATATCATGATGATATCAAGGTAGCCCAGGCTAAATACTATGAAGAAAGGATTAATATAGCC
Organism: Calotriton arnoldi; assembly: GCA_963921515.1. NCBI lineage: Eukaryota > Metazoa > Chordata > Amphibia > Caudata > Salamandridae > Calotriton > Calotriton arnoldi. Next base: position 716,673 of record CAWUFW010000450.1, on the reverse strand, counting down.
TCCAACTCCCCCAAAGAGCTATTCAAAATCGTGAAGTCACTCACCACGATTGTGCAGGGCATCCCCACGCATCAATCCTCCAAGGAGAGATGCAATGAGTTAGCTACTTTCTTCAAAAACAAAGTGGAAAACATATATAACTCATTGCACATGAGCCCCATGGGTGGCTCCGAAGTGGAGCAGGACACCTCTGGCAGGACAGCTCTCCAGCCTAGACCAACCTGGCCCATCAACAGCTCCAGTACTAGACACCTTTCCGGTTCTAAGCAAAGAACAGACAGGTCTCCTCCTGAAGAACATCAAATCAGGTTCGCCACTCGATCCTGCCCCCCTCACATTTTACTCCAGGGTGGGGATCCCGTCCTCTCCACGATAGCCGACCTCGTCTCGTTATTCCCTGAGCACTGGGATAGTCCCCAAGAAGTGGAAACACGCTATCAAGACCCTCCTCAAGAAGCCTCATCTTGATCCCACAGTACTTGGGAATTTCCGCCCCATCTCACTGCAACCCATTCTGGGTAAAGTAGTGGAGAAACATGTCAACAGTATCATTTCACAATTTCTTTAGGAGAATATCATCTTGCATCAGACTCAGATGGGTTTCCGTCCTGAACACAGCACGGAGTCTGCTCTTCTCCTGATCACCGAGAAACTTAAAATGATACTTGACCAGTGAGGATCCGCAGCCATCCTGCTCCTTGACTTAAGTGCAGCATTTGATGCAGTTGATCATAGTATCTTTTAAGTTCAGAAATATGTTTATTAAAGGATATGCACATCTCAATACATATAGCAAATTGGCAATACTTAATCACATGAAATATCTTCTGAATACAAGGAAGAGGTAAGTATATGTACAATCAGAATTGGTCCATCCAAAGAGAAAGGATTAATAACAATATCATGAATTAGAGAATCACAAACTGTATAAACTGCAGTACAAAAGAAGAAAGGAAAGTTACGGGGTTTGGAGACCTCCTGCTGTGCAGGAGCCAGAGAAAATGAGCTCCTAGCACTAGCTTCAATGAATGTTGTAACAGGTAGCCATAGATTTAAACGCTTCGTGGCCATAGTGATAGGATACACAAAGGCTGTATCTAGTCTGTGATTGTAGCAAATAGCATACCACCAGGCTTGATAGGATAATTTGGTTAGGTCCTTCCAATTTTTAGTAATTTGCTGAAAGGCAACTGCCAGCAAGAGGTCTACGATTTTTGTATTATATGTATGATCTGACCATATCGGGTGATCATAGTATCTTAATACACAGATTTAGGGAGATTAGGATTCAGGACAAAGCCGTCCAATGGCTTGCCTCCTTTCTTTTTTTTAACTCCTTTTATTGGCATTGATGAAAATGACATATTACAGCAAAACTTATGCATCACAACAAATCATGAACAGTTGATTACATTCCAGCACTAGACATCATTCAAGTATCGCCCCCTCCCTCGTCTGAGAATCATCCCCTGATTGAACATTTCTGGTCCATGCCCTTGTGCAGATGGGGAGGTGCAGATGTTGCCGCAATTTGTATTCCATTTTCCCCCATACCTTGTCCCACTTCTTGGGGCATCCTCCATTGGTATAGACCACCCGTTTGGCCAACATGCACCAATCAACATCTCGTTCCCATTCAACTATCGTTGGCGGCTCGAAGACCCCCCCCCCCCCAATCGACGTGCAATGTTATGCTTCGCTAGTATAAAGCCGGTGGCTGCCCATAGTTGGTCCATGTGGTTGAGATCTGTAGCATCCCATATATCCAGCAGGCATATCTTGGGGGATAGTGCTAGGGTAATCCCGCATACCTCGCCAACCACCCTGTGCTTGCCTCCTTTCTAAGTGAAAGATCATTCCAGTGTATGGAATCCGCCACCCTCTCAGACACATTCTCTGCCCCATACAGAGTTCCTCAGGACTCGGAGCTCAGCCCTACTTTATTTAACATTTATATGAGCCCACTAGCACAAATTGTGCAGGAGTTCGGACTGTCAATTGTGTGCTACGCTGATGACACACAATTAGTAGTCTTGTTGTCTGAAGCGACTAACTCCAATCATCTGCAGCTAGTTCCATGCATGGAAAAGATAGCAAGCTGGATGGCCAACTGCAGCCTAAAGCTTAACTGCGAGAAAACGGAGCCGATGTTCCTGGGCTACTGCACAGGGCCTTGGAACAGGATCAGCTGGCCTGAAAACTGGGGCGCACCCCCCACTCCTAAGCCCTCCATTAAGAATTTGGGGATGTGGTTGGACCATAATATTTCTATGGAAACTCAAGCAAAAAAAAACGCTCAGCTACCTGCTTCGGTATTCTACATATGATCCGTAAGATCATAGACCTCATCCCGGAACAGGCCTGGAGAACGGGGAGAGGCATTAGTGGTCTCACGACTGGACTACAGTAACTCCCGGTATCTGGGGGCCCCCAAATACGTAGTCAACAGGCTACAGGTTGTCCAAAACGCTGCTGCCAGGATGCTCCTACAGATACCCAAGCAGGAGTCAGTAAGATCCTCGCTGAAAAAGCTCCACTGGCTACCTATTCAATCCAGGGTCAGGATTAAAGCCCTTTGCCTAGTCCATAAAGCTATGCATGGCAGGGGTCCAGCCCTGCTAAAGTCCCTTGTCTCCCCATATGTCCCCAACAGATCCCTCAAGTCATTATCTGACTTCCTCATGAACACACTAAAGAGATCTAGATGGGGAGGGAGATCATTTTCTCACTTGGTTTCAAAATTCTGGAATTCAATGACCACTGAGTTAAGGCTCTTAAAGGACGAATGTAGTTTCAGGAAAAAACTCAAGACCTGGCTCTTCCCATGAGTGCTCCTCAATACCTCCTCTCTCCAGCGCTGGGCAGCCATGCACGTTATAAATCCCATAAACATACTGACAAAAGACAGGATATAATGTTGTCGCTGGTAGATCTAGAGTGGCTCTCAACCTAAAGAGGAATTTGTGTATTGTCAACAAAAGACGTTAATTGTAATACATAGGAGCAAGAGGGGTAACAAATATATGGCTCAGGGAAGGTCCCAGAGGACCAACCCCCCCACCTCTCACCACCAAAGAAGAGATTAGTTGAAAGGCAAAAGGCTGGCCTCAAATAAAAAGCCCCTGAACAGCAGACTGCCGTCCCCTGCTTTTATTTATTTATTTATATAGCGCCTGAATCGACCCCTGAAGGGGTATCTCTGCGCTACGGACAGGGCTGCAGGAAAAGCTAATGAAGGGATCAGAATAGGATGGTCTTAAGGAGCTTCCTAAACTGGAGATGATCGGAACATTGTCTCAGATGAATAGGGAGCTGATTCCAGTAGAGAGGGCCAAGGTGGGAGAAAGCCTTCCCTCCCAGCCTGGCTTTCCTGACTCGAGGGACCACCAGAAGAGATTTGGTTCCTGAGCGGAGGGTCCTGGAAGGCGGATAGGGCGTGAATTTCTCAGCAAGATAAGAAGAACCGATGTTGTGTAAGGCTTTGTGGACAGTGCAGCAGACTTTAAACTTTACCCGCTTACGCACTGGGAGCCAATGGAGCTGATGGACGAGAGGGAGGGAAGCGGTCTTGGGAGGGGCATTCAGGACCAGGCGCGCTGCGGTGTTCTGAACCACCTGCAATCTACATAGCGAGGACTCATTAGCTGAGACCAGGAGGACATTGCAATAGTCCAGACGACTCAGTATAAGGGCCTGAGTCAAGGTTTTCCGAGTGGAATCAGGAAGCAGAGGAAAAACTCGGCGTAAAAGACCAAGCGTATGAAAGCAGGAGCCAGCTGTCTGAGCAGCGTGCTCCTTCAAAGTGAGAGCCTGGTCCAAGCGGATGCCCAGGTTCTTAACGAGGGACTTGGGGGTGGGGGGAGCACCAAGGTACACCGGCCACCATTCGGGAGTCCACAGCAAGGGGCCTCGCCGAAAAGCGTAATCTCAGTCTTCCCAACGTTAAATTGGAGAAAATTACATCTCATCCAATTAGAAATAGCCCTCATACCAGAGGAGAAAGCCAACTGAACAGATGGGGTGAATTTGCTGAAAGGAAATAGGAGCTGCGTATCGTCGGCGTATGAAATGGGAATGAAACCACAGGTCCTGAGTAGATTGGCCAAGGGAGCAACATAGATATTAAACAGGGTAGGGCTCAGACAAGAGCCCCGAGGTACTCCCTTGGTCAGTTCCATGGTCGCCAAACGGTACGGGCAGAGATTGATGGCCTGGGAACGGGAGGAAAGGAAGCTCGTCATCCACTGAAGGGCAGTGTCTCTGAGTCCAATCTCCTCCAGTCTCCTGAGCAATATCTGATGAGAGACCTTGTCGATCGCGGCAGAAAGGTCCAACAGCACCAGAATCGTAGATTGGCCCCTGTCTAAGGTCATCCTGATGTTATCCGTGACCGCTAGCAGGGCAGATTCTGTGCTGTATTTGGGCCTAAAACCTGACTGGGAGGTATCCAGTCTGCCAGTGAGTTCGACATGGTCAGAGAGATGTTTATTGATATGTTTTTCTAGTAACTTGCTCAGGGGAGGAAGTAACGAGATGGGACGGAGATTGGAGAGATCTGCCAGGGGAGCATTTGTGTTCTTGCGGACAGGCATAACCTGTGCTGCCTTCCATTCCAAAGGAAGACGACCCTCTCTCATGGAAAGATTGAGAAGGGACCCTATGGGTGAAGACAATTGACGGGACAAGGAGGCAACGATTTTGGCCGGGATAATATCAAGGGGGGAGCCAGATTTTACCCTTACCATCTACCAAATGCAAGTGCTACAGGAAGACTACTCTGCAGCTCCACTAAGCAAGAGGCCTACATGAGTTTCCGAAGGAGCCTGGTCTTCTTTTTCTCAAATTCAGTGTCTAGCTTCAGGAATGTACCTCCATTCTGTGAAATAGCCTCGCCTCCATCTTGTACACAGGAACATGCCATGTGTATGCAACATGGATTCCACAGGCCTCCATTACTCACTCATACACACAATGCATGTACCATAAAGGCCACAAACACGCACGACACACTTGGAATGTCAGCGCTAGTATCTCTGTTAGTACATAGAAGACGAAATTTACACAAGTGAACCAGCAAGCCTCTGCTCCAGTGACCCAGATAACAAACATTGGCAAAGACAATAGGTCTCACCTTTTGGACCTACTGGCTGTGACAATGGTTCTATCCATGCTATGCAGCATCTCCCATGCTTTGCAGCATTACTTTTCAAGACGAAAAAAACACAACCACCTTGTCATTTTGTAGGTGCACACACAAAGCATGTGCGTGCCTACAAAATGACAATCGCTTGTTTTTTTCTTTTCGTTTGCCAAATCAGAGTTGGGTAGGTAAACAAAATGAAAAAAAAGTAGAGTGGGTGGAGGGAAGCAACCTGGAGGGTAGTGGAGTAAAATCACAAAGGGCCAACTAAGCGATAGGAGGGCAGGGGGAGAAACAACAAGGGAAGACAGGTGAAGGGGACTCAACGCAGAGGGTGCAGTGGAAGCAAGAAACACAGAGGGCACTGTCAGGGTAAGAAAAACAGAGGGATGAGTGGCAGCGAAGGAACATGTAGAGAGAGGAACATGGGAGAGCAAACAGTTGAGAGAATGAAACGTGGAGCAGGGGAGAAGCACACAGGTGGAAAAGCAACACAGGGAGATAACCTCACAAGGGCATCATGGAGGCGTGTGGGGGAGATGCACAAAGGCAGCAAAAGAGCAACACGAGTGAGCACAGCGAGGGGGGGGGGGGGAGAAGTAGACCAGAGGAGACAGCTGGAAAACACAGGCATTCTTGTAAAGTGACTAAATAAAAGGGGAAAAAAATAGTGCTTGAAAAGAAACAGTGGAAGGACACATGTATGCACTGTCAAAAGGTAAGATCTCAAAAGATAGTCACAACAATTGATTCCCAAAACAAGCTATGCTGCCACCACAGATCTCTGGAATAAACTCATGACAGGGGCAGTAGCCCACCGTCAGGAAAATAAGGGCACGCTTGATGCGTCCCTCTAGGTCAAAGGCAGGTCCAGGACCTCATTAACATCCAGGGACAAGGTTAGGCCTGTGCGCACACACTAGATTAGTGTGAGGCTAGGGCCAAAATCAAAACCAGGATACCAAATACACACAGTAAGGCACACAGGTCAGGGATTCATGATTAAACACCACGCAAAGGACACTCCAGTCCCAATACAAGCCTTAAAAGCATATCTTCAGCACAAGATCTGCCTTCAACTACTTTAAAGGGCAGACTAAACCAACAGGTAAAATGTTTCACATCTTGGACAGCAAGATCTCTCCGGAGCCAATATACAACATGCGGGACATGGTGAATTCTTTAGCTCAGGTGTACAAGTGGAGCAGTACAGACTGTAGCCTTCGAAGGGACAACATCACTAAAGATAAATTGGTTAGTTTTGGCTGAGTTGGCCAAAACAGGATTTTGAATGGCATTTGGCCGAATTTTTGACCTCTGAGAAATCAGTTCTAAAGGGATCACTGGCATAATATTGATGCATACAATATCAAACATAAAAATATCCGAAATTAAATATCAAAATCAAAAATATTGTCTTCCTATACTTAACTAATGAAACCACAAATATCAACAATACAAATATCATTGCCAAAAATATCGATTTTAACCTATATAGAAAACAGAAATCTCAGAAACAAAAATATCGTTACCTTTAAATAAAAATATAGTATGTCAAATATATCGATTCATACAATATCAACTGCAAAATTTTCACCAAAATATTTAAATAAATCATTAAAAATATTTTTAAAGCACTTATATACACATGCATAAAATTATTGGAAATAAACTTAAAACATTTTATAAACATTCTAAAATTAAATATAAATACATTACAACAAATTTTTCACCATTCAACACAATAAATTATATACTATAAATCATGCTAATACATTCGAAAACAATATTTCCATTAACTACAAACGTTTAAACACCCTAAATAATATATATATATATATATATATATATATATATATATATACACACATACATATATACATACACATTTATATTCAAAACTATATATAATACATTTGAAAAAATTAGCGTTTAACGTAGAAGGACATAACTAATAAAAAGAAATTCTAATTCCAACTAAACCAACCAATAAAATAAGAGTACAAACAACTTTCACCAACAAACAAAACAATATAAAAAGGCACACTAATGTAAATCACTAAATACTTCAAAAATTACAAATGCTGCAAGACGTGGAAACTCTGCTGGATTCCCTCACCAAACCATTAAATGAAGAAAAAAAATAATAAATTATATATATCAACAATTACCTAACCAAGTAAGTAAAACTTAAATTTAACCTAAAATCGTACTTCAAAATAAACTTAAAAATATAAAACAATTATTAAAATACTCTCAAACTTATCTCTTTTTTTATCCTACAAGATAAAACTAAGAGTTGAAAAACTGATAAATTGCCAGGAAGAAATGACTACCCCAAACCAACAAAATAAATTAAGTATACTTAAATGATTGAAAAATTGTCAACTCTCCAAAACAGCTAGTAAAAATCAACCTACTGACCTCAACCTCTACAAACTACCACCAAATTAACATTTTAAATTAAACTAATGATTTTTTCATCCAACAGAAAAGAAAAGAAAAACCTGCTCCACATTAGAACATCCCCAACAGAAAAGCTGTAAAACCATGTGAAACATTTTCAGAACATACATGTAAGTATACAAAATAGAAGTGATTGCATAATTTTACATGTATATAACTAACGTACAAACTTTAAATTATTGTGTAGATTTATACTATTACACTACTTTCAGATACAATGACTGAGGGCCTTATTGTGACTACGGCAGGCGATCGGACTGCCGAAGCAAGGGTGGCGGCGTGGGCACCGCCTGTCGGACCACCCCGTTACAACTTGGGCAGTCGGACTGCATTTGCACCACCGCAACCGGCAGGGATCAGAGATCCCTGGAGGTCTTGAGGTCGCAATATGCTTGGCGGTGCCGCAATATAATACCAGTTTCTTCTCCACCTCGGTTTTCATCACTACAGTGCCTCCTTTCTGACATTCCCTTCACTTACTTTGTCTCTTCACTGGAGCTCATATATAGTTGATTCCACTGTTGTGACCTTCATTCTGTATAGATACCGGCTCCTCTCAGGTCATGGATCATCTTTCTTCTCAACAATACTGGCCCAAACCAGTTCTCATTCTCATCTGAACGTAGAGCTAACATAGCTTCCATCTACCGCCAGGCTTTCTTTATGTCCATGAACCACCTGGACCTTTCTACTGTTGAGAAATATATATTGTAATTGCCTTATCAATTGCATAACTCAATTGTTTTGTTCTTTCTTTGAATATATGATCATGTTGTATTTATATACCTCCGTCTTGATGCATTGATGATTTTAACTATAAAACAAGAACGGTTTTTGATACTTGAAAATAATAAATAGAATAAAAATAAAATATTTTTGATATAAAAAAACAATTGAATATGGATATAGTCATTTATCAGTGACAATGCACAATGTTTTTGAATAATCATCATTATGTTGTCCTGGAAATTGCAAGTTTTGTACACTTGTTTCTAGCTTCTTTTTCTCCCTCACGTAGAGCTAACATCAGCAGAACTCTTCCTTGTGTCCTCCATTTCTCACTTCTAGTACTGGAGTCATCATTTCTGAAAGTCTGAGTCTGTCAGGAGAGAGTCCTCCTTTGTCTGATGTCACATCGATTTGGAACACCGGTGGATCAATGTACAACTTAGGGGCTTGCAAGTCAGAGGAACTAGGCGTTTGTTAGGGTGTCCCCCACCTACAAGCTGGTGAAACCTACAAAGATGGACCCTCAGCCAGCAGTCCTCAGAACACTTTCTGGATCTGTGGAAGATCGGCAGAGGACTAGACTCACTGTCTGCGACCTGTTGGGAGCGCTGAAGGACTAGACCTACTCCCTCTTGTACCTAGGACAAAAACGTGGACTTCAAAGGTCAGTTGGCTGAATTTGTGTGATTGCAGGGAAACAAGCTGCAGGAGGCCTTTTCCTGGAAGTACCCAGTTGGCCAGGTGCAACTGACCAGGACTGGACCCCGATGTTGGCCTCTGCCTGACAACCTCTGAATCTCTCAGTGACTCCTCAGTTCCTGTGGGGCTTTAAATGTGAGCCCCTGTGGTGGATAGGGATGTAAAAGATCAAGTCATAAAGTAAACGCTTTGACCAGGATGGGCATGGCTGATGCATCCGACCCGTGATCCATCATGGTCTGCCTCAAATCCTGCCTAGTCCCTGGTCACCCGTGACCATTGACAATCATTGGCACAGGTAACCCTGTCTGCCCTGGCAATAGCTACCAGGGGCTCGAGAGAAGGGTAACTTAGTGACTTTGAGGATTAACATTGGAAAGAGTTGTGTTTTCTTAAGGTGAGCAGTCATCTTCCCCAAATAATATTCCAGCTTCTTACAAGATCCATCAAGATTGAGTTATATTACACACATTCAATTGGATTGGTAGTTCAGACTGGTTGGTAAGAAGGCTGTCACAGTGAATTGAAGGTCTTAGCGCATCTCTTTAATCCTCCTACTGAATGCAACGAACATACAGATTAGTGGTATGTCTGGATCACCATTTGTCTGAATGTAAATCAGATAAGACACAAGAATTCGAAGTGCAGCCTAAGAAAGAAGAGCATTTGGGTGGTATCGGAGGGCCTATATCTAAAAGGCAGAGACAAAAGGCAGATAAATAGTTTGTCTTAGTATTGTGGAAGGACAGAACATTTATTAAAAGATTGAAAAACGAAATTTGAAAATAATCAGAGTAGTAGCAGTAATACCCGTGAGTGAGTTAGAGCATTTGAAAACCGAGAATCCTCAACAATGAAAGGAGCTTCCTCATCAAGGGAGGGACTTAGGGTTAGAGCCTAAATGGTTCTTGAATACTATGCAGTCAGCTGTGGCACACATGATGATTCCTACAAAAATGATTTTGTTAGAAGGTGAGGAAGAGTTAGATTCTGAAGCTTTAGCAAATATATAGATATTACGTTTGTTCCATTTTTATAAGTTCCAGTCATTATGAAGAAGGTTCCTGTGGATGGGAAGACTGTGGCTGGCTCCAATCTACCCCCAGGTTTAATGAGACTATGTATGCAAACAATTTCAATGGTTCGTTTTGGGAAACACCAGGAAATTTGTTTTGCCCTTATAAATGCTCCGCAGGTCAAGGTGATTCTGTTTATACCATGATTAACCCTACATAATCATTGTGTTGATTGGGCTGCCATATAATTACCGATGACAGAATAGCTGTTTGATTTCATGTCCATCAAAAGGGAAATTCTCCTTTCAAGGTTCTTGCAGTAGTGGACATATTGTCACCTGCTGGGTGTGCTATGTCTCTACCCCTTTGTTACCAAATCTTTACTGATGCTTTTCATAAGAAAAGGAAGTTCTGATTGCAAGAAATATTTTGAACCAGTTACATAGTTGATTGGATTCCAGTGTATGATTTCACAGAGTCAGAAGCAGAATACCTCAGTTGTATATCTTTACAAAGTGTGCATTACCAATATGCCTTTTCCAAGCAGCCTTTATTGTGCAGATACCTTCACCACACATGGTCAGTAAATGTGAGGTAAGAATAATATAAAATATTTTTTTTGGGGGGGGGACCCCCTACGTGTGTGTGTGTATGTTACACACACATTTTTCTTACAAACTTTCACAAGCCGAGTTAAATTATACTAACACTGGCAAGAAACTGTTGGCCATAAAAAGCTCTTTCGAAAAAGTGAGACATTATCGGTTTGACCCCCAACACACATTAGAAGTATATACAGATCACAGATCTCTACAGTTTTTGCAATCAACTTCAGCACTCACTCCTAGACAACTTAGATGGACTTTGATTTTGTGATTAACTTTAGACCATGTCCCAAGAATGGAAAAGCGAATACTTTAAAGATCAAATTAGTTAGAGAATAAAAACCAAGTGACTGATACTCCACCAATGATTCGGTCTTCAAAGGGACAGTGCGACCAGTGTGTTGCCAGGTAGGTCGCTCCCCCACCACACAGCTCCGCCTGTGCTGTCTGCCCGCTGCTTCTGCAGGTAAGATCGCCCTCCGCTTGTGGCCCCGGTGCCCGTTTTTTCTGCTTGTCTCCCCATTTTCCTTTCTGTGCCCCTCGCTGCCCCATTGTCGTTGTGCCCGTGATTTTGTCTGCTTTTCTCCCCTTTTTCCTTCTGTGCCCCTCGCTGCCCCATTATCGTTGTGCCCGTGATTTTGTCTGCTTTTCTCCCCTTTTTCCTTCTGTGCCCCTCGCTGCCCCATTGTCGTTGTGCCCGTGATTTTGTCTGCTTTTCTCCCCTTTTTCCTTCTGTGCCCCTCGCTGCCCCATTGTCGTTGTGCCCGTGATTTTGTCTGCTTTTCTCCCCTTTTTCCTTCTGTGCCCCTCGCTGCCCCATTGTCGTTGTGCCCGTGATTTTGTCTGCTTTTCTCCCCTTTTTACTTCTGTGCCCCTCGCTGCCCCATTGTCGTTGTGCCCGTGATTTTGTCTGCTTTTCTCCCCTTTTTCCTTCTGTGCCCCTCGCTGCCCCATTGTCGTTGTGCCCGTGATTTTGTCTGCTTTTCTCCCCTTTTTCCTTCTGTGCCCCTCGCTGCCCCATTGTCGTTGTGCCCGTGATTTTGTCTGCTTTTCTCCCCTTTTTCCTTCTGTGCCCCTCGCTGCCCCATTGTCGTTGTGCCCGTGATTTTGTCTGCTTTTCTCCCCTTTTTCCTTCGGTGCCCTCGCTGCCCCATTGTCGTTGTGCCCGTGATTTTGTCTGCTTTTCTCCCCTTTTTCCTTCGGTGCCCCTCGCTGCCCCATTGTCGTTGTGCCCGTGATTTTGTCTGCTTTTCTCCCCTTTTTCCTTCTGTGCCCCTCGCTGCCCCATTGTCGTTGTGCCCTTGATTTTGTCTGCTTTTCTCCCCTTTTTTCCTTCTGTGCCCCTCGCTGCCCCATTGTCGTTGTGCCCGTGATTTTGTCTGCTTTTCTCCCCTTTTTCCTTCTGTGCCCCTCGCTGCCCCATTGTCGTTGTGCCCGTGATTTTGTCTGCTTTTCTCCCCTTTTTCCTTCTGTGCCCCTCGCTGCCCCATTGTCGTTGTGCCCGTGATTTTGTCTGCCTTTCCCCCCCATTTCCTTTCTGTACCCCCGCTGCCTCTCGCCATTCCCGCCGCTGCGTCCCCTGCGGCCCCGCCCCCCTGACTGCCCATTCGCTGCCCCGGCCTCCCGCCTCCCAGCTGCTCCTCCCTCCCACCTCCCCATAAACGGCGGCCGCTGCGCGGCCGCGCCGCTGGCGCGCCGAAGGCGCGCCTAAGGCAAGCCCGTCTGCGCCCGTCCGTGCCTGGACCGCGCCCAGCGCCAGAACCCCTGGATCCCACCGATGCAACACCACTCGACGGACCTACGACGCCGCCACACTCACCGCACTCAATGCCGGCCGGAACCCTGCCTGCTACCGAGCCTCACCGAGACGCACCCACGGACCCTTCACCTGCCAAACCTGCAGATTCACCTGCCCCCGGACGTGCACCACCTCCGCCAAGTCGAGCACCAGCAGCAACCACCTGAAATGCATCCTGCTGAACACCCGCTCCGTCCACAGGCACGCCGTGGAACTCTGGGACCTGCTCGACGCAACAGCACCGGACATCGCCTTCCTCACCGAAACCTGGATGAACGCCTCCTCAGCGCCCGACATCGCCATAGCCATCCCGGACGGATACAAGATCACCCGGAGGGACCGCGTCAACCAGACGGGAGGAGGCATCGCCATCGTACACAAGAACACCATCCGCATCTCGACTAACTCCGACGAGACCTTCACCGCCGCCGAACACCTACACTTCCAGATACACACTGACCCCAAGACCACCCTCCGAGGCACCCTCATCTACAGACCCCCGGGACCACGCACACTATTCAGCGAAGACATCGCAGACTTCATCAGCCCGCACGCCATGCCCTCCGCCGACTACATCCTCCTAGGGGACCTCAACTTCCACCTGGAGAACAACAACGACAGAAACACCACTGCCCTGCTGGACAACCTCGCCAACCTCGGACTCAAGCAACTGGTGAACACGCCCAACCACTACGCCGGCCACACGCTTGACCCCGTCTTCTCGTCCAGCAAGCACATCTCCTTCAGCCACGCCACCGGACTCCACTGGACCGACCACAGCTGCGTCCACTTCAGCTTCAGAAAGACTGCGACCCACCACCACCCGCAACAGGCTCCCCGCCGGAGCTGGAGCAAGATCACCGCCGAGCAGCTCACCGCCTCCCTCAGCCAGAACACACCCACCAACACAACGGACCCAAACGAAGCAGCCAGCAACCTCGCCAAGTGGCTGACCGCCTGCGCCGACAACCTCGCACCACTAAAAAACCCTCCCAGCAGACCCGGAAGCAAGAAAACCCCTTGGTTCACCAACGAACTCAAGGAATCCAAGAAGAACTGCCGCACTCTCGAGAAAACCTGGCGACTCGACCAGACCACAGACAACAGGACCGCCCTCAAGCACGCCACCCGCAAACACCACCAGCTGATCCGTGCCACCAAGAAGTCGGCACTCAAAGAACGACTGGACAACAACGCCCATGACAGCAAGGAACTTTTCAGCATCGTCAAAGAGTTCTCCAACCCCAGCGCCGGAAACAACATCACCCCCTCGCAAGACCTCTTCAACTCACTCTCCGCGTTCTTCCACCGCAAGATCACCGACATACATAACAGCTTCGACGCACAAACCACGCACCCTACCGCCGAACCAACGCCCGCCACCACCACCCTCTGCAACTGGACCCCGATCAGCACCGAAGACACCACCCGCACGATGAACTCCATCCACTCCGGATCACCAACCGACCCCTGCCCACACCACGTCTTCAACAAAGCCGACGCCACCATCGCACCCCATCTCCGGGACATCATCAACTCCTCCTTCCACACCGCCACCTTCCCGGAGAGCTGGAAGCACGCCGAGCTTACCGCCCTCCTGAAGAAACCAACGGCGGACCCCACCGACCTCAAGAACTACCGTCCCATCTCGCTCCTTCCGTTTCCGGCCAAAGTCATCGAGAAGACCGTCAACAGACAGCTTGCCGCCTTCCTCGAGACGAATGGATCCCTCGACCCCTCGCAGTCCGGGTTTCGGGCCAACCACAGCACCGAGACCGCCCTTATCGCAGCCACCGACGACATCAGAACCCTAACCGACAACGGGGAAACAGCTGCCCTCATCCTCTTGGACCTCTCCGCGGCGTTCGACACCGTCTGCCACCGCACCCTAGTGAAGCGCCTCAGCAACATCGGAATCCGAGAGAAAGCACTGGAATGGATCATCTCGTTCCTCGCCGGAAGAACCCAGAGAGTCCGCCTCCCCCCGTTCAGATCCGAAGCCACCGAAGTCATCTGCGGCGTTCCACAAGGATCTTCACTCAGCCCAACCCTCTTCAACGTCTACATGAGCCCCCTCGCAGCCATCGCACGCCAACACAACCTCAACATCATCTCCTACGCCGACGACACCCAGCTGATCCTCTCCCTCACCAACGACCCCACCACCGCCAGAGCCAACCTACACGACGGGATGAGAGACGTCGCCGACTGGATGAGGAACAGCCGCCTTAAACTGAACTCAGACAAGACGGAAGTCCTCATCCTGGGCTCATCACCCTCCGCCTGGGACGACTCCTGGTGGCCCCCGGCCCTGGGCACCGCGCCCAAGCCAACGGACCACGCACGCAACCTGGGCTTCATCCTGGACTCCTCCCTGTCGATGACCAGACAAGTCAACGCCGTCTCATCTTCATGCTTCAACACCCTGCGCATGCTCCGCAAGATCTTCAGATGGATCCCCACTGAAACCAGGAAGACCGTCACCCAGGCACTCGTCACCAGCCGACTGGACTATGGGAACACCCTCTACGCCGGAACCACAGCCAAACTTCAAAAGAGACTCCAGCGCATCCAGAACGCCTCCGCACGACTCATCCTGGACATCCCCCGACACAGCCACATCACCGGACACCTGAAAGACCTGCACTGGCTCCCCGTCAGCAAGAGAATCACGTTCAGACTCCTCACCCACGCACACAAGGCCCTCCACGACCTGGGCCCAAAGTACCTCAACGACCGCATGACCTTCTACACGCCCACACGCCAGCTACGATCAACCAGCCACGCCCTCGCCACCGTACCACGCATCCGCAGAACCACCGCCGGAAGATCCTTCTCCTACCTGGCAGCCAAGACCTGGAACTCCCTCCCCACTCACCTTCGGCGAACCCAGGACCATCTCTCCTTCAGGAAGCAGCTCAAGACCTGGCTGTTCGAGCAGTAACTTACCCCCTCCCCCAGCGCCTTGAGACCCTCCCGGGTGAGTAGCGCGCTCTATAAATGCCGTGATTGATTGATTGATTAATTCCATTGATCTCAAAGCATGCACAGAAAGTCAATCTACAGATGAAAAGATCTGGTTGAAAAAGAAACAAGCATTGGCATAGCCAATAGGTCTCGCCTTTGGGACCTTATAAGCGTTTAGTTATCCAGCACAATATCCTTGGTGCAACAACATCAACTGTTGCATGGCTAAACACTTATAAGGTCCCAAAGGCGAGACCTATTGGCTATGCCAATGCTTGTTAAATGGGGATTCTACATGAAAGGGCTGGACATGTGGCGCTCAGATTAGGAAAACGCTGAGGCCCTGGCAGTAAGCGCTATACAAAAGGCAGCCTCACAACAATAACAATATGTACTGGATGTGTACGTGTCATTGTGGCGATTCCCCAAAATGGGCCAACCGTATAGAAATTAAATTAGACTATGTTCTAGATATTATCCCTGAAAAGCAAATTTAAGTTGCAAAAGGGGTTCCGTAGTTCATGCTTTTACTTGGACCTGCGCATCCGATAGTCTGCATTCCTAGATGCAAAAATCTTCAGGGCATGCGTGTGTTTATTTACAGAGCAGTCTACAAATATGATGTGGACTTTTGTGAAATATACATTTCCAGCCAAGACGAAGAGCAAGAGTGCATACACAAGAACGTGCGTTACTTTGACGTCCTTACGTTTTCAAGATACAATGACGTTTAAGAGGGCTCGTGCGCAGCGCCCATTGGGTGACACGGACTGTAGACAAACAAGTAGACTCCTTGTAGTTACTTCATGTCCTTACTGCTATTGCTTCATTGGCTTTCATGAATTCAGACAGTCCTGTTAACCTTAGCTTCAGGCAGAAAATGGGGAGAAGAAAGTGAAAATTGAAAAGAGGGAAAGTTTGGCTAAAACGAGTGGGAGAAAAAAGAGATAAAGAGGGAGAGAAACAACAGATAAAGGAGGGACGGTGTGTAAAATATGGGGCGGAACGAAAAGAAGAACTGAAGACAAGAGAACAAAACAAAACAAACAAAAAAAAAGATGAGCGGCAGGAGTGAAAGTACAGCAAGAGGAGGAGAATGGAAAAGCAAAAATGAAGATAGGGAAGAGTGAAGGATGGAAAGTGATAAGGGTAGAGAAGGGACAGTGGAGGGAAAAACGTGTGAGCTTAAGGGTGGAGAAAGGGGAGAACAAGAAATAGGGACACGAATAATAATAAAGAGGAAGGGTGAACATGAAGCTTGCAAGAAATATGGTAGTGGAGATGAAGAATGGGAGAGAAAAAAGCGAGCAAAGTGATTTGATACAAAGGGAAGAGCGGCTGAAGATTGTAATTGTATTTACAAAGCGCGTACTACCACTGACGAAGCGATGTGTGAGGGAAACGTAAAAGAGAGTCAGAGAGATATGCGAGGAAAGAGAAGAGTGGGACGAGGTGGGCAAGAAGAAAGAATGAAACATGGAAGGGTGGGAGAGACGGGGAGAACGAAAAGAGGTGGCGAGTGAGAGCTATGAAAGAGAATAAAACGAGGAGTGACGAGAAAGCTGCGAAAGGAAAGTGAATGAAAAGTGCGCTACGTAGCTATGGCGAGGAGAAAGAGGAGGGAGTGGGAGATACGACGAAAGGAAAGAAGAAACATTGTGATATGTGTGAAGGGATGTAGAAGGGCCAGAGAAAGATCCGAGGAAGGAAAATTATAGACGGAGAGAAAGGGAGACTGATAGAGACTAAGATACAGAGAAGAGGGAGAAAATGAGGTGAGTGGAGAACAGGAAGGATGAAAGGAGGAAAAAAAAAAAAAAAAAAAAAAGAATTGAAGAATGAAACGAGAGGTAAAGTGAAAGAAAGTTTATTTTAAAACGCTGCAATACATTTGAGAGAAAGTTTATTTAAGAACTCTGCAATAGATTTGAGAAAACATTTAATTTAAAAACGCTGCAATACCTGTGAAAGTTTATTTAAGAACGCTGCAATACATTTGAGCGAACGTTTTTTGAAGAAAGCTGCAATACATTTAGGAGAACGTTTATTTAAAAACACTGCAGTACCGTTGAATGTTTATTTAAGAACGCTGCAAGACATTTGAGAGAAAGTTTATTGAAGAGCGCTGCAAGACTTGGAGAGTAAGTTTATTTAAAAACGCTAAAGAACGCTGCATCATATTTGAAAGAAAGTTTACCTATAACGCTGCAATAACTTTAACACACGTATCTCTTATATTGACATTGGACTTAATTTGATTGGAAGGGACTGGAAAGGGCAGTACGTACTAGCAGAAATAGGGAAAGTAATGG
This sequence comes from Calotriton arnoldi, assembly GCA_963921515.1. Classification (NCBI taxonomy): domain Eukaryota; kingdom Metazoa; phylum Chordata; class Amphibia; order Caudata; family Salamandridae; genus Calotriton; species Calotriton arnoldi. The sequence continues at coordinate 698,941 of CAWUFW010000450.1, read as the reverse complement.
TTAACTTATCTTAAAACATTTAACTTCGGTCTCGGAAGACAAACATTTAAAAAGGCTGCACGATGTCCAGAAGTAGCAGTGTGCAGCAGTTAGTGTGGGCCACAGCGGGCCTGTCTGCCTGCCTGTCTGCCTCTCCCGCTGCTCTGGCCCAGGGGCCCGCACAGTGAGCAGGGAGGCTCCGGGATCACCCCACAGCCCTCCGCTGAAAGCCCTCGCCAGAGCCGGCCCTTTCCCACATCCTTCCCCGCAGCTCGGCTCTCAGAGGTGTCAGCGGCTCACAGAATGAAGTGGCTCCGCATTGTTGGGCTGACCTATTATGTGCTCAACATTTCCATCACAAAGGGGCCACTCGACTTCTCCCAGATTAATGCAGCTCGAGGGCTCTCGGCCCGCGTTTAATAAAACATTGTTGAAATCCTTTACGCCGAGCCCCTGGTTACTGGCGACCAACGGCCCCTCCGTGGCGTACAGTCCACTATTCTGGAGTACATCATTCCGCCATTTGCAAAGAGTGAAGTGCCGCGAGGCCGGGGCCTGTGGCCCAGGGGAGGTGCAAGATCTTTCTGGTGTCCCTGCCCCCGGGCCAGCTTTAGGCTCTGCTGGTGCCAGTGCCCGGGACGGCTTTAAGCTCTTGTGGCGCTTGTGCCCCAGGGGTAGAGTTAGAACCGACTGGTGCATGTGGACCTGTGGCCGCCCTTTTCCCTGAAAAACAAAGTCTCCTATAATGCCGTCTCTTCCAGATAATGCCATCTCTGTAGAAGTGCCTCTTACCCGACAACGCCCCCACCCGTAGAGGTGCCGCACCGACTGCGAGATTTGTCAGTGTCGGAAGTAAACAGATGCCCAATTAGACGATCTGTTGTAGACAGATGCCCGATTAGACGGTCTGTCGTCAGCAGATGCTAGATTAGACGATTCTCGGTATTCTAAAGGGGTAGTAGTTCTTCGCCATCTTCTGATACTGCCCTCCTTGAAGCGCACAGAGTAATTAAAACACACACGTGTAACGCCGCGATCTCCGACAGACACAGCCTCCAACCCCAACTTGAATGCACCTCAGTATTTTTTCTGTTCACTGCACAGCCCCAGTCCCCTCGGTGATAATATTAACAAGCAACCTGCTATTACAATGCCCACTGGTGCATTTACTGCGTTTGTCGGATACACACGTCTAGGTAAACAACTCCAGGAAGCCGAGCCTGTTTACTATATGGCTGCATCGCGTGATCCCAAATCCGGTGGGGGCGGCCCGTAGATTACAGATGCGCCTAGAGTCGATTCGAGACATAATGTGAGCCACGTGAGAAGGCAATCGAGTAGCAGTTCTCCCATATTAACAGAAAAGCAATAAAAATATATAGTGCTCGCGGTCCGCGCATGTAAGTTACAAAAACAAACAATCCTGAAAATAAAACATATTAACAGAAAAGCAATAAAAATATATAGTGCTCGCGGTCCCAAAAATAAAAGCGGACCGCGCATGCAAGTTACAAAAACAAACAATCCCGAAAATAAAAGCGGACCGCGCACGTAAGTTACAAAACAACAAATAACACATATAGTGCTTACAGAGTAATTGAAGGAGGCCGTGTCCCTCTGCAAGTAAATGATCCAATCCCAGTGGGCGGGGCCAAAAGCGGACAGGGTGGCAACCCTCAGTGTAATGATTGCCTCCGGTGCAATCATTACACTGTGTTTTGCATCATCCATGACGCAAAACGACGCGAACGAATCAAAATTGCAGGCGGAGCAGCGACACGACTTCTGGAATCGTATGGATTCCAAGAAGCCCTCGCATGGCGAGAGCAGCGCATGCACGCTGCTAACGCCAGGCGAGACCTAATAAAAAAGACTCGAAACATTCACGGTTTTATTGTGAAATTGTCATGTATCTACCAAGACAAGAGATCAGTTATGACAGGGAAGGATTGGCTACATGATTCCAACACAAATGCATCCTGGAATTGCTAAAACATTGTCAGCAGTAAGTGGATATTTTTGGTGGTGATGTTTACGTGCCGATATCAAAACTTATGTACAAACATATTCAACTGGTGCCAGAGTCAAGAGTTCAAACAGAAAGTAGTCACCTAGGGCCAGATGTACAACGTGATTATGCATGCGCAAACGGGTTTGCGACCCGTTTGCGCATGCAAAATCACTGTGGGCCATGTATAAAGCCTATTTAGCGAGTGGCAAATTATTTGCGAATCGCTAAATAGGTTTTGCGACTCGCTATTAGGAAGGGGCGTTCCCTTCCTAATAGCGACCGCAGAGCCATGTATGAATGTTTTGAGACTGCAAAGGGTCCCAGGGACCACTGCCTGCCCTTAAAAAATGAAACTAAAACGTTTCATTTTATTTTTTTTAAATGCATCCCATTTTCCTTTAAGGAAAACGTGCTGCATTTAAAAAAAAAAAAATTTTTAAAAATAAAAGCTGCTTTATTTAAAAGCAATCCCAGACATGGTGGTCTGTGAGCCCAGCAGGCCACCATCCCTGGGAGGACCTGTCATTCCCAATGGGCTCGCAAATTGTGAGAGGCTCATTAATATTCATGAGCCTCGCAATTTGCGACCCCATTGGGAATCGCAAACAGTGTTAAACACACTGTTGTACATGCCAAATAGCACCTCGCAAATTGCGAGTCGCAAAAGTTTCGCAATTTGCGAGGCGCTATTTTGCACGTCGTACATCTGGCCCCTAGTTCTTAGCATACGGTGTAAATGGAATTTATTTACAATTGCCCAGAGTAAAGGTCACACAATGATTCTTGTGGATCATTTGACTAAGATGGTTCATTTGAAATCTCTGTCTGGTCTAATTATAGCTAGGGAAATAATTAACTTTTCTTTACAGCATGCTGCTTCTTTAGATGCTATTCCACAGCTATTAATCACTGACCAAGTATCCTAGTTCATTTTGAAATTGTGTCTCGCTTTGTTTATGGAGTTAAGATATATAGGTCCCTTCGCTATAATCGTCAAAAGGACAGACAGAAAGAGTCAGTGTGTTGATCAGTATCTAAGACATCAAGTCAAGAGGATGACTGGAGGAATATGTTGTGGTTACCAGAGTTAGCATATAATAATACAGAGCGATCCTCTATTGGGACGTCACCTTTATTTTACAAGTATCACCGTTATCCTTGTACATTCCCTTTGGATCATTCTTTGTCAACCTCTGCTCTCTCTTTGCAATAGCATTTGCTAGACCTTTGCACAACAGAGAATAAAAAGTTTAAGACACAGGTTTTGTGCGGATTAAAAAGAATCCTGCACTGCAGTACGTTGCAGGTGACAATCTGGTTGGTTGTTTACATAGAATTTGCACTTGAAAAGACCTTCTAAATTGCAATCTAATGTTTTGGGTCATTTGGAACACCATAATCTGTGAATCCAGTTATTGTAGGTTTGATACTGCGCCAGCCAATGAAGATTAATCCAGTTTTTCATGTATTTTTATTGAGCCTTACTCTTCAAAGCCACGTTTTGATTCACATTGGTGAGGAAAGTGGTGTATTATATGGTGTGGTTGTGAGACCTCACTGTGTAATACACTTACTATGCCATCTTGGGTCCAGTCAAGCTCATTTGTAAAACCTTTAGCTCAACCCTTCAAAGCTGTGGCTTTGAGCAGTCAGGCTTAAACAAGGGAACAAGTGTAAAGCATTTAGAAGTTCCAAAACAACAAAATAAGAAAGTTACACAACACAAAGGAAATCCAACACAAATTTATAAAAATAGATCTTATTTTTAAGAATTTTTAGACACTGAAATAAACTATACCAGAGAGTTACGAGATACTTATCTTTTAGTAAAGCGTGAAATGACTGTTTTGCCCACAAAATTCCAAGAGTCATTGGTAAGCAGAATGTTTAGAAACTCTGAAAACATTCTATTAATTTGTGTTTGGCTACTACAGTCTATTTTGGGTGATCAACTCTGAGAGGGAGGAGGTCAAGGAGGCCAGTAAGTATTTGTAGGACAGTTACCTAGTCACCAAAGCAGCAGTCTCAAGTCAAGTTCCAAGCTCTAAGGGCATACCGCCATAGACTTCAACAGAGTGCGACTGATGCAAGAGATACAGGATGCTGAACATGCTGAGGATACTGTGTGTTCCATGAGTGGCTTCCTGGAGCTACTCCTCGGTGCACAGCCCTGGTAGGGCGACTTTGGCCACAAGTGTTGATGTCCCTCAAAGTCCTTTTTGATCACTGGACTACTGGTCTATGGTCACAGCGAAACCAGCAGTTCTCTTTGGTGAAAGTGCAGTTCTGTCCCAGGTCCAGCAGACTCAGGTGCAACTTTTGAGTGTCAGGACCTGGTCTCCCTAGCTACACTTCGGCAGTCAGTGGCAGTCAAGCGATTGGAGCTACTGACTTGCCAGAACGGGCTTCTTCAGCTTTTGTGGACCAGGAGCTATAACAGTAAGTCAGCCAAATGACTCATTGAGTTCACCTCTTCTGTCTGGGGCTCAGGAGAAACTTTTCTTCAAGCCAGGCACCAAAGACAACATCCTCCCTTTACACTTACTGCTCCTTGGGCTAGCAGTCTCGCTTATGAGTTCCTGGGAACGGCAGGGCAGTCCTTCAGTTCCCTCTGCAGTCCAGATGTGACCTAAAGTCTGGGTGCCAGGGGTTCAATATTTATGCCCCGAAAGTGCCCTAGGGGATGCAATGGTTACTAGCCAATAAGCTACCAGGTCCCCTCCCGCCTGATGACGATTTTCTGCAATGTGTGGCAACTAGCTATCCCAGAGTGCACTATTCTGCCCACTCCCAAAATTGCAGAGTCCTTCTCTCGGTGTGTGGAGCTTGGAAGCCCACCGTAGACGTGTAGCTACCAGAGGGCTACAGGCCCATGGAAAAACTGGTTTGGCAATTTGTCTTTCCTTTCTGTCACCGCCGCCAACCCGCCTACCTAAACAAAACAGCAGATCCTCTTGTATGTCCACCGTTTGCCTTTCAAAGGCGGATACCTTTGAGGCTGGACTTTTGGGCTCACACCCTGTGTGGCTTCCTGCCAGGGAGAGGTGACACTCATCCAACGGCAGGCCTCTAATGTTTACGCCCCTGGAGTCATTTCCACTTCTGCCCAAGACGGCCGAATGCAGTCTTTTGGTCAGCATCTGTGAATGGGCACTGGAAAACTTGTGCAACAGAGTGGCAACTTTCTAGAAGTTGCATATACTTAAGGTTACAATAAATTTGACTAGGGCATCAAGTCAGGTTTAATGCAACAATTAATATGATACGCTGAAGTACCAACTTTAGTAGTTCCATTCTTAAGTTAGCAAAGCTGAGTTATAAGCATGTAACCCTGTACTCACCAAAGGGGCCACTGGCCTTTCCACAGTAAAAATGACAATTAGGGGTTTTAACTGTTAGAATATATAAAACAGGCTTTGAAGAATCTACTCGCCCACTCACTATGGAGAGTCATTATTTATCAGGGCAAACTATTTTTAGGCCCAACTGGCCTGTTCTGGTAAGAGCGCTCACACTCTCAAAGAACAGGTGTTCTGTTCATTCAGAGAGTGAAGATGATTTTAAATCTTGTTTTTATTGGGTTACATTTGCTGTCCATTCAAAGACAGAGGTCAAATGTCAGCTTATGTCTTTTTACAAATTGCTGCTTATTTTATCCGGGAGATTGGCATTTTCTTTTCTTTCGGACTGCAAAGTTAGAGGATTTTGTAAAGTGAACTGAATGAAATTTGTGAAAAGACAGGCTTTAGTTTTTTCTAGCACACAACATTTAAATAGCTTGTAAATGAACAGGACAAATATTTCAAAATATATCCACGATTCGAAAAACAATTTTTTTTGTAATTCCGAAGTGCAATGGAAATAAAGATCTTAATGGGATCAAAACAAATCAATACACTTTACTTGGGGGTGTGCAAATTATAAATATTTGCAGGAACCCAGTGTCCAAACATTATCGTTTGTATGGTATATAGTTTTACCAGTAAAACTGGAGGTCAGTTGGAAAGTGTGTGCCCATTTCAATGAAAAACGTGCTGACTGTAAATGGCAGGGTACTACCACATCATACTTTAGTGATATATTTATTAAAAGTGAGAGTTTTTAATCCCCTGGTACTATATACTAGGGACTTATAAGATGTCAATTTAGCCAATCGGGTGTAAGTCAGTCAATCAAACAAACTTTTAAGGGTCAGAGCACTAGCATAGAGGTCTGGTTAGCAGGCCACAATGAACTCAGAGTCAAAAAACCAGCAGTATAAATCAAAACCTTGGGGTGATCATGCAAAAATAACCATTTCCTTACAATGTCTTATGCTAGTTGAGTTCAATTCAGACAATCTATATCAGGCATGTAGGATTTTTGATGCAAGATTTATACAAGGGAAACGGAACCATTTGGTGGATTGGATACATTTTGGCTCTGAAGAAAGATCATGGGAACCAGTTTCTAGTATTCATGCTCAACATCTGTTGTGAGGTTTCGATGTAAGATATCCTGATAAAGCAAGAGCCCCTACACCGACATGGTCAGCCTTGGGGCGCATGGGGGAGTGGTGACTTTCAAGATGCAGGGCTGAAGTGCCAAATACTGTCATGCTGAGTTTGTGAATAAGGAAACAGTACAGTGCAACCATCGCTGCTGAGGGCGTTCAAGCGTAGGACAGTGTTGTAGTCAATACAGAGTGTGGGCGCTGACTAGATTCTAACCATGCATGGGTCGCTCCAAAATTATACATGCTCTATGAATCTTTTATCACTATTTTGGAGTGACGGTTTAGGGTCCTCAAATGCATGATATATATTTTGCGTGTTGTGTTTTATTTGTAGATGTAATGACACATTATTTAGGATGATCTTCATAAATTAAATTTGGTCCCGATAAAGGAGACTAAAAATAACGAGCTCTAGAACATTGACAAGTTTGCCGAGATGAGCATCTAATGGTGTCTGTAAATACGGTGTCTCCTGAAACAAACATTAAGGGAATAGATTGTGCAGATAATGTTGCCTCAGACATCGGTACTAGCCAACAGGCAACTGATTGTGACAATGCTAATTAAGACTCTCTAATGAATTGAGATCAGGAGCATATTTCATGATACAAAGTAAGAACTAGTTGTATTGTTTTAATACTTTTTATAATATAAATAATCAAACACTTTTTCATAATAGTTTTTCTACTCGTGTGGATCTCTACTGATAGTTGCCTAGGAACTTTTGCTGGCCATATCTTTCTCAATCTTTCCCTCTCTTTAGTTAATTTGAGTTGTCTAGGAGGGAGTATACAGCTCTCGTAAATGATTAGCTAGCCTCTTCTTTTATTTAGTATTGTCATCTAACTCATGTGTAGTGGTACCTCTGTACTTTAAAAAAACGGCTATTGTTACACCAAATAAGCAGCTTGAAGTAAACAGCACACAGTTGAAGTTAACAATGAATTAGGTACCCACAGAGGCCCTTCTGCGCAGATGCTCTCAGGGTGTCAACAATCATAGAGGTACACATCCCAATCTCTGGGTTGAAGTCACTAGTAGATGCTTTCAGCAGGTGATGATCTATGCATAAGCACATAGGGCCTCACCCACTGCGACAGCTTTTTAAAAAGATGAATGGCAACCAAGGAGCACAAAGAAAGCCACCCTCAAGTTGGGTGCAGCTCTTTGCAGAGGCTCTCTTAGCCAATGCTAATAGGGCTAGACAGTTTGCTGGCCTTAAGTCGGGGCATTCTCACAGCTCTCAGTGCAATGTGCTGTACTCTGGCTCATGGTGAGGCAAATTCTCTACTCACCAGGCTTTCCACCTCTTCCTTGGACTGCAGGGGTCTTCTCCTTAGACCAGAGTCAAACACCGACCACTCGTGGTAACAGCCAAGATTCATAACTCTGCTCCACCCTTCCTTCATGCAGATGTGTAAAGCTTCAACAAGTAGAATGGAATCAATGGCTAAAGCACAGGGGTCTACTTGCAACTAGTACAGTGCCAGTTTAACTAACTGGCCGCTCATATTCAAAGTTAGCTCCCATCTTTAGAAGGAAGCTAAACCGGCCAAAGTGCATTTCTTTCAAGTAGTCAAAGCTATAAGGGAACTGTCACTCTGGATTGTGCTTTGGATTCCAGACAATCTCTTGCTGTATCAAGTGCAATTAATGAGCTCTTTTCTCTTCGTCAGACCAGGGAACAGGGCGCCGCGATGGGTACTTAGCTCATATCTCTGTTGCGGATGTACAGACTTGGCTACATCAGTGGCGACAGTATTTAAGTGTTGCCTCTCTCAGGCCACAGGTTGACCTGCTTTGCTGGAAAAAAACTTAGCTAAAGTCAAGAAAGCTCAAACGATGCTTCCTACTCCAGTGACTGAAGGAGGTTTTTAAAACCAGCCATCTGCATAGGACTTTACAATACCAGGAGGTAAGGGAGTGCCGCACAAGGAGACAGGAAGGTAAGGAAGAAATCACCACTGACCACCTCTAAACCCGATGGAGCACTGTATGGCCTACACCCCGATGGGGAGCAGAACATTAGAACCTCACCTCTCAGGTACCGCAAGCACTCATGAAGACTACATACAATCAGGGGAGCAATAAAAGAGGCAGCGACAATTACTCAATAGCTGCCACCAAATGTTAGTTTTGTGGCTATCAGGTAATGGGGACAGTCGATACCCTAGGGTTTGTCCCAGGCAGCCAAAACCATGAAAATGTATATCAAGGACTTTACAAAAACCAATACTAAAAACACACTTCAATTTAATTCAGCATACCTCTTGAATTGACTTTCAGAGGAAGAAGTATCCTGTTCAAGCAAGTGTACTACACAGTGAGCCCTACATACTCTGGTAAATAATTTGTGTTCCCCCTCCCAAAAAATCCCTGCAACACAACATATTCCTAATGCAAAAAGAATAATTGATAAACTGAGTGCTGAACAATGTCAAACACTCACCCCCAGTCAGAGATCTGGGCCTAATTCCATCTGTTTTTTGCTCACCACACCATTCCAGTTTGGACCCAGGCATATGCAAATCAGTCTTGACCCTGAGGTGTGATACCCTGAAAAAGGTCTTAAGATGCTTGTTTCTGGTACGGTGGGATCTGGTCTGGCAGTTCATGCTAGACTGTTCCCAAGGGGAGCAGGGTCAAGACTGATTTGCATATGGTTGGGTCCAAACAGGAACGGCGTGGTGAGCAAAAGAAAAAAAAAAAAAGCGGCTTTAGGCCCAGATCTGTGCCTGGGGGTGAGTGTTTGACATTGTTCGGCATTCCGCCCATCAATTGTTCTTTTTGCATTCGTCACCACATATTCCTAAAGCACCAACCAACTTAAGTGATACACGCAAGTGCTGGAACAGCATACAAACAGGACTGACAAGAATCTGGGGACTTTAAATTTCCCCACACAAGGTAGGTATGAATAGCTGACCTGTTTTGGGCAACAACATTTCTAGATCCCGTTTTTTTCCAATTCGAAAAGCCTCACTACTAAAAGCTGCAAAGGACCCGCAGCTCACAGGGGACAAGTACATATTTGAGAACCCAAACTACTTAATTTCAATGGATTACTCAAAACCAGCTGTATATGCTTCATGTCTCTTGAATGCTCTACATCACACACCTTTGTGTGATGGTAGTTAATGTAGAGCCATGGTACTCAAATTACGGTCCGGGGACCGCATGCAGCCCTCCTGACCTACACTTGCGGCCCCCATCTGAAAGACTGCACTGAGCTGCTGTTTACTTCAAAAAGCACCAACATTCAAAAACAAGTTAAATATACGGGTAAGCGTTTATTTAGAGGCTAACTGAAGTAAATGAAAAGAAGTAAATAAGGTGCCCTGCCAAACGTAACTTTAGGAACACATTCATTTTTCAATACATCTAGCAACAAATGTGTAAAAATATGACAAAGTCTCTTCAAAATTCAAAACGTGTATTTCATTGACATACAGAAGCATTACACCTTAGTACATCAGAATAGATAACTGCAGTTAGAAGTATTGTATTTAAAACTGATCGTTTTCAAAAACGAGTGTAGAAATATTCATGCCTCCTCACATCCTGACAACAATGCCAATAGTGAACTAAGAGGCAAGTCAGTTGCCACGTGGAACACTCTGGGTGGTCAGGGTTATTATACATGGACAACATTATAGTTTATTAAAACAAACACAAGAGGTCTGTATAGCATATATCCTGAACTCATGTATTTCAAGGTGCTCTTATTTGCCATAATGAAGAAAAAGGAGGTAAAGTGAAATTAGGCAGTTGCCTACGATCAAATCGTTGGATGAAGTGGGGAAGCCGGGATTGATTCTAGATTTTCTGTTTGCTTCCTTTTCACACTTGCGCCTACCAAAGTATCGATAGCAAGCAGAAAGGCTTACCCAAAGGTACGGTAGAGGGATAGCATTTCAGATACAGAATAACACACTATTGTCAAATCTATTACTCTATTAGAGACTAGGGACTTAATTTAGAGGGCAGTAAGGAAAGAAACCCTTAAGATAATTACATGACTCACTGACCACACCATGTATGTGATTCGCTTCCCTTACGCCCACCTTAACTCCCCCTATGCCCACTACGCCCACCTTAACTCTCCACTACGCCCCACTCTCACCATGCAGCGATTAGTGCAGCCATTAATGCGCCCCTAGGGCACACCAGAGATAGTTTGAGGCCCCCGGGGAGACGTTTGTGAGTACCCATGATGTAGAGTATTCAAGAGAGAGAAACCACATGAGACATTGGTGGGTGCTGTTTGCTAGTGTTATTTTAGGTCATTGGGATTAGTAGTGGTTTACAACGGATGGGACGCTGGCAGGTACTGTTCAATGGCAACCAAACCGAACTCACTAATGTCCCATCAGGCATCTGAGCACCACTGAATACACAAAAGAAGCTGCCCAGAGTGTAAATGACCGAGACTTAGAAGATACTAAGTGAAGTGGCTGGCATCTCACAAAAAGTGAAGGACTGTTCTCACACACCACCAGGTGTCATGCTTCATCATTGGCAGTCCTCGCTCTCTAAAAACTTGGTTTGATAGAGAGCGGGCCTACACCCACTTTTTGTGAGATGCCAGCCACTTCAGTTAGTATCTTCTAAGTCTCGGTCATTTACACTCAGGGCAGCTTCTTTTGTGTATTCATGTTAGGATGGAGGCCAGCTCGCCCTGAATGCCCTGTGCCTCTAGTTCCCTCCCCTAGGACTTCCTAGGGTAAGTGTGTTGCATCTGAGCACCACTACCACACAATACCGACCTAATCTATCCGTACTCACATTTTTCGCATGAGACACCTGAAGAGTCACGGTGTTCCCAGTTTTTTAACTTAAATTCATAGCGGCTAGGAAGACAGTTAGGTATTTTAAGCCCCTGTGCTCTCAGCGGACTCTACTACTGGCCTGTCCCCAGCAAAAGTGGGACTGACTTCCTTCTGACATAAACATGACAGACAACTTTCCTAGCTGTCTCCTTCACACTGACTGAACATATGTGGGTAGGCAGAGACAGGTTAGCCCTTGAAGTAAAACACTGGGTGAGTAAAGTCGCGAATGACAGGAGGAATGGCAGGAGAAGAAGCAAAGACAGCCAGGCTACAGAGATTCCGAAGTCAGACATGCACTGAAGTAAGAGCACGAAACACGAGAGACTGATTGTTTAAGTTTACGATCAGAGTCACAGCAGTGCATGCGCCTCCAGTGGTCCCGTGCCAAACAGAACCCTGCTAGTCGCATGGCAAATTATGCACTTAACTTTTTTTAATTCTTGCTTTGTGTCCCAAGAGCCCTTTCTGTGTCTGACATGCATGGTAGGGAGGAAAAATTCATTTTTCTTTTGTATGTCAGATTCTATATGACACTGTTAAAGTTTTCCTGCTGCTGCTTGTTTTAGCACACTGCTGTTTTCTCCCTTTATTTTAGGCTCCCCCTCCTCTTCGTATTCTATCCACTGTCAGACCTCCCCTGGCCCTGCCGGACTGGGGGGTGATCTGTTGTTGGGCGAGGTCTCTAATTCCAACACGTTGCTTTCGTCCAGGTGTGCATCAGTGCCACAATTTCCTTACAAGCACACTTGTAAAGGTGCAGTCACCTGCACTCTGGCCTCGGATAGGAATTTGCAGAAGGCTGTCTGACCATCATGCCACACAAACAGCCTTTTGCAGTACAAGGAGGACCACATGTGCACAGAATTCATTAAAAGTGCGGGGTGAAGGGAAAACACAGGAAGAGGTGTGGCGCAGCGGCCAGGGTCCCTGACTCCGGACCACGGGGTTCACGGTTCGATCCCCGGTGCCGGCGGCAGGTTAGCCCAGCACCATGTGACTCTGGGCAATAGCTCGCTTAATCTTCCCGAGGGCCCCCAGCGCCGGGACACCTCTCCGGAGGTAGCTGTGCGCTTTACAAATGCTGGTATTTCATTGGTATTTCAAAGAGGTAAAGAGGAATGAAAAGGTTTGAGGGGAGATGAAACAGACAAAAAGGATTGAGTGGTGCCTGAAAGGAAAGAGAGACAGGAGGGACCGGACCATCTCAGACGGAGCATTAGAAGGTACTTACCAAACAGAATACTCCGCTCCTCAAATGCAAAAACCCTATTAGTCCCCAAGTTCAATAAAGTGAACTAGGGTGCAAAAAGCTTTATCTTGGGCACTGCAAAAGCTTGGAATACACTGCCTGTTTATAGCAGATCGTCTCCCAGTCTTTCCATCTTTAGAAAGGAACTAAAAACCTGGTTATTCAACCTCTAGAAATTGTCAGGGACCGTACTATTTTTGTCTAACAGTCAGCATCGGGACACCTTAGGGTAGCCGTGCGCTATACAAACTCATTTAACATAGCATAATATAGATAAGAAGAATATGGTGAGGAGGAAGATGGTGAGAGCTAGCAAAGACGAGTTGAAGGAAAGAGGAAGAGTGCAATAAAGGAGAAAAAAAGAATGGAGAATGGGAAAACACTAGAGGGAGTGGATGGAGGGAAAAATATAGTTTGAGTGATAAGAGAAGGATGACATTTTTGGAAAAAGTAAACTGAAGTGGATGGGACACAGAAAATGATAAGAGGAGGGTGAGAAATTAAAGTGGAGAAAGACAACAGAGTGAGGGAGTGAATGGTAAAGCAACATATGGAGAGAAGCGAGGTAGTGTCAACAGTATTCTCATCTGTAGCAAGAAGGGAAGGATTAATTGTTCCTACATGTTACATTAGTTCCTTCACTAAAGGGATAGTTTTAGCAGCAGAAACATCATTGGTGGACTCTGTCAGGTAGTTGAGCCTGTGATGTCAGGAGCTTCCTCGTGCTCTTCCCATGGGAGTAGCTATCAATGATGCATTAGGCGTGGTGCTCCGGGCACTAGGGACCCGAAGGGCCAACTGAATCATGATTAGTGTGGTAATTATTACACAAGGAGGGCCCATTTTTCTTTCCGGCACTAGGACCCATGGCTCCTTTACCTCGTACTCCTCTTCATTCTCCTGCATACTGTGCCTACCTGTGGCCACAGGGTCTAGATTGTTGCACTCTGTAGCTCTGATATAGCAAGACAGTGACCACCGGGTGTAACTGTCACAGGCTGAGAATACTGTGAGTGAGCTTCAGCAAAGAGATATGTGCTCCATCTGAGCACTATCAATTTTATACCTTTAAACTGCACTTTTAAAAGGTGACTTTTAGACCAGTGAATTTCAGAAAAAAAGACTGTTTCTGAAATTAATCGCAACAGCCTTGATCTGCTCATGATCAAATGTTACTCAAGGTGTCACACATAATGCAAATGAAATGTCACACACGAGAACGCTGAAAACAGAAACTGTCACACATAAGCGAACCGAAAACTTGGCAGCTATGATGTGCTGCAAGGTACCTACTTGCCATGAGTCAGGTCTGCACTCACAGTTTTTAATAAATAAAATACACACGAGGGTGCAGTGTTGCATTTAAGGAGGCAGTGCACACCCTCAGTAGCGCTGCGGTGCCCAGAGGAGAGCCTACTGTGTCACATGAGATTGGCGTATCTGTTGTTTTTTAAAGTTACTGATGATCTAGCGCTAGTTATTACATCTGAGGTGCTGCGCAGGCCGGGGCTCACTCAAGTCGAGCTGACCCGGCCTCTAAGTATCTCATTAGCATGTGGTTTTGCAGTGCATTATGACTGGTCAGGGTGATATAACAATTAAACACACTCACTGCAGTGTTTGATTGGTTTATTAGTGGCCTCAAGAAGTCACTGAGGTGGCAGCTTTGTTTTTCTTTGCTGCATCCGCCACTACCAGAGCAGACAAGTGGTACCGACCTTGTCCATGCCTGACCCCTCAGTGCTGCTCGACCTGTTGAGCTGGTCACGCTCCAAGACAGCGGCAGATCCATGTCAAACAGGGGCTGTCCAGTCATGTGCTGCTCACTACAGACTAGTAAGTGTCACTAGTACCTTCTCCAATCCTTATTTAATTTACTTTTAGCACATCATGAGCCTAAGTAAACTGGGCACTAGGTTAGTGCCCTTCCATCTCTGGAGCTTTGCAGCAGTTTTAAGATCTTCTTAGAGTTTCTCATTGCTCAAATGGGTGTAAGATCTGATATTTATGCGTTTCCCTCTTCATCGCCCAACTCTCCAAGTTCATCGAAACGAACAACATCCTGGACCTCTCCCAATCGGGCTTCAGAAGCAACCACAGCACAGAGACCGCTCTCCTCGCCGTTACAGACGACATCCGCACCCTCCTCGACTTAAGCGAGACTGCAGCCCTCATCCTCTTGGACCACTCAGCCACCTTCGGCACGTCTCCCACCACACCCTCTCCGCAGGACTCCGCGACGCCGGCAGCCGCGACAAAGCCCTGGAACAGATCCGCCCCTTCTTCACTGGCCTAAAACAGAGAGAGTCAAACTTCCTCCATTCAACTCAGAACCCACAGAGATCACCTCCGGTGTGCCTCAGGGATCCTCCCTGAGCCCCATTCTCTTCAACATCTACATCCTCTCGGAACCATCAATCTGGGGGCCATACCAGTGGGCAATATTTAACGCTGTGTTGGGGGGAATGACGATCTCTAAAACCTGGGTTGGAGCAGAAATTGTTCCAGTTTACAAGAAGGGATGCCCACTTTTACCAGTTAACTACAGACCCATCAGTTTAATTGATGTGACGCAGAAAATCTTCGCCCGGGTATTACTGACCCGCCTTCAGGACTGGATGGAGGATCACAACATCCAGAGTCCTTCCCAAGCAGGATTTAGGAAAAATACCTCCACCGTAGACCAAATCTTCAGGCTCCAGCTTTTATACTGGAAAACAGCTATCTTAGAGGGTGGTAGCCTTCACTTAATATTTGTCGATTTAAAAACTGCATTCGACCTTGTACCCAGAGACAAGTTGTGGTCTATATTAAATGATATCGGGGTCACCCCATATCTTTGCCATATGATCAGGAGATTACATGAAGGAAACTTTGCCCAAATTAGATATGCGAAAAAAGGGGGGCTCTCTACGCCACTCGTTGTCAACAGAGGTGTTAGGCAGGGATGTGTATTGGCCCCCACTCTATTCTGTTTATACATTAATGCCCTGGTAGACACGTTGAACAAGGAGTAGGATAATGATGCCCCGAAGATTGCTCAAAGCAAAGTACCGGCATTGATGTTTGCTGACAACACCCTCCTGCTCTATAAGTCACCAATGGGCATCCAAAATATTCTATATAGCTATAAGGCTTTCTGCAGCAGTAGAGGACTAAAAATTAACATCCAGAATACCAAATATATGGTCTTCAATCCAGGAAACTCTATACGCCCTAACCCCTGCCTGAACGGCACGCCACTTGAGAGGGTATCTGTCTTAGAATATTTAGGAGTTACCTTAACTGAAAAAAATGGATTGGTCAACACACATAGCAAAAACAAGCCTTAAGTTAGTACAGACATCAGGGGGTTTGGCTAAAGCACATAGGAATTCCTTCTGCAAACCCATCAACCCCACTGCTGAGATCTTTAAAGTGCAAGCTAGGGGCGCCGCCATGTATGGGGCGGAACTTTGGGGGCACTGCTCAATAAAAAACATAACCAAAATTGAAAATAATTTTATTAGGCAGCTACTTGGACTCCCCCCTAGTACCCCACTTGTCCCACTCCGACTGGACTTGGGCGTCAGACCGATTGCAGAAGAAATAGGACTTAGACCACTAACCTTTTGGCAATGCATTTGGGCTACTCCGGAATTAATTGCATACAGGTCTAAGTTAAAAGAAGTAACGGGTCTCCCTGGGGCAGGGAAATTAGACTAGCTCACATACATTAGGGTCACACTCCAGAGCATTGGAAAAACGAGCATGTGGAGTGACCCCACAGGGTCATGCCTGGTAACAACTAGGAATGAACTTGTCAGGAGCAATGGGGAGAAAAACTTGCTCTCCTCCAAAGGAGCTCAGCACTAGGCTCTCTAACAGTAAAGTTTATAGGAATCAAAGACCATTATAATTCTGAGCCTTTCCTAGATGAAGTTCAGCCAGCTCTAGCTAGGAAACTGTATGCCCAATTTAGGCATGGGTCACTCACACTGCGCTCTTTTTCCAATAACTAGGCAGCCACTGTTTCTTTAGGGTGCCCGGCTTGTGGGAATGCTGAAACAGAGCTTCATGTATTCTTTTTCTGTCCTGGTTATAGAAAAGTTAGGTCTAGATGGTTGATACAGCTGTGCAGAAATCTGGGGACCACCCATTGTGCAGAAGCATTAAGGCTCCTGAAATATGATACCCAACAACTGATCGTATTTGCTGTTTCAAGATTCCTGTTCTCCATGTGCGTGCGCAACTTATTCTTGGGCCTCAGTAAGCCAAACTACTGTACTTTCTGGGGAATGCCCATGCTAGTCGTGGTGGGCGCTTGCTTGTTCCAACAGCAAAAAATGCTTCCCAAGGGGCAGGAACTTTAGCCAGAGGAGTGAGGAGACTAACTGGACCGTCTGTAATCAAATAACAATAATTGCACTGCTGGGACTTCTCCTACAAATGGCGGAAAGATCCAGTCTGCCTGGTTTAATAGGGGAAAGGTACTCTAATGGCCAGGAATTCTATTTAGAGGAGTCAGGAGACCAATTGGGCCTTTTACTGTCAAAACACAATTGCACCTTAGTAAACTTTCTACAAAGGGTCCAAAGATACTGTTCCTTTTTTTAACTGAGCATTTTAACAAATAGGATTTTATTTTATTCTAGTAGGGGACTATTGAACACCTGGTTTTATATTTTTTTATCTGAATGTATACTATGCTTTTATGGGCAGGGCCGAGACAAAGAAGCATCTACTGAGGTGTACATACACATCTCAGAAAATGAGGCTTTAGAAATACTGCTGCTTGACTATGGTCTGTGAAGAGCAATGTCCAACAAAGGGAGTCTACCATGGACTACTTCCTTTTCTTTCTAATTTCGATGCACATAATGAGTCCCACATCCTTAGAGGAGACATTCTCCATCTGTGCAAAAACTGCTTTGAACCATCGGATAGTAGACTGTGTATAAATCAAACAATTACCAGTCTTAGGATTTAGTTATCCCCAGATAGGCATGGACTAGGCATCCAACATGGCGGACCCCCTTTAGCCCAGTTCGTAGGATTTTGGAGGGCTTATGTTGTTTTGAGTTCATTTCTCCCTTGGAAGATATCATAAAATGCTTGAATGAACATTCATTAGTTATGTGAATGTGCATTTATAATGGTGTCAATTTCTATGTACTGTATGTATTTATTGCATTTTCACTTTTATGGTCATTTGACCGAAATAAAGTATTTTGAGGATGATGAAATCTACATGGCCCGCTTGAAGCCATCATCAGAAGCCATGGATTCAACAGTCTCCTACGCCGATGACACCCAGCTGATATCTCCCTCAAAGATGAACCCATATCCGCCAAGAGCAACTTCCACGACGGGATGAATGACAGCTGCCAAGACTGAAGTCCTCATCCTGGACTCCTCCCCCTCCGTCTGGGACCACTCTTGGTGGCCTGCAGCGCTCGGAATCCCCCCACACCCACAGACTATGCCCGAAACATCTGCATCATCCTGGACTCCTCGCTCTCAATGAACCGCCAAATCAATGCTGTTTTGTCCTCCTGCTTCCACACGCTCAGCCTCCTTTGTAAGATCAAGTGGAGCCCCATTGAGTCCAGGAAAACGGTCACCCATGCACTCGTCAGCAGCAGACTAGACTACACTACAGCAGCACACGCTACGCCGGCACCACCCAGAAACTAACAAAAAAAAACACAGAAGACCGTCCAGAACGCCTCCACCAGATTCATCCTGAGCATTCCACACTGCAACCACATCATCGGCCAACTGAGAGACCTTCACTGGCTACCTGTCAATAAGAGAATCACCTTCAAGCTTCTCACACACACCTACAAAGCCTTCCACAACGCCGGACCTACATACCTCAACCTCTGCCTCTCCTTCTACACTCTCAACAAACATCCCCGTT
Source organism: Calotriton arnoldi (assembly GCA_963921515.1). Taxonomy (NCBI): domain Eukaryota; kingdom Metazoa; phylum Chordata; class Amphibia; order Caudata; family Salamandridae; genus Calotriton; species Calotriton arnoldi. Next base: position 680,473 of record CAWUFW010000450.1, on the reverse strand, counting down.
CCGCCCAACTGGCCCTGGCCACCATCCCACGCATCCGCAAGACACCAGCTGGAGGAAGATCCTTCTCTCACCTTGCTGCAAAGACCTGGAAGTCCCTGCCTCTGAACCTCAGGCAATCACCATCGCTGCCGCAATTCAGAAAGGACCTCAAGACCGACTGAACCCCAGACGTAATTCCCCCCCCACCCGCGCTCCTCCGCTCCAGAGCCTTGAGACCCTCACGGGTGAGTAGTCACACTTTATAAGATCACTGATTGATTCTTCATTGCTCGATTATGCTTGTGAGGAAGTGTCACTCGTAGTCAATGTCACTCATAATTACACTGAAATTATGAAAATGTCACACATAAGCAATCTGAAACCGTGGCAGCTATGCATCACTATCAGGTGTGTCGGTTCCATTACTTAATTGAACGCACCACAGGACTGGAACACCCACAGAATGCATCGGGTTATAAAAAGCCCAGGACTCGACGCGATGGTACAGAGCGAGGTGAACACTCCGGGGGCTGTAGTTATTCGTACATGTCTTGAAAAACATCACTTTATCTTTGTTAAGCTAATTCGTACGTCTTGAAAAACATCACTTTATCTTTGTTAAGCTATATAATCATTTTGTATCCGTTATGTACCAAGTGTACAACGGCTTCTCTAATTCTGAAGAATTTACTTGCATTCTCATTTCCTGGCGTTTTAATAAGAGCCTGGAAAGCACGTCCCCCCCACATTAATGTCAGCCAAGGTCTGCCTCGGCTCCCAGCACTCACCTCCGAGCCCTGTCTCCGCTACCTCGCTCTTTGCTGTTTAAATAGCCCAAGACAGACCGCTCACGCTGGTTATTATTATGACAACTTGCACTTCCGGGTCGGCGCGGCTACGGCAGCCGGCAGAGGACTGAAGACATCGAACGTCACCGGACGCACGCGCGCGCGCGCGGCGGCCGGCCGGGTGAAGAGGGACTGCGGGGGAAGGAGCGTCAGTCGCTGCACGTGGGTGTTCATTGTAGAGGCTCGACGTGGAGTCAGTGCCTTTAACGCGTGGTTAAATAAATCTGGATAAATGCGTTTACAGATACCCCACTTCGCCAGAGAATGCCTCAGTCTAGGGCTTTTCTTTTGCAGAACATTGTTTCCAGGTTCGTTCTCGTTCAATTAATTGAGTAGCACAAGTCAGGCAGGGCTATGAGTCCAACGATACATACCTGTCAACCTCTTGACTTTTAAAAAAAACAGGTGTTTTATTGGGTGATCCCATACATACCAACATTTTAAAACTGGGAAGTGGGAGATTTAGAAAAAAAAAATCTCGAGTAAGTATTTTCCCCATTGGTTTATATTGAAGCAAAGGCAATTTTAGGTCAGAGACTTAAATATAGCAATTTTCTGATTCAAATATTGTGAGTTGCCGGTGTGTGTTGAAATGATCATTCTCCAAACAAGGTAGGGAAAAGGCGTGGTTTGTTTGTAATACAAGTCGGAAGGCAAAGAACTCACAACCACTCTTCTGGTGTCCTCGATGTAACTGCCTAACAACACGGTTAGAGCAGAACACCAGGGGACAGCAGAACACCGAACCATGGTTGAGCAACATGTGTCCCGCGCGGGGGCACAGGATCATAACAAGTTGTCCTTAAAGTGACAAAGGACAACTTGTTAACATAACGTCATCCCCCTTTTTTTTTTTAAACAAATAAAAGAAAGTTGAATACATGGCAAAGATAAACAAAATTCTACTTAACATGCAAAGACCACACCAAATTCACAATGCAGTAATGATAACAGTAACAAGAAGACGAGGTGTGTAAGCACACATAATAAAAATAATCTACATAAAATAATAAGCTTTAAACTTCAGAGGAAATGAAGCATTGCGAGACAATCTGCAAGGAGATCTGGAAAGAGAAGACTGGTAAAATCTTCCCTGCTGGCACCAGAAGAAAGGACAGACTCATTACTTGGCAACAGCGCATGAGAACCATCATGTTCATGAACATCCTCATTGGACGGAACACAACCTACCTGTGCAGAGGGCACAATGGAGGTTGTCTGCAACTGAGTCTTTTCATGCGAAAAGACCAACCAGGAACCATACTCCGGGTAACATAAACCTTTATTTTTTGCATTACTAATTTTTAAAGCTTGTTCATTGGTGATTTTCACCAGACTCCTCCTGTTCCATCACCCTTAGTGGCCTTCCCCTTCTGGAGCTTTGCAGCAGTTTTAGGAGTTTCTCATTGCTCAAATGGGTATAATATCTGATATAATTTTTTTTACCTCTTCATCGCCCAACTCTCCGAGTTCATCGAAACGAACAACATCCTGGACCTCTCCCAATCGGGCTTCAGAAGCAACCACAGCACTGAGACTGCTCTTCTCGCTGCTACAGACGACATCCGCACCCTCCTCGAATGAGGTGAGACTGCAGCCCTCATCCTCCTGGACCTCTCAGCCGCCTTCGGCACTTCTCCCACCACACCCTCTGCGCAAGACTCCACGACGCCGGCTGCCGCAACAAACCCTGGAATGGATCCGCTCTTTCAATGGCCGACCGCAGAGAGTCAGACTTCCACCATTCAACTCAGAATCCACAGAGATCAGCTGCGGAGTGCCTCAGGGATCCTCCCGGAGTGCCTCAGGGATCCTCCCTGAGCCCCACTCTCTTAAACATTTACATGGCCCTGCTTGAAGCCATAATCTCCTATGCCAACGACACCCAGCTGATCTCCCCCTCACAGACGAACCCATATCCACCAAGAGCAACTTCCACGACGTAATGAAGGCAGTCGCCACCAGGATGAAGGACAGCTTCCTCAAGCTTAACTCAGACAAGACCGAAGTCCTAATCATGGGCTCCTCCCCCTCCGCCAGGGATGACTCTTGGTGGTCTGCAGCGCTCAGAATTCCCCCACACCCACGGACCACGCACGAAACCTCAGCATCCTCCTGTACTCCTCACTCTCAATGAACCGCCAAATCAACACCGTTTTGTCCTGCTTCCACATGCTCAGCCTCCTTCGTAAGATCTTCAAGTGGATCCCCACTGAGTCCAGGAAAACGGTCACCCATGCACTCGTCAGCAGCAGACTCGACCACAGCAGCGCACTCTACGCGGGCACCACCCAGAAACTAAAAAAAAAACTGAAGGCCGTCCAGAAGGCCTCCGCCAGATTCATCCTGAACATCCCACGCCGCAAACACATCACCGGCTACCTGAGAGACCTTCAATGGCTACCTGTCTACAAGAGAATCACCTTCAAGCTTCTCACACACGCATGCAAAGCCCTCCATAACGCAATACCTACATACCTCAACCACCGCCTCCTTCTACACTCCCCCCAGATATATCCGCTCCGCCCATCTGGCCCTGGCCACGATCCCACGGATCCACAAGACAATGGCTTGAAGAATATCCTTCTCTTACCTCGCTGGGAAGACCTGGAACTCCCTGCCTCTGCACCTCAGGCAATCACCATCGCTGCCGCATTTCAGGAAGGACCTCAAGACCTGGCTCTTCGACTGAACCGCAGACGCCGCACCCCAATCCCCAAGTGCCTTGAGACCCGCACGGGTCAGTAGTTGCGCTTTTTAAGATCACCGATTGATTGATTCTTCATTGCTTGATTATGCTTCTGAGGAAGTGTCACTCATAGTCGTTAAGTGTCACTCATAATTAAGGCGTGGTTTATTTGTAATACAAGTCGGAAGGCAAAGAACCCACAACAACTCTTCTGGTGTCCTCGGTGTAACTGCCTAACAACCATGGTTGAGCAACAACATGTGTCCCGCGCGGGGGCACCGGATCATAACAAGTTGTCCTTAAAGTGGCAAAGGACAACTTGTTAACATAATATCATCCCCCTTATTTTAACAAATAAAAGAAAGTTGAATGAATGGCAAAGATAAACAAAATTCAAGTTAACATGCAAAGACCACACCAAATTCACAATCAATCAATCAATCACGGCATTTATAGAGCGCGCTACTCACCCGGGAGGGTCTCAAGGCGCTGGGGGAGGGGGTAAGTTACTGCTCGAACAGCCAGGTCTTGAGCTGCTTCCTGAAGGAGAGATGGTCCTGGGTTCGCCGAAGGTGAGTGGGGAGGAGTTCCAGGTCTTGGCTGCCAGGTAGGAGAAGGATCTTCCTCCGGCGGTGGTTCTGCGGATGCGTGGTACGGTGGCGAGGGCGTGGCTGGTTGATCGTAGCTGGCGGGTGGGCGTGTAGAAGGTCATGCGGTCGTTGAGGTACTTTGGGCCCAGGTCGTGGAGGGCCTTGTGTGCGTGGATGAGGAGTCTGAACGTGATTCTCTTGCTGACGGGGAGCCAGTGCAGGTCTTTCAGGTGTCCGGTGATGTGGCTGTGTCGGGGGATGTCCAGGATGAGTCGTGCGGAGGCGTTCTGGATGCGCTGGAGTCTTTTGAAGTTTGGCTGTGGTTCCGGCGTAGAGGGTGTTCCCATAGTCCAGTCGGCTGGTGACGAGTGCCTGGGTGACGGTCTTCCTGGTTTCAGTGGGGATCCATCTGAAGATCTTGCGGAGCATGCGCAGGGTGTTGAAGCACGAAGATGAGACGGCGTTGACTTGTCTGGTCATCGACAGGGAGGAGTCCAGGATGAAGCCCAGGTTTCGTGCGTGGTCCGTTGGCTTGGGCGCGGTGCCCAGGGCCGGGGGCCACCAGGAGTCGTCCCAGGCGGAGGGTGATGAGCCCAGGATGAGGACTTCCGTCTTGTCTGAGTTCAGTTTAAGGCGGCTGTTCCTCATCCAGTCGGCGACGTCTTTCATCCCGTCGTGTAGGTTGGCTCTGGCGGTGGTGGGGTCGTTGGTGAGGGAGAGGATCAGCTGGGTGTCGTCGGCGTAGGAGATGATGTTGAGGTTGTGTTGGCGTGCGATGGCTGCGAGGGGGCTCATGTAGACGTTGAAGAGGGTTGGACTGAGTGAAGATCCTTGTGGAACGCCGCAGATGACTTCGGTGGCCTCGGATCTGAACGGGGAGGCGGACTCTCTGGGTTCTTCCGGCGAGGAACGAGATGATCCATTCCAGTGCTTTCTCTCGGATTCCGATGTTGCTGAGGCGCTTCACTAGGGTGCGGTGGCAGACGGTGTCGAACGCCGCGGAGAGGTCCAAGAGGATGAGGGCTGCTGTTTCCCCGTTGTCGTTTAGGGTTCTGATGTCGTCGGTGGCTGCGATGAGGGCGGTCTCGGTGCTGTGGTTGGCCCGAAACCCGGACTGCGAGGGGTCGAGGGATCCATTCGTCTCGAGGAAGGCGGCAAGCTGTCTGTTGACGGTCTTCTCGATGACTTTGGCCGGAAACGGAAGGAGCGAGATGGGACGGTAGTTCTTGAGGTCGGTGGGGTCCGCCGTTGGTTTCTTCAGGAGGGCGGTAAGCTCGGCGTGCTTCCAGCTCTCCGGGAAGGTGGCGGTGTGGAAGGAGGAGTTGATGATGTCCCGGAGATGGGGTGCGATGGTGGCGTCGGCTTTGTTGAAGACGTGGTGTGGGCAGGGGTCGGTTGGTGATCCGGAGTGGATGGAGTTCATCGTGCGGGTGGTGTCTTCGGTGCTGATCGGGGTCCAGTTGCAGAGGGTGGTGGTGGCGGGCGTTGGTTCGGCGGTAGGGTGCGTGGTTTGTGCGTCGAAGCTGTTATGTATGTCGGTGATCTTGCGGTGGAAGAACGCGGCGAGTGAGTTGCAGAGGTCTTGCGAGGGGGTGATGTCGTTGTTTCCGGCGCTGGGGTTGGAGAACTCTTTGACGATGCTGAAAAGTTCCTTGCTGTCGTGGGCGTTGTTGTCCAGTCGTTCTTTGAGTGCCGACTTCTTGGTGGCACGGATCAGCTGGTGGTGTTTGCGGGTGGCGTGCTTGAGGGCGGTCCTGTTGTCAATGCAGTAATGATAACAGTAACAAGAAGACGAGGTATGTAAGCACACATAATAAAAATAATCTACATTAAATAATAATCTTTAAACTTCAGAGGAAATGAAGCATTGCAAGACAATCTGCAAGGAGATCTTCAAAGTGAAGACTCTCTGGTAAAATCTTCCTTGCTGGCACCAGAAGAAAGGACAGACTAATTACCTGGCAACAACACATGAGAACCATCATGTTCATGAACATCCTCATTGGACGGACCACAACCTACCTGTGCAGAGGGCACAACGGAGGTTGTCTGCAACTGAGTCTTTTCATGCGAAAAGTCCAACCAGGTACTTTCCTCACCATACTCTGCGTACCTTTATTTTTTGCATTAGTAATTTCTAAAGCTTGTTCATTGGTGATTTTCACCAGACTCCTCCTGTTCCACCACCCTTAGTGGCCTTCCACTGCTGGAGCTTTGCAGCAGTTTTAGGAGTTTCTCGTTGCTCAAATGGGTATAATATCTGATATAATTTTTTTTTACCTCTTCATCGCCCAACTCTCCCAGTTCATCGAAACGAACAACATCCTGGACCTCTCCCAATCGGGCTTCAGAAGCAACCACAGCACTGAGACTGCTCTTCTCGCTGCTACAGATGACATCCGCACCCTCCTCGAATGAGGTGAGACTGCAGCCCTCATCCTCCTGGACCTCTCAGCCGCCTTCGGCTCTTCTCCCACCACACCCTCTGCGCAGGACTCCACGACGCCGGCTGCCGCAACAAACCCTGGAATGGATCCGCTCCTTCACTGGCCGAACGCAGAGAGTCAGACTTCCACCATTCAACTCAGAATCCACAGAGTTCAGCTGCGGAGTGCCTCAGGGATCCTCCCTGAGCCCCACTCTCTTACACATCTACATGGCCCTGCTTGATGCCATCATCTCCTATGCCGACGACACCCAGCTGATCTCTCTCTCACAGACGAACCCATATCCACCAAGAGCAACTTCCACGACATGATGAAGACAGTCGCCACCAGGATGAAGGACAGCTTCCTTAAGCTTAACTCAGACAAGACCAAAGTCCTAATCCTGGGCTCCTACCCCTCCATCTGGGATGACTCTTGGTGGCATGCAGCACTCAGAGTCCCTCCACACGCAGGGACCACGCACAAAACCTCGGCATCCTTCTGGACTCCTCGCTCTCAATGAACCGCCAAATCAACACCGTTTAGTCCTCCTGCTTCCACATGCTCAGCCTCCTTCGTAAGACATTCAAGTGGATCCCCACTGAGTCCAGGAAAACGGTCACCCATGCACTTGTCAGCAGCAGACTTGACTACAGCAGCACACTCTACGCCGGCACCACCCAGAAACTAAAAAAAAACTGAAGGCCGTCCAGAAGGCCTCCGCCAGATTCATCCTGAACATCCCACGCCGCAAACACATCACCGGCCACCTGAGAGACCTTCAATGGCTACCTGTCTACAAGAGAATCACCTTCAAGCTTCTCACACACGCATGCAAAGCCCTCCATAACCCAATACCTACATACCTCAACCACCGCCTCTCCTTCTACACTCCCACCAGACATCTCCGCTCCGCCCATCTGGCCCTGGCCACGATCCCACGGATCCGCAACACAATAGCTGGAAGAATATCCTTCTCTTACCTCGCTGGGAAGACCTGGAACTCCCTGCCTCTGCACCTCAGGCAATCACCATCGCTGCCGCAATTCAGGAAGGACCTCAAGACCTGGCTCTTCGACTGAACCGCAGACGCCTGCACCCCAATCCCCGAGTGCCTTGAGACCCGCACGGGTGAATAGTTGCGCTTTATAAGATCACCGATTGATTGATTCTTCATTGCTTGATTATGCTTGTGAGGAAGTGTCACTCATAGTCGTTAAGTGTCACTCATAATTAAGGCGTGGTTTATTTGTAATACAAGTCGGAAGGCAAAGAACGCACAACAACTCTTCTGGTGTCCTCGGTGTAACTGCCTAACAACGATGGTTGAGCAACAACATGTGTCCCGCGCGGGGGCACCGGATCATAACAAGTTGTCCTTAAAGTGGCAAAGGACAACTTGTTAACCTAATATCATCCCCCTTTTTTTTAACAAATAAAAGAAAGTTGAATGAATGGCAAAGATAAACAAAATTTAAGTTAATATGCAAAGACCACACCAAATTCACAATGCAGTAATGATAACAGTAACAAGAAGACGAGGTGTGTAAGAACACATAATAAAAATAATCTACATTAAATAATAATCTTTAAACTTCAGAGGAAATGAAGCATTGCAAGACAATCTGCAAGGAGATCTTCAAAGTGAAGACTCTCTGGTAAAATCTTCCCTGCTGGCACCAGAAGAAAGGACAGACTCATTACCTGGCAACAACACATGAGAACCATCATGTTCATGAACATCCTCATTGGACGGAACACAACCTACCTGTGCAGAGGGCACAACGGAGGTTGTCTGCAACTGAGTCTTTTCATGCGAAAAGTCCAACCAGGTACTTTCCTCACCATACTCTGCGTACCTTTATTTTTTGCATTAGTAATTTTTAAAGCTTGTTCATTGGTGATTTTCACCAGACTCCTCCTGTTCCACCACCCTCTACCCTCCAAAAGTATTGCACCTTTTGATATCCTATCAACCTTGACAGGTAAGGTAAACTTAGATTCTCCTTTCCTGACCCTGTTGTTTTTTTTAATGAGTACCCAGTCACCTACTGAGTATTGCACAGTTTTGGTGTTATTCTTATTTCTATAATAAATGGATATGGCTTCATGTTTTCTGGTTACTTCATTCCTCATTGCATCCAAGTTATTCCCTGCTTGATCATCAGTACCATTAGAAAACTCTGCTACCCAAGCAGGACAAAGTTTACATTTGGGTAGTCTATTATGTAGCAACTTAAAAGAGATATACCAGTGGTGCTATGTGGTGTATTATGATAATTCCAATTTTTTTGTCTTCGGAAATTTGCAACTTGTAGGCCAGCTGACAAGGCAGTTTGTATGCCTTCTTTTAAAAATTTGTTGACCCGCTCTACTAAACCATTTGAGGTTGGAGACTACAAAGCCACCTTGAGATGTTTAATGCCTAGATCATCAATGAACTGCAACATCTGATGAGACTTGAACTGTGTACCATTATCAGTTAGAAGCTCTTTAGGTGGACCCTCAGTTTTGAATACCTTGTTAAGGAACTTGATGACAGATGTGGTGTCAGGTGTTGATACAAAGTCAAAATAGACCCATTTCGACAGATAATCCACCAGAACTAACATGTACCTCTTATTGCTGGGAAGCAGTTCAAAAGGACCAGCAAAATCAAGCGCAATTTTGTCCCATGGTGCATACGGTAAAGGAACCATGTGTAAGTCTGGCTCAGTTAGTTTCCAATGTTTATCTGAAATTAAGCATGTACTGCATCCTGATGGGGGGCATGGCTAACCGCCAAGCATGGCGGACGTGTGCTAGAAGAGCTCCGTGCTGAGCCCTGACACCAAGGCATTTATCCTGACAGTAAGGGGACAACGGAGAGTCAGCTGCACTGCACTGACCTACGGAGGTGCTGAGATACAAAACGGCGCCGAAAAACGGCAAGAGAACGCCGTGATTAGACCAGGAAATATCGGCGACCGCCGGCGCTGCGTGGAGGGCGGCATCTAAGCGACTCATCTTGTTCCGAAGAACGTACCCGGAGCGAACTGTGTGCGCATAGGGGGGACCGAAGCGGAGACAAGCTCACTCCTGCACGGGATACTGCCCCCCCTCTGTCTCCTCCCGACGGCGCTCAAAAACTGAAGGGAGCCGAGTGATAGAGACGGGATGCCCGATGGCGCACTCCAAAATGGCGGATGGAACGGCCCGGAGGAGGTGAGCGAAGCCTACGTTGGAGAGTGACGGGGTGGCTGTGGGGGACCCCTTTCCTGAAACGAGGGTGGATCACTGTACCTATAGGAGGCATTTGTAGTGCGCGGACCCTGGAGGCCACGAACTAATGACTAAGGAACACCACACCGAGGCCAGAGTGTTGCATTGCCTTTTTCGGACGAACGAGTGCCCGGCCCATATAAAGTAATACAAGAGGTGAGATTAGGCAGACACACAGTTCCTCAAGGCGCCAGAAATAAGCAAAGCACGTCTACGTCCTACACTCCATCTGACTGACAAACGATGGGCAGGTAACGCGTGGCAGTGCAGTCTAAGTGTAGAGACAGTGCTGATAGGAGCCCTGAAGAGGATACTGGCGTAGAAGCACAAGCAGAGCTGACTTGAATTGAATTACAGGCACGGAGAGGTGCAAGAAGGAGACACAATCAGATCGGCCCACTGGGCCTTTGGACTCACAAGGAGCTGGGTGCTGGATCGGCGGGAGACTGACGGGGAGCTGTTTGTCACTGTGAATGCGTGGATAAGGCTACAACGCACCGCTGCAGCGCAACATACACGGAACAAGACCGCTGCTGAGATTCTGTGGGGTTGGGCAGAAGGGTTTAAAAACAAGCCCTGACGCTCATACATGGGAACCATTATCGGCGCAAGGGTGATACTCTGGTTCGAAACGGGGGCATAAGCGCACACGTACTGTGTTACTTTGCATAATATAAATCACACGCAGAAGCACAAAGATACAGTGTGCTTAACGACACAGAGGCTGAGAACGAGGACACTCAACTAGGATAATTTACAATGGGACGGCCAAAAATGAAACAACAGGAACCCCCCCCAGGGGAAGACACAGACACTGCAACGCAAAATGTGTTGACTCAACGCAGCGAGTACACGGGCAGTGTAGCTCCAGATGACAAATTGGATTTGATATTAAAGGAAATACGGGACTCAAGACTGGCGATTGAGACACAAATAGGCACATTAACCACTAATTTTACCCTTCTGCGAGCGGATCATTCCAAGTTGGCGGACAAAGTTAAAAACCATACAATAATATTGGATGACCTGGTCCCGCAACAAACAACCACCACCTCCAACCTAGAACAACTACAGCGTCAGCTCAAGGGGTTGCAAGACAGAGTGGATGATGCGGAAGGAAGATCTCGCCGCAACAACGTGAGACTCTTGGGAATTCCGAGGAAAAGCGAGGGTAACAACCCGACCCACTTCGTTGAGAGATGGCTTAAGGATCAGGTGGCACAGGTGGGTCTGTCAGAGATGTATAGTGTGGAGAGAGCCCATAGGGTCCCACCCAGACCACCACAGACAGGGGCGCCACCCAGACCGATAATCGCAAGAATCTTAAACTACAAAGACAGGGATACAATCCTACGTGCAGCCAGGGAACATGCACCGCTACAATTTGAGAACAAACGGATCTCTATTTATCCGGACTTTACGCTGGCGGTCCAAAGGGCAAGAAACACTTTCAGGGAAGTGAAGAAAACACTGCAAACACACAACCTGAAATATGCTATGTTGTATCCAGCACGTCTGAAGATTATATACCAACAAAAATCGCTGTTTTTTGATAATCCTGAGGACGCAATGGAATGGGCCGAAATAACACTTACTCCGAATTCGATGCAGAATAGGTCACAGGAACGCAGACAGCAACGATCACCGCAGCATATGCGCCGAAGCACTAAAAGTGACGCACGCCCACGTAGAAGGCAACACCAACATAATAACCCAACGGCGGAACAAATCTCAGCACGTCAAAAAGACGCTTTGCTGACGGCAACGACAATGACGGAACAAGATACAACCTCGGTCGCTGAAACAGTGGACTCCTCTGAAGACCCAGATGTCCACTCTGACTCGGAGGGCAGCATTGCGCTGTTCCCAGTAGTGACTGCACAAACTGCAAATGATTTCTGAGGATAGGCGCCTTGGACTTGCCGAAAATGTGTATGCTGTGGTCAGATGAGTATGAGTGCTTATATTGTGATGCGGAATGTCACTTATGTCCCCTCTGTTATTTTCATACATTAATGGGGTTTAAGCCGGAGCTTGTTGCAGATTGTAGTGGCGCGTCCATAGATGCGCAGTAGTAGTATGGCGGTACCCACCCCCCCCAGTGGCGACTGCACCGTGTACTAGTTTTGAAAGTTTTATCGTTATATTTTTGTATACAGTTTGGTCCTCTAATGTTTTGCGGGGGAACCATGTATTGGGAGCTTTGTTGGGGAAGTTTAATGCGAACTCTAACACATACCCTTATCCACTTAGTCCACAAAACAGGGAATCACACCAGGTAATAAATCACCACATAAAGAAGTATGTCGACACATCATGGAATGTGAGGGGTCTAGGCTCAATACACAAAAGACATAGAATATTAGCCCAGCTTAACCGTAGAAAGGTACATATAGCTCTACTGCAGGAATCACACCTTACCAACGCAGAAGCTGCTAAGTTGCAAAAGAAATGGCGAGGGCAGCTATACTACACAGATCATTCTGTGTTCGCTCGCGGAGCAGCGATATGGATATGCAATGGCATCCCTTTCACACTGGTCGACCAAAGAGTGGATGTGCAAGGTAGATATGTGTTCTTATCGGGTTTGCTAGATGGGAAACATATAGTGCTGGGGAGTGTATATGCACCCAATTCAGAGCAAGATACATTTTTGGACGTCATATCCACAGTCCTGGTGGGATGGGAAGCTTACCCGTGGGTGCTTGGGGGAGACTTTAATGCAGTGTTGGATGTGGGACTCGATAGATCGCACCCGCCACTCCAAGGTACAAGTGCAAAGAAACAAGCAGAGGCACTACAAGGTTGGGCAGCGGGCTGGAGCATAGTTGATGTTTGGCGTACACTACACCCTGCAAGCAGAGAATACTCCTATTTCTCGCCACCACACGGTTTACACACGAGCATTGATAGAATATTTAGCTCTTTAGGATTAATACATGACGTAGTGGACACTACATACATAGGGAAAACACTATCTGATCATAATCCATTGGAAGTCACATTGAGATGGGGTTGGTCGCCCACTCCCATCCCGACTTGGAGACTCCAACCTTCTCTACTGGAGGATACAGTGTTTCATGACGCCCTCTCCAGAGCCATTACCAATTATTTTGCAGAAAATGCAAATACTGCTAGTACACGGCAGATCGAATGGGATGCCTTCAAGACAGTAGTGAGAGGAGTGGCAATTAGTACCAGGGAGGGAGCTCGCGCAGCCCTCGTAGCCAGCCTCACAGACGTTGAGAGTAAACTGGGTAGGCTGGAACAGGCAGCAGTTGATGGAGAAACACATGCAGAGGAACTACACGAGGCACACGTGAGACATGCAGAACTGCTTGAAGAGCTCAGAGTAGTGGATTACCGACTGTACACACAAAAACAACATGCTGTGGCAGATAGAGCAGGCCTACTCCTCGCCAGGATTATTAGGGATGCACCGATGATGACTCCAATACTGGAAGTCAAGACGCAGGAAGGGAACACGGTCAATACACAGTTAGACATTAACAAGGCCTTCCAGTCATATTATGAGACACTATACGCGGCCCCGACTGGGCTGAACGACACTGAACATGAGGTCTTCTTTGAAGGGATACAACTGCCACAATTAGTGGCAGATCAAAAAGACGAATTAGATAAACCAATAACAGACGCAGAAATTAACGCAGCGATTAAGGCATTGCCTAGAAATAAAACACCAGGGATGGACGGTCTGCCAGTTGAATTTTATGCAACATATAAGTCACTACTAGCCCCCCACCTCAAACAGATGTACCTGGTAGCCTTGGAATCTGGGTCACTGCCCAATTCGACTTTACAGGCGTTAGTGGTCTCCTTCCTAAAGCCAGGTCGGGACAGTACAGAATTAGCGGGTTATCGGCCCCTCTCATTACTAAATACAGACTACAAGATATTAAGCAAATTATTAGCTACCAGACTTCAGCAGCTCATACCAAAATTGATACATACTGACCAATGTGGGTTTGTTCCAGGCAGGAGTACGGCCCTAAATATCCGTAGACTACATCAATTGATGACACAACCACATCCTACTAAGCACATTCAGGGCTGTATATCACTGGACCTGAGGCAGGCATTTGACTCACTTCAATGGAGCTACATGTTTCGTACTCTGCCGAAATTTGGCATTCCAGATATATACACCAAATGGGTGACTTTATTATACACTAACCCCACGGCACGAGCACGCACGGGAACGCATATTTCTGAGCAATATGCAGTAAACAGAGGGACGAGACAGGGATGCCCATTGTCACCCTTAATATTTATTCTCGCATTGGAGCCACTCCTTGCTAGAATACGCACACAAGCGAGACAACATGGCATAGATGTGGGGGCGGAATCGCATATTATATCAGCGTATGCAGATGATATTATCCTATATTTTGGGAACTTGAGAACTGACCACACACCAATATCGGATATGTTTGACAGGTTCCAGTCCTTGTCGGGCCTCGCGATCAATGAGGCCAAGTCTTATGCATACTCATTTACAGACGGTACACAACTAGATCCCCTACAAATTGGAAAGTGGACAATCCAAATAGCGCCGGATACGTTTAAGTATCTAGGGATACGTATATACAGCAGAGGTGGGCGGAATTTGCGTAGTTGCGTTACGCAAAGCTCTGCGAAACGGTAAAAAATCTCCGCGAGCACGCAAAAGTTCCGCGAACACGCGGAATTGCTTGTTCCGCCCGTTCGCGATGCTTTTTTCCTGTTCGCGAACGCTGTTTGCGTGCTCGGGGAGAAATATCTTGCGAACACGCATTTTGAAAGCGCGAACAAGCAAAAAACTCCGCGAAGTCGCGGATCGTGGAATTTTTGGCAATTTCGCGTTCTCCGCGGAACGCGAAATTACCCAAATTCCGCAAATTCCGCGAGCGGAACGGAATTTAATGACCAGGCCTAATATACAGGGAGAAGGAGGATATTATAGATGGAAACATTACACGGGCACTAACCACACTTAGAACACAAATAAAATTCTGGACCTCCCTACCGATATCAGTGGTGGGCAGGGTAACTATTGCCAAGATGGTAATGCTCCCCAGATTACTTTATTATTTCACAAATCTGCCGATAGTGCTATCCATGCAGGTTTTTCGGATACTTGATACGCTTCTAGTGGAGCTGATCTGGGGAAACGGGAGAAGGAGGATTGGATTGGCAAAGCTTCGATTAGACACCAGACATGGGGGGCTGGGTGCCCCAGATTTCAAAACATATTGTTATGCCGGCCAGCTACAGTGGTTGGCGTACTGGATAGCGGGACGTAACCTATATGAGATAGACATGTCACGACGTAGTTGTGAAAAAGGTGCGCTACATACCCTTTTGTTGCCACATACAAATTACCTAAAAATACACCTCCATTGTTGGAAGTGGCATTGCAGTACTGGAGACGGGCGCTACAGTATACCAAGGGCCAGACCCCATATTCCCCTAATATACCACTTATGGGTCTGCCTTTACCACTAGAAACAGTAACACAAAGACATATTCATACCTGGCTAGAGGAGGGAGTGGACTCAATAGGGATGCTGTTTGCAGACGGTGAACTGATGAATGATGACACCTTCGTAAGGGAACAAGTGGTGCCAGATACCCAGTTTCTTTTATATGCTAAAATAGCGAGATACATCCGAGATGCATGGGCACCAGAGGGCACAGAACCTCCCATACACGAATTGGTGCGTATGCAATATTTAATGGGGAACGGGAGTCATTTGATTAAATGGTTATCACATGGGATCAGAGCGCACACAGCGGTCTCACTGCATGCACTCAGAGATAAATGGCAGACGGATATTGGGAGGGAGCTAACCGATAAGGAATGGGGTATCATCATTGAATACCCAAGGAAAGTATCACACAATCCGAAATTTAAATTTATCCAATTAATGATACTTCACCGTGCATACCTGACCCCACGCAGAATAAATAAAATGTTCCCAGACGTAGCTGACGTGTGTCCAAGGTGCCAGGAAGCAGCAGCGGGCCTATTACATATGTTATGGACCTGCCCCAGACTGCGATCTTATTGGTCAACAATAAGTACAATACTCAACACAGTGGCCCCAGAACATAAGGACATCTCAATAGAACGGTATATACTGGGACTCAGTCCTAAGCCCAAAAGTGGAAACCACACTTACAGATTTGTTAATCTGGCACTGATACTAGCAAAACGCACAATAACCATGAGATGGAAGGCGAAAACAACACCAGCAGTGTCAGACTGGTTTAACGAAATGGTTAGGTGGGGCAGAGCGGAAAGTAATGAGCTACAAAGAGAGGAAAACAGGGGACTGCGTAAGAAACCTATTTCAATGGAATGGAATGTGATGTTAGAGGAGCTTATAGCAACTGAGATACCTATTGGTTAAAGAATGGGAAGAATCTAGTACTAGATCTGGCGATGTAGTGAGCAAGATATGCAATACCAAAGGATGTGTAAGACATGTAGGGCAGTCGACACTTATTGTGGGAAATGTGAATATTGTATATTAAACCAGATAAAGAGATGACGCAAGGATAGGTACCATACAGTGAAGTTGAACCAAGAGTTATGCACAACAGAAATGGGCATGGATACCAGTGTAATATTCGGAGATGTACTGTGGATCAGTGGCGGCTGGTGACATTTGAAAGTGGTAGGGCGTAAAATAATTGTTGTACTGCACGAGCCCGGACAAGCTACAGGAGGTTCGGGGGGGGGGGGTTATCCCCCCGAGAAAATTTTGAAAAAGAGTGGACAAATGGTGCATTTTCAAGCAAATTTGAGAAAGCAGGAGGGTTAATAAAGAAATTGTGAATCTGTTCTAACAAAGACAGTGACTGGCAAAGCTGTCAGTCTAATTGGATGCATATCCAGACGCCGGCCTACCACTAGCTCTGTCCATCTGTGTGCTATTCTTTCACAAGTGAGGGTTTGTACTAAACTGAGATGGTATTCCTTGAATTCCACGAATACCATTACTGCAGATAATGAAAAGGTGTATTTGTAATTTGCATGGATTGTTGGTATATTTACAAAGCACCTGACAACGTCAGGGCTCCTATACCCTACACAAGCTCTACCACTGCTCTTCAAGCTTTTCCACTGGAAAGTGTAGGATAACTTTTGTAGATCCTGTGTTGGGAACGTGCTCAGTATGAGCGGGATATACCATAAAATATGCACAGATATGGCACCAGTTTTAAAAAGAGCCATGAAATAATATAAATCCATCGGATATGAATCGTTGACGTTTCAACCCTTTAGATCTCAAATCGGACGTGGTCATGTCCAAAATAGGTAGCAGATGGTACTTGGAGTTGTCATCGTTTTATTTTAGAAAGGGCACCAAAAACGCAAAACAGACATTTCTAAACATACCAGGAGTCTGCATCAAAGTACCTTCTGAAGTGGGCGCGCTACTTCATACACACCAAAGGAAAATGTGGTGAAGCAAGATGTCATAATACACAGCATGCACATAAAATTACAAATAACCAAACACCATGCAGTTGTATGATGCGTGTTAAAAGAAACCATTAACATGTAATGCACGCTTACAGCATCAACAGGGTATGTGGGGTTAAATCATTCTGGGAGAGCTTGGTTATTCATCCCATTAAGGGATAGTTAAATTCTAAGGAACAGAGATTCATACTGGGTGCGAAAGTCACAAGGAAATTTTCGACATTACAGAGTACGAGGAAAATCGTTACTTTCAAGGTTGAAATACATCCCATGAAGAGGCGCCGCAGCAAAAGCGTCAAAACTAGTACAAAGGTTCTATTGAAAATAAAATAAGATGTAGTGTGAGTTGATCATAGAACAAGCATCTTGTTGCTTGTTCTACAGTTTATGGTGTTGACATCAGCTATGTTAGACAGCTTACACTATCAGTAGACAGATCGAAAAATGTTGTGACATAATAAATTGAATCATTGTAGTAGTGAATTGCCTTATGTGATTGTTGCTCAACACTGTTAAGTTAAGGTTATAGGGTGACGTTATAACAAAACTGTTGGGTTTAAGTTTACAAAGGAAGTAGAAGTTTTTTTCCCACATTGTACTACAGTGCTTAAAGTGCAATCTATCACAGTTATAGCATAAATTTGCGCGCATTGTAAGGGGTTCTTGTTGGCACTCACTTTCCTTAGAGAACCCTCTCCTGTAGGCTGCATGGTGGGTGCCAGCTTAGGTAGAATCGTCAGTGCCGCATCCTAGGACCTCAAACAGCCTTGGAGGGTCTGTTTCCTCTGCTGATCTGCCTTAGCTTCAAACAGGGGCTCCTATTCCGTAACAGCAGCAGCACCGCAACCTCAGACTTATGCTTTCCGGTGCGTGCAGACACAGCAGAACCCCACCTTTCGCAGGCATCAGACTAGGCTGTCACTCGCAGGCCACACCAGTGTTACCAATCTGTTTGGCCTACTATGCGCACGCCGCTAAGCTAGCAGTAGCAGCCATAAAAGTTCTGCGTTTACAAGGGAAGTGGATTAATATTTCGGAATTCACTTCGACTCCTCTCGGGTGGTTAAACAGAGAAACAAGCACGATAGCGAAATGTGACGCCTCTGGCACAAGAGGAATGAATGTTCTTCGGAGTCTGCTCTCGATATTATCTAGGATTCATTTGTTACTGTACACATAAAAATGTCGGTTGTTGGCAACAATAATATCGGGGTAAAAAAGGAAAATAGTGGATTGGTACTTCGCCGTAGCAGGCTACCTTGTCTTGTGCCGTTGTGGAGGCACGTGTGCATGAGAGTGTACATGTGTTTGTGTGAGGGGACGTGCAGTCGCGGCTCGCCATTCTCGGGGGGGGGGATATACATAAAAAACTTACCTGATCCCGATCCCGGTCCCGCGCCGCCTCTGCGTCCAGTTCCTGGGCCGGTCCGGACTCTGGAGCAGGAACAACTTCAGACTGCGCGGCCGGTGTCTCACTCTCAGCCAATCCAGACGCTGCATTAGCAGCGCCAGGATTGGCTAGGGCACAGATACGGCCCGCCCACTAGGAGACCGGGGGGCTGCGACGGCCTCTCGGGTTCCCCCCTCCCTCGCTCGCCGACTGAAGGTATAGTAGTGGCTGACAGTGCGCATATACGGGCTGGTCATAAAAATGACCAGCCCACACCCGAACATGCGCACTATGCGCCGCTGTCAGTGACAGTCTGACTGTCACTCAAACCGCGTTGAGTGCTGCCGCAGCCCCGCCCCCACCCCCTTCAGCGGCCGATTGCCGTGCGCGCGTGTCCCAGCAGCGCGAGAGTGGAGGAGTTGAGATTGCTTCATTTGCTTGCACGAATTTAGGGCGATGTGGCTAGTGGGGCAACGCCCCAGCGCCCCCAATGGACGCACCGCCACTGCTGTGGATATGTGTAACCATGTACTAATGCATACACATGTTGGTAGAAGATACGGACTATGAAGAGATAATAGTGTCGAATCCACCTCGGAAATGTATGTATGTGCGCCTGTACAACAGCAATTGTAGAAAGCAGAAACTTAATAAAATATGTTTAAAAAAAAAAAAAAGTACTGCATCCTGACACCCATCTGTTAACCTGGGCATCAAGGCCCGGCCACCAATAATATTGCTTCAAGTTGCGAATAGTGGCTGTGATTCCCAGATGACCCTCATGTGCTTTTTGAAATAACAATTCTCTTAAATTTGTGGGAGGTACTAGTAACGAATGGCGAAGCAAAAATCCTTCAACCACAGACAATTCATCTGAGACATGAGCGAACACTTTAAGTCCGGGTGCCAGGTTTCTGTCCTGGGGCCAACCTTGTTTAAAATGTTTGATGACTTGTTGAAGGAGCAAATCATCATTAAGGGCATTTAACCAAGACTCTCTCGATATGGATGGTTGTTCCTCAGCAATTCCCCAATGAGAGCCACCACACATTCCACTTCTTCCTCAGACTCACACAATGGATCATTGGTAAGAGGCATTCTGGACAAGCAATCGGCACGGGCATTTTTACCACCAGGGAGATAATTAATGGTAAAGTTGTATTCTTGCAGTTTGGACAAAATGCGAACTAGTCTAGCAGATGCCTTACCAGTACCATTACCATTGAGTAAATAAATAAGTGGCTTATGATCTGTAAAAACTTGAAATTGCGCCCCCCACAGATATGTTTTACATTTTTCAACTGCCCATGCACAGGCTAACGCCTCTTTTTCAATAGTACTGTAGTTGAATTCGGCAGAGCTCAAGGAACGTGACGCAAAAGCAATTGGCTGCTCCTTTTTGCCTACCCATTGAGAAAGAATGGCACCTAGCCCTAACTGACTGGCATCCACTGTCACAAACCATGGTTGTCCAGCTGTGAAAGCTGATAAAATGGGTGCCGAAGTGATGAGTTTTTTTTATCCTAGAAAAAGATTCATGCACTGTATCAGACCAGACAAAAGCTTGGCCCTTCCGTAATAGATCACGTAAGGGTTGGACTATCAAGGCGTAGCTATGTATGAAGCATGAGTAATACTCATATAAACCTAGAAGTGAGCGAACTGTATCTTTGTTAGAAGGTGGGGACGTATCTTGAATAGCACAAACCAGTGACATTTTAGGACTGATGCCCTGACCAAATATGCAGTGGCCAAGGTAGTCCAGTTGGTTAACCATCATTTTGCACTTTTCTTTCCTAAGTGTGATACCTATACTCTCGAATACACACAAAACTCTCTCTAATACTAAATTGTGTTCCCTTGCATTTTCAGCAAAGATGAGCACATCATCCTGAAACGCCCGTACTCCATGAATGCCTTTTAAAATGGTGTCCATAAACTTTTGAAACACACTTGCTGCAGAAGCCAGACAGAAAGGCATGCGTAAAAATTTGAAAGCCCCAAATGGTGTGATGAAAGTAGTAAGGTCCTGACTTTCAGCAGCAAGTGGTATTTGATGGTAAGCTGATCTGAGATCAAGCAAGGAAAAAAGACTTGTCCCCCCTATATTTGCCAAAAGATCTTGCACTTTGGGGAGAGGGTGACAATAAATAACAATGTTCTTGTTGAGAGTGCGTAAGTCCACACAGAGACAAATCTCTCAAGTCTTTTTCTTCACGATAATGACTGGACTGAACCATTCTGATGAGCCAGTTGATTGATTAACTCTTTTGTTGCACAGTTTATCCAGAAGATCCTTGAGGTCTGACCTGACACTCAAGGGGACCGACCTAACTTTATGTACCACAGGGATGGCATCATCCTTGAGTTTGATAAAATGTTCAAATTTCGATATATTGCCAATCTTGTCACAAAAAAATGCTTTGAAATTTGTTTACATTCAACTCAGAGTCAGTCAACGGGGTTTTCTGCACCAGGTATTAAGATGATCCCAAGTCTAACTAGATCTTACCGTCCTATAATGTTCCTGCCTTTGATTGCCACATAGATTTTGGTGGTGAGTTGTCTCCCCAAACAAGACAATGAATCAATAAAATATCCCAGCATATCAATGTCTTGTTCACCAAAGGCTTTTGGGTGAATGTCAGTTTTAGATAGTACTCTAGTGCCCCATTTCTCTGTGAAGAAAACTTCTGAAATGATGGTGATGGGCGCACCTGAATCCGCCATCATGTCAATAGCCTCTAGGGCTACAAAGGCTTTACACCAGGGGCCTTTCACTGCAACCTGAGAGGTTTTGTCAGAAGAAATGGTTAGGACAACTTTGGATAAATCATGAGCACACAAATCCGTGGTGACATCTACCGAGCTAATTCTCATTGTTTTTTAGCACTTCTGCACACTGACATGAAATGTCCAATTTTGCCACATTTGGTACATTGTTTATTGGTAGCAGGACAACACGGAATGTTTCCAATATGCATACGTGAACCACAACTGAAACATATACTGGAAGATTTCTTGAATGAGCCTCTAGCAGACTTGTTTCTAGCATCAACCAGAGCAACCATTTTGTTTCCTCCAGACACGGATGATATTGACGTACCAGTAATAGAAGGTTCTGCTGACATCAATTTTGAAGAAATCATTGATCTTTCTATACCTTTTGCAATTTCAATTGTCTCAGCCAAAGTAGGATCTCTGCAGCCTAAAAGTCTTTCTTGGATTCTCTTTGAACAACAACTCTACACAAATTGGTCTCGTATGCATGTGTCTAATATGCAACCAAAATTGCAAGTAGAAGCTAACAGCCTTAGTGCCGAAATGTACTCTTCTACTGATTCATCAACATTCTGTTTTCTCCTCATAAAGTTGAAACACTCCAGCAAGATACTCGGCTCCTCCGAAAACTTTTTAGTAAGTCTAGCTACAGCCTCCGCATACACATTCCAAGTCTCTTGTGCACCTGCTGGTGCCTGAATTTGTGGTAAATTATTAAAAACGTGTTGCCCTTCATAACCCAAATGACCGTATAAAAGGGCAAATTTTCTTTTAGCGCATCATTTGCAACAAATAATTCTCATATGAATTAAACCAGTGTTTCCATTGCATGACTTGTTTTCCAGGAGCAGTAAGAAAATATGATATATTAAGTAGTTGGTTATTGGATGCCATGTTGACTTGAGAATAAATATATATATAAAAATGCACAAAAAAAAACAAAATCCCAATAATTGAGAAAGAAAAATAATTAAAACTATACACTGACAATACAGTTAAATTGAACGAGGCCTTTAGATGGTGAATGGAAGCCTTGGAGGTGAGGCAATAAGTACTTTATTCTGTAAAGTTAGCTGAAACAAAGTTGAGAGGTGTGCCTATCACCGAGTGTGTAGGCAGATTTCATTAACTATTCAGAAACAAAGTTGAAAGGTGTGCTTGTCGCAGAGTGTGCAGGCAGATTGCACTAACATTAAAACAAGAGGTGTGCCTGTCACTGATTGTGCAGGCAGGTTAATAGAGTTACTAAATGAAAAGGTGTGCCTGTCACCGAAGCTCAGGCAAGGAGTTAAAGTACCTGAAATGATGATAGAAGATGGCTGCTGGGAGCATGAGGCAAAGCGCTGCCGCTTGCGTTGCTTAGCAACAATGACAGAGTTGCGGGCGAGCGCGTACGATGTACCTCTGCCCAATTGAAGTCAAGCCCCTCCTCCAAATAAGACGTCCTCAGCTGGGGGCGTCTCCCAGCGCACAGCAGGACATTAAGTGACTTTGCGGTGAAGCGGCGTCGAACAATGCGCGGAGTTAGTCTCAAGCGAACGGCGAAAAACAATCCAATTAGACGATAAATGATCCGCCGGTCTCATTTGCCGCATCCGCCCATCCTCGTTCGCCATATGTTGAAATGATGATTCTCCAGACAAGGTAGGAAAAAGGCGTGGTTTATTTGTATTAAAAGTCGAAGGGCAAAGAACCCACAATCGCTCTTCTGGTGTCCTCGGTGTAACTGCCTAACAACACGGTTAGGGCAGAACACCATGGGACAGCAGAACACCGAATCATGGTTGAGCAACAACATGTGTCCCGCGCGGGGGCACGGGATCATTACAAGTTGTCCTTAAAGTGGCAAACGACAACTTGTTAACATAACAGTGTGTTGACAGGTATGTTATTAATTAGGTGGTTTAACTAAACTACAGGAGTGAAGAACTACTTTCTTGTTGACTGGAGGAAGTTATCGAGAAACCTTATGTATAAGGTACAATTGGAACTAGGAAATGAAAACACTTCTGGCAGAGAGAGTGGGATCCTGTTGGATCCCAGATCCAGCGGCTGGTACTGAGGTAGGCAGGTTCCAGTGAAATGTGTTGACTTTGTCTTAGTGCAATTTGCGGACACCGGGACACATTCAGTGGTGCCAACAATTTAACGTTAGAGCAGTAACATACGGGGGGAAGGGGTTGGCCAGTTCCAGCTACGGTGACAAGATACATGCCTTACTGAAAGGGCCATCAGCACTCCTTTTGTTCGGACTTAACCTGGCTGGGAGTTAGCGAGAGCCTAATACCTTGATACCAATGTCATCAAGACAATGAAGACACTCATTTTGCCACTTCATAAGTGCTTAAGAGATAAAGTATCACTTAGGGGCTAGTTTTTGACTTTTCCAGATCCTGTATGCAGCCAAAATTGTCAGATGTATCTGTATAATGGTTATTACACTAATTAGCTTTTATAATAGCACTTACTAATACATGTTTGTTATCGAACGGATCCCTTGTCAGCAACCGGTGACTAATGGTAGATTGGGAAAAAACAATAAGCTTCTAAACTTAAGCCTTGCAGTTAGAATGCAGCTCCTTGATGTTGGTTCGTTGATCACTAAGCAGTCTTACAATTATTTTAACTTGTTATCTGTAGGCAACACTGGAATCTCCGCAATAAAAGCAATAACTCAGTGAGCTTTCTACTTAAAATACAAACCAACATACTAGGAACATTTCCCCCTGTACTGCTTGGCTCAGCTCGAGGTCTCATTGGAACAAAAAGAGGTGAAATAATCCTTAACAATTTAGTCAAAAAAAGAGAGACAAATAGATTCCCATTTGATGGCTGATCTGCACAAAGTATTAATTGCAGCTGACCCCTTAACCAAGTTGTGTGATTTTAGGTAAATATTTTATTTTATTGAGCCTCCTTTTTCTTAACCTTTACATATGAGAGTACATTCAAATACATTATTTCAGAATACCAGCTGTATAAAATGTATTGCATTTGATTTAATAGACTATCATATTGCTCTATCTATATGAACCTGGGCCACATTAAGGGATTCACTTGACAACTGTCTTGCCTCTTAGTACACTAATGACACTGCTGCCAGGGTGGGGGCAGGAATAGTTCTAAGTTTACGTTTAAAGCCTATCACTTTTAATTAGTTCTCAGTGCAGTGCTGTAACATGGCATATTAATGTCAAAGCTTCACATTTTAAAGAGACTATCATATTTTATGTGATGTTTGTTGTATGATTTACATGGCAAACATTTTCAGGGCTCGGCTCGTGCACAGGCTCTAAGAGCCAAACCAGACCCTCAGAGCTCCGGCTCGAATCACCCTATTACTTTGTATGCTGACACACCTCTACTGTGACGAGACTGCACACAGATGTTTCCCTCAGGAGCATTAACCACCAGGACTTTCTTACCACTATTGTAACCCGGAACGTGCTGAGACACAAAGATCCCTGCTGCCGGTGACTGAAAATGTTTCTAGCTAACACGCCTAGAATTTTCAAATATATTAAGGACTCTGAGGCGAGGATTATGTTTTCTCTTTCTTCGCTTTTTATTAACTTAATTTCACTACAGCCAATTAAATTTTAACATTCACAAAGATTACATTTCCCAACATTCCTTTAGTAACGTCACCAACAATACACCAATCAGCCTAAACTGATATAATGTCAAGTCGCCATCTTGAATCCTCATGGCGAACAGTACCATGAACTTGGGTATCCTCGTTTTCCATTTAAAGTGTAATAACCAACTGACCACTCGACTAACGGTCGGGGGTGGAACATTCTGCCGGAAGGATAACTGGAACGCAGATCAACCTGCTGGTTTTCATCTATTCCTGCTTCTGTTCAGAACCTAGAGAGAAGGAAAAGCGTGTAATTCCTAATCCACCACCAAGTGGGTCACAACAATATCATTAAGCAGACATTAGGGTGGGTATAATACATCATGCAACATCCAACAACATTAACTCATATGATGTTCCGGCTGGGATAATCCTCGCCTCCGAGTCCTTAATAGAATTGAAAATTCTAGACACCCTACCTAGAAAAATGTTTATTCTATGTCAGGACTGGAGGCTTCAGATTATGCTCGTTCAAAGCTGATCTAACACAACTGAGGCTACATCTAATATAGGTTTGCAGTAATGGGTCTTAAAGGTAGAATCGAAGGACCAATCAGCGGCCCTCATGATGTCCTGTCATTAGGAACCCAAGTGAAAAGATTTAGGAGCCATATCTCCACAGAGACACCAAATCTACTGGTGTCAACTCCGGCCTCCCCCAAGAGCCACTTCACCCATTTTGCTAAAGTGGCTGAAGAAACCGTGTTAAAAGGCTTATGGAGGTGTGCGGCTCAAGGGTCTTGATGGCAAACAAACCTGCCGGGAGTTCTAGGCAATTTATGTGGAGTTGTGATTCGTCTGTCTTCCATCGCCCACCAGTGGAGGTACTTCCACATCTGGCCCCCTAACCCCACTGGCTGGCATCTAATTTAATAAATGGCCCTGCCCTTCCAGGCTGACATGCGGTTGAGCCACCATGTTCCAGTTCTGCCGTGGTGTCTGGGATGAGCCTGATTATTTCTGAATACGAAAGACCTCGTTAGAGATGATGGATTTTCAAATGCTGGAGGGCTCTGTAATGCAGGGGGGCTGGAAAGATCGCTTGTGTTGCGGATGCCAACAGGCCAACAATCCTGGCAAGCACCCTCAGGGAGACAGTGTCCCTGTAGAGGGCTGACCGGATCTCTTTTTGGTTGGACGTTATCTTTTGCTGAGGAAGAGAGAGGAGTGCTGACACCAAATTGATTTGGAAGCCCAGGAACTCTATGCATTGAGTGTGAGAAAGGATGGACTTCCCAGTTTGAAACCGGAGACTGTCTCCAGAACCCATGGATCCTGCGTGATGGACCTTCATTTGGGAAGGAAATCTTTTGTCCTGCCCCCAACCTTACTGACGAAGGATGAATAAGCTTTACCTGAAGCGACAGAAGAGGAGTTGAAATGTCCTTGCAATCGGAAAGAGCCTCTGCCGTATCGGGCGCACCTTCCACGACCTCTGGAGGGGTAGAAAGTGGTGCGCGACTCAGCATCGTAGGAGCAGTTTCTGCCCTGATAGGTTCTGGAAGTGCTTGGTGTATATGGACAGCTGGGCGAACGCGCTCTGTATCGACCGGCCCGTCCAAAAAGGCGCTGTCTGTGGAACACCTTATGAAGGGATGACTGTGCCTTGTCAAGGGCCGTGAACGTATGGACAAACCTTACGTTGTCCTTTACGAATTTGTCTCCAAAGAGAAGGGAGTTAGCTTTTGGGCCCTGTTCTGTCTTGGCCAGTTCGGCCACTTTGTGGTCTATGCGAATGAGTATGGACCTACGGACCTTCACTGATAGGGCGCAGTTAGCGTTTCCCAGCAGGTATAACGCCTGCGGGGCCCAGCCTGCCAATGTGTCGGGTCAGTGGGGGAGTCCATGTCCTTGGCGGTGACTGCCATCTCTAGAATTTTACAAAGGCGCCCTGTCAAGTTGACGACCTTATCCTGACAGGCCTTCCAAGACCTGTTGATGCCTTTGTTGGGGTCCTTAGATGAGCGTTTGAGAAGGTCGCTGGGTTGATGTCTAATTCTGAGGACTCCATCACCCTATCTGGGATATCGGGGCAAGGGCACTCGGGGCACAAACGGTTGCACACTTCTTTATCATACCCTTTACGGATGCGGTCATGGACGTATCTGTGACAGGTGGAAGGGCAGCCCAGTCAGAGGAGCAAGGGTGCGCGATGAAGTCTGGGGCAAAGTCCAGGGAGATAGCGGGGGTTGGGTGGAGGTAGAAGGGCATGAATAGTCGTGATGGCTGTTCTTCCTTCACTTCTGTTGAGGGGAGGGCAAGCCATCGTCTGAGGAAGGGGAAGGGGACTGGTCTGATTTAACGTCTTGGGAAGAAGAGGGATTTTCCACAGCCTCCGTTGATGGCGCACGCTGAGTGCGCGTGGTCAAAGGGGAAGGATTGGGCGATGCAGGCCAGAGCAGCCATGTGGGGCTAGTCACCTGAGAGGGAGCCGCCATCGTTGTGGGATAGGAGAAGAGGTGGGGGTGAACTGAGAGCATACTGCTGCAGTTGGCGTGTGAATGGTTGGTGGGCTGTTGCTAAGGCTCTATTGACTGATTGAGTTACTGAGGCATCCAAAGCCTCCACGAGGTTTTCTTCAAGGAGGAGATGCTCTTTCTCCATGTTAGGATCATAGGCCTCACTACCGTAATACTGGTGTTCTGCCGTTTTTGTTGTAGAGTGAGCAGAAAATACAGTCAAAATGCTGGACACAAGCAGCAGAGGGGCATGGGCAGCCCCAAATATGCAGATCTGCCAGGAGGCAAACAAGAGACTAATAGGATGATCAGCCCCTCAGGCAAAGCCAGAGGGCCCTTACGACAATCGTCAGCTCCCGGAGGTGCAGGCGCTAACTTGCGAGGCAGCTTGCCTCACTCTACCTGGTATCTCCATGGTTTCCCGTAGCGCGTTTAGTGCGCGGGTGGTGAGCTAAAAAGAGAACGTAACTGTCCGAGTGTTCAAATGCTCCGCTTCCCACCTCCTGAGCACACCCTTCGGGTGCTGAATAAGCTGTAAAACACACACTAGCAAACAAGACTTTATGAGCACAATATGCAAAATTGAAGTGCTTATCTCAGAGCGCAGCAGCAAAGGAAGAGGATTTAAGATGCCGACTTGACATTATATCAGCATAGGCTGATTGGTGCATTGTTGGTGACATCACTAAAGGAATTTTGGGAAATGTAGCCTTTGTCAATGTTAAAATGTAATTGGCTGCTATGAAATTATGTTAATAAACAGTGAAGAAAAAGGAAGCATAATCCGAAGCCTCCAGTCCTGACATAGAATTAAAAATGTAAATGTAAATCCAGTATTTATAAAGCGCGAACAGCTACCCGAAGGCATCCCGGCGCTGGGGGCCGTCGGGAAGATTAAGCAAGCTATTGCCCAGAGTCACATGGTGCTGGGCTGACCTGCCGCCAGTGATCGAACCGTGAGCCCCAGATTCCAGCGTCAGTCGCCCTGGCCGCGGCGCCACACCTCTTCTTAACACTATGGATTATTTTAAAATGCATCCTATTAGTGACCAATTAACTAAACATATAAAATATCACATTTCTACTTGTTGCCAATTCCTTTCAGACAGAGTTTTTGAAGTATAAATGTGTACATTGACTGTCAGATTCTGCTTCTCCTGTCTTCACTGTCTCTCTATTGCCAACCCTTGACACCCCAATTTAAGATATCCTGGTAAAATGGTTTCCATTTCCAGCACTGTGTAAAAGCGATGAAAATAAGGTTAGAGGAATTTTTGGGATGGGCAAACATGGAACGCTTGTGGTCTCAGATGAAAGCCTTCATGGAAGGCCATCAGACTGCATGTTATGTATTGATAAGTAGATGATTCCATCTCATGAGGGACATTTTGTGCCAGGCCTGTGCTCTCATTTAATAAGCCAATGCAAAGTCCAGTCATGTGCATTCATTTTGTAACACAATGCATGTTCCAGCCCTGTACTTCCATTTTAAAGCCCAATACATTCTAGAAGTTGTGTTTTTTGTTTATACATAGTTTATAGGACGACGTGTAGTCTTTCAGGTAATTCAGAATGAGGGCAATAGTTAAAAATACAATGACAGAAGAAAGTAAGGGAGCCTTGCAGTAACCATGTTCCTAGTTCTCTAGATCTATGCAGAATTGTGTAGGAAATAGCTAGAAATAAATCAATATTCAGAGTTCTGTAGAATGCAATTTTAAATAGTTCAGTTTTCAAAAGTTTTAGTTTCAGAAGTTTCCCTCTTAACTGAACAAATTAGACTCAAGTCCTAGATTTTTGAGGGGAGGTCATGGGAGCTGCCGTAACGCCCCTTGACTGAAGGTGGGGATGGGTTCAGCGGCTGGCGGCGTCAGATGAGACAGCACCGGGTCTCACCAGGGAAACAAAAGGCAGCGGGAGCGCTCACGCCATTTCGGCAGACGGCCCGACCGGTCACAGCAGGTCCATCGGACACTAAGCTGCTGCAGCAGAGGCAAGACCAAGCCAGACAGGGCAACGAAAGGCAGCAGGAGAGCTCGTTTCATTTCGGCGGACAGCCTGACCTGTGCGGTGATAGTGGACTCGGCAGACTCGGGCTGGTCTGCTGTGCTCAAAGGGGCCCCTGGTGGGGCGCGGGGCCCCCCCGCACCGCGGGGGCCTGTGTTACGCCCCTGGCTCAAAGGTGCCTGTCAGCATATAGAGCTGGGGAAGACGCCGCACAGAAGCCAAGAACAGCCACGCGCTTCTGGGGCCTGTAAGGATTTATGATTAAACACACAAGCTCAGGTCAGAAAAAACTGCTTTGACTATTTTACAAATGATATTGCCGTAGTGCCTGCTGCAATAGATTTACAACTGTTCCTATTGTGAAGCGCTCTGACACCTTCGGGTAAAGTCCGCGCTATATAAAAACGCATAAATAAATAAATAAAAATACACCGCTAGTTTTACCATCATTGGGTCTTGATACCACAGGGGCGGGCATTAGGCTGCCCCCGCAGCAGTAGACGGAGGTGGGCGCGGAAGCGGCCTAGCCAGGTGTAGGTGAGGCTTGCGTCCACGCTCATGTTACCTTCTTAAAGTGCTATGCTACGAGGATCACGAAGAGAATCTCCAGAGACAGCACTGTTAAAACCCCTTCCATGCGCGGCCGATTTTCGCCCTGTGCGAGGCGTTTCATTAAGCGGACGGGTTCATGACGAGCTCAGCTCGTCATGCGCACACGAGCACTGCGCAGCATGACGAGCTGAGCTCGTCATGAGCATGGAAGGATGCGCGGCCGATTTTCGCCCTGTGCGAGGCTAGTAGCAAATTCCACGCGGGATACAAAGAGTCGCAGCCGGAATCCTTCTACTAAGGAAATGGAATTTAGGCTATTCGGCGGCGAACCCAGGAGTGACTCCTCCAACGAAGCACTTGGGCAACTGAGCCATAGAAAGTCGGATGGGCAACAGGGAATTAAAGATCTAGAAGCTGCTTGGGGTCCCTTGCTAGTTAGGGATGCCTGCAATATCATAGAGCCTCCTCCACACGTAGCAAGCCCTGCCTCTCCACTGAGAATAGATGCAAGCATGTGAGTACCAAATGAAGTTCCAACAACAAAGGTCTTCTCGGGAGGCAAGCAGCAGGCAGCATATCCATTATTTACAGGTCTCAGCGCAAGGGATCAGCATAAATCGATCAGCCATATAACACAACAGTTAACTCCAAACCTTGACATCCAGTATGAGTGCTGTTCTGGGGAGACTGCGGTGAGCCTAATTGCGGACACCTCCCTGTTTACCACCGCTGTGGAGGCCGCAACCGAAATTCCACCTAAGATCATACCTGCAAGCTCGCTGATTTCGCAGACTGCACCTGTACCCGAAATTACAAAGAACGTGGTTGGGCAGGAGGACTCCACACATACCCTGCTACAACAAATTCTGCTAGAATTAAAAAGTATGAAACTGTCACAAGAAGAAGCTCAAAAGAAAAGTGAATCACAGCTGTGTTCAATTTAATCTCATATTCAACAGCTTACATCACGCATCACAGATGCAGAGCAGTGTATATCAGATCTTGAAGACAGTGCACCACGGCAAACTGACCAAGTGACCAAACTACAATCTGAGCTAGCCAACTTGCAAATCAAGGTGGATGATGCGGAAAAATCGGTCACAAAGGTGTAACCTACGCATTACCGGAGTTCCTGAAGGTCGCGAAAATGGCCAATCAGTAATAGAAGTCGTTTTGAACCTTATTTCTAAATATGTGTGTCCAGAAGTAGCAGTACAGAAGATCAACCTTACTATCACACGGGCCCATTGTGTACCACCAATCCAGTATCCTAATGCCAAATATCCCCAAACTATTATTGTAAACTTTGGTGACTTAAGAATTAAGGAAAAGATTTTGGCATCTGTTATTCACGCCAAAGTGTATCAGACACCTGATAATTTGTTCACTTAAATTATTCTCAGATATGTCTGCTTTTTCTGCATGGCGTAGGAAGGAGTTCAGAGGCATGATAAGCTGCTTACTGCAGCTCGGGGCCCCAGCGGGCATTTTTCAGCAATCCAAATTGAAAGTACTGCATAAGGGGAGGGCACACATCTTCCAGTCGACTGATGCGGCACAGGAGTTTCTCCACTCCCTACAACATAAAGTGGGAGGGAGCAAGGAATAGCATAGCCTCATACGTTTCAAGGCATGAATGGTGGTATACACACAAGATGATGGACGGAATGTTGCACATTGGCAAACATTCACCCCCAGTCACAGATCTGGGTTTAATCCATCGTTATTTTGCTTCACCACGCCACCCCAGTTCAGACATAGCCATATGCAAATCAGTCTTGACCCTGTGCCTCATGGGAACAGTCCAGACCGAACTGCCAAGCCATGTCTTCCCTGGACCGGAATCAAGCATCCTAGGACCGGTTTCGGGCTTTCAGCCCTCATCAGCCAGGATAGCTTGACTCCAGTGGCGTAGTGAGCACGGGACCCACGTCTGGGCATACCCTTCCCACTTAGGGCGAAATGCAAAACACACAAGATGATGGACGGAATGTTGCACATAGGCAATGGTGGTATATGCATATGAGTGTAATGCCTTTATCTCCCTATGGGTATAGGTGTTGTCGGGTACATAAGGAGGTCCAGCTATGTGGGTCAGCTGCTTTCGGCTGCCAGCCACCTACCCACTGCCTTGGGTGCCATGTTACAGCACCCCAATTTAGGGAAGGGGTGGAGGGTAGGTAAGGGCACGGAGTGGGGGAATAGCAGGCACAGTGGGAGTGGGGAGAGGAGCACCCAGGGAACCCTGGACGGGCGGTTTCTGGAGACAAGTGGGTCCACGGGATAGAGGGTGAGGGGGTCACTGGGCGGAGGGTGGATGATGGGGAAGTGGGGACACAGGGGGGAATAAAATGTAGCAAAAGGGTGGAAGTTCAAGGACATGACTAGGGTAATTTCATTGAGTACCTACTTATTGGAAAGATGTTTTTTAGGTCGCTAAAGATAGTATCATGCAATGTAAATGGTTTCAACAATAGAGTGAAGCGACGTTCTATGTTGGCTTGGTTTAAAGCTGTACAAGCTAACATAATCTTCCTACAAGAGACACACTATAAGGAAGGATCTGCAATGGATAAAGCTCCAGCCTTTATTCAGCATGAGCTCTATGCTTCCTCTAATGCAGCCATTAGGGGGGTGGCCATATTAGTAGCTAAAAACTTACAGTGTGAAATTACGATGGTGCATAGAGATCATAGTGCCAGGTGGCTTTGGGTACAGATGAGGATTTTCGAACAACTTTTCAATTTTGTGAGCTATTATGGACCCATTGAGGACTCTCCTGTAACGCTGCAGTCCCTTTATGATTTTGCAACTGCGCAATCAAGGTTTTTTGTGATAGGTAGCAATTTTAATTTACTGCTAGATCCAATTATTGACTCTTCACAGGCTCACAAAACGCAGTCGATACGGCTGTGTCAGGATCTAATACGTGATTTTGCTTTGGTCGACAGTTGGAGAGATGAATTCCTAGGCGAGAGGAAGTATACATGTCATTCAGGGAGATTCCACTCTTCCTCTCGGATTGATTTGTTTCTTATTTCCCATGCTCTTCTAAAAACTGAGTCTGAGATATATGAAAATCCCCTTTCCGACCACGCAGCAATTTCAGTTAAGTTTAAAATTAAAAACCAAGCCAAAACTGGGTGTAGATTGGTATTTGATGAATCCCTGTTAACTGATGAGCAGTGGGTCACCCATATGTGCCTAGCATTAGAGGAGTTTTTAAAGCTAAATGTTAATACAGCTTCGGAACTCTCAGTATGGGGCACTATAAAGGCCTTTTTTAGAGGGGAAGTAATTGCCTATAGGACTTATAGGAGGAAGAAAGCGAATGAAGAAAGACTGCGGCTAGAAAAAGAACTTAATAGGGCAACGACAAATTACTTAGCCTTACCTACACAAGAAGATAACAAGCATTGGCATAGCCAATAGGTCTCGCTTTTGGGACCTTATAAGTATTTAGTTTTGCAGCACAATATCCTTGGTGCAATAACATCAACTGTTGCATGGCTAAAAACTTATAAGGTCCCAAAGGCGAGACCTATTGGCTATGCCAATGCTTGTTTTTTGTTAGGCACGGGGAGATTAAGTGATTTGCCCAGAATAAATGATGTTGAGCATCCTTGCCGAGACTCGAACCCAGTTCCCCAGCACCGAGGTCGACCGCTCTAGACATAAGACCACATCCTCTCCCCTAGCAGCAACCTCCACTTTGCCAACCTCTTGCTCGCCCATGTACCCCGAATCCGAAGAGCCAAAGCCGGCGAGAATGGATTCTTCCACCTGGCTACCAAAGCCTGGAACGACCTTCCCCGGCACATTAGAGCCACCAGCTCAGTCCCTGAATCCCGCAAAAAAGGCTGAAAACCTGGTTCTTACAATAGGTCCCAGCCAGGATCGCACCGTCCTTCTTCAGGTGCAGGATATCCTCCTGAGTGATAAGCTCGACCTACAAATACACATAATGTTGGTACCCCAATACATTTTCACTGACGAGAGTAGGGAAGCAGTGCTGATGTGAAGGGCCTAGCTCCAGACGAGTTGCAGCGTCTCTAAGCACTGTGGTGATCCAAGGACATCCAATCAGGTGTGTAATGCACCCTTTGATGGGGACGCACACAGTCTCAGGAGGCTATTTGACAACCTGTCCAAGGTAATCTGAAGCAGGCAACAGGTTAGAACCCACTGTTTTAAATCTGAGGGCACAGACACAGATGACGATCCTGTTATTTTGTAAGGATCGAAACGTCGACTCTCGCACACTGACCCATATTATAATGTACAGAGTAAGGCACATAGGGGCAGAAGTGTTGCTTTAAATTTAATTAAATAAATTAAATGTTTTGACTTATGTCACACACTATTGCCTGAGTTTTTCTGTTTTTGTTCTGCTCATTTAATTTTGTGTCATTTGTGTTTTCTCCCACCGATTTGACTAAATTGTCTAATAAATGTGATTGTATTTTTTCAAATTGACCGCATGTCTGGTCATAATTGTTTTCCCAGTTAAACGCCTAGATAAGTTCTCTTTAGGGACCTCTGTTCCTTTAAAGCACTATGCACCCCTGGTCCCTAAATATTCATGGGTTTCGCTTGTTCTCTGTAGGCACAGACACGACAGACCGCTTAGTCCTTATACAGTGGAGCTATCCCGCAGGTCCCAAAGAATGCACAGCCTCAGACCTCAGGCAGTGGAGCAACCCCTAGATTACACCGATCATACAGGCTTAAATCTCAGACAATAGAACTACCCACAGATTAACCACGTATTACAACTCAGGTGTATCCTAGCAGTAAGCTCACCCTGTACACAAATCATAGCGACTCAGGGCTCAGTGATTCGAGTTAGCCCTCAGTTACAAAGATAGAATAGGCCCAGGCCCAGGCCCAGGCCAGGGCCGCATGTATTATACGGAATGGTAATACTGTCTGGGGAAGATTTCTCCTCATTAGTACCAGTTTAACAGAAAAATACAGAAATAGGGACCTGTAAGATGACCAGTTAACCTTCACTAAGGGCTTTCCACTGTGTGCGAAAACATGCTGCAACATTTTTAGTAACTTTTGATCGGTTTGAGCTAGAGAAAATGTTTGGGTTAAAATCTGCAGATCTGGATTATGTGGCAAATCCATAATTATGCAAAAAAAAAAAGCCACAGCCACAGAATTGCATAATTCCAGTGGCCCCAGATCAGGCCAATGCCAACAAAGCTTACTCCGATGACACGGTTATACAGGTCCAGGCCTTCACCGGCAGAGATAGCCGAAAGCTTACTCTGAACCTACCATGCAAGTTTATACAAGCAGAGCTGTCTTTAGATTTATACATTTCTTACAGGTTGAGGCGTTAGCCAGCAGAGATGCCTCCCAGGTTACATACATGTTACAGATGACAGCAACAGCCAGTAGAGCATCTTACAGTTTACACAGATCTCCCAGGCTCAGGGCTCAGTCACTAGCATTGTATCTCAGTTTACATAGATCTCATAAACTCCCGCCTCATCCATCAGTGCTATCTCTCAAGTTACATAGACCTCACAGGCTCAGGGTGCAGTTACTAGTCCTGTCTCTTGGCTTACACAGATCTCACAGGCTCCCACCTCAGCCACCAGTGCTATCTCTCAGGTTACACAGATATCACAGGCTCAGTGTTCAGTCTCTAGTGCTGTAGCTCAGGTTACACAGATCTCACAGGCTCAGTGTTCAGTCACTAGTGCTGTATCTCAGGTTACACAGATCTCACAGGCTCCGTGTTCAGTCACTAGTGCTGTATCTCAGGGTACACAGATGTCACAGACTCCCACCTCAGCCACCAGTGCTGTCTCTCAGGTTACACAGACATCACAAGCTCAGGGCTCACTAGTCCGGTCTCTCATATTACACAGACCTCACAGGCTCAGGGCTTAGTCACTAGTGCTGTCTTTCAGGTTACATAGATATCACAGGCTGCCGCCTCAGCCATCGGTGCTATCTCTCAAGTTACATAGATTTCACAGGCTCCGTCATTATAGCCGTCTCTCGGGTTACACAGATCTCACAGGCTCAGGCATCAATAGAGCTAATCTTCCTGTTACACAGAGCCTACAGGTTCACGTCTGACAACTGATCAGTCACCCAGAAAACAAATATTTTAGAGGGTTTTAGAGGGCTTCTCTCGCCGGAGGCTCTAGAACGGTCTCACAGAGCCCTCTGCTCCTAGAGACCAGAGCGTTTACAGGAAGGAATGATTTTATCAAACAAAAACAGCACAGAACAGTTCGAGTGCCTCGTCTCCCCTGGCAGCAATTTCCAAAAACAAGCCAAAAAAAACATGCTCATGGAAACAACTAGCTGAATGTGCAATTTCAGGCAACCACCACAGTATTACCCAACCCATCGTAATGGAACCTAGGAGATTTGAATAAATCATTGCCAAGAAAGTACTGGGGTTGCAGTGTTCGAGGTCAAATAACTCTAGATCACTCACCTGTGAAAAAAAGCAACGAGCGACGGAAATCATGTGGGGAGACATGGGAACGAGGCGGCGAGCGACGGAAATCATGTGGGGAGCGGGGCCGCGAGCGGTGAGCCGCAGAAGGTGAGCGAAGCCGAAAACTACGGGGCGCATCGGGGGAAATGGAGCGGGGGCGAGCGAGCGCGGCAGCCTGCAAAGCAGTCCCAAGAAACGCTCGTGCGTCGTGGCTGGCCTTTGGATGAGTACGCGCGGCAGACATGTGTTTCCACTTATCGCGCCCGCGTCTGGGCACGATAATTGGAAACACATGTTTGCCGCGCGTACCCATCTCAAAAAGGCCAGCCACGACGCACGAGCGTTTCTTGGACTGCTTTGAAAACTCGCTTACATTAAGTCTTCGCCTCTAAGCAGCGCTTGCGCGCTACTCGAGGCTCGACCTAAAAATGAGCTAAATATAATCTACAAGACTTCTTTACATCAAAGGAAATTCTGAATTATGACTCAGTTCTGCAAAAAAGGTACAAAGAAAATGACCATATAGGCAGATACTTGGCTTGGTCTGTCAAGCACAGGTCTAATGCCAACTGTGTTAAAAACATAACTGACCCGGTTATTTCAGATGTATATCGCATCCCCAAGAAATCGCCAAGATCTTCCTTAACCACTATAGGGAGCTTTACTCTGAGTCTCATAATACCACCTCGGAGGAAGCTATCGGTTGGCTAGGTGGGTTAAATAGTCCAATATTATCTATGGAGCAGAGAGAGATCTTGCTTGCAGATATTTCACTCGAAGAAATCACTGAGGCGGTGAATACACCTCCATTGGCTAAAGCATGCAGGTTAGATGGAATACCTATTGAGGTCTATAAGACCTTCTCTCCCCAATTGAACACTTCTCTGGTGATATTATTTAATGGGATTCTACAAGGGGCCACAGTTCCTGATACATTTACCCAAGCAGCGCTGATTAGTTTTGTCAAAAAGGGGAAACCGGAGGAAGAGGTCAATTCCTACCGACCTAAAAGCCTACTGAATGTTGACTATAGGATTTTCTCAAAAATTCCTGCAAATCGGCTTTCACAAGTCGCCCCCTCTCTTATACATTGGGATCAAAATGGTTTCCTCCAAGGGAGGCTTTTGGCTTCTAACACTCATTATCTAATCCAAGCAATTGATTATTTTTGTACTAATAAAACCAAAGCAGCAATAACAATGTTAGACGCAGAAAAAGCGTTCGATAGAGTGCAGTGGAATGTTCTCTTTGAAGTTCTGAACAAATTTGCGGTTCCATCTAAGTTTTGTCAGGTAGTGCTGCAATGCTAAGGCTTCTATAATTATTAATGGGAACGTGGCTGGTTTAATTTCTAATACCCGGGGGGCGCGCCAAGGCTGTCCCCTATCCCCCGTACTATTTGCCCTATTTATTGAGCCTTTTGGCATGCGATATCAGGCAAAATTGTGCCATTCTCGCCTCTGTCCCAGGATCGGCCAAACGTAAGCTATTTGCGAATGATAATGGCTCTATACCTAGCTGCAGATAAAGATAATATATCGAGAGCCTTCTCCAAAATAAGTGAATTTACGGCAATAGGGGGGTATAAAATAAACCACTCAAAATCAGAGGCACTACATTTTAATTGCTCTTTAGATATATTACCTCCCACTATGCAGGCACATTACTCGACAACTAACCCCATAAGGTATTTAGGGATATTTGTGACCACTTGACTGGAGAATTTATTTGCGCTAAATTTTGTTCCCATGGTAAACAAAATGCATAATCTTTTTAAACAATGGAAAAGTCTTCCCATAACGATCATGGGACGAGTGGCTCTTATTAAGATGAGTATTCTACCACTGTTTTTATTTCTATTTTCCAAAATTATGACTAAGGTCCCTCAGTCTTTTTTCGATCGTATCTATTCGGAAATAAGACAATTTATATGGCAAGCAAAAAAAACGAGATTGAGACTACAAGCGTTGCAGTTAGAAGTGGAAGAAGGAGGTTTTGCCTTAACTGACTTTCGTTTGTACTACCAAGCCCGGCTCATTACCTGGCTTAACTATAATAACATAGGGGATATGTCTGCTGCAATTTTTTTTACCTTAATTCTTAAGGAATGTGAGATTAGCCTTGCATCCCCAAATTACCGTAAAAGTCACGATTTAAGATTCCCATGGTCAGAACTACTCATTTCCAAAGAATCTGAGAAGCACACGGAATTCATTGGCTCCATCCTCAGCTGAGCCTAGCAGAATGTGTTCCTCTGGGGCTTCTGTGGTCTTCCCAGAATTGTGGCCAATGGCAAAGTTGGGGTTTCATAAAATACAAGACTTTTACAAAAATGAGAACTTCTTATCTTGGCAGGAAATTGTAGACCATAATATTAACATAAATAAGCTTCTTGTTTTTAGCTATGCCCAGATTAAGCAGTTCTGCTCGGGATTATTAGTTACAGAAAATAGCGATGGAATGCACCTTGGGAAAGCCCATTTG
Organism: Calotriton arnoldi; assembly: GCA_963921515.1. Lineage (NCBI taxonomy): Eukaryota > Metazoa > Chordata > Amphibia > Caudata > Salamandridae > Calotriton > Calotriton arnoldi. The sequence continues at coordinate 641,406 of CAWUFW010000450.1, read as the reverse complement.
GTACTAAGAACTAAAGGGCTGGGGAACCGGTATAGATTATTTAAGTCTGCAAAGAACAAGCAGGTGATTTTAGATCATCAAGAGAGAGTTTGTACATCCACGGGCCGTCACTTTAATCTTCAACAGTGACAGGGTTATAATCAAATGAGCTGCAAGGCAGTAAGAGCAGCTAATTTAAGAAGGATGGCATTTTTTAGTAAATGGATGATCTATTATACCCCTGCCAGACTCCACAAAATCTATCCTGCCGAAGATCTTAGGTGCTTCAGATGCAGACAAGCAACTGGGGACTGGCTACACGTGGGGTTCACATGTACCATTAAATGAACTTCTGGCAAAATGTGTTTTTAGAAATTGGAAAAAACTTTCAATTAATCTTTCCCCCGACGCTCCAGCCGCTCTCTTTGGCAGAGCAGATGTAGGGGAAGAGCTAACCATTGGCCAGCGCCAATTCATCTTTATTGCCATTTTAGTAGCAAGATCGTTAATCCTAGCCAATTGGAAATCTGAGACGATTCCGACAATCTCTCAATGGCTTATTAAAATGCAAAGAGTTTTTATGAGGGAAACTATAATGCAAAATGGGTGGGTTCTGTAGTTAAACTGAATAGAATATGGAAGAACTGGAATTGAGCTGCAGTAGTAATTGGTAAATGATAACTTATGAATTGGTTATGATTAACTTAAGCACTTTACTGCCAGAAATGAATTACGTATGCACTTTATATGTGTAAATGTCCTTCTGTATTATTAATTTTGAATTGCGTATGCACTTTATATATTTAAATTCTTGATGGAAACTAGGTTTTTATTGGATTTAAGAATGAAATGAATTCTGGGCAAGGACTTTCAGAAGAAAACGGGAAAAGGAAGAAAGTATTTGCATAAGGGGTTACGCAATTTACTGTTTATAATTTATTTCTTTTGTGCGCTGGATGCTACATTGAAAATAAAAAAATAAAAATTCCCTTTTTGAAAAATTCCAAGAAACTCTGGAAGAATCTATATCACCTATACTAAATTAAAAAATGCAGAAAAAATAAAGATATTACACCCACAGTAAAAAAAAATCCTAGATTACAGTGCTTTGCAAAAGTAAACAATGGACTGAAGTACTGTATACACGTTGGCATGGAGTCAGTTTTAGGTGCATTCCCCCTTGTTATAAAGACACCATGTTTTAGTCCTGGGTTTTTCTGTAACAAATAATTGTTATCGTTGTTATGAGCTCTGTTAATCCAATTGATTCAACAGAAGCACCAATATATAAAAATCCCAATATAGAGTTTAAAATAATAGCAAGAAAGGCCCTCTGAATGTATTACATTTGGAGCTCAGTGTTTATTACAAATGCAGTTAAATGGATTGTCACAATATTCCTTTCCATTCTTTATTTATTTGATTTCATTGCACCAGCTTTAGCTAACTCGTGTTTCACTCGGGCTGTATCTCAAAGTCATACGTTGGATAGTGTTTCTCATCAAGAAATAAACATGTGGTCTACATAGAAATTAATAAATTAGAGAGGAGGAAAGTGCTAGTCCACTTGTTTGTAAGAATAAGTGCAAATTAGGGACAGTATATTTTTGGGAATAGCAAAGATCAAGGAAGCATGTGCAAATATAGATGAGATAAAAGTAGGAGACATCATGATAATGAGTCACCTAAGAAAGTAAAGTATTTGAATGGTTCCGGAAGCACCTCCCTGCCGTGTGATACTCCACTTACTTAACAAGGATGCCATGCTGAAATCCACCTGTATCCAACAATCAGTCACCCTCCTATTGAATAAGGTCATGATCTTTCCAGACTACACAGCTAGAGTCCAACATTACGTGTATTTGTGAAGCATACATTCGCCCAAGGGTATCTTGGCACTGGATAACAGATGTTTATTGTTACCCAACTCAATGGTACTCATTTTATCAACCTCCGAAGGATGAAAGGCTGAGTGGACCCACCAGGATTTGAACCTGTGACCATGAGGTTAAACACAGGCCCCTAAAGTGGACGAATTAGTCCACTAAGCCACCAGCCACAACAATGGAAAACAACTGCGGAGGTCAAGGCCAAGATGAAAGCAAAGTACATGCTCCTATACCCAGCTTGGCTCAAAGCCATTTACTAGGGCAAAACCCACATGTTGAACACAGTGGAAGATTCATGAGCTTGGATTAAGGAACGCCCGCGGTGCTCCCACCCTAGGGACCCCCAAGGACACGACGTGAGGGGAGAATGGCAGACGACCTTTCCCCAGCGACGACGAACCCACAACAGTGACACTGGAAAGGGACGACCAGATCCCCAGACCAAACACAGCCCAGACCCCCAACCACCTGCCCAAAGATGAGAGCTAAACTCACGCTGAACCCAGCTGGAGGACTGGAAAAAAGCAGACAAGTGGCAATGGGATGGAGAGCATAACAGGATGGCAGAGACTACCTTGAACAAAGGGCGCAGAGCCCATGTCTAAACTGAACCTGACCCAAGGGGCACTTTCAAAGGTTCACTGTTTTTCCTTATGACATGTTTAGTTTGTTATGGGTAGTTGGGAAACGCACTAGAGGGGCCTTGACAGAATGCAACAGGCGCCCCTGACTGGGAGGAGGACACAGGCGCTAGTTATGTTCCACAGGTACTTCATGGTTGGAAGTATGAGGAGGGACCTGGAGGAAGGGAAAACAGTTTGTTAGGTTTTTGATATTACACCAAGTTCATGCACAACACCAAGGCGGACACTGACATGGCACCATACATAGGACGTAATGCCACACAACATGGACGACAACTGCCGTAGAGAAACAACACCGCTCCGCTGCCTGACCTGGAACGTGATCAGTCTCCTCAACAAAATAAAATGTGGAGCCATCCTACACTGGGCCAAACAAACAGGGACAGATGTCCTCCTCATACAGTAGTCACATCGTGAGGTAAACCATTGCAGATGCCTTCTGCGGCATGGGTTAATAACACCATATCACTCAGGATTCCACTGCGGTTCAGGAAGTGTAGCCATCCTGATCAACGCCAGATTCCCACTCGAGGTGAACCAAGTCTACCACTACATACTGGGCCGCTTCTTCTGGGAGAGAGCTCTCCTGGGGGATAGCCCCTCATCCTCAGTTCAGTATACACCCTGCCGCGCTTCGGGCAACTGTCCCTCACACAACTTAGCAGAGTGCTCCTCTCCGCCCCACCGGGACTCAGATCATTGGAGGCGATATCAGCAGGTTGATGGACCTGACGCTGGATCAAGCGGGACCACAGCCTCGCTCCTTGCCCCCTCGCACCTCCGAGCCTCATTTGCTGACACACCATCATGGCGCCTTAGAGCCTTGTGGCTGACCTAACAACCATTCCACAAGAACATACGAAAAGGTTCAACCAACTTTTTTTAATCCAACGAAGGGACAGTAGACTCTGTGGCGAAACTATGGGGGGCCTTCGGGGCGGTGACATGAGGGACGGTGATATACATCCTTGCATACTGACATAGGGTGAAACAGCAGGAGCTGGCAGACCTTGATTTTGCGGCACAACAGGCAGGGCATACATACATGTAGCGGGCCTCGGATGAGGTCCTGCATAAGCTCCAGACGGCCAGCCCAGCACTCAAACAACGCCAAACTGAAGAGATGAGAAGATTATGGCAGTTTTCACACAGTCACATCTACGAACACGGCAACAAAACTGGCAAACTCCTACAATGGCTATGTCAAGCGCCAGACAAACACCAGACATGACCCCTGATAAAATTGTGGAAACCTTCACAAACTACTACGGCTCACTATATGCACACACACCCATGGCCACACAAAGGAGATCGACAGCTACATCTCCGATATTGGCATGCCCCAAATCTCACTGACACAACTCCTTGTCCTCGACGCTCGCTCGCGGCTGAGGAGATAGCAACAGCCATCTCCCACATCCCCCAGGCGAAAAACTGGGCCCCAATGGCCTACCAGTCGAAGTCTTCTGATGCAAGACAGACATCAGATAATCAAAGAGAGAATGGATTACTTGTACCTGTAATACCAGGGTCGGGTGTGGTAACCAACTTAAAAACCCTCATTCACGTACAGGAGTGGTTGAGCGGTATATCTTGGTTCTCCGCTTCTCTTAGGACGTGAAAGCATCATCATTAATACTAATTCAAAATACCGGAGCGCGAGCGGCTTTCTTCGCTGCTCCCAGCCGGAGCCGGCAGGTGTCACAGGACAACTGATAACTTAGGTGTGGGTGCCTGGTGTATCGGAAGAGGAGCCAGTGGCTACTTACTACCCTGACTTCTGCAAAGGTTTAACCTTTGCGGTGCAAAAGATGATCTGACACCTGCTCTGCAGCACTTGAGTCCAGAGGAAGGTCAACTAAGGAGTATCAGTACGAGAAGCACTAACAGGTTATTCAGCCCGCCGGTCCCCCCGAGGAAGCCCAAATCGGGAACAATATATGTACTTTTGACCTGTCAGTAAGAAGAAGGGTGAGTTAATTACTTACCTTACCAGGGTGCTTACAATTAGCACCTTGACATTCTCTATAGGTCCTGAAGAAAGCCCCCCGACCCTCCTGGGCGTTCAAAAGGGCTGAAACATGTCGACCTTTCACATGGACAATAAGGTGCTGTGGAATGGTAACACTTCTACAAGTGCACCGCCATATCTTTTTTAACCTTGCTGCCTCTCCTACCGAATAAAGTTTGTTTGGGGAAGGAGCGGGTAGCAATTTTAACTCACTTCACTCCATTTCACATTATCACTGATCACTACTGATACTACCAGTTGGTCTACCTCCAGGTGGAGGAAAGCATACTGTCAAAAAAGACCCAATGATGATGCTTTCACGTCCTAAGAGAAGCGGAGAACCAAGATATACCGCTCAACCACTCCTGTACGTGAATGAGGCAGGGGCGTAACAAACACCCCCGCAGCCCACGCGGTGCGGGGGGGCCCCCAGTCTTCAGTACATGAAGGGGGCCCCCTCAGCTCATCGGTAGAGAGCTGTTTGTCTCTTGCTCTAAAGCAGCTGCAGCCTGCTCTGAGCTCCTCGTGCTGCTGACCTAGGACTGAAGAGAAACAATGTAACAAGTTACATTGTTTCTCTTCAGTCAGAGCGCGCCAGGCCCGGAAAAAGGATGGGGGTGGGGGTGGGGGCCCCCAGAGAGAGCATTGTGAATCTCAGGGTCGCTGGGGACACTGGGACATGCAGGCTGTGCATTCATCCTTTGCCTACTGCAGGGCCGGACCCTGCCTGCCTGTCAGAGATGTCCCGCCAAAGGACCGTCCTCCTGCTGCTGCTCTGGGCAGGGGTGGTGCGGGCCAGCAGCCAAGAGGTAAGAGTGGACAGGAGCAGGTGAGAAGGGTGCCTGCCAACCCAATCTATTTTTGTGGGGAATAACGAAGTTTCTCCAGTTTTGCTAACAACTCATTGTTTTGTTGTTGTTGTATATTAAGACGAAAAACATATAATCAAGGTGTGCAGTCCAGGTATCCAGCGTAGAGAGAGAGTGGAGAGAGAGAGAGAGGAGAGAGAGAGAGAGTGGAGAGAGAGAGAGCGTAGAGAGAGAGCGGAGAGAGAGAGAGCGTAGAGAGAGAGAGTGGAGAGAGAGAGACAGTGGAGAGAGAGTGGAGAGAGAGAGTGGAGAGAGAGAGAGAGTGGAGAGAGAGAGAGAGTAGAGAGAGAGCGTAGAGAGAGACAGTGGAGAGAGAGAGACAGTGGAGCGAGAGAGACAGTGGAGAGAGAGAGAGTGGAGCGAGAGAGCGTAGAGAGAGGGAGAGCGTAGAGAGAGTGGAGAGAGAGAGAGCGTAGAGAGCGAGAGAGAGAGTGGAGAGAGAGAGAGAGAGTGGAGAGAGAGAGAGAGTGGAGAGAGAGCGTAGAGAGAGAGTGGAGAGAGAGAGACAGTGGAGAGAGAGAGACAGTGGAGAGAGACAGTGGAGAGAGTGGAGAGAGAGAGTGTAGAGAGAGAGTGGAGAGAGAGTAGAGAGAGAGAGTAGAGAGAGAGTGGAGAGAGAGAGACAGTGGAGAGAGAGTGGAGAGAGACAGTGGAGAGAGACAGTGGAGAGAGTGGAGAGAGAGAGAGAGAGAGAGTAGAGAGAGAGCGTAGAGAGAGATAGTGGAGAGAGAGAGACAGTGGAGAGAGAGTGGAGAGAGAGTGGAGAGAGAGAGAAAGTGGAGAGAGTGGAGAGAGAGAGAGAGAGAGTAGAGAGAGAGCGTAGAGAGAGACAGTGGAGAGAGAGAGAGACAGTGGAGCGAGAGAGACAGTGGAGAGAGAGAGAGTGGAGCGAGAGAGCGTAGAGAGAGAGAGCGTAGAGAGAGTGGAGAGAGAGAGAGCGTAGAGAGAGAGTGGAGAGAGAGAGAGACAGTGGAGAGAGGAGAGAGAGAGCGTAGAGAGAGAGAGTGGAGAGAGCTAGAGAGTGGAGAGAGAGAGAGACAGTGGAGAGAGAGAGAGACAGTGGAGAGAGAGAGAGCGTAGAGAGAGAGTGGAGAGAGAGAGAGACAGTGGAGAGAGTGGAGAGAGAGAGCGTAGAGAGAGAGAGTGGAGAGAGAGAAGAGAGAGAGAGTGGAGAGAGAGAGACAGTGGAGAGAGAGTGGAGAGAGACAGTGGAGAGAGTGGAGAGAGAGTGGAGAGAGAGAGAGAGAGTAGAGAGAGAGCGTAGAGAGAGACAGTGAAGAGAGAGAGACAGTGGAGAGAGAGAGACAGTGGAGAGAGAGAGACAGTGGAGAGAGAGAATGGAGAGAGAGAGCGTGGAGAGAGAGCGTAGAGAGAGAGAGCGTAGAGAGAGAGAGCGTAGAGAGAGAGAGCGGAGAGAGACAGTGGAGAGAGAGTGGAGAGAGAGAGAGAGTGGAGAGAGAGAGACAGTGGAGAGAGAGAGGAGTTAGAGAGTGGAGAGAGAGCGTAGAGAGAGAGTGGAGAGAGAGAGACAGTGGAGAGAGACAGTGGAGAGAGTGGAGAGAGAGAGTAGAGAGAGAGCGTAGAGAGAGACAGTGGAGAGAGAGAGACAGTGGAGAGAGACAGTGGAGAGAGTGGAGAGAGAGAGAGCGTAGAGAGAGAGTGGAGAGAGAGAGACAGTGGAGAGAGACAGTGGAGAGAGAGAGCGTAGAGAGAGAGAGTGGAGAGAGAGAGTGGAGAGAGAGACAGTGGAGAGAGAGTGGAGAGAGACAGTGAGGAGAGACAGTGGAGAGTGTGGAGAGAGAGAGAGAGTAGAGAGAGAGCGTAGAGAGAGACAGTGGAGAGAGAGAGACAGTGGAGAGAGAGAGAGAGAGTGTGGAGAGAGAGAGAGAGCGTGGAGAGAGAGCGTAGAGAGAGCGTAGAGAGAGAGTGGAGAGAGAGCGTAGAGAGAGAGAGAGTGGAGAGAGAGACAGTGGAGAGAGTGGAGAGAGAGAGACAGTGGAGAGAGAGAGACAGTGGAGAGAGAGAGGAGAGAGAGTGGAGAGAGAGAGAGCATAGAGAGAGAGTGGAGAGAGAGAGACAGTGGAGAGAGTGGAGAGAGAGAGAGTAGAGAGAGAGCGTAGAGAGAGACAGTGGAGAGAGAGAGACAGTGGAGAGAGACAGTGGAGAGAGAGAGAGTGGAGAGAGAGAGCGTAGAGAGAGAGTGGAGAGAGAGAGAGAGTGGAGAGAGAGAGAGCGTAGAGAGAGAGTGGAGAGAGAGCGTAGAGAGAGACAGTGGAGAGAGAGAGAGACAGTGGAGAGAGACAGTGGAGAGAGTGGAGAGAGAGAGAGAGAGAGTAGAGAGAGAGCGTAGAGAGAGACAGTGGAGAGAGAGAGACAGTGGAGAGAGAGAGAGTGGAGCGAGAGAGTGGAGAGAGAGACAGTGGAGAGAGAGTGGAGAGAGAGAGAGAGTGGAGAGAGAGAGTGGAGAGAGCGTAGAGAGAGAGAGTGGAGAGAGAGAGTGGAGAGAGAGAGCGTGGAGAGAGAGAGCGTAGAGAGAGAGAGAGAGAGTGGAGAGAGAAAGAGAGTGGAGAGAGAGAGTGGAGAGAGATAGTGGAGAGAGAGAGAGTGGAGAGAGCGTAGAGAGAGAGAGAGTGGAGAGAGAGACAGTAGAGAGAGAGACAGTGGAGAGAGAGAGAGAGAGCGGAGAGAGAGTGGCGAGAGAAAGAGAGTGGAGAGAGAGAGTGGAGAGAGAGAGAGTGGAGAGTGGAGAGAGAGAGGGGAGAGAGAGTTGAGAGAGAGTGGAGAGAGAGTGGGGAGGAGAGATAGAGAGTGGAGAGAGTGGAGGGAGAGAGAGACTGGAGAGAGAGAGAGACTGGAGAGAGAGACAGTGGAGAGAGAGAGACAGTAGAGAGAGAGTGGAGAGAGAGAGAGTGGAGAGAGGGAGAGCGTGGAGACAGAGAGCGTAGAGAGAGAGAGCGTAGAGAGAGAGCGTAGAGAGAGAGAGCGTAGAGAGAAAGAGTGGAGAGAGAGCGAGAGAGTGTGGAGAGGGAGACCGTGGAGAGAGAAAGAGTGGAGAGAGAGAGAGAGTGGAGAGACAGTGGAGAGAGAGTGGAGAGAGAGTGGAGAGAGCGTAGTGAGAGAGAGTGGAGAGAGAGTGGAGGGAGAGAGAGAGTGGAGAGAGAGAGTGGAGAGAGAGAGTGGAGAGAGAGAGTGGAGAGAGAGAGAGAGCATAGAGAGAGAGAGCGTAAAGAGAGTGGAGAGAGAAAGAGAGTGGAGAGAGAGAGAGAAAGTGGAGAGAGTGGAGAGAGAGAGACAGTGGAGAGAGACAGTGGAGAGAGAGTAGAGAGAGAGCGAATAAAGAGAGTGGAGAGAGAGAGAGAGAGTGGAGAGAGAGAGCGTAGAGAGAGAGTGGAGAGAGAGAGAGAGAGTGGAGAGAGAGAGCGTAGAGAGAGAGAGTGGAGAGAGAAAGAGAGTGGAGACAGAGAGAGAGAGAGAGAGAGAGTAGAGAGAGAGAGTGGAGAGACAGTGGAGAGAGAGAGGAGAGAGCGAGTGGAGAGAGAGTAGAAAGAGAGACTGACTGAGCGACTGAGATACTGACTGACTAAGAGACTGACTGACTGAGAGAGAGACTGACTGACTGAGAGACTGACTGACTGACAGAGAGAGAGACAGATTGAGAGAGAGACTGACTGAGTGAGGTAGACTGACTGACTGAGAGAGAGAGACTTAGAGAGAGAGACTGATTGACTGCGAGAGAGACTGACTGACTGAGAGACTGACTGACTGAGAGACTGACTGACTGAGAGACTGACAGAGAGAGAGACTGACAGAGAGAGAGAGACTGACTGAGAGAGAGACTGACTGACTGACAGAGAGAGACTGACTGACTGAGGTAGAGAGAGAGACTGACTGACAGAGAGAGACTGACTGACAGAGTCTGACAGAGAGAGACTGACAGAGAGAGACAGCGAGAAAGAGACTGACAGAGAGAGAGAAAGACAGATTGAGAGAGAGAGAGACTGACTGACTGACTGAGGTAGAGAAAGACTGACTGACAGAGAGAGACTGACAGAGAGAGACTGTCAGAGAGAGACTGATTGACTGCGAGACTGACAGAGAGAGAGAGACTGACTGAGAGAGAGAGACTGACTGAGAGAGAGACTGACTGACAGAGAGACTGACTGACTGAGAGAGAGACTGACTGACTGACAGAGACTGACTGACTGAGAGAGAGACTGACTGACTGACAGAGACTGACTGACTGATTGAGAGAGACTGACAGAGAGAGAGAGACTGACAGAGAGAGAGACTGACTGACAGAGAGACTGACTGGCAGAGAGAGAGAGAGAGACTGACTGACTGAGAGACTGACAGAGAGAGAGACTGACTGACAGAGAGAGAGAGACTGAGAAAGAGAGAGAGAGAAACTGACAGAGCGAGACTGACTGACAGAGAGAAATACTGACAGAGAGAGAGAGACTGACAGAGAGAGAGACTGACTGAGAGAGACTGACTGAGAGAGAGAGACTGACTGAGAGAGAGACTGACTGAGAGAGAGACTGACTCAGAGAGAGAGATACTGACTGACTGAGAGAGAGACTGACAGAGAGAGTGTCTGAGAGAGACTGACAGAAAGAGAGAGACTGATTGACTGACTAACTGAGAGAGACTGACTGACTGAGAGAGACTGAATGACTGAGAGAGAGAGACACTGGCTGACTGACAGAGAGAGAGACTGACAGAGAGAGACTCTCTGAGAGTCTGACTGACAGAGAGAGAGAGACTGACTGAGAGAGACTGACAGAGAGAGAGACTGACTGAGAGAGAGACTGACTGAGAGAGAGACTGACTGAGAGACTGACTCAGAGAGAGAGATACTGACTGACTGAGAGAGAGACTGACAGAGAGAGTGTCTGAGAGAGACTGACAGAAAGAGAGAGACTGATTGACTGATTAACTGAGAGAGACTGACTGACTGAGAGAGAAACTGACTGAGAGAGACTGACTGACAGAGAGACTGAATGACTGTGAGAGGGAGACACTGACTGACTGACAGAGAGAGAGACTGACAGAGAGAGAGAGAGACTGACAGAGAGACTGACTGAGAGAGACTGACTGACAGAGAGAGAGAGAGACTGACTGACAGAGAGAGAGACTGACTGACTGACAGAGAGAGAGACTGATGGAATTGGGGTCAAAGTGTGTATGAAGCAATGCAATGCCTCAAGATTGCTATTGTCTGGCGCAGAGAATGGGAGGGGGGGCCCCCTCCATGTAGTTTACAGGGGGGCCCCCTCAAGTTTTGTTACGCCACAATGAATGAGGGTTTTTAAGTTGGTGACCACACCCGACCCAAGTATTACAGGTACAAGTGATCCATTCTCCCTTTGATTATCTACCTTTGACAGGAAGCCGAATGGATCTCAGCTTCTTCCTCCCTCCTATGATTATAGATGGCAAGCCAGACATCCCCACCCCTCCTTTGCTAAAGCTATTTAAGGAAGCACTAGAAGTGGGGCACCTTCCCCCCAACCTAGAGGAATCCCTGATAGGGCCCAGCTATAACACAGACCCCCCCCCCTCATGTGTGCTTATCATAGAGACCTATATTATTGATCAACTGTGAAACCAAAATACTAGCGAAGGTGCTGGTGTTACTCCTTTCTGACGTACTCCCCCCCTCATACACACGGACCAAACAAGCTCTATGCCCACACGGTCGATGTGCCAAAGCATCCGCTGCCTACATAATGCTCTGGCAAACGCCAGCTTACTACTATAACCCCCAGTGGTGATGTTTGTTGACCTAGAGAAAGCCTTCAGCTGTGTATCATGGGACTACCTGTTTGCGGTCATGCAGCACATGGGTTTCGACCAACACTTTAGGTCCTACACCCGACTCCTAAACGCTGAACCGTGAATGTGGGTCAGGGCTGCGGGAACCACATCACAAATGTTTTCCCCACAGAGAGGAACACGCCAGCGATGCACCCTTCTGTTCGCCCTAGTGGTCAAACCCCTGGCCTGAGCACTTCAGACTGAGCCAAACATAACTGGGTTCCAGTGGCCCAACACAGACGAGGACATCTGTACATAGATGACCTCCTGATCTACCTGGGTAACCTCTGTACCAGAAGTGATGCACATCCTGGATATATTTGGACACTGCTTCGGCCTCTGAGTCAGTTGGGGGAAAACAAAACTATACCCCATCAGGCACTCAGACCACACTGAGAGATGGGCCAGGCTGGCAAGACTAATAATTGCTGCCACGGGCTTCCGATACCTGGGGTTACAAATACGGGCTATGAAATCCCAGACGAAAGCATACAATCTCACATCCCTGGTAACGGTCACACAGGGAGACCTTGCCAGATGGGCCCTGCTGCCGGTCTCACTCATGGGCCAAGTGGCGCTGATCAAAATGGTGACCCTCCCCACGTTACTATATACAATACAAAACTACCTATACTACATCCCCAAAACAACTATAACACTATTTCAATCTGCTCTAAATTATTTCCTCTGGGAAGGTGGACCACAAAGGGTAGTGTTTAACAAATGCTGTAAATCTACCTTAAACAGTGGACTGTCAATGGTCAACCTGCCCTCCTATTACCGGGCCTTATACCTACTCATACCTACTCATACTAAATGATTGGATCTATAGCACACAAGAAAACCCAGCCTACTGCATTCACCGTTGGAACATGGGCCCGACTGCTCTACATATAGTCGGGGAACGGCTACCGGTAAAGGCCCCACCACTGATGAAAGCGACAGTACGAATTTCTAGGGCTGAAATCACACAATGGTCCAGCACACTTAATTTAGATTTGCAAGTTAATTCACGATAATGTTACAAAAGTAATTCCTGGTATGACTTAAACGTTTGTTTCACATAATCAAATCTCATAATTTAGACAAAAAGGGCAATTCAGCAGAGTTGTTCTTGAAGTTCTTTATTGAAGGCTTCTTTTTTCTGACAAGGATAAAAGCCGTAGCCAACGCGTTTCGTCCTCGCTGACTTCTTCAGGGCAAAAACAAAACACACTGTTCTTATCCTTGGTTGAATTTTGGCGATGTGCAGTTTCTCCTTCTATAGTTGGACACACGAACATTGGAAGCCACGCTACCACGCCGGCCGTATCTACAACTTAGAAAGTGACAAATGAAATTACATTGGTGATACTCTTGTCATCGGACTCACGTGCTACACATATTGATGACCTGTGTCACGGTGAAAAACTATTTGCCTCAATCACCTGTCTGTTATATCAAACAATATAAAAGATTTTACCATAAGTTGTCCAACTATAGAAGGAGAAACTGCACAACGTGAAACAAATGTTTAAGTCATACCAAGAATTACTTTTGTAACACTATCGTGAATTAACTTGCAAATCTAAATTAAGTGTGCTGGACCATTGTGTGATTTTGGAATTAGGAGATTCTGTATCATTGGGTCTCCGGTCCTTCGCACCTAGCATATCTTGATATAATTCACTCTACTAAAAGATAGGTGCAATCTGTTCTGCCTCAATCCCCTTCCAATTTGCTCTAAAAGACATGGGAGGGGAAATTGACATGAGAAACCTCCTTAAAGCACTCACATCACTACAAGAGTTTGCATCCCTACAGGGCTTCTGCTGGTGGGACACCCTTGGCTTTACCACCTTGGGCCACGTGGTACACGGCACAGACATCAGACCCTACACAGCCCTAGAAATTCATACTGTCGCCTTCATCAGTGGCGGGGCCTTTACCGGCCTTTACCGGAATAGTTAGAGGTTAGTATGTGGGCAGGATACAGGACTGCTGGGAGGTAAGAAGGAACGGGTGGTAGTGAAGTGTGCTCTGCTGATGGTTGTTATGCTAGCCAGGCAAAACTCAGAGACGCTTGAGAAATGCTGGGAGGAGGCAGTGGGAGAAGTTGAAACAAGAGCGGAAAGAAGAGTTTTGGAGTGGCGATGAGTGTGAGTAGGAAGATGAGGAGAGGGTGGCAAGCCCACAACATCTAGTGCGGTTACGGAGCCTGTAAAAGAGAGAGGAAGAAGGACAGCTGATGAGGTGAGAGGAGAGGGGACATGGATGGAACATTTAGTGGACAGCTTATAAGGGGTTTGGAGCCTGTGGTGAGAACAGAGGAGAATTAGGTGGATCCTATATTGTGCGATAATAAAAGGACTGGTGATAGAGCCTAGGATGAGTAAGTGGAAACGATATAGGGACTTCGGGGCTCAAAAAATCATAAAAAGTTTACTAGACCTGCAGGTCTAGTAACTTGAATAATCTACTCGACCTAACTGTAATGTACTTGACCCGTGAACTGGTCTCAACACGATTGTCACACAGTTCACTTTACAAAATCCTTTAACTTCAGTCACAGAAAGAAATGTAAATGTAGTAATGCAAGCTGACTTTTGACCTTTGTCTCTGAAAGCCGAGCAAATATGACAAGATAACAAGATTTAAAGGCAATTTGCGATTCCCTAAATGCAATCGCAATTTAAGTAATCGCTATTTTAGCGATTACTTAAATTGCGATTTTTGCATTTGGGATGATGCATGCCAAAAGCAAAAATACTGGTCGCAAAAGGGCAGATTCTGCAAATCGGCCCGTTTGCGAGCGGTTTTTCGGTTGATGCATGGGGCCCTAAGTTTGGTGATCGATTTTAAGGGGACAGATATCCTTAAAGGAGATACAAAAAACCTCTAGAGACACTACAGCAAATTGTTTCAGTGAGTGCCATACAAAAGCCATAGAACATCTGATGAATGTAGCCCGTTTGCATGATGAGAAATGTGTAAGTGAAAAGACTAAAATGTTGGAGGCCCTTAAAAAAGGGCTCAGCGCCACTTCAGATTAAAAATCTTAGAAAGGATTATAAATTACTGTTGAAAACAAAAAAGGAGAATTTCTGGAGAAGCAGATGGGGAAGTTTGAAAAAGACCTTCGTGGAAAACTCTGCCAAGTTTTGGAACTACGTCGAGCAAGGGCTAGGGTGTTTTAAAACAATCATTGAGCCACAAATAACAAAAAACCCTTGGATGGAGCACTTTAAATGGATATTGAGTGATGATTCAGACATCAACTATCGCCCACCCTGGCAAGAATGGGTGTAGACTCTAGTTTAGTGAACGTCCTTCAATGAAGGCAATTTTGCACAAGTAAAATGGGGGGCTGGACTGGGGCTCACAGACCGTATATCTATTGATTGCGGTGTGCGGTAGGGATCTGTGCGCTCCCCCACCCTGTTTTCCCGTTATATATATGATATGGTCAACTTTTGATCAATTTGCCTCCACGACTGCCCTAAACTGGGGTTTGCCAATTCCTGCATTACTATTCACTATTGTCTCGCACCCCAATTGGGTTGCAGAACCTTCTGAATAGCTTTGCCGACTAATTGATACTCCCGTGGATTGGAAGTAAATTCTTCCAAAACAAAGATGATAGTCATTAAAGCGCACAGAGCTTTCAAAGGTGGGTTTTATATGAGGGGGACCAAACTCCAACAGGTAGACCATTTTGACTACTTGGGAGTCAGGATAGATAAATCCATTAAATGGAAGGCCTAAATCCTGAAATCAGAATTTTCCCATTCTCTATAGTGCTTCTGCAGTCATCAAACGCTATAAAGCCACCACCCCGAAATCAGTATCTCCAGCCATCGAGATTTATAGGGCCGAGGTGCAATCTGCATCTCTTTATGGTGCAGATATCTGGGGTATATGGAATCTGAGTGGGCTGATTTCCAGCGAGACTAGTCTTATAAAATCCTTGTTCAAACTACCAAGAAGTACCACGACTTCCCGTTATTCTTTGACACTGGCTTTAAAAGAAATGGAGACTTGGCCATGCTGGAGCCATTACTTTTCTGGATTAGACTGTGGTCTACCCCGGAGCTGACCTTGTATAGATCAGCGCTGGGGGAGGCCGCCAGTCTAGGGAATAATAGCTCCATTGCTTGGTTCTAATATATCAAACAACAACTAGGGATTTTAGGATTGGGCCCCTCCCTAAAAAATTACAATACCAAGGCAGTTGTCAAAGAGCTATGATATGATCCACTTTTACCATCAAAATGCCAAAGCAGGAGGGTTGGCCAAAGAGTTCTTGTCCTTTGAACCTACTCCTAAATTTGAAACGTACATGTATGTATGTACCACCTCTGAGGCGCACTCTGCTTTTAAAACTTAGAGTAGGCACACTGCTAGTGAACAATTTTACTCATAATTGGGATTCCAGTCATCCTAAATATTGCTTATTTTGTAACTATAGCATATAAGATGTAGACATTTACTATTCTCCTGCCCAGCTTATGCTAAGCCTAGGCGGTCCTGGCTTAGCCCTGTTGCATTTCCTTGGGCAAGAAACTCTTCAGAGAAGCTTCCCGAGTGTTAAGGACAGACTGTAGTATTTCGATTCAACTAGGTCTCGGTGGCTAACTACAAATCTGACGAATAAGATAATCAGTGGGGATTTCGTTATAGCACTTTAAATTATCTATCATCTGTGCATTGTTGGTCGACATGCTTGTAGTAAATTGCATGTATTTGTCCTTATTTCTCCAATGTTGCACTTTTATAAATATTGTATTTTAGTGTGATGGATGAACTGTAGGTGCAATGTACCCTGTTCTTTTTTTAAATCAAGAATGTATTTATGAGTGTTTTTATCATTTTAGTGTATGATGTGATTTATGGTCTTGAGCCCGAAATAAACATTACTACTATTATTGAGTGATGATTCCCTTCTGACTCTTCATAAATACCAGATGGAGTTTCCTTTCTGATTCTCGAGGAATGCCAGGTGATGGAACACCCCGTCTTCTTCATTGATGAGACTGAAAGTAAAGAAACTGGAGAAGGAAAAGCTGTTGCTGAAAAATGGTCCACTGATTTCAGTGTGAGGGGGCAATATGTAGGCTAAGGTTAGGAAAAACCCTGAGATCCAACCTGAATACTCCAGATGTAATTCTTCTTGTACAGCCATGATGAATACCAATCCTAAAGCTCAGTTTAATTGGTCTTATAGTATCTACGGAGCTTCCCAGCAATGGAAAGTAGTATCGTTTTGCCAGTCTATGAGAAGGTCTCTACTCAGGACCCTAAATCATAGAGGTCAATCAGTGCGATTGACGTAGCTTTTAAGGTCTATTAGAACATTGGAATGTTGGGAGCTCCATTGAAAACAATGGAGTAGCTCCGGGCTTATAATGGCTGGTATAAGCCCGGAGCTCCAACATGCCAATGTTTCTTTGTTCACAGCTGTGTCTGTGAACAAAGGCTTCAGGGAGCCTGAGGAGATTTCAATCCCCTCGCGCTCCCTGAAGCCTTTGTTTTATTTGTTAGAACATTCTGCCCTCTAGTGGCAGAATGTTCTAATAGCCTTATAGCCCTTCGTAGTTGGGCTATACCGGCTATTGAAGTCGCGCTCCCTTGTTAAAGGCCCTCGCCTTCGGCTCGGGCCTTTAACGCTGGAGCGGGCCTTTAATAGCCGGTATAGCCCGCTATGGCGGGCTATAAGGCTTTATACTAGAGTCATCATGAGGGAGTTGAGATTGTGAACTGAAGAAGGAAATGTCATGACCCTCTTTCAATGGGGTATTTGCAAGAGTCTTTCTACCCACAGTTTAACAGATTTGTGTCCTAACCTATGTTCCCTGTAAGCTGCGCGCGTGGGCGCGCACTCACACTGCTCTTTACTAGCGCGCAGGGCCTCTGCTGGAGCGCGCGACAAAGACTTCCCGAGCTTTTTAAATTATTAGCTCTAAGCGAAGCTTTCTCTTCCTGCGCGCAACAAAGGATCCTGCTGTTTTAGGAGCAGCACTCTTTCTCCTAACTAACAACTTTTATGGTGGCCTCTAGAATGGGAAAGTGAGACTTCAGGAGCATGCGGCTGTTTGTAGTGCCTGCTGATTTGAAGTGCATTGTTATATAGATGCACTTAACAGCTTTAGAACTCCTTCAAACCCTGAAAGTAACCCAAGCCAGCGATGCAATCTGTTTTACATCTCGCATGTTTTACTTCACCTTTTTTACTGTAATAGTTTTTGTTGTTTCCTGCTGCTACATTCCCATTGTTTTTCATGCAACATTTTAGTCTTGTTTAGTACAATGTGCTAGAGACACTAGAGCCACCAATTCCCTTTCTCTTTCATTCCACGGTGCCTGTATGCAGGCAAGGCTTTATGGTTCCCACTCGGAAACTACTGCCACTCTTCCGTAAAAAGGTGAGGGACTTCTAATCAGCAATATTTTATTTTCCCTATTCAATCAATTATTTTCCATCCTCTTGGACAAGCTTTAAAAGAGAGTTGTGTGTTACTTAAATGGAGCAAAAGAGAGATTGCCCGTATAGATTGGCGTTAGAGTTTCTGACAATATAATTTATAAATACGGGTTATCTTGTCATTTTTAATATAATGTTAGACTGTTCGTTCCTTAAGAACACAAAGACATACCATTCTTGTGTTGGGAGAGGGAACTGTATTACCACTAGTCTGCAAATAGAACTTAATGGTTATGATTTTGGGACCAAATGACTTTCTCAAGCTGCTCCTCCGCTGTTTTAATAATTTAAAAACAAGCAGATGCTGGTTGGAATTTTTAGACATTTAATGGCTGACTTGTAGGCATATATACTATGTTGAAAAAAATGTTGTAATCTGCGTAGGTGTTGAAGTTTGTTTCACCATGTGCATGTGGGTAGTGCAGCCCTGACAATGCTCTCCTCATGTACAAGTCAGGATAGCATGTTCCAAACTGCTCAAATGTGTGTGTTTGTGTCAGTTGTGTGTCAGTTTACCAGTATTGTTTTGTTAGCGGCATTTACTACAAGGTAAGCAAATAACTAGCACCTGGATATAGCAAAAACACCAGAGCTAACTGACTTATTTACATGTTATATGGGACAAGTGTGCTGAAGTGAGTGGATTACAAACGTTTTATAGGGTTCCTGCTGCAGCTGCCTTGTTGATGATAATACAGACTACGCAGTGCATACTAAAAATTTGAATTTGTTTGGTGCTAACAAGTGATGTTACCATTACCACTCAGCGCACTCATTTTAACACCATGAGAACGAAATGCTGAGCCAATCTGATACCTTAAAATCTTGGAGTTAGCATTTACGTGCATATCTCTGCAGGAGGTATGTTAACTTGTGGGGCTATGTTTGAGGAAACAGTACTAAATGTATCTGACCCGGGAAGTGCAAGGGTGCAGCCATCTTTCACCTGTCAGACCATGTATTAAGATTCACCCTTCCTGTTCTATGATCCATGTTTCTCAGGGGCTTGTATTTAATGGCAGAGAATGCTTACACCCTATGAGATGGTGAGTACTCAAGCAGAGTTTACAAAAGTGCAAATTACACTATCCCAACTGCTCCACTCTATTTCCACTGATGTTCAACTAGTGCAAGTGTTTTACCTGAACAAGGACCTATGAAATCAGGTGAGGCAGGAACCGGCTGCTGATCAGAAGTAACATAAGGAGGTTTTTCACACTAGAGTTGGTAACGCAGAAAATCTTTACATCTCTACTTGGTGCACAGGTACCACATTTACCTGCACAGGTCCACGTAAATCATTTCACTCCTAGGAGTAGAAATTAAATCCTGCATGCCACACCAAAGCCCTGTTCTCGGCATGCAGTGCTCCTTTCCCTACATAAGCCCTGTGCTAGGTTGGGACTTCTGCTGTCTTTCCCAAGCTGCGCTTGAGAAACATCCTTTCTGCAAAGTGATGTTTCTCACAGCAGGAATCACTGGGGCTGGCTCCAAGTCAGAGAACCTAGGGGCAAAGAAGTGTGAGATCTCAGCCCCTGGCTGTTGTCATCTGGCACATGGCAGCAATCAGGAACAGACAAAGGAAAGACTTGACCTAGAAACTTCCTCACCTTGAAAAAAACCCAGCATCCCTTCTTCTAGCCATCAACTGAATGTTAGTGCTCGGGTAGACTAACATGCATCTCCTTGCTAAATGAAAGGTGTCACTGACATTTTTTAATGTAGCCTGGTATCTCCCTCCTTACTTCAGTGTAGTGGTCTCCTCCCTCCAACTACAATGCAGTGCACTTCCACTGTCTGGGAAGCTATTCTCACCTCCGTTATTTGATTGCTAAACCAGGGGCATCAAATTGCTTTACTTTTGTACTTACTGAAAACATTTGTGAGGCAAATTTTAAGGGTAAACATCAGAAGACATAGCTCCAGCACTTGCAGAATCTCCTTTGCATTATTTAACCTGTATATTCTCTCACATTGCCTTTATCATGAGGGTACAGAGTCTTTCTCAGATAGCCTAAAGTGCTTGACGCCTCCCTATGTATGCTTACAGCCATTACTTTATGCTTCGAATCCCAGAGCTGAACAGCTGTTCCATGTTCAATCAGTGGTCTAAGATAAGCCTACCAGCAGACTGTTCGCCTGATTCTATGACCTCTCAAATTTACTTAATATAGCGTGATCTCACATGCAAATAATGTTTCTTTCTACAGTTTTGTATCCATGGAGAGCATGTATCTCAAAAGTCTACTCTTTGTGCCAGAAACCCTGCTGGAAACTTTTGACCTTCATTTAAAACGTTTGATTGTCATCTCTATTGTCTTCCCTTTGAATGACCCTCTCCTTGCTGTTCATCCTTTGCATGCCTCCTCCCTGAGTACAGTCTACTCCAAGTCATGTGCATATTTATCTTAATCTCTATTATTGTATTCATGCAAATTGCCCACATCTCAAAGATCGAAACCTGTCTTTCTTTGAA
Organism: Calotriton arnoldi; assembly: GCA_963921515.1. Classification (NCBI taxonomy): domain Eukaryota; kingdom Metazoa; phylum Chordata; class Amphibia; order Caudata; family Salamandridae; genus Calotriton; species Calotriton arnoldi. Next base: position 621,261 of record CAWUFW010000450.1, on the reverse strand, counting down.
CGTCAGACCGTACAACCTAGCAATACCTGATCTCCTCTTGCTCATCTACTAATCCCACCGGCCATCTGCATGAACTCACGCACCCCCCACTAATGAACATACCTACCTGATACTAATTTTTATCCACCTCAAAGACACTAGAGTGGTCATAAAGACAGAGAATGGTCTCCTTGAGAGAACTGTATTAAACTCTGTACCAACGATAACCAATAACCACTGGATTAACCATTTACCTTCAGTTTTAGAGCAGTGTGCTGCTTGGGGTAAAGCACTTCAACACCTTGTGCTATATAAATGTAATTGCAATACAATACTTACAAAGCAATCTATTAGCTTTTTGTAGTGTTCACCTCTTGCCCTTCCTTCCCCTACTGACTCATCAGTAGATGGTTGCTGAAGGGCTAAGGGTTAGACAAGGAGTCATCCTTGTGGTGTAATCTTGGGTTAAAGGGTGAGTGATCTCACTTCTGCCGAATACCACTGACTCTAGTAGCTCACTGGCTTGCTTAGTGAGTTGTCACATGTTTTTGATGCACATGGCCTTGGCTGCAGTGCACAGAGACCATTCACTGCCGCACACAGGGAAAAATAATTAGAGGGAACATTGGTCCTAACCTATATTTACAAGTATGTAGGAAAAAGGATGAACTTTTGTAGTATTCATGTTTTTTCTCAGCATTCGCCTTAGTGAACAGAGGAATGTCGTCATTCTAGATCAGAGTTCTCCAAAGTCGGTCCTGGATGGCAGGATCCATGCCAGATTTTTAGCATATCCCCATTAAGATAAATGCAATTATCTTAAAATCTGGCATGGATCCGGCCCTGCAGGACCAACTTTGGAGAACCCTGTTCTAGATCATCCTAGAGAACAACTATCTGAATGAGGTGTGAGTAAAATTTGATACTTCAGTTCCCAGAGGCTCTAATAAAAGTAGAAGCAGCAGCTAACACGATTATCAAATTTGCAAGGAAAGATGTCAAAGTTCTTTCCCCAGATGTGGACAACGTTTGGCAGCAAAGTATGGTAGTTAACTTGGAGCACATTGCTGATATTTGTGGGCAGGATCAAAATGTATCTAACATTAGAGCAGTATGAAAAAATTGAGGGTGCTTCCAAAAAGCTTCCCAACCATTGCTCTGGAAGCTGACCACTCCTATAAGCTGGTTCAAAACAGGGTGCATAATTGTCCTGTAGGGTATTATGTGAATCGGACGACAACTTGTGCTGCTTGCCAGTTGGCAAAGGCTGGGTTGAAGATCCTGAATTAGGTAAACACACAGAATTCTCTTTCATACTCGTGAAGGACCTTTGTGCCCTGAATATGGAACATGTGATGCCCCCACACCTGTGTCTAACCAGGAGTAAAAGGTTTATCCTATAACATTGAAGTCTGAACAGCTATTGTGCAGGAAAGAAAAGGCAGAGCTGCAAATGGGACGCTTGAAATAACTTGGTCGGTAGGAAATGTATTCTGTGGACAACGACCAACATCTCCATGTTTAGGTGCTGGCAAACGTTCAGCAAAGACAACAGAGTGCAATAGCTAGATGCAATGTCCTGTGAGAGGCAAACAATGTAGTAATTTATGAAACCTGGCAGTGGTAATAATCTACACTTGTCACCTAAATCATTCAGAATGTTTAAAACATTTTATCTTGATCTTCCCCAAACACAAAGCAATTTGGGACGAAAATGAACTGCTCTTTGGCTGAGAAGAATTGGAGTGCGGGACACAGCAACGGCAAAGTTATTTCTTCTTTGAGACCAACGCCCAATTGTGATAGCATGGTGGGATTATTTCTGGATTTAAACCAGAAGTTATCTATAAGATTTTACAATAATAAGTTGTGTAACATTTGAAAGAACCAAGAGCCACAACAAGAGACATATAGAATTGCTAATTGTGGTAAGTGGGTTAGTCAATCCCTTGAGATCAGAATGACACAACATCTCTGAACAGGGGGGCAATGTCACTAATGTGTACCCTGCTTCACATCTTTATGTTATCCTAAATACGCCCTTCTTTAAGTCTGCGTATTTTAACACATATTTTAAATATTTTAATGTAAATCTTAAATGAAGTCCGATCAGCCCACTCCTCATAAAAAAAAAAACAGAAGCAGATGCAGAGAATCTAAACAATTTCCACCCAGTTTCTAATTGTCCATTCCTTTACAAAATTCTCTATAGCTGCAGAGCGGTTGCGTGACAGAACCCCGCATGCATTTACCCTGCATGCCTTTAGAACACAATCACTAGCCCAATTGCGACGTTACCACGCGTTACTTTACCACGCAAATCGTTACAATGACTTGCTTTAGGGGGTGCTGGACTTTGGAGTAGTATAAATTACTATTCCAACTCCAGTCAATGCAACAGTAGGGAAGGTGTTGGAGTTAAAAATCCAAAACCAGTCTAGTGGCTAATCTTCCCACCACCATAGTTACGTAATTGGAATCAAAGACACTAGGTTCAGACTCAGTCTTACAACCAAGTAGGCACTAAATTCACACCTTACCACCTCTTCAACCATCCTCTACATACCTCACAACTGGAACGACCACCATCCCTCTGCTACATGTCTGGCGAACACATCAGGACCAAGCAAAGTGAGAACCACAGACATGCTCCTCTTTCAAGTACTTCTCCACTGACATCATACATCACAAACTCGAGGCGCTCACCAACAAGGGAGTAGTCAGAAAATTGACATACCCCCCGCTTTGAACTAAAGCTCTGATGGTACCAAGCAAGTGAGCCCAACCCGCACTAGAAGAGCTCCCTTGTCTCTTCCATTCAAGCATCTATTCATTCATCCTTTCACTGTTCCACCTATCCGCTGACATCCACTATTGCACCTTTACATTCTATCACCCATTCATTCTTTCATCCGTCATTTAGTCTTCCCCATTACATCCATTTATCCATCCACTCTGCCATGCATCCATCCATCCACTCTGTCATCCATCACTCCATTCTGCCATCCATCTACTCTGCCATCCATTTATGAACTCTGCGGTGCATCCATCCATTCATCCATCCATCCATCTACCCACTCTGTCATCCATCTCTCCATTCGGCCATCCATCCACTCTGCCATCCATCCATCATCCACTCTGCCATCTGTCCATCCATTCACTCTTCCATTTATCTGCTCTGCCGTCCACCCATCCATCCCCTCTACCATCCATCTACCCACTGAGTCATCCATCTGGCCATCCATCACCATCCATCCACTCTGCCATTCATTCACTCATTTCATCCAGCCATCCATTCATCCCTTTCATCTGTCATCCTTTCACCTGTCCATCCACCTATCCATTCATTCACTCATCCATCCAGCAATTGCTTTACTCTGTCATCCTTTCACCTGTCCATCGAGCAATCCCTTTACTCTGTCATCCTTTCACCTGTCCATCCAGCAATCCCTTTACTCTGTCATCCTTTCACCTGTCCATCCACCTATCTGTCCATCACTTTACTCTGCCATCCATCCACCTCTTATCTCTGCCATCCATTCACATGTTCCTCCACCTATTCATTCACTCTCTCATCCACCCAGCCATTTACTCTGCCTTCCTTTCACCTGTCCATCCACCTATCCATTCATTCCATGCATCCTATCACCCATCTACCCACTCATTCATCCACCCACTCATACATCCTTCTTCCTTCCCTTCACCCTTCCTCCCGTTAAATATTCCTTCTTTCTTTCCTTTTTACATTTACCCATCTTTCGTTCTTCCTTTCTCCTGTTTGCTTTTCTATGGAGGCTGTAATCCTTTATTGCGTTAATTGCGACCTTTTGTCTGTCCAGTTGCTGACAGAATAGGAGCACAAAGAACCACAGCCCCCGCTGTAGCTGCTGAAGCGGGGTGTTCACGACGCCCCTGCTCACCAATATCCTCCCCATGGAAGGTGACATCATCTCTTTTCCTTGATAACTTCAACACAACCCTGAAGAGTCACTTGGGTATCCATGCCCAAATCAAAACACGTATCCCCAAACCTAAACCACCCACGTCCTTTTACTCCCTAGAACTTATCAACAACAAGCGCACCATATGCCTTCAGTACGTTAAACGGAAGAAAAGAAAAGCTCTGGGTGACCTCACTCTTCTACAACCTCTCCACCCTCTCACAGGAACTTCATCACATCTGTCACTGCCAACTACAACATCAGCACCACCAATGAAGCATATTACAGAAGCAGAACTGTTCAAAACAATCAAGCAATGCTCCAGTCCCTTCCCAGACCGACTTAGCAAACACTCATCAGGCAAATAGAGTGAGCTGCTTCTCCAGGGAATGGATACAGAAGAATTGACAGCATATCAACAGCATCCCCAAGGCCATCCTTCAGCCTTCTCCCACTTGCAGACCTGACCAACATCATCAAAAGCCTCAAAGCCACCAACAAAGAAGATACTTTGGTCCTTCATTAGTCCTTACTAGAGAAGTGCTGCTACCCCCTTCGACATTAACAATGCACCCCTCTAAAGAAACCAACCCTGGATCCTGAGGTATGTGACAATTTTTGTCCAATCACTCAACATCTCCCCTTCATTGGCAAAGTCATTGAAAAAATTGTCTACATCAAACTCCAGCAATATATCAATGTCATCCTTCAATCAATCAATCAATCAATCAATCAATCAATCAATCAGGGGGTTTGTAAAGCGCGCTACTCACCAGTGAGGGTCTTAAGGCGCTGAGGGGGGGGGGGCAGCAGATCCGTTCAGCCGAAGAGCAAGGTCTTGAGAGTTTTCCTGAAAGTGCTCAGGGAGGGGGCGTGCCTGATGTCTGCCGGGAGTTCGTTCCATGTTTTGGCCGCGATGTGGGAGAGAGATCTTCTGCCTGCTCTGGCTCTGTGGATGCGCGGGGTTTCGGCCAGTGCAAGGTTGGAAGATCGGAGGTTCCTTTTGGGTACGTGGAAGTTGATTCTGTCGTTGAGGTATTCGGGTCCGGTGTTGTGCAGGCATTTGTAGGCGTGAGTTAGGATTTTGAAGGTGACTCTTTTCTCCACGGGGAGCCAGTGGAGCCTACGTATGTGTGGGTTGATGTGTTCGTGCCGGGCGATGTCGAGGACGAGTCTGGCGGTGGTGTTCTGTATCATCTGGAGTTTGCGGAGTAGGGACTTGTTGATGCCGGCGTAGAGTGCGTTTCCATAGTCCAGTCTGCTGGTGATGAGTGCGTGGGTGACTGTCTTTCTTGACTCAGGGGGGATCCACTTGAAGGTCTTGCGGAGGATTCGGAGGGTGTTGAAGCAGCTGGAGGTGACGGCGTTGAACTGTCGGTCCATAACCACAAATCAGGTTCCAGATCATGCTGCAGCATGGAGACAGCCACAATATAAGTAGTAGATAGCGGCCTCCTCACCAGAGACAATACTGGTCCTCACCTTCTGGTTCTTCCAGCTGTATCTACTGCCTTTGACACTGTTGACCACCCATGCTCATCCCCACCCTGTCATGAATGGGATTCTGCAACAATACACTATGCTGGTTCCCCTCCTTCTTCTCCAGCCGGCACCAGCTCGTTCTGATGGGTACATTGGGATCCCCGAAGCCCCCTGTCTCCTGCAGAGTGCACCGTGTCTCCATTCGGTCTCAGGTCACCTTCATACTACAGGTAGAGTGACCCTGAGCTCTACTCACTCACAGCAACATCCAAACTCACCAATATACCAATGACACACCTCGGTCTGAAGGTCTCGGCTCCCGACATACACGGACTCAAATACTGCTTCCACCCCATCCAGTCCTGGATGTCCAACAGCTGTCTGAAGTCTGTCCCAACCAACAGCTGTGCAACTATCAATGGTGCGGCAGGTGCAGTGACAGCAGGGCCCAAGAGTTTGAGGGGCCAACAAGACCCATTCAGTGTCTGCTTTTTAACTACCCAACCAGGGGATTGGGGGGGGGGGGGTTTAAACATTCCTTGGTTGCATTTGCGCTCCATGCCTTCGCTACGCCATTGCCAACCAAGTCTGAGTGGCTTCTCTCCGTCAACAATAGTAAACAACAGGTCAACTGCTGGCTCACCAATACGAAACTGGATAACTTCAACCTCCAACTAACAGCAAACGCAAAATCACTGGGCTTCACCCTCGATGCCAACCTCTCCTTCAAGGAACACATCAGAATGAAAGCCAATATGGCATGGGACGCGCTGTCTTCTCTCAAAAAAGTGCAGTATTTTCTCCCTGAAATGACTTCCTCATGGCCGTTCAAGCCCTTATACTCTCTCATCTAGATGGAGGCATTGCCTAGATTCAGGGCCTCCCCGCCATCACACTCACGCCATAAGAGGTGTACCGTACGTCATAGCACCGTTTTATCAAAGTCCTGGAACTTTATTGGCTCCCCTCCACCTCTGCTGCATCTTCGAGCCCAGCTGCATAACCTACAATTCTGAAAAAACCAACACCCCCATCCTACTGTGCTGGAAAGTTATCCACCTCTGGTCACGTGACTCCATGACCCCGCAAGACTAGTGATTAAGGACAGCAAAGAAAGAAAAAAAAACAAGTCCTCTCTATCCACTCTTCCAGTGTCTAGCAGGGGCGGCTCCTCCATTGGAGCGGAGGAGCGTCTCTCCACTTAAAAATCCCCCCAAAACCCCAGAGATGAAAAATAAAATGGTAATTAGTTACCATTTTATTTTTCATCCCCCATCCTGATCTGAGCGTCAGGACGGGGGCGGGCCCGCTGCTAACTGACAGCAGCAGGGAGGAGCGTGGGCTCGTATTGCACTGTTTAAAGTGCGCATGTCTTTTTGGCCGACTTTCTTGCAACGGCCAGCCACACATGCGCACTTTAAACATCTCTAACCTAGCTGTCTTAAGACAGCTGGGTTAGAGCAAGCCAAAGCCTCCAGAGCGCTGAGGAGCGCCGAGAGAGGCCGCTCCCACCAATCCTATCGCTGCTCTCATGCTGATGAGAGCAGCGCCAGGATTGGCCAAGGGAGTTCCAGCATTCAGTTCCTGTGTCGGCGAAAAAAGAGGTCTGGAGCGAGGACATTGTCGAGTTCGGTAAGTTTTATTAATTTTTGTATAATATTTTACATAAGCTCCCCCCCCCAAACCCCACCTCGCACCCTCATAGATGCTAGCCGCCACTGGTGTCTGGGTCAATATATTTGTCAGGATCATAAGCGCACTGCCTTCTCAAATTCAGGGAAGATAGAAGGCTCCCCACTTCAAAGAACATTACAGTTCAGCATTCTAACCACCTTTCTCATCCCTCTGAATACAGGAAGCCGCCCTCCTCTTCCTGCAGCGCTCTGCGGCTTCTAGCTTGTTTCACACTCTATAAATACACATGCATACACGCGTACGTTTCTCACCTCATTCCATTTGCAGAGCGAGCAAGTAAACAGCGAGTGCTATTTTGCTGAAATATCGTTACATACAGTACATTTGTTTAAACTCACATCCGACTTTGGAACTGGGGAACCGGTTTGAGTCCTGGCATCGTCTCAACATCCTCTGATTCTGGGCAAGACACTTGGGGACAGATGCAAGTAGCTTTTTGAGCTCGCAAATGGACTGATTCTGCGAACTGGTCCGTTTGCGACTGCAAAAAATAATTTTTATATGTACAGAACCCTATTTTGTGATTCGGTAATGTATTACCGAATTGCAAAATGGGTTAGCGATTCGGTATTAGGAAGGGGCATCATAAAGGCGTCCTTCCTAATAGCGACTCGCAGTGGTATATGTGAATGTTTTGAGACTGAAATGTGGTTGCAAAACATTTGCATTTTACTGCCTACTCTAAGTAAGTGATAGCCCATTCGCAAATGGGAAGGGGTCCCCAAGGGACCCCTTCCTCTTTGTGAATGATTGTAAAAACATTTTTAAGAGCAGGCAGTGGTACCAAAGACTACTGCCTACTCTTAAAAAATGAAAAGAAAACTTTTCATTTTTGTTTTTGAAACGCATCCTGTTTTCCTTTAAGGAAAAAGGGCTGCATTAAAAAAATACATTGATTTATTTAAAAGCAATCACAGACATGGTGGTCTGCTGACCCCAGCAGGCCACCATCCCTGTGATTTTAGTAAATCCCAAAGGGTTCGCAATTTGCGACCTACCTCATGAATATTAATGAGGTAGGTCTATCTCCGACCCACTGGGAATCGCAAACAGTGTAAAACACATTGTAGCACATCACTGTTTGCGATTACCTAATAGCGAATTGCAAAAATTCGCTATTAGGTATTCGCAAACACAAAGGTAAGTACATCTAGCCCTTAATTTCCCTGTACCTATAAAAGCAAAATCGAATGTGTCCTTGTGTAATGTAACTGGTGCTCAGGTCAAGCATTTCCAATACCTTCGAGCCGAGTTTGCGCTATATAAAACTACAAAACAAAAATCTACGTTTACACATTTAATACCATTTGTCATTGAAATATCGACTAATTACCATCTTTCATGGGTTGACCTTAGAGGACAGGCCAATTCTGACAACTAATTCCGAAGTGTGCATAATGTCGTTAAAACTAGAGGTGGGCAAGTCACTTAAAACTCGAGCCAGGCTCAGCTTGAGGTCCTGTTGGAACCTCGAGCCAATGACGAGCTGAGCTTTCATGTGGCTTCTGCTTCTCACCCCCCCCCCCCTCTACCCAGGATGTGTCACTAAAACCAGATTGACGACTTTGGAACTGAAGAACCAGGTTCGAGTCTTGGCGTCGCTCAACATCCTGTGATTCTGGGCAAATCACTTAATCTCCCAATGCCTATAAACAATGAATGTG